>CM039094.1:29134199-31634199 GCA_022113865.1 Chimonanthus praecox
TATCAACATACTACCGTAATATACGTAAATAAGTCAAAACTTAGAAACATATGTTTTTATGCCATATAGGGCATATTTATTACAAACACATAAATACATTCAAAGCAAACAAATGCTTTCCACATGCGGAAAACCTTAGGAACTTCTAAGTCTCGACTTTCAACGAGGCACCATTGGTCCCTTCAATCCATCATCTGGTTCATATCCTACATTGTAAGAGACGTGAGCAACAACCCAGTGGGGAGAACTTAAGTTAAAAACAAATGGATATAATGGAACAATGACTAACCAGTGCCTGCCTCAGAAATAAAAATGCATGTTATCAGCATATCTCATTTTTACCCTAGATTCATTTTCTAAGGTATTTAATCAGATTTGTGCGTATTGCTAACACCGGGGTCGGTCCTCAGCTGTGTCAACAACACCGGGGTCAGCCTCCAATTGAAGTTCCAAACAGAACTAACATTAATTCCTCTACGGAAATAATGTAACAACTTGCAAGTGCATAAGGTCTTTACAACCCGGCTTACTAGCACATCCAACCCAGTGGTTCAAGACGGCGGTCAGCCAACATCAGTAGTTACAGTCCAGTGGCCAATATCAAATTTTTAAGGTTATTATCTTTAACAGACTTAACCTAATATCATACTCATTATGTGCAAATGCATGACTCTCAGTGCCCTTCTTACATAGGGACTTACCCCTAGAGAACCCAATGAGTTTTGATCTTACCACTTGAAATATTCATGTCAGCAGTCTTGCATTCGATAATAATCAATATTCACACAAATATAAAACTGGATTTAATAACAAGAGTGCCTTTGCCCAGTTTTTACCCAACAATTCTCAGACAGTCTATGGGTCCATACTGCGTTAGAGGCTATAAGTCCTCGACTCCCTGACACCATTATTAACGCCTACATTCTACACAGTTAAAACATTTTACATCACTTACTTGTAGGCAGTGTCAGGTCTCGTATTTTAGACCTATATAGCATTTTCCATTTTAAATGTCCATGGGTCCTATTTCAATCTATTGTTAGTGGGTTTAACATACAATACAGTATAGTATCGGTTTGAGTCTCCTCACCTTCTCTGGTTGATTTTTTCATAGAAAATCTATAAGATAAAGTAAAACTTATAAATTTTTTATTTATCAATATATCCATATAATAATTTCCCAAACCCCGTGCTATTTTTCAGAAAATATGATATGTGTAATGACTTACCTAGACTCTTTCTACTTCTTTACATTATGTCAAAAAGTTAGTTGTCAGTCATCCAAAACATTACAATAAAATAAAAAATGTAAAGTACTCAATGCATCCTCTCGTATTGTCTTCTGGAAGGACAATTAAGACGTATTGTGAGAGGCCCAGAAGGTACAGAGAAAGTAAAATAAATAAAAGTACTCGTGCCCTATCCTCGTATTGCCTTCTGGAAAGGCCACGGAGACGTATTGAGAATTTGGCCCAGAGAGTATAATACAGGAATTTAAACACATAAGGCGGGAAAATAAACATACAATAGTCAGGTGGGATTAATCTTTTCTCGATTTTACTAGGTTTGAAAACTATATTTTGAACATAAAATAATACAAATGTTGCAGGTGAAATTTAAATTTTAAATGGAAATATATTTTTTCCTCTATTTAGAAATCTCATTTTTAAACCCCCAATACTAAGTCATTCTACTCCTAACTTGCTCTGGAGTTAATAAAAATATGAATAAGATCATTTTGATACCTTGGGTGCAAAATTCCGTCTAAAATTGACTAAGTTTGAAAACCCTCGAAAGAACGCAGGAAAATACGATGCTTACTGCTGTTGTTGAAACCGAACGAAGAAAGGAAAAGAAAAGATCTAAAAGGAAAGAAAGAGGCGTTGGAGGTTTGTTTGCTATTTTTTTTTTTTCTTTTGCTCCAATCCTTCTTTTCCTTCCATTCCTTAAATAAGCACCCAGGGTAACCCCAGCTGCCCACATTGCAAGTTGTAGCATTTTGATAAACATGCATTAAATGTTTTATTATTTTATTAATGTATCTTTTTTTGTTTCTTTTCATTTACATCATTCTCACCATACACGTCGCAGAGCTACATATTTGTAGCTATTAAAACTTATCTTCTTAAGATATTTTACAATATTTTACTATTATCTTCTTTTTACTAATTACTTCTATACTCCATCTCTCATTTGGGTATTTCAGGATCTCACTAAACTGATAAAATTGGTCCACTAGGTCAAGTATTAAAAGCTAAGAATGATATTAAAATTTAGAGTGAAATCTATGTAAAAAACTCAGTATTTTTTTTTTGCTAAAAATCACCGTTTGAACAAGATCTCTTAATTTTGAAGGATCACTTTGAAAAGATCTAACCTTATAGGTTGATAGAGTAAATTTGTCTAATAAAAATATTTTAAAGTTTTAAAGTGTTTCGAAGTCAAAAACCACAATTTCAAAGTGAAAGAATATTCAACGGCCCATAATTCATGGCTTAAAGTAAATATCAAAAACTTACTATTTTGGAATTTAAAAAAATATACAGCTTAATTATAATACAGATGGAGTACTGACTCTCTTAGTATGTTTTTAGGACTTTCTCTACCCTATCAAATTGGAGTTTTACCACTTAACAACTTAGAGGTAAAATAAATTAGTAAAACTATAACGAGATTGGCATGTCATTAGGTCCGGAATTTAAAAATATTTACTAATTTAAAATTTGAAGTTCAAAATAAGTAAAATGACTGACTTTCTATAGTAGCCAGGGTTCAAACCTAAAATAATATTATTATTATATTCATAACTTACCCATATACCTTTGAAACTTAATTAAAAGAGCTATCGGATTCGGATTGAATCAAACTCAGATCCGTTAGAAAAATTATTTGATAATCTTCACGATTAGAGGAAAATAATTTATAATTAACGTCTAAAAATTATTTAATTAATCACAATTAGCTATAATTAAGTTATAAATTGGACTGGGGTATTACACCTACATATTCTCCATTCACTGGTAAAATTTTATAAATTAAAATATATATTTTAAAATAAATGGTGAAGTTATAAGGACCCGATCTCATTATAGCCTAATCTCCTCCACTTAATCAGTTTAGTTATTTTAAACACTATTTCACCTCTTGGGATTTAAACTCAATCTCAAATAACATTTATTCATCACGTCTCCATCATTGAATAAAGATTAGGGAGGAAGTCAGGCAGACTTAAAATATTTGGATTGTCTAATATGGCATATTAAGTGAGTCCCACTGCAAGATGATGAAAAACTGGTAGTTACAATGTTTGTCATGACAACTATCAAACTATTTAAAATAGAATTTGCTAAACATTTTTATTTTAGATTTTATGATCAAAATATAATAATTAGATAAATATTTTACTTTTATAATATTTAATCCAATAGTGAGATGTATAAAATGGACGTCACAATAAAAATAAATTTGAAGTGTAAAAACATCACTACTTTCAGTAAATCAAATTAATAATTAAATAGTGTCCTCATATGATCATGTGTAAAATAAGGGTTATAATATTGACCGATATCGGCGATATATATTGCCCGATATCACTAAACATCAGTGGTCTTTTTTTTTAAAAAAAAAAAAAATTGATTTGCTGGTGGGGTTGGTTGATCTCGACTGATATTGGCCAATATTAGTCAAATATTGGCCGATATTTCTAATTTTAACTCAAAAAAAAAAAGAGTCATCTTTCAGTTTTTTTTTAATTCAGAAAAATTAAAAATGACCAAAATTTTGAAAAGAGAGAGAATCTTATCACATAAATATCGCCGATATGCCGTCGATTTGGCCAAATCGACCGAAACGATATTGTTACCCCCGGTCTAAACAGACAGTTTGCGTGGGTATTTTTTCCCTGAAATTAATCAATATTTTAAAAAGTTAAAGTCAATGATTTATTTGATTTAAATGTCACATCTAATAGTTTTATTTATAATAATAAATCGATGCATATTTAATTATTTATCCACAATTTGAACTTTATCATAGAGTAGGCTTCACCTTTACCTAAGGGTGGCAATAATTTACAGATAATAATAAAGTTTCTATCAGACTCAACTTCACTTGGTCTTACTTGAACTCTTGTAAAAATTAAAAAAATTAGTCAAATTTGAGAAAATTAAAAAGGAGTTTTTTATATGAGCTTATTAGGGTATGAGAAATTAAAATAATAGACTAAGTTTTTTAGCTTAAGTAGATGACACAAGTTAAAATAATAGATAAAAATTAAATTAAACTAAATATAAATTTTAATTCAATTAAAGTCGGTTTGGATTCAAAAATTCAAATTAGGTTAATTTTAAAAAATTCTAAAAAATCTGATCTGTTTCAAATCGAGTCGAGTTCATCTCAAAATTACAGCTGGCTGTTGTGGGAGAAGTGAGAAAGAAAAGAAAATTAGATAGACGCGGAGCAATAGAAATACGTAGGTGGTCACAACTCGCATGTAAGGTGAGAGGAAGACGAGAGACTTACGTTGGAATGCGACGAGGGTAAGGACGACCTTGACCCTACTATTTTAAAAACTCCTTTTACGTCAATTTTTTTTTTTTTAAATAATTTGATATTATAGAGTTCAACTATAATCAAATTCTCTGAAATCTGTCACATAAATATTATATATTAAAATGATCTTAATTAATTAAATAATTATTTTTTTAATTTTACATATGAAAAATCACAGAAAATCCAATGAAAAATTACTACCCACTACTCTTAAAATACACCAAATTAGATTATAAGGGTTCAAACTTAATATTTCCTATTTATTGAAACAAAAGGTTAATCAATTAAACTTAAAGAAAGATTTTAAAATAATCAAATCACATGTAATCAAATTCAATTGCTTACATGGTGGGCGCTTTCTCAAGGTGATTTGGGAAACGTTAGTCTGCCAATTCAAATCTGTTTTCCTTCTTTTATTTGTTGAAACTTGAAAGTGGAGACCACTCCTCCATTCATTCAACGTAGAAAAAGAAAAATAAAAGGCGGAGAAGGGAAGATAGGATAAGTACGTACGCCAGCGTCAGAAGCAGAGATGATTGAGTGAGAGAAAGAGAAGAGTTGTAGGTCGCATGTCAGCCAGGCGTGCCCATAAACGGACCCACTCTCACTTTCAAAACAACCTCACTACCATTTTTCACACGTGACATGTACACCTCAAGTTGTCTGGGCATTGGCATACTGCCAGCGATCTTCCCACAGAATTTTTTTTTATAGGGTCATAGATTTTATTGTGACAATCAATTTCCTTCCACCTGCAATATTGAATAAGAGAGAAGGTTAGAAATTCATAAAAAATATAAATTGATTAGTTAAAATTCATAAACAGTATACATAGATTCGTTAAAATTTATAAATAGTAAAATCAGTTCGTCGAAATTCATATAAAAATAAAAAACAGCAGTTAAAATTTACTGTTCATGCGAAGGATAAAATAAAAAATACACTAAAACCTATATCGCTAAACACAAAATGCTCGTAGGAGGATCGCTGGCCTTTGCCTATATTTTCCATTTTTTATATATAGTTAATTGGAAATACTCCTTTTAATATATTTATTAATTAAATAATTACAATAATAAAATATATCCAGGTCTCTTACAACACCTAATTTAGTTCTGAGAGCATATACAAACCTTCCTATTTATACATACTACATAAATACATCATTAAAAATAAATGGACTAATATTGTTGGATAAAATGTGTAGAACACCAAGTTAATAAGTGAATGGTGATAATTCATATACAATTTATTACGTAATTTTGGTGGTTGAAATTTTGAATTTGAAAGTCTTGTATTCTTTTAATCAGGGGTATAGATATCGGTCGATACGAAACGTATCGACCGATATATATCGGTTTTTCAACGTCGATTAATATCGGCCGATACGTATTGTATTGTCCGTACAACCTTCATCTCGGCCGATATAATCGATATATCGACGATATATATTAGTCCGATATCGGTCGAGATGATTTATATTAGTATTTAAAAAAAAATCAAAACGGTGATGGGCGGGAGTCAAAATATCGGCCGATATTTACATTCTCAATTTTTTTTTTAAATCAGTTTCATTTTCGGTTTTTTTATATTTTTCAATTCAAAAAAAATAAAATAATAAAATAATACCGATATTTAAAAAAAAAATAAAAGAGGAGAGAGAATCATATCGGCCGATCGGCCGATAGGGCGTTTTTTACACCCCTGCTTTTAATGATACATTCTATGGAGATAGAATAAAATGATGAGAGTAAAATTTTATCCATATTACATAGGGATGTTCTTCGTAGGAAATTATAATCATATTTTATGTAAATTGAAAATATAATCATACATATTGAAATTATACTTAAATATATACTATAATTTAATTTTTTTTGTCTAATATTCAATTTCTAATCACTTGGTCTTGATCAGGGGTACAGATATTGGCCGATACAAAACGTATCGGCCGATATGATACGGATTTAACAGCCGTGTAATATCGGCCGATACGTATTGTATCTGCCGTATAGCCCATTTCTCGGCTGATATATCGGCGAATATATATATATATATATATATATATATATATATATATATATATATATATATAGGCCGAGATGATTTATATCGGTATTTAAAAAAAAAAAATCAAAATGGTGATGGCCTCGGGCTGAAATATCGGTCGATATCGGCACAATATCGGTCCAGATATCGGCCGATATTTACATTTTCAATTTTTTTTTTAAACAGTTTCTTTTTCGATTTTTTTATATTTTTTAATTCAGAAAAATATAATAATTAAATAATACTGATAATTACAAAAAAAAAAAAAAGAAGAGGAGAGAATCATATTGGCCAGGGCGTTTTCTGCACCCATGATAGTCAAAGTTGTTAAACGTCATTGAAAAAATTAAGTCTGGAGAGTTTGATGTTTAGATCAAGGGTCAAAAAATCGGTAAGACCGTTACATATCGGCTGATATATCAGCAATATATTTCTCTTTGTTAATTTTTTTTTTACAAATATCGGTCGTTATTATTTTTTTTGAATAAAAAAATAAATAAATTATAAATCTCAATCAATATCAACCGATATCGATCGATATATATATATATATATATATGCCATCCATTTAGACACTAGGTATATATATATATAATAGGCCATCCATTTAGACACTAGGACTTTTTGTCACGAAATACCAGTTTTCAAATTTTTGGGGCAAATTACCCTTTTGCCCCTCCTGTATTTTATCCTTCGGACAATTTTTCAGCTTATTTTTCGATTCCTTCAGATAATTCGACTGCACAGTCGAATCATTCGAAGGATCAAAACTATCTTCGAACGAATATGCTTATGCTGATATGCTACAATCAATTTTTTTTTAATTTTAAACAGTAAAATCTTTTTTAAAATTTTAAAGTTATTTTTTAAGCATTGTGTATTTCTAAAATTTCTCAAATTGAATATCCAGACTAATTATGATAGACTGATAAAAATAAATTAAGAATTTAAGGTCGTTTGACACTCCCAAATGCTTAAAACATAATGTTTTACAAATAAGGGTATTCCTAAACTGTGCCGGAAATATATTTAAGAGTGTCAAATGACCTTAAAGTCTTAAAGTATTTTTATTAGGTTATCGTAATTAGTCGGGATATTTAATTTGAGAAATTTTATAAATACATAGTGCTTAAAAAATAACTTTAAAGATTTAAAGGAAATTTTATTATTTAAAAAGTTATTTTTTAAGCACTGTGTATCTCCAAAATTTCTCAAATTCAATATCCGGATTAATTACGACAGACTGATAAAAATACTTTAAGAATTAAAGGTCGTTTGACACCCCCAAATACTTAAAACATAGTGTTTTACAAATAAGGGTATCCCTAGGCTGTGCCGAAAACACATTTAGGAGTGTCAAAAGACCTTAAAGTTTTAAAGTATTTTTATCATGTTATCATAATTAGTCTTGATATTTAATTTGAGAAATTTTAGAAATACACAGTGCTTAAAAAATAACTTTAAATATTTAAAGGAAATTTTATTATGAACTGTGTATTTCTAAAATTTCTCAAATTAAATATCCGGACTAATTACGATAACCTGATAAAAATACTTTAAGACTTTAAGGTCTTTTGACACTCCTAAATATATTTTCGGCACAGTTTAGGAATACCCTTATTTGTAAAACATTATATTTTAAGCATTTGGGAGTGTCAAACGAGCTTAAATTCTTAAAGCATTTTTATCAGTCTATCATAATTAGTTTGGATATTAAATTTGAGAAATTTTGAAAATATATAGTGCTTAAAAAATAACTTTAAAATTTTTAAAAAGATTTTATTATTTAAAATTTTAAAAAAATTGACTGATCATTCGAATGATCCGAAGGAATCGAAAAATAAGTTGAAAATTATCCTTCTAAGTTGAGAATTATCTGAAGGATAAAATATGGAAGGGGCAAAAGGATAATTTATTTTAAAAATTTGAAAACTGGTATCTAAGGATAAAATATGAAAAGGGCAAAAGGGTAATTTATTTATCTAACAAACAGTTCTGCAAAAGGGTAACTTATTTTAAAAATTTGAAAACTGGTATCTAGTGTGACAAACAGTTCTGGTGTGTAAATGGATGGCGTATATAATATTGGCAGATATCAGATTGATTCTTTCCATTTTCCACTTAATATCCTGTTTCTGTTTGGTATGTAGAATAATAAAAAATCATTAAAAATAAGAATTATTATGAATAAGTTTGTTTGGTGGAAGAATAATTCCCGAAAAGTAAGTAATGTATGAGATATCGTCTTCATTAAAATCATTCCAATTCCCTTTATGAAACATGCCCTTAACTTTTTTGCACCTTTTCATCATCTTTTAAATTATTTAAAATAACTTTAGATACATCCTTTCAAATTAGGCTCGTGGCTAGTAATGCATGTTTTAAATTCAAAACGCCATTTTTAACCTAATTTGTATTTTGTTCCTTTTTTCTTTTTTCCTAATTCGTAACTCAATCCAATTCTAGAAGGCCAACTCATTGTTAATTGAGGTCAATTAATTAAAATTAAATCAAGTAATGAGTTAACTTATACAATCAACTAATTAATGTGACTTATTTGAAGGAAAAAAAAACCTTCATTATTAAAATGTAATTACTTTAAAATATTCATTCTAAAAAAATATGAAGTAAATTATGATGTGGTTTGAATATCATATCATATTGGCCGATACGTATATTTGCACCTCTGCCACACATGTTATTGAGCAAGAATCAAACTACGATCACACTTGAGTTTCTTGATGGCAAGACCAACCTCTTAAGATTAAAATTGATGAATGATTCAAGAAAGAAGCTTTTTAAATAAAAATAAAAATATTTTAATTCATTAATTAAATTTTAAGAGTTACTTTGATGGTTAATTCTCACTTTATTTCTTAGTGATCTTGAGATTAAATCCCTTCGACACGAAAAGAATCAATCTTTGTAGGTTGTAAAATTTACAAATGTTTAAAAGATTAATTGGGTGTCTGAATATTTTATTTTTAAAAGAACTTATAATTATATTAAATTGAAGGAATTTTACAGAATTGATTTAAATAACTAATTAAAATACATTTTATTTGACAGCATTAATGATTTAAAAAATCATCTGGATTCATTACATGACTGACAAAATCAAAGTAGGTGCTGGAGCTGATCTTAACTGGAGAAAATGAAGTTGAAAAGGAAAATGACGAGTCATGATGATTATGATTTGGCTTGAGTAATGATAATAAACCGTGCATGGCCTATTATTATTTTTTTCTTTCTGCATGGAATTGGGATCAAAGGTAGCGCGATTGCGCGCTCTACTACTCTACTGGTCTGGTCTCGTCTCGTCTGGTCTGGTCTCTGCACCTGATGTGACCCTCTCTCTCGAAGAAGACGAAGAAGAGGCGAACCCACAATAATAGAGCCCTTGTTGTGGTCAATAGACTTTAATCATTGCAGTTGTTTCTTTTCTTTCTTACTCTATCATCCCATCCTATCTTTTACTCTGCAGTATGGTCAGACCAGGACTGAATCAGAACGGACCAGGCCATCATCAATGTCAGAAAATCCCCACCACTCACCACTATTGATGAGGAATGAGGAGAGAGAGAGAGAGGAGGGGGACGTGCCAACTGCCATACCCGCTGCCCATGCATGCTCTCTTTGCTTACTCTCTTGGATTTCCAAATCTATCAAAATGCAAAATTTTCAACGAATCAATGATGGCAATTGTAGTCTGGACTCTGGAGCTTTGATGTCTCTGGGCCACATGAGAGTCCAGCTACCCATTTTCCTATTGCGAAGAATAGCTTTAAATGGCCACGTGGCATATGAAAATAGGGTCAATTCGTTCAAATATAAAGAGAAGAGGTCAAGTCTGCAACACGTGAGTGGTCTGCGTCTCATCTGCTAGAGACTGGATTTCGTATTACGATAAAAAAATAAATATCTCAATTTGTACACATTCTGTAATAGAAGAACGAGGGAAACTTCATCTCAAGATTTCTACAAATCAGAGGTTTAAAATTCAGGTCAGCTAAGGTGTGGGTAGATATTTTACATGATATCTTTCACTCTTTATTTTTTTTTTTTAAGATATTAGATTAGTATTTTTTTTCTTTTCTTTTCAGTCGATATCTTTTACTCTCTATCTATAACTGGAGTAGGCCATTATCTAAAACCTCTAAATAAATAGGATCTCTAAGTCCATCAACTCTTTTGTTATATAAATCTAAAAAATTAAAAAATAAATCTAATAAAATAAAGTCAAAATAATAAGTTCAATCGACCAACCGTTCACCTATTTAATTATAATATTTTATATTTTATAAAAAAAAAATGTATCATTTTATTTTTTATGAGTATATAAAAACCTCATCTTAAAAATTTGTCTAGAACCTCTGAAATCTCATAATCCACACTTAATGAATCTATAAATTTGTAAATTGATTTGTACGTGCGAAGAGAGAATGAAAACTTCTACAGTTCTACCCTCTTCATCCAAGCTGTTTGCAATGCTTGCTTGATCAAGTGATACTTTTTTTTTTCCTCTCTTTAGATTGGTTTCATTTTTATAATAATAAGAAGTAAATTTGTTTATTCCCTTATCGGTCAAGTTGGGGCAAATCGAATGTGTTATTCTTTCCTCCATCTACTTTTACTCATCATTGTCAATCTTCAATAGGTTTCTTTGGTTTCCCATACAAAGCCTTGGCCATCTTTGTTGAATCATGTCCTTCATCTATGATGATCCAACTCTACTCCATCATGATATTGTCCGTTTTGGACATTATCTGACCTATACAGTTTTACTTTAAGCCCTGGTCCAAAAGGCCTCAAAATGGAGAGAATTGCCCTATCTCAAATAAAACCCCTATCACCCAAGTTTCCAACCGATGTGAGACCTTTGAATGGAGGTGCTACAATCCACCCTCTTAAGACCAGAGCTGTCCCCAGTTCTGTCTCGTTACACTGACATGGGTCGACACAGAAGCAAACAAGTCACACAAGTAAAGAGTCTTCATAGTCTGAGTGTTGAACTGTGATCTGATACCACTTGTGACGATCCGACCCTACTCCATCCTGATATTATCCGCTTTGAATCCTACCCGACCAGCACGGTTTTGTTTTAGACCCTGGCCCACATGTCCAAGTCTAAAATGCCTCACAATGGAGAAGGTTATCCCCTCTCAAATAAAGGCCCCACCACCCAAGCTCCCAACCAATGTAGGACCTTTGGGTGAGAGTGCTACATCCTCTGTATCTGTCAAAGGGTGATTTTTCTTTTCCCATTTGAACACTTGAACTCTTCGTTGCTATCATAAATCTCAAACGACCAGTGCCCTAAATACTAATTTGTTGGTAAACAAATGGACCATGATGTCGTAAATACACAATCAAGCAAGCACACAAAACATACAAGATGTACGTAGTTTGACAATTTGTCTACGTCGATGTGAGATGGGAGCAACTTCACTATTTTGGAGAATAGATTTGCAATACTCTTTTTTTCTCACCTTTCTCAAAATAGATGGATATTTGTAACCCTAAAAATCTCTCAAAGATACAATATATAGATGTCATCTAAGTACAAAAATTCAAAAATACATTAATATTTAAAAAGTGTTTGCGTTAAGAGATTTTGCCCCCCAAATTAGGGGCTAGTGTCCAATATGGCCAATCATATTATATCAACATAACAAATGTTCTAATTGAATTTCGTTACTTAAAAAGGTTACTTTTGTAACAAAACTCTTTTGATTGATTTGAGATTACTAGAGTTGAGACTAATTTGTAGTTTGTCATTAACTACCTCAAATTCAAGTGTACTTGGCCTATTCATGAAAATATTTGATGTTAGAAGAAAAAAAAAAACTGGAAATATTTGATTTTTCATTATTAAATAAAATTAAAAAACAACTTTACTTAGCCAATAAAGATGGAAAATTATAAGTACTATATCAAGTTAGGCTTTTAAAATCAACCCATCAATGTAAACGTAAGTGGGACTATCACGCCATTTGTACCAACTTTACAAAAGATAGAATATTATAAATACTATATAAAAACTAAGACCTTTTAAACCAACCTATCATGCGTGCGAAGTGTAACCATAAGGCTATTTGTACCAATTATAATGCAAACTAGTTAGTAGATGATTCTATATATACATATGTGCTACACTATAGTCCCACAAATACACGAAACCACCTACAATCCTCGTGTATCAGGTAATCTCGGAAGGAGTTGAACCCAAGACCTCAAGTCTATTTCTATAAGTTTAGACCAACTGAGCTATCTGTGCAAGTTACCTCAATACATTTTGAAGTATTTAAGAATTTTTCGACGTTGCATATGCACGACAATGCCAAGGTGGCCTAATTGGACCTACATGAGCATGGCCAAGAGGTGGATACGATCTATTTGAAAGATATATTCCAAATGATGCTTCTCATCAGGAATCAAGCTCATTGAATTTCAAAACCCATAATCTTTAAGGGTCTCAAATTCAACAATAATAAGGGAAGCATTTTTTAATGGATTTAAATCCAACGATGAGATCAACTCTGAATGAGTTGAAATTAGGTAGGGATCATATTCACGAAGTAGGATAGGGTGTGAGGGGGTATGAGGTCTAAAGAGAGCTCGAGTAGGCTTACTGTGGGTTTTGTCGCCCATGGGTGACGTTGCTCATAGGAACATATATAAAGGTGTCTTTTCATCCTTATAAACTAAGAACTGGTGTTTATGCAATTGGTCACGAAGTTGCATTTAATACTATTTTTAATTTTTTTTATTTACTTAAAAATCTAACCGTACTGATTGAAAGTAGACTTGATTGATTTTTAGCCACTTGATTTTAACGGTCAAAGTTATTTGACATCAATGAAAACATTCAAGAACATCTGATAATTTTGCTTGTTATAATCAAGTAGGTATTCACAGAAATGTTGGTCTGCCACGCATATGTATCAAGATTGACTTAAGAAAAACCTTTGATAGTGTTAAGTGGGAGTGTCTCTACAGGATTTTGCACCAAATGAACTTCAGTTAGAAGTGGTTGGATTAGATCAAGATTTGTATTGACTCCCCTTCTTTCTCTGTATTAATTAATGGGTTACCTCATGGTTTCTTCCAGAGTGGCAAGGGTCTTCGCCAAGGTGATCCTATTTCCCCTTTCCTTTTCTGTATGATCATGGAATCTTTTTCTTGTACCATAGGTAAAACTATTTCTGCTGGAAGTATTCTCTATCCTTTCAAGGCGGGTGACTGTATTATCTCACACTTACTCTTTGCTGATGATCTCCTTATTTTCTGCTCGGCTGACCCTATCTCAGCATCAGCGCTCAAGGAACTATTGAAAGACTTCCATGCTTTCTCTGGATTAGCTTTTAACCCTTCTAAAAACAATATTATCTTTTCGGGGTCAGTTAGTAACAAATTTGAAATTCAAGCTATCTTTGGTATGGATGAAGCTAGGCTGCCTATCTCTTATTTGGTAGAATTTGGATCTCTAATTGTGACAATCTTATTGCCAAAGTTAGGAAGAGGATAGGTAGATGGACTGGGGTTCTTCTCTCCTTTGCCGGTGGGTTGGAGTTGCTACGCTCGACTATCAATAACCTCCATATCTATTGGACTAACTCCTTCCTACTCCTAAGACTTGCTTACTGAAGATCGAAAGGATTATGAGGGACTTTCTTTGGAGCTCTACCAACAAAAGAAAATTGCATACCATTGGCTGGCACAAAATCTGCTTACCTAAATCTAAGGGAGGCTTGGGTCTCAAGAGTGTTCTGGCGGTGAATAAAGCTTGTATCCTGAAACAACTCTGGTATATCATCATTAAAAGAGATAATTTGTGGTTCAGATGGGTTTCAAAGAAATACTTGAAGGATAAATCGATTTGGCATGTTAGGTTATGACATGACTCCTCTTGGGCTTGGAGATCTCTTATTTATGTCAGGAACTTTGTCAAGATGCACACTTTATATATCATTGGTAATGGTGATAATGTGAATTTTTGGCTGGATCCTTGAATCAAGCCTCGATTCATCCTATTGGAACATTTTGGGGGGAGGCTAATGTATGACATTAGAGATATGCTTCATCCTTGACAGGAATGGTGACTGGAATTTGCCTTCATCTTCCTCATCTGCTATGCCTGCCATTAGAGATATGCTTGAGGCTGTCTCTATCCCTGACAGATGGTGTTGGACTGCTGGTGATGACGGGTCATTCAAGATTGCTTCTGCCATCCGGACCAACTACAGAGACTTTGGTGACCCTATTTGGGTCAATCAAATTTGGTTCCCTAGCTGCTTGAAACGTCACTCTACTCTTGGTTTGTTCTACTTCAACAATGCCCTTAAGACGAAGCTTCTCATTCACAACTTGGGTCTGGTTAGGGATGTCAGCTGTGTTCTTTGCTTCTCTGATGAGGAGTCTGTTGGGATTGTGTGGCTCAAATCCAACATCTACTAGAGCCCATGTGGGATTGATCAAATTCACTAGTGGGCCTAGTGCTTGAGTAATTAATACAGGATGGTGTAAGCTAATGTGGCTATTTGACCTTGTATGATAAGAAGCCATATGTAAATAGAACTTTAATCTGATCATAAGTTCTCCTGATATGTTTTGATTGGAAGTGCCTCGGTTTTATTCGATAGTGGATGGATGACAGTGTGTTTCATTTGGTGTCCACTGAGACGAAGACGCAATCTCTCTGGAAGAAATTGGAGGGATTATATGCGAGAAAGACTGCTGGCAACAAGGCGTTCCTAATCAGAAAGTTGGTGAATCTGAAGTACAATGAAAATACTTCGATTGCGGAGCATCTGAATGAGATATAGAGTATAATCAATCAACTCTCATCCATGAATATGGTACTTGATGGTGAGTTGTAGGCCCTACTACTTCTCAGTTCCCTACCTAATAGTTGTGAGACCTTGGTGGTGTCACTCAGCAATTTAGCGACAGAGGATATTGTCACTATTACGTCTGTGACAAGCAGTTTGCTGAACAATGAGACAAGAAGAAAGTCTTTGGTGGGTTCTTCTCAGACATAGTCTCATACACATGCTCTCTTTACAGAGAACAAAGGGAGAAACAACAGCAGAGAACTTCAAGACCATGACAAGCTTAGGGGGTCAAGGTCAAAATCCAGAGGGAGAGGTGGAGGAAAACTTAGATTTTTCTACTGTGAGAAAGAGGGGCATAAGATGATGGATTGCAACTAGAATACGTGTGATCTGGAGGCCAGATCGCAAAGTTCAGATCAATCAAACGCCGTACAAAGTGACACAGACAATGATGTAGGTGTTGTCGTGTGCATAGTCACCACAGGTATGGATAATCCAACTGATCAATGGATTCTAGATTCTAAGTGTTCTTCCCACATGTGTCAACACAAAGAGTCGTTTGACATATACAAACCCTGTGATGAGGAGCATGTCTATGTAGGCAATGGTGCGAGTTGCAAAACCATTGGCATTGGGACAGTCAAAATCAAGATGTTCGATGGCATGGTGAGAACGTTGGAGAACGTGCGGCATGTTCCTGAGTTAAAGAAAAAATTGATTTCTTTGGGGACACTAGTCACTGATGGGTTTACCTTTAAGTCAAAGGATGGGGTTCGTAGAATGACTAAAGGAGTCATGATTGTCATGAAGGGAAAGAAGGAAAACAATCTGTACACACTGGTGGGGAGTACAGTAATTGACCAGCAGAGGGATCCTACTAGTTAGGCCGTAGGAAGGAGGAGAAGAAACAAAAAGTCAGGTGACAGGTATGACATTAAAATAAAGTTTATTTTGCAGCTTGTGATGGTCCGTCCGACTTCCACGGTGCTAGCAAAGATGGAAAGGTGAATGGGACGAAAAATCACACTGAGAAAAAGGCGGCGGGTTCGACACAGTCGATGGTGGGTCCAACAAAGCCGGTGACAGGCGTCAAGTTCAAGCGAGGCTTGGGCTTGGGCAATTCTTCTAATTGAATAAGACAGGTGGAGCATCCCTGAGCGTGGGGATGCATGCATCTCACACAGAGATGCTGATGGGCTGCAGTTGCAGGTGGAGAAACGCCGTGAGCGGCCAATGTGCAAGAGAGGTGCAATGGAGTCATCTTCGGAGTTGGTGAATTCTCGCCAAGGTGGAGATTGTTAGGATTGTGTGGCTCAAATCCAACATCTACTGGAGCCCATGTGGGATTTGATCAAATTCACTAGTGGGCCCGGTGCTTGAGTAATTAATACCGTGTGGTGTAAGTTAGTGTGGCTACTTGACCTTGTATGATAAGAGGCCATATGTAAATAGAACTTTAATCTGATCATAGGTTCTATACAAGATGGAATACAAAGTGTGCATGGCATGTGTCTCTAGAGACCCAGGTTGGCAGATTGGCTTTCCATGAGATGGTGGAGAAGACTAATCAAAACACATGTGGGACTAATCTAAGTACGGCAACTGTATATTGCCTAGGATGTGATTTACTTGGGAATCTCCTATGACAGCAAGGCTTGCTTAGAGTTACACGGCATGTAGCAGTGGGTTTCCTTATATCTATATATATATATATATCTGTTTAGCAGATATACAGAGAAGAGACCAGCCTTATTCACAACAGCCAGAGTGGAGTGTAGAGAGGAGGGATCCAAGGTGTAAACATCAGAGCATAACAAGTTGTTGGGCGGGTGATATTGAGAGGAAAATATCATCAGTGAGGAACACAACAAGAGATTGGTCTTCACATCGGGTGATCGGGTTCACGTGCGCTTCAGCTTTCTTGAGTTATATTTAACTCAATAAAGATATCTCTTGTATCTGTGTTTATTATTCTCTCATAATAAAATATATTTTGCGCTCCGTGCACGAAGGTCGGGTGGGGCCTAACCACGTAAATTGTCGGTGTTTGCTTGTGCTTATTTTCCCGTTCGATTCTTGTTTATTCCGCTGTAAACCCTAACAGAGTTGCATCTTCATTTGTTGCAATGCCCATTCTCTCGTCGTATATGGCTACTACTCCTGGATAAATTCCTCTATGCTTCTCATTCGGATGACATTGTAGAGGACTCTACTACTATGGTTCAAAGCATGAGTGGTTGCCTCGAGAAGCTTGCAGCTAAGCTTGCATTGCCGGCTTTAATTTGGCATGTTTGGAATGAAAGGAACACCAGCATTTTCTGCAACTCAACTCGAAACCATGAGCAAGTCTATTTAAATATTATTCATGATATCAAGAATCGTCTCTACTTCTTTTGTTCCAACTCGGATCTTCGTACTGTGAGGGAGCATTTCTCTGTTATGTGGGACATCCCCCGTGCCATTCCGGCAATTCCTAAACCCCCTGATCCAAGGCCAACTGTTTATAACCACGGCTTTTTCATCATCCATAGCTTTCTGGTTGAGGGGAAATCAATGATGGGCGCCTTCTACTGCTGTAGAGTTTCTGGGATAGACGGTTATCTCTTCTCATCTATACTTTGGGTTTGGATGATACCTTATCTACTCTCATTTTTGCTCAGAGGGTCATGTTGTTTCTTATTCACCATGGGCATCGTCTACATGAGCTCTTCTTATGAGAGGATATGGTTTCTGTCATTTCTTGCTCAGTTGTCAAAAATTGGTCCCACCATGGCCATGTTTGCACTATCAGGGCCCTTATTAATCTTTTTGACCTTGATCGCCCAAAGATCGCTTGCTCTGGGAGTTCTGACATCGAGAAGTTTTTTTACCACCACTCCTATGGTAGCTCTGGTATCTTCCTTCAGGCCTTGCCTAATATTTAGTTTGGGACAGACTGTTTTGTTCTTTTGCTTGCTTTGCCTGATTGTGGGTTGCTTCTTTTAAATGTGCCGTTCGGCCTTATTATTTTTTAGCCACTAATTGTGGCTACTCTCTGCCTGGCCCAGGCTGTGGGCTTTATGTATATTTGAGCTTTGGGCTTTCTTTGAATGAAATACTAACCCATCATTAAAAAAAAAAGCGGTAGAGATTAAGTTTTTGACTAAAATTTTAATTGACGGTAATTTATAAGTTTACTCTTCATCTATATGGTTATATTTTCAAGTGAAGAAACAAAAATTGAAAAAAATAAAAATAATGTTAGGTGCAACCTTTGTCACTATCACATTTGATGAGAGAGACATGGACATGGGCATGAATGAGTAGATGGTGGAAAAGTTCATAAATATTTCTTTCTCCGTTTAATTTAATGGGGTATCTTTTTTTATGCATACAAATTTTTTTGTTGGTAAAAAAAGTGAAAGTCCTCCCATTAGTCCATTGTTGTTAGTAAATGAGGACATCGAGGCCCATGAAGAAGAAATTGAAGAAACTGATGATAAGATTGTCCAAATTGCTCTTGAATTTTGTGAGAAAATTGATTATGGAAAGATGATCCTTTCTAAGGGTCTAAATGGGCTTAGAAGCGAAAAATAAAGAGCCTATATGATGGATGTATGGGTTAGGGCCTGATCTAAAATGTCTAAATGTCCATTAGCAATGAGCAAGGAGAAGTAATGAGATAAGAAGAAAAAATAAGCTTCCACATTATCATCTTTATCTCATCACGATCAAAGTAGCAAAAGGAATATTCTCTCTTTTGCAAGGCTTGGGCCCACCTACCTTGGGGATATTATATTTTTTGTTTATTTTATTTTTTAGTTCATTGATATGTAAGGTTGGAATTGATAGATTTAGGAATGGTGGCACATGGTGCTCATAAATTATGACATTGTTGTAATTTTTTTCAAAATTTTCACTATAAATAAAGGGGCAATTGTTCACTTTACTTTATACAAGTACATTCTTTCTCTTTTTATTTTTTTAATTTCTAGTTTAATTTTACATTGAATTTAATTATTTTGTTCATGCAATTTAAGTTATAGTTTTCATTATAATTGTAATTTCATTGTGAATTTTGCCTGATTTTTAAATTTCCCAATGAGATTTTGAGCATTATCTTGATTTTTTTCTGAGTTAAATTGAGTGGTGATGATCCATTAAAACTTTGGATTTTCTCCTTCAAAGAAGTATTGTTTCTTTGTTAGATTTTAGAATTCTTAGAAATTCAAGTATTATCTTTGAACTCCTTCTTTTCTTAATGATTGGATAGCTAATCATTCAAAAGAGAGGAGGCCAAAGAATATAAAATATAAGCCCAGCCCGGGCCACACATGAACAACCCTCAAAAAGTGGGGAAAAAAATCAAATGGGGCCAAAATACACAAGCCCAAACAAGAAAGATTAGGAATGAGAAAGCCCACAACTCGTGCCAGAAGCAAGATAATAACAAAGCCCACAACCTGGGCCGGACTTAAACCAAAAAACAAAGCAAAACCCAGAAAGAAATAAAAAAATGAAAAGCCCACAACCGGGCAAGGATCCAAACAGCAGTCCAGACCCAATTAAGAAGTCTGCAAACCAAAACATGAGAAATTTCCATTACTGTTACCAGAGGATAAATAAGCAGAGAGCTCCTGTGAATCGGCATTCCTGTAGCTAACAATTCTTGGGGTCCCTGAACCGAATTTACCGAGCCGAGAAATGACTGCTCTAATGTGACTACGATGAGACGAATTTGAAACAGATGAGGAATTTAGTTGCTTCACAATCTCATTACAAAGCTTGACTTGAAAGAGTGGCATATCGCAGCTGTGCAGAAGAAGGATGATCCTTTGTGGGAAGAACAGCATGGATATATGGTAGCATCCAACTCAGATTGTGAGGTGGAATGAAACCCAGTTAAACCAATGAACCTGTTTTCATAAAGAGCACCCATGAATCGTGCAATTAGCAGAGAAGGCAATGTCATCCAATCTAGTAGGATCAGGAGGTTTAGGTGGAATCAGGGGTCCAAAATTCGTTGATACGAGATATCGGCGTCTCAACCGATATCTTGGTATCTCGGATCTCGGCTGAGATCTCTCTCCTAATTTTTTTTTTTTAAATATCGGTTGTTTAAATGTGTATTGGCCGATATCTCGCCAGTACGGCTGATACTGTACGTATCGGCATAGATATCTTGACCGTAAAAAATCAGAGATATCTCGGCTGATAAGCACAATATCAGCCGAGATTTGTAATCCTGGGTGGAATAGAAGTTGCAGGTGGTATATTCCACAAAACCCATAATTCATCCCTCATACTTTTAACATCAGAGTTGGACATGAGAGAGAATATTCGATTTCTGAAATCATTTAGGATAGTGTAGCTTAGCTTAACACGGTTGCTAGCAGCATTGTTAAAAATTCTAGCATTTCTTCCACGCCACGGATGCCAAACCATAGCAGGAAGGGTTAACTGCACTGCCAATTTTTCAATGAACTCTTTGAGTGAATTTGAAATTGGATTCTCTCAATCAAATTAAGTCCGTTTCGAATTTTCCGTGATTCGGCTTTTAGAATTTGGATCTTAAATCCAAACTTGTGATTAAGACCTTTGAAAGATCTCATGGTTTCGACCATTGACCTTCCTCAGTTAGAAGTCAGAACCTAGATTTCGAAAAACTTGCTATTTTTGGAACTACTACTTTGAAAAATTATTTTGTTGATGGTAATTTATTGGGTTTGTTACTTCTAAACTCAAATCTTTAAATGTAGAAGAGATCATCTCATATCCTTGGCCTGCATCACCATCAAAGCCACCTCCATTTTTACCATTGATTTTTGGACCCTTAAAAATCATAACTTCTAAGATCCAATAGACCTGATTTTTAATAGAAAGTATCACCAGAAAAATACCTATCAAATGGACCATGACTCAACCCATGACCCCCAACCATGGGGCCCACAAGGCCACCTGGACATTGTTGCACATGCATAACATTGAACATGGCTATATATATATATATATAATGGGCCTTGAACAAGTATATTTGCATTCATCTTTATATGTATGCCTCGTATCATCTGATCTAATTGTGAAAAAAATGGACCGGCTTATACACATCAAAGTCCATGTTGTAAATAAGACCAACTGATTTAGTTCAAAATACAAGATTAATCAAAGATTTCATCTACCATTATCCAATCACCTGCATCCAGTGAATGTAATGATGCATAACTTTTCTTGTCCTTTGGATTCCATGTCATACAGAGGATGGCCTCAGCTTCTGATGGAAGAGTTCGTTTCAAAACGTATTGAAAGTAAAAAGATTTTTTTTAAGACCAACGTATCCAGACGTCTCACTTGAATAGTCCTTGAGACATGTGTAAACCTCCCAATCCGCACACGCTGGGTACAAAACAATAGAGAGTGACCCATTTTGTGTTGATGGGGACTTAGATCCCAAGATTTCCTGCAAATAAAGACAGTTTGATCAACCAAACTTAATCTCAAGGCTCATTGTAAACCATTAACATATGTTGGTTTTTCGGTGTTTGCCCCAATGGTAAAGCCATGTTAACAAAACACTTACACTCATTTCACTCTCTTCAACAATTCAGAAGCCCCCATCTGTTCTTAATTAACACAGCATCAAAGAATCCACAGTGATTAAGGTTGGATCAGACAAAAATATTGAGACAGCAACAACAATCGGGCAAAAGATAGTTTCACCTGCCATGAATTACAAAATTCTATGGGACATGAGAAACTTCTCAAATTAGCCACGGGAAATTCTTTACTCAGGTAGAAGATGGTTTCACCTGCGGGTCAATGTGACTGTAAGTGCAACCCACATTCCACCAGATCATTTGAGTCTTTGCGGAAAAAAAATACCTTTGCCAGATCCCAAGTGAAAGTGAATAAGAGCCGAACAACCCCAAGTGAAAGCGAATAAGAGCCAAACAGCCGTGACTTCATCAAGACTATACACTGAATTTAAACAATCTATTTTGTCAAACAAGATTAAAGCCCTTATAACTTTAAACTGAACTTCATCTGTGAAACAGAGCAACAAAACATCTCAAGGGGTTTTATTTAGTAAAACAGCATTTTCTATCACTGCCAGAAAAAATATACACATAGCGAGCTAGTGAGTTCTGGAACAGTCTATATCCTTGAAAATATGACCATAGACATTCAAAACTACAAATTATGAAAAGAAACATGAACAAACTACAAAGCTGAAAAGCATGAATCCCTTTTATCCACTTCATCATCGTCAACAAGCACTTATAAGCTTGGGACCCCACATTCGCCAGACAGATTGCCTGTTGTTATCTCCACTTCTCCAATCTGCAGTCCTTCTCTTCAAGTTGGCCCCTTTCTTTTTGGGATCTTCTGAAATAGAATCCCTGATAGGGGGCTGAGGGCTCCCTATCACTGATGTCTCTGCAATCTGTTGAACCATCTTCAACACCTCACTCATCCTAGGGCGTGACTTCGGGTATCGAACTAAGCATCTGTTTGCAATAGTGGAGAGCTTCTGAACAGACTTCAAGGAGTATTGACCTTCCAGTCTTGGGTCCACAATCATGGGAAACTTTCTAACATCTGAAAGGTAGGGTTTCACCCACTCTAACAGTTTTTGTTCAGTTTTTGGACGATTTCTGTCCAGTGGGCGCCTGCCTGTAATGAGTTCATAAAGAACAACTCCATAACTCCAAACATCACACTTAGCCGTGAGGCGTCCTGTTTGAATGTATTCTGGAGCTGCATACCCAATAGTTCCTACAGCCTGTTTTGACATAGACTCATAAGAAACCAAGATAACCAAATCGTCCTGAACAATCATAACAAAGTTTGGAAGGAAGAAGATTAACATGCTTCTAAACATTGGAAACTTAGTTCCACACTGGTACATTTCAATACTAGGATGCCACCATGAAACAAATAGACAGCAAGTAGAAATAGCACAGAATGGGCAAAATGGAAGCAAGCTAGTGAAGTGTGATCAACAAATGCAAAGTTAGCTAGGAGGGACCTTTCCATAAGACAGCAGATAGCCTCAAACATTACATGAGGATGAATGTTTGGTGAAGAAATAGAATGATGAGAACTACACGAGCAGACGCAAATTTCATAAGATGCAGGTGTGGGGTAACAAGAAAGTATGTAACTATGACCAAGTACATAAATAGGAAACTTAAAAGTTACACTAAGCTACTTTATATTTTAGAAACAAGATCTAGGAATGTTATTAAAGATTGTTTAAGCATGTAAAAAGAACAGATTCAATCCCAAGACAGAGAATCAAAGGGTTACAAGAAACTAGGAGAAGAGGGCGGCCAATAAAAACATAGTATGTGGTGAGAAAGGCCATACTAAATCATGGGAGACATGGAGATCATGATGGGGTTTCTTGTTGCGGGATCTTGTTTTGGGGATGTTTGGTCGGTATATCATTTGTAGGGATTTTCTTCTCCTTTTTTCCCCTGCCACTATAGTGTTCCCATATAGACCTGGCAAAATCTTACCCGACTCATTAACCCCTTTAACTAAATGGTAAATGGGTTTGGGTAGATCCAACCTGTTTGGAAAAAGCTCAGCAAGGGTGTATTTGGCAACTAGGAGATTATAAATTAAGAAATTCTAAAAAAAAAGAGGAAGAAAATCTATAGAATATTTCCGTTTGGTAGCTAAAATCAATGTTCTGGCAAATTTTGGTAGATTCAAATATTGGTATTTGGAAAATATTCTGAAGATTCTAAGATATTAATTTTTTTTTACAAATAACAACTACCATATGATATCAACGTGTGCCCATTCAATGGCAACTATTAATGTCATCTAAGAAATTCATTTACATATATTATAGTGTCCATTTATTTTCAGTAACTATTAAATAATAATAAAACAAAAATTCTAACATGAACAATTTGTCTAAAATCATAAATGACAGCGAGTCAACAAGTTTTTTCGAGTATTTGTATTTTTTCCAAAAACTTGGTCAAGTTTCTTGACTTAATGGGATTTCGAGTTGAGTTTTCAAACCCTAGGATACACTAATGTCACAGACTTAGAGTTAAACTCGTGATTTGCCCGTGCAAGACTTGAACAACACCCGTGGTTGTTGAACCAGTCAGCCTTACTCAGACTTACTCAATGCCAAAAGGTCAGTTCTCTCAAACTCAAACTCAAGAGTTGTACATAACTCACAGCAATACAAGCTTTCTTTCCAAGTAAGAGTGCTTGTTCCTTGCTTTGCTTTTTTTATGCATTTATGTTCTTTGTGTTTGTTGTTCAAGTGCCGCATAGGCGAATCACGAATTCAACTCTAAGTTTGTGACACTATGCTACATAATGGAGCCACCGTACTCTCATGACTCGAATTAGATTAAACGATATTTGACATTGAGGTGAGGCTCATTAGCCCTAAAAAATCAAAGAAGTCATTGTTGATGTGAGAATTTATAAGAAGTGAGTCTAATCAAACATGTGAAGTCAACACATTTAGACTAACTAAATAAACAATTGAAATGAAGTTCTTTGTTTATTGTCAACTCTATTTGTTTAAATCAAATAGATAAAAAAATTAAAGTGAAAAATTAATTTCATAATAATAATATTGACAATCACTAATTTGTTTTATTAATTTATTATAGATAAATTAATATTGTTAAAATTAAACTTAGTCGTGACTCATTTATGTCAGATTTAAGTTTTTGTTTTATTTTAAAAAATACAATCAAGACTTTTTTACCAAGCTTAACATCGGAATTGCAATTGAATAGATATTGCACCGTACATAGTTTGATGTGATGTAAAGTGGACTATATATATTTTGACGATGAAAAACCCCAAGACCTCACCTCTTTCCGAGTACGAGGGCATTCGGTAAAACTCCGGATGCAATCAGCCCCTCGCAAGCCACGGGCATCGGGTTACTACGGGATTCGAACTTGGGACCTCCAGTTCCTGAGCTAAAGTGTCTACCAGTTGAGCTACCCCATGCAGGGTATGTAAAGTGGACTATATGAGCAGGTTGTCTATGAAGTTTCACCCCCATTTGATCATTTTATCACTTGATTTTAAATTTTAAAAAATCAATGACTTGTACTCATCGAAATTTGAAGGCCAAGATCATGTGATTAGAGTATCAATTGATGATAAAAATTTATATACTTTACATCTATGCAATCAACTATCAAATGCAACCAATTACGTCGGGCTGATCATCCATTTAATCGGAAGTCTCAAAGTCTCTATTGGAAAGTCTCATTAGACTAACTATGTTGTGGGGCTGAGAGGACAAAAAAAAAAAGAACAATGAAAAAGGAAAGGGGAGGTGAGAGAAAAGTGTCGGAGAAAGGAATGGTGAAGTCTTAGAGGAGCATGGAATAGTTACATCATTGAAACAAAATAATGCAGCTAATACAACAGAATCATTAAAGAAAAGTTAATTTAGATTTGCATTTCTACACCAGGATACATTGGACTTCTCCAGAAATCTACAACAGGTATGTAAAAAATAAAATGGCAAGTCAAACACTTGTTTCAGGGGACACCATTGAGACAGGAAAGATAAACAGAGATATTCTAGATATTTCACTGCCTCAAGTTTAGGGAATCCAGTACATATAAAATGTGAATGGCATCCAACTTATTACACCTGTAGGTATCACAATGGATGTGCCAAAACCCAAACGCTGCCACATTGAGTTAAAAATTGAGCAGTTGGATGAATTCTAGGGAAAAGAGAAGATCATGGAATAGTGATTGACATTCCATTATCTTTTCACCACAAGTCCTCCAATAAAATTATTATGCTTGTCTGATCAGTCTTTTTTGGGCAATGGCTCATCAAAGGCCGACACCCGACAGACAGAAAGAAATTTGACTAATTTAGCAGCTTACTAAACAAACCAGTGCCATGCTGCTACTTCCATTATTTTCCACAAAATGTGCAGGATAAGAGACACTATCTATAGTTTGTTTTTGATGGACATACTGCTGTTGAAACATGACTCAATCCTTCTGACGGACCCTGTCTAGCCAGCCCAAAGTCTGAGAGTTTTGCATTCCACTTCTCATCCAAGAGAATATTCGATGTTTTAAAATCTCGAAAGATAATCTGTGCAAAAACAATACATATACATCATCAATGGAGTACATGCAGGGCATATCAAGATCAACATAGCTAACAATAACCACATCACGTGGTCAGAAACATTAAACAGAGAAGAAGTAAGCAATTTTGGAGAAAGCTCAATCATTGTTGATTTGAATTTGGATCATCTAGTGCTGTAGCACTAACAAATTATGATGCCATCAATTACCTCGTCACATGGACAAGGCAAAGGTAAATTGGTCATACAGAAAAAAATTTATGTTATCCTACCAAATTGAAATGACTAATTCGCTTTTGAATATGGTCCACATGGCAAGTGATCATTGGTAGCACCATAAAGTGTCTAGTGCTACAGCATTGGAGGATCCTTGGCTCTGTTGATTGGGCCGCACTTAATATAGAGAACTTGAGGTGCAAAAAAGTTGCTAAATGGTGCTTGCATGGTAGTATGTCACAATTTGGGGGAGGATGCACATCAAAAAAGGAAAGCACAATAAAATAAAAGGGGAAAATAAATATACATTTTCTTATTACTCTGGTTACAGTTCTAAGAATGCTATAAGAATGGTCAATCCTCTTGCTCGAATTATTGTCAATTGGACCCTCATTGTTTTTCCTTCTTCCCCCATCCGCCATGTCTCAACATGAACCTGTTTTACCAGTCTGACCCCCTTTTCATTTCTATTTTTTAATTTGAAGATCCTGTTTCATCTGTTCTACTAAGATTTAGGCATTCACTTTGTTCATCTCTTAGTATGCAAACATGACGATGGAAAGAATCTACATCTGTATTTCTTGGGTACCCAATTAATTAGGATAGATACAATTGCCATCACATGAAAAAAAATATTTCATGGATATTGACCTCTTTTAGTTTGTTCTTTTTTTTCTGTTGGTTGATACAGTTCTTCTCTTCAAGGGAAGTCATCACCAGGTGGTGAGGGAATATCTCTGATCCTTCACACACTAATCCTATGATATTTTGTGTGAAAAAAAAGAGGCAGTACCAGAGAAGTTCTTAGACATGACAAGAAGCTCAGATGAAGATGGCTACAACCATGCAAGATGGTTCACAATAGACACAATCAAGGTGCAAGGTCCTAAAGCCCAAGGCACAAGGTGACGTGCCTAGGTGCAGCCTAATTTTGCTGGGCAAACTTATTAGATAGTTTAGAATATGTATGCATATTCATTAATTTGTATCTTTATGACATCAACATTACCAAATACAATCTTATTCATCTAAAACACCAAAATACATTGACAATGGAGCTTCCAAATCAAATATTTATTTACATAGACAGGTATATCATACAGTTATTAGAGTTTCTAATTAAACATTATAGCTAAGACTTCGTATTAACAAGGATATCTAATTTAATGTTGAGAAAATCGAATCGTATCGCAAAATCATTATACATCTTGAACCGCAAATTGTGTATCGTAAACCGTAGAATCATAAGATTTATAAGTGTTTTCCTTCTAAAATATTTAAAATATGAAATTATGTAGAATATATCTAAAAGGTAATAATATAGCTAGATGATGGTATCTCAAGCCTACTACCAGAAAGATCTAGAATAGATGGTCCAGATCATGCACTGATCTAGTAGCAAATTTGAAGATTTGGCTCAACCCATCCATTCACATCATCTAAACCATTTGTTTGTGGGTCGTACCGATCCAACTGTTGATACAGAGTCATCTGGGCATTTGTCTTTGTCATCTTTTAGTAGCTTTACATTGATTAGTTTATTTGTGTTTTAATATTTTTTTTATAGGTAATTTAAGATTTTTATAGACATATTGTACTTATTTATGGTTTTTGTCATCCATATGAGTGCATTCAATCACATGGGCCTCGGGTTTCTAAGAGATTTTTTTTCTTTTATAAATAGTTGTAAGAGACACTTTTCAAAATGATGATGAATGAATGATTGAGAACTTGGAGAAAGTTTCTTTGTAAGTTTTGGTGTGAGGCCATCCATTCCTTGTGTGAGATAAGGTACCCTTTTTTTTTTCTTTTCTCTTCTCTCTCCCCTTCCCTACAACCTTCTTTCCTGTTATGCATTTCTTTTTGTTCCTTTCTTTTCCCCCTTATTTTTTTGAAGCGGTGACAAAAAAATTCTATTAATAAGAGTAAGAATGTACAAGTATAACGCTGACTAGAATACGAGGGTTATTCAAGGCAGCAAGAAAAGGAAAAACAAAACAAAATTGAAACAACATGTGGATAAAGCCTCGAAGTTCGGGCTTCCGTATAGAAGAATAAGAAAGCACCCATGAGATAAAAGACCCCAAACAACATATACCCCCTTTTTCCCCCTTATTTACACATTGTTTTCACCCTTTCTTCATCCAAACCCAAACCATGACCCAACCGCACCATTGACCTACCCATTCTTCTTTATGGAGATCCGTATAGGTATGTACTTTGCCTATTTTTTCACCCTAACCCCTCGGATTCTTATATTAGACTCGTAGATCTAACTCCAACCTATTGTTTGAACCTATTTGAGACCTAGTTTTGCTCGAGAGTCAAAGGAAAAAAAAACAAACCAATCCCTTTGGCAAACCCTAGGTGGCCCCATAGCCCTATTTTATCCTTTTGGGTGATTGATTTTGAAATCTAGAAGACCTAGTATAGGGTTTGGCAAGACTTGATTAATCTTTTGGAAAATTATTGCACTGAAGAACATCAATAAAATAATAAGGGTATTATGTATAGATATCATTTTTCTTTTTGAAGCTCTTTGATTAATTGTGGGTGTGAATTGCATATTTCTTATTTTTTTTTCTGACCAAGGTGTCCAAGCCTCTTAGAGCACTCAACTAATCCTTAGGGCATGTGCAAGCCTCTCTACACACACACACACACACAAACCAGTAACTCCATGGGGAGTGGCCCTTTGGAGTGGAGTGGGAATCGAACTCAGGACTCCCGCTTCGTGAGGTAGGTTCCTGGCTATCACTCCAACCCCTTTACATCTTATGTGAATCATGGACGGCGGTTGCATATCATTTTAGTATTCGCCACACATTTTGCATTCTCATGGCATCCATCTAGCATTTAAATCTAGGGTTTTCAATATTTTGACATGTCCTACACCATCCATCTACTTGCCTCCTCTGGTAAGTACTAAAATCAAGACACAACATTATTAGGAGAAATGCCTTCTCACCTTGGTGTGAGTTACTAAGATTACATATGACAAGAATGAAGTTTAGAAAAGAATAAATAAAGAGAGAGAGAAAGAAAGGTGGATTATCACAAATCATTGACATGAGAGGTTTATCCATAAGAAGTTACAGTTGAAGCAAAAAATTACCTCTCAATGCCAAATGCCTGTGATGAGGCTCATGTTTCAAAAGCACTGAAGATTTGATACACTTTTTCCATTCCTTGTCATGTCATGGCCAGCATTAGAAAGACTACTACCATCTATGATGACGTGCTTGATAAAGAAAAGGAATCCAAGATACGTTTGCCTAATCCAAAATGAAGCCAATGCACACTACTAAGTAGACATGCTAACCATAAGACCTGTCACTAACCTGCAGGAGACCTCAAGTATAGCTCAGACTTTTAAGGCCAATAATTTTAGCAGGTGGAGCTTGTGTCGTGGGGAGTCTAGCTGATTGGCACCTCATCCCAAACACCCCATGCCATCCCCACCACCGCGCCCCCCCCCACCCCCCCCACCACCGACTTCCTCAGGTGAGACTTCATACCGAGACTACCCTTTAAATGAGTCTTGAACCCCTACATGGATGGATGTAATGTAAATAAGACAATACTAGTAGGTGTATGAAGTTTCACTTTCAATTAACTATTATTCCTTGATTTTGAACTTTTAAAAATCAATAGCTTATATTAACCAAAATTTGAAGCCAAGATTAAATGGCTAAAATGATCATTTAATGATGAAGCTGTACATACTCCATATCCATATACTCACCCTATCCATATGCTGCTCTAGAACCATATAACTGTGGCACCCAAATCACAGGGATACAACAAATAAATTGCAGATTTATCTCTTCGTTGCATCAGACGAAATGGCTCGACAGGGGTTGTCTCTAGACATGGAAGTTGTTAATAACTTTTTGTAATTTTGGAAGAGAGGGTTGGGGGGGGGGGGGGGGCTGGGGGGGGGGCGCGTGTTGTATTTTTCTTTTGGTAGGCTTTCTATAGCCTACGTTTTGTTCCTTCATGTATATTACTTTTTTCCTTTTAATGAAGTTATCTTTAAAAAAAAAAAAAATTAAGGACAATGATACTGTTGTAACAGATTGAACCTGCTTAGAGAGACATGCCTAAGTTTTTTATCATGTGAAACCATCTAAGCCTGTAAATGACAAATGCATACTACATTATCTGGAAATTAAACTAAAATGTAAAAGTACTGTAGGAAATTCTACAATGAACTATAATATCATGCAGTACCAGTCTCCCTGTCCAAACCACTTTTTTCTTTCTTGTTTTAGTAATCTGTGGCTGATCTATTTAATAACAAGTACACCTAATAGAAAATAAATTAAATACCTGAAAATCCATTTCTTCATGAAGGTATGTTAAGCCACGAGCAGCATCCTCAGCAACTTTTAGTCTCATGGACCATGAAAGAGGTTTGGGGAGTCGAGTAAATAAATGGTCTTCTACACTTCTGTTGGGCATAAATTCATAAATCAGAAGTCGCTGGATTCCTCTTTCATCATCTTCAGCACAATACCCTATTAACTTGACAAGATTTGGATGTTCCACCACCCCAAGAACATTTACTTCTGTCACCCATTCTTTATGTCCCTGAGAGGCATAGAGTTGAATCATAAGAAAGATGACTAAACTGGGAATTAGTAATCATATGATTCATGATTGCAAGCCTTATATCCAACTATGTAAAATCACAATGATGCATGGCACCTTTAAAAGGCTAATAGAAAGTCCATATTATTGAAAAAAGGTTCTATCCCATCTCCCCTAAAAAAAAGGTGTGTGTGGTGGTGGTGGTGGGTTGGGTGGGTGGGGGTGGAGGGGGGCTTATCGGGAGTGAGTATTGCACACACAGAAAGTAGTACGCATGTAAACCAATTGGCATATCTAAACATCTGCAAAGGAGGAGCATTGCCACCCATTCATCTTTCACTGAATGACTCAGGATGGGGCCCTACCACAATGGGTGTGCCTTATCATGATGCTCCAAGATACACACGAAAACAATTATATCATACTGTAACAAAAGATACCAAAGTCTACCCAAGGAGTATGAAATGGAGTGCCAACTGTTCAGGAGGCTACTATGCATCTGTAACAAAGGGTTCATGCTAATCATTCTAGCACAATACCTTGTGAAAGTATCCAGATTACTATGTACTAGCCAGAACAGAAACTCATCTAATGGCATGGAACCTGCCAATTAATATTGGCAGTGTGATTGTCGACATAAATTCCACCTTTTATCTATCAGTGAAGATGGATAGGCTTCAAGATTTAGAGACATACCCTGGGTCCTGAAATCAAGGTCTAATCGTAGGATCCTGTACTAAATACTTTATGCATATTAGGATAGCCCTTGGCCAACTATGTCCCAATATGTTTTCTGTGCCCAGCCTGGGTTAGGGTCCAGCGGGCCAGGAGACCTCATTATCCTTTTCCTTGCTGATACCATTAAAGGAACCTCTTTCTCCTGGGCATTGCCATTCAAGAGCAGCAAACCCATCTGAGCGCCAATACATGGGGGATGGGTGCATTTGAAAGGTATTCAAGATGATGCTTAAAAAAAATTCAAAGTTCATTGGATTTTAAAAGCCATGATTTTCAAGAGTCAAAAAATAAATGGTCAAAATGGAGCCATTTTTGGAAGAATTTTATCCAATGGTGACATCAACTCAGAATGGGCATGAAGGAGAAAGAGCATTTGAGTGGCCCTGGTGAGCCCCACATAAGGCTCCAAAAGTTGTCACTCATGAAGAACAGAGCTTAGGTGAAAGCAATTTACAGTGTCCTGTGCAGTTAGTTTAATCCTAGTAGAGAAATGTTTTCTTATTTGATGTACAATTCTGCAATGTATGTTACTCTCACTCACCTAAGCAGGAACAAAATGCTATCAAATGACTAAATGAGTAGGAGAAAATCCATTTACAAATTGCGGCTCTTCTCAAGAGACCTTTCAAGAAGATTTGTATCTCACAATCTGCAGCTAAATTGAAAAAGAGATTTCACCAAAATGATTATCATGAGCACAATGATGCTCCAAACATCCATCTGAAATTTGTACGCATCATTGCTCACTGAAAAAAGAAACTTATAACAAGTTCCTATTAAATGAGAGGGAAATTCAATTCCACAGCCAATGTTTCAAGGATTCTTGTATACTACAAATGAAAAAGAAAAAGTGAAGAGCTAGGCACAAATCAAGTTAAATCACATTGAAAGGAAAAAAAATTCCTTAATCAGAATAAAGATGGCCTCAAAATATGGACTTGTATGAATGAATAAAATCTTATGGTTCCATCTCATATAAAATAAGAAGTTACTTTCCAAAACAAGAATACAACAAGAAAGAAGGCTTGCCTGTACTCCTTTTCTGTTCAATTTCTTAACTGCAATATCCAGCCTACCACTAGGGTCCTCAGTGCTCTTGATTGTGCCCCTATAAACACATCCAAATCCACCTTCTCCAATCATTAGTGAACGATTGAAATTTCGTGTTGCGGCCTTCAGTTCTGAAAATGCAAACACCCTAAGGTCGTTCTGTCTATTAGACAGAATTCTGAATGGAGTTCTCCCCAAAGATTCAGCACTCATGTCTGAAACATTTTGAGAGCTGAATTCAGATCCCGATCTTCTCATCTCACGCTCAGTCAACTCAGAGGCATTAGACTGAGTTGATGCAGACTTAGGGGTCTTGGCCTCTTCCTTCTTCTCCCCATTGGAAAATTGGAAACACTTCATATCACCGAGGATAAAAATACTGATTTCTTTTCTGCAGATAAAAATCCATAAAGGGATGTTAAATGTCAAATCTCTATGCAAAATCATGGTTTAGATCATGTCATAGCTAGCTTGTTAGCATGCATGCAAGCAGTGAGTTATACACAACTACAAACACCCATACTCACATCCACACACGCACATGTAACACATCAATGCACAGATGCGGCTTGGATGCAAGTACACACACCCATGCCCACATCCACACCCAGACACATTTAAGCATGTGTGTACGCCAACACACGAACAGAAGGAGAGAGAGAGGGAATGAAAAGCTAGTGGACAAATCCATAAAGTTATCTGCATTGTTAGAATAGACAGATAACACGGACCAAGGTCGTATCATGGATTGTGAATGGTTCTATAACTCTTCCAAGTGTTGGTATTGCATCATGTACCAGTCTCGAGCTTGGGTAGAAGAGGGGAGTTGCATCAAATTGGCAGTCATGGTAAAAACCTTTTATGATTTCCATTTAATATATAAATAACAGAAAAAAAAAAAAAAAAAGCCAGCACAAAAGGAGATAAGGTTTCAGTGATGATGGTGATTCATGAAAGGTCGTACTTAGCATTTTAGCACTGAATTCATGCATCTGAATCAGTGCACATGAGCTCACCAGGAATCTCTATCTTTAGTCCAGAAAATAAGCAAGGCATTTAACTGTTTAGCAACCAACAGATAGGAATCTGTGTTTCTACCTATTCAAGCAAACACACTCCAAGTGAATGCCTAACCAAAAGACAACTTTTTCATACACAATAAATTCATATGGGAGGGGCCACCGACTGTGAATCTAAACCATTTGCTCAAAACCAACCCACTTTACTTGTGTTAAGATACATTTAGATAGATTTATGGTCATATCTTAAGATAATGATTGATTAGGTGTTATGATGGACTAGGGAAGGGTTGATTGTGGTTATATCCTGTAATTCTCCATTGTAATCCTATTTATATAGTTTAGTATAATGAAAGGAATACACTAGTTTAATGATTTCTCTAATTCTCTATCACCCTTGAATTGGCAAGCACCCCCCGACACCACACTCATCAGAGAGATATTCACCCCTCCCTCCCTCCATCTATCCATGTACACACAATCCAAGTGCATGTCAACCACATTGCAATTTCTCTATACTCAATAAATCCACACGGGAAGGCACAACTATTGTGAATGTAAACCATGATCGAACCCAGCCACCTTCCCTTGAATCGAGAAGCACCCCAAGTTACTACTAATCAAACTGATAACAGAATAGATTGGCCCACCTTGAGGAGTGATCAGATTAAATCATGTCCTATAACATGGCTCAATCCAACTGTGTTGAGAATAATACTTCAATCCATGACCACCGATGAGGTGCATGTAGCCCTTTCAAGGTCCTGACTAGAACCCAAAATCACCTCATGCTCCCATCACAGAAATCATCGGGAAATCATTGATTAATGTCAGGCTCAACTATATTCACCATTGGATAGGGGCCCATTGCAGATAATGTGACAAGCACATGGGCAAGATGAATCTAGGCATGCTTAAATTGATCCACTGTTTCATATCAATCAATGAGAGCAATGTCAGGCCTGCTCCCAATCGCAGAGACAGGTTTCAAAGCTTATATTGAAAAGCAGTTGTAGATTGAATAGATAGTAGCGTTCAAGAATTTCTGAAAATCAGCCATTCTGCAGCCAGCATTCCCAGAATCCCACTTATGGTATTTCTGCCAACTTGTTTCAAAAAGCAAGTTTCAGAATTGTCACACATTTAGACCATGAAGTCCACTTTGTCAAGATCTTTAGAATCTAGACATTTTTGGTCTTTTCTCTCTCTCTCGTGTAGTCATTTGAAGGACACCACCTTTCATGAAATCATAATTTCAGAAGATTCATCTCATAAGCCAGCATTCCTCTACTTCTTCCCGAATTCGAAGTCAAAACTAGCCGAATATCCATTTTCAAATGAGAAAAATGCAAAACAAACTAGCCATCCCTAAGGAGAAAAAAACTTCAACAAATCAGACTTTGACAGCTGAGTTCCGATTAAAAATTTGGAAAGCATGGGGGAAAAGCCTTTTTTCTTTCTTTGAAACCAAATTCCAGAAAAGGGGGGGGGGGGGGGGGGGGGGGTGGGGAGGGGAATACTTACAAATGCTTCCTGAAACGTCTGCTTCCTTTTTCTTTCAGACCAAATTCCAGAAACTCTTCAAAACGCCTTCTTCAAATGCGGAGGTTTCTTCCTCCTTTATTCCAATCCCAATTCCGGAAAGTATTAAAAATTCCTCGTCGAAAGTTCTTTTCTTCTTTTCTTTCAGTCCCAATTCCAAAAACTCAAATCAAAATCAAAACCAAAAAAGAAAATGAAAAAAAAAAAAAAAATCCTCCAAATGTTTTCCCCCTTTTCTCTCCTTCAGACTAACTTCCAGAAACTCACCAGCAAAACAAACAAAGACCCACTTTTTCTTCCAATTTAGAGAATGGATTCCATCTAAGTCCCAAACATAACACCTGCAAGAACTCCCTATCTTGCGGGCAGTACAGAAAGTAACAGACAAGCATTGCATGAACTTCCAAAAGACTTACTCCAAGTCAACAAAAGGCAGCTGGGAATCAATAAATCAGCTTACCCACCAAAATCAATTCACTAAATTCATGAGTGAAGTGGCACATGGATTCATGTGAAAAGGGTCCTTGAAAAAAAAGGAGATCAAGATGAAAAAGAAAACGAAAAGAGACGTGAAAACAACAGGTAAACATCGATTGATCCATTTGGAAGTCGGGGGAAAAAGTCTTCTCTCGTCTCTAAAGTCCAACTTTGGTGGGGCCAATGATAGGAGCCGTATCATCGCAAGATCAGGAAGTGGGCCCTACTGAAGATTAGCATTTAGAGCAAGTGGTGTAGTGGCATATGGCGAGTGCATGTGCAGTGTGGGAATGGCTAAATGTGAAACCCACATTGTTTATGGCTAAATGGATAGCTACAAGTAGCAACCATGTAACCAGCCATTCTCTCTCTCTCCTCTTTTTATATATATATATATAACTTGTATATAGTTTTTGATTTTTTTATTTTCTCTTTTTATTTATTTATTTGATTATTTTGGATTTTTTGTTTTGTTTTTGGATATAATTTGTATATTAGGGCAAATAATTATTTTTTTCTTTACTTTATTATTTTATTTTTTATAAAAAAATAAAAAATAACTCTTTACCTTTTGAGTTTTTTTTCCTTTACATTTGTAAACAAAATATATGAGAAACAAAAAATTAAAATTATTCTGTACAAAAAATTAAAATTATTCTGTACAAAAAATTAAAATTATTCTGTAAAAAAAAATTAAAATTATAGCTATTGAGAAACAAAAATATTAAAAATAATATTTTATTCATCGCAAACAATATGAAAAATTACATTTCTAAAAATATTCTCTTTAAACTTCTTCATTACCAAATAAATTAATTTATTTAATTACTTGTGAAAAAAATATGTAATGTCTCTATATATTTTTTTTAAAAAATTTGTTAAAAAAATGTACATAAAAAAATAATAAAAAAATATTAAAAAGTAGCCATTCTTGTTAACACTATAACGTGTGACGAGGCTTGCTAAAAATTATAACCAGCCATGTCATAAAAAAAAATACTATTTAATTATATGGCTGGCTATATTTAGTGACATAGCCAGCCATATATAGCCATCCCACACCACTTGCCCTTAGCCACTACATTTCACTGATGGCCAGATCTCATGAATACAGAATGCTAGTATGAAGCATCGTGCGAGTTACAATTTTATAAAACATAACTTTTTATTTATAATTTTTTTAATTTTAAATATTAATATAAAAGAATGTCAATGGAATTGTCAAAAATTATTAAAATTTAATTATAAAATTCTTTTTTATTTTTTAGTCAATTTTTTATCATATTTTTCTATATTAATATAATAATATGATAAAATTGAATCAAATCATTTCTATCAATCAAATCTCATCTTAGAACCTCTTTTCTTATTTTATAGCTATTTTTGAATGAATTTTGCCTTTTTTATTTGTAAACGTTGAAGTAAATTATAACTACTCAATGAGCAAAAGGTAAAAAATCACTTAATGTACATATAAACTATCTCTTTATATATAGCTAGAGTAGAAGAATTTTATTTTACAATGTATGTTTAAATTATTATTCATAGAAGTTGGTAATTTAGAAATCCAAATTGATTAAAATTATCTCGATTGAATACCATGATCATTCAATACAAGATGATAATTATAAATTTTCAATTTAAACTATTAATTATGATAATTGTCATTCTATATTAAATAACTAATATTATTTGATAAAATAATTTTTCATTTAATATGTGGTTTTGTAAGAAGAACATCATTATCGTCATCATAGCTAAAATTCTATCTATCTAGGTTTAGATTTTTCAAGTTTTATTTCCCATTTGACCTTATCATATGAAATTCCGTTACTAGAATAATGCAAGACCTAAAGGGGTGTTGAATAGGTCTGATTTTGAATTTCAATCCCTTTTTAAAATTCCTTAATTAAATGCACACAAATGTATGATGTATGATATGATCCAATTTATTGCCTTTTCAATTAAACATCATTAACTATAACAACCCGACCCGATTTTTCAATATTCTAGGGGCTTAGTAGTAGTGGGCTCCGTGGTGGACCTCTGTTTGCCAGATTTTGAGTTTGGCTACTCGAAGGGCATTTTGGTAATTTGAATTACTGAACTTCTTGTCATACTAAAATATTTTAAAATTACACATTTTTCTCCCTTGATGTTCAACATTCAAATTGTTTTCAGGTTTTAAAATTTAATTTATTATTATTGGCCTAAAAGTTAAATCTGCCTCTCCTAAGTCAGACTGAGTTGTCAATTCCGTGACTGTGTCTGACTAAGTCCCAAGTTGTCAATTTGTTTGATTGAGTTGTGACCGTTTACGTGTCTAAGGCCGCATATCTAGAAGACATGTACAATCAAATCAAGCTTGAAGCTTCAGAATATGCGAATCGGAAGATCCTCATGATTGCTAACTATCATAGGTATATGGACCATAGGACTGACCTATAAGCCTTAAAAGTCTTTTGGTTAAAATTGGAATGATACAAACATGGTTTCTAAGTCCATTCTTTACCCTATAGAGAACTCTTGCAATCTACCAAATATTTCCATATTTTCATGTGTCATTTTAATACCCTTACTCAGATTAGGCATAGTTTAGCTTAATAATCTTGCTTAACCGGTTAATTTCGAAAATTAAGGTTAGGGCTTTGAGAAAAGCCCCGGTGTGGCCCAATCCGAGCTCGAAAGCTCAGTGATCCAACTGGAGGGGCAATTTGGTAATTTACCGCTTCTTGTAATTATTTTATAAATTGTGTTGTTATGTGATTATTATTCGTTGATATTATTCTCCTTAGTCAAGGATTTGTATTTCTGATTTTAAAATAATTTTATTTTCAGAAAATGGTATTTAAAACCGCCCGTCAAAACCCCGAAAAAGAGTAATAATTATTTTAAATGATTTAGAAAATGAGATAAATTTTGAAACTAGTGTTTTATGTTAGACCATTTTAAGCATGGTCTAGTTATTCTTCGAACCCCAAAAATGAGGTCTCTAAATTGTTTTATTTAACATTTGTTTAATTAAGTAAATAGTATTAAATTGTGATTTTTATTTAAATCAATGGTTTTTAGTGAGAGTTAAATCCCAAAATTTTTATGTTAGCTAAAGTTTAAAAAATCCAACTTATCTGTAAGGTTGGATTAAGATTTTGAGTTTTGAAAGTCATGTTTTAAGTTAAAAATCGGTTTTTTTATTAAAAAAGGGACTAATTTGCAAAATTGGAAGTTCTGAGGGTCTGATTTGCAACCAATGTCGCCAAACAATGTTTTCACTGTTCAGGACGTCTGCTGCACCTGCATACAGTGGCATGCAGTGGCCACCCGACCACTTTTTCCTGCCAATTTCCTATATATATGGTCCTGATCAGCTGTTTAAACTCCCAGCAAAAATCTTCTCTTCTCCTCAGTTTCAGCTGCCATCTGAGTACCCAGCCGATCACCCTTGCCTCTCTGTTTTTCTTCCTAGTTTTCAGTCATCGTAGCCATAAAGGAAGTTTTTCCAAAAGTCAGATTTTTAGCCCAGGAACTCCAGTGAAGGTAATCACTGTATTCCTCTTTCAATTCCAGTTGGTTTAGAATCAAGAAAAACCAGTTTTGGTTTAGTTTTAAGTGAGTAAAACCAGTTTGAAATTTAAGAAAAACCATGGGTTTTCTTTTACCCGTGAGTTTTCAGTGTTAAAATCTAGTGACCTGTCGAGCTTCAAAGCTCCAAATCTTTCCCTGCGAAAAGAGGACTCCCAAAGGAGTCCATCGGACCGGCTACGTGTGGAAACCAAATCCGGGAAACCCCCTGTTTCCGGATTCGTATTTCATACAGTGTCTGCCGTCACTATCTGCTGGTACAGACAGTGAGGAAGATGACTCTCGGACGGTTCGAGAGTCGATCTTCGGTCGGTCCGAGCCCTTCGAACGGTCCAAGAGGACCCGTCGGACGTTCCGAGCTTCACGCGAAGCCCAGAAGTGCCCGAGGCTAACCTGACTCGCCCGGATGTTCCGAGCAGAGTTCGGAAGGATTGAACCCCACTCAGATGATCCGAGCCCTACTTCGGATGTTCCGAGACACCAGACCCACCGAGACTTGTTTTTCTCTTTTTATCGGTTCGGAAGGACTTCAGATGATCCGAGACCCGATCTTCGGATGATCTGAAGTCAGACGCAAGATCCGAGGTCAGTGACTAGTGTAGGAAGTGGTTCAGATGATCCGAAGCCACAGTACCTGGTTCCGAGGCATGTTCCGAATGACCCAGTTTTTTAAGTGTGTAATCTTATTTGATTGCATGTGATGTTAGTATCCCATTGTTAATCTAAAAATGTACTAACCTTCTTCTCTTATTACTATAGTGTATCTACTATTGTATTCATTTCAGACTGACTCTAATAATCGAGCACTGAGTGATCTCACTTTCAGGCCGACGCTATATTTGTCAGGCAGTGAGTGACCTTAAGGCCTTACTCAACATGTCAGATCTGGTTCTATCCAGAACACAACCGAGAAGTGACCTGAGAATCTAAACCTAACTCAATAAGTCAATCTGGTAAATGGCCAAAAGACAATATGAGTTTTGGACTGAGCACCCTTTTATTTTGTCGATTATCGTAATTTAAAAAGGATAGAAACCAAGTAGGAGATTCAATTACATGTACCTTGGATATTTTTGGGAAAACAAGTATGATTTCGAAATACTACTTGTGTGATGCTATATATATTGATTATGCACTTGTTTGTTTGTTTGAACAGAGACCGCAAAACCACACAGTTACGGTGAGGGAACTCAACTTTGCAGTTAAAATGTAAACAGGTTATGTTATTTGAGATGGATCTTGAGCAATGAGTGATTTCAGATTTGATAAACCCACTCATGTACCTAGACTTGATACACTGTTTTAAGAAGTGCTTATGGTAATGGTGAATACTATGATGTTGATCATATGAATTGTGATACTGTTTCCACGTACTTTTTTACTATTGAACCATCGCCGAGCTGAGGTGTCGGTTACGTCTACTCGACCAGGTGGGTCGACAGTGACTGGCAAGGTGTGTCAGTACCGATTTTGAGGTGTATACCGGAGATGTACTTGTAAGGATGTATTTTGACCTTGTCGGGACTTAATACTATTGGTGTCAGTATAGTATCTACGGGTTACGGTGGATGACAACAGTACTGGAAAGATAATGTTGGGATGATGGAAATGATGATGAGATTTTACTTGATATTGTGAATTTATTATCAAGCTTGAGATATTATATTGCAACTGTTGATTATCTGCTAACCTGTTGTTTAATTAAAACTGCACTGTTATATTTCCTTCACTAGGGTAGTTAGCTCACCCCACTCATCTTTCAGTAGATAAACCCGAGGAGGAGAACCCTCTATTTGAAGCTTAGAGTGGATAAGTTGCGGCGTTGCTTTGGGATTCTCACTGAGGGGAATACCATTGTCTTTGCTTTCTGGTTCTTGGAACCATTAGTTTTTGTAACGTGTCATGTGTGGTACTTAGTTTGCCTTAACGTGATGTACTAGAACTACCATGTATCCGTAGTTACTCTGATGATTTTGAAATGATAATTCGATGGCTGGAATTATGTGATCATGCTATGTGTTATTTTTTTTTTGTCTATTTGTTGGGTAGACTTATGGTATATGTTTGAGTCCAAATGTTGGGATCATGTGTGACCTTTTGGGCCTAACTGTTGATCCGATCCAGATAGAATGCTTGAGTTGATTTAGTAAAAAAAAACAGTCGCGTTCTAGACCCACCCTTCGGGTCAGGGCGTGACAGTCATTGCAATCTAAAATGTTCATTATAGTTAAATCTAACTGATTTGCAGAGAACACTCATGAGCTCTCCACCATTTCCACGTTTTTCACAAAATCTCAAATTTCCAACACTTAGTGGAAAAATGGTTTTCCTGGGCATCTCGGAACTTCAGAGAATATTGTCTCGGAACATCCGAGAATATATCTTCGGACGATCCACAATGAGACATTCGGACGTTTCGAACCCCTGAATTCCACGGTCCTTAGGACGTTCCGAACATAAGCCTTAGGACGTTCCGAACTTAAGCCTTCGGACGTTCCGAAGATTGTCCCAAACAGTCAAACTATCCGTTGTAGGATCAAAATAGCTGTTGAAATAATGACCGTTGGAACTTTTCTAGCCTATAAAGGGAAGGCTTTTTGGAGAGGAATTGATTGATGACCTGAGCCCAATTTTTCCATACACTCTTCCAAGCTTCACAACAACTTCCAAAGCTTATATACTCCTTAGTAAAATACTCTAAGCTTTGCATCTTAATCTCAAACACATTTAAAGCTCTCATAGGGATATCTTGAGCATCTTATACTCTAAGTTGAATGTATTAACTGAAGATTTTTTTTTAAGGTCTTAATCCTCATAGGAAAACCTTTATCTACCCTAGACCTCCTTGCTACCATCTTGGTTGGACTTCATTGGAGCATCTACATCAATCCAAGAATAGAAGGACATTCAAGATCAAGCCCAAGCTACTTCAAGTAACTCAAGGCTAAGTTCTTGGTATATTTCAAAGCACAACTTCTTTCTATTACTTGTAAAATATTGTAAAGGGTTGGTGTAACCCTATTGGCTTTCAAGAGAGGTGTTATCTTGGTGATTAGGTAGATCTATACCAGTGAAGTAGATCAAGCTTTATAGTAGGTTGCTTCTCCACCCATGAAGGAGAAGGTTAGTGAAATCCTCAAGTGGTGTACTTGAGGCGTGGATGTAGGCAAGGTTGCCGAACCACGTAAAAATCATTGTGTCACAATTCTCCATCTCCTTCAACTTATTTTGTGCACTTCCTTTACCTCATATCTTATTTCACACATAATTTGCTTAAACTTAATCTTGCTTGTAAATCACATTTAGAATATTAATTGAGCAAATTTGTATTGATTAATCATTAAAGTGCCCAATATTTAAATAGATTTTAAACTTCTCCAATAGTCCTATTCATCCTCTCTCTAGGACTATTCTAGATATTTGGCTAGCTTGACCAACAATTGGTATCAGAGCAATGACTCTTGCTATTTGACTTAACCGTCTAAGAGTAGATCTTTCAAGCTAGAAATGTCTAAGGGTGATTGCATGGCCGTGATATGTCCTCCAATACTTGATGTCTCTAACTATGCTATTTGGAAAGCCAAAATGAAAATGCACTTAATGATAATGGTGGAGCTCTATGGAAAATAATCTTATGTAGATGGACTAAACCTTTTAAGATTTACTTCTCATACAATGATATTGAAAGAGCATGTATTCGGCAAATGCTAATGCCCTCAATGCTATACTTTGTGCCGTTTCACCAAATATCTTAGAGAATATCATATCTTGTGAAACCGCAAAGGAAGTATGGGATATGTTGGAGAAAACTTATGAAAAACCTAGGAAAGAAGATGCCTTAGAAGTGATGTATTGTCTAGGACCCATTTAAACACTTGAACCTCAACAAGAACAAATTAATGAAGAAGATGTAGAAGATAATACACGTACCATAAAAGAATTAAGTGAGTCATTAAATGAAATATACAAGCAACTTAAGAAAGTTGGTAAAGAAAATATAAAATTAACAAAAGAACTAAATCAAGAAAAGTTAAGAAAAGAAAACATTCTAAAAGATCTAACATTGGCAAATCAAGTAAATCCAAAAACTATTTAAGAAGAGTGCTTGAAACTTGAAAAATGCTTAAAAGTGGAAATAAATGAAAATGGAAATCTTAAAAATGATATAAGAAAACTGAAGCATGAACTTTATTCATTAAAAGAAGATTATAAATATTTGAAAATTTTGCTAAGTTGTGAAGAAAAAGAAAATGCTAAAATTAAAAATCAACTTAATGATGCTAAAGCTAATGTTCCTAAATCACAATCAAATCTAGAAATTGAAAATCAAAGATTGGCAAAAGAAGTTAATGACTTAAAGAGATATAAAGAAAAATTTGAGATGAAGTTCATAAAAGAAAAAGAGAAGTTTGAAAAGCTTCTAAAACTAAGCAAACCATTCGGAGACAAAACGGGTCTTGGATATGATAAGAAAAATGATAAAGGACCTAAGAACCAAACTATCTTTATTAAGGGTAAGTCTCCCTCAATTCCTCAAATGAAAGTCATAAAATGCTTTCATTGTGAACAATCCGGGCATCTCATGTTTGAATGCAAAGTAAGAAAAGAAAATAAATACAAAAATACAAATCAAATTAAGGTGCAAAATCTAAAGGAAAATGTTCACAAAGAAAATGTGAAAAGGGTTAAGAGAAATAAAAATCAATGGAATTATGCACCCAGAATTCAAAAGCATGAACAAAGTCATAAGAACTTAAATGGAAATCTAACTCATGCCTTAACTCATAAATTGATTGAAACCTTAAATAAATTCACAAGATTTTGTTAAATGAATAAGAATACCAAAAAGAGAAAATCAAATGTTTATGTGTTTGACACCGGTGGACCTTGTAGACCTTTTCCAAACTCCATATGATTACCCAAGGCTAGGAGAGTGGATTAGTTTGGGTTATGATCTTGGGTGTGAACTTTTGTAGAATTTATATGATTCCATCTTACATATCAAATTAGATTTGATCATGTATATAACACCGCTTGATTGTCTTGTTTCATCCAAGCTTTTCATGCCTATATCTTGTTGATAATGTGTGTGTGTCAACCATGTTCCACTTTGGTCCAAAATTGGAGCAAATATTAATATCATTGGACCTAAGTAAAATATTTTACCTAGCATTATGATTATTGGTTCACCATTGCCGTTGGCAAGTTTGAGTGATTTATATGCTTTGGCATCGAACTCTTGACTCTTAATGCAATGATAACATTTTTCCTGGCTATGATGTACATCATGCTTGTGGAGTCACAAATGTGTGGACTTGAACCTATCAAGGGTCCAATAGTATTGATTGTTGTGTGCTTGAATCAATCATGCTACCCAATACTAATGCGATCATGAAATGTTGAATCATATTTACCATCACTATTTCCATTTCCATGTCTTGGATTGAAATTCACTCGAATGGACACTATGATGGTTTGTGATTGACTAATTTTGATAATGTTGCTTGATTGTATTGAAAATCATTGGTGTAGTGTTTCATACAACATGGTATGTGCGAATCATGCTTGAGTAGAGTTGACATTGTTCAAATATTTAATTGCATGATTCTTGATACTTTAGGACCTCAAACTAACACCATCTCCATATTGCCATTAGTGTTTTAGGCAAGTTTCCCTGATCAAATGGACACCTCTGTAAGGCTCAAAAATAAAAATAAAAATTCAAATCTAAATTCTTTTTGGAATCTTGTCTGTCTCGGAAGATTCGAATAATAGTCTCGGACCTTCCGAAGTTGGAAATCATCGGAAGTGTCGAAGTCCTTATCTGGAACATCCGATGGCCATCAACTCTATTATACCTCGGAACATCCGAAGGAGAAAGGAACTTTCTTCGGAACGTCCGAAGATGCAGAATATGAACTGGATAATCTCGGAATATCCAAGGAATTAAACAACTTACTTCGGAACGTTCCAAAGAGGTGGAAACTGCACAATTTCGGGATTTATAAAACACGATCCGCAACCCCTCTTTTCATCATTCCCTTTTCCGCCGTGACTTCCATTCTTCGACCCATCTCTTCCTCCGACCTCTCTCTCGAGTCTCCCTCCGAGATAAAGTTTCAAAATCACTCCTCTCTCTTCTCCATTCATGTTTTCCTTCCGATAAAACTCATCTCCATCTCGGGTAAGCATTCTTTCGAATCCCTCTTCGATTTTGGGAGCTCATGATAGTTGTTTTTGATAAAATCTCTTATAATTAATCTTATAGTTTGGATTTTCCTGAATCCATTGGTAAACTTAATTCTCCCTTGGTTTAAAACTGATTAGTTGTACTTTTGGGTAAAGTAAATACCAAACTCTAGAGTAGAATCCCAAAAACTCACAGATTTCCACTGATTTAACTGAAAATCAAGGCCAAACAGGCCAAATCAGTCTTCCATTTGCAAACCTCTGTTAGTGACTTAGGATTCCATCCTTGGTACCTTCTCTTGTTTTCCTTGATTTTTCCAAAGTATGGATTGAGCTGCTTCCGTCACTCAAACCTATAGGAGATGACCTTTATTTCTCACCAATCCTCCTGAGAGACTTCTCGTGGATGTAGTTCCAGAGACGACTGAATACATTACAAGAACTAGAATCACTTTTGAACGACAGAGTGACATAGAATGTTTGGAAAAATTTGATGTTCCACAAACTCTTGGGCGTATCAACTAGCTAAACATCTTGAAATGGGGTGGTCACACCTATCTTTCTCTTGCCAAAGGAATGTATGGTGCAATCTGTAGTGTGAACTGTGATCGTCTGTCATTTACCATAAGATTCCCCAATGGATCTCAAACACGGATTACACATCTCCTCCCTTATCGGTGTGCCCCTATGTCCTGTGGCCTCAAGTCTATTGACTACTCTGTCTCTGATAGTGAAAGATTACGAGTAACTGAGAAATTATGTGAAATATTCGTCGAATGGATTGGGGCAATGCTCTCCGTGCTTCCGAGCTTCTCCCTAAATTCCATCTTCTGTACAATGTGTTCCTCTTCAATGTTCATCCACGAAAGGGTAATAGAGGGATTTCACTCCTCTTATAAAAAATACACTGATTGTTGTAGATGCTGAACAAAACATCTGCCTTCCCTCCATAATCTGTCGGATATCATTGATCATTGGTCTTGCAAAGGTCATTCTGCTGCTCCTTTTGGATATATCATGTCAGAACTGGCCAAGGTAGACTTAAAGGTTACCCAAAGTAGACTTAGAGGTCATTACAGACACGGTACCTGAGCGTGTGAAAGATGAGGTGATCCCTGAATGACTGAGTAGACTGAGGAGGTACTCGCCTGCTCATCGGTCGATGGATGATGCGGTGAGGGACAACTCCCGCTGGTTGATTTGTGATTCCCGGATGACCGAGTAGGCTGAGGACGTGGTCGCCTACTCATTGGTCTAGGGATGGTGTGATGAGATGTTCCAGGCTAGGACACCTGTAAGGTGGGGACAACATGCGGTGTGATGTGATGAGATATTCCAGGCTAGGATACCTGTAGGGTGGGGACAACCTGCCGTGTGATGTGATGAGATATTCTACGCTAGGACACATGTAGGGTGGGGAGAGCCTACGGTGTGATGTGATGAGATATTCCAGGCTAGGACACCTGTAGGGTGGGGACAACCTATGGTGTGATGTGATGAGATATTCTAGGATATGACACCTGTAGGGTGGGGACAACCTGCGGTGTGGTGTGAGATGATGTTCTAGGCTATGACACCTACAGGGTGGATGCAGTCTGAGGTATGGTAGTCCAGGCTATGACACCTGCAGGGTGGGTACAGTATGAGGTATGGTAGTCCAGGCTATGACACTTGTAGGGTGGGTACAGTCTGAGGTATGATATTCCAGGCTAGGACACCTGTATGGTGGGGACAGCCTGTGGTGTGATGTGGTAGTGTGTTTACCCGCGGTTATGACTTTGGGGTTCATTGTTGAGACTTATGTTGTGGGTGTTAACTCATCGGGAATTATGGGCGCCTAACGAGTGAGTTTGGCCGGCTCACTTGGTTAAAGATCTATAAAATTCCATTGGAGGTGTTTATGCCTGTTGGGTGGAGACAGAGCGGGGCCCGAGGTCACATGTATGACTACCAGGGTCTGGTACTCCATCGAGGAGACCACAGATGAGTTTGGTTGGCAGTCCGTCTAGGACTATCGTGGTAATTACCCCTGTGTGATAGTGTATTTGGGACTCTAGTGAGCCCAGTTTATGGGTTAGTCGTGGTATGTGTACGGGTTGTCCTATGAGGGTCATAGGACCACAGCGGATGGGCACATAAGGGAGTTGCCCTAGAGTTGCCTTAGGTTGGTTAGAGGAAGTACTGGAGGCTCAGTTGACGTGGGCTCGTGTGCTAGGGGTAGGGCACACGTTTGTATGGTCGTGCATGTAGACATCCTAGACGTTGATGTGTCCCTTTGATCATATACAGTGTATACTTGGTGACATATGATGCGCGTGTTACCCTCATTGGGCATGTAGAGCTCACCCCTTGCCTCACAGGTACTTCATAGAGGAAGGGTCGGCGGGACCCTCAATCGAACGTTGGACGCAGAGTTGCAGCTTTGTACTTTATCATGGTTCCATTTGGTAATTGAAGACTTGCTAATGTATTTGTGATATGTGTACTTTTCATTAAGTTGGATGAATGTAATAAGGGGATGATGTTATTGTTCCAATTATGATTAATACTTTATTGATACTATCGGTTATTGATTTGAGTGTGGGTTGCGAGAGCGTACTTCCCTTTATTTTGAAAAAAAAAAAAATATTATCCCTGAATTAGTATCAGATCGATTTTGGGACTTTACACCAGTTTGACGTACTCGTAGCTGGACATGTTGTTACATTAATAAACTGTAGTTGATCCAATGTGTGTGCAAGTGACAGATAATTAATCAAACTATTCAAGCAAATCATCATCCACCATGTATGTACAGAGATTTATAGTGGTTCGGTCTCCAATCAACCTATGTTCACTATTAGACTTCCCAACTCTAGGGTCGTCCCAATATACTATAAATGAGCTTCACACCCAGATAGTACAATCTAATTTTTTTACAGAGGTTCAACCCAAATGGTCTAGTCCTCGACGCCTTTTTTTTTTTTTTTTGGTGGTTCGAAAAGAGTGTTTTAGTCCACCTTACAATTGATTCAAATAAAAAGGAAAAGAGGAACACTTGCCTTGGGCCTTATTAGTCTTCAAAGAGTGTGTTCTTTGCTGAAGTCTCTGCTGCTTCTACCTTCAGATTAGGTCTATTTATCACTGAGCTTTGGCACAACGAACATGGGTGCTAGGACAGGAGTATAACTGGTTTTGGGTCCTTAGAGAAACAGTCTCATCTTCATAATAAACCAAGTATTGAATACTAAATCACAACCTTGTCAAAGGACGATGAAGATGGAGTGATGAGGGACGGGAAAGCTCTCTAGTGACTGTTTTATTTTCCAATCTTCAGGTCTCCTGTTTGAATTAAGTCAGTCGTGTATTTATAATGCAGTATTGCAACAGCTAAGTCTTGAGGCTTCTAAGTTGCCTTCGAGACCTCGAACCTGTATTGAGTAATACAACTCTTAAGATTTCCAGATCTTAAACCTTAGATCCTGTGACACTTAGTTAAAGACCACGTCACAAAATCGACACATGTAAGTGATTGCCAATCACAATATCTTTTATTCCATAATATCAGATTATGAGATGGTAAACAGATTTTCCATAATCTAAGAGGAGCTTCCTTAAAATTTCCAGTTTTATATGATTGCTAATCACGATATAAGATTCCCAATCACAATGATATTTAAGATTTTGCAAAATCGTGAGGAGCCTTTCCAAATTCGTACATGATTGTCACCCGGATTTCCAAAGATCTCTTCATAGTTACAGATAACAAGTCGATTTTTCATAATATTATCAAATCAAGAAGAGCCTTCTAGAATCTCCATATTTCCATAAGATTGCCAATCATGATAAGATTTAAGATTTTTCGAAATCATGAGGAGCTTTTCCCCTTTCCAGATTTTTCTTACCATATCTTGTGAGATTTTTGGTCAGATATGGATAGTCTTGAGGCCTCGACAAACTGCTTGAAGCCTCGAGGTTGAGAGCCAAGAAATAATACAGTATTTTGACAGGCTTGCTCTCACCATATTTAGTCTCGAAGGCTCGAGGCCTCGAGGCTGAGACCAAATCAGATTTCCAATTTTTAACCATTTATTTCTAAGGTGTTTGGGCTTGACCTAAGGTCCACAAGGGTCCACTTACCTGTGTGCCAATCACACGTTCGGTGTAGAATCTTCAATGCATAATAGATCTTCTGGCAGGTTTCTGACATTTTCAAATCTTCCAAGGGAAAATCCAAGTGAGTCATGTAATTGACAAAACAGGTGACTCGGACAAGCCGAGACACTAACATCATACACCATAGAATTAGTTACTCCACTATTCATCATGCGTTTCTTATTTCATCAACTTTTAATTATAAGAGCATGTATGTAGTCTTCTAATTACATGTCAAAACCACCTTAGATAAGTTTCTCACAATTTACTTTTTATACTAGTTACTTTAGACTATCCTTGACACGGTCATTTTTAACTATATCCTTAAAAGCTCTGTCATCTTAAACTTTGTTTAATTTTCTTTATAGTCAATATTGTACTCCATAGAGCATAACAAGTCTAATGTTTGTTTATAAAATTGTCCCTTTAAATGATAGGGAACTCCTATCATACAAAACTCCGCTAGTTAATCTATATTTTGCCGACCCTGCTTCCACTTTATTAGATATATCTATGTCTAGTCCTCCATGAGATTCTATCGTAACAAAGCATCTAAACTTATCGCACTGCACAATTAGGTTTTTACCAGTTTTGATTAGATCACCCTTTCTATCTTCTTTTTCGGTTAAAACCCAAGTATTTCACTTACTTCTAATTTTAAGCCATTTGACTCCAAAGTTCTCCTACAATATTCTAGCTTGATATTTAATTGGTGCCTCATTCACTAATTAAAATTATATCATCGACAAAAAGACATATACTGCAACTCTTTATCTTGGATTTCCAAAGTTAAGTTCTTTATGATTAACGGATGCTCTTGTAAAAATACAAACAACAAAACTGTTGAGAACGACTTGTTTTGTGGATTTATCATTAGGATCAGCAGTGGTAGTATGAGATAGTTGCAGGGTTAGCAATGGTATAGTAGTGATTTTGAAAGGTTGCAAAGTTGCAGTGTCATCATGGAGAGTATTCAAATTTGTTCCACTTTGGAAGGTCAACAATGTTGAGGTGCGGTTGCCTTATGAGGGTAGGTATTGGTTTGTGTTCTATGTAATAAGGTCAAATGCCAATAAGTAGAAGACAATGGCATTGAATAAGGAAGAAGGTCAACAAAGTAAGTGAAAGTCCCAAAAGGGGGAAGGATTCCAAACAAGCGTTCTTAATGGAAAAGAAAATGGCATTGACCAAGGAGCAAGGTCGGTGAAGCAAAAGTGTTAGAATCTATTAGATACTAAAATATATTATTTCTCTATTAGTAGTTTCCAAGAGATGTATTTTTCTAGTTTAGAACTTTCCATATTTATTTCATTCTACCTGCCATATTTGTATTTCTTTTACTCTATAAATAAAGTCCAGAGTCTCCTTAATTCACAAGAGAGAAACCACATTATTTTCACATGGTATGCATAGCAGATTTTAATCCTTGGTCCTGATTTAAATTCAGCACTTTCATCTCTCCCTCTGCAGGTGAGAATTTTCGGCAAAGGGAGAGGCCATGCATTCACAGACTTTGTTACTCACATTTGTTTTTCTCTTTCTTTCTTTTCTCAAATTTTCCCGTCCCAAATTCCCCCTACTTTCTCTCCTCATCTCTGCATCTTAAAAAAAACCATATCTCCTACTCTGGTGTTCTCCTCCAATCTTCAGATCTCCTTTTCTCCCACCTGCATTTCAGGCAACAATAAATATAAAAACCACCCACAGTCAGCGATTCGAAGAGAGAGGGCCTGTTGTTTACAGTCAACACTTCTCTTTCTTCTCAACGTTCTCCTACGTCCACTGTAAACGCTTGCTCGTTGTCGTTGGTCCTACCATTGTCATTGCATTCCTTTGCCCGTACTGCTGCAGATCTCTCTCGTCGTCCATCGCCATCCATACATCATCAACAAAAAAAAAAAAAAATGAGTTGTCTTGTTTGTCACGCCCCGAACCCGTATATGGGCCCGAAACGCAACTAATATTTTTTTTTCAATAATAAACTCTAATCATCCAACGTCATAACTGGGCTAGATCTTCAATTTTGCCAAAAACCCGATCATAGAAAATGTCACACGTGCTCTTCACACATGGACTCAAACATATACCATATGACCCCATATACAAACCCATATCACACAACGAATATTTTCATTTATCTCATCAGTGTTACAAACGAAAACATAGTGGATATAATGTATACGACATTAAAACTTACAGACATAAGTTTTTTATGCCATAAGAGGCATATTTATAATAAAAACACACAAAATAGCTAAAGGTACGCTTAGTTTCCACGTGCGGGAAACCACAGACAATTCCCAAGTTCTGACTCCTAACGAGGCACCATTGGTTCCTCCACTCCATCTTCCAGCTCATACCCTGCATTGTAAGGGACATGAGCTAGTAGCCCAGTGAGGAGAACTTAAATAAATCAGAAACCATGGTATGCATGTATCAATGCAATGAACATATGATCCATTTTTACCTTAGGATCATTCTTATAGGATACTGTTTACCCTTATGGTCATATATCAATATTTACCACAAAGTCTTATCTCATTATGCCATGCATGCATTAACCTTCATGTTATAAACAATTAAAGGAATTATTCACCAAGTCATACTTTGCTAATCAACTAGGATAATCATTCACCAAGTTAAATCCCATTTTTTCCACTAGGATAATCTTTCACCCTAGGATCATCTTCTAAGGTTTTTATTCAGGTTGTACATATTGTTAACACCGGGGTTGGTCCCCAGCCATGTTAACAACACCGGGGTCAGCCACCATTTGAAGTTCCAGACAAAACTAATATTAATTCCTCCACAGAAATAATATAGCAACTTGCAAGTGCATAAGGTCTCCACGACCCGGTCTACTAGCCCATCCAATACCAACGGTTGATGGCGGTCGACCACAGCTTACTAACACGTCCAACCCAAAGGTGCGTAAAAGGTGTTCGGCTAATTTCAGCAATTATAGCTCAACGGCCAATATCAAACTTTACAAAGTTATTATCTTCCACATATTTAACTTATGAACATAATTATCACATGTAAGTGTCAAATGCATGATTTCCTGTTTCCTCTTTACAAAGGGACTTATTCTGAGATAACCACCATATTTCAACCTTATAATTTGGTGTATCCAATACCAATATAAAAAATAATAAGATAATCAATATCACACAAATATATAAAACTGGATTTAATAACATGAATGCCTTCACCCAGTTTTTACCCGACAATTCCCAGACACTCCATGGGTCCATACTGCGTTAGAGGCTATACGTCCTCGACTCCCCGACACCATTTTAATGCCTACATTCTAAACAGTTAGAACATTTACATCCCTTACATGTAGACAGTGTCAGGTCTCGTGTTCTGGACCTATATAGCATTTTCCATCTTTAATTGACCATGGGTCCCATTTCAGTCTGGTATTAGTGGGTTTAACATATAACACAATACAAGTGTTGGTTCGAGTCTCCTCACCTTCTCCGATTGAGTTTTTCACAGAAAATCTGTAAGATAGAGTAAAATGTATAAATTTTTCTATTTATCAGTATATACACATAATAATTTTCCAAACCTCGTGCTATTTTCCAAAAAATACATGATATGTGTAATGAGTCACCTATGCTCTTTCTACTCCTTTAAATTATGTCAGAAAATTAGTTGTCAGCCATCCAAAACATTACAATAAAATGAAAAATGTAAAGTACTCAGTGCCTTCTCTTGTATTGCCTTTTGGAAGAAGGACTATGAATACGTATTGTGAGAGGCCCAGAGGGTACAAAAACAGTAAAGTAAATAAAAGTAATCAGTGCTCTATCCTCGTATTGTCTTCTAGAAGAAGGACCATGAAGACGTATTGAGAATTTGGCTCAGAGGGTACAATACAGGAATTTAAACACACAATGCTGAAAAATAAATACACAATATTCAGCTGGGGTTAATCTTTTCCCCGATTTTACTTAGGGTCGAAAACTATATTTTGAACGTAAAATAATACAAATCTTGAGGGTGAAACTTAAATTTTAAGAGGAAATCTATTTTTCCCTCTATTTAAAAAAATCTCATTTTTAAACCCCAATACTAAACCATTCTACTCCTAACTTGCTCTGGAGTTAATAAAAATAAGAATAGGATCGTTTTGATACATTGAGTGCAAAATTCCATGTAAGATTAACTAAATTTGAAAATCCTTGAAAGAACACGGGAAACCTGAACGTTCGGCTGCTTGAGTGCAAAATTCGGCTACTCTTGGTACGACCAAAGCAAGAGAAAGAAGAGGAAAGAAAAGAAAAATAGGAGAGAGAGAGCTTGTTGTTTTGAAAGAGGGAGAGAGAGCGAAACGACAGAAAGACTTTGAGTGGATTTTTTTTTTTTACCTTGTTGCTTCCTCTCCCATTACTCTCATTTATAAGCAACCGTATGGATTTTTAACCATACACATTGCCTAAGCTATTCATTAGCTTAATAGGATTTAGATAACCATACATTTATTATTATATATATTATAATTATTATTATAATTATCACAACACTGACATAGGCATTTGACGGTGTTGTAACTGTCCAACACAACTACAAGCTACAACAGTAGCTTTGAAACTTATCTTACATTTTTTTTTTATTATTTTATAATATAATATTAGTTTTTTCTTTTTACTATTTACATCTATGTCCTTTCTTTCATCTGATTATTTTAGGGTCTCACTAAATTGATACAATTGATTCAGTATGTCAGGTATTAAAAACTAAGCATGGTATTAAAATTTGGAGTGAAATCTATCTAAAAAGCCTAGTGTTTTTGCTAAAAATCACCGTTTTAAGAAGATCTCCTAATTTTGAAGATTCTCTTTGAAAACATCCAACCTTATAGGTTGATAGAGTAAATTTGTCCGATAAAAACATCCTAAAGTTTCAAAGTGTTTTGAAGTCAAAAACTATTTTTTCCAAGTGAAAGAATATTCAACGATCCATATTTCATGGCTTAAAGTAAATATAAAAACTTATTATTTTAGAGTGTAAAGAAATAAACAGCTTAGTTATAATATAGATTGAGTACTGACTCTTTCCGTATATTTTTAGGACTTTTTCTACCCTATCAAATTGGGGTTTTACCACTTTAAAACTTAGAGGTAAAATAAATTAGCGAAATTATAACGAGATTGACATGTCATTAGGTCTGGAATTTAAAGATAATATATAATCTAAAATTTGAAGTTCAAACTAAGTCAAATGACTGAGTTTATATAGCAGCTAAGGTTTAAGCCTAAAATAATATTATTATTATATTCATAACTTACTCATATATCTTTGAAACTTAATTAAAAGAACTATCGGATTCAGATCGAGTCAAACTTAGATCCGTTGGAAAGCTTATTCCATAATCTTCACGATTGAAGAAGCAAAAATAACAATCAACGGCTACAAATTATTTAATTAATCATAATTATCCTCTAAATTGGGCTGGGGTATTACATTGTTGCTTGCCCGAGTCAAAAAAAAGAAAAAAGAAAAGAAGAAAAACCTATTTAGATCTCCGTCTCCAGTTTTGCTACATGCCACATTTGGGAGTTCATATACCTCTAGTTGTCTCCATAGTCCCAATCTATTGTTGCTTTCAACCCCAGCACCAACATCGCCTAGCTCTTTCACCAGATCCCGACGGGAATGCCGTTGCTGTTTTTCTAAAAAGAAACCCATCTTCTCTCCTTTTTTGGTGGTTTGATGTACCACACTTTTCGATGCTCCCGTGAGACTACAGTTTTGAGTATTCATGCAGTCCAATAATAGTAAAAAAAAAACATCTCTTTCTTAGGCCACCAACTCTCTTCGTCGCCTGTCAGTTTGCAACCAATTAGTGTGTTGCCTAATCGCACCCAGACAGTGTGCTGCCAATGTAACAAATCTCTATAGTCAGTTAGTGTGCTACCAATTCATCATTGCAGTCAGTTAGTGTGCTGCAGGTTATCTCTCATCTGGCCAATCAGTGTGCCATTTTTAGCAGTTTCCAAGCTTCGTGTTCCTTTTCATACACGTTTCAGCTTGCGGGGGCGTGTTAGAATCTATTAGATACTAAAATATATTATTTCTTTATTAGTAGTTTCTAAGAGATGTATTTTCCTAGTTTAGAGCTTTCCATGTTTATTTGATTCTACCTATCATATTTGTATTTCTCTTACTCTATAAATAATGTCTAGAGTCTCTCCTTAATTCACAAGAGAGACACCACACTATTTTCACAAAAAGAGAACTCCCCAGAGGGAGAAGGGTGCCAAAAAAGTCTTCTCAAGGGAAAAGATAATGCCGTTGACATAGGAAGACATGCGATTAATAATCCGTCTAAGAGGCCTAGTTCCCATGAAAATCTATGTTTAGGGTTGAGTTAAGATTTAATTTAATTATTTTAATCCAATTTTAAAAATTTAACCAAACAAATAGAAATATGAAATTTAATGCAAAAATCAAAACTCAAGCCTAAACAAAGAGTTAATTAAATTTTATGGTACTAACCAGGGTTTGGATCTAAAGATCCGAAGCACACAATCGAAGCCCCGAGTCCAAGACTCTGATAAATTCACCAAATCTCAAATTTGGATGAAGAATAATTTTTTCAAAAATTATTTTATTTAATCTGAACAAAAATAAAAAATTTCACCTAAATTTATAGGAAAAATAATGGCAAAAGACTATTCTACTCTTTCCTAAAATTTCCTATGAGAAATAGAAATAAAAACTTGCAAAGGACACTTGGACCGTCCTTATTTATTCTTTTAAATATGCATAAAATACTCCCAATAATAATCCATAGACTTCTCCATTTCCAAAGGATTATAGCTTGCATCCCAATCCTTGCACACACCCAAAAGGAGAGAAACTAGGGACACTCAATCCTTGTACATGCCAAAATGGAGAAGAGATAAAGCAAAAAACATATGGAATTTTGGCAGAGAATTTGGAACACGTTTTGGAGAGAAAGCATAGGGATGGGACAACTAAAATTCCTTGGGAAGTTGACTTCGGTTAATTTGGGTGGGCTTAGGAATAATTAGACTTTCATTTGGGTCACTGGGATGGGGTAATTGGGTCATTCAATCGATGGGGCCCAATATGAAAGTCTTGATGATCCAAGTCCAACAAATAATGAGGCTAAATAGACGGGGTCCAATTAGTGTGTCTAACATCAAATCTATCCATGAAGTCCAACCGACAAGTCTAGTTTATGATGTTTGCATCAGTGACCGAAACAAAAGAGAGTCATGAAGGGGGAAAGATGCCAAACAAGTGTTCTCAAGAGAGAAGATGTTGAGCACTGAAATATTAAATTTTTACCCCTAATTATTGGACAAGTTAGCTCTCATATTTATGTATATTGGTGCATTTAATGTTATTTTTTAGTTTTATAGATTAAAATTTGAGAATTTAGGAAATCAAGCTAAGTCAGTGGATAATTGCTAGTTTTGAGCCTAAAACAGAAGATCTGAAATTTTAGTAATTAATTTCACTCCACTTTTAGGGTTTTAAATGTAACTTGATTAATCTGAATCCATTAATGAGAGTTTAGATTAATTCAATATTTTTAGATTTTAAAGTGGTGAGTTGATTATTAAATTTCGGAAGAAGAAACCTGCAATTAAAGAGGTAACGACTGAAATTCAAGATTAATGGGCCAGAGATCTACTTCAATTGGGCCAAGCTAAGCTCCACAAGTTATAAGTGGGCCAGGCCACAGGCAGTCCATGCGCATTTCACATAATGGGCCAGGCCAATGTGCACTCCAAAGTCCAACAAAGGCCCAAGTCCTCAAGCTCAAGTCCAAGGTCCACTGAAGGTATGCTGCAGATGTTCTTTGCAAAGCTCGGATTATTGATATTAGACCAGTTTTGACACCTCTAGAGTTCAATGTTCATTATACTTTATCTGATGGTGTGCCTTTGGCCGATTCTACGCTGTATCGCACTATAGTGGGAAGTTTGATTTATCTCACCATTACACGTCCTGACATTGCATATGTCGTCCATATTGTGAGTCAGTTTGTCTCTTCACCGACCACTATTCATTGGGCAACAGTTGTTCGTATTTTGCGGTATCTTCGTGGCACTTTATATTAGAGTTTATTATTTCCTTCTGCTTCTACCTTTGAGATACGTGCATTTTCTGATGCTGGTTGGGCAGGTGATCCTTCTGATCGCAAATCTGCTACTGGTTTCTGTGTTTTTCTTTGTGATTCTCTCATTTCATGGAGAAGTAAAAAGCAGGATGTTGTTGCTCGTTCATCTGCTGAAGCATAGTATCGGACAATGGCCTATACCACAACTGAGATCATTTGGCTTCGTTGGTTACTTACAGATATGAGTGTCTCTCTATCTGCTCCCACACCTATGTATTGTGATAATAAGAGTGCTATTCAAATAACATATAATTCAGTCTTTCATGTGAAACACCCCGGATTTCCTTAGATTGTAATATATATTGGATTGGCCCATTTGGATTTCAATTTAATGGAATTTGAAATTAAAAAGTGGAAATTGACATTAGATGGACAAGAAATGGATCAATTACCCAATTAAGACCCAATGGATCATGGGCGAGCTTGATTTTAAAGTAATTGGGTAAGTTTAAAGTAAATGGGTCAATTACCCAATTAAGACCCAATAGATCATGGGTAAGCTTAATTTTAAAGTAATTAGGTAAGTTTAATTAAATTATTTGAATTGGATAATTAATGTATTTAATGTATTAAAATTCACCTCATCAAGTGAGGTGCGATGTGAGTGATGTGGCATGCATGTCATCACATGGAAGCCAATTAAGCAAGGTGCCACATCATCAAGTGACATGGCAAAGATGGGACCCAAGTGCCATGTGGTGACGCATGGCCGGCCATGTCATGGTTGACTTGTTCAACCACTAATGAGTTCAATTGAGTTAAGGTGTCGTTGAATTGAGAAGATGAAGGGTTTCATCTCAAGGGGCATGAAACCAAAGGACTCATTGGGAAGTCAAGGGGTCTCTTTGGTTTAAGCCAAGGGTCTCCTTGGTTAAACTAAGGGACACATTGGTTAAACCAAGCTATTATGAGAGGGAATGAAAGGACTAGCTGTTATACAAAAAGACACAAACCAAGGGGCACTCCACACCCCTTGGCCGACTCCTCCGCTTGTGAGCAAAGGATTTTCCTCTCCTCTCCTCTCTCTCCCACCTCTACCTCTATACTTGGAGACTTAGAAGAGCAAAGAAAGAAGAAGAAGGATTAAGGAAGAAAAGACAGATCAAAAAGAAAATAAGGAGACGGAAAGACGGTTTGTTCAAGGCTTAATAACATAGAAATGATTCCAAGGAAACCATAGGTTTGGCAATAGTGTGGCCGAACCCATGGGTACCATGATTGGTTGGAATGGATGACCAAATTGTGTTAAGGCCATGGAGTTGGAAATCCATCCAAGAAATGGTAATGGGTTGAAACAAAAATAAGGTGATATTCGAATCCGTGATATGATACTAAGAATTGAATGAATTATGGAAAAGACTCAAACCTTGGCTAGTGGGTAGAGTAAATTTACTAATTAAAGTATGAAAGAAGAAATCCATGTTTGGATATGATAAAGAATGAATTTTATGGAGAATGGTTGTACCACATATGAAAACACAGAGAACTGACAAAAAGTCAGTTGACTGAATCTCCGGATTCAGTTGATTGAAATTGTGCCGGCAAAGCAAACACAAGGGATATCTGGGTGTTTCAGCCTACTGAATCTTATGATTCAGTCGACTGAAAGTACACTGGCTAAACACAAATTGAGTTTATTGGTATTTCAGCCGATTGAACGTATATGTACCAAACAAGTAAGCGATCTGGTGTATTTCAGCCTACTGAATCTTATGATTTAGTCGACTGAAGGTGTACTTACCAAGCACGTAAACGATTTATTGGTAATTCAGCCGACTGAATGTATACTGGCCAAACACACAAATGATTTGATCCAAAGTCAGCCGATTAAATTTGTGATTCAGTCGACTGAAAGTGTACTGGCCGAGATCACAGATGATTTAACCCAAAGTCAGCCGACTGAATTTATGATTCAGTCGACTGAAAGTTACGGGTCGAGTTTATACAGTACATAGTTGTGTTTTCAGCCGACTGAATTTTATGATTCGGTCGACTGAAAGCTTGAAGGTAGAGCATAGATGGTATCTAGGTGTGATTCAGTCGACTGAACCCCAGATTCAGTCGACTGAATTGTAAATTTAGATTTTTGGATTATCTTCTAGAGCCTCTTGTAGGGTGTAAGGAGTGATGAAATTAAAATGGAAAATCAAATTAATATATGTGATTGAATTTCATAAGGTAAAGAGATTCGTAAAGGGGTTGTGATTCGTTTCACGCAATCGTTAACAGTATCTTCACAAGACAGCAAGGATAGTGTACTGACATTGGTAGGATTCCTGCCTTATTGAAAACACTATGGAATATGATATGATGATTTTTATTCCAAATATGATGATTACTTTGGTTAAACAAATTGCATATGTTTATGAACTGATTTTCAATGATATTATATGTTTTGAAATAAAATGGCATTCTTGCATACACCTCATGCATGGCATGGAAGGGAATACATATGACTAGCAAGTCAAGTACTAAACGGTCCGGACATGACTTGGGCTTGAGACTAGCTTGTATGAAGCTATGTGAACGATTGAGATTTGGCCTTGTCCCAGTTGATAGAAATAGGTACGGCGTAATTTGGGCCAAAGTACTCCTAGGAAGGTCCTGAAACCCTGCGCAGAGAGAGGAGTTCACACTCCACCGATAGTCTCGGTTGTTAATTTGTTGATGGGTATACAGTGACCTGGTGGTTTCCGCCACAAAACACTGAGAACGTAATTGGCCAAGTAAACCTTGATATGGCGATTTACCAAGGAAACCATTGATATTTATTTAGGATGTGATTTGATATGGATATTGGGTGAGAGTTCATTTGGCATTGACACCTATGACATGACATATAAGTAAGCATGATTATGTTATGGACATCATGCATTGTTTTACTACTTATGAGATATTTTGCAAATATGATATGATGTATCTACCTTGATTTATATTAATCCTATGTGTACCATAACCCTAGTTGGAATACCTACTGGGCATGTTGATTGATGCCCTACTTCTACCCTATAGATGATGGAACAGGGAATGGTAATGAAAAGGGCGATGGACCGGAAAGGAGTCAAGTATAGGAGCTTGAGAAGATTATGTTTTAAATTACTCAGTTTTAATTTCAATGATGTATTGGGAGAACTATATTTTGGATTGTAATAACTTAGACTTATTTGCTATGGTTTGATGATATTTAAGTTTATGTTAAGTATATGGTAATTGGCTTTCCTTGCCTAATAATGACAAGTATATGAATAGTACCTTATTCATATAAGTAATTCTGCAAGTATTCAGAAAAGCGTGTGAAATATTTTAGTGGATTTAGTCCACGCACACGTAATGATGGCCAGTTAAGGGTCGGGTTTTGGAAACTCGAACTTGACTCGCGTCAAGGCGCCCTGCTCTCTCTCACTCGTTTATAAAAAAAAAATATACTCTGATTTTTGACAAGTGAAAAAGGGCGGGGCGTTACATCATGAGCGCACCAAGCATATTGAGTTGGACTGCCACTTTGTACGCTATCATCTTCAACTTGGCACGATTTCTCTTCCCTTTGTCCCCTCTGCATTGCAACTGGCTGACTTCTTCACAAAGTCCTATACCATTGCGCGCTTTCAATTTCTTCTTAGTAAATTCTTGATGCTTAACTCTGTACTATTGTGAGTTTGAGGGAAGGTGTTATATTGTATTCTCTTGTCTTGTATAAGGGTATATTAGTATTTTTCTTAACTTTTAGATAGGGTTTTCTGTGTATATTTAATTTTTAATTCTTTAATTCATTGTATTAAAACTCTCTCTCTCTCAAGATTCTTTAACTAGGGTTTGAGTTATGATATTTTGGTCTTAAAACATGTAAATTTAAATTAAGATGAAACTACCATTATTCATGTTTCACCAATTTAATAAAAAGAAGATGGACTTGATTCTCGACTTCTTAAATTCATAAATTAGATAATAAAGGTGTTAACTTTGACTTTCTAAGATTTAAATTAAAATTGTAAATCCATGAATTTGATTTCTTAAGATTCCATAATTTAAAGGGTACAAATTTAATTTAAGCATATATTTTGTAGATTTCTTTTGAGTTCGACATCGCACTCAATCGTTATACTATTAAATGGTTCGTGCGCTTGCGAGATTATAAATGTAAAATTTGCACATCAACCGAAGACAATGGTGTTAACTTGGAAAAAAAATATTAGCAAAGTAAAAGATAACCCCCCTTCCACGACTTCACTCTCCTGCCCGAGTGTGGGGGGAAAAGGTGCCAAACAAGTGATATGGGTATCATACATGAATAGGGAAGAGAAAATTGTTTCATTCTCGATTGCGCAAGGTGAGTCTAAACGATATATGTCATTAATGCGTATGGACCCACCCATGAGTCCAGGACCCATTTGGAAGCACAACGGATCCCACTTGGAAGGTTGCATGCTCAAAGCCCTAGCACCAATGTTGGAATGAGAATTTACATGCTTGGCGTAAAATTCCAACTCTCTCTCCAACTTGGCTATGAAATCACTCACCTTGGGCGTGTAGGGCTTGCACACTCCATCCCAATGTGTAAAAGACTCTCAATCCTCTTTGGAAAGGACTCTAAATCCTCTTTGGACTCTTTCAAGTGGTGCATAGCAGGAAACATGTGATGACTTTGCATGTCAAATTGAAGCATCAAATGATATCAGATTTTCACAAAATTAGGTTTGCTGGAAAGTTAATTAAAAAAACTTCCAAAAAGACCAAGTTTGCACAATTCTAGATTACATAGCCAAAGTTTTGACCATTCTTCTAGATTGGTGTTAGAGAGTGATGGGAATTCTAGTTGTTGAATAATGTAAGGTTTCCTACGGTTAGTCAACTCCTTCCATGCCAATTGTAGCTTTTTTTTGGGTTTTTCTTTCTTTCAATTTTTATGTATAAATAGACCTGAGGTGCTACCTTAGGAACCAACGAACTTGGGTGAAGAAATTCTAAGTTTAAGAAACGTTTCCAACTATGGAATTTGTCCAAGTAAGTTCTCCTTTGAATACTAGTTTATTTTCTTTGTTTGAATTAAGTTAATACATGCATTTTCCACTTTAATTTCAACATTTAAATTGATTGAAGTCTGATTGTTTAATTGGAATTGTATTATTTTTAATTTAATTCAAGCAAGCAAGAATTGGTTTCATTGGAAACCAGTTATTACTCAGACTTGTAAGTGGTAATGTCTTTGGTAAGAGGCTAATTCGATTCTTCCTTGAGTGAAGTTCGATATAGTGCATTGAAGAGTTGGAAAGGTCTAGAATGTTGATGTTAGCCTTCATCAACAAGTCTTCTCAAGGGAGAAAACACTGGCGCTAACCTAAGAAGAAGGTCAACGAAGCAAAAGAGAGCCCCAAAATGGGGCAGGATGCCAAACAATTCTTCTGGATGGAGAAGACAATGGTAATGTATTAAAAAGAAGGTCAAAGATGCAAAATAGAGCCCCTAGAGGGGGCAAGATCTAAACAACTCTTCTAAAGAGAGAAGATAATGGCAATGATTCAAGGAGGAGGTCACCGAAGCTAAATATAGTCGCCTGGAAGAGAAAGGGTGCCAAACAAGTCTTTTTAATGCAGAAGACTGTTGGGACTTGTTGGGTTTAAATAATGCGGAGTAACAATCAATGACAGAATAAACACAATCAAGCACATCATACAAGAACGATATTACGTAGTTCGGCCAAGCTATGGCCTAGAGCACGTATATTTTACTAAGAGAAGAAAGATAAGGAGAGAATACAAAATAATTTCTCGAGTTTATTTTATTAAGAGAAGAAAGTTAAGGAGAGAATACAAAATAAATTTCTCGAGTTTAATCCAAACCCGAACACACCTGTGACCCCGATCACACCCGATCTTGTCACAACAATCTCAAAGAAGACCTCCTTCAATGATGCCGTCTTCTTTTTAAAGAACACAGTTTTGGTCCTTTATTTCAGTTGACTGCTTTGCTGTTTGCCTCTCTGCAAACTCTTGGTGCTTTTCTCCGCACCCACAGATCAGCCCTCCTCTGACGCTGAAACTGTTCTCAACAAAGTTTTTCTCTACACCTCTGTTATCCTGTATACACGTCTGTGCTGTGTGTACTATAGCAACCCTCTCTACTGTATATTTCTCACTATACAAACGTCTCTTTATTGTCTCTTGGCCTCCATGCTCGCAGCAACCATTCACTCCCAGATCAGTCTTTTTGGTTTATCTCTGCAAAAACCAACGGGTCTGTTTCTCTGTTGGAAACCCACACACAATGCTTGGTCGTCTGAACCCAGAGTAGCACACGTTGAGTGGTGTGATCTCACACACACCCTTCTTCCGTGTTGTATCTGTATATATATAATTCTCTTACGGTCGTTGTCGTGTCCATCTGCCTCTCACTCACATTGGTTGTCCTTATAAATAAGGAATACAAACAGTCCCACACGTCAAAGACTCCTACACCAACTAATTCCAGTCAGTCCTGAGACAACCTTTTTTAACCCACTTAAAGTAATAATAGGACACTCCACCAAGTGCTCGAATTTGAGCCATACCCAACAAAGACAATGACATTGATCCAAAAAGGAGGTCAGAAAAACAAAATAGAGCTCCCCAAAAGGGAATGATGCCAAACAAGTGTTCTTAAAGGAAAAGACAATGATTCTAACCTAGAAAAAGGTTGGCAAAGCAAAAGATAACACTCCCCTCTCCCTTCGGGGATAGGATGCCAAGCAAGTCTTCTCAAGGTAGAAGACAATGGCGTTGACCCAGGAATATGAAGCAAATGAGAGTAGATCTGGCAATATATTGGGTCGGTTCATACTCGGCTCGAGTTTTGTTAAACGAGTGTAGACCGTTCAAATCTATTTTGGGTTTGGCTCGAATTTGGTTCTAGTATGCTTTACCCATTTACCTAGTTAAGAAGACTTTTCTAGCGAGCTACATACCAAGACTACCCCTAAGTGGGTGTAGATCTTGTACAGTTGCATGCGTGAGGAAATAATTGGGTCTTGGTCAAGTCTATACCACCAAACGGTTCTTTGCAAAAATCAGGAGATTGAATAATAATAAGACGACATGCCTTAGCCATCTGGCAACTGTTATATATAAAGTCAACCTTATTTTTACTAGTGCTTAGAATGAGCTTATTTTTCTTCAAAAAATCTACTACCGAGACTGAGGATGTCCTAGTTGTTGATGCCAAACATCATCGGTTGCAGAGCTTAACTGCCTTTTCCTTGGGCTAAGAGCATACAACAGTGCTACTTTCTGAAGCAATCATGACTCTTGTTTTTTTGTCGTTGATCACAAATCCCCGTGAATCAAATTCAACTATATAAGGATAAGCAGATGTAAGTTGACTGATAGATAACAAATTCTTTTTTATTTCAAGAACCACCAGAACATTATTGATGTGTAGTTTGGTATGCCCCATATCAATATTTGCGGATCCAATATGAGAGATATCAAGAGAATTTCCATTACCAACGAAAACCCCTATCGGTGTCATGATACGAAACAAGAGATGTAAGCTTACCAAGATCTGCTGTCATGTGAGATGTTGCACCTGTGTTGGGAAACCAAGTCTTTTCTGGGTTATCATTAAGAGAAATGGATACGGGAGCCTGAGTAACATCATCTGGTTGGTAGACTTGATTAAATCGATGCCAGCACTCAAGAGCCGTGTGTCGTGGTTTGTCACATATTTGGCATCGTACCTCTTCTTTTTATTTAGTTGATTTGTCATGATGAGGCTCTTGTAAGTTGAGGTGAGAGTCACCACGGTTGTTTTGAGCTGATTGATACCCCCGTTGATTGTAACCATCAGTTTGAAAAGATTGAGATGTTCATTGATTAAATCCTCGTCCTTTGGAATTAAAACCACCAGCTCCTCTACCTCTCCTGTTGTTTTCACGGTTGTAATTTGAACTGCAAGATCGCTCTCCAACAAATGCCATATTATGATTAAAAGAAGAGGAGTTGCTTGGGTTGAGAAGGTTTTTCATAGTTTCATGACCTTATAATAGAGGAATAAGGTCACGATAAGATGGAATGGGTAGTTTGAGCATGACAGTAACAAACAACTCATAGTCTCTGCCTAGTCCTTTGAGAAGGCCAAAACCTTGTTTCGATCATCCATAGGTTTACCAATGGTAGCCAAATCATCACAGTGGTTTTTGAAAAATAGAATATACTTAGTCATAGAGTAATTGTCTTTGGAATGCAGTTGTAGTCCTTGAAGAAGATAAAAGTCTCTTTCCTATGATTCTTGTGCAAAAGAGTTCAGAAGAGCATGCCAAACATCGGCTAATGTGTCAAGTCCGACAACTAGCCCAAGAACTTTTTCTGAGAGAGTTTCAGTAATCCATCCATGGAGTAGCTTATCAGACCTTCTCCATGCAATGTAATCGGGATTAGTTTTGGTAGTGTTCTCGCCACTACCATCCTTTGAGGATACAATGATCGATGTATCTGGCATTGGAAAATCTCCATTTGAAAGGGCAAGCATGTCTTCACTTTCTATAAGACCCATGATTTGGGTTTTGCAGAGAAGAAAATTATTTCGGATAAGCTTGATTGAGACGAAATTGCCAACATCGAGGGACGATGGACAAGGATAAGTGTTGAGAGAAGAGGAATCCATCACTTGATTAAAGAGATTTAAATGAATAATCTCAAAAGAATATTTTCTTCTTGTTGCCCATTTAGACTAATCGTGCCTTTGCATACGGCTACAACAAGTCACTGCAATAACTTTCAGACAGCTTCTGCTCCTCTGCTTAGAAGACCCAGGACCAATCTGCCTTCCTCAAATACTTATGTATCTGTGTCTCAAGATCTACAATCAAGACGATGTCACAAGTGCTGCCTGAGTGTCTTCTGTTTCCACAACAGTTTTCTGTGAAACTCTAGAGTAGATAACGCCTAGAAGATCCCTTTATCAGCCACCAATCAGATCCTTATACAGAGACTTTCAGTCGGCTGTCCCACCTCCTCACAAATACACCTCTTTATGACTTTGTTTTATCTCTGTCTACTCCCACGTTTTTTTTTTTTTTTTTTTTTTCCTTGCAGCACCCAACCGTGATTCCCACAGATCTGCAGCGGTGAGAAGTGAGACCCGCGATGGGAGGTAGGGGACAAATCCGATGACAGCGTCTTGAGGCCCCTGGATTTTAGATCTCATGGTAGCTGGGAGGCGTTATTACAAATCACAAAACCACTCAGATCTACAACTCAGGAGGATCGCTGTCTTCTGAATGGCCCAAGATCGCTTCAGACAAAACAATTCACGCGAAGGCGGAAAGCTCTGATGACCATATAGACACACAAAAGATTGATTTTCAACAATGGGTCTTTTCCCTTATTTTTCAATACTTGGGAGACCTCCATTTTTATATTGTTACAAGCAATACACGATTGGAAAACATTCCAAAATTACAGCAGAGTAATCCCTTAAAGATAGGAGTTATCACGATGGTGCCGTGTGTGATCCCTCTTCAGTGACGTGCCTTGTATGTACACGGTTGTGCAAGTCTGGCTGCCGTGTGACAATATTCTTCTCACCCTGTTTTGTTGGTGATGAGTCAATAGTAAGTCCTCCTTGTGGGTCTTCAGATGTATAATATTTATCCTAATACAAACATGAATTTAATCAATTATATTTTCTCTCTTTGCATGGAATTCACTACTGCATATAAATAGGCCTAATCCATCAAATGTGGACCTATTCACCAAATAAGCCTAGTCTTTGCCCACTGGACTTGTGCCCACTTCAAAATGGGCTTCAAAACAACTGAAATGGAATTTTCTTCCAAAGCTCTTGAAATCTTTGACAAGGGTTTAAGGAAACCTTCACTTCAACTTCGGGATGCCCAAATACCACTCAATACATAAAGCCTCTCGTGAAGAATAGCCCAAAAGCATGAGGGTTGTACTTTATGGAACAGTTTATGATACGAAATGAACAATCCTGTGGCACAAAAGATTTCGGGACATCCATACAACTAAACACAACCAAACATTAACAAAATGAAATAACATGAAAGAAATTGCCATTCTCGTATTGGCCAATCCTTGACACTGATGCTCCCTCAGAATCACTTCTTCTTACGAAGCTCCAATGTAATGTATCGAGATAAAATTGAGATATTGCTATCAATACCAACACACACAAATGATGGAGTGACAAGAAACAACAATAGCCCCCACAAAGTGGATCAAAATTTGCTACCTCAAAACTAACCACTGACGACAAGTGCTCTGCATTGGAGTTGATATCCGCCATAAAGAGCCCAATGTTATGCTGCTTTAACACCACCAGGTTGTACAAAATCGTAAGTCTAACAAAGACAAAGATATACAATGGAAGGATGCAATGATGAATAGATGATGCACGAGCCAATGGAGACCAAAGTGATGAATTGAAATTGCCGAACACAGGCAAGTGATGAAAAGCAAAATTGGAAAGTGAAAAAGACTGCCACCCATGTATTGACTGATGTAACCTGACTCACAAAAAATGAAGACAAGTTTCGGCCACAAGTATGGGTTCGGCCAAAGACTCAAATTATTGGAAAATTAGAGGTTAGGTCCAAAGGTTTCGAATACACAAATAAAATTAAAATTTGTCCTTCCTTGAAATTTGAAGCTAGAAAGTGAAAGAAATCAAAATCGATCATCCAAAACTAATTTAAAATTCGGCTCAATTAGATATGAGAACTTGAAATTGATTATAGAACCAATGAAAGTTTCACTCACGGGGAACATTTCGAAGTCCAAATCTCAAATATGTCAAAATTCTTTAAGGAATGAATTTGTGAGGAGCCGGCCCTACCCCATCACGATATTGTCCGCTTTGGACCCCACCTGGACACGGCCCAAAAGGCCTTGTGATGGGAGAGGGGTTGCCCCCTCTTAAATCCTCTTTACATCCCATGCTGCTGGGGTGATATGAGACTTTCCCACACGCTAGCAGCAACGCTTGGTGTTACAATCCATCCCCCTTAAACCTGAACCGTCCCCAGCTCTGTCGTGTCACACTGACAAATAGTCCACACACACAGGTAGACAATGTCACACAAGTAGAGAGCCCATACAGTCTGAATGTTGAATCGGGCTCTAATAGCACTTGTGATGAACCGACCTGACCCCATCATGATATAATCCGCTTTGGGTCCCACTTAGGTCCGCACAATTTTGCTTTGGGCCTGACCCATCTGCCCAAGCCCAAAAGGCCTCATGATGGGAGAGGGGTTGGCGCCTCTTAAATTCTCTTTACACCTCTTGTTGCTGGGCGATGTGGGACTTTCCCACACGCTAACAACAATGCTAGGTGTTACAGAATTGACAAAGGCTTCAAGCAATTTGAATTCCAAAACATAATTGTGCAATAATTAATTTAAATTCAAACATAAATTTGAAAATCACACATCAATAATCAAAATTTCATGCAAATAAATTAATTAAAGAAAAAATAAATTGCAAGAGGAAGATGGGGAGGAGTGAAATCAGGAACATTTTCAAAGATAATCTAAGGATTCTAGTAGGAAAGGGTGATAAGAAATCGTTTTGGACTGATCTCTGGTTGGTGGATAAACGACTGTATGATCTTTTCCCAAGATTGTTCAAGGCAGTTGGGGATGGAAATATAACGCCTCGCCCTTTTTCACTTGCATAAATCAAAGTATATTTTTTTTTTTGATAAGTGAAAAAGGACGGGTTGTTACAACGCGAGTCAAGTCCTAGTTTCCAAAACCCGACCCATGGCTGACCACTATTACGTGAGCAGGACTAAGTCCACTAAAACATTTACACACGCACATCTTATTACTTGTGGAATAATTTATATGAATAAGATATTATTCATTTTCTTAACATCATTAGGCAAGGAAAGCCAATCACCATAAAATTTCAACAAAACTTACAGATTATCAAACTATAATAAATAAGTTCTATGGTGTCCCAAATAGTCTAAATTATTACAACCCAAAATGTAAGTCCTCCGAAAAGATCATTGAAATCAAAACTAAGTAATTTAAACTTAAATCTTCCCAAGCTCCTACGCTTGGCTCCCTTCCGGTCCTACGTCATTTTCCTTAGCATTTCCTGTTCCATCATCTATAGGGTAGAAGTAGGTATTAGTCAAAATGCCTAGTAGGTATTCCAATTAGGGTTAGGGTATACATAGGAGAAATATTAGAATATCATAAATCAAGGGTTTATACATCATTAATGACATATTTGTAAAAACATCTTATAAGTAATAAAACAATGCATGATGTCTATATCATAATTATGCTAACATAAGTGTCATATCATGGGTGTCAATGCCAAATGAAATCCCACCCAATGTCCATACCCAATCACATCGTAAGTCAATTAATGGTTTTTTTGCCCAATTATGCCCACAGTGTTTGAGGTGGCAACCACCAGGGCATTGTATACCCATTCACAAATTAACCGGGATTACTGGTGGAGTGTGGTCTCCTCCCTCTGTGCAGGGTTTCCGGACTGACTACCCAGGAGCTCTTTGGCCCAATTACGCCGTACTTTTCTATCAACCGGACGCGGCCAAATATCAACGGTTCATATAGCTTCACATAAGCTAATCTCAAGCCCAAGTTATGTCCGGACCGCTCAGAACTTGGCTTGATGGTCATATGTGTTCCCTCCCATACCATGCATGAGATAATGTATGCAAGAAGGCCATTTCATTTAAAATACATCATATCATTGAAAATCAACTCATAATCATATACAATTTATTTAGCCCATGCATTCATCATATTTTGAATAAAACAAGTGTCATATTATACTCCATAGTGTTCTCAATGAGGTAGGAATCCTACCAATACCGATTTACTATCCTTTCTTGTCTTGCAAGGTGATGTGATTTTAATTTACTCGCAAGCGTACGAACCAGTTTATAGTATAGAGTATGAGTGCGAGGTCGTACCCAATGGAAATCGACAAAATATATGTATGAAATAGAAAATGGCATTATTAAAATAATGTCATTTAAGGAAATAATTTTCTAAAACATATATTTATAATCTTAATTTAGAACAATAAATTGTTTTGAAGAATTTTGAGAAAGAATAAAATAAATCAATGATAAATAATTTGTTTACATAATCTACAATGGAATCGGGTCAAACATCAAAGCGGCATGTTATCCTATTTAAAAATAATAAAATCATGGCCTAGACTATGAAATGTTCTAGAGTTATAAAATATAATTCAAGCCTATGAATTTTTATGTCATCCATTAAATCAGATTTTTTTCAATTCAAGCCTTAGGCTTGAGCGGGTTTTAAACTTGTGTTTCCCCAAATCTAGAACAACTGTTCTTGATAAGAACCTTAGATTGGAAAGATGGCAAATCCCACTGATCCTAATAGTAGGGGTTCTACTTTCCTTGAAAAAAAATTCTAAAAATAATTTCTTACATAATATTCATAAAAAGAATTAAAAATAAAATACAAGTCATCACTATTAAATATTTTAATAACTGGGACCACCATAAATCTAAACAACTGCCATGAATTTTTATTTAAAAAATTGGAAATGAAATACAATCCTTTTGGACTTGACATAAAAAAAAAAAAAAAAAACTTACAAGAAATTAAATATTTTTCTCTGTCTTTCTTTCGTCCAACTTCAGTCTCTTCGACGTCTTGCCCGGTTCAACCTTCAATGGACCCAAACACTTGAATTTATAGGAGAGAAGGGATGAGATAAGAGTCCCTTCAAACTCAGTCGGGATAAGACCATTCAAATTCAAATTCAGCCGGCCTTTTGTTTCCCTTATCTCAGTGAGCAGAACCCAACATCGGCTAACCTAGCATCGTTACTCTTATCTATCTCTTTTCTTCTGCTGCTAACCGGCAGATGCCTCTTTCTTCATCTATCCTCCTTATCTCTTGATCGACTAACCCTCATCGTTCCTTCTTTATCTTCTTTTTGAAATCTCCTTGAAACCCAACTAGTTATCTCTTCCTGCCGATATCATCCTTATCAGATTCCCAGCTGCCAGCTGCTACACGGCAGCTGGTTCAAATCTTTCTCTGCTTAGTTGCCACCATCTCTGTTCGACTAACCTTATCCTTGCTGCTACATGGTTCTGCTGCCTTATCTTCCACCTCTTCTTTGCTTCACGCCTCTATCTTCCAGCTTTACTTTATCCCAGCTCAAAATCAAATCTCTCTGCTGATTGGCTCTTTCTTCTTATCCCTTTTCTTCCCAACTCTATCTCGCAGCACTCTTATGAATTTCAAAAATCAGTCACTCGGCAGCTCCTCATCCAAATCTTGTCTTCTTCTTTTCAAATTCTCAGCTGCTACAGGGCAACTGCTTCTTTGCCGTCTGTCTCTATCTTCTCTTCCTCTTCCTTATCTCTACCTGCCGATATCTCTGCTGATCTCTGAAGTAACACCGATTTCAAGCTCTGGATCTTGTCGTTGGTTGCAGTTGTTTTTATCCCCAGCTGGCTGCGATGGAACCTTCCTGCTGCCTCTGTGTGCGGTGTTGGCTGCTCATGGATTCCGACATTGGGCGCTGGCTGTTGTTCATCTCAGCTGGTTGCTGCTCTGCTGTTGCTTGTTGTCTTCTCTTTACCTGCTGTCTGTTCTATACCTCTCATTTCTTTGCTTCGGTCGTTGCTGCTCATGTGGGCAGCAGACTGATGCTGCTACCGCTGGCTTCTTTTCTGCTGCTGCTCTTTCTTGGCCGCTGCCTGCTTCAGCCACTGTTCCAGCTTAGCGACTGCCGCAGTGCATGCTGCCCTGCATCTCAGCTGGCTGCCTCCTTCACTGTTTCTTCCATTAGTCCTGCAACCAGATAAAGAAAAAACATAGAAAAGAAATGGAAATAAAAAAAAGAAGTAATGGTAATAGTTTATTTAGGCTTTCCTTCAGGTGTCGGGCACCCCGATCGACAGTAAATGAGAAGGGTTGGTAAATGAGACTCGACTTTCACTCAAAATTGGACAATGAAATTTAAATATTAATTACATGAGTGTTGAAGGTTGCAGGTTTTGAAACCCAGCTGGTTTAATCAACTTGCCCAGACCATTCTGAAGGTGATGTCGACTGTATTTTTTACTTAGCCATTTTTTTTATCATTTTTATTTTCTTTTCTTGAATTTTTCAAAATAAACTGTAAAACTAAAAATAACATTTAAACATATCGAATATTTATAAAATAAGGACTAATTAATCTAATATTAAGGGGTCAAATTGTAATTTTACGATGTTCATCACAAGGATAAAACTAACAGTCGCGTGAAATGAATCACAATCCCTTTTTGAACTTCTTTACCTCATCAAATTAAAACATACATATTAGTTTGATTTTCCATTTCAATTTCATCATCCATATCTCCATCTAAGTTCCATGTTCATTTCTCAAAGCATTTACGCATTCCTAGTCCTTAAACCGTTCAAGACGCTCAATGGGGTTTGGCCATATAACATGGCCGAACCCTATTTTCCCATTTTTCTTTTAATTGTGTTCATGTTCCACAAAAACAAAAACCATCAATGGGATTCGGCCATACAACATGGCCGAACCTCATTCTTTGCTTTTGACCCTTTTTTATTTATTTTAATCTTCAAATTATTTTAATCAAAGTGAGTCAATCATTCATTTCTTAATCTAATAATCCCAAGTTAGTCATTTAATTTTTAAACATACATAGATCCATAAAATCGTCCATGGGGTTCTGTCATACAACATGGCCGAACCCATTGTTCTTCTTTTCCATATCCCTTCCATCCCACATCATCTTAAGGATGGGTTTTTCTTAAAAAATATACATCAACCATGTTTTAGGTCACTTGATGGGGTTCGGGCATACAACATGGCTGAACCTCATCTAGTATCTCTTTTGTTCCTCAAATGGTCCCCATACAAAAATAGGGTTCGACCATGCAAGAGGCCAAACCTTATTCTTTGATTATTTCTCCTTGAAATCCATCCTTAATCATATTTAAAAATGGATTTCATCTTCAATACTTAACTTAATAAATTTATCCTACCCACTAGCCAATGTTAGGGTTCGGCTATACAACATGGCTGAACCATCATGGTGGATTTTTCATAATCCATCCAATCATAGTATCATCATAGCATGGGTTTGGCCATTCATTATGTCCGAACCTATGTTCCCTTATGTTTGATCGTTCCTCCCTCTTACAAGTTCTTAACAAGGATTCATCAAAACCCTTAAAATGTTAGACCCATGGATTTGACCATATCATGGCCGAATCCATGACGATCCAGATTAATCTTATGATTTTTTTGTTTCAACCCATAACCATCCTTTGGATGGATTTCCAACTCCATGGCCTTATAACATTTTTGGCGATTCATTGCAACCAATATGGAATCCATGGGTTCAGCCACACCATGGCCGAACCTATAGTTTCCTTAGATTAATCCCCATTTTATTAAGTCTAGATATACCTTCATTCAATGAGTTGCTCCTCCTCTTTGGCTCTTCAATCTCCTTCTTTTCTTTTGGTCTTTCTCTTCTTCCTTAATTCTTCTTCTCCTTTATTTGTTCTTCAAAGTCTTCAAGTGTATGGAGGTAGAGCTGGGAGAGAGAGGAGAGGAGTGGAGAGAAAATCCTTGCTCAAGAGAGGACGGCTCGGCCAAGGGATTTGGAGTGCCCTTTGGTTTGGGTTTTTATATTAAAGTCTTAATCTCTTCCCTCCCTCTCATAATGGCTTGGTCTAACCAAGGAGGCCCTTGGTTTCCCAATGGTGGCTTCATGGCTTTTAAGGTGAAGAACCTTGGGTTCCCAAGTGTTAGGTACAATGTACCTAGACAAGATACCCCAATTTTTAATCTCCACCCTTGATCTTCCTTTCGATGAAATCCTAGCCTTGCATCTTATCCCTTCATCTTCCCATCTTAAGCAAAACCCTAATTCAAAATTTAAAATTCAAAAGTGTTTGACCAAGTCAACCCATGCCATGGTCGACCATGCATGTGGTGACTTGGTTACCACATGGCACTTGGGTCCCACTTTGGCCATGTCACTTGGTGAGTTGCATGGTTTGACTTGGTCACCACATGGCACTTGGGTCCCACTTTGGCCATGTCACTTGGTGAGTCACCTACTTGTATGCCATCTCAATTCTACTTTCCACCTCACTTGATGACGTGACATCCTTGCTTAGTTGGCTTCTATGTGATGACATGAATGTCACATGGTAATGCCACATCACTCACATGCCACCTCACTTGATGAGGTGGACTTTAATGCATTAAATGTACTAACTTATCCAATTTCAACTAACTTAACTAAATTACCCAATTATTTTTTGAACTTTCATATACCATCTTATTTCATTATTTTAATTCCATTATCCCCTCTTATTATGTAATTTATGTATGATGATCTAATTCACCAATTATTATTTTAAATCAAGATCACCCATGACCCATTGGGTCTTAATTGGGTGATTGACCCATTTCCTTGCCCATCTAATGTCCATTTCAACTTTTTAATTTCAAATTCAATTAAATTGCATTCCAAGTGGGCCCATCCAATAAATTTATAAGCTAAGGAAAATCCGGGATGTTACAATATTACCCTCTTTTGGAGTTTTCGTCCCAAAAATTGGCGAAAGTAGGGTTTCAAACCAATCGTACAAATAGCTCAGGATGAGCTGCTCTCATTTCTTACTCCAGTTCCCAAGTGGCTTCCTCATTACCGTGTCGGTTCCATACGACTTTGACGAACGGAATCGCTCTGTTCCCTAACACCCTTTGCTCTGTATCAATTACTTGGACATGCCTCTCGACGTAAGATACGTCGCTTTGCACTTCTAAGTCTTGCACATTCAGTACATGTGATGGGTTAGGGTTGTACTTCCTTAGCATGGAAACATGGAATATATCGTGAAGTCCTGACAATTGTGGAGGGAGTATCTGACGATAAGCCACTTCCCCCACCTTCTCATGGAATGGGAAGGGTCTCACAAATCTAAGTGACTGCTTCCCTTTCTTTCCAAACCTCATGTGTCCCTTTCGTGGTGAGACCTTCAAGAATACTAAGTCTCCCACTTCAAACTCAAGAGGTCTTCTTCTTCTGTCAGCGTAGCTCTTCTGACGACTCTGTGCCGTGAGCAGATGCTGTCGTATTACCTTGATCAGTTCTGTGGTCTCTGTAACCAGATCAGGTCCAATAAGAGTAGGCTCACCGGCCTCTGTCCAACACACTAGGGATCTGCAGGGTCTACCATACAATGCCTCAAATGGAGCCATCTTGAGGCTTGCCTGGTAACTATTGTTGTATGAGAACTCAACCAGTAGTAGGTGATCTTCCCAACTGCCCTTGAAGTCTAACATGCAAGCTCTCAGCATATCCTCCAATGTTTGTATTGTTCGCTCTGACTGACCGTCGGTCTGTGGATGGAAAGTTATGTTGTGTAATAAATTTGTCGCCATAGCCGACTGCATGCTCTGCCACACCCTGCCAGTGAATCTGCCATCTCTGTTGGACACAATAGTCCTGGGTATACCATGTAGCTGATGATGTTCCTGATATACCGTCGTCCTAGAGTCTCAGACGAGTCTGTCATCTTGATAGGGACAAAATGTGCAGACTTGGTCAAACCGTCCACTATAACCCAGATTGCATCATTACCCTTTGAAGACCTCGGCAGCCTGTCACAAAGTCCATGGCAATGTGTTCCCACTTCCATTCGGGTACGTGTAGAGGTTTGAACAGCCCTAGCGGCTTCTGATGTTCTGTCTTGACTTGCTGACAAGTAAGGCAGTGAGAGACAAAGTCAACCACGTCTCTTTTGAGTCTATGCCACCAATAATGCTTTTTCAGAACATGGTACATTTTGGTGCTACTGGATGGCTGGAGAGCTTTTATTGATGAGCTTCTGTCAACAACTCTCTCATGTAGCCTTAAGGTACATATGTCCTGCCTTGGAATAAGAGACCTTGTTAAGGTCGTAATTCCCATTCTGGTATGACCTCTCCAATTGATATCTTGGTCCATATTTCTACCACTTCAGGATCTGTCCGCTGCTCTTGTTCAATCTTGGAAACCAAACTGGGTTGTACCATCAGATTATTCATGTTCCCACGATTTTTGATGTGCAAATTGAACTCTCGGATGGTCGTCAGCATTTCCCATTCTTTCATAATCAGACTGGCGACAATTGCGTGTGAAATGCGACTGAGGGCATCTGCCACTTTGTTTGCCTTACCAGGGTGATATCGTAGTGCAAATTCATAGTCTTGCAGGTATTCCATCCATCTGCGCTGTCTCAAATTGAGCTCCTTTTGATCGAACAGATATTTTAAGCTCTTATGGTCTGAAACACCTCAAATTTCTCACCATATAGAAAGTGTCTCCAGTTTTTGAGAGCGAAAACCACTACAGCTAGTTCCAGATCATGAGTGAGATGTTGCGTTCATGGATTTTCAGTTACCTTGAACCATATGCTACCACATGATGACTTTAAGTGAGAGAGTACACAAGTCCTTCTCCTAAAGCATCACAGTATACTTCATATCCCTTGCCTTTCTTCGGCAAAATCAGAATGGGAGCGGTAATAAGCTTTTGTTTCAGATCCTCAAACCTTCGATTGCACACGTCAGACCATTCAAAATTGACTCCTTTCTGAGTTAGTCGGGTGAGTGGAGTCACAATCTTGGAGAAGTCCATAATAAATTTCCTATAGTAGCTAGCTAGTCCTAGAAAGTTGCGAATTTCGGACACATTCTTCAGAGCTTTCCAGTCTCTAACCGCTGCCACTTTAGCTGGGTCCACAGCTATTCCTCCTGCTAATATGACGTGTCCCAAGAAGTTGACCTCAGATAGCCAGAACTTGCAATTGCTTGCTTTGGCATATAACTGATTCTTCTTCAGTGTGTCCAGGACTATCCTTAGATACTCAGCATGCTCCTCCTGACTGGTGGAATAAACCAGAATATCGTCAATGAAGACAATTACGAACTTATCCAGATAAGGACAGAATGTTCTGTTTGATTAGATCCATGACACAGCTGGTGCATTTGTAGTCCAAAAGGCATGACCACATATTCGTACAGTCCATACCGAGTTCTGAAAGCTGTCTTTTCTATGTCCTCATCCCTAACATGGATTTGATGGTAGCCTGACATAAGATCAATCTTAGAGAAATGGCTGGAGCCTCTGAGTTGACCGAACAGATCATCAATTCTAGGCAGAGGGTATTTGTTCCTGACAGTCAGCTGATTCAACTTCTATAATCCACACACATCCGAAGAGTATCATCTTTCTTCTTTATGAACAATACCGATGCTCCCCAAAATGAGGTGTTGTGCTTCATGAATCCCAGTCTGAACAACTCATCAATTTGTTTCTTCAGCTCTCACATTTCTACAGGGGCCATCAGGTAATGAGACAATGATACAGGAGTAGTGCTAGGATAGAGCTTAATCCCGAAGTCAATCTCCCTTTTTGGAGGCAAACCAGGAAGTTTTGTCGGGAATACCCCTGCATAGTCTTTCACTACAGCAGGTAGTTCAGCCACCGACGCCTTGTCTAGTCTGATACTGTTCAGTACGAGATGGTTTATTTCTTCATGTAATCTCCTGGTCATAGGAATGGTCTGTCTGTTGGCATGTACTATAAACAATTTTCCCTCAGGTGACCAGAATATCACTCTGCGAAGGTGACAATCAATGCCGGCCTGAAAGGTAGCCAACCAATCCATGCCAAATATGATGTCGTATTCTGTCATCTCTAGTACCAAATAGTTGAATTTAAATATAAACTCAGCAAGTTCAGTAGCTACGGAGGTGCAGATTAAACCTAGTGATATGTCTCCAACAGGGGATACAATGGTGAGTGTAGTGGATAGTTGTTGTACTAAGATACCTCTAGCAGATATGAAGGTAGCAGATATAAAGGAGTGGGATGCTCCTAAATCAAATAACGCAAAAGCATAAGAACTACCAATTACTGCCATACCTTGAATCACCGAGTGATCCACCGTCACTAGAAGAGGAACTAAAGTATACAGCCGTCCAGATTCTGCCGGAATGGGTGCCTATCTGTCTGGTTGTGTGCCCTGGACGCTTGCGACTGATTTGGCCAAGCTGGGGGACGAAAAAAACCCCTGGAGTAAGAATGTCTGTTGTTCTCTGGACACTCCCTCTTGATATGGCCCTGTTGGCCACGCTGGTAACATGCGATAACACCTCGAGGAGACTGAGAGACTGGTCCTGATGTGGAGGGTTGACTGGGAAGAAAACCACCAGTGGAAACAGTGGAGGCTGAGGGTTTCCCAAAGTTGGGTCTGAATTTCTTGTGAGGACGGAAAGAATTTCCCCTACTCTGGCTTCGTCTATTCTCCACAAATCTGGTTGTCTCCATCAGCTCTTGTTCAGCTATGCTGGCTCGACTGACCACCTCTGCCAAAGTAACTGATTTCAAAATAGTGATTTTGACTCTGAAGCTAGGTCGCAGGCCTCACTCAAACTTTCGGGCCTTCTTATATTCCCTATCCACCATGTATAGAGCATAGCATGATAGACGGAGGAATTCTTGATAATACTCTGCGACCGTCATGAGGCCTTGGACCAAAGCTATGAATGTCTGTGTCTGGCGCTCCTTCTCCTCCTCTGGAAAGTAATGGTCTAGAAACGTCCCAGCGAACTGGTCTCAAGTCATCTCTGTTCTATTCGCCACTGGAGTCTGCGCTTGTTGATGTTCTATGACCTTCCACCATTTGTCTGCATCGTCTACCAGTTGTGAGGTAGCCAACAGTATTTGGTCCTGATCATTGGTGATCTTAAGTAACTTCAAGATCTTTGTGATATTCTCAATCCAATTCTCTACTCCTGCAGGTCCCTCATTCCCTTTGAAATAAGGGGGACACTGCTGTTGGAAATCTCTGACAATTGTTCGGTCTTGGGATTCATTGGAAGTACTGCCTCCGTTGTTGTTCTGGTGTTGTTGTAGAACGGAGGTGACTACTACATGCACTAGGCTCTGCAGTTTGGGAGGTACCACATGAATATTCACATTGTTCTCTCCCTCTTCCCGATTCAGGTTCCGTCGGGCAATTCTTTTTCTTCGTGGAAGCATTTTCTTAAGTCATCGAAACATTGGTTGACTTAGTTTTCTCCTAAGGACTTGTGTTTTGAAGTTACACTTGATCAAATAATCATAAGGAGGGGAAAGTTCAGTTTAGTTCTCCTACATATATCATTTTGTGTTCCTTACTTGGGGAAAATGCCTAAGTATAGTATTTCTCATTTTCGGGATTTCCCTAAGTATCATATAGTATTCCTTATTTTGGGAAAATCATGTAACTTTTCTTGTTTGGGAAATCATATAATGTTTCTTGTTTTGGGAAATCACATGATGTATCTTGTTCGGGGGAGGGACGACCTATTTTACTATGTTTGATAAATCTACAATTTATAGTGATTGTCCTTCCCTTGCTGTTGTTTTTCTCATCAAAGGTTGTTCTCAGATTGAATGCTTACAGTCAGATTCTCATCAAAGTAAATTAATCCGGCCCTCGTGCAGCGGACTCCGAGGAGTCGGTCAGTTGGGATTCTTATCTGTCAGTGAGACATGATATCGTATTAATCTTACTTTGCGATACTCAAAACTTCCGGTTTCGCTCTGATACCAACTGTAACGCCCCGCTTTTTTTCACTTGCATAAATCATAGTATATTTTTTTTTTTGATAAGTGAAAGAGGACGGGCCGCTACGATGCTAGTCAAATTTGAGTTTTTAAAACTCGACCCATGACTGGCTACTATTACGTGTGTGGGACTAAGTCCACTAAAATATTTACACACGCACATCTTATTGCTTGCGGAATAATTTATATGAATAAGATGTTATTCATTTTCTTAACATCATTAGGCAAGGAAAGCCAATCACCAAAAAAATTCAATAAAACTTAAAGATTATCAAATCATAGTAAATAAGTTCTACGGTGTCCCAAATAGTTTAAATTATTATAACCCAAAATGTAAGTCCTCCGAATACATCATTGAAATCAAAACTAAGTAATTTAAACTTAAATCTTCCCAAGCTCCTACGCTTGACTCCCTTCCGGTCCTACGTCAGTTTCCTTAGCATTTTCTGTTCCATCATCTATAGTGTAGAAGTATGGCATTACTCAACATGCCCAGTAGGTATTCCAATTAAGGTTAGGGTACACATAGGAGTAATACTAGAATATCATAAATCAAGGGTTTATACATCATTAATGACATATTTGTAAAAACATCTTATAAGTAATAAAACAATGCATGATGTCTATATCATAATCATGTTAACATAAGTGTCATATCATGGGTGTCAATGCCAAATGAAATCCCACTCAATGTCCATACACAATCACATCGTAAATCAATCAATGGTTTCCTTAGCCAATTATGTTTACAGTGTTTGAGGCATCAACCACCAGGGCACTGTATACCCATCCACAAATTAACCGGAATTGCCGGTGGAGTGTGGTCTCCTCCCTCTGCGCAGGGTTTCCGGACTGACTACCCAAGAGCTCTTTGGTCCAATTACGCCATACTTTTCTATCAACCGGACGCGGCCAAATATCAACGGTTCATATAGCTTCACATAAGCTAATCTAAAGCCCAAGTTATGTCTGGACCGCTCAGAACTTGGCTTGTTGGTCATATGTGTTCCCTCCCATACCATGCATGAGATAATGTATGCAAGAAGGCCATTTCATTTAAAATACATCATATCATTGAAAATCAACTCATAATCCATATCTCCATCTAAGTTCCATGTTCATTTTTCAACGCATTTACGCATTCCTAGTCCTTAAACCTTTTAAGAAGCTTAATGGGGTTTAGCCACATAACATGGCCAAACCCTATTGTCCCTTTTTTTTTTTTTAATTGTGTTCATGTTCCACAAAAGAAAAAAAAACCATCAATGGGGTTCGGCCATACAACATGGCCGAACCTCATTCTTTGATTTTGATCATTTTTTATTTATTTTAATTGTAATACCCTGCCCCAGTTCAAGCGTGTTTTAACCTGTTATTTCCTGTTTAGCCGGTAAATATCGAGGATTACGGTTAGGGCTTGGAGGGAAGCCCAGTTGTGGCCCAATCCGAGCTCGTGAGCTCAGTGATCCAGCCATTCAGCTGGAGGAGTATTTTGGTAATTTACCACTTGTTGTGTATATTTTTATAAATATTGTTGATAAGTGTATATTATTGGTGGATAATATTCTCCTTAATGAAGGATTTGCATTTATGGTTTTAAAATGATTTGATTCTCAGAAAATGATATTTATTATTCGCCCGTCAAAACCCCGAAAGGGAGTTTTAATTATTTTAAATAATTTCAGAAATGAGATAAATTCGGAAAATGGTATTTGGTATTAGATCATTTTAAGAATGATCTAGTTATTTCATTTTACTTCAAAATAAGATTTACAAATTAGTCATTTTTACATTTGTTTAATTAAGTAATTATGGGTAAAATATGATTTTTATTTAAATCAAGGGTTTTTAGTAAGAGATAAATTCTGAAATTTTTATGGTGATCAAGGTTTTCAAAACCCAAACCATCTGTAAGGTTGGATCAAGTTTTTAAGTTTTTAAATTATCACTTTTAGTTTTAAAATCGGTTTTTATTAAAAAAATGACTTATCTGCAATTTGGAAAATGTCAGAGGGCTGATCTGCAACAGCAGAAAATTTTCCACACGGTATACAGGCGCATGCTGTGTTCGGTCGGATTTCCGGCAATGATGAGATCTCCCGCTGTGCCGTCCCATCCCTGGATTTCTGGCTAGAAATCTATATAACCGGCCCTCAGATCAGCTGTTTGAACTCCCACCGATTCTTTCTCTTCTCTCTGTCTTGTTATCAGTCAAAAATCCAGACCGGCCGACCTTGCTTTGCTTCTGTTTTTCAGTAACAGTAAGCTTATAGGAAGGTTTTCCAAAAATCAAATTCTTAGCCCAAGAACCCGAGCAAATGTATCATTTGCAATCCCCTTTCAATTTTAATCTGTTTAGAGTCAAACAAAACCAAATTTGACCCTGTTTTGATAGAGAAAAATCAGTTTTAAAATCTAAGGAAAACCATGGGTTTCATGTACCCGTGAGGATTTACCATTAAGATCAGATGACCCAGTAAGCTTCTGAGCTACAAACAAATCCCTATGAAAAGAGGACTCCCAGATGAGTCTATCAGACCAGACGGATGTGAAAACCGAATCCGGGAAGCCCTCCTTTTTCGGAATCGTATTTCACTGTGTATCCGTCGTCACTGTCTGCTGTTGCAAATAGTGGAGAAGACGACTCTTGGAAGGTCCGAGAGCCGATCTTCGGACGGTCCGAGCCCTGACCCTCGGACGTTCCGAGCTTCACCCGAAGTCCAATTACGCCCGAGGCGAGCCAGACCTCTTTCGGACGCACCAAGCCAAGCTCGGAAGGACTGAACCCTCTCGGAAGGTCCGAGACCCAGACCTTCGGACGTTCCGAGCTTTGCAGATCCACTAAGACTTATTGTTTTCTGATTTCTTGGTCCGAATGGACTTCGGAAGGTCCGAGACCCAGTTTTCGGACGATCCGAAGTCAGGCCCATGTTCCGAGGCCAGTGACTTAGTTTAGTGTGGCTCGGATTATCCGAAGCCACTGTGCCCAGTTCCGAGGTGATGTTCCGAGGGACCCATTTTTAAATGATAAAATATTGTTTGATTATTGTTCTTATCTAATCTTGATTATTATTTAAGGTGTTTGATTATTTGTGATGATTTATACCCCCTTGTTAACTAAAAATGTACTAATCCCTTTCTCTTATTATTTATAGTGTAAATACTATTGTATCTGCTTTCAGGCCGACCATATTGGTCGGGAACTGAGTGATTCACTTTCAGGACGACACTATAGTCGGACACTGAGTGACCTCGAGGCCTACTCAAAATGTCAGCTCTGGTCCTATCCAGAAGACAACCGAGAAGTGACCCGAGGATCTAGACCTAACTCAATAAGTCAATCTGGTCAATGCCTAGAAGACAATATGAGTTTGGACTGAGCCCCTTATTATTATATTATTATCTTGTGGATGATTTAAAAAGGATAGAAACCAAGTAGGAGACTCATTTCCATTAACCCTGGATATTTTGTGGGAAAACGTGTGATTCCAAATACTACATATGTGTCCGTATCTGTTATGTATATTGATTGTGCACTTGTGTGTTGTTTGAATAGAGACCGCGTAACCACACGATAACGGTGAGGGAACTTAACTCTACAGATTTTGTAAACAGGTGTTATATTGAGCAATGAGTGGTTTCGGTTTTGATGAACCCACTCATGTGCCTATACATGATGTACTATGGTAAGAGTGTTGTGATGATTATGATATTACGATGTTGATCGTATGTGTATGTAAGATTGATTCCACGTACCTGGGCTATTGAACCAATATTGGCCATATGAGATATGGTTTATGTCTACTGGACCATGGGCGAACCATGCTGTCGTCAGTTGCTGACTTGAGGATGTCAGTATCGACTAAGTTAGAGCCGGAGATGTACTTGCAAGGATGTATTTTGACCGTGTCGGGACTTAATACTGGTCTTAGTGTAGTCGGCAGGCGTTACGGTGGATAATGGCAGTGGTTTAATGATGTTGTTATATTATTTGAGATTATGCTTATTGTTATCAAGCATGTGATATTGAATTGTTGCTAACCTGTTTTATTATTTACTTAATGTGCATTGTTATATTTCCTTCACTGGGCTAGTTAGCTCACACCACTCACCTTTCAGGCGATGAACCCGAGGAGGAGGACCCTATCTTTCAGGCTTAGGTTGGATAAGCTGAAGCGGTGCTTTGGGATTCCCCCGGAGGGGAATACCCTGATCTTTTCCTGTTGGTTCTTGGAACTGTTGTCTTTTATTAAGTATCAGATGTGGTACTTAATTTATGTTAATTTGATGTACTAGGCTATGTTGCCTTTTGAGACAATATTTTGAATGTATGAATCAATGGTTGATTTTGATTATGTTATGTGTTGATGTTGTATTGTCTAATCTTATGGGGCAGGCATATGGTACATGTTTGAGTCCACATAATGGGCTAATGTGTAACCGCTGGACCCAACTGTTGATCCGGCCCAGTAAGAATGCTTGTGGTTTAGTTTACTTGTCTTTCAAAAAAAAAAAAAATCAGTCGCGTTCCGGGCCCACCCTTTGGGTCGGGGTGTGACATTAATCCTCATATTATTTTAATCAAAGTGAGTCAATCATTCATTTCTTAATCTAATAATCCCAAGTTAGTGATTTAACTTTTAAACATACATAGATCCATAAAATCGTCCATGGGGTTCTGTCATACAATATGGCCGAACCCATTGTTCTTCCTTTTCATATCCCTTCCATCCCACATCATCTTAAGGATAGGTTTTTCTTAAAAAATATGCATCAACCATGTTTTAGGTCACTTGATGAGGTTCGGCCATACAACATGGCTGAACCTCATCTAGTATCTTTTTTGGTCCTCAAATGGTCCCCATACAAAAATAGGGTTCGACCATGCAAGAGGCCGAACCTTGTTATTTGATTCTTTTTCTTTGAAATCCATCTTTAATCATATCTAAAAATGGATTTCATCTTCAATACTTAACTTAATAAATTTATCCTACCCACTAGCCAATGTTAGGGTTCGGCTATACAACATGGCCGAACCATCATGGTGGATTTTTCATAATCCATCCAATCATAGTATCATCATAGCATGGGTTTGGCCATTCATTATGTCCGAACCTATGTTCCCTTATGTTTGGCCATTCATTATGTCCGAACCTATGTTCCCTTATGTTTGATCATTTCTCCTTCTTAAAAGTTCTTAACTAGGATTCATCAAAACCCTTAAAATATTAGACCCATGGATTTGACCATATCATGGCCGAATCCATGATGATCCAGATTAATCTTATGGTTTTTTTGTTTCAACCCATAACCATCCTTTGGATGGATTTCCAACTCCATGGCCTTATAACATTTTTGGCGATTCATTGCAACCAATATGGAATCCATGGGTTCAGCCACACCATGGCCGAACCTATGGTTTCCTTAGATTAATCCCCATTTTATTAAGTCTAGATATACCTTCATTCAATGAGTTGCTCCTCCGCTTTGGCTCTTTAATCTCCTTTTTTTCTTTTGGTCTTTCTCTTCTTCCTTAATTCTTCTTCTCTTTTCTTTGTTCTTCAAAGTCTTCAAGTGTATGGAGGTAGAGCTGGGAGAGAGAGGAGAGGAGTGGAGAGAAAATCCTTGCTCAAGAGAGGAGGGGTCGGCAAAGGGGTTTGGAGTGCCCTTTGGTTTGGATTTTTATATTAAAGCCTTAATCTCTTCCCTCCCTCTCATAATGGCTTGGTCTAACCAAGGAGGCCCTTGGTTTCCCAAGGGTCACTTCATGGCTTTTGAGGTGAAGACCCTTGGGTTCCCAAGTGTATAGGTATAATGTACCTAGAAAAGATACTCCAACTTTTAATCTCCACCCTTGATCTTCCCTTAGATGAAATCCTATCCTTCCATCTCATCCCTTCATATTCCCATCTTAAGCAAAACACTAATTCAAAATTTAAAATTCAAAAATGGTTGACCAAGTCAACCCATGCCATGGTCGACCATACATGTGGTAGTCACCACATGGCACTTGGGTCCCACTTTGGCCATGTCACTTGGTGAGTCACCTCCACTTGTATGCCACCTCAATTTTACTTTCCACCTCACTTTATGACGTGATATCCTTGCTTAGATGGCGTCCACGTGATGACATGAATGCCACATAGCAATGCCACATCACCCACATGCTACCTCACTTGATGAGGTGGACTTTAATGAATTAAATGTATTAACTTATCCAATTTCATTTAACTTAACTAAATTTACCCAATTATTTTTCAAACTTCCATATACCATTTTATTTCATTATTTTAATTTCATTATCCCCTCTTATTATGTAATTTATGTATGATGATCTAATTCACCAATTATTTCTTTAAATCAAGATCACCCATGACCTATTGGGTCTTAATTGGGTAATTGACCAATTTCCTTGCCCATCTAATGTCCATTTCAACTTTTTAATTTTAAATTCAATTAAATTGCAATCCAAGTGGGCCCATCCAATAAATTTATGAGCTAAGAAAATTCTGAGGTGTTATAGAAAATGCTATTGTTTATGATTATTACACCATAAATAGGGGCATTGTCACTTGGGAGGTTCAATTCAAGAGAGCATTTAGGGAGTTTGAGGAAGAAAGTTACAAGAATTTTTATTGATAGGGGAAGAGGAAAATGGGTGTATTTGGATAGAAGACTATTCTGGGGTCTTCACTATATAAGTGATAGTGAATAAAACAACCAATTCCCAAAGTGATCAATCTGTCCTAGCCTGACGAGGTCTAGCTCTGTCTAGGGTCTAGATCTTTGTGTCATGCATTTTAAAAGGTAAAATTCTATTATGGGCAGAATTATGAAAGAGAAATGTTTTGAACTCGGGGGAAGATCTCCATTGCATGTTATGCCAAGAATGTAAAGAAGACGTCGATCATTTGTTTGCTACACGTACAGTAGCAAGGACTCTTTGGAACTTCTTCACTAGAATGGTAGGGGTGTCACACGCTTAAGGACAAGAAATGTAGGAGTGGAGTTGGCCATGATGAAAGAAGGTAGGGTTTGTGGCTTTGTGCCAATGGAGAAAGAAGCATGCGGCTATGGAGGAGAGAACCCGAATCCATACTAGGGTTTGCATTGGTGGGGTCCATTGAGCTCCTAAGTAGGCCTCGGGCCCACGTGTGGGATCCACATGCATCAAGCCCTCCAATACATAGCTCACATCGGCTAGTTTAGCCCTCCATTTGCCACAATAAAAAAAAGAAACAATTTCCTACCTCAGTTTTCAGCTTCTAGTGTGATGCCCACATCACATGTGTTTGCATCCACACTTGCTTGAAAATTCCACATTTTGTGGATTTTCCCGCACTCTAAATTGGCTTCCCATTTCATTGCAATTGTGTCTAAGGCTTCCACTTGCATGAAGATTCTTGCAACAAAATTGGTTTCCCATTTCATTGCAATTACGATTTAGGATCTATTCCATTTGTCCAAGGCTTCCAATTGTGTGAGGATTCTTGTGACAAAATTGTACAAGATATAGTTGATTTGGCAAGTGATATGACATGCTATGTTGAATTCCTATAATTCTTACATGTAAGCAGTAAATGGGCCACTTATTTAGATTGGATTTGGCCAATTATCCAATACCAGCTCATGAGCCATAAAATTATGCATTTCATGTCCAATGGTAGGATTCCAAAGAATTAACCTTTCTTTTAACTGTTGAATTTCCTTTGCATTGATCAACATGTGATATTCTAAATTCTCATTACAAATGGAATAACAAAAGATCTTTTTGGGCTCACTTTTGCTCTGCTTAAAGGCGTTACGGTTTAAAAGCAATTGTAAAATTATCTTCATCCAATGAAGTTGATTATCTTCAATCTGATCATCTTTATTGCGAATAATGCCCATGTATTTATTAAATGGAATTTAGAAGATCTTTGATTTAACATTCTAAATCTAAAGAAAATAATAGGATGCTAATGTTTTTATAGAAATGAATACTGACTTTTATTATTATTATTATTATTACTACTTTAATGATATAAGGTATGAACTCTTTTCAACCCAAAATGGTCGAGACATGTCCAGTTTTCTCCAAGTGATTCCTGTGTTTCCCCAGGCGAAAGGCATCCAAACAGACCCGAATTATCTTCCGCGCCAACGCTGTGGATAAGATGACAATTCTCCTGTATCATCCTCCAGAAACTACCTTCCCATGGCTTCCGTTTCTTCAAGTTGGGTAGTTCCTATGACGAAATCTCCCCATTTTTCCCCAACCCAGAAAGCCTATCTCCATTTTCCGCAATCCATTTCGTCCAAACCACCGAATCCCTGTGGGAAACGCCCATTTCTTTTAGTATCGAAATCTGCAAATTCTCCAGTTGCAGAGCGAAAAGGAGAAGAGGAAAAAGAAGATGAGGAACCCATGAGCATTGACAATCTTCATCGTTTCATCCAGCTGAATTTGGGGACCTGGAACGGATCCTTCAACGTAACTGTTACAAATTTTCACACTCATTTTCCTTTTCTTCTCTTTTCTTAATCAAGATTTTTGTCTTTGTGGAATTAGAAGGAAATAGTGGGTATGTTTGGCTGGATGAAAAGAGAAGTACTTATCTACAAAATAATTATACCTAATGCTCCCTTGGAAAGAGATTATCAGTTTACTGGTTTGATGTGAACTAGATGAATAACTTTTTATTGAGCTGGTCTACCTGATTTTTTTTTTTTTTTTCAGATTTATTTTAATCCCATTAATTGGACGTGTACTTAATTTAAACTCATTTCATAATACACTCATAGTGGGACTATTCTCAAGTGATATAAGCAGTTAAACAATCATATATAAAGTGACTTTTTCAAGTTTAACTTGGTCACGCCTACTGGTAGATCTAGTGAACCAACTCATTCTCACCATGTAATATAGCTCTTTGAAGGGTTATTCATCCAATTCATAACAACTGAGTTCACCATGGATAAATTCTCCTTCTGAGGCATGTAAAAGAAAGTACTTATGAAAATAACGTTTCTTAACAAAACATAGTTATATCTATTTTAGTTCTTTGTTAAAATGGTAACTTTGCAAGAAAGTACTTTGCTTCCATTGCATCCAAGCAGAGCCTGCCAACATGGTTAAAATTCATTTGAATTCTTAATAAAATGTCCGTTTTCAAGAAGATAATTTATTTTCATGCATCCAGATTCAACCATAGAACTAATTTGGCCCTTTTTTATGGAGACATTTCCATGGAATTTAATTTCCTTGCTGTTTCTTTTTTTTTCCCTGGTTTATTTAAATGCTTGATCTCTGTTTTGGAGAGGAAAGGAGGAATGGGTTTGGCTAATTCGTCCTTTGTGGCCTTTTAACAGCAATATGATTCTCATGGTCGATTATTGCAAAATGTGACCACAAAGCTCGCAGTGAGTTCCTATGGTGAGGATGAACTTATCAGTCTCCTACAAACGTAAGTTTTTATTCATTGATTATTCAATCATTCTTGCAATTTTCTTTTCATTCATTTGGCATGAAATCCTGAAAGCTCAAAGGTCCTGAAGGGCCTTATAAACAATTAATAGAGCTTGGTGCATGCCAACCCTGCACCAAACTCATCTGAATCTGAACCTTGACATCTATAGGGATGGAAATTTGGCAAAAGACATGAGGAATCTAGCCCACCAAGCTCCCATCCCAAGCTAATTTGAACTCATAGCTACAATTTATGGTTGTACAGTAATTTGGAGATTTATGTCATTGACATGAAAATATCAATGTGTTTATCCATGTGGATATCATAAAATGTAATATACATAAATACTATGGAGAAGAAAATCAATTATGTGAACTTATTACATCCTATGTTGGTCCAACAATAATGCTCTATCTCCCCTGCCAACGCCTTGGCGGCTTCATGGGCTCCCACCCGTTTGGCAGTCGGAGACGACAACCTCCAAGACTCAATCGTACGGCCGTGGCCAAGAAGTCCAAAGCTAAAATGGGACCTCAATCTACGCGGGCCACGCTAGGGAGTCATCTCCATCTCCTCAACATAAATAAAGCACCACACACCCAAAGGCCCCAAAATATAACAAAGGGGACCACTCCACTCCCAATATACACCACAACACACCCTAACGGTAAGCAACGGTAGCAGTCACTCCCCATGCATGCCAATTACACCTATGATGATGCAATGGTCCCATGCATGATAAAATAAGCATGCTCTAACATAAAGACATAAATAACGTCACATGTTCACCAAGCAGTCCATACAAGCATATAACATGTTATCTAAAGCATATATCGCCATCTCCAACAATATCATTCACATGTTGTAAAATGTAAGGTTGTCAAAAACGAATCGTAACGTGAATCGGTTTAGGGGTCTAAACCGTGAATCGTGAATCGTAGAATCGTAAGATTCATAACATTTTGTTCAATTCCCATAATATATAAGTAAATATGCATACACATAAATATATGACAAAATGTACCAACTCAAAATGAAATCAAAATACATTAGAAGTGAAGTTTTTACATTCCAAAATACAAAACATCTAATATTCTAAAGAATGTCGTTGTCATTAATCATCATTGTCATCAATATCATCTAAAACATCTAAGTAGGATGAAGATAAAGTGTCTCTTCTATCTTCCACATCTCCCTCACTAATTTCTTCAATGCTTTCCTCCTCTCCTTCAACTCTCTTTCGCTTTCTTGAATAAACCCCTGTTAATAAAAAAATCAAATATTTTATAAATTTTGTATTCTAAAATCTAAATATAATATACCTATCTTCAAGAGTTTAAAAGGCTTACTCGTTTCTTCCTCATTAAACATCTCATCGGCTTGCAGCAAAAAATTGTCTTCTGGAAGAGTTGGATCTTCTTTTTTAGTTATCCATTCATCATCAGATTCCACATCCGATAGGCAAATAGAATCATAATCTTTCTTTGAATCTCTTAAAGTTTGTCTCACTTGTAATTGTAAATTGTATTTTACAAATACAAGGGCATTCATCCTTTTTGCCTCTAACTTATTCCTCCTCTTTTTTTTTTTTGAGCAGTAACAAAGATAAATATATTAAAAATAAGAGAGAGATACAAAGATAAGAGAAGAGGGTCTAACAGGATTAGACCCAAACCAAAGAGAAAAAACAAAAACCACAACAAAGAGAAAAAGCAAAGATAACAAAAAGGACAATCTCCTCTAATCAGAAAAAAGAAAAACTCCAGAAAAGAGATTAGAGACACCAAGCTTGGCAAAATAATCTGCCACTCCATTTGCTGCTCTACCGATCTTGTTGAGAGACACCTCCATCCCTTCAGCAAGCAACCTAATCTCCCTAACCACAGTGATCAATCTCCAGGGAGGTCTAAAAAACAATCAAAGTATCAAACATACAAAATTATTATCTCCACTTCTTAAACAAATGTTAAAAAATTGTATTTATTTAATTAAAGCTAGAAATAAAACAAACTTGGTCAAACACACTCCAATTCTGCTCACATCCAGTTGCACTGCAAGTTAAACTCAAAATTCTTATCGCAACATGTTGCAATTCTTTATTTTCATCACCATAATCATCCCACCAAATGGCTATAAAATATGAGATAAAAAATCAAATTCCAAATTTAAATATTAAATGAGTAAATAGTAAATAACTAAATACTAAATACCAAATACCTGGTTGTTTTCTCTTCCTTGTTGCTATTGTCATCCTATCCCCAAATAATCCTTTTCCAGTTTTGAAATTATGCAATTGTTCATCAATCTTAATCTTCTCATCCATGTCTATAGCCAACTTATCAAAGCATTGATACAACCCCTTTTTAATTTCAACATCTGGACTAAATGATTCATCGTAGTGGAAAGAAGGATTCAAATAATAAGCAGCTGCATGCAAAGGATGGTGGAGTTGTTGATTCCAACGAGCATCTATCAAGGCCCAGTATGGCTCGTATTTCTTTTCATCATTGTTCAATCTCTTTGCAATCTTCTCCTTGGCTCGATCCATGCCCTCATATATATATATATATATATATCCCATTGCCGGTTTTTCATCTCCATCAACTAATCGAAACAATTTTAGAAGAGGCATTCCAACCTTGGTACAAAATTTAACACGATTCCAAAACTTACTATCAAAAATCAAATCATTCACCTTTTTCCCCCTTCAGTCTTGGACAGAGGCATTAAATCCCATTCATCCGAGCTAAACATTTTTCGTAGGCTAGATTTGCATTTTAGTATGCTCTTCAATGTAAGATAGCTTGTTGCAAATCTTGTTATTGCTGGCCTAACTAACTCACGATTCTTCGTTAAATGCCTCATTAAATTTAGTACCAAACCATCACCATAAATGAATTTTGCAATTGATTTTGCATCAAAAATAGTAGAAGACTCCAACTTTTGTTTCCCTATATCTTTAAGCATAAGATCAATGTAATGTGCTGCACATGGAGCGCAAAATAATTGTTTCCTTCTGTCCATCAAAATTTCACCGGCCCTTACATATGGTGCTGCATTATCGGTGACAATTTGCACAACATTTTCCTCGCCTACATCTTCTATGACTGAATCTATGAGGTTGGACAAATTTTCTGCATTCTTGGACATTGAAGAGGTGTCAACACTTCTCAAAAATACGCTCCCGATTGGACTATTGACAAGGAAATTAGTAATAGACCGATTCTTCCCATCAGTCCAACCATCCGTCATAATTGTGCACCCTTTTTTTGCTCATTCCTTTTTATGATTTTCCAACATTTTCTCTACATTTTCAACTTCGATTTTGAGATAAGTATTTCTTATCTCATGATATGTTGGGGGTTTCAAACCCTTTCCAAAGCTCCCAATTGATTCACACATGGGTTCGAACATGATATGTTGGGGGTTTCAAACCCTTTCCAAAGTTCCCAATTGATTCACACATGGGTTCGAAAAATGGACTCTTTACCAAATTGAAGGGGAGGGCATTTGCATAGAAGAACCGACAAATATTAAGGCAAGCATTTGTTCGATCTTCTTTTTTCCAAACTCTATTAAGAGTTGTTTGCTTCTTGTCATCCTCCAAATTCACAAAGTTTTCCATCGGTCCTTTCCCTTTTGTTGTGTCCTTATCATCAAAGTAAAATTCAGGTCTTCCAGCCTTCGTTTGAGCCTCTTTTTTTCTCCTTTTTGTGTCCACATTGTGCCCATCAACTCAAGACATTTTTGAGTCACCGATTCTGGACATTTGTCACATACCGATACACCCTTCTTTGTTTTTCCTAAATGATTTTTCGTCCGATAAATACCACCATACATTTTTTTTTTTTACAAAAATTGCATTGCACGTACAAATGATTGCCCGATTCCACCTTAGTACAAAACTGCCATGTTTCATCTTGTCCGTTATTCCCACTGCCACTTCGTTGACCTTGGACCATTTTAACAGTTTTTACTCTTTACAAATTTGTAATGCCGTATCCAAAACAATATCATCCAAAAAAAGCATAAAAATATGTTAATATGATATTAAATTGTATTTACAACATTATGTAAATACTAAATAATAAAACACAGTGATATAAACAACAATCTTCTACAGATTAGAAGCATATAAAATAGCTTAGATTAAAACTTAGAAGTATATAAGAAGAAAAACAGATGCAGAAAGAAGAAAAAACGAAAAACAGATTCATAAAGAAGAAAAAACGAAAAACAAATGCAGAAAGAAGAAAGAACGAAAAATAGAAAAGAGGAAGAAGAGGAAGAGAAGAAGATGAAGAGAAACAAAAACAGAAGAAGAAGTAGAAGACGAAGAGAAGAAGAAGAAACCATGCAGAAGAAGAAGAAGAAGCATGCAGCAGCAGCAATGAAAAGAACGAAAAACAGAGGAAGAAGAAGAAGAGAAGAAAGAAGAAAAGAGGAAGAAGAAAGAACGAAAAACAGAGGAAGAAGAAGAAGAGAATAAAGAAGAAAAGAGAAAAACGAAAATCAAAGGAGGAAGAAGAAGAGAAAAACGAAAATCAGAGGAAGAAGAAGAAGAGAAACGAAAATCAGAGGAAGAAGAAGAAACAGAAAGAATAGAAAAACGAAAAAAGCAAGAAGAAGAAGAAGAAGAAGAGAAGAAAGGCAACAAACATACCTTGCACCTGCTAATGGGTTGCAGAAGGAAAGCTTGGAGAAGTAGCAACACCGAGCAAGGAGAAGCAGAGAAGCAGCACCGAGCAAGGAGAAGCAGAGAAACAACAGCAAGGGCAAAAGGAGAAGTAGAGAAGCAACGAAAAACAGAGAAGTGTTTTCGTTTCGTGTTGGTGACGAGACGAAGCGGCGGGTAGGTGAGGTGTCTTTTCATTTCGAATGTCGAGAGATTTAAACATTTTAATATTTTTTTTTTAAAACACCACGGCAGTTCCTCTTCCATTCGAACCGTTTTTGCAAATCACACGATTCTGCGATTTGTATCGCACGATTCGCGATTCATGTTAAAAACGTAATTTTTTTAATTAATTTTGATTTTCTACCGATTTGAACTGTAACACCTTCCGTTTCGATACGAATCGTGCGATTCACGAGTCGAATCGCACGATTTCGACAACCTTGGTAAAATGAACACAACATATATTATCACCCAAAACTCCAAACATCATAACCAATTATTGACCCAATTAAGTTTTATCATATGGAGCTATGTAAGACCATCACCATGGCAGTAGTTCTAAAACATTGAATATCATATAGAACTATGTAAGACCATGCCAATGATAGTAGCTCCAAACCATTGAATATCATATGAAGCTTGTAAGGCCATCACCGTGGCTGCTACTCTAAACCATTGTATATCTAAAAGAGTTGTGTAAGACCAAGACAATGGCTGTAGTTTTAAAACATTGAATATCATAGAATTGTGTAAGTCCATATTTGTTTGCAATAGTCCAAGCCATTGAAAATCATGGACTATGTAAGACCACTCCCTGTGTCACTCTGTAACTTGGCATTAGTCTAGCCATTGCATATCATGAAGACTATGTGAGCCTAATGTTACAAGTTTGGCAGCGGCCTAAACCATTGAATATCATATAGGTTGTGTAAAACCAACATTTAGCCTCGGTTCAAACTATTGAATATCATGAATTGTGTAAGACCAACATTATTGACTGTCACATACATTGTAGTAGTCTAAACCATTGAATATAAAAAAGACTACGTGAGAACAATATTTTATGTTTGGCTTCAGTCTAACTATTGCATATCACAAAGACTGTGTAAGACCAAACATTGGCAGCAGTTTAACCATTGAATATTATATGAACTTTGTAAGGCCAAAGCAAGGCTTCAGCTCCATAACATCGAATATCTGGAGAGTTGAGTAAGACCATATACTTTGTCGGATCGGTAACTCAGGACCAAGCCGTCGACTGATAGACACACCATCGTCGACTGAACTGTAAAAGAAATACTGCATTCAAGTCCTAGATAAGTTGTTGTTGACAGTTGTATGGGCAACTGTCGATTGTACTTGTGACTGCAACATTTGGTTGATCTTTGATATGTTACTGTCGATTGATAGGCAAGGTAACCGCCGACAACACACATACACTGTAGAATAGAGCATGTCTCTGTTAATCTTTCGTTGACAGTTACATATTGGACCGTCACCTGTGCAAATTTGAATATCTATACAACAGGCTCAAACCGTCGACCAATCTCTTGTTTATTGTCGACAGTTTGGCGGCAATGGTCTGGTAGGTGGCGCAATAAATTTGTTTCAGAACGGCAAATTTCTGATTAATGCATGGCAACGGTAACACATTCAAATCTTCATTATATATACCGGCCATTATGAGGAGTTAGGTGTGGATTTAGAGAGAGAGAAAAGTGAGAGCAAGTTGAAAGAAGAATCCAAGTTCCACCACTCCCATAACCACCACACACAGAGATTAACGCCTATCCTTAGAACTCAGACTACCAAACCATCATACCATGAGCTGAGCCATCTCTGTTCTTCCATTTTGAGTAACTCTAGTGTGAGCTTCACTTTATATTTTTGTGAGTTTATTCTTGTGCTTAAATGTAATTTTCTTTGTTGAGAGAAGAAGGAGAAAAAAGGGTCGGTGGACCCTATTGAGAGGAAATGGGAAAAGGGTCAGTCTCGATTTCAGAAAGAGACCCATTGGGACTAGGGCAGAAGAGGAGAGAAACGAAGATCGGTGTAACAGGTTTATTCTTCACCTGAAAGAAGGATGGGTTAGTGGAGTTAACCCTCGGGTGTGGCTCGGGGCAATGACGTAGGTGGGAATGGCTGAACCTCGTTAAATCTGGTTGTGTCTCTCCATTTCTTCTCATCCCCTCTATGGTGCATGTGCTTTAATATTTATGTGCTTGCGTTAGCTAACTATGCGATAGTCACTTGCACTATGATATGATACGGGTGATATATGTTCTCTTTGTCACCCACTTTGCACCATGGGTTAGATGGGTTGATTGCTTGCACTAGACCATGAATATGAATACACTATGTCTCTATGCACCTCATGGTCAAATGCTCTGCCTTATGCACATCCTATTTGCCTTGTCGATGCTTCAATCGACCATGAATATGAATGCCGTCTATTTAAGCTTTAATTAGTTGAGGAGTTAGATGAGCTTATTGCTTACATGTGCTGTGGGTTGATTACTTGCATCATGATATGAATACAAAATTGACGCAGGAAAAAGGTTAGGGTAACCCTAAATATCTAAATGCAATTATAATGTAACAAGAAATCAATTGAATCAAATTTATGAAGTTGAAATTAAAACTCAAAATTAATAATTGCAATAAACAATATAAATTTGTTGTCAATATTCAATTTAATGTGAACAATTATGTAACATTCCAAACCAAGTTCAAAACTCAAAATAGAAGGCCTTCAAAACAAAAAGGGTTTAATTAAATCCACAAATACGTAGATCAATTACCAAAAGAAACTAATTCAGATTGTTTAGAATCAAGGTGATGTCAAAAACAAAGTGGAGGCAGCAGGGTATGGGAGTATCAGGGATGGAAAAAAGGGATTTAATGATAAAAGAGGATAGGTAATGGCTGTATGGTAGTTTAGGACAGGTAGAGGTGGCTGTATGGGGCTAAGGAAGGGTCCAAGAGGACTTGTGGCTGCAGTAAGAGGTCTGTAAGGGACTTAGGAAGGGTTTGGGACGAGTCTGGATAAGATCTAGGACAGATCGGGACGAGTCTGGATGGAATCTAGGACAAGTCGGGACGGTAAACAAGGATTTTTCTGGGACAGATCTGGGACAGCAATAGGACGGTTCTGGGACAACAATAGGATGATTCTGGGACAGCAGTTCAACTGGGTTTGAGAGGGCAGCAAAGAGAGAAGAAAGAGAAAAAGAGAGAGAGAGAGATAAAAACCTGGATCTTGGAAGAAGATTCTCACATTTTCCCGTGGCTTCTCGCCTTCCCTAATTTCTCACAAGGGTCCCTTGGCTTCTCACCATGCTTCCTGCGATGGAGGTAAGTTTGCACAAAGCAAAAGTTGTTCTTTTCATTGATTAAGTGTCAATCCCGTATGGAGGGGTTATATCATATATATAGTGACTTAAAAACATGAAAAAGACCAAAATATCTTCAAATAAACAAATACCAAACTACTCTTCCAATGATTAGAAAGCCCAAATTATATGTAAAATCACTAAATTTCCCCAAACAAAACCAACTATTGGACTGAACAAATAAATGAAAGAAAGAATACAATTATGAAAAGTTGGAAATCCTAAATCTAAATATAGAAACTTGCTAAATATGGAAACTCATGTGGTGCTCCACATAAAAACTGGTCCATGTCTCTATGCTCCATGTAGTTTAATGCTCTGCTTCATTAACATCCATTTTGCACCATGAATGATTTAACCAACTATGGATGTGAATGCCTATCATGTATGTCTTAATTAATTAAGAAAATAAAAGAGCATTTCTAATATGCATAATCAGAAGAGATCCCGAAAAAGTTTGCACGGACTTAATTCACCTCCCGTCTTGAGTCTAGATTTGGGCAACACTAATGAAATTCGAAATTCAATTGAATTAAAATGAATCACAAATTCCAATTTTAATTATGCAATGTAGGATGCAATCAATTGAACATTCAAATTCAAGATGCAATCAAACACAACACATGCATGAATTAAAATCTACTTAACATGAATTTGAATTAAATTTCAAAAGAAAAGATAATTGACTCATTATACTAGGAGAGACCTCTAAGCAACATGTGCTTCATAAAATTCGATTCATCTTGTAGTACATGGAATGGTCGCCCATTCCTCTTTTTATAGAGGTTCAAGGGTCTAGAATTTTGGATCAGGAAAAAAAAATCCTACACAAGATTGCATGCTCAAAGGGTTTCTAAACCCATGGATCTACTAAAACAAACCCTCAATAGGGTTTAGCTATGTGGTTTTATTACATCACTAAGAGAAATAAAAAAATAAAAAAATTGCATCATAAAACCCCAAATAGCTTGGGTGAATTTGGCTTGGTCTTGTTGCTTAATTTTGCTATTAAGCTCCAAATTCTTCTCTTTCATACAATTTCAGCCACTAATTTGAATTATTGCTAACTTTGATGGTTTCTGTCTTGAATCACTAGATCCATGTGCCCATTTCATGCTATTTTGATGAGATTCCTTTCACAAAAAAATTTAGGGATAAGATGACATGGCATGTGACTTCAGCTTACTCCCTGCATATGGGCCATTAAATTTGAACCTTGGAGGCTCAAAACATCCTCAAGCAGGCCCTAACCCATAGCATAACCATATGGCTCAGAATAAGGTGCTTCTATGCCCGTTAGAACCCTTAGAAAGCCCTCTCTTGCTTGCATCAATCTTCTCATGGAGTTGGAGAGCAATTTCCCCAATTTCGTCCAATCTGTCTTCATCATCTTCAATTGGATCCAATGGGCCCTTGGATGACCTCATCAAAACGCTTGAACTAAATCCGTGAAAATGGATTGTTTTAATGTAAACACTTCTAATTTCAAGTTAAGCTATCCATTTTTATGTTTATAGTTTATACATTAGAATGAAAGAATACTATTTTAGACATAAACTCCATAGTTGGGTAGATCTAAAAAACACATTTTTTTTAATATGGTTGCTAGGCCCCAGACACTATGTAACTTTTTATTTATCAAAGAAATGCAGTTGCATCACCGAATCTTGATTTCCTTTAAAATTTATGAAACATCATATATAAAGCGAGGAAATGGATAACATAAACCAATTTATTTTCATCAATTATTTGATTGTGTTAAATGTAATGATTGGCCAAGTCCGATGGGCTTGCTTTTTATGTACTCTTAGATCTAGGGCTGGGTAAAGGCCAGGTTTGAGCTCGGCCCCCTTTTTCTCCAGCTTGATTTTCAATGCCTCAAGGACACTCAAAGCTTGAAACTCTTGAATAAAGCTTGCGCTCACTTGTTTAAGCCATTTTTGTGCTTCAAGGGTTAAGCCCATTTATTTGTAAGGGACTGGTGTTTGGTACCTTTTTTCTTTCAGTCTGATGGCTATGAAATGGTCCTATTAAGCATAGTGTTCTTTGATTAAGTTGGTACTAGGAATATTCATATTGTTTACTAATGGAATTATTAATTAAGGAGAGCCATATCTTGGATGAGGAAAGGTGGTAGAGTTCCTTGAGAGAAATAAATGAACCATGTTCATCACTTTGGTTTTCTTTTTCTTGAATTAGAAGACTACAAGAACTAAAGAGGTGACGGATATGTTGATCAACATCCAGGGTAGGTAGGGAAAGATTTCTATAAACCTCTTACCAATGCAATCCATGTGGAAAATTGTACATATTGCAACTAGTGTCTCTCTCTCTTATACTGTACTTCATTTTGTTGGTAATAGTTAATTTTATTCAACTGCAATTCAAAAGTTGCTTCAGATGAGGGAGAAGGGGGTGGGGGGAAGAGTACATGAAGCTAGCAATGACTAATACAGTAGATCTGGGAAAACATCCTAACATCCCTATATATCAAGCATAAGAAAATGAGACTCCTTCAGTGCTTGCACCTCCCTTAGCATGATCATCCATGGATACACTGGTGATCCTCAGAATATGTCAGATAGAGAAACCTCTAGACTGCATGATCACAAACTTCCTCAACACAATCCATCAAATTTCACAGGTATTGGACACCATTATTGTTTATTTCTACTTCAACAATGATTTTTTTCCTCCCTCAGAAAGAAAAAAAAAACAAGAGATTTTTTTTTCACCCAAAAAACTCCTGTTCATTGTATTCCTTTGTTTTATGCTAGAACAAATTCTAGTTCATAGTATAATTTTCTCTTATTTATTTGCTCACTGCCAAGTATTTCCCCCCCTTTTCTTTCTTTTTTGACCTCTAGCTATATGACTTTATTAATGTAAACTATGGTCAAAAGATACCTTCTTTGAATAATAATGTGACTCGAACTTGTAATGTTTGTGGCTATGATAATGAGTACCTCCCAACTTTACTACTAAAAAGGCATGCTATTCCCTACAAACATATGCCCCCTTACAAGTTTAAGGCCACTATGGGCAGGATGGCCAGTGACCAAGTGGCCTCTCTCTCTCTCCTAACTTTTCTAAAGGCATAAAAGGATGTGTTGTCTTTATGGATCAATGCTTTGACAATTCTCGTGGATTACACAAACCACATGATCCGATGCTTTTTTGCCTTGAAAGGTATTGATTTTTCAGGTCCACTGCATGCTTTTCTAACTATTAAACCATCGAGTTATTTATATATCATAAATTCGTAGTGAATGAATAGTTACAGTGCATGGTTATTTTACTTTTTGCACTGTTCTCATTGAATATATGAAATGGACTGTTTGTGTTTGAAATTTGCAGGCTATACATAAAAGAGCCTCCTTCGACAACTTCAATTTCAGGCTATGATCCTGAGCCTGAATGGGCAGAATACAAAATTAAAGAAACCAATATGTTCACAGTAGACAAGTACCAGCAGGTGAGATTAATGCTAATACATTTGACTTTATGAGAGTTAATAATATATATCATACCCCTTTTTTTATTGTTTCCCCATTGAGTGTTGCCATTCTTAGTTTGCAGATTGGCTTTTTTCCTGACGAGAAGGCATTTTCTTTGAGATACCAAACTGCTGGAATGCTAGAGACTGTATTGAGAGCAGGTGTTCTTGGGGAAGATGACACTGGTGAAGAGTCCCCCAAGTGAGTGATTGTATGGTTATCTTTCCCTTAAAAGTATTAAAAAATGTGAATTTTTACTAGCAAGCATTTCAAACTAGAGATTGCACAATGTCCTGCAACCTAAATATTAAAATGCATGCTTAAATTCCTCTCCAAGATCCATAACCTATTCTCCTCAGTAATCTTTTGCAACCAAGCTATTATCTGCCTTCTCTTAAATTAATTCTCTCCTCTATCAAATGTAACCATGTTGCAAGAAGCCAAACATAACTTAGGGGCTAACTTTTATAATTGCACCTGCCCTTTAATGTGTGGTGACCCTTGCCCTTTTTTCACAACTGGGCGTATTTGCATAGTTACTTGTTTCCTCAAATTTACCTACATTTCATTTCCCTTTTTCTTGAATTTGTTTCATGCTTCTACATGACAATTATTCGAAGTTTCCCAAATTAGAGTTCATTTTTTTTATTCTCTCTTTTTGCACATCTCCCATCCTTCTACCATGGCTGCAAGCCAGTTTTGGAAAACATACTAGCTAAACCTTCTGACCATAATGGGCTAAATTGGCATATCACTTACGAGGAATACCTATACGTTGGAAGTTGTTAAAGTAAAATATCAGGCTTCACAGATATTTTATGACTTTGACTGCTGGTTTGATGCACTTTCCTATTCTATTATTTGCTTAAGATTGTCATCCTATTGAATGCCAAAACATGGCAAAATTTTCAGTTGGACTAGAGAACTATTCTGTTTTCACTTCGGTGATAATAAGCCTACAGATTCTAAAAGGAACACAGACCCTACATGGCTAGCTGTGAACTGTTGTATAGACCTATAAAACATCCATGATATGTAGACACTGATACACCCCATCTATCCCCCACAGCTACTTTCATGCATCCTTTTGAGGGGCCCACTTGGAACCACAAGGATGAGCTCTTGGAAAAGATCCATGCTTGGGTATGGTGCCTATTAAAATAAAGTTGATTGGATCAATGAGGCCATGTTTTTTAATGACCAAAAGATTAACAGTATCAAAGGGATGAGTTTAATCCAGCAGTCAGCATTACTCAGAATGGGATCAATTCGTTAAGGATCCAATTCATGTGGCTAGGTGGTTTGGCCGAGATTGCAAGATACTTGAGGTCTTGGTCATATGGAAAAATTGACGTACACAAGTACATATTCTTTCTTTTAAGTAAACGTCCATGATATATTTACTTTTTTGAAAGGATTTGGTTTCAGTCTTTATTGGTAACCTTAATTGTTTTCTTGTTGCATGCATTGTGTTGCATTTGCATTATATTTCTAAATTGTGTTTCTTATTGTAAAAAATGTGCAGAAACTTAAAGGTCCCTTCTTGTCGGCCTTCGGTTGTTTGTGAGAACTGTCTTTATTCCCAAGAGAAAGATATGCGAGTAAGAGCATTCCATATAATGGATCCGAAGGGTATTCTTGAAATGTTTCTTATTTTTCATGAAGAAAGAGGAGATCAAGTGCCTAATGCCCATAATGTTGACATTTATAAGGTTTATGTGCAATTTTCACTTTTCAAAGAATGAAAATCCACTTGCCTTTAGTAGCTGAGTTCAATCAATTATACATGAAGAAAGATGATACATGAACCTTTGTTATTATTTTGCTATTTAGTTGTGTCTATTTGGTAGGAAGGGAATAGGCAAATCTTTGACGATAAAGTTTATGCTTGAGACTCAATACTTGAAAGCTGCAAATTGAATGTTGTCCAATGGGCTCTGTTGTCAAAAGCATTTTATCAATTCTGTGAAGACTGGACATCACTTACATGATGGATTTCTATTTGTGACGGTCTTTCTTTCTTTTTAGTCCTTTGGGACTTTTTTCTACCTATTGATCTATATCCATTTTTTTTCTTTAACACTAGGTGTCACACATGCTTTGCACGTCACATTACTTACATGTCAATGAATTGGATCCAACCATCACTCTTAACAAATCACAACCACCAAATTCAATTGGATATTCAAATTTCAAAATATTCTCCACTAGTTTGAAATTGGTTGGGAGATTGGATTTGATAATTGAGCGTCGTCAAATTGTTTTTCTTTTCTTTTCATTAGATGAAGAAGGTTCTTAAATTTCACAAATTAGAAAGGTTATAGATCAAAGGATTCCTTTTTCATTAAATTTTTTTAAACTCTCTTTAATCAAAAGCATATATGGAAATGTAGATTAAGAAAGATGGAAGGAGAAGGGGGGAGGGAAAGGAACCCACAAATTTGGACCAAACATAAGATACATCCACATAGACTTGATCCGTGAGCCCAAAGGCCATGTCATGACACAGAAAAATTGCTTTGAAATAGGCTTCAAAGTCTCGGTCCCTTGTTAAACTAGCAATATAGTGGGGACCTAAATCTCTGGAAACTAGTGTAAGAGTTTATCCATTAAAGAATCATGTTCATATGGCTGATGTTGCCCATGAGTGGCAAATCCATCTGGCCCTATGGGCTCAAGTGGGTGGCCCCAATCATGGGGATGGGTGCATATAAAGAGCCTTTCAGAACGTTGCTGCTTATAAAAAGTCAGGTCCATTGGATTTGAATAGTTATGGTTTTCAAAGTTCTAAAATCAACGGTCAAAATGGGGTGAGATTTTTAATGGATTTTGATCCCGTAGTGAGATGAACTTGGAATATATTCAAATTACGTCAGGATCCAATTGATGGGAGTAGAGTCCAATGAGGGGGAAAGAGGTACATGTGGGGCCCAAGTGGGCCCCATGTACTTTGAAAGTTTTGTTGTCCATGGGTGACTAAAGCCTAGGTAAAAAAATTTCATTCATGAAGATCCCTAGACAAAAGATTTTTGTAATGGGGATGCCTGTTATAAAGAAAAAGTAAGTTTAATATTTTTTTAATTTTCTGGAATGATTATAGAGACAATAGAAAGTTTCACCTTGTTTCTTGGGTCCAGGTTTGCAAATCTGTGGAGGGAAAGGGGTTTGGGAATTAGGCCGGTCCGTCCATTTAATATTTGCCCTGTTGGGTAAATGGTTATGGCGTTTGGAGGATTCTGTCGATGGTTTACGGAAGGAAATTATCCTTGCTAAATATAGGCTGCATTATTCTGGTTGGCGTGTTGTTTCTCCTTCTAGTAGGGCTTTTCGTTTTTGGCAAGGTGTTTGTTCAATTTTGATGGCCTTCGAGAGTCATATTCGGTATCGTGCTTCTTCTGGCGATGGTATTTTCTTTTGGACATATAGATGGTTGTGTGATACTCCTTTGGTTCAGAGGTTTCCTGCTATTTTGGCGGCTAACAAGGAGGCAATGGTTAAGGAGTGTTATGATCTTGTTCAGAGTAAGGTTGTTTGGTGCCCCTAATTTAGACGAGATTTAGAGGATTGGTTGATGGAGAGGTGGTTGTCTTTGATGGATCTATTGAGTAGTGTTTTTATTGTGGGTAATGGTAATGATAGAAGAATTTGGGAGCTTGATTCTCATGGGATATTCTCTGTGAAGTCTTTTTGTAAAAAGTTGTTGTGTAATGGTGATATTCCTCGGGTCAACCCTAGAATTTGGAAAGGTGTTTCTCCTTTCAAGGTGAAGGTTTTTGGTCGCTTGCAGTGTTGGAAAAGATTTTGACTATAGACAATCTCAGATTAAGGAGAATGATTATTAGTCAATGTATGTCCACTTTGTTTATCTGATGCTGAGTCGGTCATCTTTTGCTCCACTGTCAGTTTGCTTCTCAGATTTGGTCTCATTTCTTTCAGATGTTTGGGGTTGCTTTGTGTGTTCTGAGAGCTTGGGCTGATTTGGTTAATGAAGATGTGTTGATGTTTAGTTCTTCTTTCTATAGAAAACTGTGGGCTGTTTCTTTGCTAAGTATTGCTTGGTCTATATGGTTAGAATGGAATAACAAGTTTTTTCAGGGAAATGTGTCTCCAATTTGTATCGTATTGAGGTGATTAAGGTTAGAGTTGCTTGGTGGATGGTGGGTACTGATAAATTTCAGAGCATATCTATCTTTTGATACCTCCTCCTTAATAGTTGGATACACAGATGCAGATTGGGCTGGAAACATTGATGACAAGAAATCTACTAGTGGAGGATGTTTCTACATAGGAAACTGTTTAGTGGCATGGCACAGCCGCAAACAATCTTCAATCTCCCTATCGACATCTGAAGTAGAGTACATTACAGCAGCAAGCTGTTGTATCCAATTAATCTGGATGAAATAGATGTTAATCGATTATGGACTTACGCACGACTCCATGACTTTGTACTGCGACAACAATAGTGCAATCAACATTTCTAAGAATCCGGTACAACACTCTATGACCAAACACATAGACATAAGACATCATTTCATTAGAGAATTGGTAGATGAGAAGACTATCGAGTTTAAACACATCTACACAGAAGACCAATTAGCAGATATTATGACCAAACCCTTGGATTCAACTCGATTTTTATCCTTACGCAAGGCCATTGGTGTGTGTTCATTGCCATAAAACTTCATCACAATCTCTGAAGTGTGGAAAGCACATCTTATGGGGGAATACTGAAAAGACTTTGTCAATTTTGACAAAATGGGGGAGATTTTAGTAGAAGGTATGGGTATGGGTAGTCCCGGTAGTCCCATTGTATGATGAATGGGGGAGCATGAACATTGGACTTGTGTAGTCCATGTTAGCCTCTATGTTTTTGGGACTAACTTCTCCAATGCTCTTCTAGTACTGCTTGCTTTATGTACTTGAATAGGAAAATATAAAAACAAGCAAGTTGAGCAAAGAATATGAAGATCATAGCCTTGTTGTTCATTTGGATAATATGTATGTAATTGATCTAATAATGTATATTCAAATGTGTTGTAAAAAGGGTGGGCTTGTAATTGGGTTAGCTTCTAGGTTTTGTCATGAAATTGACAAAGGGAAAGATTGTTAGTGCCCCGGCTTTGCCGAATCCCTGTTTGTCAATTACATGACTCGGGTAGAAGCACTTGACCAAGAAGCTTGAAGACTCAAGATGATTGAGGAAGAAGATCATGCTCCACCAAGCTCAAAGCTCGTTGTCATGGCAATCATAAGAACAAGTATAAGGCCATAGATGACCCTAGGTGCAACCCACACCAAAGAGAGGACCACTAGGCTTAGTTGCATATATTGGTAATAAACATAAACATGCCTAGAGAAAAAGCTGAACAGTGAATTGGAAGTGAACTTGGAAACATGAATTGTGTTCATTATCAGCACGACCAGTCTATCTCACTGACCTCTCGGTGTTGTTAGAATCGACCCATCATGGTCAAAGACTAGTGTTGTTAGGATCGACCTATCGTGGTCAAAGACTGGTTGGCCAAATTGACATTTGTAGGGATTGGGCTTCAATGGATTATATGCAGCCTCCTGTGGTTTCTGTGCCTTCAGTTCAGTGGTCTCCTCCAGACTTGGGTCTTCTCAAGCTCAACTTCGATGGCAGCTCTGTGTACGTGATCTTGGGCTGGCAGGCCAGGGGGGTGTTCATTCGAAATGAATCTAGTGATAGGATGGTATCCTTTGTTGGTCCTTGGCCAACTGGATCAGTCATTGATGTGGAACTTCATGCTTTATGGATAGGTGTCTTGGAGTTGGAAGGGCTAGGGGTTCATCAGAGTATTCTTGAAAGTGACTCTAAGGTGGTAGTTGGTTGGGCTTCGGGATCCATTTGTCCCTGGATGTACCTAGATAAAGTCGAAAGGATCCGTCATTCTATGGCTTCTTTTGGCTTTCTGTTTCTTGGGTCTCTCGTTCTGCTAATTCAGATGCTGATGATATAGCGCGTCAGAGGTTGTTTTTTCTTTTGGAAATTGTTCATAAGTTTTTTTTAAATTGTTGGGTTTTTTTTTATTGTATAGTTTTCTGTTGTGGTGGTGGGTTTTCTTTACCGCCTTTTTTGGTCTCTCTTTTGTTTGTTTTCTTCTTTTGATTAATGAAGTTATCTTTCAAAAAATATATTTTTTATTATTTTTTATTTAGGTTAAGACATGCTAAAATCTCCATTTAAAAAATTATTTGCATAAATATTTTCTATTTTTAGATACATGAAAAAAGTGGGCTAAATCTTTCAGACACCAAATTTTAATCACTTTTGCATGAATTTTTCCTATTGTTTAGATAATAAGATGATAATGGTGGACGAAATCTTTCCACATCACAAAAGAATCTTAAAATCTCTTTTCTCATTTTTATTCTTTTTTGCATAATTTTTTCTTAGTTTTTAATACTAATATGGTAAGGACAGGTCCAATCTTTCAAATTCTCTAAATCATCTTAAAATTCCTTTTTTTTCCTAATTTTAGCTGATTTTTTAGATGAATTTTCCAAGTTTTTTGCTTGCAAACATGGAAGCAAATCACAACTGTTTGATAAATGAATGGCCAAGATTCATTTAGTGGTCACCTTAAATATCTCCTTTTATATAGATAAAGTAAAAACATTTATCATTATCTCTGTCAAAAAAAACAAAAGAAAAGAAAAAGTTGCGTTTACACACTTTGCCCCCTTTCACTTGCAGGATAGTACAGATAGGTTATCTCCATTTCTTGGTCAATGGAAGGGTCATTCTATCACAAAACGCAGTGGTGTTTATGGAGCAACAATTGCTGAAGTCGAGACTGTTGCTTTACTTGAAATGGATGACAACGGCCAGTTAATTCAGGTTTGTGAATCTTTAAATGCCTCTCTACTCCTTAGAGAATGGAATTACTAAGCAGACACCTATTTCTAAAAATTGGTTTGGACGTTGTCTCTCACAGCAAAAGTCAGTTTAGAAATTATGTTAATCTTTTGCAACTTTAAGAAACCAGAAGCCCAGAATGGAAAAATGTACTACCAATCTTTATGACCTAGACTCAAAAGAAATTTCCACATGCCACACTGCAACAACAGAATTTTGGACAGTCCAATCATGTTTTCATATAATATTTCGAGGGCCTCATATTTTGAAACAAGATGTTTTGCAAATACCTCCAAAGTGTTTTTGCACATGTATACATGTGTTCTTTAAGGATCATGTCATAGTGTTTTCGTTTTTTGTATGATATTTTATTGTGTTAAATCAATAAGGTTGCCCACTAGCTCGCTGCCTTTGGAATCACTTTACTAATCTTTCTAGGGTGTCTTGGGTTTTTGATCGAACTTGTGCTCGGTCATTGGAATCGTAGTTTATTTCAAGGCTTACTCCAAGGTTGAAACTTGTATGGTATACTCTCCTAGCAGCCATCTTATGGAACATTTGGAAAGAAAGAAACTCAAAAGTCTTTCAAGGAAAAATAATTGATATCAATGATCTCATCAAATTAGTTAATCGGAGGCTTTGTGTTTGGCTTCTTTCGAGCACAAGCGGCCTTAAACTTACGGATCTCATTTCATCTTGGGACGAATGTAGGAACGGTTTTAAAAGAAAGATGGAAGCCCAAAGATAAATGGAATCCTTCAGAACATAATGTTTTGAAGTTCAATGTAGACGGGGCAACAAGAGGGAAACTGGGGCCGGCGGGGATAGGCGGGGTGCTTAGAAATCATGAGGGAACCACGTCTATTGTTTTCAACGAGTCAGTGGGTACTAAAGATTCCAATGAGGCGAGAATTTTTAGCATTAGGAGAGTTATGCACATCTGAAAGTCGTATGGTCAAGGAAAACTCATTATTGAGGGGGATTCGGTAAATGCAATTGTGGGCAAAGGTTCAAAGAAGACCATCATGGAAATTGATCACTGTGGTTAAGGAGATTAGGTTGCTAGCTGGGGGGATGGATATATCCTTTACCAAGATCGGTAGGGCAGCGAATGGAGTGACAGATTATTTTTCTAAGCTTGGAGTTATAGACCTTTTTCTGAAGTTTTCCTACTTTCTGATTAGAGGAGTTTTCTTCTGTTCTCATTGTATTTTATGTTTTTTTTCCCTTTTTTGTTTGAGTCTAATTCTATTAGACCTTCTTCTCTTATATTTGTACTCTTCTTCTTTTAATATATTTCTCTTTGTTTCTGCTAAAAAAAAAAGGTTCCATGAAACTGCAGTGTTTACCATTGACTTGGGTATCATCAAACATCACAAACCCCCCTTCCCTCCCCACTCCTCCTCCCCACTCCTCCTCCCCAACCCAACAGGAGATAGATCAAAATTCAAATTACATATTTTTCATGACAAACCACTACTAACTCTTTTTTTATTCCCAAATTCATTGGTGTTTTAGAACTGAGATAATATTGTTACTTTGTTTCTTTTGACCGCTCAATTGGTCATTTGCATTTGAAAAATATGGTGATTATTTTCTTTGGTTAATTCTAGGAATTAAATGGGATGACTTAAGGTACATGTGGCTGAGATGCATATGCTCCACAGATGTGATTATTAATAGCAAAGGGTAGAATTAGAATGATTGTGCAAGGGGTAACCTACAGGTGGCTCCGAAAGAAGAGAAAATGAAGGAGTAGATCCTATTGGTTTGGGTTTGTGAGTGAGAGATCAAATGCAGCCCTTGTTTTAAGAATTGAGGCTTGCCAGTTCAAGGTACCCTAGGAGAAGGGGGTAGGCCAACGAGAATGTGGATGTAGTAGCTATGTGTGATATAATGGGCTGTAGGGTGACAAAGAACTTGGACTTAACCAGTTCAGTAAAGTTCCCAAACCCGAACTTGGATAGATGTGATAAGGCTTGGATGGTGATGATGATGCAATGAGTCCCTTGCTCAGTTTTTTCAATTCACATTCATTGGGTATTTGGGCAAGCAGGGTCCATTGCCTATACTGTAGGTTATAAATAGGTCAGGTTCAGTCAGGTAGTGGTTCTCTATGGTTGGTTCCTTCATTGAATCTACCAGACATGGTTCAATTGCCATGAGCTCATACTTAGTTTATGTACTATGGTAGTCTGCCAATTGTTCTAAAATTCCAGTTAAATCTGTTCCCTGATTTCCATTTATTCACTATTTTAATTCTACAACAAAGTAGGTTCTTGCCAGGGTATTTGAGCTTGGACAAATTGACTTGCCTGCCTGCGCTTTGATTTGATTGCCGAGTATTTTGAACAGTAGAGAGATTTCTTTTCACTTTTCTTCCTTTTTTTTTTTTAATTTCCCTTTATATTTCCATTGTCACTGTTTCCTATGATCCCCAGTGATTATTCACTTTTAATTGTTGTTCATACATAAGAGTTGGAAGGATAGTCAATGACATTACCCAGAGAAAAAAAGTTACCCATACACCAGATCATAATGACATTTATTATTCCTTATTCAGGACATTACTTCAACTACTACTGGGGGAAGTACCACTAATATTCATTGGACAGGCACTGTCTCAGACAACTTGGTTGTCTTTGATGGTGGCTTCCAGATGACCTTATTGCCTGGAGGGATGTACATGGGATGCCCATGCGATGTTGGGAAGAGTGTGGCACAATCTCAATCTTTCCATTTGGAGTTTTGCTGGATGGAGTCGCCAGGTAAGAGGCAAAGACTTGTACGAACCTATGATATTGAAGGTTTAGCAGTGTCATCAACGTACTTCTTTGAGACAAGAGTATGACATTCTTCAGCTTCATTTTATACATCAATGGTTGAAACTTTTGTAATTCTATTTTTCATGTTGTAAGTAGTGATATGTCAACTTCTACATGCACATTCTTGAAATGTCAATTGCCCATGCTTCTGTTTGAGACCTTGAATATGGAGGAAAATTTCAAGTGCACACTGCACAAAGGTTTTGTAATCTTTCATATCCCACTGTACATGGGCCGGAAATCTCTTGATCTGAACGTGTAAATTTTGGGGTGAAGGATACTTGAGTTGCCAGTTGTGTCATCCAAATATATGGTAAATCTGAAGAGATGGTCAGTCAACACAACACATTCAGCAAACATGATTTAGTAATTAAGAGTTTAGGATCATCTGATCAATGATGGCATTGGGATTAAATCTCATTGTGGATTAAATCTCATTGTATGTGGAGCTCCCAGGTGATGCAGGTGAGAGTATGCTATAATTACTATCTGTGTGTGCACATGTGCGCATAGATGTTGGATTAGGCAGCTAGGTTTTCTGAGGTATCAAAACCCATTCTATGACCATGCCAGAAACTTGGTAAAAATGCAGTATGGTAAGTGCAGCATTAGCTCAGCTGGGATAATCATTCAAGAACTCGTAGGATTTACATATCCCAGTTATCATTTTTCCAGATTAATTTCTTCTGAAACCCCAGTAGCTATAAAAGATGATCATTTCTTATATGGATCCTGAAATTCCATTTCAGTTTAGCATGAGTCCAATCGCAAGTGAAATGTGTATCGACCAATCTCTCTCTCTCTGTCTCTCTCTCTCTAAACAACAACAACAACAAAAAATTCTATTTCAAGTTGTGAATTCCTGTTTGTATATTGTTTACTTGTTTTTCCTTGCTCACTTTGTTTACTTAAGTAGCTGCCTACTTCTAGAGCCTATTTAAAGTGACTATGATTTCTGAGATTACAGGTGCAAATTATTCAAGACAAGATTGTTTCTATGATGGCTGTTCTATTATTCACTTAACCTTTTATCTCACGATAATATCTCATTTTTATCTTTTAAAATCTGGTAAAAACACGATATTATCGCATTTTAACGGATTTCAACAGTATTTTGTTTTTAATTAAAACCTTCCCAAGTTCCCCTTGTTCCCAATATTCACACTGGCACAACGGCACAACTAGATCAACATGATCCGAGTCGCAAATCGTGCGTTCTTACTACCAAACCATGCAACTCTTAAGCTATTTTGTATTTCATCCATGCTCGTATATTAAACAAGTTGATCTCTTGGGATCAATAGTTATTAGGGTGTCATATGGCTTGGCTCCAATAATTTTTTAAATGTTATATATATATATATATATATATATATATACCAAGGTGTTTAGGCTTTTTAAACCATCCTACTAATCTTTGGGACATGTACAATCTTCTTTACTCACGTACAACAAATAATTCTAAGGGAAGTGACCCTTTGAAGTAGTGGAGTGAGTTATGTTGTATTCTTTTGTTGAATAGAATGCCTTAATTAAAAAAGTTTATAATCAAAAGTCATTAGATGAATGAGCAACTTTCTTGCCCAAACTTCAATATATAAATATTAATAAAGTCTCTTAAGGTTATACATATTATAGTAGTGCAAATTACTAATAATTTTTCAACTAATTAATTTAGGCATGTGAACCATACCAAACAAATCAAACTGGGAAAATGAGTTACTTCATCAAGCTAGAAAACTGAAACTACAAATTTAATGAGCTAAAATACAAATTTAGTGTACGTATTCCAACGAACTAACAACTTGTGACGTTACATCGAACTGCAAATTTCTTATTTGAATTCAAAATCAGAGTTTGAAAATTTGGAATTCAAACTCAACTTAGAAATTTGATCAAATAAAAAACTCACTAAAATTTGTTGACTTAAGGTCTTATTAATTCAACTCAGTCCAACTCAGCCAATTCTCTTTTTCCTTTTCTTAATATGGCATGAATGTAAAGAAGGCATTGAAGTATGACAAAATTCTTTTATCACAAACCCAAAAAGTGTGCAAGGTTTGTCACTTTGTCCACAAGAAATAGCATTCACAACTTTATTGAAGAAAAGGGCCAAATAATAATTAGGGAGAGAAAGGGCAAACTAGAAGAGTAGGGAAGAGAGTAGAAAGATGACTATGGACAAGGAGAGATGATAGGAAAAAACAATAGCAAAAATGATTGAAGATATGAGAATTTAAAAGATCTATGCTTATTTTACACATGCAACAAATGTTCCTTCAAATAGAAATAATTATTTTGAGGAATGATCATATATTATCATCCAGTAAAGATCACAATAAATAGTGTCATTTAAAATATATGGAATCCCCCTCTTAGAAATATAAATTGTTCATTAATTTTTAAATTCAATATATATATATATATTTAGATTATATGAAATTATTTAACCCATTTTTGGATGGATCAAAAGATAGAATGTGATGAACTTTAAAGATTTTCTAATCAAGTACTTGTGATTTGATCCTTCCAACAGTGAGTCCAATAATTTTATAAAGTTTAAAATAATATATAAATGTATCTCTATATTGAAGATTAATGAATGCTTTAAAATTTTAAGAAATAGACCGTACGTGTCTCAAATGGCACCATTTGTTATCAATTCTACCGTTAGAATACCATTAGAATATTAGCATGTGATCATTGCTTTATTCTTTTAAAATCTCATTATCTAATAAATTTGACAATATAAAAAGTTACTTTATTTATTGTAAAAATTAAAGACCTTTTGAATTGAAAATTCTTCTTCCCAACTGAAATCATTCTTGCGGTAGGTGTTTAGCGTTTTCCCCTCTTTCTTCTCCTTCCAATAAATATGATGAGGACATCCAAAGCCCAACACAAAATGAAGAAGAATTTGATGAAGCGGTGGAAATGACCCTCTAATTTTATATCAAAGAAGATATTTTGTTGCTAGTACCTTTGTTTTGCTTAGGGTCCCACACACTCACTTTTTTGAGAATGTTTTTCTCCCTTTTTTAAAGAATCTTAGTCAATAGGTCGGAAAAAAAAAGAAAAAAAAAAAAGCAAAAAGGGGACATTCTAAGCTTTCCAGCAAACCAAGAACTTCATTTGAAACCCAATAGCCATAGTATCGAGTTGGGCCCGTGTGAGTTCGTTTAGAGCCTCAACCCCATTTTTGAAGGTCCATTTAGGCTTTAAACGAATTCCACATCATCTCCTACGTGGCACCATATTCAAAGCTGGCTCTGGCTAAAGGTAGAGTAAGTTATCCCTTAAGGCCTCTAAAAAATTAAAAAATAAAAGAAGGATACTAATTACAGTAAGACTCCACCTTAAGATTTCAGGGCATCTTAGAGCCCACATTGACCGTATCATCATCCACATCGCATGGATTCTTCAAGTTTAGCAATTTTAGAGCATTGAGTTAGCAAGGACATCAAGCAAGTATCAAGAATGGATCGTTAGAGCACTCCAAATCCACCCAAGATCATTTAGGAATTTTATGTATTCTTTTATGTTCTTTTCATAATAATTCCACATGGTATGTTGTCACTGGTGGATTAGGACAGCAATGGAATAACCCATGAGCAACCTTATCATTTTATTATTTTTCCTTTTTTTTTTTTTTTCAAATTTCACTAAAAATACATGCGCTTAGCTATTGTCCAAGACACACCATTCAATTAAAGCAATAAGAAGTTCTAGCAAGAGCAAGCTTCAGTTCTTTCCATGTTCTCGATGAGTTTTATCTTTTAAGTTCTTTTGAATTTAATTGTTGAATGTGAATTTAAGTTTGCACATTTATGGTTTGAATTTTGTTTTTAAATTGAAGTGCCCAATTGATTTAAATTAGATGCACATTCAGCTATAACATACTTAATTCCATCTCAATTCTTCAATTGAATTATAATATCATTAGTGTTCAAATACATGATGTTGAGTTCATCTGGTGAGATTTAAGCCGAGTTTATTTTTTTTCTATCAAGTGAAATTTAAATTTGGTTAATCCACACAAGAATCGAAGGGAAAGTTGGCCAAAGGATTTCTAAGATTTGAAATCCTAGATCTAGATTGCATAATTTAGATATGAGTTGTTATTAATCTGAACCCATCAGAGAATGCAACGAGAGTAGCATCAAACCGCTGATTCCATGACGAGAACCGGTGAAGTAAGATTCTGAGAGGGGGAGTATTGTCGATCTAATGACAGGCGGTTCTCCTCCCCACTCCAATAATAAGGAAGCGAAAGAAAAAGAGAGGCCGAGGTTCTTCGACGCCAAGACCAAGGCCTTGTGCTGGCAGAAAGCGGATGTGGTGCCTGGTAGGCACCCGGAGCGGTGGCGCAAAGATGCAGCCGGCAACATCGTGTGCAAGCGCTTCTGGAACTGCCTTGGGTGTCTTTGCTATGAATACGACCACATCATACCTTTTTCCAAAGGTAAATCCCCACCAACCCATCTCTCCCTTTTCCTTGTTGCTTGTTTTCTTTCTTGATTATGAATTAATTGATTTCCCTTAGATGTTTGATCTTATGCTTGGGAGACTACAAAATCTGGGAGGTGGGGTTTTTACAAGGGCATGGATATGCACGGGAATTTGGTATTTGGAGTCCATCAGTTAGGCTATTCATGAAATAGGTATTACCAACCATTCCATCTAGGCCATTCATCAAACAGGTGGAAGGCTAATGAGGTTCGTCGTGCTTTTAGTTTACACGTTTATCACTAGGACCTACAGTCTCCTTCATTCCTTCATTTTATCACCGTGAATCTGTTTGTTTAGGACAATGGAGGAGAATTTTCCAGAAGCATCATGCTTGTTAATTTTTTGGTAGTTGCTTTATGGGACACTTAAGAATGCACCCTCTCTATGGAGCCCATCAGAGAGGGGTTCAAATCATGGGCTAGATTGTAATGTATACAGAATCATGTGATGATTCGAACTGCCAAAGAGTGAAGAACCCCTATACGAGGGTGCATGCGTGCATGCATAAATTGGTAATAAGTGGACTCAACTGTCAAAAAATGACTAGGAAGCACACTGTATAGGAGTGTTAATAGAAGCTCCTTCTTTCGGCAACTTCATTACATGTCATTAATTTCTTATGTTTTTTAGCCTGAGGCCATGTTTGGTGGGAATAGAATGGAATGAAATGAAAAAACTTCGGCTTGGCCATGTGCAAGTTCATCCAATCCAATCCATTCCATTCCATTGCATTCTTATTCTAAAACCAAATAGGTCCACTGTGTTTAGATGAGAACTTAAAATAGGGTTCTTCACCTTTTAGGTAATCCCTCACCTTTCAATTCCTAATTTCTAACTTCTTTTTTTCATGTATAAATAAAGTTTCCCTGTTTTTCAAGTCACCCTATTTGGTATCCCTTAGGTGGAAGTTTCACTAGTAAGTTGGTCAAACTGCATGAAAATTAGTGGTCAAATTTATTTGTTTTTGAATTGATTGTTGATTTCAATGCCATAGATTGGATAGCTAGATGGCCTTTGTGCTGTGATTTTAGTAATTAGATTGTCCCTAACCTTGCTATGAACATGGTGAGGTCTACTGGTCTACCACATGCACTTGTCAAGAAAGATGTTGCTACTAATTTGAAAAAAAAAAAAAAAGCAGAGTTTATTTCATTTAAACTAGTATCTTCCTTCTTCTTTAATAAAATATCATCATCATTCAAAAAGAAAAAAAAAATGATGGGAGATAATGGGTAGTTTCACGAGCATAACCATGTCCCCCTTTTCTAAGTTTAAATAGCCATGTCCCCTTAATGGGTCTTTAAGCAATGAAACTACTTTATCTAATAGAATATTACAGGGCACAAATCTGATCAGGGAAACATGCTGTGTTACCATGTTCCATTGAAGAAACCAGTCTAGATGCTAACTGCTATTTGGAGGACCAGCAGCCTTGAGATGTTCCCCTCTAAGCAAGTAATAAATGGGCAACCATAAACAAGGAAGAAGTTTAGGATCTGGTGATCCTTCGATCAACATATTTTGCATGTAGTAAGCATGTCATGCTTTGGTTCTGAAGGGATTCCGAGTACTAGGATATGGATAAGAATTGTTGTTATGAGAGGGAGGTAGGATTCTTTGAAAGCATTTCCAATACTAGGATGGGAATAGGTCTTGCCGTCAAAGGATGGAAGGAGGATACTAGTATTGGTAAACACAATAGATGATGGTGCAGCCAGTCCCCAACTGGAGTGATTGTGTCTTAGTTTATAGTATCCATTTCATTATTCTCTTCTTGGGTACTCATTGAGTCATTTCCATGACTATGAGAATGCAAAAACAGAGCATGTTGGAAAATGAACATCCTTTGGTTATGCATTTCATGGGTCTTGATCAAGTTGACACAACTTAAGGGTATAATATAGATTTTTTTTTTAGTAACTCTTTTTCTATTTTTTTTCTGCTTTTGGTGAAATCGGGTGTTTGAATAGCATACGCCTCTTTTCTTTGTTTTGGTTCAACTGTGGATGCTGTCTGTCAAAACCGATAGTTGGATGCTCTGATTACTGTAATCTACCCTCAAGGTGACACTACAGATGCTCAGTTCATCTTGTAGTCTGTAGAAGCTATGTTCTGTTGTAACTGTTGAATGAGTAAAATCAGTTGATAATGTCATTTCAGGATAGATTATAGCTGGCCTCTTTAATAATAATAATAATAGTAATAAACTGGGAATTTGTTTCAGGTGGTGCATCTACGGCAGAGAACTGCCAAATCCTTCAGTCTAGGGTGAACAGGTATAAATCAGACAAGGAATGGTTGGACAAGACAAAATTGGAGGTTTTTTCATGTGATGTCAAATTTACTGGTAACTTTCATGATCCTATTCTTGTTTTTTGAGATCTGTTCATCAACTTCCTTTTAATAAATTTATTATCACTGTCAGTTTCTGTCATATGAAGGATAACAGAGATTATTCCTTCTTGATGGATTTTAGCAACCCATAGTTTAAAAGACAATTATCCATCACTCAAAAAAAGAAGAAGAAAAATAAACAGACCTTAAAACACATTATTATTTTCTTTTTCATTTCTCCAAGCCAAATAGTTAGATCCTAAGTTTCAAATTGAATAGATAGTAAAATAGACTAGAAACACGCTGAATAAGAATCGTTTTGTGCAAAATCCATGGTAATGCCAATGAACACCATTGTTAAAGTTTAGCCACTATGGCCATCTATATGACTTGCATCCCTCCCGGAGTGACAGAAGGCTTTGTGCATCACACACGTCACAGAAATTGAACTTAAATTTTTTGTGTTTCACCCTAGTGGCATTCTCATCTGATGCTCTGTAAATGCTTTTTATAGATTTAACCCCGAAAACACCTGCTAGCTTACTTGACATATTTCTAATTAAAATTAGTCAATAAAACAAGACGTCATTAATTGCTGATTTGGAATGGCTCACATCCTGTTCTAGTGTTATGAACCTTCTCCTAATTTAGATGAGTAGTAATACCATTAAGCACCTCGGTTTTGGGTTCTCTATGCCCGTGGGTTTTTTTGGACAAAATTGAAAGGATTCGGTATATTACTGTTTCCTTTGATTTTAAGCTCGCTTGGGCCCCTTGGTCAGCTAATTCGGCTGCAGATGATTTGGCTCGTCAGAGATTATCTTTAGATTCAGAAATTGTAAATAGTTTCTTGTAATTTTGGAGAGGGGATATGTTTTCGTTTTGGCAGGCTTTTCTTGGCCTGCTTTTTCCTTATTGTATTACCTTTTGAAGTAATGAAGTTTAATTTTTTTTTTTTTAAATACTGTTAAGCACCATTTTTGTGTTCTTATTGGTTTTGTTTTTGGTGAACATATTGATTTTGCACAGCTGATTATTTTACATTCTTTGATGAGAAGGTGAGAATAACTTGTAGAACCGCATGGATTGTTGTTGTGCAGATAAGGAACTTGACATAATTGAAATGGCTGTTTATGGTGATGTCATCCGACCTGGAAACCAGTGCCGATGTAGAACTGTTGCTGAAATGCTTGGCCAATACAAATCAAAGAACCCCTTAGCGGCTTGTGAGTTGCCGTACAAGGAGATGTCATAATCAGCAATAAGGCTCCGGAGAGAACTGTAACTGAACCAACTGGGGTTCCATTGGTGGTGGTGGTTGTGCAAAATTTGTAGTTTTTATTATATTTATGTGAACATTCTCCATGGCTGGAAGGAAATTTATCTAGATTCCAATTGCAAAGTATCCAAACACGTTTGGGTTACTAGATGCTTGTCAGTCAATTGAGTTTTAAAATTAGATCAATGCAGATTAGGCCAAAGTTTGATGCAGCTGCAGATGATTTGGTTCTTCAATTGAGTTTTTAAATTAGATCAATGCAGATTAGGCCAAAGTTTGATGCATTTGAATTCTTTATTACATAATATTTTACTGTTTAATTAAAATATATATTAAATTAATTATATATTGCTGCTTCTAGTACTATTATCATAACCATTATCATTATTGTCACGTTCTGGATGATCAATGCAGTGAAAATCTCTTAGATTGGAATACTGTAATTCCACCTGTGACCGAGCATTTGATGTTCCATATGGATCAATGGGCCCATTACATGCCTGTGTAAGCCTGGATTTGTTCGTGTCTCAAATTATGCAAACTACACACCATAAAATTTTGTACGGGGGGATGCTGTACTGATTTATGATGGTTGGGTTGGATACTAAAACTCAGAGATCCAACACAAGAGACGAGATCACTCCTTCAGGATTCGACACATGCGATGGATGACCTGAAAAACTGTAGTTGTTGTTGGACCTCCGGAGCATCCAAAGGATCCTCACTCAGAGGAACTGGTTCTGGGTAATTTTACTTATGATCCAATTCATAAATTTAGCCATTGGTTCAATAATTGCTAATGTCTGCAGAAAGTAGTGTAAAAGAGCCAAGCTTAGCCCAGCTTGGAGATTAGCCAACATTAAACAGGCTATGCTAGTGAGGACTTGAGCTTCATGGATCATGCTCAAGCTTGCCGAGCTAGGCAGGTTTGAGTGTTGGCTGGGCCTGCATCTTAAGCTTGAACTAGATTCAACTTTTGTGGGCCTGTCTAAACCTGCCACAGTAGTACATGGGATGTGTGAGATGAATAACGGCAGGGGCGTTTCACTCATGTTTGATCAGATGAGTCTTGTGATTTTAATTCTTTAAAATGTGACATTTCTAATGATTCTTGCTATGGCCTATTTTTTATTCCTACTCCATTTCAAAGGGCTACTTCCAGTAGATTTACTTCGTATATGTGGGTAGAAAAGCTTACACATATCTTAAGGATTAGTCAGGTACTATAAGACTCCACCTTTTACACCTTGTTCGTAAAAAAATGGAGAACTATTCTCCTACATGTTATCAATGTTTTAAAACCCCACTCTTTACAATGGTTGAATCCCGTTCAACTCTGACTTTTACCAAAAGCAGTTCAACTATCTCTAAAACTTTTCAAAATTCAAACTCTCAAAAATCTTTAGTGATCCACGGTTCTATGGGGTTGTATCAGTTTACCCTCAATAGCCCTCAAAAGGTTTGGAACTTATTATTTAGATTATTGGACTACTTTATTATTCATAATTATAACCGCTCAAAAAAATTGGTAATTATAAGTAGAGTGAAGAAGACATTTTTTTTTTTTGAAAACGTGGTTATTAACTTTTTGTATTTTATGTGTTTTGTATTTGACATTTTACAGTTTATAGTTATTTATATAGTATTATACTCTTAACTTATTTATTATTAATTAATTTATTGATCAATTTATTAATATTATATAAAATATCATACTAAAGTCACGAGTTTGACTACCTTGGTTACCATCAATTTTTAAAATATTACATGCAATAGAGAATTCATCTGTTATCCACTTTGGCTTCTTCCAATCAAAATCTGTTCTTCAAATTGTTTGTACATTTTTATATTAAACAAAGCAAGATAAATTAAATAAAAGAATGATTGCTCACACACTAATATACAGTGTTACCTCGCATGCCCAACGGGGGTGGTGTTTGATCCGCGAGAGAGGTATTTATTTGAGTATGTGATCCACCAAAATTCAATTAGATCGGATAAATCAAGTCATGTTTTTTAAGGCGGCAGAGTTTTGAAGATTACAAAATAATTTAAATTGATCAAATTTTAGAGAGCTTGCAACAAGTTTGAATCATATGAACATTATATACTCAACTAGTACATAAAAAACAATTTTAAATATTCAATTATTAATGCCAACTATATATAGTTGTGATGCATGGCTATGGCGATAATGATGAGTTGATGATGATGATAAAATTTTACTTTTTATTTCTTTCCATCAAAAGAGAAAGATACATGATGAAGGAGATCTTACAAGAGGCTCTTACTAACTTTTTTTCTAAAATTAGATTAGGAAAATTCAGTATACTCCACTAGTCTCCAATGTTTCTATATCAGGTATAGATGCAAATATCGGTCAATACATATTGTATAGACCGATATATATATATATATTGCGATTTTCAAGGCCGATATATATCAGTAGATACGATATGTATCATTATCGGGTTCACCGTCTCTAGCCGATAACTCAACCAATACATCGTGTAAAATATCGGCCGATTTTAAAATATCGGAAAATATCGGTCCATACATTTGCAAATATCACCTAGTAATTTTTCTGATTTTTTTTTTAAAAAAAAAATTGGGAGAAGAAAGAAAAATATTTGTTGATATATATCGGCCGATCTGATATTTTTACACCATGTATCGTGCATCCTTGTCAATTATAATAAAAATCATTCTTACAAGCATGTCAAGAATTTGAAGAGCGACCATTTTATCTTTGACTTGATTACAACTTTAAGGGACTTGAAGTTTCAGCCACTCATTTGAATCCTCTAAAGATATTTTGGTAGAAGGATTTAACTCTCCTTTTCACAAAATCCAAATGCTACAAACAACGGAAAACAATAGGCAAGGCCATGCCCACTAACCTAACATCTGAAAGAGACAAAGGGATTCAATTCTTAGATCTGCTTTTGGGAGTAAGGTTGAAAACAATGGGTCAAATCTTGGGCCACTTTAAATTAACCCATAAGGCCCAGTTAGTGTACGAAAGGTTACATTATTATTCAGCTTTTTTAAGACTTCAGTGAATAGAAAGCTAATTAAAAGACCATTTTTTAATTCAAACAGCAAAAGCATGATTTAGGTGTACTTTTGGATGTATATAAGAAATTCTCCTCCAATAAACTCACCTGTCAAAAACTAAAAAATAAAAAATTATGAAAAAGGATTGGGGTTGAATGTTTAAGAACATTGTTCATGTGGATAAATAATTGCCATTATCATCAAGTAATTTTTTTCTCTATATGTGTATGTGAACAAAAGTAATGGAAAGACTTAACCCTGTTTTTGTTAGGACTTGGATATTCATCCTAAAATACTAACATGTTAGGTGGAGTAATTTAAGTCCCTTATAAATCTCTAGATCTCCCTCTATACTTTCATTGTGGGACTCATTCGCAGTCAGCCCCAACAATTCCTCCTCGAATGAGGCCAACCATCCCATCTGTCTACGGTATCTCCTGCGTCCGCATGAGGTAGCCTAAGACTTAGCTCTTAAATCACTTGTTAGGACGTGTGTATCCATCTTAAATGACTAGTATGTTAGGTGGAATGATTGAAGTCCTTTATAAATCTAAAGATCTCCCTTTATACTTTCAATGTGGGATTCCTTCACAACTAGCCCCAACAATTTTGATGACCCTAAACTCTGGCTCGAAGTACTATTGAAGATTAAAATCTGTAGCTTTGATTACTTTTGGGTTGAAGGTGCCATGATTATGGTTTACAAATGAAGGTTATGGTCTTCGAATCTTGTGAAATTTCTACTTTAGATTTTCCCTTTCACCACATCTGAAAATCTGTGGTGGAATTGTGAAATGGCATAAAATTTCAATTCCACTCAAGAATTTCAGCCTACCAAGTGGACTAGTAGATGAGAATGGAAGTGAATGCAAACCAAATGGAGAGAACAGAGGTCACCGATTTCCTGCTACAAAGTACTGCCTTCCAAATTCTGGAAGTGTTTGGTCTCAAAAACTGGCAGAAATAATGCAGATGCTGGTGACAATATAATAGACCAACTTTTTTACCAGCAGAATGATGGAACCCATTTTTCTCAATTTGAGAAAGCACGGTACATTGCTGGTTTGTGCATTGTTTGCTCAAACCAGTTAAAAAGCATGGAAAAAAATGTCACATGGGTTCCTTTTCTTGGCCCATCAGCCAGTCAAAAATGAAAATCCATTACATATGGCCACCTCTGCAGCTCCTTGTCATTGATTTAGAGTTGCACAACCTACAACATTGAGGTGTACGAGCAAGGCTGATTTGTTCAACAATTCAGGTATAGTTCAAGTGTGGCACGGACAAATCTTGAGTGCAACTCTAAGCATGTGACATCCGACTACCTTTTCTTTTCTTTTTCCATCCTATTAGTGTGTTAACTACATAGTAGTAAGTAGCCATTAGCAAGTAGAGACTTAAGTTCAAGGCTTATCAAATGGAGTATTGATATACTTATTAAAAAAGTTTTTCTTTGAATGTATATTCATTTAGAGTTATCTTCATTGAATTAATCACTCTTTATTTTTTTAACTTTTTAAAATTTGATTATTTTGAACTATTTTTTAGTTTCTAAACTTTGTGAAATTTAACATACTTTTCAGTTAAAACTTTTTTAACTTGGTATGAAGGAATCGTTAAAAATTATTTTCCCATCAAATCAATCAAGTCATATTTTACATTTCTCAAAGTTTAGAGACTGAAAAATAGTTCAAAATAATCAAATTTTAAAAAGTTACAAAATAAAAATTAATTAATTCAATCAAGATAACTTTAAATAAATATACATTCAAAGAAAAACATTTCTAATAAATATATCAATACTCCATTTGGTAAGCCTTGAACTTAAGTCTCTAAAGAGAAACTACTATGTTATTAACACATGAGTAGGATGAAATTTTGCAAACTTTGTGAAATTTAAAATACCAATCAGTAAAAATTTCTTTACCTACACACACCAAATAATTTTTTTATATTAATAGTCTAAATGTATCTATTTTTGTTATATTTATTATTATTGATGATGTCATCATCATTATTTTTTTTATCATTAACCTGATTTGCTCTTTAAAAGAGAAGCCTATTTTTTTTTCTTCTTCACCATATGTTTGATGACTGAATTAAGGACCACAAATTACAAATTGAAAGCTCAAACAAACTGTTGACATACTTGAGACAGAACATTATTGTATGGTTCTTTTAATGTAAAGTACATGGGCCACACAATTGAATGTATTCTCTTCTTATTCCTTTTACTAACACTACATTATTAAAGTGGTCCACACTCCACATTCAATAATTGTTGATGTGGACGTACAATTGGGCCTTGATTGAAGCCATCTAACCCCACTTGCAGGCTCAGTGGCATGCAGAAATAGGTCACTTTCAAAACATTTGTACACCCTTGATTGGGCCCCTTCCACACAGAAGTTGTTCACATGTATCCATGTGAAGGAAGAAAAAAAAAATTAAGAAAAGAATGTCCGTGAGATACCAAAAGAAAAGAAGGACCTCTGACAAAAGAAGCTTGATTTTGGATTTGACATTTCGTCTGCCTGGGCTTCTCTTTTGAATTTTAGGCCTGTCGGCTGGGAATGGGCCTATTTAATGGCATGATAATTAAACACTTTTTACAACCAAATGAGTATGGTCGGTTCAAGTCCTACAGTTGTCAAATGGGTACTCGACTCAAAAATTTCAAACTCATAATTAGAACTCCAGTTTAACTATTTAACACAATATTTTTAGCTTCGATCTTATATTGAGTCTAAGTTTTATTTTTAAGTCCAAAAAGCCTTATGTTAGAAGAGAGAGATCTTCTTTTATATAAACCTCATTTTAAGTTCAAAAGGTCTTGTGTTAGAAGAGAGAGATCTTCTCTCATATAAACCTCAATCCTCTCCACCTCATAGACAGTATGGGACTTTTTCTTCCCTCTCATGCTACTCCTTTACAAGTGGGCCCCTCGTGGTTGGGGGGAGGGGTATTATTCTATTCTAATCTACCCCTTTTAAGATTAGAGCCGTCTCTGGTTCTGTAACAACACACATGAGCCTGTCTAGTACAATATTGTCTGCTTTGAGCTCGAGAAACCCGCACGGCTTTGCATTGGGTCCAAATCTCACCCTTGGGCCCAAAAAGCCTTGTGCTAGAAGGGGCGGGGTTATTACACCGGTGCTTAGAGTTGACAAACTACAATTTTTAGTAATAATGAAGAGGGATAAAACATAGGACAAAGAATGAATTTGCAGGTTGTCGATATGTATCAAGCGATACATATTGTTGCATTGTGCTAAGGTGTGTAATGCTGATAGAACCGGTATTATCGGCTGATACTGCATAATATTGGCCAATGTAGGTTTTTTTTTTTAAAATCAGTTTTGACCAATTTTTAAGTTATTTTCACCAATAGTATCAAATTTAAAGGTTTAAATTAAGTTATTTTCATAAATTTTTACCATTTTGAATTATTTTCATTAATTTCTTCGAGTTTCGACTCTAAGATAATCTCAAATTTCAAGTGTTTTTAAGAAAATAATTTAATGAAATAATATCTAGTGCTTAAATGGAGATGTGTAAATATTACCTGTAATTTGAAAGAATCGGGACACTTGATTCTCAAGCACCCACAAAAGGTTTGGAACTTATTATATTGGATTAATGAACCATTTTGTTGATTATGATTGTAATTAGTGACAATTAGACATTTTTATGAAAAATATGATAATTAAATTTTTAAATTTTATGTGTTTTGTATTTAACACTTGACACTTATTTTGGTGCAACTTAATAATCACAATCTTAATCAAATTTTCTCATGTGTATCTAAACTCAACAATAATCTTTCATTGGAAGCATTTTATTACATTACTCGCGTTTTGTTCTTTTGCTCTGGCTCTTTTGGAGCATATGTTACGTGGTTGATATGTTCTTATCTGCAGAAGACATGTTGGTTTCAATTGTTTCCCCCTTTACTGAACTTGATGAATAATTTATACACGAATAAAAGCAAATGGCCCCATTGACAAACGGGCTAGGGCCTGGGCCTTGGCTTTTTAAGATTTTCTAGTGATTGATGGAAAATGGAATCCATGGTTCTCTATCCTATATTGCTATTGGAACACTAAATTACTGTAATACCCAGCCACACAGGCAGCGGGGGTGATGTGGGGTTATAAGAGAGGGGGCAACCCTCCCCATAATGAGGCCTTTTGGGCTGGGCTCAAAGCAAAATCATGCGGGCGTCCAGGTGGGACGCAAAGTGGGCAATATCGTGATGGGGTGGGATAGGGTCGGGTCGTCACAAATGGTATCAGAGTACAGTTCAACACTCGGACTGTGTGGTCTTTACTTTCGTGATGTTGCTTGTATGTGTGTATGGACCCCTATCAGTGTAACATGACAGACTCAGAGACGGCTCTGGTGTAAGGGAGATAGTAATGCCCAGCCATCCAGCCAACTACTGGGCGTGTGGGAAAAGCCCCACATTGCCCAGGCAGCTGGGGTGATGTGGGGTTATAAGAGAGGGGGCAACCCTCCCTATAAGGAGGACTTTTGGGACGGGTCCAAAGTAAAATCATGCGGATGTCCAGGTAGGGTCCAAAACGGATAATCTCGTGATGAGGTAGGGTCAGATCAAACTATCGCAATTACAGTTGGAAATGTAGAAGATAAAACTTTGAGACCATTAACTCAAGTTTGGAGTTTGGTGAGATTGACAGGAAGACGAGCAGATTTTTAGATACAAATTCAGATCTTATTCGGATTCTAAAAGGCAATGAGCGATAAAGCCCGTATAGGGCTCACCTGGCTCCTACGTATAATCCATACCCCCCTCACACCTACTCTACTTCATAAATTGAATCCGTATCCAATTTTGTACTCATTTTGAGTTGATCTCATTAGTGAATTGAAATTTTTCAGAACTGCTAATCACTTTTACCATTGATTTTTAGACCATTGTTAATCATGTTTTTTCGAGTACATTTCAAATGGACCCAACTCTACCCTTTGGATTTGGTTATACAATGAGAAATTAATATTAAGAGCAAGAAACGAGGTATGAGTAAAGACTTTTAAAAATAAGCACCTCTATGTTATTTTTGTCGAGTGTCATTTTGAACATTTTACGTAGCAAGTAGGGTTGAAATCGGTCAGATAGGGTTGGGTGGGATCGGGTTCTTTAAAACTCAATTCAACCCGAGTTACTAATATATGGAACTTAACCTGACCCGACCCGAACTTTTGACCCGGTCATCTTGACCCAACCCGACCCGAATTATAACCTAACTCAATCCAAAACCCGATCTGACCCGCATTTTGAACCTACTTTAGCCTACTTTTTATCAGATCGGGTCAGGTCGGGTTAACTTAAAAATCTCTCAACCCGACCCAACCCGTTGACCCGACTTTTATAACCCGACCCACATGATTTTTGAGTCATGCTGGTTTGGGCCAAAATCCTACCCGAGTTTCACCCCTAGTAGCAAGTACCGATAAATTTGAGTTTGACTTTTAGTCAAAGATCACCTTAAAATGAGTTTGTACATGATGAATTTTCACAATTAGATAAATGTAAAATTTTGAAAATTTTAAAAAGTATGACTCTTTTTATCTAATGAGGAAATTTTTTTTATAAGTAAAATACAAAAGCTAAAGGTTTTCAAATCAACCTCCATATAGGTAAGGGGGGTCATCGGGCCATTAATTCTTAACTCTACGGAAAATATTGGACACTTATGCTATTTAATTCTTAATTCTGAAACTTAAATCTCCTGTTTGCTAAGTTCATCTACATAATCCACTAAACAAAGAAACCTCTAAACAAAATATTGGACACTTCTACTACACAAACTCCCTCAGTTATAAATTTTGACTAAAATCTGAAATATTGACTGAAATTTTGAGTGATTATTTTTTTTAAAATTATAATATATGTGAAAATTTCTCTTCTCAATTTTAGTTTTTTAGGGCTGAACAGATGGTTTGAAAATTATGGCATCAATCATGCAAGTGTTGTTTCTAATATTGTCACAAATACAATCTCTACTTTAATTAGTTGCCTCCTGTTTCTGAAAGTGGGAGGTTGCGGGTTTGAACCTCCATCGCCTAATTTTAGTGTGCCCTAGGGGTAGTCGGCTCACCCATCTTAGTTTAAAGATCATTTATATTAAAAAATCAAAGATTTTATAGTATTACAAATAAATATAGCAATAATATTAATTTACCAACCATCTCAAATAAACATTGGAGGGCTTATTATTAACAAGGTTGTGAGCCATTATCTGATTATCATAGTCTTCATACTCACTCCATCTTCCTTCAGCTTCGTCGAGCAAAATCTGGTCATTCATGTCTTCTTATAGCTCTTTGTGATCATATGGAAGATTAACATTTAGAACAATTATATCTCTTAGCAATATATTTTCTAACTTGATTTATTTGTTCCTCACAGACTTGGTAAGAGATGGGCAAATAGGGAAAAAAATGGTTCTTTCATATGTAACCTTAAACATTCTAGAGTTCAAAATATCTCTTGCTATTTTTGTAAGATTAACATAATTCTTGACAAAGTAAGTTTCTTTATTAAGAATATTAATCTCTCCTTCCTCGTTTTGATCTGGACTTGGGTCAAGGAAATCTCCATCTTTGCACTTGTTTAATAGCCAAATTTGATAGAAAAACAAAATTTGTCGGGCTACTTCCATCCAATTGAACTTGTGATGTTGAATTTCAAAAAATTCGAACAAATCAGAACCAATGCCAAAGAGAGTGTCTTCCCGAATTTCAAATAGGATCGAAAATCCGAGCTACTGATACCATTTGTTGGGATTTAATCCCCTATTCAAATCAATTAGCGGAAGCAATCAAACCAATCCAACCATGCAAACTATCAATCCATATGAAGAAACATATATTTAACGTGGTTCGGCTGAAACCTACGTCCACAGACAATAATCAGAGAAGTTCCACTAAATCAAAGGATACAAATACAAATCTCTCACAAGAATTTGTTCCTCTCTTTGTCACACAGTTTTTCTCTCTTCTCTCTTACAAACATAAACCCACGGTGGTGCCCCAGAGGGCCACCCACACCACATGAATGAGACCCTCTCTGTTTTTAAACATTAATTAGTTTCCTAATACAAAGAGGTTTCCTAATTCAAAATAGATTTCCAACCAAGAGTCCTATCCCAAAAATGAAAATAGAAAAGAGGTAGAGAAAAGTAGGAGGAGAGATAAAATAGGAAGCATCTAACTTAGAGTCCTAAACAAATTTGGTCGCTCAAATCGAGCTAACCCAAAAATTGTTAAAATTTACTGAAAACAAAAGACTTGAACAATTATTGAACTGAAGTAGTTTATTCATTGACGGAAATTCAACATAAATACAACGTACAAAATACCAAACTAGCTAGAAACATGGAACAACTAATCCCATGATAAACATACTCCAAAACCAACGGGATAAGCCTAAAGAATAGGTCAATCAAACTGACTTCCTAAAGAATAGGATTCCCACAACTTATTTGCAGATAAACATAAAGTAATTAATAAAAAATAATTCCTAACACCCTCCCTTAAACTGAATATTCTTCAAATAATCAGTTTAGAGGAAAAAAACTTCAGTTCTTGTGTATCAAAGACTTCACCCAGCAATATCCTTCAAAGAGCAAACTCCCAACAATTTCCTCAGCTTCACAAACACTGGTAACTTGAGAGGCTTGGTTAATATATTAGCAACTTGGTCTTCACTTCTACAGTAAACCAAATCTACAACACCATCTGTGCAAAGATCACGTAAAACATGAAATCTCACATCAATATGCTTACTCCTCCCATGTAAAACCCGATTCTTTGAAAGCTTGATTGTTGAACTATTATCACAAAATATTGGAACAAAACCCTCTTGATAATCATGCAATTCTTCAAGCATTCTTTTCAACCAAACTGCTTGACATGCACAAAAAGATGTTGCGACGAACTCTGCTTTAGTTGTAGACAAGTGACAATTTTCTGTTTCTTTGATGACCAAGAAACTGGAGTTGCACCCATCATGAACACATAGCCAGAAGTGCTTCTTCTATCATCCAAGTCCCCCGCATAGTCACTATCGATGAAGCCAATAAGTGTTGTTTCTTCTCCTTCAATAACTGACAATTTTGCACCTTTCTTATAGAAAATTCCCAAGTCAACCGTACCTTTCAAGTAGCGCAGGATTCTCTAAGCAGCAAGGAGGTGAAATTCAGTTGAGCTGTCCATGTATCTACTGATGAGACTAACAGCATGCATCATATCTAGTCTGGTTGCCGTTAAATACATGGGACTTCCCACAATTTGCTTGTAAAATGTGTTGTCAACCTTTTGTCCTCCAGTATTCTTCAAAAACCTTTAATCCATCCTCAGTTGGAGTACCAACCGAATTGCAATTCTTCATCTCAAATCTATCCAAAATCATCTGAGCATATTTTTTTTGTGAGATGAAAATTCCCACATCAGTTTGCATCACTTCTATACCAAGGAAATAACTCATCAATCCAAGATCTGTCATATCAAACTCCTTCATCATGGATTGCTTAAAAACATCAATCATACCCATATCGTTTCCTGTGTAGATTAAATCATCTACATATAAACATACAACAAGAAATTTACCTCCCTCTCCAGATTTTGTAAGTGTGTGTGCTCATATAGGCATTTGTAAAAACTTTCTCTAGCAAAGTACGCATTTATACGACTGTACCAACTCGGGGCGCTTGTTTCAGTCCATATAATGTCTTTTTTAACTTGTACACCTTCTCCTCATTTCCTTGTTGTACGTACCCAAGAAGCTGCTCAACATAAACCTCTTCTTCAAGGTCACCATGCAAGAAGGCAGACTTCACGTCAAGTTGAAAGATTGGCCAGGATTTCTGTGCAGCCATGGAGAGCACCAACCGGATTGTATCTAGCCTAGCAATAGGAGCAAAAGCTTCTTTGTAATCAACACCAAACTCCTGCTTGTAGCCACGAGCTTTATGCTTGTCAATCTCTCCTTTCTCATTCAACTTGGATTTAAACACCCACTTCACACCAATTTTTTTTGCCCTTTTGGAAGGTCAGTCAGCTCCCATGTGTCATTTTTCTCTATCGCTTTGATCTCTGCAGCTATGGCTTTTTGCCATTTTGTTTCTTTGACAGCTTCTTTAAAGGTTATTGGATCACAATCTAAAAAAAAAGTAAAATGAGCAGATGTATCATTATCAGATTGATCATCTCCATTAACCTCATAATCTGCCATCCAACATGGTCTCTTCCTTTCTCGTTGAGGACGTGGGCTAGCTGGATTTGATGGTTGGACTTCACTTGGTATAATAACAGAAGAACTTGGTGGCTGTTGTTGCTGGACAATCTCTTTTGTTGCTTCATCTTCATCAAACAAACTGGAATGTGTTGTTGCCCAGATTCATTGTCATTCCAATTCCATATCTTATCTTCATCAAATATGACATCTCGGCTTGTAACAATCTTCTTTGTGAGAGGGTTGAACAGCTTGTAACCTTTGGAGACTTCACTTACAGCAATAAACACACATTTTTCTCTTTGTCATCCAATTTCTTTCTTTTTTATCTGGAACATGAGCAAATGCAATGCAACCAAAAATTTTGAAGTGATCAACAGCAAGTTTGTATCCCTTCCACCCCTCTTCGGGCATCATGTTCTGAACAGTAAATGTGGGACTTCTATTCAGGATATGAACACTCCAATTTACTGCTTCCGGCCAGAAATTCTTTGGAACACGACTCTTTGCTAGCATACTTCGAACCATGTTGAGAATGGTTCGATTCTTCCTCTCAGACACACCGTTTTGCTGTGGTGTATAAGTTTATGTCAGCTGCCTATGAATGCCATATAGAGCACAAAAGCTTTCAGAATCTTTGGAGTTGTACTCTCCACCACGATCACTTCAAAGCACTTTAATAGTTCTCCCTCTTTCATTCTCAACAAGAGCTTTAAAGCTTTTGAATGCAGTCAAAGCTTCTGATTTTTCTTGCAAGAAATGAATCCACGTTTTCCTGCTAAAATCATCAATAAAGGAAATGAAGTACCTTTTTTTTCCATTTGATACCGGATTGATGGGTCCACAGATGTCAGAATGAACAAGCTCCAACGGATTGCGGGCTCTCCATGCCTTTCCTTTTGGGAATTGATCTCGGTGTTGCTTCCCTACAACACATTCTTCACAGACTTCGGAGGGACAATTTATTTGTGGAAGGCCAATCACCATTTTCTTCTCATGTAGAGTCTTAAAACCATTAAAATTCAGATGACCGTAGAGGAAATGCCACAGCCAAAGTCTTTAACTTTGACAAAGAAACAAGACTGAAGATCATGCTTGATATGCAAAGGAAACATCCGATAGCCTGTCATCTTAACTTGAGCAATTGTACCCTTTTTCGGATTAGTGATCATGCAAGTGTCTTCCTTGATAGTGATGATGTACCCATTCTCTTAGAGTTGACCCACACTAAGCAAATTACTCTTCAAATCTGGGACATAAAAAATATTTGAGATTGTTTGAGGAGTATTATCTCTTGCTCGGATCTGAATGTCACATTTCCCTACCACAGAAATTGCCGAATTATCTCCAAACCTCACAGTCGTTCGAAAGCCTTCATCCAAACAAGAGAAAATATCCTTATTGCCACACATATGATTGCTGCAGCATGTGTCTAAATACCACACATCTGGGGATTTTTCTTCAACAACATGGCATGTCATCAATAGAATAGCTTCATCCTCCTCCTCCTCCTTTTCTGCAAAGTTAGACTTCTCTCCTTCATTTGATAAGATAGTTTGACATTCAAACTTATAATGTCCATACCTTCTGTAATGACCCGTCCTGAATTTTCTAATTTTTTGAATAAATTTCCTGATCTCTGAGTTGTTTTTAGGGACTTTGGTAACAGTGAAGAGAGTGTGGGCGCCATGGTGAGCCCAATTTACCTGTTTTCGAGTTCGGAAACTTGAAGGGCATTTTGGTAATTTTATAATTATTTCGTATTTTTCATGAAAACTTATTCGAAAGTCACACATTTTCTCGCCGAGATCTTTCGGATTCTTTCTTTGAATTTTTCTTTCTCTTCCCCAAAAAAAAAAAAAAATGAGCCAAAACCCTAAACCCGAACCCTTATAACCTTACCATTTTCCGCGACACTGTAGCCGCCCACGCTACAGTGTCGCCGCTCTTCTTCCCCACCTCCCAGCCGTCTTTTTCTTCTTCTTCTTCTTCCTCCCAATGCCGGTAAGCTTCTCCTCCTTCTCCTTCCCTCTCTCTCTCGATTTTCTCCTTCTTCCCCTTCTCTACCTCGACCGGTTCCCCCTTTTTTTTCCCCCTATTTTCTATTCCCTTTTGTTCGATTTTTTCGAGATTTCTCCCGATTTTTTCCCTATTCTTCCCTTCCTTTTCTCGGATTTCTCTACTTCTCGGTTTTCCCTTTTTCTTTCTTCTTCATTTCCTTCTTTTCCCTGTTTTTTCTTCGTTTTTCCCTTTTTTTTCCCTTTTTCCTGGTTTTTCTCCCCTTCCCTTCGACTCAGCTGAGTTACTGAGTCGCTCGGCCGAGTGTCGAGTCGACTCAGTCGGGATTTTCTTTGTTCTGAGTCAACCCAGACCCGGTCTGGCCCAGACCCGGTCCAGCCCAGACCCGACCCATTCCCGGTCTGGCCCAACCAGACCCAGACCTGGTCCGCCCCATGTCTAGCAGGCCCACGTTTTCGGGCCAATCCACCTTGGCCCAGTTTCCAGACCCGGCCATTTTTCAAAGCCCGTTTTCAAGCCCGGCCCGTTTTTAGACCCGGCCCAGTTTTAGCCCCGTTTTCTCCCCGGCCTCTTTTTTGACCTGTTTTGTCTTAATTACTTATCCCTTCTTCCTTGTTTCTACAGATTGAACTCCCTTCAACCCAACAAGTCGCTTACTCGCTTTGGACTTTCGACTCCACACACACGGTGAGGGGACTTATCACTGTTTTAGTATGCATTCGCATTCTTAACCTATAACATTGGACATCAAGTGACCTGAATGAGACCCTTTCGTTTATTAAGTCACTCGGTAAGGGAACCATTGAAATGAATATGTGGCAAGGGATCCGTTCGGGTTCACCCATGTCAATTAAATGCGATTAATGAAAAATTCTAATTGAATGAATGATTATTGATGCTTGAAAGTTGTTGAAAACATGTTTGTGTTTAATCATAACACATATATGATATTATGATGAATGAGACAAGTGTAGATGGATGTTGAATACAATAGTTAGAAGATGTTGTGGTGCATTACGCGTTTACGCATAAGATGAAAATGTAATCACATGTTCGACATAGAAGTATGAGTCTAAGCACTGTTATGTGTCGTTGACTGCATGATGAGGCATGTTGTTGATAGTGATGTCGTGTTAGAATATGTTTGTGTTGTCATATATGATCATGATACCATGTGTATGCATGAGAGGTTTTGTTTATGTGTATACTTTGATGATGATGAGATGAGCTTGGTGGTTGGGAGAACTTCCCCGTTACACTCCGGCGGTCGAGACCCCCATAGGGGATGTGGGTCTCCCCATTATGTTCCGGCTGTCGAGGTGCCTGCCCTAGAGTTTGGCTCCCTCGGGCGTGGTCGAGATGGTTTCCGACACGACTCGTGTGGGTGAGGCAGTTGTGTATTATTGAGTCTCCCGATGATACTGGTAGGGAGACCGGGGTTCGTTGGAGGACCCAATGTGGGTTATGGAGATGATTTCTTGGATTTGGGTAATGGAACATCGGTTAATAGAGTAGTTGTGTATCGTAGGCATGAACGTTTTATTCACTTGTGATATTTACTGCCATTTTCATATGTGATCTATAACTACCTTGTTAATATGTGATACGTTCTTTCGCTGGGCTGTTTTGCTCACCCCTTACCTTTCAGGTGACCCGATCGCGGAGGGGTCAAGCGGGCCCCTTGAGCAAGTACCTGAAAAGGAGTAGTAGAGAGTAGGAGTTTATGTTTATGTTGTGTTTAAAGGTTAAGAAATTTTAGTCGCATGGACTCAATATCTCTTGTTTGTTTGGATGACTATATAACTACTTGATTAGTTTACATTGTGGTTCGTTATGTTTTTCCTAGTTCTAAACTTGTGGTTTGTTGGACGGAAAGTAGTTATCCCGCTCTTTTGTAACCGATATCTGTCTTTTGTGACTTTTTGAGGTTTTTTTTCGGAGATAACGCGCCCGTAGCGGGACGGGTGTTACACCTTCCACAACGGTAACATTCTATCTTGGACTTGTCCTAGTCATGATCATTTGGATTTTGATTGAACCACCCTCTGCCTCTTCCTCAGCCTCGACCACGACCTCGACCTCTTGTTGATGAAAATTCACCATTGGTCGTCACCTTCAAAGCTTGCTCTTCTCCAGTACTACAGTTCAACTTCTGCTCATGGACCAACAATGAACTTTGAAGCTCATCAATTGAAAGCTCATCAACATCATGTGATTCCTCAATTGAGCAAACAATATAGTCAAACTTCAGAGTCATTGAGCGTAGAATCTTCTCAACAATGGTAACATCTTCCATCCATGGATGCGCATCTTGTTTGCAATCGCCATCGTTCTTGAAAAATACTCAGCCATAGACACAGATTCTCCTTGTTTCATTTGAAGCGTCTCAAAGTCTCTACGGAGTGCCTGCAACTGAGACTGCTTCACCCTTGTCGAGCCCTAGTATTTCTTTTTTATGGAGTCCCAAATTAGTTTGGAAGTGTCCTTTTGGAGAATTGTCTCCAAAATCGTTCAATCAATCACTTGGAACAAGTAATTTTTTACTTTCAGATCCTTCAGCTTATGTTCATCAATCTTCTTCTGATGTGCTTGTGTCACTGCTCCATCCGGTTCTATAATTCCTGTTTCAACAAGATCCCAATACTCCTTGGATCTCAGGAAATTCTCCATCAACATACTCCAATGGTCATAATGACCATAGAAGCGAGGTATAGCCGGCTGCACGTAATCCTCAGGTGCCTTCTCAGATGCCATTGACTCTTGCTGCTGCAAGTAAGAAAGTTGTTGCTTGTTTCTTCAGGCCCCAGTTGTGGCTCTGATACCAGATGTTAAAATTTACTGAAAACAAAAGACTTGAACAATTATTGAACTGAAGTAGTTTATTCATTGACTGAAATTCAACATAAATACAACGTACAAAATACCAAACTAGCTAGAAACATGGAACAACTAATCCCATGATAAACAAACTCCAAAACCAATGTGATAAGCCTAAAAAATAGGTCAATCAAACTGACTTCCTAAAGAATAGGACTCCCACAACTTATTTGCAAATAAACATAAAGTAATTAATCAAAAATAATTTCTAACAAAAACTCCCAATAGTATCTTCTTCTATATTAGTGAATTCTAAGATTTCAAGAATGAGTCACCCACACCACACTAATGAGACCCTCTCTGTTTTTTATAAACATTAATTAGTTTCCTAATACAGAGAGGTTTCCTAATTCAAAATAGATTTTCCAACCAATAGTCTTATCCCAAAAATGAAAATATAAAAGAGGTAGAGAAAAGTATGAGGAGGAGAGATAAAATAGGAAGCCTCTAACTTAAAGTCCTAAACAAATTTGGTTGTTCAAATCGAGCCAACCCAAAAATTCCTAACAGCATCTTCTTCAATATTAGTGAATTCTAAGATTTTAAGAATGAGTCACCCACACCACACTAATGAGACCCTCTCTGTTTTTATAAACATTAATTAGTTTCCTAATACAGAGAGGTTTCCTAATTCAAAATAGATTTTTCAACCAAGAGTCTTATCCCAAAAATGAAAACAGAAAAGAGGTAGGGAAGAAGTAGGAGAAGGAGGGATAAAATAGGAAGCCTCTAACTTAGAGTCCTAAACAAATTTAGTTGCTCAAATCAAGCCAACCCAAAAATTCCCAACAGTATCTTCTTCAATACTAGTGAATTCTAAGATTTCAAGAGGTAACTCCAATTGCGGAGATTTGAAATCCTTGACCCAATCTAGTTTGGCTATTAGTTGGTTCAAATGATTTTGTAACTTATGCCGGTGTTCAATCTCTTCTCTCTCTTTGGTCACACTTTATAGATATTTTGCCATATAAGACAATTATCTACAAAAAAAAATCTTTCATTCAAATTGAATGACTTATAGACATGGTCTATCAGTTCACGTTGATTTAATGTTAGATGAAGTTACTGTTGGTTATGGGCTAGCAAACCAGAATTGGTTATGTTAGACTAAGTTACTATTAGTGTGCATATGGATAAGTGAATTTGAAATACCTTGACTAGTGTATGGTGTTGATAAAATTTAATCTTTATTAATAGGAGAAGTCATATATTTTAAAGCTGCAAATTTCACATTAAGCAATCTATCATAAAAGTCGACCACCAAAGTAATGTAGATATGCAAACCACCGCAAGAACACCTTTGATTTCCCTTTCTTTTCTTCTCATCTCCTTCACATTCGTTGTAGAAGGTTTGAGTCCCAGGTTTGGCCAAAAAGGAGATGCACCGATTGAGAAAACAGAGAGTCGTGCTTATGTACAGAGATTATTGAAGAGGTAAAATTTTTTAAAGATGTAATTTCTATGACAGATTGATTTATCAGAGTAGTAGATTACAAATCTGGAAGTTGAATGGGTTTTGTGATGCAGAAAAAAAGAGGAAAAAATTGGCTTAGGAATTTTGGATGATACCACTGTTGATTAACAAAAAGGAAGGGAAGAAGAAGAAGAAGAAAGAGATCAAGAGAGAAAATGGTGCTAGGTTGGTGTTGAAGATTTTACAGAATAACTAATTGATTTGCACAGCTGTACGATTGATTTACTTCCAGATCCTGTATAATTTGTTTCCTCATTTGTAGATGGGTTTGTATCTATAAATTGTAATGTTCTCATTGATGAATATATGAATGAAAAGCGGAAATCCCATTGATGCCTAAATTTTAAGTTGGTATCAGAGCCAGGTTCTACATTCGTAGATCTTGAGACAGAATTTCGAAGTGAAAGCAAAGAGATCTGCGATTGAAAAAAAAAAAACAAAAACAAAAAAAAAAAGGGAGATTTTTTTAATCTGCTGTAGAAATCGATTGATGATTTCCAGTGCAGTTCAGGCCGCAGACTCAAAGTTCTGCGTTCGGTGACGAGACAGAACAGCAGAACGCCGGAGCGCAGGCTGCAGAAGCAGTAGAGACACCCGACGACAAGAGTGGTTCAGATCTGCACGGAGGTGTGCAGATCGTGGCCCGAGATTTTTTCGCCGGCGTTGTTTAAACAGCGGCAGAAATCTCGGCTGAAAATCAAAACCAGCGGCGGAAATCGCCACTGAAATCACGGTGGAAATCGGCACTGCAGCAGAACGCCGGAGCGCAGGCTGCAGAAGCAGCAGAGACACCCGACGGCAAGAGTGGTTCAGATCTGCATGGAGGTGTGCAGATCGTGGCCCAAGATTTTTCGCCGGCGTTGTTTAAACAGCGGCGGAAATCTCGGCTGAAAATCAAAACCAGCGGCGGAAATTGCTGCGGAAATTACGGCGGAAATCAGCACTGAAGGCAGTGTGTTTATCGACGTAACCAGCGGGGCAGATCTGAGAAGCAAGCACGCACCGGCGGCGTCAGCGACGGGAAAAAAAAAAAAAACCAGCCCACCCAAGTGCGGCGAGAGGCGTAACCAGCGGCGGCAGATCTGAAAACCAGATCTGAGAAACCAACCCACCCAAGTGGCGGCAAATCTGAAAACCAGATCTGAGAGACCAGCATGCACCGACGGCAGCGAGATCTGAGAGGTGCGTGACGCGGCGGCGGCAGGTGACGGCAGCGGAAAATAAAAAAAAAAACCTCCGTGAACAGATCTCGTGAGAGGTGTGTGACGCGGCGGCGAGAGGCGTAACCAGCGGGGCAGATCTGAGAAGCAAGCACGCGCCGGCGGCTTGCGAGATCTGAGAACCAGATCTGAGAGCACACTGCGGAGGCAGCGACGAAAAAACCTCAGATCTCGTGACACTGCAGCGGCAGTAAAAAAAAAAAAAGAGAACAGTGGTTGACTGTTCTGATCTCTTCCCGGCTGAAAAAAAAAAAAAAAATTTTACAGTAACAGCAAATACAGCCAGCATCGAAGAGAGCCGGGATGTCTTCCTCCAAGCCAGAAACATCAGGAACAAAATCAATTCCTGTTATTGTTCAATCTGAAAGTATTTTTAATGCGGGGATCATTCTTACTGAATCAAATTATGATGTTTGGTCACAGCTAATGGAGATGCATATTGCCGAGAGAGAAAAATTCTCCTATATTCGTGGTAAGACGAGGCCCCCTGCAGAATCTGATGATGGATATGAAAAATGGTATGCTGAGAACCAGAAAGTGAAACGATGGCTATTGATGTCCATGACTCCAGATATTATAAAGCGTTACTTACGCATACCCACTGCTTACGAAATCTGGAGTGCTCTGTCAAAAGCCTTCTATGAAGGAAGTGATGAGTTGCAAGTTTTCGCCTTGAACCAACAGGCCTTCACTGCCTCACAAAGTGGCAAGTCTCTTTCAGAATATTATGGCAAGTTGACTGGGATTTTTCGCGAATTGGACCATCGAGATACAGTTATCATGAAGGATCCTGATGATATCGTCGCTTACCAAAAGTCTATTGAACGACTACGGGTGCACATATTTCTTGCTGGATTAAATGCAACGTTTGAACAATTTCGTTGCGAGATTCTACGCAAAGAACCAATTCCAGATTTGGAAGACTGTTATGCGTTCATTCGACGAGAGCTGGTCCGTCGTGCAACTCTGAAAGGGGAGTCTGAAAGTTCTGAAGCTTCCGCTATGGTGACTCGAAACCGACCGACCCAAAATTGGCAAGACCGTTCAAGGGGCAACTGTCCAAAGAACACTAATGATGTTGATAAGTCTGCTTATAAATGCACTCATTGCAATCAGACTGGGCATACCAAAGATCGTTGCTTTGAACTTGTGGGATATCCAGAATGGTGGGATCATAGCCGTGCTTCCTGAAAAAAGAAGACTGTAACCGCCACTATTGTTGAAACAAAGACAACTGATGATGTTAGAGAAAGGACCTCACCATTAGTCACCTCGACTGATACTGGTGGTAAGTTTTTTAATATTTCTGCACATGTTTCTAATAGTACATGGATAATTGATTCTGGTGCTATCGATCATATGACATTTGATTCTAGACAGGTCAACCCTCTGAAACCATCCTCACAAAAAATTGTTTCCATTGCCAATGGTACCACGACCCCAGTTATTGGGGAAGGATCTTTGACCTTCACTAATACTTTGAATTTAGATTCTGTTTTAGTTGTTCCATCTTTAGAATATAACATTTTGTCAGTTTCCCAAATAACCACAGTCTTATCTTGTGTTGTGATTTTTTGGCCTGATTTTTGTGTTTCTAAGGACATCCGAACAAAGCAGACGATTGGTTGTGGTATTAGACAAGGGAAGCTATATTACTTAGACTTGGTGTCAGGAAGTTCCAACAAGTTACGACACGTCTTGACAGTAAATGGCTCTGAAAGGGAAAAGAAGAACTCTGAAGTCTGGCTATGGCATCGACGTATGAGGCATGCTTCATTCGACTATCTAAGAAAATTATTTCCTAGTTTATTTTCAAAATTGGACGTTTCTAGTTTTCATTGTGATGTTTGTGAACTGGCGAAAAGTCATCGAACTTCCTTTCCATTAATTTTGAATAAAAGTCCACTTCCTTTTATGGTTATACATTCTGATGTCTGGGGTCCATCCAAAATCTCAACTTTGGGAGGATCACGTTGGTTTGTTACTTTTATTGATGATTGTATAAGGATGACTTGGTTGTGCTTAATAAAGTCTAAAAGTGAGGTGAATCTCTTATTTCAAAAATTTCATAAAATGGTTGGAACTCAGTACAATGCCCAAGTTAAGGTTCTTCGCTGTGACAATGGTGGAGAATATCAGAGTTCTGAACTTCAGCAGTTTTTGGAAGCATACGGAACGATTCATCAAACTACTTGTTCCAATACACCCCAGCAGAATGGAGTGGCCGAGCGAAAAAATCGACATTTGTTGGAAGTTGTTCGTGCCTCATTGATCGACGCCCATATGCCATTATCCTACTAGGGTGAAGCCCTTACTTCCGCAACATATTTAATCAATCGGGTACCCTCTAGCTCTGTTGATTTTCGGACACCATTTAAGGCGCTCACTAATATTGTTGTTGCTCCAGTAGTTTCCAATTTACCTCCTCATGTCTTTGGTTGTGTCGCATTTGTACATCTTCATAAACATCAGCGCAACAAGTTAACTCCTCAAACATTACGATGTGTTTTTCTTGGATATGCGACATCCCAAAAGGGGTATCGATGTTATCATCCTCCAACTCAATGTATGTTTATCACAATGGATGTAGTTTTCCATGAACATTTAATGTATTTTTTGTCTGAGCTTGAACTTCAGGGGGAGTACCAAAGGGAAATTCAGACTCTAGATTATGACTATGAGTATCAGACTTCCGTTGAAAATGAATCCCTTGATTCTGCTAACCAGGATGTGGGTGAATTGGATTTGAGTGGTAGAACTTTGGATCAAAGTGGTGATGAACGCCCAGAAACTGAGCAAGTGACACTATCAGAAGAAATAAGTCAATTCCTACCAGTCGAGTATGAGCCTCTCATTGATTTACCACACCAATCATCATGTACTGAGGATGTTCTTGATATTGTGTCTGAGCCACCAAAGAAACAGCTACCACAACGTCATACTAGAGGTATTCCTAAACCCACATATGAACTTGAACTTTCTAGTAAAGTTAAATATCCCATGAGTCATTATGTGTTTAACCACCGTTTGTCTGAATCAAATCAATCATTTATAAATCAATTATCTACTGTATCTATTCCTAACAGTGTGCATGAAGCCTTCGCTGATCCAAGGTAAAGCTGCTATGAACGAGGAAATAAATGCCTTACAGAAAAATAAAACCTGGGATCTCACTGATTGCCCACCAGGAAAGAAACCAGTGGGATGTCGATGGATTTACACTGTGAAGTATAAGGCAGATGGCATAGTTGAACGATTTAAAGCAAGACTGGTGGCAAAATGGTACACCCAAACCTATGGGATCGACTACACAGAGACATTTGCACCTGTAGCTAAAATCAACACTATTCGAGTATTATTGTCTTTAGCTGTAAACTTGGATTGGCCATTACAACAATTTGATGTGAAGAATGCCTTTCTACATGGAGAATTATCTGAAGAAGTTTATATGGATCTCCCACCAGGGTGCATGACACCGGAAAGACACAGTCAAAAGGTGTGTAAATTAAAGAAATCATTGTACGGATTGAAACAGTCTCCGAGAGCATGGTTTGGAAGGTTCACAAAGTCCATGATAGCATTTGAGTACCATCACAGCAATTCAGACCACACTTTATTTCTAAAGAAACAACATGGTAAGATCACTGCACTCATTATATATGTTGATGACATGATAGTTATAAGAAATGATCCAGTAGAAAGGAAGGCACTACAAGACTACTTGTCTAGAGAATTTGAAATGAAGGACCTTCGTTCTTTGAAATATTTTCTTGGGATCGAGGCGTCTAGATCCAATGAAGGCATCTTTCTGTCTCAAAGAAAGTATGCCTTAGACCTATTACAGGAAACTGGCATGTCAGCATGTCAGCCTGCTGATACACCGGTGGAAGAAGGCTTGAAGTTATGTGTTGAACTAGAGGGAGTTCCAATTGATAAAGAAATATACCAGAGACTTGTAGGGAGACTGATGTACTTAGCACACATAAGACCGGATCTTGCTTATGCACTAAGTATGGTCAGCCAATTTATGCATAATCCTAGAGAACAACATATGAATGCAGTCATGCGCATTTTAAGGTATTTAAAGTCCGCACCTGGAAAGGGAATTCTGTTCACTAAAAGTACAGAGTATCAAAGCATAGATGCGTATACTGATGCTGACTGAGCTGGAGCAATAGATGATCGGCGATCAACTTCTGGTTACTTTACATTTGTAGGTGGTAATCTTGTTACGTGGAGAAGCAAGAAACAAAATGTTGTTGCTCGCTCAAGTGCAGAAGCTGAATTCAGAGGTATGGCCCTTGGCCTTTGTGAAACATTGTGGTTAAGACTTCTCTTGCAAGATTTGGGTTACCCATCTAGGCAACCAATTCAACTGTATTGTGACAATAAAGCTGCATGTGATATTGCCCACAATCCAGTTCAACATGATCATACAAAGCATGTAGAGGTGGACAGATTCTTCATCACGGAGAAGCTAGATGGGAACACATTGGAGTTACCTAAGATTCGATCAAAGGATCAGTTGGCTGACATTCTCACCAAAGCAGTCTCCAAACGAGTGTTCTCAAGTTTTTTAGACAAGTTGGGCATGTGTGATATCTATGCATCAACTTGAGGGGGAGTGTTGAAGATTTTACAGAATAACTAATTGATTTGCACAGTTGTAGGATTGATTTACTTTCAGATCCTGTATAATTTGTTTCCTCATTTGTAGATGGGTTTGTATCTATAAATTGTAATGTTCTCATTGATGAATATATGAATGAAAAGGGGAAATCCCATTGATGCCTAAATTTTAAGTGTTGGTTGATTTCTTAGGTTGTCCAATCGAATTTTGGGCTCTCAAACCAAAATTGGGCTAGATTTTGGTTGATTTTTGAGTGGTCAATTGATTGATTTTCTTCAATCTGACCAAAAATAATTCTCTCTCCTTTTGATTGACTCTAAATGTTGATTGATTTTTGGGTATGCCACTCAATGTTGTAAATTTATCTCTCCTTTTGATTGACTCTCGATCTAAAAAATCAATTGTTCGGGTTTCATAGGCATTTTTTAGCCTCTAATTCTACTAAGGGAGCCCATACAGACACTCAGCTTTTCTTCTTTACACATCCGATTCCAAAATTCCTTTCACTTCCGAACATCAAATCACCGAACAAATGGGTTTTCCATTCATTCGAAGGATATACCACAGAATAGATTGGAAAGGAAAAAAAATCGTGGGCCCCACAGTTGATAGAAACCAAAGATCTTCCTTAGCCGTAGATAGGTGGGCCAAGGGCGATCATGGTGGTGTCGATCCTACAGTCAGAAGTGCAGGATCCACTTGGATCTAACAAAAAAACCCAAATCATGGATTTTCGGACGTCCAAAACAGCAGCCGAAGAAACTGGCCAGAGGAGGGTCCCACCATACTCCGATCAGAGATTTGATGGTACAAATAGATAGACCATAAAAAATGGAATGGGTATCATGGGACCCGCGGGCAGAAACCTTCTCCATCACTTAATCTAAGGCCGAAAAGAAGATCTGGCGGCACCAAATTTTGGAGCACGTATAAACCTCCCTATCCACATATCAGGTAAAACTAGGAAGAGTGACCCTTATATGTTGAGAGTGAGACTTGAACCCAGAACCTCCTCGAGGAGTTCTCAAATTTCTTAACATGTTGGAGATATTGATTACTCAAAATGATACAAATGAAGACATCCTTTCTCAATATATCCTCCTCTTATTGTTCTCACATATCTAGACTCGACGTGTATTAAGTAGGATTCTAATTTGGCTGCTCAGCCCATCTTGAATTTTCATAATCTTGAGAAATCAAGAGGGATCTGCCAAGGATTTTCTTTTTAAATTGGAAAGATAATAACTTAGATAAAAAAGAGAAGTGGCTTGGAGAAAAAATCAAATTAGGTTTGGAGTTTGTTCTCATCCTAACAAAGTGATAGCCTAACCAAATTTCATTTAGAGGTGTTCTCGGGTAGGACTCGGGCAGGGCTTCAACAAAAAAAGCTTGAGCTCGAGCTTGAGTCCGTCAGATTAAGCTCGATTATTTTGCATCTGGTACCATTTTTAATTTTTTAAAATATTTTTATGTAAATAGAAAATATAACTGTTTAGATTGAAAGCATCCTCAAATATCTATCACTATTTAAATTTCAGTAAAAAATTCAATTTATAGTCACTTAATCTTGTTGGTCAAAGTTGACAAACATTCTTAAAATGATGACGCTTGGTATTTTGACATTAAGATCAAGTAACTAAATTTTTTTTTTTCAGATAAATTTTAAAATATTTTCAATTTTTTAGTTTTCTTTCAACATGTATGATTAGGTTTTCAATTTGTATATATTTATATATATCACTGTATAAACATTTAAATTAAAACCCATGGCCCACTTGACAAAAATCTTTGTCAATCAAGTTCGGACAAATAAACACCCCTAATTTCATTTTAATTCTCAACCCAACCAAAATAAAAAAATCCAATTACATAGACCTAAATTGGATTTATTTCCATTGGGCTAGCTTGTACAGATAAAATTCGGCCATGTCGATAGCAGTCAGCTCCATCGAAATCATGATCTCATAAACATTTATTCAACAAAGTTGTTGGACATCAATTTAAAAGCCTAATAATTGAGCCTCTTTTATCATTTAATAGTCAAATTTATTGGACAAAAAGTCCATGTGGAGCTCGGCCATGCACTTGTGTGAGATTTTTCAACCAAATGATCTTCCAATCAGACATACCCACCCCATTAAATACCTTATCTTATCCAAGTGAGAAAGGTTTGCATTCCAAGAGTCCAAAATTAAGACATGTTTCCCTCTTTCTCACTCGTTCCTTCCCAACTCTCCTCACTCATCCAAACAGCAAAGACCCAAAAGTCACTCTTTTCTTCCTCTGATCATTGATCACCAATACTTTCTAGCTCCTGAGCAGGCCAGAGAGAGAGAGAGAGAAATGGCTGAGGGAGTTGTAACCTTTTTCATACAGAAGTTGTATGAGCTGCTGGAACAGAAGGTGCATCTTATCCTTGAAGCAGAGAAGGAGGTCATGTTGCTTCGTGACAAGTTGGAGTGGCTGCGTTGCTTCCTCAAAGATGCTGACGGGAGAAGTAATGAAGATGAACAAGTTAATCTCTGGGTGTCCCAGATTAGAGATGCCACTTACGAAGCTGAAGACATCATCGACGAATTTATTCTCCAAGTTGAGCAGCATCATCCAACAAATGTAAAGCAATTGCAACCAAGAACTGCTACCTTCATGGCTTCCATAACGAAATGCTTTGTCATGGTCCAGCAGAAGAAGACCCTCTGTGACATTGGAGAGAAGATTAATAACATCAACACAAGGCTCCAACGCATTGAAGAAAATAAATTGAAGTACGGCATACAAGTGAAAAGAGATGGCAGAGCACCATGCAATCCTTGGAAGAAAGAAAACAGGGGGACCATGGTAGAAGAACTTGATGTGGTGGGCATTGAAAAGGAAGCAAATATAATTGCCAAGATGTTGATGGAAGGAGAACCTCGAAGATCCGTTGTATCAATCGTCGGTATGGGTGGTCTAGGCAAGACCACTCTTGCTAGGAAAGTCTACAACCGCAATGACTTGAAGAAACATTTCCAATGTTATGCTTGGATCTATGTTTCTCAAGAATTTAACACGCGTGAACTTCTTATTGAAATTCTAAGATGCCTCAAGGGGAAAGAGGCTATCAAGGAGATGATTCATGTGGACAAAGAAGAGCTGATGGAGCAGGTCTTCGATTACTTGAGAGGGAAAAGATACTTGGTGGTGATTGACGACATATGGAAGAGTGACGCTTGGGATAGTCTAGCAGCTTCCCTCCCTGATGATGGAAATGAAAGCAGAATTTTGCTCACAACACGCAACAAAGATGTAGCTTTGCATGTATATCCAAGAAGGGAACCCTATGAATTGCGGCTTTTAACCGAGGATGAGTGTTTTGAGTTATTGTATAAGAAAGCTTTTCCAAATGATCTGGGTGATGGTTGCCGGGAAGAGTTGAAGACGGTGGGAAGAGAGATGGTGCAAAAATGCAATGGATTACCTCTTGCGGTGGTTGTATTAGGAGGGCTCTTATCAAGAAAGGAGCCAACATTTAAAGAATGGACCAAAGTGCTGAAGAGAATTAGCTGGGAATTGAATGAAGGTAAAGAACGGATCTCCAATATATTGGCTCTGAGTTACAATGATTTGCCTTACGATTTGAAGTCATGTTTCCTCCAATTAGGTTCTTTTCCAGAAGACTCTGTGATCAACGCAAATGATTTGATTCGGATTTGGGTGGCGGAGGGATTTGTAAAAAGAAGGGGAGATGAAACATTGGAGGATGCTGCGGAGGATTGCTTGTTGGAGCTAGTTCATAGGAGCATGGTTCAAGTGGTTAAAAGGAATTACGATGGTCAGGTAAAACGGTGTCGCATTCATGATCTACTTCGGGACCTTGCCATTAAAGAAGCCAAGGAAGTCAAGTTTCTCCAGGTTTATGGTAATGCAAACCAAGACTCTGATACACTGACTACAGCACGTCGACTCGCAACAACTCATCATGATATCGATGCATATATTCGAAGAAATGGCTCGGCTCGACAGCTTCGTTCTTTGTATTGCTTCACCCAATATGATGAGAGACTTGGAGATACGGCATGGTTGTGCATCCATGGAAGATTCAAGTTTCTAAGGGTGTTGCACATTGAAGGTGTAGACATCTCAATGCTTCCCTCTCAAATTGGGAATCTAATTCATCTAAGGTACTTCTTGATGACAACATTAACAAATAGGGAGTTCCAAAGACTTCCTTGGACCTTTAGCAACCTCTGTAGTTTGCAAACACTGCACATAGAAAATGGCAGCGTCAACATTCATGAAGATATATGGAAGATGAAACAATTAAGGCATTTAAAATTAGAATTGGGGGTTTTCCCAGAGAAACCTCAACGCGTGCAACTCCACAAATTAACCAACCTTCAGATCCTGTCGATGATGCAGGTTGGTGATTGGGTGAGGGATGATGAGTTGGGGAAGTTGACTTGTTTGACATCATTGGGTGTAAAAGGAGAACTGAGCTCATACCAGTCAGATTTGTTCAGCTCCATTGGCAAATTGGTCAATCTCAAAAAGCTCAAGTTATGGGAATCAAATGAGGACCAGGTTCTGATGACAATCCCTTTATATCGTCTTCAACAATTGGAAAATTTGCATTTGTATGGATGCCTAGGCAAGCGTCCAGTGCTCCAAGATTTTCCATCAAGCCTAGTTAAGCTTGACATAAGGGATTCCAAATTAGAACAAGACCCACTTCCAATGCTTGGGGAGCTATCAAACCTCAAGATTCTCCGCTTGCATAGATCCTACATGGGAAGGAAAATGACCTGCTCTGCAAAAAGCTTTCCAAAGCTCCAGGACTTGAAAATTGGTAAAATGGACATAGAGGAGTGGAGAGTGGAGGAAGGAGCAATGATCAATCTTAGAGAGTTGGGGATAAGGAACTGTAAGAAGTTGATGATGATTCCAGACGGACTACGGCATGTGACCGCCCTCCAAGTATTGCGCCTAGTGGACTTGTCTCATGACTTTCTTGCCAGAGTATGTGAACATGGCGAGGACTGGCATAAGATTCAACATATACCATCTGTCCTGATTCCCCGTCATAGACGAACTAAAAGATAGTGATATGATTAGGTTCTTGCTCTCTTGTTCATGTCGCAGTTTGATACCATCTTTCATTGGTCCAACAATAAAGATACAATTTGCTTAGTTCATCTGCAGCTGCTGCTGCTGCTCTTGACAGGGGAACTCGACTCATAGTGTCCTAATCTTCTCCTATTCTCGTAATTTTCATCCATTGTCTATCTACATACAAATGACGTCCAAACTGTTTTCTGTTAGGCTTTTTGGAGCTTAATCATCGGAGATATACTATCGATCCGATCGCGAGTCAAGCTCCGCGCTGAGCTTGCAGAAGATCAAAGGGGGGCAGCGCTCCCTTGTCAATTTTGTAATTTCACATGATGGTGTCTTAGGTAAATTCTAAATATAGTAGTATATATTGTCATTTTGTAAGAGAGACGAACATTTGTAACAAGTCACGTCTTCTTCGTTCTGCCTTTGAGCATAGTAGATCGGTCTAAATACTGTGAACGTACCGAAATTGAACAACGTAAGTATCTCTGTTGTGCTTTGTTTTCTCTTTTTTAATTTATTTTGTCCGTTTTTTATATTGTTTTTGTGTATAGCTGCAAAAAGTGATTTTTTTCTCCCAAAACACTTCCGACTAATGCCCTTGTAATCACATAATTGAACAATCTTAACCTTTCAACTGGGAAAGATGGTTTTAGAAAAAATAATGACCGACCAACTTTTCATCACTTGTTTTCCTGATCCATCATATCATTTTTCCTGCTCTTCTTCCATTACCATTCTAATTTCTTTACTGAAAACTACTGCTCGAGTTGAATTAAATCTCTAGCCTTTGTGGGACTGCCATTATTTGAGCTACGGCTGAAATCGGGCCGGATCAGGTCGGATTTTTAAAAACCCAACTCGGTCCGAGTTACTAATATATGGAATCCGATTCTATTCGATTTGAACTTTTAACCTAGACATCTTGACCTGACCTAACCCAAATTATAATCCAACTCAACTCGAAACCCGACCCAATTCACATTTTGAATCTACTTTAGCCTACTTTTTACCGAGTCAGGTCGGGTTAACTTAAAAATCTCTCAATCCAACCCGACCCGAAATCAATGTGGATTTCTGACTTCTCAACCCGACCCGACCCGCTGACCCGACTTCCATAACCTGACCCGCATGATTTTCAGGTCGGGTCATGCGGGTTTGGGCCAAAAGTCAACCCAAGTTTCACCCCTAATTTTATCCATATGCAAATAAATGCCTTGGTTTCATAGCAAGCCCCATCCGTCTGTTACAATTGAACAAGGGTGACACTCTTCTACTAGGACAGTTAACGACGAGATACTAAACATGGTATTGAGAAATTCTTTGATTAATTTCTACTTGGAAGCCTTGATTATTGCAATAATAAGAATCTTCAGTTCAATTCAACTTTAAATAATTAGTGTATAAAAAATAATTTGTCAAAATAGCATTCTACCTTTCGAATTCAATTCTATAAAAAATAAGTAGTATTGAAAATTAGACACATGTTTTTCCTTCCACTGAATGAATTTGTCAAGATCACAAGAAGTATTAACATTTTCATCTTTTTCCAAAGAATTCATTTTCCATAGGTGGGGATAGGAAAATTTATTGAGGAAAATAAAAACATTTTCCTCTCACTAAAATGATGCTTTGTTTTTTTAATAAAATAAAGTTTTTTTTATTTACAACAAAGGTATTTAGGCCTCTTAGAGCACCCAGAATAATTCTCATGATATGTACAAATCTCCCACACACACTTAATAACTTTACGGAAAGTAGCCTTTGGAGGAATCAAGTGAGTTTCCATCACTCTAACCCCTTTGAGTTATGAAAATAAAGAGTTTCACGAAAACTTACATCAGGTTTTCATAACAGGCACAAAACCGGATTTCATGGTACTTATCAGATAATATGAATAAAATTCCAGTAGAATTATTTTTATAGAATTTCTCTCTTCAATGGAATAGACAAATGATCTCTTAATAATTATCGTTCTCTCTAATCATTTGAGTGTTGGAATATTAATTTTGTTCGATGATTCATTTTTTATGATAGAAAATTAAAGAATAAAAAGATTTGATGATGCCACGCTGCATACGATTTCCCATCTATCGATCAAATTGTTTATATAAGAAAAAGTAATGAATGTTATTAAGAGGTTCCTGTACAGATCCTCTCACTGCACAAAATGGCTCAGAGTTACAATCGAAGAGATAATATATAAATATATATTAATATTTATCAAATTATTCAACTATCTAATATTATTGGTTTTGAAGAACTATGTATCACTTAGTATAAACTATAGAATAAGTACTAATAAACTTTAAATATCAGCCTACACACTAAAAATTAATGTGTTCAATAAAAAAAATTATTATTATCATTAAAGTTTCATTTTTTTAATTCTATTTTGTTGAAAATTATATTTTATGTCACTTATTATTATTATTATGATTTCAAATAAATCTTTTAAAAACCTCTTCCTTATAGTATATTTTATTTGTAATATTTTAATTCAACATTTTAAATCTTATTAATTTGGTTCAACCAGTATTTATGTCGTAGTCATATAGTCTTATTTGAATACCTACATTAATTAACTAAAAGGCCCATTATTGTGAATTTGTAATCAATTATTCAGAACTGTCTCAAGTGAAGAGAAATCTATCATCTTAATCTATGATAATAGAAGCCATATTTTTTACAAGTGACATTTAATGGGTCAACGGTTTCTATTATATTAAAAACACAATTATAGAGCATTCGAGACTAAAAGATTAAGACGCAAAGTAGTTGGTAACTATCCAATTAAAACATCAAAATTAATTCCCATTTCACTATTGATTTTGATAAATATAAAATTAATGACTTCAAATGTATGGGTGTAGCTCAATTGGTTACTTCCCACCTCAGAAAGTGGAAGATTACGGGTTCGAGCTCTTATGGCCTAATCTTTGTGTGCCATAGGGTTAGTGGGCTCATCCGTGGGGGTTTTATGCTAGGTGGCCATTACCTCATGTGGAATTTTCAGTTTTTTTTTTTCTAAATTAACATATGACATTATTGTTAGAATCTACTGAATATATCAAATAAGATATAATCTTCTTATATACTCAAGTACAATGTTTATTTTTAAAGAAGTTTATAGGAATTGGTAAGTTTATAAAAATAAATGACTTAATTAAAGGCTTGTTATTTTACTTAAAAATTTATTTTAAGTTAAACTATTCATTTTTATAGCCTTACATTTATTAGGTAGAAAACTTATTAGATAAATTCCGATGAATCGGTTTCCCTTGGTGATATTGCTTGTGAGGTCAAATGCATAAGAATTAAATAGTATTTTTAAGATGATGCTTTTCGTAAAATCTCAACTTCTTTAGACTTGAAAAGTCATAATTTTCAAATGTCGAAAGATTAAGGGTGCCCATTTAGATATTCTAGTCTTCTTTTTAAAAGGCACTTCATTTCAAAATTTTATATAAAAAATTACCATTTTCTCCTTCAGTTTTTAAAAGAAGATAATTTCTCTACATAAAATTGAGAGGCAAAATGGTAATTTTATATAAAATTTTAAAATGGAGTATCTCTTAAGAGAAAATTGAGGTGCCTAAATAGCTACCCAAGATTAATAGTTAAAATGATGTAAATTTTAGATGATGTTTAAATCTAACATCCCACTCTAAGTAGGTATAAATTGGATGTGGACATAATTAATGAGAGAAAGAGAGATTTTATTATATACCTTGGTGGGCCCCACCTAGGAGAAAGTTTTCAAATACATACCGCCAAAATGGGCCAAATTGTTTCATTTCATCATCAATAATATGAAACGAAGACAAATGACAAATACCCTTTTGTAGGACTTTGTTTCCATCATTTTAATTTGTTTTAATCTATTTCGGCACAAACAGACAAGGTAAGTACATTTTCATTAAAAAAAATATTGTTTTGGCTTTATAAATATAGGTAGTTTGCTTCGTATTATTAATTTCTTCTTCTTAATTTATATAAAATAATAATTTAATTTTTCTAATTTCATATTTAAACATTATTTTAAATTTTATTATTTTTTCTAATTTTAAATACTATTTTCTATTTTCCGTTATATTCTTCATTTCCTGATTTTGATTTAATTCACTGTTTTATTAAAATTCCAATTCTAATCATTATTTTTACTTCAAAATATTCCAATTTTCCATTTTAATTTTATATAAATTTTAAATTTGTCATAACAGCTTTTTTCGAAACGAAACATCGAAATGATAAAAACCTCAAAGCATTCCATTTTTAAAAAATCGAAACAACCTCCAAAATGGAATTAACTACTATTCTTACATCATTATCATTCTCTAAACTATTTTTTTCCATCGATATGAGATTCGCCTTTGTATTTAAATTTGACAAATTGTTACCATGAGCTAATTGTCAATCTAACACCATAGGACTTGAACTCGTAATTACTAGGCTGCAATATTGAATCTCGACCAGTTGACTACTATGAACATAGATTTGAATACCATACTTATATATGAAAAATATATTTTTATTTAATATGATTAACCAACTTAAAACATTATATCATTTTAGAGGGAAACTGAAAATTCCGCAAAAATTTGGTGTCGTATTTGTTGCATTGAATCCAGACTCTACAAACATCGATAGGCCACTCTGCACTGTGTAGCTCAACCGGTAGAGACTGACTCAGAAAATAGAAGTTCTAGGTTCAAGTTCCACAGTAACCTGATACATGTGACTTACGGGGATTTACGTGCATTAAGAGTTTTACCCAGCGCTCTCGTACTTAAATGAGTTTAAATATGTGAAAGAGATAGGAGTGTTTTGTATCACCTTTTGAAATTAAAAATGGTAAGCCATGTAAAAGCTATGTTCATATTGAGTAATTGCATTCAAAGTCTTTTATAATTATTAGTCTCTTTTTTTCTTTTGTGTTACTTATTTTTTCAACTATACATAGTGGCATTTTTTTCTTTTCCTTTTTCTAATGTGGAGTTTGAATAGAAATTAATGATGAAAAGCAACAAAACAGGAAAAAAGCAAATCTAATGATGAATTATTGAAAATTTTTCCCTTTCAGTCAATTTTATACATTATCAATTTAATTAGAACTCAACCGAGTTCTTTATTGACTCACTCTCAGAATTCAACTTATCGAACCCATAACATCTAGCTACCGCATATATTGGAGAATCATCATTTACATAAACTTCTTTCAATATCGTTTAAACTAAAAAAATTAATGACTCTATATAACACTTGAAGAGGATTTAATGGTTAGATTTTAAGAGTGAATTCTACCTTAAAAATATTAACATGGTTTTTTTCATGGTATCAAAAAAGGTTCCGCAGGTATCTAATCTCAATAACTTGTTTATGAGAGTGAGTTCTATCTTAAATATGTTAACATAGTTTTTATTTAAATTTTTAATATTTTGTAATAGGAAGTTAGAATCATTCCTTTTGGGAAGAAAATAGACGGTATTAAAGTGAGACGAATATTGTGGATAAAAAAAATAGATGGTATTTAACTTTGATGAACATGGCATTCATGTATTTACATGTGACAACATTTTTTATTCCAACCATGAGAACAATTTAACATGGCAACATAGTACATGTGACACATGCCAACAAGATTTTTTTGGATGAAATGGGAGTCCCATCCAATTTGCTATTAATACAAGTTCCTTTTCTAACATGCACCCATTTATCTTATATCATATCTACCTACCTAATTATTGATTAGCATTAACTTATCTTAGAAAAAAGGAGTATGTGAATGTGTTTTTAAGTTTTTTTTTTTTTAATTTACGTGTGGGAAATCATAGAAAATCTAACGTAAAATCCTCACAGTTGATACCCAATGTCTTCATGGCACACTAGGTGAGGCCATGGGTCTCGAATCTGACACCTTCTATTTTTTGAGATGGAAGATTACCAGTTGAACTATACCATATGGGCAATTTTTAAAAATTACATTGGCTTCGCCCGGAGTCATACCGGAGACCTTCAGGGTGTTAGACTGAATGAGCATTATTTTACCAAATTAGAAAAAGAGAAGAAGGTATTAGACATTGTCTTTAATGTTAAGCAATTGAAATCTGCAACCATTCAATCAAGGCTCTAATGGCTACACCTACCTTGCATGTTATAGGCACACTGCGTGTGAGTTTAGATCAGCTCTCTTTGGTCTCTAACCTTTGGATGAAAAAATACAAAAATATTTTACGTGTGGGAAATTCTTGTGCGAAATCTTAGGGTGAGCCTATTTAGTGTGAATTTAGTATTAGATGGATTAGGTGAAAGAGTTAGGGCAGAGACTTTTCAACGGAGACTCACTGATGTGGATTTTTATAAAATGGATGATGGGTTTTGTATCATTAAGTGCAATCATATAAGTAATTATATGACAATTGCTAATTATATAGTAGTTTTTTATAATTAAGCAGTCAAACATGACCATTTGAAACGTTGAGCCCAATTATGCAGTTGCATTCCACTCATTGACATGTATCCCACTATTAGACATGTTTATCAATTGTTTGCATGTTAACTAGCTTATCGATGTCATGTACTTATAAAAGTTGCAGATTCAAATGATATAGAAATCACATAAATAAATAAATTTATAAAAACAATTTACCAAATTTAATTATGATTGTTAATTTTAAATAGATTAGATAAATGACAATAATAGTCGTAACAATGGCGTTTAACGGATTATGAGTAATTTATATTCCTCCAAGTAAAATGTGATGCAAATTGACGTTTGCATAATGGAGCCCACAAATGAAAATTATTGTGACGCCCCGCATCGGCTACAGTTCTGGGGCACGTAAGCGAAATAAAACCACAATATATAATACGGGCCGCATCTCAAGAGTTGATTACAATATATCAATTTCAAATATTACGACTCGAAATTATAATATATCAATTTCAAATATTACAACTCGAAAGGTAAATGACTTCCAACTTGAAATAAAACAATCCGCCTAGTTGAAGTCACCCATGACTCAGCACACTTCACCAATCTCGTGTCAGTCCAGTCGCCTCACCTAGTAGCCTGCAATTGTTAGGGAGTGAGCTTTACTTGCCCACAGATCATTAGCCCAATAGAGGTACAATAGTCATAGCAAAAACTGTAGGAATTAAAAATAATCCATAATATGCACAACATAACCAATAACAACACATACAAACCATCATACACTAATACAACGCACAGAGGTTCATCTACAACAACGTATAGACACCCAACTATCACAAAACAGGTGACAAGGCATAATTTTCTACCAGACAGTCAACCCATTGTCTAAAACATAACACGTCCTATCAAACATATATCTCAAGTCATAGACTTATATAGTACCTATATATCATTAGAGCCTAAAATCCTAGGCACATGGTGATCCAATAATCAACCCTTCATGCACTCAATGCTCTAAAATCATAAGCCTTTAGAATCATACCCCTTCCACATACGCGCGCAATATCTGTGCCTAGTCATGTTACTCGGTACTACCCATAAGTTTCTTACTATCTGTCCCCGATGCGGAATTCGTGACAACCTCATCCCTTCCCTATCCGAGTGGTCAGGGTCATACCCACGTCGTTCCATGTATACCCGAATCACAACAATACATAACATCATGTTTCCATTGGAAAACCCAAAATGTCGATTATACACTGTATAATCGCAAATACAAATATAACAAATGGTAAATCCGATAAAATCACAAGCATATTCGATAAAACAACCTGTGCTCAAACATCAATAAGGTTCAGTACTCACTACCTTAAAATCAAGAAGCTTCGGTCTCCTGAAAGCCAAAAGGAAACAAACCCCACTTCCGCTTGAGAGAGAGGAATTCAACCTCCAAAGCAGAATCCATCGAAAGAGACAAATTGGGCTCTAATTGGGCAAGAACTCCATCAAAAAGAAATAAATAGAGAAAAATAGGGCCAAATGGCTGAGAAAATCGTCCTCAAAACCCAAAAATCAAGTCCCTTTAAATATAAAAGGTGTTACTTCGTCGCTAAGAAAGTTCCCAACTCACCATCGTATCATCCGATGCAAAACTTGGTCGCCAAGTAGCTAACTGTGCACCTATCGGATCATTCGATGCCCCTATCGAATCTTCCGATCGACATTGTTCATAAAACCTCAAAATTGGGTGCTCTCGGGGTTTTCGTCCGAAGAAAGATCAGATCATCTGATTCCAGATCAGATCATCCTATGAAATTCTGCAATTTTGGCAATTTTGCACCCATTAGCTAAAACAACCATAACTTGAACTATGGAGCTTGGATTTGGTCATTCTCGTGATCGTCGGGAAGATCTTTGACCGATTATCAAAGCAAACAAATTTCAACAAATTTGGAGTTTATTTGATAGCCATAAGTGTGCCACAAATGAAATCTACTACCAAACAACATGGTGTTGAAGTCAACTTGTCCAAACTTGGGCCAAAAATCAAATCCCCACATCCTCCATGGAAATTTTAATTTTCAATAGTACAGCAAGTCGGGTTGTTACAATTATTATTTCAAAGACTCTAAGGTTTAATTATCTATATACTTTAAATTTAATGCAATGATAAAGTATATCTCGATATGGATTCAAATTGAATATAAATTCAATTTATAAAATAATAATAAGTATCAAGAGAATAAATAAATAATTTTACTCTACTAAAAATTAATTTTTCAATTTACCTAAATAAATTCTCCTCTTGCGATTGCAGGGAGTGTGACTCAAGTAGTTTGGCCTTCCCTTAAAATCTCTCTTTATCACATAGTTTTGTCCAAGATGTCTATGATTTTATTAATTTAGGAAACTGATAAGGACATCAATATTTTTTATAACAAACAGAAGTGTACTTCAGGTAATGATAAGTAAATAAAAAAATATTTCAGATATCCATTATTATCAAGAATACTAGTATCCCTATCATTTACTCATTTTTTTTTAAATGTGCAATCAATTTCTCCAAAAATTAAATGCATTAAATTGATGTGAGTCAATTCTTTGTCCTACCTTACCAAAAACAAGTTTGACTCAGCAAATGATTTTTCCTTCGTAAAGCTTGACTCAATATTTGTAAAATTCTGAATTCTATTGAATCTTTGTGAACCATTTTGGGCTCATGTAAGCCAAAACAAGCTTGACTCGGATCTCTCAAAAAGAATGGACGACAATGATATAACCTTAAAAGAAAATTCATATTAGTTGAGCCATTTCTTTTCTCAGACAAATGAGATGACCAGTTCTTTTTTATAATAAAATGTTGAGACGCTTATCCAACTAATCTTTAAGATATGTATAAACTTTCCAATTTATATACATAGGATAAATTGAATTAGAATGATTCTTCTGAGTTGAATATGAATCGAACATAAGACTCCACTTCTTAAAACAGATTTTTGATAGTCAAATCAACTCTTATAAATGTATTAATAAGAAAATGAATTAACTCAACTCGATCAGTAATGGGCCTGAAACTCAGGGGTAGAATTGGACACGAAGACAATTTATCTTGTCCATGGCCTGCTAAAGAGGGCCTCTTCAAGTTACAGTGACAGTTTACCAGTTTTAGGAAAAGTGAATAAGGTTGCTTCTCTAGAGTCTAGAGTCTAGACTAAGGCTAGGAAAGGAATACCATTGAATGAAGGCACTTCTTTAATTAATTATTTATCTATTTATATTTTTTTATTTTTTTATTTATTTTTTTATTTTTTTAAGTAGCATCTTCTTTGTTTGGTAGGAATAACCTTTAATTTATGCCTCATTTGAATTTTTGTATGACTCTTTTTATATCAATATTTAACATGCATTGTTCTTTGTTTTGGGGGATTAATATATGTCTCAATTCATTCTTTTCTAGGTATCTTTAATTTTTTAATCAATCTTAAAAAAAAAAAATCGACATCTTCTCATAACAAAACTATCAATTTTTAAATGCTTATTATTAAATGAAAAATTTTCAACTATGCAATGTCTTCACCTAGACTCCTATGTGGGGGCCATTAGAGTCTGAAATAATATTCTCTCCTCCTTGCACTAATTTAGTTCTTGAATTGTATTGTTACCCTTTCGATTTGATTTCACAATTAGATTAAAAAACCATTTAAGATTAATTCCATTTTGACCGTTAATATTTTGACCTTAAAAAATCTTATCTTTAAAATCCAATAAGTTTGATTTTTATGAATTGCCTCATCTTAAAAATATTTTTTAAATACACTCATGCGATAGAACCTCACCCTTTTAGGCCCCACCCTTAAGTGAATAAGGTTGCTCTGGAGCACATTGTTGCCAATGGGCAATGGTTCATAGTTGAAAGCAATTCATCATTAAAGGTCAAAAGTCGAGAGAGGGTACGAAAGCAATTCATCATAAAGGTTAAAAGTAGATAAATTAAATGAACACTTCGTATTTTTTATAATAAGAGATATTAAATTTATCATTTTATCTATTGTTATTATTCGAGTGATAAAAAAGTACATCAATATCGCTCGTTATAAAAAGCATAGTGCCTCTGTTATTTTCCTCAAAAGTAATACTTTTTTTAATTTGAAATTAAATTATAAAAATAATAGAAGTGTTTTTTAATAAAAATAAATAAAAAGTTAGAGTAAAATATGGAAAAAAAAAAAAAAGATACATGAGGTAATATTTTAGAGTAGAGGGAAATGATGATGACAATTTAAATGTGTATTATTGTGTATTTCTATTTCAAATGTTTCTCTTAAGATCATTATTGAGAGCTAAGACCATCACGATGTGCCCATCTTAAAATGGACATTATCTTTTAGGAGGTACGGATTTTTTGAATTTTTCACTTTATAATAAGAGATACTAAATTTTTTGTAGACTTCAAACTCAAATCTTGAGGTGGGCTAAAAACAGTAATTGATGTGAGACTGCACTTACCTATTTGGATTTTGGAGAAGAGATTACTAGGCTTTGCCTATATGGCAATGGCTCCATCCTACTTATCTTCAAGTGAGCTAAAAATATTTATTGATGTGAGATTACACTTACCTAATAGAATACAGCTTAGATGACCTTTTCTAGACTATGGATTATTAAAAAAAAAAAAATTCCACGATTTTCTCACTCTATTAGAATTTTAGAAAATAAATTTCCAAAAGAAAAAGTCAAAAAAGCAATTTTCACATTTTGTGGATATCGAAAGCCCATGACCTTATAGACTAGCTATAGCTAGTCTTCGTCTATGACCTTAGATCCAAACCAAACATGACCTATGACCCATGACCCATGACCCAATCAACTCGTTTCACCCTGCAATCCATTACTCTGTAATCAACTTAACTTGATTTATGATCTAATTCATAACTTAACACGTTGCCCATAGTTTGAACTAACCAAACACAATATCTATGATCTATTATTTGCCACTACAACTCAACTCAACCCATATCTCATATCCAAACACTCCGGCCAGTGGGTCAATGTAATACCTCAGTCTAATTTAGGAATTTATTATAATAAATTGTGATTAATAAAATAATTTTTAGTCGTTAATTATGAATTATTTTTCTCTAATCATGAAGATTATCAAATAAGTTTTCCAACAGATCTGAGTTTGACTTGATCCGAATCCGATAGCCCTTTTTAATAAGTTTCAAAGATATATAGGTAAGTTATGAATATAATAATAATATTATTTTAGGCTTAAACCTTAGTTGCTGTATAAACTCAGTCATTTGACTTAGTTTGAACTTCAAATTTTAGATTATACATTATTTTTAAATTCCGGACCTAATGACATGCCAATCTCGTTATAATTTCGCTAATTTATTTTACCTCTAAGTTTTAAAGTGGTAAAACCCCAATTTGACAGAGTAGAGGAAATTCTAAAAATATATAGAGAGAGTCAGTACTCAATCCGTATTATAACTAAACTGTTTATTTCTTTACACTCTAAAATAGTGAGTTTTTGATATTTATTCTAAGCCATGAAATATGGACCGTTGAATATTCTTTCACTTAAAAAATACGGTTTTTTACTTCAAAACACTTTAAAACTTTTGAATGTTTTTATCAGACAAATTTAGTCTATCAAACTATAAGATTGGATACTTTCAAAAAGAATCTTAAAGATTAGGAGATTTTGTTAAAACGGTGATTTTTAGCAAAAACACTGGGTTTTTTAGATAGATTTCACTCTATATTTTAATACCATACTTAGTTTTTAATACCTGACCTACTGAACTAATTGTATCAATTTAGTGAGACCCTGAAATACCCCAATAAAATAAAGGACATACATGTAAATAGTAAAAAGAATAAACTAATATTATATTATAAAATAATAATAGAAAACAGATGTAAGATAAGTTTCAAAGCTACTGTTGTAGCTTGTAGTTGTGCTGGAAGATTACAACACCGTCAAATGCCTATGTCACTGTGTAGTAGTTGTAATAATAATTATAATATATATAATAATAAATGCATAATTATCAAAATCCTATAAAGCTAATGAATAGCTTAGGCAACGTGTATGGTTAAAAAAATCCATACGGTTGCTTATAAATAAGAGTAATCGGAGAGGAAGCAAGAAGGTAAAAAGAAAAAAAAAATCCTCAAAGTCTTTCTGCCTCTTTCAAAACAGCAAGCACTCTCTTTCCTATTTTTCTTTTATTTCCTCTTCTTTCTCTTGCTTTGACCGTACCAGCAATAGCCGAATTTTGCACTCAAACAGCCGAACGTTCGGGTTTCCGCATTCTTTTAAGGGTTTTCAAATTTAGTCAATCTTACACGGAATTTTGCACCCAAGATATCAAAATAATTCTATTCTTATTTTTATTAACTCCATAGCAAGTTAGGAGTAGAATAGCTTAGTATTGGGGTTCAAAAAAATGAGATTTTTTTTAATGGAGAAAAAATAGATTTTCTCTTAAAATTTAAATTTCACCCTCAAGATTTGTATTATTTTACGTTCAAAATATAATTTTCGACCCTAAGTAAAATCGGGAAAAAGATTAACCCCATTTGACTATTGTGTGTTTATTTTTCCGCCTTATATGTTTAAATTCTTGTACTGTACCCTCTAGGCCAAATTCTCAATACGTCTCAATGGTCCTTCCGGAAGACAATACGATGATAGGACACTGAGTACTTTTATTTACTTTACTGTCTCTGTACCCTCTGGGCCTCTCACAATACGTCACCATGGTCCTTCTTCCAGAAGACAATATGAGAGAAGGCACTGAGTACTTTACATTTTTCATTTTATTGTAATGTTTTGGATGGCTGACAACTAACTTTTTGACATAATTTAAAGGAATGGAAAGAGCTTAGGTGACTCATTACACATATCATTTTTTTTTTGGAAAATAGCACAGGGTTTGGGAAATTATTATGTGTATATACTGATAAATAAAAAATTTATACATTTTACTCTATCTTACAGATTTTATATGAAAAACTCAACCGGAGATGGTGAGGAGATTCGAACCAACACTTGTATTGTGTTATATGTTAAACCCACTAACACCAAACTGAAATGGGACCCATGGTTAATTAAAGATGAAAAAGGCTATATAGGTCCAGAATACGAGACCTGACACTACCTACATGTAAGGGATGTAAATGTTCTAACTGTTTAAAATGTAGGCGTTAAAATGGTGTCGGGGAGTCGAGAACTTATAGTCTCTAACACAGTATGGACTCATGGAGTGTCTGGGAATTATCGGGTAAAAATTGGGTGAAGGCATTCGTATTATTAAATCCAGTTTTATATGTTTGTGTGATATTGATTATTTTATTGATTTCTTGTATTGGTATTGGATACATCAAATGGTAAGGCTGAAATATGGTGGTTCTCTCAGAATAAGTCCCTGTGTAAGGAGGGCACTAGAAATCATGCATTATCATGCATTTGACATTTGCATGTGATAATTATGTTCATAAGTTAAATCTGTGGAAAATAATAACTTTGTAAAATTTGATATTGGTCGTTAGACTATAATTGCTAAGATTAGCCGAACACCGTTTGCAAACCGTTGGGTTGGACTTGTTAGTAGGCTATGGTCAATCATCATCAACGGTTGGTGTTGGATGGGCTAGTAGACCGGGTCATGGAGACCTTGTGATATTAGGCCGAACGCCGTTTGCGAACAGTTGGGTTGGACGTGTTAATAGGTTGTGGTCGACCGCTATCAACCGTTGGTTTTGAATGGGTTGGTAGATCGGGTCGCGGAGACCTTATGCACTTGCAAGTTGCTAAATGGGGGCTAACCCCAGTAAAAATTGATAAAACACCTTAGAAAGTGATCCTAAGGTAAAAATGGGTTAAGTGGATTAACCGCATTGCATTCATGAAACATGCATTATTTATTGTTTCATATATTATGTTGGATGTTATGGTGAAAATGAGTTAAGTGGATTAACTGCATTTCATTCATGGAACATGCATTGTTATTTATTCCATTAATATTGTATGTTGGATTTTATGGTGAGCTCTCCTCACTGGGCTACTAGCTCACGTCCCTTACAATGTAGGGTATGAGCTGGAGGAACCAATGGTGCCTCGTTAGGAGTCAGAACTTGAGAAATGTCTGTGGTTTCCCGCACGTGGAAACTAAGAGTACCTTTGGCTATTTTCTGTGTTTTTTTTATAACTCATGTAGCATAAGAAACTTATGTTTGTAAGTTTTAATGTCGTATACATTATATCCGCTATGTTTTCTTTCGTAACACTGATGAGATAAATGAAAATATTCGTTGTGTGATATGGGTTTATATATGGGGACATATGGTATATGTTTGAGTCCATGTGTGAAGAGCACATGTGACATTTTCTATGATCGGGTTTTGGTAAACTTGAAGATCCAGCCCAGTTATGACGTTGGGTGATTAGAGTTTATTGTTCAAAAAAAAAAAATTAGTCGCGTTTCGGGCCCACATTTGGGTTCGGGGCGTGATAGCCAATCTGTCACGATCTAACTTAGTAATTTCTGGATAAGATTGATGCAGGTTAGGCCAAAGCCTATCCCAAGTGCATAATTTATTATAAAATATTATAATTTTTAGTAAAATATAAGTTGAAATAACTTCATAATGTATATTATAATTATTTGTTGTTATTATTGTTATTATTCTTACTATCATTATTTATTTTCGTTTGGGGTGCTGAGCAACTCCAGTACGAAGACATGATAGGATTATCATGATCAAAATAATTTTAAATTGAGAACTCATAAATATTATTAATTCCTATGCACCATAGCTGGAAAAGACTGTGTGAGATGACTTTTGGCAGATCTATAGATGATCTAGTGTGAAGTATACATTTAAATGGGAGTATCATAATTGGGGTGACCTAAATGAATATGTAGGAAGAACCAATAATGGGTATAGAACCACTAACAAAGAACATGAGTTCGAAGAAAGAAACGACATAGGGGAATCAATTCTGAGCTTCGTGGTAGTCTATAGTTTAGTCATAGATAATATTTTGTTCCAAAAGAAAGAAAAACATATTATTACATTTAGGAGTGGGTAGTTTATGTTTCAAATAGATTTAGTTCTACTTAGACCTAGAGAAGTGATCCATAGTAGGGATTGAAAAGTTATCTCTGATGAAAACCTGTAATATCTCACCTCTAAAAAAGTCACACATTTCTAGTTGCATTGGAAATTCTATGATATATAAGTGGTAGCCTTCCTCCTTCTAGCATGAGGCCTTCTGGGAGCAAGAATAAGTTGGCTCGCCAATTGAAAGCCGTACAAACCGTATGTGAGGTCCAAAAGCTGACAATATCATACTAGCGGAATAGATAATTACAAAGCCTCACAATACAAGATAGACTTTTAGTTTTGCACTTACATGTTAAGAATGGATCACAGAATATAGCAACAAAGGAGCCTCTTGATGATGGAATTTGAGAGGAGAAAAAGCAAAAATAATTAAAGACAAGGTGTGGAATGATGATTCAAATCCTAACGGGATGTGTGGTAGGATATCTAGACTCATTACAGATATTCAATTTGAAGATGGAGTTAATATGGAATGAGAGAAAATTGAGGGAATGTTGAACAAAATGAAAAAAACAAAAATGAATCAAGCTTTGAAAAAAGATGATGGAGAATAGAGAGCTAGAACCGGATGACATTCCAATCAAAATTTGGTTTATTTTAGGGGAAAGTCGAGTATGTTGGTTGACTCGATTATTCAATAAGATTTTAGCTTAAAAATGACGTCTGATTAGTAGTGTAAGAGCACAATAGTCTATTTTTATAAAAAGAGGAGATATTCAAAGTTGTGCCAATTACCGAGTAGTCAAACTCATAAGTAACAAAATGAAACTTTGGAAAAAAGTAATAGAGGGTCCCATAAACAAAAGTCAACAAGAGTAATAGAGGAGTTTATGCTGGGTAAGTCAATAACAAAAGTTATTTTTATTCTAAGACACTTAAGAGAAATTTATGGAAAAGAGAAATAACCTTTACAAGATTTTTATTAATCTATAAAAGGCCTTTGATAGAGTACCAATGAAATTAATCCTGAAAAATAAATACATCCCCAATGACTGTGATGAAATTATTCAAGATACGTACGAAGGTGCAAGCACTAACATTAAAACTCATCCGTGGTGAAGCAATGGAGTTCTCAGTCAGAGTATGACTCCATTAAGGATCTGCTTTAAGTTTATACCTGTTTGCGCTAATCATGGTTGACTTACCATCAGGGATCCAAGATGAATTGTCATGGTATATGTTTTTTTACATTATATATATATATATATATATATATATATATTAATTAGTGAGATAAAACAACAATTTAATACAAAACTTATTTTCTGGAGGAGAACGTCAGAGTCAAATGGTTCAAAATATATGGAATATAACTTTAGTGGATTAGAGGATAGTGGAGGTAAGAATTGGAAATATACATTGTGATAAGTTTAGATACTTGAGCTCTATGATAGAATCTCAAGGAGGTTTTGTCTTAGATATAACGAATATGATACGAGCAGGATGTGCAAAATGTAGACAAAGTAGTGGGGTCTTCTGCAAAAAAAGAATCCCCCTTCCCCTAAAATAACGATTTATAAACAATTATTAGATATTCAATACTATACAAAGCAAAGTGTTGGGTGATGATGAAAAAAGACAAATAAACAGAGTATGATCATTGAGATGCATATGCTACATAAAATGAATGGTTCAACCCTAAAAGATAGAGTTAGAAGTGAACGCATTTAGAATAAGTTAAAGATAGCTTGCAGAGATGGTAAATTGAGAGAAACTCATTTGAGGTGATTTAGTTATGTTAATAAAATACGAAGAGGCTACGGATTGAAGGCACTGGAATGAGAGGGTGATTTTTGAAAATATGGAATGAAGGGATAAAAAATGATATGTTAAACCTTTGATTGACTAATGTTATGGTTTTTGACAGGGTCATTTAGAGAAGAAGAATTCATAAAACTGACTCCAGATAGATATGATACTTGCTAATGATTATGATAAAGAAATTTATCTCAAATATTATCTACACAAAGTTGCATTTTTACTTTTTAACAGACAAATGTCTTTCCATAAATCATGAATGAATTGTAAATTGTGGACTGTAATATAATAATTGACATTAATTAATTCATATCATGGTTGATGATATTCTAAAATTTTGATATTTATAATTTATACTTATTGAATATTTATTTATTTTTTCAAACTTTAATATTAAACTCCATTAAAATAATCTAACAACAATATTTGAATTTAATCAAAGTTTTCAAGAATTATCAAACATTTGGTTCTTAAAAAATTCTAGAAACTATCAAATAATATCAGATTGAATCACACATAATTTTAAATTGAGAGACTTTAAGGTTTACAATAGTTGAATATAACATGTTCATAATCTTACATTTGCCAAACACAACTTGACAACCATAAATAATTTTTGAGTGGAAGCTTTGGAGTAAATTTCATCTTTTTGAAATATTTGAATATGATCTCGTGTATGTAAGAAATTTTCTTAAATACAAATATCTCGTAATTATAAATTTTAATTTTAATGTATATGAATCTTAAAAATCTCACGCCTATGAAAAGAACACTTGCACTCTTAAACATGTTATTTTTCAAAAAAATGGACTATAAACCTCTAATTATGGAATTTATAATAGATATGTCAACGTAGTTGGAATATTAGTAAATATCTATGAAATATTGATGTTAACCCACATGGTGTAGTTCAACTGATAATCTCTCATTTCAGGAAGTGGGTTGGCCCTCACATGACCTTACTTAGTGTGCTCTTAGGGAAGTGGATATCACTCATGGCAGTTTTACACTTATTTCCTAAAGTTTGTCACACGTAAATTTTTTTTTTTTAAATATTGATGTTGAATTTTAAAAGCCTAGCATTTTAGTATTGAAAAAAGTATTAAATTGAGACTTAACGTACTCTTTTTTTTCTTTGTGGTCCCTCGAATTCTGGACTAAGTGCAAATGTACATAATTTTTTTTCCTTTTTTATGACTAAGATGTCACTCATTTATGAGATACAAATAAATGGAACTTAAATCCACTCCTCACATGACACGTGTCATTATAGAAATCAATCCAACTTGCCATGCCACGTACCTGTACCTGTCTGTATTCAATACATGAACATGAACTGAAGTTCTTTCTGATTTCAAAGTTTTGATCTCAAGTTTTCTACTTTCATTTATTATATAAAAATAAGTGAATTATAGTTAATAATTTAAATGCGCGGGAATAAGTATTGCCCAGTTTGAAAATGATGTCCCCAGCAACAACAAGGAAAAGGAAAGCTCAAAAGCGACATTAGGCCCTCTTTTTCTCTCTCTGTGCAAAAATACAAATTCCTATTTTATTTTTTTGAAAAGAAAAGTGAATTTTATATAAAATTCATCTTTCCATCTCATCCTATCCACATTTCTTTAAAGAAAAAACTTTCTGCAGATTTTCTTTTCGTCTTCCTTTCATCACTTCTGTTCTCTCCCTCTGTCTCCGTTCTTGATCTGGGTCCCCTTTTTATCTTTTGTTTTTTCACTTGATTTTTCTTTATTGGGGTTTTGAATTTTTGGCTTTCGTTTAGAATTTTTGATGGATTGATGTGTTTTGTTGAATTTTAGTTTTATGCAGTGTTTTGCTTTCTATTCTCTCTCTTAGTTTTTGAATTGAATATTCTATTTTTTAGTGGGTTTTAGTTGATTTTTATCTTTTTATTGGGTTTTTTATTCTCTTTGGGCTTTATTCTTTAATTCGATTTGTTGAATTTTGAATTTTGTACATTGTTTTCGTATATTCCATTTAGTGGTTATTTTCCCCTTTTCGTTCCTTTATGGGTTTTGGAGAGATTAGGTTTTGCCTTAATTGGTAGTTTTCCTTTTAGGTTTGTGTAATGGGGTGTCAATGAATTTTTCAGCTGAGATGGTTTCCATCAACCACTTTTTCATGTTAGGTGTTTGAATAAAAGCAATCTGTTACCCACCAATCTTTTCAAACTCTTTGTTTGCTTCGTGTGCTATCTTTTTACCCTTCCTTGGAATTGTATATAAAGATTTCATCTTGTGGAAGTTTGAATGGTTTCTTGGGGTGTTTTTGAAGCAAAGCAGAGAGATATGATGAGGCCTTTCTTGGCACTTTTTTGAGGCTTCAGATACATAATATAACTGTTCTTTGAATTTGGAGAAGTGTGGCTTTCTTTATATTGTTTTCGGGTTTTCCCGTGGTCGTGATTGGAGCGAAGCAACTACAATTTGACAGCTCTTGGTTTCTGGTGTTGGGTGGTGATCCATTAAGGAAATTGGTTCTAATGTTTCCCCGCAGCCGATAACCATTGTTGATCTGAGTTGTTGAATTTTCGATTGGGTTGTATGAAATGGATCGCCGGAGTTGGCTGTGGAGGAGGAAGTCTTCTGAGAAAAGCCCAGGTGAAAGTGAAAGCTCGGGATCATTATCTTCTCATTCTGAGAGATTCTCTGATGATCAGGTGATTCTTTATGCATGTTGTGTTTTCAGTTTGGGAAATTAAATATCTCTGAATGGAATTATGTTTGCAGTTCGAATATAACCACGAAAATTGAAGTATGCTTTGATGCAATTCAGAAGTGACTAGGGTAGGATTGTTTTCCTCTCATTTCTTCTGAAGGCTGAAATACATTGTTGACCAATTCCGGGTGGGAAAGGGGATACATATGTTGGTTCTCCATTGCACTCCATCAGGGATCATTTATAAATGCTCTTGCGTGAGATCCCCTGTTATGGTGGAGAGGAAAATTCCATTTTACCCATCACTGTTGAGTTATTCTGCTAATATTGCAATATCCTCTGCCGTATATTGTGTTCTTTCCTGTGTTCTGATTGTTGCCGACGCTGCAATTTTAAATTGTTCTGATATTGAAATTGCGAAGCTACATCAGTCTTTTCCAAATTGCAGTTACCAGGAAATGCCACTTCGAATATAAAATACACATTCTAATAGATTATTAAAAAACATGCACTGCACATGAATGACACTAACAAAAAATTGGTAGTAGGTTACCCTTTCTGTACATAAAAATTTCCTGTTTTTTAGTTACTAACATGAAATAGGTGGACTGAATTATTCGAACTCAGAAAGTTTGATTGTAAAATTCATTATCTCTTCTTTAGTCATCTTTTTATGCATTTCTCCTATTTTTAGAGAATAATATGATGTGTACCAAATCTAATCCTAAAATCCCTATTCCTATTTTTTAGTATTTTATATGATTTTTTTCCTATTTTCATAATATTAACATGATAAGGATAGGTCAAATCTTTCAAACTCACCATATCAAATCTTAGAATTTCCTTTTCCATTTTTGGTCATTTTTTAGATGATTTTTCTTATTTTCTTAACCTCCATTAAAAATTATGTGAGTCAATTTTTACACAAATTTCTAGATAATAACATGCTAAGGGTGGATCAAATCCTTTAGCTCACTAAGTCAAATTTTGCGAGTTAATTTTTAACAAATTTCTCCAATTTTTAGGATAATAACATGCTAAGGGTGGATCAAATCCTTCCAGCTCATCAAATCCAATCCTAAAATCCTTTTTCTAATCTTTAGTCATTTTGTACAAATTTTCTCTAATTCTTTAATTAGTATTAGTACTAATGTTCATAGTCCATATGAGAAAGTAATGGTGTATGCAATGGGCATAGTTGTTAAATTATTACGATTTATGATTTGAATATTACGATAAGATATGATTTTTAAAGAAAACAATTTGGATCGTTTAATAGGATACAATCCTTTTAATAATTCTTACAATTTTTCTCATTTAAATGTTAATTTTACCAAAATACGATTCCCATCTATGATCCAAGTCAATTTTCAAAAACATTAATCTTATAAGCTATCCATGATCACAAGTAGTTAGCAAGCCCATTTACTTGACCTTTTTGAATCTTAAACAACTTTTATATGAATGACAATCATCAAGTCATAACCATTTTTTGTCATTTTATCAATAATAGTATGAATACTGAGTTCATAGAATATGAAAAACTTTTTTTAAACTTTTTAAATCTTTTATTAAACATTTTACCATTTTTTAAGAAAATCATAAAAACACTTACATTTACAATACCATTTATGATTTTGATTTTCAAAACATTGGTTATAAGATGTCAAAGCTTCATAATGTTTTGCCTGGTATCTGAACTTCTTTTGTAACTGGGAACCTTAGGTTGCAGGGGACCTGTACTTTCTGCATTGATCAACTTGGTTCTATCTCTGAATGAAAACATGGACATCCCGCATGGTTTCCCTTTTGTTGTTTCCTTCTCAACGGAAAGATTAAAAAGCAACTTAATCAACTCCTTGGTGCATTAGACTTGTATTCCATTTGGATTTTCATAAGAGGTTGATGTTACCTAGTTGCTTCATGAAAATTTTGAACTTCACCATGAATCAGAAATAGAAGCAAGTCTAAACCACGACACTAAATCCACTTGGAAATTATCTGACCACCAATGTAGAAAATTTCCCTGCTAAAAGTGACTACCCAGTTGTATTTCTTTTCTTTTCTTTCCTCTCTTTTCCCTACTCAAGGCCATCACAGTTAGTCTACCTGGGAATTATCTGACCACAAATGAAGAAAACATCCCTGCTAAAGTAATTTACTTTTGATTCAGATATCAATCCTTGGTTCCTTGTAATTCCTACAAAAAATCACCATAATAACCAAAGAAGCAACTGAAGCAGCATCAGATATATTCAGCCATACCTAATATTACTACAGAAACCACTAAAAGCAACACATGTGGTTCAATTGCAGTCCAATAAAAAGTTGATTGACTTAACTGGATTCACTGTATCTAACAAAGAACAACCAGCTTTTAATCAAACCCACCTAAAACAACTATACAACATGAACAGGTCCAATCATCACTAAGATGGTCAACCATCAGATGAATTGCTAAATCATAGTTAATAGTCCAAAATCCACTTGTAAAACTGGATAGTTGGGACATCTAATCAGTGAGTTTTGGTTTATACTCTATCTGCATTCATTTCCACAATACAGACATAATAGATTGTTTATTCATATTTTATCTATAGGACAAGCTACTGTAACTTTTTTTGAAGATTTCTTTTTTTTTTTGGGGGGGATGGGGTGAAGGGAATTTCCATTTTCTTTTGGAAGAGAATATTAAAGACTTTCTCATTGCTTCTTCCTCATAAAAGGAGATAACTGTTGCATTGAAATGGCAAATTACAAATTAGCTACAATTGATCTTTGTTCTTTGACCATCTCTCCACCATCTAAGAAGGTAGTTATTAACAATTACCTCTGAATGTATTGTAAAACCAAACCTCTCATTTAAAGTTTTATAGCATTGATTCCTTGAATCAACATTTAGGCCTTCAATCAATTTTGCTACTCCAGATATCCCTTCTTTTGTGCACTCATTATGAAACAATTTCAATGCTTCTGCTTTAACTGATATTTGAGTATGTTAGGTGACTCGTCAATTTGTGAGACATTCACAGTAGACTTTGTATAGGGCAAACCATCAAAAACACTAGCTAAAACGAATTCAGGATGTGCAACTGTTTCCTCTTACACATATACTGCATTATCATTTTGTTTGTGGAACCTTTTCTGCAACTTGTCTTGTTTTCAAAGCACAAACAAAATGCGTAAGAAGATATTTAGTCCATAAAATATCATCATATCTGCTTTAAGGCATGCTGCATTTCAATTAGAAAAGAACGATCAATTAGCTGCTGTTTGACATTCCACAGCAGTAATGGATATGTAGAGTAATGGTTTTGATATCCATTAATGAAGCAGGAAGCATCAAAGGCATCTCCAAATCATGCCCAATCACCGGAAATTTCATCAAACATTTCTGGGGGTGAAGTTCAGGACAATGTGAAGAGTTTAACTGAGAAATTATCAGCTGCTCTTTCAAACATTAGTGCCAAAGAGGACTTAGTTATGCAGCATGCCAAGGTTGCAGAAGAAGCTGTTTCAGGTAACCATCCTTTATCAATCCATATTTTTCATGCGGATATGATTGTAATAGCAAGCCAACTAATATTTTGATGATGGAGAGGATGATATAGGGATGCTGGAAAAGTTGATGAATTCACTCTTCATTTTGAGATATTAACATGTCTCTATGGATAATGCAGTTTTAGTTTTTTTTTTGTCCTAGGTGTTTTGCAGGGTTTCTTTTGAAGCATGGATGGGTGGTTTTCTTTTGTTTGTATTTTTCTTTTCTTTTTAAAATACTTTTTCTACCCAAACCTGATGCTTCATGTATTTTACATCTCAGGAGAAATGAATGTGGAAAATAGAAAATAGACTAGAGTTTTCTATTTTCCACATTGCTTAAAAAAGACGCATTGAAGGTGGCCCAGTCCACCCCATATCTTCCAAAGAATTTGGGTATATATCAGAATGCATCTTTCTTCTTGAGATAATGATTTCAATTTTGGAATTCATGGTGGTTGTAGACTATGTGGGCGTATCAAGTAAACAAGTATTAAAGGTGCTCTAATACTAACTTAAAATGGTAGGTGGGTGACTGGAGAAAAATGAGAGAAATTTGAGGAAGAAGAAGAGGGAAGAGTTATCATCTCTTGGCCTGATGTGGGACAGTAACGGTTTTGTTAGAAGAGTTATGACATGGAATTTATACTCGTGCCCATTGCACTGTTAGATTTTATCTTCAGATAAATTAATTTACAAACACTCATAACCTGTTGAATTCATAACAGTTAATTTTGCATGGTTTTGACTAAGTCCTTTTTCCAATACAGGGATAGGAACAGTACTTTGACCAATCTTTTCGGCCCTGATCCATTTTTTCCTTATTTTTCAGTCCATTTCCTGATCATTACAGTGGAACTTTATTTTGAATATCCAGGGAACAACTTTATTGCTGCTTCTGTTGTTGTTATTGTTCATGGTGTGACACAGAGTGCAATCATAGTAGTAAAAGATGTACCTAGGATCTAGGGCTGTCAATGGGTTGGATCCAGCTCCAGTCTGACCTCGGCCTGAGCCAATAATCTCGTAAATGTGTGGGTCGAATGGGTAATGGGACTGGGACCAGGCCACATTTAAGGTCTGACAGTTTAATGTGTCGGACCCTAGCCAAGGGGTCTGACCAGCCTAACCTATCCCTTTGTCCAAAATATGATTCGTGAATCAAATGGCAAGAAACGAGGATAGTAATGAAGTAGTTTGACACTATTTAATAAATATATTTGATATTTGAACTCAATGGGGTTGGAGTGATGGCCAAGAACCCACCTCTGACAGTGGGAGGTCTTGAGTTCAATCCCCACTCCCTCAAAGGGCCACTCCCCGTCGTTTTACCCAGTGTGTGTGGATAGGGAAGTTTACACATGCCCCAAGGATTAGTCAAGTGATCTAAGAGGCCTGAACACCTTGGTCTTAAAAAAAAAATTGATATTTTCTTTTTAGAAAATGGCGTATCTCTTCATTTTATTTTAGTATAAATTTCACAAAACACCCCAATATTAGTTTCAGAAGAAAAAAAAAGGCTAGATGAGAAAAATGGTGAATGAATCATGTTTCTGACACCCTTAGTCCCATCCTAAGACTCACATACCCATGAATCACTTACATTTTGCATTCATACATGTCTATGGAAATTTCACACCATATTTCATTAGAAAGAGTTTTCTTATCCATACAATTAATGACCTCATTCCACCAATTGACATTATAGCAACACTAATGGGTTCGACCAACCTGACTTGTTTATTTTTTTACGTGCCAAGTCAGTTTTTAGGCCCACTTTGTTATTAGGGTCAACTAGGTCTAATTTGTTTACTTAGTGGACCCTAACCATCACTAAGGGGGTTTTGCCTCAAACCTAGTCTCTTGACAACCCTACTAGGCTTAGATCTATTTTGCACCTTGTCTAGCTCTAAATGAGGTTCACTTTAACTAGGTTTTGATCTTTTGGAAAAAAAAATCTATTGTAAGCCTTTTTTCCATAATACCCAATTTTGTAAAAAATTAAGTCTTAAAGAAAATTGTTACACTTCTTGAATCGCGAATTGCAACTCATAAATCTTAGAATCGTAATATTCAGTTTTCCCCACAAAGTATATAAATATGTGAAATGACAATATATCTAAAATGTTATAATATGAGAAATTATTTAGTGTTCTTTCAATATTAAGTGAAGATATTACATATGACAATTACATTGGAAGTCAAATTTCAAAGTTCAACTTCCATGAGCTACTAGACCAATATAATCCAAGCAATGTGTTGTCAATAAACTAACAATAAGCCAAAGAGCCCTCAAAAATCGGTAGGCCCTAGGTACCCAACAACTCAACCTTAAAAAGCCATTAAAATGAAAAGTTACATATTTCAAATTTCAAATAGCACGAAATTCTATCATCTATGGGAATAATACAATTTCAATCCATTTACAGTTCCACTTATTATATAGTATGAAGTGTAAGATTTGTATCAGTTATGGTAAGATTTTAACAACAGTGATAATGATAATTACATATTCTAGTTTCTATGCAACCCGTGAGGGTTGGCTTGGCGGTCAAGAACTCGCTTGAGATGCGGGAGGTTGGGTTCAAGTCACTCAATACAAAAGGGCCACTCCCCATAGTGTTACCCGATGTGTGTAGATAGGGAGGTTTGCAAATGCTCCAAGGATTAGCCAAGTGCTCTAAGAGGCCTAGACACCTTGGTCTTCAAAAAATACTTCTTAGTAACTTGAATTAGCATATAATATACTTGTTTACATAACATGTATCTACTTATTATGTTTGGAGCCAACTGTATATTAATATTTAATGTAATAAAAGCACAGAATAATGAATATATATATATTCTAGAGTATCTAACTAAGTGTGCCTAGAAATATTACTCTCACACTTAGCTGTGACTGCATTTTGCACCTTCACTACTATGATGCAGTTACTACAGGGCAACTGGATGCACATTTCTAAGAAAGCACCCTTTTGTGGGTCCCATAAGAAAGGAATGCAAAGCATGACGTAAGGTGGGAGGCTGACTCTCACCCTAATGTGATCATCCTATCCCTTGGTTTCATGGAACCTATTTTTCATGTGCCTACATAGAATGTCTTGGGGATGTTTAAATCCAATTGTAGACATCAATTGGATTTGTTAAATTGGGTGGGTTGCAAGAGAGAGAGAGAGAGAGAGGTGATAATGGATAATGGTCAGATTTAATAGTGTAAATAGAGTTTCTCTAGAACTCGACCAAATTGAGAAAATAATTCCAATCATAATGAAACTAGGGAGACTTTCCCAGGTACTCAACCAAATTGAGAAAATAATTACAATCATAATGAAACTAGGGAAGATGCCAGTTCACCCGTGGAAGAAAAAATGGTTTGATCAAAATATTGTGTTTTGTCTATGCATGACATGTGCTCGTTTCTGTTTCTTAAAAATTTCATTGTCATAAATGGGGAAGGTCTGTATGTCTTGAGTTTTTGAGCCATTCTCTGTTTCCTTTCCTTTTTTATTCTTTCTAAATACTGTTCTCATAAGCAAGGAAATCTAATATTACTCAAATAAATTTATATTTCATACAAGGCCTGAATTGGATTTTGTTGTCCTTTGTTCCTTTTGATTTATATTTTTAGGCTGGGAAAATGCGGAGTCTGAAGTGGTGGCTCTGAAACAGCAGCTTGAAGCTGCAACACAGAAAAACTCAGGCCTTGAAGATCGAGTTGGCCACATCGATGGTGCTCTCAAGGAATGTGTTAGGCAGCTAAGGCAAGCTCGAGAAGAGCATGAGCAGAAAATCCACGAGGCTCTTCTCAAGAAGTCCCATGAATGGGAATCTTCCAAGTTCATACTTGAGAGCCAGCTCACTGAGCTCCAGACTCAACTGCAGGCTGCACAAGCTAAATTGGCTGCTGCCTCTGTTGATCATGGCCTCCAGCTGAAGCTTGAGGCTGCAGAGAAAGAAAATTTAGCTCTCAAGCATGATCTCCTTGTGCAAGCTGAGGAACTTAAGGTTAGGACTTTAGAGAGGGAGCTGAGTACCCGGGCAGCTGAAACGGCTAGCAAGCAACATCTAGAGAGCATAAAGAAGGTGGCCAAACTTGAAGCTGAGTGCCGTAAGTTACGAGCTGCAGCTCGTAAAGCATCTTTAGCCAATGATCACAGGCCAATTGCTGCCAACATCTATGTGGAATCATTCACAGATAGCCAATCAGATAGTGGAGAACGGTTGCTTTCAGTTGAGACTGATATCCACAGGATGGGCGGTGTTGAGTCAAATGAGTACGAACCAAGCTGCTCGGACTCATGGGCATCAGCTCTAATTGCAGAACTTGATCAATTCAAGAATGACAAGGTCATTGGTAGAAATTTAACAGTTGCATCCACAGACATCGATCTCATGGATGATTTCCTTGAAATGGAGAGGTTGGCATCATTGGCTGAGATGGGTAAAGATGGTCGTGGATCAGAGCTTGCTGTTATCACGGACAGAGCCTATGTCAATAATGGTCCATCAAAATCTGACATTGAAGCCATGCTTCAGAAGACAGCAGAGTTGGGAGAGAGGGTAAAGAAGTTGGAAGATGAGAAAGCCGAACTAGAGATGGCTTTAGTGGAAAGACAAGATCAACTTGACACATCTCAAAGACTGCTGACGGAAGCTGAGCAGAATTTGGTGGAGCTGCAGAGACAGCTGGCTTCAGTAAATATGTCAAAGCAAGCAGTCGATTCAGAACTTGAGGCATCAAATGGAATGCGTAAAGTACTGGAGTCACAGTTTGAAGCAGCAAATGTAGAGGTTCAGACTCTGCAAGCGAGAGTGGGTTCATTAGAATTGGAGGTAAAAAACGAAAAGGAATTGTCAGCAGAAATTACAACAAAGTATCATAAATTGGAGGACGAATTGGCAAGCAAGAAACATGAAAGTGAACTATGGCAATCCGTGAGCTCCAATGGTGATTTGAAGATCAAACAGGTCAGTATTTGAGGTTTGCTTTTCCTGCATATATAAGTTCATGATTTTTGCTGTTGAATTTTAACTGAATTCAGCATGTTATAAGGGAACAAAAAGAGGCATCTCTTTGTCATTTGGGCATCTGCATCTCTAGGGATTAAATAGGTTGGATTCAGATTGGCAGCCATATCTAAATCCACATCTGAATATTATTCAGATATTGGAAATACATCTAAACCTGCTTATTTTGAGTTGGATTTTTGGACTATATCATCCATTGGCCATCTAACGATTCAATGTGATTCAATAGTTTCTTGAAAATTGAAATGGCCAACGGTTCTCATGTCCTCGTGTTGGGTTTTTTTGTTTGGTAATGTTGAAATTTTATTAATGCAATCATGATAAAATAGGAAATAAGAGACCAAGTTAAAAATTGGATCCACTAATTTACTGGACCAATGATCTCAGGATAAAATCCTGCTACACTGGCTGAGATCCACTTTGTTAGGTTCAATTTGATTCCTCTGAAGACTGAAAAAAAATATTAGACCTTACATTCTAAAATTTTCCATTTTTTCCATACCTCCCAAGCCATCACTTAAAAGGATCATTTTCCATAGAACATTCATGAGGTCCGTAGTGTGGTAGGAGAGATCAAACAAAGAAAGTAGGGATACTAAAGAGTGTCGCAGAGAGTGCGAAAAGAAAATTACATATTAGGTACTAATCACCATCATGTGTTCATTTTGTCATCACGTATAACGGTAGAACCTATAAGTTTTCCATGTTTTTCAGTTTGATGATCCAACTTCTATGCAGGAAAAGGAGTTTGCTGTGGCTGCGGGAAAGCTTGCAGAGTGTCAGAAGACTATTGCCTCCCTTGGGCAACAGTTGAAGTCCCTAGCAACTTTTGAGGACTTCTTGCTCGATTGTGACATGCCTGAGCAGAATGGAGGAACACCAATTATTTCAGAACTTAAAAAATCATATTTGAACAACACATGCTTTTCGAAGAAGGAAGAATCTTCAAATACTGTTGATGGTTTTAGTCCTCGAAATGGTCAAGATAGGGAGTCACTTCCTTCATCTTCATCATCGTCATCAGCTAATCATGATTCAGAAAAAGGCCGAAGTGGGTTCAGAAAATTGTTTTCTCGGAGTAAAAATGGTAGCTGTCATGTTGAAAATCAGTGATGGAAGTCAAATTGCTTGTGTTCATTGTGCAGCATAATCATAGTTTAATATGAATGTGGTATCTACAAATTGCTGATAAATTGGTGGCTTAAGTGGTGATACAGTGATGAAAATGGGTCACATCAAGCATTGAATGAAAATGAAAATGGAAGTTGAGAAAAGGTCTGAATACTGGAGTTGAAATTCTACATATGTAATGGATTTGAGGGCATGTGAATTTTGTTCATGTAATATTTTTTTCGTTCCTGTAATATTTTTGTCCCATGTTTTTAACATTATTTTTGAATGAGACAAGTACTTGAGAATTGTGAAGAATGCAGAGATGGTGTCTAAGAAAGAAAAGAATTCACAGGTCTTTGATATAGGGGTCAAAATTTTGGCCGGCATATTGTGTTGGCCGATATGCCATCATCGATACAATAGTATCGGCAGAATAATGGCCAATATGTAAGCAGTTTTCAGAATTCTGTTAATTTTTTCAGAAAAAAAGAAAAATTATAGCAAACTAAAGAAAAAAGAAAACTTATGGTATTGATATATTCTGGTTAAAAAAGGTTCTTTTATAGAGTATTAGACTCTTAAAGAGTTGAAATTTTTTATACGAATGAAGTATGTCTCAAATAATTGAAAAATATTTAAAAATGTAAGAAAATAAAAAATCAATATAAGGAAATACTTGATATGAAATGCATGTTCTCTAGTATCATATGATGACATGCATCTCTAATTACTATTTCATTAATTATCTTTTGTAAAAAAAAAATGATTTTGATGAAAGTGTTGGAATATTAGAAAAATTACACAAACATCCTAAAAGCTATACCAAGTTACCAACCACACATTAAGGACTTTTCATTTAATTCAATTGTCTATGGTGATTTCGGTCGATATCCTCTGGTGTCGATGCTGTTGATACAAGACAACAACAAAACAAAGAATGTAGCTGGTGGCTACAAACATAGAATAAATCTAGAAATCACTCGACTCATTAGACGAATTTGAATTCGAGACGTCTTGTGTTTGCATTGATTGAAATGAAAATTACAAAAGAATTCACTAAACTCTCTCTCTCTATATTACTCTCTTCTTGGTGCTTGCTTTTGTCTTTTTGAAAAGCTGTCCTGGTCTCATGAATGCGTCTAGTTTATATAGAACAGTGAAGAGATAGCAACATTGAATCTTTGAATTAAATCCTGTTTAAGTTGATTCCATGTGGCTATACTTATGAGTGTTAAACGGGAAAAACCACTACAATGTAGTAACAAACAAAGATGCAGGAAACTCCATCAACAGTTTGGAGTAACCATTTAAAAGAGGTAGATATTAGGAATAAATAATGCAGAAGTAAATAAAAAACGAATAGTCTCAGCACCATAATTGAGCTCAAACCACACAAATCACACAAAGATTTACATGGAAAACACTCCAATGTAAAGAAAAAAATCACGGGGCAAATCCACTGTAGAGTGCAAATAGCTACTAATGAACACCAGTTTGATCACTTGGTGATGCAGAAACATGAACTGCTCCCTGAACCACTGATCTGATGCCGCCAACGTGCAAGGGCTGAGTCGGCCATGAAATAGAAATGACCCATTTTGATGGTCTTGCTTGGCTAATATGGGCTGATACAATAGAACCATTTTACAGCCTGATACATTAATTGTACGTATCGACAAATATTTATATTGACAAAAAAAAAAATCACTACGAATTGGCCAATATGTATCATATTGGTCATTTTTATGACCTATTCTTTGATAAGCTGTCTAGTAGGGCTCATAAAAGCAATGACAATAGTTGATGTATGTCAGCTGGTCAAGCATTAGGGCCTCATAGTTGAGTTGCACTTGGAAAACTTGATTATTTTGAAGCCACAATCAGAATCCGACATATTTATTGGTTAAGCAATTTGATTGGTTTAGTTTAATCCATTTACTAACTAGGTCAAAATACTCAATGCAAACTCTGTTTTCTGAAGTCGTGTCAGTATGTTGGTTCAAGGTGGATTTGGTCTGGTCAAGTGATCTATTAGCACTCCAAGCCAAACATAAAGTCATACACAGAGAGAGGCAATCATCTAATGTGTGCACTATAGAATAGTCAAAGAACTTGTGAAACTCAGAACTTAGCCCCTCCCAGCAATACAGGAGAATCTACTCTAGCTGTGACATTCACTTTCTACATTAACTAAATGAAGATTGATTAAATGATCAGAAAACAACCACACCCTCTGACACACCCGAAATATTTTCTTGCAATCAATCAGTCGCTTGTCAGGGTTGTTCTTGTTACCTGTGTTACTGTAGATATGCAATTCATCATACAACCAACCATTGGATGATGGTTAGAGTAGCAGTCCAAGGAGAGAAGAAATCAGTTCTTCACAAGCTATTTTAATTACTTGATTTCCGGGATAATTGTACAGACAGACTCTGGTCAAATTTTCAGGAAGTAGAAAGAAGAGGGGAAAAAAAAGAATCAGGACTGTACACAAAAACAATCAAGACATGCATGTCATTGTATGCCTTGGTATCTGGCTAGTGTACAGCTTATTGTACAAGGACAATACGACTCTTTCATCACATTTGAACAGAGAAGCCAGTTACTGGATTTTCAGGTAGGGCTGCCATGACAGGAATTAAATGCTGATCTGCACTGTTACTCTTTCCCGATGGCAAAGAAGAAGAATAAGTAATCAGTTCTGTTTATTGTTATTTGCTAAATGGTAGTTTCTTGTCGCCTCTCTCAACAGCATCTCTCCATAGCCTGTACCTTATACCGAGTTTGTCATACGACACGGGCCAGTTCCAAACGTTTGCCCCATTGATCATGCGTTCTTGTTGACCAACTACAAGTCTAAGATCCTCATTCAGAACCTGTATTTTGTTACCACAGGAAGTCACGACCATGAAAAAAAAGATAAGCAGTAATAAATAACAATCCAATGAGAACAACAACAAGGGCGATTTCTATTTTTAATTTATGAAGATAAATGTACTTCATTTTCCTTAAGGTTACAATTACGACAAGACCCATTTATCCTCATAAATGAAGACCCATTAAAAAATGCCTGGAGTTAAAAGAAAAATCAGAAATTATTCATCTAGAGCAAGCATCAAAATGCCTGGCATGGGTCATCCAGGGCAACCTGAAGAGGAAGTATGAGGAATTATGTTTTCCCAGATCCAAAAGGAGTACAGAATTTATATGCACCCAAGCTGAATTAGTGGGGGGTGGGGCTGATGGTCTGGCTGTTGAACATAGGCCCCACTAGTAAAGATGTATGTTTTTGGAGATCACCCATCCAAGATCCAATACATATAGTTTGTGTAACTTGGAATTATGTCTCAAGAAAACATATTCAGTGTCTCACTAATTTCATAGCCATATGCAATTTACACAGCTGACACCTACCGTTTGTCAATGATTAAAAAAACAGTTACCATGCAGCAGAATTGGGCTATAGTGGAATTCAAATATGAAGTATTTACATAAAGAAGAACATCATCATCATCATCCCATTTCCTATCCATCTAGGTCCGCCCTATCAAAGACCATGCTCTCAGTTACTTGACGTTCTTCTATGTCCTTTTTTACCAAATTCTATCTAGGTCTTTAAAGGCCTACCTCTCCTCATCCTGGCCACTTGCAGTTTATAAATTCTGTGTATCGGAGATGTCTTTGGCCATCTAAATACATATCCAAACCATTTTAAGCATCTTTCCTCATCTTTACATCTGCCACACTTAATGACTTCCTAATATGGTCATTTCTAATTCTATCTATCAATGTAACACAATTCATCCATCTTAACATGTGCATCTATGTTGCCTAAACTTTTTCTACTTGTTTTTTCTTCATTGTCCAACATTCTGCTTCATAAAATATATCTAAGTTAGTCATTGTCTTGTAAGATTGCCCTTTAGTCTAGCTAGTATTCTTTTATCACAAATAACTCCATTAGCTTGTCTAAATTCTGTCAAACTAGCATCAATCAATTAACTATATCCAACTCAGACCCTCCACCTACCTCTACCATTGGAACCAAAATACTTGATTTTATTACACTATGTACTAAGGGCCTGTTTGGTAGAATTATTCTCAAGAATGTTTGAAAAGTTAAAAATTTAAATTTAAATTTTGACAAATTTTGAATAGAGGAATTTCATTTTTAATTCTAAATTTGGTTCATTTTGGAATTGGATATTGGAATTTTAAAATAATAACGATTTTAGAAATTTGAAAACTGTGTTGAATGTTTAAAACATGAATCACACAAATTTATGAAATGACACTATATATTATATTATGTCCATGGCCTAGTAATTGAGTAAAGGTAATTCACACTTGACCATACTATTGAATTAAATATTAAATGGGCTCCAATATAGTTCTTATTTGTAACGACCCATCTCGCTAACACAATATTGTCCGCTTTGGGCACCCACATACAGGTCCGCACGGCTTTACTTTGGCAAGCCAACCCACTGTTGCTCCCCAAAAGCCTTATGATTTAAATTACAATTGGCTACAAATATGAGCATTAAATTGAAAAATTAATAGAAAAATTGACTTCATATGGGCCCACCTGATTTCATCATTAGCTAAATTATAAAAAGGAAACAATTAACGCGTGAGGGTTGTGGCTTGGTGGTCAAGAGCCCGCCTGAGATATGGGAGGTCTTGAGTTCAAGTCACTCTCAACACAAAAGGGTCACTCCTCATAATGTTACCCGATGTGTCAAAAAAAAAAAAAAAATACAATTTCATTCATCATCCATTAAAATATAGTAGAACAAAAGAATAACAAAAGTAATAAAAATTAATCCCTACTATGATAACAAAAATTAGTGGAACTCCATTCAATACAACATTTTTTAGCTCTCAAAATTTTAATCACTTCAAAATATATTTTTTAATTATAAACCTTTATGGACTTCAAAAACACAACTCCAATTGTTCTAACCAGGGTTTACTAACTTCATATTCAAACATAAGTATTTCCAGTGGACCTATGTTTGACATTATTGGTGGGCCCCAAATAGGGTGTGCTAGATCGAATGCCACCATGCACCTGGATCATTTTAAAAATGTCATAATAAGAAAAAAAAATTAATCACAAGTAGGCTTAGCCACACTTTATGTGGCACTCCTATGTAGGTCCATATTTATCACATTTTTCAGATCCAATGGATATGTCTATACTTGAGTATGGAGTCAGCCAAGTCAATGCAAGGACAAACGGAGGTGGTGTCACAGTAACACCAATATTATAGTTGTGGGGCCAGCAATGTCCGTGCACATCTTTTTATTAAGAACTTCAAGATTTATATGGGTTTGAGACACTTAGACTTTCAGAAATAACAACTTTTCAAAAGAACTTGAAAGTCTAGAATTTTGATAACTTTTGCAATTTACAAAAATGCCATCTATAAAATTCTAGATAAATCAACAGTGGATTTTAATTAGAATTTGTCAAATTCCGGTAAATCCAAAATTCCAACATCAAATTCTGAATAGTAAACATTCCCTAAATCATTATCACTTTTGACAAGTTCCTCATCCATATTCTCTATTCCACATAAAGAATAATTTGGTTATAAAATAATATAAAAATAAACATGGTTCCAATATTAAATGAGGATTGACCAAAACCCCAGATGTATTCTTTTCACTTGTATAAATTTAAGTATGTCATATATTCAGATGGAAAATACATGATATGATAATTATATGGAAAAATGTGATGATGTTGCCTTGTGTCTCAATATGGTGACATTCTAGCTATGATTTATATCTACCCTTAACAAATGATAAATGAGGAAAAACCATCTAAAATTTTAACAGTAAAAGGAAACTTCTTATGTTGATTCTTACCTTCTCTGCAAAATAATTCCATAGGATATGTATGAATGGGATATGCTTCAACAGAGGAGCAAAATCCAGTGACATTCTGTAGAGTAACCTTGTCTTGTTTCTAGATGAAGGCAGGCAAACATGGAGCTGGTGCAGATGTGTTGAACACTGCCTGGTACTTTGTCCCTCCAATTTTCCTGGTTTTGAGATTCCAATTGTTGAGAGAACCATACAAGGTGGCCGGAATTCCATGTCTATCGGATATGGGTCCCAGTAACCTTGGAGGCCAGATGCAGGTGTCAAGAACTTTACCAAGCTGAAAATTCAGATTTATCAAGTCATGAGAAGTTTCCAAACATGAAAGGAAGTTCATCAGATAACAATTCTGTAGTCAAAAATTTCAAATGGGAATTCACACGCTTCATTTTCGGGGAGCAGGTAACATGAGTGCCTTTTGATTTACACAAAATTTAAGCTGTTTGAATATCGGGCAGATCAATAGGAAATAGTGTTCCACAAGACAATCACAATCGATCCTCTGGAAAATGGACAACCATCTACATCCAAATTTTCATACAAAAAAAAATGCACTTTTGGCACATCCAAAAGCAAATATTTCCAGATAACAGATGCCATCTTACTTAAATTGCTGGTCATAGAGGTAGTTTACTATATATATAAATTGTTGAGGCAAATTGCGGATACTTGAGAATAACATGGTGCATTTTTTTCCATTTAAGTGATCTTCTATTGTTGTTCATCTTGAAGATCTCACCTTGGATGGGTAAAAGTATAATGGTCACATTGCTCAGAAAGCCTTACTACTCCTGTTAGAGGACTTTTAGACTCGAAAAATAAAGAGAGGAAAAGGTTGGCAAGTGGAACTTGAAGGTCTGCTAAATGGTAAGCCTGAAGCTCAACATTTATTCCATTTATATAAGATTAATCATTGATGATTTACAAATTTCAGGTAGTTTGGAAAATAGAGACAAACCTTGGCACACTCCATCCCTTCGCGAAGGTTGAGGTGTGAGTAAAAGGGGCATGAGCAAGGTCGAGAAGGTTGTCCAGAAGAAGCCCATGCTCCACTGGCAGTTCCATGACAATCTACGCCATTCACATGAACGCATAAGTTAGAAATATGTTATGATTCATTAACAGGGTTTGCATAAGCAACTAAGTATTTTGAGTCGTGATGACGGATGAAAAAAAAGTATTCAAACGATGGTTATGGACCTTTTGGTCGGAATTCAAGCACCTCAGAACCTTGGGAAATTACATAAATATGTATACCTAAAATACATGTTACATGAAGATATCTACAGATGCATTCATTTTCTTTTGAATCAAAATCTGTAATTGTAGATTTATGCTCACAGGAAGTTCTTAGTGCAGATACACATTGATGATTCTGAATAGTGTAGAAATGCATACATGATTTTATATGCATTTTCAGATATATATATATATATATATATATATATATATATGGTGTAGGTGTCGCTTAAAAATAGGATTAATTTCAGAAGATGAGACTAGTAAGTAATATGGTTACCTCTGCATGGATTTTAAATCCCTGAGGCGGTTGAAGAGATGGAAGCGTCGCCATTGGAGGTGCATCACCAGGCCATATCCAGATCATGCCTTCTTTTTCAAAGCATGGCAATGACCGTATTCTCACATTTAGCAAACGAGTTGATGGCATTTTCTCACATTTCCCGTCTGTTGAGTATTCCCAACCTGAAATTTAGTCCAACTCTACTGATCAGTTGGAAGTAAATTTTCATCTCTGACATATATCAAATAGTCATAATCAATTTAGCAAGTAGAAAAGGGTTTAGTAGCTTCCTTCAAGTATAGATTATTTTCTCAAAATTGCCTACAATGAAGATCTTAAGCATTGATTCAATTCATCCAATATGGAATGCAATGTTTCATTTCCAAACAAATCCTAGGATGAGTCTTTTGGGCCATAGTCCATCTGTTCGGGGCGCACTAGAGGCAAAGCTTCGACAATGAACCATAAGCCCCATACAGATTTATCATTCCATGCTCACATGTCACCACTATGTAGTTTCTAACTGCTTCTGTGTAACGAAATACAAACTGTAGTTATATCCATTGTCTTACTAAGTACCAACCATGGTATGGGCACCGTATCCGTCCTTCATTAACTGAACCTAGATCGAGGGGGCATGCTCTGTGAGCACATGTATTCTGCACACAACCTGGATTTCCATCTTTCCCACGAAAAATGACCCATGGCTCCTCAAAGCAATCTATAGGAATCTGAGAAGGAAACAAGAAACTGTAAATTTCAACATGACTTTTCTAGTATATCCCTTTCTCTGTTCGAGGTAGAATTGACTCACCATTGTGTCATCTTTCAAGCCACTAGAAAAAGCCACAGGGTACCAGAAGTTCTTCAAACTGGGATGGTAGGGCCGGACGGGACCTGATACATCCAAGCTTCTTCTAGGTGATGGCTTAGTATTTACATTATCCATAGATGAGGAGGAAGTGCTAGGAGAAAGTGAACTTCTGTCAGATTCGGTTGTACTTCTATCTTGTAGTAATCTATCATTTACCAAAGCTTCCATGTATGCTAGTTTGTCGAGTGCAGTACCAACCCTCGCTTCTGAGATGTGAACCTGTTGAAAATGAAATAGAAAATGATTATGTAACCATGCATGAATAGAAGTTCTGGTCTACATGTTCATCAAAACACGATTTATATGGCTAATATCTTTAATTGAGATTTGACCTGTCTGTGAGCTTGTGCTAGTTCTTCTTGCAACTCTGCAAGATCTTTCTTCATGGTGCCAATTGACTTGTATTCACGAGCTAATGGGTTGAGAACCTCGACGACCTATAAAAGTGCCAAAAGACGCCATATAAAAGCAGTATAAAATCCAATAACCATCTTTCAATCATCCTTTCAATCTAAAAAGAACCTCTCTAATCATAAAACTTGTAGAAAAGACAAAAAATGCTTAGCTTCAGGTCATTTACATCTTCCTCAAAACCTGTCAATGCATCTCAACAAACCAGGAAAAGCCTTAAATAATATATGAAAAAGGGAAAAAGAATTATTATTTTCAATTTGGAACTCTAAAGATTATGAATATTATAATATGTAGTTTAAGGAAATATTGAGATACAAGCTTTGGAAAAAATGGTCTGATGTGAAAATTGAATGCTCATTATGCATAGGAACAGGGAAAATCCTCTGTAATATATAGCTCATAATTATGAGCATGAACACCAATCTAGTAGTCCAATTGATGGATAGTTTTATTGATTCATTTGGTCTTGTTCTAGAACAGTGGGCTACTCCAATATAGATAGATCATACTGTGAGTCTGTGACAAGTCAAATTGTCCTAATTGTTTGGTTGTTAGAATCTTTTTATGACTGTCACCTTAAATCTTCATTAACTGCCAATAGCAAACCATCCCTTAGACCAACAGGATAGGAGTGCCTTACCACAATCTAAGTTTCCCTTGCAAGGCATTATTCGGTACGTCTCAAGTACCAGATTTGCAGTCGAGAGTTATTTATTGAATTATACATACATACATATATAGGAGCTCTTCCCTAAGAATGAGTTTGCACCAAACTTGGTGCAAACAGCTAATAGGTGCAACTTGAGCCTAGAACGATGGGTGGGTTTCAGAGACAGACTTTTACATGATGCCTATAAAATTTCATTTTCATTGGATGAGAAAAGTGACCTCAAAATTTCATATTTATGAACGATGAAGATTTATTGGGTTAAATCAATATGCTTTAAAAAAAACAGGTGTGGTGCAATTTACGAGGGGTAGGTGGGTGTGAGAACTGGTTTTTTTTTTTTGAAAGATCATGAGTACTGTTTTTAATAGAGAATTATTATATGCATATAGACAGGTTCACCCATGGGACATTGCATGGGTGGGCCCAAGGGATGGGGTTGGGTCCATTTGGAATGCATTTTCAAGATGATGATTCTCATAAAAAATCAGGTCCATTAGATTTCAAAAGCCATGATTTTCAAGGGTCCAAGAATCAACGGTAAAATATGGGCAGTTTTGTATGGATTTCAATTTAACGTTCGATCAACTTAAAATGGGTACACATGCTCATGGAATTAGTCTCACCTCTAATGTGGGGTGAGGATACCCATGTTACAAAAAAAAAAGTTAAAATGAGTACAAATTGGGTAGGGATCCAATTGACAGGATAGGGTAGGGTGTGAGAAGGGTATGGGGTATAAGTGAGGCTCAGGTGGGCCCGTTTGGATTTTGTCACCCATTTTATATATATAGGAATGTCTTGAGTAAATCTATAAACATTACCTGTTTGTGTATTTTGACTAAAGAAGTGTCTAAAGAAGATGAAAAATGACTTTAAAAGGCCTAAAAAACTGATACATGACAAAATATGTAATAAACTATGATGTATGGGAGAAGCCCCCTGTATGTGTGTATATTTCATTGTTGATACAAATTTAAAGTATGATCATCATTAAAACCAAAGAAATGTTAAGCAGTAACTAATTACCACAATTACATCATCCATATTTCATCAGGTACTTCGCAAATGAATTGATGGAAATTAAGGTAAGAATTTATTCAATCCAATTTCAAGTTTCAATTGAATGACCCAGAGCTTTTCAAGCCCACAACAAAGATACCTCATGATCATCCATGAGCATTCCAAACAACCAAAATTCCTGCACCTACTCAAAGACGGAAACATAAAAAATGTGCAACAAAGACTATCTCAATTAACTCATTTTGGTCTTGACAGAAAACTACAACATCATCTCAATCATCCAAAAAAGCCTAAATCAGCACTAAAAATGAAACTACCTACTGATTCTTAAAGAATAGGATCAAACCTACAAAGAACATATTATCAAAGATTTACCTTCTCATGTAGGAGCATGATGGTCAACAGATCTTGGCGTGCCCTCCAATCGAGATATTGGATGTCAAATCTAGCCACCTCTAGAGCTTGATTTACATTCAAGAACTTTCCCTTTGACACTGGTAATCTAGTTCTAGGGTCCTCCACATCAAATAGGGTCCCCCAACCATTTGAATTCTTCTTCTCTGATCCATCTTCCTCTCCAAATATAGCAAATACCCTCAGTCTTCCTCTTACTCCCTACAATCGTCACAAACAGTATTTATTTTTTCAAATACATACATAAATTAACGGATACCCACATACCCACATGTGTTTAAACTTGAAACACCTCTTTTTCACTTAAACAACTTAAATAAAAAACAAATATAAAACAGGTAAACATGGTTTTAGCTATGCCCAACACCATTTTCTTTTCCAAATTTTGAACCGATGCGCCGGAAATGTATTAAAATTGCATCCTCCACACCTTTATATTCAATTTAATGATTTATATATTCTATGCCTAATATGCCTCACATGCCATCAACAACAAATATTTGAAAACTTCAGCAAAGACACTCTTTTACCTTGAAAAAGGACTGAAACATACGGCAGCATCGGTTCTAAATCGATATGTCGGTCAATACAAAGTCCAAGGAAAGTTTTAAAACCATTGAAATCAGACACCCATCTTAGAAAATCATGCAAATAACATACATGGGATTCATTTCTCATGAACTTAGGCATATACCCATTTGAGATTGAGAATTGTAGTCAATGAAAAGTTTACCTTTCTTGTAATTGAATCGAATTTGGAAGGTCTGCAGAGGGAGATGGGAAGAGACAGAGCAGCAATGGCAGTCATGGTGTTCCAGTCAGTGTGAGAGAGGAGAGAAAATGTTTATATTAGAGGCATGGAAAATTTATGTGGGGAGACTTGTTGATAAGAGGTTGGTGTTGCACGCGATCTACGCTGGCCTCCCGCAGCATGCCACGTGGAGGGCCGTGGAGAACTTTTATGTACGCGTGCAATGTTGTTCCTCCACAAGTTCTCTCCTTTGTCCGGAGGTATCAAGTCACGTTGGGCCTTCATATCCTGCCAGCTAGGATTGGGCTGATCTCTCTTATCTAACCATGTCTTCAGGTAGGGCCTTTAGTTCACTGTGACCCGACCAACAAATCCGATCCGACCCAAATATATCTCGAATTTTTTTAAAAAAAAAACTCAACCTAATCTAACCCAAAATAACATGAAAAATTGAGCCGGATCTGAGTGGAAGAAAACTATGTAAGCATGCTCACACTCTGTCTCATCTATTGATTTTAGCACATTAATCACCCTCTAAATTTAACAATCATAATCTATTAATTTTCATAGTTTAATGGTCTAAATATGAAAAAGAGACTTCTTCTATTTTTATTAAAAATATTTTCATCTCATTTTATATTTTTATTTTTATAAAGATTTTTGTTAGATTGAGTCAGAGCAGGAATTTAAATCTTCGATAGATACGATACCAAGATTTGAACTCCTAAATCAGAGTGTGTCAAATTGAAAATAATTTTTTTGAGTTTGATTAGAATGAAAATTTGTAATTATCTTCCGATATTGGACTATTACCATCTCTAATTCTGACCCATTTAATATACCATATTTGGGAGAACTTATTTTTTAAGAATTGGGTAAGAATTTTTTTGTGAAGTTCACTTTGAAAAAATTATTGGAAATTTTATTACAAAATGAGTTCAGTGGGATGTTTTGATATGAGAGACATGAAAACTTTGTTCTATAAAATATGTTTCATAGTGTTCATTAGAAATAATTATTTTCTTAATATCATATATTCTCAAATACAGCAATAGTTTTTTCAAGGAAAAATTAATTTGAGAACGAACATATGTTAGACGGCCATTTTGGCAAGTTAACCATTCTTTAAAAAGAGAATCATTTGTAAATGGGGACTACACAAACATGCATTCTCTATTCCATTTTCTCTATTTTACCCGACTAAATAGTTCTTAATTTAAATATGAATTATAAGATAGTAATTGAGATTTTTCTATTTTTGAAATAAATATGTATATTTTTCAATACTTAAATAGTGACAGGAAGAAAAACAGAGAGAGAACGAAAATACTCTTTTATATAAAAAAAAGTGAATTTAAGTCAAAACTCCAAATAATTAATCTAAAGATGATAATAAATGCAAAAATGAGAAAAATTATAAGTATACTTTTTTAACTATGTGATTTTACAACAAATTAAGTGTCGATAAACAATGATTGGAAGAGGTTGAAGTGATAGCCAAGAACTCGCTTTTAGAAACAAGTGTCTTAAGTTCAATTTCTATTCCACTTTAAAGGAGTACTTTCATTTAAACCTCCAATGAACTATCTAGGATAAATGTTTAATATTATTAATATAAAATTCATAATTAAATGTATTCTAGAAATTAATATTAATGAATGTATACTGGTTTAAAAGAACCAACTCTAAACTAATGGGCTTGGCCATAGTTTGCATATTACCCCCAAAACATTGAGTTTCAGGATCTTAAATCAGCTTTCAAATCTTTACCTCACCATCAGTTCAAATGGAATTAGACTCATTCATTCGCTTTCAAGTTCAAGACACTTCTTACTTCTAAGGAACCAGTTAGGCCAATAAATTATGACCAATTCCGCCAGTGTTTTTTTTAATATTTCTGTTTCAATAATTTAAAAATATTAGAGAAATTTCTTAAATTTTTATCTAAAAGGTTTTTCTATAAATATTAAAGTGATTTATATTTTTCTGATGTAAAATATAGAAAATAATAAATATTTCTCATAATCAAATTTTCCATCTTGATCTATTGGATTTTGTCTAATTTTTTGAGCAAATAATCTAGGTAATCCTGAAATATCTTTTTTCTTTCCAGAATGATTTATAACATTCATCTAGAAAGTAAATTTGGGTTAAAAAGATATCTTTGTATTCTTTGAAGTCTATTGTAGTTTTACAATGGAGAATAAGTAATTGACTTTGGATTTCATCTTCCTTTTTATATCCTGATCCTATGAAATTTTTTATAATATTGAGAAGAAGTGTTTCTACTACTGGAAATAAATTGATATTAATAAATTAAGATATTATAATAAAAATTTCAAACTCCAATAAGAATTGAAATACCTCATGTAATAAAATCAAATTCTTTTGATGGTTCCTCTATATATGAATGGAATATAGATGGACTATGAGAATATCAAAAATTTCAAAAACTTCAATATATATATATATATGCAAATATTTTAAGAACAGGTGATAATACTGAAGAACAAATAGTTGAATTAATAATATCAGGTTTCACAGGATAATTAAATAATTGGTGGAAATATTACATGTCAAACAAAAAAAGAGATGTAAAAACCTCATTCAAAATAGAAATCTTCAATATTGTCAAAAATTTCATAGGATGAGGTTATAAAAAGGAAGATGAAATCCAAACTCAATTACTTAATCTCCATTGTAAGACTAACATATTTCAAAGAATATAAAGATACCTTTTTAACCCAAGTTTACTTTCTAAATGAATGTTATAAATCATTCTTGAAAGAAAAATATATATTTCAGGATTACTTAGATTATTTGCTCAAAAAATAGACAAAATCTAATAGATCAAGTTGGAAAAATTGATTATGATAAATATACCTATGGAGAATTAACTTAAAAGTGGGGTTGCAACTTGGGTCGGGATATATATAAAACCCGACCTGACTCGACCCAAATTCTCAACCTGACCCGACTCGAATTCTAACCCGAATTTTGACTCAACCTGCATTTTGAACCCATTTTAGACTAATTTTAGCCGGGTTGGGTCTGCCTAACTTATAAAATCCTCAACCCGACCCGACCCGAACCCGAATTTCATGCGGGTTTTTATCTTCGCCCGACCCGACCCGCTGACCTAAAATTCTTGACCCGACCCGCATGATTTCTCAGGTCGGGTCATGTGTGTCAGGCCAAAACCCAACCCGAGTTGCAGCCCCACTAAAAAAGGATTAATAAGAGCATGCAGGGGTACAGATTTCAGCCGATACGAAACGTATCGGCGAATATCATTCGATTTGTAACAATCGTATAATATCGGCCGATATGTATTGTATCGGCCATAAAGCCTTCATATCGGCCGATATATCGCCAAATCATATTGGTCTGATATCGGCCGATATGATTAATATCGGTATTTAAAAAAAAAATCAAAATGGTGATGGGCCCGGGTCAAAATATCGGCCGATATTTACATTTTCAATTTTTTTTAAACAGTTTCTTTTTCAGTTTTTTTATATTTTTTAATTTAGAAAAAATAAAATAATAAAATAATACTGATATTTACAAAAAGAGGAGAGAGAATCATATCAGTCGGGGCATTTTTTGCACCCATGAGAGCATGGATGCACATTGTAAAGAGACAACTGAATTGAGTGAAATTTCTGAGCATAGTTGCTTGTTTTAGTCTTCAAGTTGATGAGTCTGAGTCTCTTATTGGGTTTTTTTTAGTTTGATTTGATTTATGTGTTTGAATTAAATTTTAATTTTAAGTGTTGAATGTCCTTGTATAGTGAATTTAATTTGTTCATGTATTGCATGTTTCAATTCTTTAATTAAATTTTAATTTCATATTCAAATAAATTTATTAGAAGGTTCTCCGATTTTCAATCCGAATTCGAGTTAGATTAGAATTCATGCATGTTTAACTTTTTAATTACATTTAATTTAGTTGATTAAGTGTGTTAAAATTTAACATTTGAATTTTCAATTCCTCATTTGAATTGGATTTCTAGAACACCTAATTTTTTATTGAATTTTGTCCGGTTGAAATTTATACAATCTCTTTCTTTCAAAGGGAGTTGGATATCTTGGATTTCATTATGGAATCCTTGATCCAGTCTGAAGATCTCGAGTCTAAAATTATCAATTAAATAGGTGTTAAACTCATCTTAGTCATCATCGGTGTCTAAGTTAATACTTAAAAATTATTTTTAAATTTTAAAATACTTAGTTAATTGTAAACTATTCGTATCATTATTATCAAAATTACTAATCTTATGATTCTTATCTACCTAAAATTATGAATGGCATCTGAAATTATAATGGCTTGGAAACCACGTAAAACGGATATAAAAGAAGTCGGCAAAAAAGTTTGTTCAAAAGCTCAGTGCCTTCCACGGTGGAACCTCTTTTAGAATATTTTCTAAGAGAGAGAGTTATAAACTAGACAACTCCCCAATTCCACTCACTCAAATAAAAAGTTTTAGCCTTTTAGGTTGGGTTAATGCTTTATAGTGGCCCAAGCCCAATTACATATTTAGAACCTCGAGTCCATTCTAAGCCCGTCAAATTTTGCAGGTTAAAGTCCAAACTTCCCTATTTGAAAAAGCACTAAGCTCGAGCTTAAAATTGTAAGTGGATATGATGGTTACAAATGGATAAAATTTAAATTCGAAATTCAATTTCAATTATTTGAACATACTAGTCAAAGTTACCAGACATCCTTGGCTTAATAATTTTTAAGAACTTCCAATGAATTTACTACTAAGATGAAATGACTAAAATTGAGTTTTGAATTCAAATTTGGTCTACTTGTAACCACCACGTCTATTTTCAATATGTACAATCTAATTTCTAATTAATTTCAAAATAATTTAAAAAATAGAAAACGATTAAAATACACATATACACATAATAGTTAAATGGACCAAACAATCCAATGGGCTTCCACGAGTTTCTTACAAAAGCCTAAATCTCACTGTTCATATAACCCGATTCAAGCATTTTACTCAAGCCCGACCCGACAGACTAGCATATGTATTAAAAAATGGACGCACATTCTAACAAGTACAAAAAATTTTAGGAGACATGGGATGAAGTGAAATTTCTATTTTACCTCTACCGGTGTACCGCTTATCAAATATCGGTGTACCGATAACACACTTTTCTGCATGTATATGGTGTGTTATCGGTACACCATTATTTGATGAGCGGTATATAGGTAAAAATAAAATGGGAATTTCACTCTATCCCGTGTCTCCTAACAGATTTTGACCGTATTAGAGTGGCTGGCCATTCAAAAACCCTACAAATTAATTGTTAAGCCACATTTTAGATAATTAGGTGACCATCTACATATAATCTAACTTACTTTTGGTCCATCCGTGGCTTTACTGTGTGTCACCCACTGTGGTCATACTTTAGTCATAAAGTTTAAGTCTTCATTATTTTTATCTATTATTTTAAGAAATTGGTCAGTTGAATTTTTAAACTAAATTTTATTAAAACTTATTTTGCAAGCATAAAGACATGTGAACTATTTTTTTTCCTCTCACATGTATTGTTTGATGTCAACTGGATCACTGTTTAATTAAACTATTTTAAGGAAATCTCACTACTTTATAAATTTTTAAATATTTTGATATTGAAAACTATATTCTTAAGTAAGTAGTTGGTAACATGATTTTAAAAATTAGCTAGAATGTACAACTGGATTTTGAGAAGCCAATAACAAGTTTTAAATTTTTATAATGTGAATTTCAAAATTGGCTGTGATTCAACTTTCAACACTATTAGAATTTAAATTTGAAATTCAATTATAAGATATTTGTTCCACTATTTAATGATTTTATATACATGGGCGAGTTTATGCCTTACCTTATGCTTGTATATTTTTTATGCTATACATGTTTCCTCCAAAATATAAGACTGACTTAAACATTTAAAATTTAGGATGAAATTATAAATTTATGGAATCTACAATTTTATATAATTTTAGTTTATCTAGTATAGTTTGTAAATATTATTTTTTATAATTATAGATTCGCAAGAGTATCAATAGACAATAAACTTGTAGAAAATAATTTGTCTAATTCAATTATAGGTACTCACCTTAGATGATATCTATGACTTTAATGATGACGATGAATTTTACATTTTGTAGAACAGGATTTTAAAGTCAGAAATTTTGAAATTTTACAAAATTTTAATTTACATATTTAAAAAAGGTCTCATGGTGAACATTTGTAGAATTTTACATTTTAAACTACTTTTTCATCATCATCACCACTTGACGTTTATGTAAAATTGGGCCTTTTCTATTCAGTTCTTGACTGGATAAAGCATTTTAGGGATAAGATAATTTAAAAGAAATTATTTTATTGAATCATTATAACTTTGTGAGATGAATTATAAGAAGTCAACCGTTGATAACAATTATAAATTCAAAATTTAAAATCACAAAGCTTAAATGATTAAATAGAGTTCAACTATTGTCTTTATTATTTTCTAGGATTCTAAACAAAGTTATATGACACACTTAAAAATTATAGTTTATAGCTTCTCCAAATTTGAAAAAGAAAGCTTTTTCTTTTCAATGTATCTCTTTTACTACTGTCAATTACAAATTTTGGCTGAAATTTGTTGTTTTGGATTTAAGTCAAAATATAAATATTGGCAATATCAACATTTTTTTAAAATACTATGTTTGTCAAAATTTGGAAAATTTTAGTTTATATTGATCAATTTTGATTAATTTTACTTGTCGATAAAACAAAGATGGTCAAAATATTTAAATCCTCTTTAAGGATTGATAAATTGATTTTTTTATCAAAATTTGTAACTAAGTTCAAATCTTACTCACATATCTCAATTGCATGAAAGGATTCAATCAACATTTACCTTGGTGTTGCCTTCAATTTTTTTTAATAAATATACATCTAACATTTTGTGGGGCATAATAACTATATATAAAACACAATCCTTTGTTCTTAAAAAAATCTAGTTCATCTAACATATTTTTAAATTAAAACAAAGATCATCAATATCATCCATCCATCTTCATGTTGGTGAATATGATAATATTTTAAGATTGTAGATCTTTTTTTTTTGGATTTAGATATGAAAAATTTAGACACAGTTCTACTAAAATCTCTACGGGTGAACCCACTATTTCCTAGGACCACCAAGATTAGACCATGAGGGTTTGAACCCACAATCTTCCATTTCCTGATATAGGAGATAACCAGTCGAGCTAGACTCATATTAGATACTTTCTTAATAAAGTAAATCTCATGAAAACATGTTATCAGATTAAAGGCTCCACATATGTCAAATTATTAAAACTTAAAAGAATGAATATTCTCGCATAAATGCGCCTTACTTTCTTGTTCTATTCCTTTTATCAGTTTGGGACCTATGGTTTAAAATAATAGATAAATAATGAGTCAACTAATCTATAAATCGTAGGGTGTAAGCAACAATGATGAGAACAACAAACTAATAGTATGGATGAGTTTGATAGGTTTTCTTATTGTTTTTATTTATATATATTTTTAAAAATTGAAAGTTTTAAAATTCTAACCATCTACTATGAAGACTATTGATCGATCGCTTGAATAATAATAATTTTTGGCTTTGACCTAACTTTAATCTTGAAACATCATTTTCTAACTATCCACTTTTGTAGCTTACTAAGTTTCATGTTGAAGTAAATCTAATAAAATGTTTTATATGATATAATTTATAGGCCTTATAAAATATTTAATGTCGAATGGTTAAGAATGCGAGAAATAGGGGTTGGCTTAGTGATTGAGAGAGAAGATTTGAGAATTGAGGTTTTGGATTTAATTTTTAATAATTCTAATAAAGGGTCACTTCCCACATGCTTACTCGTTATATATGGATTGTAAGTTTTTCACATGTTCTGTGAAACTGGTAAGGTGCGACCCGTGTGCTAATATGTATATTCATCTGGAAATGTAGAAAATGACAAGTGTAATGGATGGATGAAATTTGAAAACCTTCTAATGATTTCATCTTATGATTTAAAATTTTAAAGTTACGCTTTTCATAAATCGTTGATTTTTTATGTAATATGTTATAAAATTATAATCATTAAATAGAGAAATCTCTTTTAAATTATTTTATCAATGAAATGTCTTATCCAGGGATTTAAATACCGGGCCGACCGATATATCGGCCGATATGCAAATATCGGCCGGTAAGTTTCTCTGTCATCCGGTTTTTTTTTTTTTTGAAATTTTGTCCAAATTTTTTTGGGTAATGTCGGAAAATTTGGGGCTTCTTGAAAATGTAATTTTTTCATTAAATATCGGTCAAATATATATTCAAATTATTTATTTAAGTTTCATCTATTTTTAATATTAAAATTAACAATAGATGATGTTAACTTATAAAAACATGAAAATGTCCCATTAATCCTCTCAAGTCTCATCAAGAAGTAGATCCTATTATATAATTAATCAATCTTAGCATAATTTTTAATGAGATTAGTGTCACTTATTATAATTTTTAATTTATTGAATAGTATTTTAAAATTCAAATCATGTTTTTAAAATTTTCAAGAAGTGGTAATAAAAGGTAAAATAGTATTTTATAAGTGAAGACCTCTGAATAATATGGTATTGTTTATTTTTTTTTAGACTATTAGATATCTATCAAAATTTGAATTCATTTTAAGTAGATCTCAATAAAATTGAATTTCATATCTTAAAATTTGAATTACATCAAAGCTTGTTCAAATTTTCTCAAAACAAATGTAATATTACTATGGATCCAGCTCTTCATATGGATAACCCGAGACGTGGAAATAAAATCTTGTATACGTCTCTTCCGGAAGTCGCTCATCATTAGACGTGTAGTCGGATGTTGACGATGGATTGTGGTACTGCCAACTATCAGATGAGGATTGCGACTGACGATCTGAAATCGACATGTACTGCATATTACTGGATAATGAGTTCGTGTCGAAGTGCCCATAGCTCGGTTGACCATAATATCATCCTGTGGGCGTATATCCGAAAAATACATATCCTTCACCGGGCAAGTTTGTTCCGCTATGAGGAGGTGTATGTTGCCTATCATCCTGTTGGTAATGGACTTCACTCATGTTGGGATAATACCCCGGTGGGCCGGCAGGCTCAACATCCACAACAATATTTGGATGAGTAAAATCCAACCCATCATCTGACCCATTACCGTCATCGGTAGATGAATCAGAATCAGATCTAGCCGACCCATAATCACGTATGCTGGGTTGGCTGCTTAGAACAACAGGTTCTTTTCCTCTTAATGATCTCTTCCTTTGTGAAGAGCTAGATACCCCATCTGTCCCAGTGGGCCTTTCACTAACAGAATGACGACGTGGAGCCATCCTTGTATTTGTCTGACGTTCTAGACCCATATTTGGAGGGCGGGACACACTTATTGAATGGCGGCGACCTTCATTTTCCGCTTCTTCCTCGGAATCTTGCAATTCTCCCAACTCTATACTTTGATCTAAAAATGATATATCTAGATCATGCAGTGCAGGTTGTTCTTCCTCTTCGATCCATTCACTTAATGGATCATTATAGGTAAATAGAGACTCGAGGTCGATCGGGACGAAAAAATTATTTGCATCTTCCCCGTGTCAACTCGGGGTACCTCCTCAAATTCCTTGCCCTTAGCCTCTGATTGTAGTGTAGGTACACTAAATCATTAAGTCTTTGAGATGATAATCTGTTTCAAGGCTTGCTATGGACATATTTAAATGTCGACCAGTTACGCTCGCAGTTGGTTGCACTGCACGTCTGGTTCATGCTTGATTACTCAATATAGGTGAGCTGTTGCCAAAATATGTCCACCATTGTGTAGTACTCATCGTCGCCGTCTCTCTCAACCTAACATCGACAGCTTCATTCGCAAATGACTCCAAGCGGTTCTCATAATTGTGTAACTTCAAAACAAAAATGAAACACAATTAGTATTATCGGATAATGAACAACTTTCAAATCATCGAAAATATGGAGATCATAATGAACAAAAGTAGTACATCTCTAAAACATGCCGCCCGTTTACCAGGATGCATGACACCCATAATCTCCAATGTTCGTCTTACACAGTTACGAATTGATGTTCAGCGTTCCTCATGTCGAACGCATTCGCAAAGGGCCTACTTCTCGCCATCTTCATCAATTCTGTCTTGCTTCTTAAGAAGCTCTGCATTGTAAGGAATACTGTGGCGAAACGTGTTACTGCAGGTCGTAGTAGTTCACGACGTTTCGTGTACTTTCTCATTACCTCTAAGATTCTAACATGATTGTATATAAATGTGGTGACATCCTTACACCAGTCAATTAGGTTCCCAAATTCCCTCACATTAGCAAAATCTTTGAGGATCAAGTTTATGCAGTGGGCCGCACAGGGGGTCCATAAGATCCACGGGTATGTGTTCCCGACCTTCCTCCCTCCCGACTTATAGCCCGCTCCATTGTCCGTTACAATGTGGACAACATTCTCAGGTCCAATTTCTTCACAGACAGACACCATCAAGGTACAAAGAAAGTCACCATCATTTACTCGGCCTGATGTGTCGTATGATTTATGATACACTGTGCCACATTGATTATAAATGAGGAAGTTAACGATACTACGGTTATCGTCACTCTTCCAGCCATCCGACATAAGGGTTACTCCCGTATCCTCCCAGGAAGACTTACAATTATTTACCCATTCTCGGATCCGTTGTATTTCACGGGGGATGAACGTGGTAGAAATCTCATACGGCGATGGGAAGTTGATATTATGTCCAGCAGTTGCGGATGCAAAGCACACAGACTTAAAATATGGATTTAAGATTTCAGTCGGTGGCCGATGGTTGTCGGCGAAAAACTTAATGGCTGCCGTCCCAACTAATTCTTTTGCCGTCTCTTTGTCTACTTGATTTATTTTTCCTTTTTTTAAGGAAGTTGGTCTGTCCCACATTGAATCACCAGCACCAAATGTATTCAGGTTTACACCGTAGCGTTCAGGCCTTGCTTGTTCTCCTCCTCTGAATGCATTTTTAATGGAATTCCATCGGCCCATAAGTCCAGATTTTTGTCTGGATGATTCACGCACAGTCCCTGATCCACTCGCACCGCCTGTGTAGAGTATTAAATTTCAGTATTTAGCATTTTAATGTAATTAAGAAATAAATTGCTTTTGTTACATTAAACAATTAATTTAAAGAAATTAACCTACACCACTCTGCCTTCTCATCTCATGTTCGCGGCGACTAATTCGCATTACACGCCGCAGGTCTCTGTCCTCCTCAATCTCGTCTGGATCCTCTTCTGAAGACGACGGGTCATTTTCCATGTATTGGCCTTCCATTTTACTTTCTAAACAGTCGGCCATTATGTGACCGATAACATGCTCTTCTGCTTTAGTCCTTATTTTCTTTTTTTTGGCATTCACTTCCAGTAGTTGCCTGCAAATAATTTGTGTTTGTGCTGGTGCGCATTTGCAAGCGGCTACATCTCCCCGTCTTTTCGGCTATATGTGCCTTCAAACGGGTTATTCCTCCAGATACCATCTTTTCACAAAAGTTGCATTTGACTTTATTGTTACTATGTCGTTCACCGAACGATCATGTTGGATCTTCATTGTTCTTAGCCATTGCTGTTTAAGAATTTGATTTTTTTGATACATTTACACATTTTTGGGCAATTTATCACATGAAAATAGGGGATTAAATGATAAAATTAAAAAAAAAATCATCTGCTGTGAACCTAAAACTTTTTACAGTAATAACACACTACAAAGTCAGAGGCTTCATTTAAAAAAAGAATCTGATTTTTTTGATACATTTACACATTTTTGGGCAATTTATCACATGAAAATAGGGGATTAAATGATAAAATTAAAAAAAAACATCATCTGCTGTGAACCTGAAACTTTTTACAGTAATAACACACTACAAAGGCAGAGGCTTCATTTAAAAAAAGAATCAGATTTTTTTAATACATTTACACATTTTTGGGCAATTTATCACATGAAAATAGGGGATTAAATGATAAAATTAAAAAAAACATCATCTGCTGTGAACCTAAAACTTTTTATAGTAATAACACACTACAAAGTCAGAGGCTTCATTTAAAAAAAGAATCCGTTTTTTTTGATACATTTACACATTTTTGGGCAATTTATCACATGAAAATGGGGGATTAAATGATAAAAAAAAAAAAACATCATCTGCTGTGAACCTGAAACTTTTTACAGTAATAACACACTACAAACTCAGAGGCTTCATTTAAAAAAAGAATCTGATTTTTTTGATACATTTACACATTTTTTCACAATTTATCACATGAAAATGGGGGATTAAATGATAAAAGAAAAAAAAAAATCATCTGCTGTGAACCAGAAACTTTTTATAGTAATAACACACTACAAACTCAGATGCTTCATTTAAAAAAAGAATCTGATTTTTTTGATACATTTACACATTTTTTTCACAATTTATCACATGAAAATGGTGGATTAAATGATAAAATTAAAAAAAAAAAAATTCATCTGCTGTGAACCAGAAACTTTTTATAGTAATAACACACTACAAACTCAGAGGCTTCATTTAAAAAAAGAATCTGATTTTTTTGATACATTTACCCATTTTTTCACAATTTATCACATGAAAATGGGGGATTAAATGATAAAATAAAATAAAAAAATCATCTTCTGTGAACTTGAAACTTTTTACAGTAATAGCACACTACAAACTCAGAGGCTTCATTTAAAAAAAGAATCTGATTTTTTTGATACATTTACACATTTTTTCACAATTTATCACATGAAAATGGGGGATTAAATGATAAAATTAAAAAAAAAAATCTTCTTCTGTGACCCTGAAACTTTTTACAGTAATAACACACTACAAACTCAGAGGCTTCATTTTAAAAAAGAATCTGATTTTTTTGATACATTTACACATTTTTGGGCAATTTATCACATGAAAATAGGGGATTAAATGATAAAATTAAAAAAAAAAATTCATCTGCTGTGAAGCAGAAACTTTTTATAGTAATAACACACTACAAATTCAGAGGCTTCATTTAAAAAAAGAATCTGTTTTTTTTGATACATTTACACATTTTTTCACAATTTATCACATGAAAATGGGAGATTAAATGATAAAATTAAAAAAAAAAAATCATCTGCTGTGAAGCAGAAACTTTTTACTAATAAACACTACAAACTCAGAGGCTTCATTTAAAAAAAGAATCTGATTTTTTTGATACATTTACACATTTTTTCACAATTTATCACATGAAAATGGGGGATTAAATGATAAAATTAAAAAAAAAAATCTTCTTCTGTGACCCTGAAACTTTTTACAGTAATAACACACTACAAACTCAGAGGCTTCATTTTAAAAAAGAATCTGATTTTTTTGATACATTTACACATTTTTGGGCAATTTATCACATGAAAATAGGGGATTAAATGATAAAATTAAAAAAAAAATTCATCTGCTGTGAAGCAGAAACTTTTTATAGTAATAACACACTACAAATTCAGATGCTTCATTTAAAAAAAGAATCTGTTTTTTTTGATACATTTACACATTTTTTCACAATTTATCACATGAAAATGGGAGATTAAATGATAAAATTAAAAAAAAAAAATTCATCTGCTGTGAAGCAGAAACTTTTTACACTAATAACACACTACAAACTCAGAGGCTTCATTTAAAAAAAGAATCTGATTTTTTTGATACATTTACACATTTTTTCACAATTTATCACATGAAAATGGGGGATTAAATGATAAAATTAAAAAAAAAAATCTTCTTCTGTGACCCTGAAACTTTTTACAGTAATAACACACTACAAACTCAGAGGCTTCATTTTAAAAAAGAATCTGATTTTTTTGATACATTTACACATTTTTGGGCAATTTATCACATGAAAATAGGGGATTAAATGATAAAATTAAAAAAAAAAATTCATCTGCTGTGAAGCAGAAACTTTTTATAGTAATAACACACTACAAATTCAGAGGCTTCATTTAAAAAAAGAATCTGTTTTTTTTGATACATTTACACATTTTTTCACAATTTATCACATGAAAATGGGAGATTAAATGATAAAATTAAAAAAAAATAAATTCATCTGCTGTGAAGCAGAAACTTTTTACACTAATAACACACTACAAACTCAGAGGCTTCATTTAAAAAAAGAATCTGATTTTTTTGATACATTTACACATTTTTTCACAATTTATCACATGAAAATGGGGGATTAAATGATAAAATTAAAAAAAAAAATCTTCTTCTGTGACCCTGAAACTTTTTACAGTAATAACACACTACAAACTCAGAGGCTTCATTTTAAAAAAGAATCTGATTTTTTTGATACATTTACACATTTTTGGGCAATTTATCACATGAAAATAGGGGATTAAATGATAAAATTAAAAAAAAAATTCATCTGCTGTGAAGCAGAAACTTTTTATAGTAATAACACACTACAAATTCAGATGCTTCATTTAAAAAAAGAATCTGTTTTTTTTGATACATTTACACATTTTTTCACAATTTATCACATGAAAATGGGAGATTAAATGATAAAATTAAAAAAAAAAAATTCATCTGCTGTGAAGCAGAAACTTTTTACACTAATAACACACTACAAACTCAGAGGCTTCATTTAAAAAAAGAATCTGATTTTTTTGATACATTTACACATTTTTTCACAATTTATCACATGAAAATGGGGGATTAAATGATAAAATTAAAAAAAAAACCTCATCTACTGTCAAATACTACTTTTTTTACAGTGTACAAACACTACTCACTGAGAGGGTTGGGTTAAAAAATATTCATACGTTTTGGGTACATTTACATATTTTTTGGTAATTTATCACATGAAAATGGGGGATTAAATGATAAAATTAAAAAAAAAAAGCCTCATCTACTTTGAAACTGAATTTTTTTACAGTACACAAATACTACTCACTGAGAGGGTTGGTTTAAAAAATATTCATACGTTTTCGGTACATTTACATATTTTTTCACAATTTATCACATGAAATCGAGGTTTTTGTTTAAACATTTTAAATTAATAATTACGTTGCATGAAATTTATATTTTTTCACAGAACCTTCTTTCTAAAATCAGAAGGGTGTTTTATAAAAAAAATCAACAACTTTTCCCAATAATTACTATTTCTTAATTCTTATAATGTTTTGTAGTACATTTTCACTTTAGAAAATAAAAGAAAATGAAAAAAAAAACTAATCTGCATGAAAAAAAATATCATACATTCATAATAACTTCTATGCTAAATTTTTAAGGCTTTAAGCATAAATAAATCACTATCAATAATTAATAATCCATATTTCTAAAACAACAACATATTACAAAAAATACATTAAATATTAAACTATACATTAAAACCATAAAATATTTAGATCAGAAGGCTAAAACATTAAAATGGAATAAAAAATTGCATGAAAATGAAGATCAATCTATTTCCAGTACTTTGAACGGAATGATCTTCTAAGATAAGCCAATAATACACAAGGATTTCCAATTTTGCCGGATGACCGTTTGTAAGATGGGGATAGGAGTTAGAAAATACCATTGCTGGATGAGTGAGTTTTGGAATGAATTTGTGGCTGAATGAAGAGATGTATGGGGTACTCATATAGTGGAAGAGTTCGGTCGGTTCAGATCACGGGTTTCAGAAATAATATTAAGAAATTCAGGCGTGGGAAACAGAAAGAATCCCACAGCTTGTTGGATGGGATATGATGCAGGATTCCTGGGCGATATTTTGGACGATATATCACGCGATATATCTTCTGTTATATATCGCCCGATAATCGTTAAAATATCGCCGATATTAATTTTTAATTAATATTATCTGTAACGTTACGGACCGATATACAGGGATTATCGGCCGATATTCTAGACCGATAAACGGTCCAAATATCGCCCGATATTTGTACCGAATATCGCCGATATCCAGTGGGTCCCACTACCGATAACGTTTTTTTTTTTAAAAAAAACCGGGCTTTCCAGACCAATAAATAGCTTATTGGGTGATATTGTATCCGATATACGGACTGATATATCGCCCGTATCGGGCGATATCATTTTTTTTTTTAAAAAAAAAACCAAAAATAAATGTAATAAATCGATATTTACCAATATCGGCCGATATTGGAGACCGTTTATCGTCTATACCGGCCGATATTCCTACTGTACGGCCGATACTTATCGTATCGGTCGATATTGATCGGTTTGAAAAAATCGATATATATCGTCCGATACATATTAAAACCGATATATATCGGTCGATACAATATACATCGGCCGATATTTTCACCTTAGGTCTTATCAATCTCACATAGTCCAATCTCATTAAAAAATCAATGTCCTAAACATCAGTACGTTAGAAAGACGAGATTGTGGGAGAGGCCTCCAAAGAGAATCGAGAATGGATAAGAGGGGAATATTCTTAGTTAGAGCATTCTACTAGTAAGAGATTCTTCTTTTATTTTTTAATTTTATTTAATAACAATAATTAGTAGTAACAAGGAGAAAACTTTTTCTCAGTGGAAAAGGTTATTTCCTACAGATAAATAGGAGAAAATCACTATTTTATCTCTTTAAATTTCTATATAAGTTAATAACATATAGTAAATCTATTTATTGTTGAAAATATTAAGTCAGTCAATAACAAAAATTCAGATAATGCCCATTATAGAAATTCAGAGGGGGAATGATTTAAGGGAAAAATTTTGGAGAAAAGGGCTAAGTATTAGAAAATCTTAATTTTTACCATTCTCAAGGGGAAAAAGACCTTTCCACCACTTTGATTAAAAAGGAAAAAAACAAAAAAAAATTACAATGTTAAAAATTATTATAATAAATTTTACTTTTATCCATTCAATATCTTTATTATTTTCTACATATTTCATTCAATTATGTCTGACCCACTTCAAATCTTAATAGTATCCTTAAAATTTTCCTTTTTTTCTTCTTAATTTTTTAATTTTTAATTTAAGTTATTTTGTTAAACAAAGAAAAAAAAGAAAAAAAATCTTCTCCTTCAGTCAAAGGGTATTTGGTAAATTAGGCATTAAGCAACGTGCTGCCCTCCTATATTTCTGCTTCGAAGTTGATGCAGACAACACTAAAGTCCACCAATTACACTTGCCATCTCCTTCTCTCCTTCTCTCTCTCACTGTGTCGGACTGAGTCGAGACTCGACATGACTGATTCCAAGGTCGAGACAATATCCCGACTCGCCCAGTGGAGGATCGAGAACTTCGGCCCCGCCTCCTACCGCCGTTCCGATTCATTCAAAGTCGGAATCTGGAACTGGTAAAATCTCATTCCCTTTCTCCCTAACCTCATGGTTCAAAATGGGTCCTTGCAAATTCTCTTATTTACATTCACCCCTTTCTCAAATCTCATTTCAGGCACTTGTCCATTGAAAAGAACCGGTATCTCTACGTGCGCCTCTTTCCTGAGCCCGGCCGAGTCTCCAAAGAGCAGCCTCCAATTGCCAGGTTTGTTCTTCGGGTTTCAAATGTTGGCGCAAACCGCAGGCCCTACATTTCCCCCGGTATATTTCTCTTTGCCTGCATCTGATCAATTGCTTGTAATTTTCTTTTCTTTTGAGCTGATTTTACTTCTCCTTTCAATGTGTGATTGCCTACTGTTATCTTTAAGTATCTGAATTGTGCTGTCTGAATGTCGAATTTCATGGGCTTATCAAATTATGAGTTAAGTTATAGTTTTATAGATGAAGAATATTTCCCATAATCGTCCGTTTTAGTATTTTTTTTTTTTTTTTGGTTTGGCTCTAAAGTCGAATGTTTCAGTAAAAAGATGGTCCAATTCTTGTAGGGAAAATATAAGTAATATTTAAATCATTTTACTGAAAAAGAGTATTTTACTTAGTTAAAACTCGAAATTACGTGAGTATATTAAAGTAAGCTAGTACTATTTAAAGTGAGAGTAGTCTTTTTTTTTTTTACTCAAACATGTTGATTGTAGTATAAATATGAATATTTAAACAAAAAAATTAAAAATATGTGACACAGAGATTGGGTGAAATAAGACCAAGTAGAGTTGCCATAGGTATAAAATGATGCCAAAATAGTTGAAATAGATCAAAAGGAGGACTTTTGGTACATGATTTTGTTTCAATTTTTGTACAGGAGTTATTCTCAAAAAAAAATTATACTGGGGTGGAACATTTCATCCATTTTGACTAGATAAAACGAAATTTATTACTATTATTTTTTCAGCACATATTGGTTACTATAGTGCTGTTGAGCATCTACATTTTTCTTTTTATGTTTTGTTTGCTTTCATGGGTTCACTCCTTTGATACTGGGAATGTCTTTAATCACCTGAATTATGTTGTTTATGCTTTGACTTTCATGGGTTTATTGCCATGCAACCTGCACTACATATGACTAGGGGTTCTACTGTTATGGAATAAAAAGTTTTTAAACGGATAATTGCGTACTAGTAATGTCTTTAATCATCTAAACCTTATTGTCTCTTTGATGACTTTGATGTGGTAAAGTTCTGGTTTTAGGAAGATAGTTTCAATCCCAGTAATCGCCAAGGCAAAAACCATTATGTAATGACCAGTATAAGAGTTAACCTATTGTATAAGACCAAAGAATCCCTTAATCAAAATTCCCTTCTCTTCAGAAGGAAGTTCTTGAATTATGCTTCAAAATTGAATAGAGAATTAGTAAAATGAAGATAAAAAACATGGACTGCAACTTGAGAGTATCTGACTTGGATATTGCGAGTATGACTAACATAGGGTGGGCAAAGAAGAGATAACCTAGTGGAATGTTGTGTCACCATCGAGTTCCACATTGGCTAAAGGGGAATTTTTATAAAGCAGAGGTTGGATGTGCATTATTTTATGGAGTTTGATACTGGTTTAAATTACGTATGGTAGAGCTGTTTATGTTAAGATGGCCCATAAATGTCCTCAATGATGATTTGCCAGACCTACACAAAAAACCAGGAACAACTGCATGACCGGTAATTGAAGGGTTATGAGTAAAAAGAGGAGAAAGAGGATTGATAGGTACTTGGAATGTAGTGGTAAAAAGTTTGGTGCAATAAAGAACATGGCTTTTGGTAGTGTTGAGTGGAAAAATAGAACTTATAAGCCAACCACAATTAGATGGTGTAATGCTTTGATAGTTGTTTGCCCCATCTATTTGGAATCAAGTTTCCTAGTTCTACATTTCCATTCCAACCTATCAAAAATAATATTCTTTGTCAGACATTAATCTTTCATTTCCTTTCAGACCACTTCAACCGATGTCCTCAATGGCCTCCCTTCTCCTTTTTCCCTCTATTAGCAATCCTTCGAGATTTTGTATTTTTTTCCTTAATGATATTTGCAATCCTTCAATTCTTTGTATTGGAGATGTATGATGATGATATTCTTTATATTGTCTTCTCGATTACTATGTTTGGACCTTGAACCATCTATATTTTGGACTTGTGTCCTTTGATGCATAATTTTATTTGGAACCACTAGTACAGGATCTAGATTTGGACTTAGGACCTTGAAATTGGATCCCATTTCCTGCTAAGCTCTTGATCTCCCTTGAGTTTGGGTCAATTGTATCCCTAGCTGTAGGGCATCTTTCTCAAACCCAAACTTTCAATGACAACTAAAAAGGAGCACATTATTCTGAAGTTGTAGAAATTATAAAACTGTATATTGTATTAAATCCCTATGCTATTACATGTGTCTATAGCCTCTACCCGACCCTAGGGCTATCACACTCAGACTCAAACACTTAACTAATTACAAATCAAATACACCTCTTAATTAGAGGTAAACCCAAACTAGGAATCCTAATTAGATGATAACTTTAATTATTCCAACACGCCCCCGCAAGCTGAAGCGTGGATAAACGCAAAGCTTGGAACGTGACGAAACGGCAGATGAACTGCAAAAGTGGCACACCGACTGACCATAAAGATTTGTTGAAGAAGCAGCATACTGATTGGCTGCAAAACTTGTTGAAGTGGCAGCGTTGACTGGCTTCAAATGTGTGTTTATGTGGCAGCGTTGATTGGCTGCAAAATAATAGGCGGCAAACACCGATGCCAGCTTGAAATAGAGAAAGAGGCTCAGACGATGTCTGTGGCCGTAAAACAATTGTCCGGCAAACAATGATCGCAATATGCGATAAACACAGGCGATGAATAGCCTGAAAAACCAAGGGCATAATAAATGCCAAAAAAAGGCTGAAGTCATCAAATTGATCAATCAGATGGGAAAGGCCAGCAAACAATGGCTTAAGTCATAAAAACCAGCAAATGAGGCTGTAGCCATGAAAGACCACCAAATGGACTGAAGCCATGAAAGGCTAGCAAAGGCTGAAGTCATAAAAGACCAGTAAATAGGGTTGTAGTCATACAAGGCCAGCAAATAGGGTTGAAGTCATAAAAGACTAGCAAATGAGGTTCTAGCCATGAAAGGCCAGCAAAGAATGCCTGAATCAGAATCCTCCAAGTAAATAAGTGGATGAATTTCAAAACCAATGGACATGTGTCCAAAACATGCCGTCTCATTTTCGAGAAACGACAAAACAAGGCGTGCTCGAACAAAGGGCAAGTTGTGTCCTTTTCTTCGGCTAAAGAGGCCGTCTCATATTGGAGAAACGGCAAAACAAGGCTGCTCGAAGGCAACTAAGTAAGGAGAAGGGCAATTTGTGTCCCTTTCTTCGGAGTGTCGACGAAACTGATGAAAGTATGAGGAGAAGGGCAATTTGTGTTCCTTTCTTCGGAGCGTCGATGAAACTGATGAAAGTAGGAGGAGAAGGGCAATTTGCGTCCCTTTCTTCAGCTCTCCCCCCTTTCTTCTTGGCACAGATCATGGCAAGAAGAACCAACAAAACACGAATGGTGCAAAACTATATCTGGATTCGACTGTCACTGGCGACGGCAAATAGTAAGTAGGTGGGAACCCTTTTAAAAAACGCAACACAAAACAAAGGAAGAGAGGTCTTTTTTTTTTTTTCCGTGATGTCCCTCCCTCCCCCTACCGATTAATCTCCTCCGGCAGAGGGAGAGAAGAAAAGACTTGGTTATTGAAGGCTCACATAAGAGGATCGTATTTTGGCTGATACCATTAGAAAAATAAACTGTGTATTATATTAAATCCCTATGCTATTATATGTATATATAGCCTCTAGCTAACCAAAATAATTACACCTCTTAATTAGAGGTAAACCCAAACTAGGAATCTTAATTAGATAATAACTCTAATTATTCCAACAGAAGTCTTTCATTTGCAATACATAAACCCCCTTTGAAAATAAACTTACATACATGTGGCAATTCAAAAGGTGGTTTTGACTTTCCTCCCTAAAGAAGATCTCTATGGTGTCTTCTATCTGTCCAGGATTGGCTAAAGCTACCTTTATAATGATGATTTGACCTCCCAAGGAAAGTCACCAAATCCGATCGTCTGTTCTACTTCCCCAGCCCTAGATGGATGGAAACTGGCTGATGATGAAAGAAAAAGAACCAAGTGGCACCAAGCCTCCTGTGTCCTAAAATCATTCCATTTTGCACTATAGGAGACATGGATGTGCAGATGGAAGCGAAGTTGGCATATGGGGAAGACTTCATTATGGCAACCAAACATTTGATAACTCAAAAGAGTTTTTCATTACTAGCTCTTGCCTACAATTTTTCTTGTTTTAATGTTTACACTTAATTTGAGATGGTTCCAAAGCATCTAAGGCCACCCCTAATGCCTTCTCATATGACCCATCTCTAAATCATCACAAAACAAATGTCAGTTGTTAGTGATTTGAAGATGATAACAAATGATTTAAGACTTCCAACCTGAACACATCCAGCTAAGTGACATAATGAAACCTAAACATCATCTTCGAGTACGTTGGAAGACAGCATAGTTCTCATAGCTGATTCCTTGGCCAAGGAGAAAGTCAGGAGAGAAGGCTCATTCCTTGGTGACACTTCTCAGTTAATCTTACTATTGTTTCTCATTTCTATATATATATATATATATATATATATATCATCTCCAATGTCCCAGTAAATTTCTTATCCACAATTAAATCTCCATCATCATAATCACCCAAAATGAAATCTTCTTGAATGATAAATAAAACTGCAGAAGCAGCAGTAACAACAACAATAATAGGGATATTCTACCATTTGTTATGGACTTGGTCAGTTTACCAATATGGTGTGGTTAGCATGATGAGAGGTGTCTCATTGCTGACAATGGTTCCAATCACACTATTGTGTTCAATGCTGCTAACGTGTGGACCCAAAATCAAGTTGAGGCAAAAGAAGCCACATGGTCACTTTTTAATTGCTAGTGTTTCACTAGGCATTGGCTTTGCTATGTTCTTATAAATTAGCCTCAGTTGCCCAATTGTCTTCCATTAGGGTTTAAATTATGAACCTCCATGATGTTGGTGTCCCTTTTAGACGATTGTAGATTCAAACGAAGATTATAATGAAATGTGCAATGAAAAGTCCAATTGTGTCAAGCTTATGTTTGACTTGGGTCCAGTCCAGTCCATGAAGATTGTTGATAGCAAATCAGATGTTAAATGTGTAGAAAATGATAATAGGTAAAAGAGAGGAGAAGAATTTTGGAGAAGAATTATTTTTTCTCTTTGTATTGAATTGTTTTTAACTGAAGGAGGATACATGTATAAATAGATTACAGGGAGTCAATCATGATGGCTAAAAAGGAAATAAATAAAAGAATAATCAATTACACTAAATCATACACGTAATGGCATAAATTGAGTTGACTTTCTAAAGTAAGAAGATTCTGGTCAACTCAGCCCAGAAGTGGGTCCCACAACAAAATGTGTCTAGAGGGCTCAACCCGCAGACAGGTTCAACTACTTGAGGACATGAATGTTATTTCAATATTTCTAGATAACTAGTATTTTAAAGCCCTGCCCTCCTAGTGTTTCAACCCTGACCTTTTCCAAATGTGGTTCGGTTATCTTTAGAACCTTTTCTAAGTTCGAGCTCGTGAAAGCTCTCAATAACCCAAGGTTTGAAAGAGATGGTGCAATTGATACTTAATAACCCACAAAAGGTTTGGAATTTATTGTGTTGGATGGTTGGACTATTTGTTATTTATAATTGCAACTAGTGTGAATATGGCATTTTTTAATCAAATTGTGATTATTAGCTTTTTTTATTTTATTGTTTTGTGTTTGACATTTTACATTTTATAGCTATACATTTTATTATATTTTTAACTCGTTATTAATTAATTAATTACTATTATTTTGGGCATCATGCTGATATCACATGGTTGACCGAATTTGACCATGGTTGAACCTCAAGTGAACCCAACCCAACATTCTCCCTAAGAAGGTTTGACCCATTGGTTAGTTTTTAAAGCGTTGGATGTAACAAAAAAGTGGGTATGAAATGTGCAATTAGAAACAATGACCAGTTGTTAGGAGAGATTTGGGATGCATTAATTTGCTGGTAGGAGCAATGTGGTGTTGAGAGATGGTGGATGTAGCAAGTACAAATATTGAAGACTGTGTTTAACATTGGTAACTTTCATTAAGATGAGGAATCATTTGAAGATTGATTCCTTACATTGTTCCCATCAAGGATGTATAAACTTATCATCTAATTTTACAGAAACTTTCCAGACTAGTTCTTACTTCCATAATTTTAGGTAACAAAAATCAGCTTGAGTCCGTTACTTGGTCTCCCTATTTGTATGAACTAATGAAGCTTTGCACAGCCTCTGAGGATATACTTGAAAAGCGTGATTACTTTTTGGTTTCGGGCAACTGAACTAGATTATGCCAAGTACTCCTAGATGCCAATTTCCATAAGGATTGATCATCTGCTGCCAGTGCCACTAGTCTTGAGTATGTTGTCTTGTGCAAGTAGAAATAAGGTTTAAGATTTGCTTATTTGGCTTGTTTAAGGCTTAAATTTTGCATGTTCTTATTTACATCTTGATATTTACTTGATATCATGTCCATACTCTGTTAACCTTAGTTGAAAATGTTATCAGGTGTGATGAGCTTACCTCTGTTTCATGTCTCCAAACTCTACGCCAATAGTCTAATGTGCTTGGATATGTTGTATAAGAGTACATTGCAGTTATGGAAGATTTCAATTATGGTCAAATTAATTGCAATTTTTAATGAGGACATGCTTTCCAGAAACTATAGTTCATTGTGTATATATAGTTTCATCATTGATGTAGTTGCTGCTAGAACCATAGTGAGGGATCTGTAGGTTATGTTGTCATACTTTCTTTCTGCATTCACTTTTTTAATATTCTTTTAAGTTTTTTTCTGAAAAAAGTATATAAGTGACTATTTGTACTGTTAATTTTGTCAGAGTTCTATCCGTTTGTACTTCACAAGAATCTGTGGAGTTCAGATGTTATGGCTTGTTTCATAATGTTTTGTTTCTGTTGAAAAGAAGTTGATTGATAATTCTTCAATTTTTCAAAATTCATTCCATTAACATCTTTTACAAAAGTGAATATCCTCCTCCTCTATCTCTCTCTCTCCCCTTCTTTCTTACAGGCCCTTGCTGTTCGTGTACATAGTGGAAATGATACAACCAGTTACCATTCACCAAATGAGATAGATTTAGACCTATAAGATATCCATAGAAAACATTCACAAAGTTGATAATATTTTTCATGTATGCGTTTGTATAATTTTACTTACATGTATAAATTCCATTGAATGTTTTCTTGGTACAGTTCATGAAAGATTGCTCCGGAACAGTGAAGACTTTGTGTGGCCTGTGGACACTTCCTTTCATGGGCGATTCATCATTGATGTAGAATTTTTAGATCTGAAGATCTACCCACTAAATGTGAGAATCTTTAATCATCCTTGAGCATTTAGAAAGTTTCAGTAAATCCTGTGCGAGGGTTTTGTTTGGATGTGCCTGAATGCACCCTATTCAAATTGATAGATAAGAACAACTGTAGCCTTAGGACACTATAGATTGGGGTGGAAATATTGGGATGAGGGATCCTTGATGCGGGATCTTTCCCATTCAGCTCCAATTTTAAGAGTAGCCATGCACTGGTTGGCTAAGGCAACCCAAAGTTAAGGTACACTCACACCCCCTGGGGCTTTTCAACTAAACTTGTTTTTTTCCCCTTCTAGGGTGGCGATACCTATTCTATATGGCCAAATGAAGTAGCGATGCAGTCTCTTGCAAATAACAGCACTCTTCGATGCCTCTCTCGCATGCTCAGTGAGGGCATCCATGCTGATGTGACTATCAACACCGCCGATGGCACTCTGAGAGCCCATAAAGCCATCCTCTCAGCAAGCTCCCCTGTGTTCCAGAGTATGTTTTTGCATGACCTTAAAGAAAAAGAGTCCTCAACTATCAATATAGAAGACATGTCACTAGAGGCATGCATGGCTCTCCTTAATTACATATATGGGGACATAAAACAAGAAGAATTCTGGAAGCATCGTCTCCAATTGCTTGGTGCAGCAAATAAGTACGACATCGGCGACCTCAAAGAGTGTTGCGAGGATAGCCTTCTGGATGACATCAATTCCAGCAATGTCTTAGAGCGGCTTCAGGAAGCTTGGCTATACCAGCTGCACAAGCTGAAGAAAGGTTGTCTGATGTACTTGTTCGACTTTGGCAAGATCTATGATGTGAGAGATGAAATCAGTACCTTCTTCCAGCATGCTGATAGGGAGCTGATGCTGGAGATGTTTCAAGAGGTGCTAACAGTCTGGAAGCCAGTGTGACACCAAAGGCCCATGTGTTGGGTAAGTGGCATAATAGTTAGAGCATATGTATAATTTGTGAATCCTTTTCATGTCCTAGTATAGAGGTCTTGACTATGTACTGTAGTACTTGCATGTTCCTGTAATATAGTCACGAGTATGTAAACTTGTGTAGCATGATTTCTGTGAGCAGTCCCCATTCCACAGGTGGGGGACTAGTAATTCTCAAAAAAAATAAAAAAAGGGGTTGGGGGGCTGAGCCTGTATGGCTATCAAGGATCTGAAGAACTCACTCATGATAATTACATTTAATACGCATATTGCAGTTAACCCCATTGTTATTTGATGTTGGCCATCATACTTGCATGATGTATCTGCAATTGGGATGAGTTTATTTATGCTTTTAATTTTTTTTTTTTTGTAGCTCCTATTTTTTTTTTGGACTAAGGTGTCGAGGGGTCTCATCTTTATTTAGATACGGGACATTTTAATCCGACTAGTCCTTGGGTAATGTGCAAATCTCCCAATCCCACCTTTGATCTCATGATATAATTTTTTCAAATTTACAAATTTACTTTGATGTCTAATGAAGTTTGAGATCAATTTCTTCATCCTCACCTTTGATCTCATGATATAATTTTTAATAGTATGAAAATGAATATATAAAATTTAACAATAAAGGTCACTTCAAATCTTCAATAGATGTTTTTGAAGGGTCTTATTTAAAATTTATGAGAAGTCAAAAATGAATATATAAAAATGAAATAATAAAGATCACTTCAAATCTAGATATTTTAAAGGATCTTATTTAGAATCTAAGAGAAGACGGAAATGAAGATATAAAAATCTAGGAATAAAGATCACTTTAAATCTTCAATAGATGTTTTAAAGGGTGTGATCTAGAATAAGAGAGAAGACAAGTAGAATAAAGGTTAGAACTAGCAAAAGATTCACTCTTAAATATTAAAAAATTTATGCTAAAAAGAGTATTATTAGGTAAAAATACAATATGATAAATGTAGATGATGTATTCAATAGTTGTTTTTATGTTAAATTTAGTTATTTATGATTTTTATTTCATTTACTTTGTAGTAAAAAAAAAGTCAATTGGTTGTAGACACTAATAAATTGATATAAGTTTTTGAGGGACCTCAATGTTGAAAATGATTAATGAAAAATTATGAAAAATTTCATCTTAATGTACATCGATAAAAAGAAAAATATATTAATTACTTGAATATATATTTTTTATGACAAGAAATTCAAGACTTCACTTTCTCTCGAGTACAGGGACATTGAGTGATACTTAGATATTTAAATTTAAGTTTGAATAAAAAGTCAAAATCTTTACTGAGTTAGAGATATAATTAATTATAAAATATCAATTCACATTAAAATTTAGATTTGAGAAAAGATCTTTTGATAATTTTTCCAAATAATAATTTACTACCAAATCTATACTGTTTTGGACTTTTTAGTGATTTAGACACTTTCAACTTTGGAAAAGGAGAAATAATTTCTAGAAAAGAGTGCCTTTCTAGTAAAAGAAAAATGATTTAAGTATAAAATATTTAGGTCATAATAAGTAAAGTCTTTCTGTATCTTCACCATCTAATTGAAAAATTATATATTATAAATATTAAAACCCATATGAGTGTAGTTTAGCTGATTAACTCCCATCTCAAAAAGCAAGAGGTGTCATATTCAAATCCCTATGGCAAAAAGCCATAACATATCTCTTATAATACTTCTCTCTTCTCTAATACTCTTTCAAGAAATAGAAAGTTGTTTCAATTCTGGCATCTTTCTCTTCTATGGTATAATATCTTTCTTTCCCGTTTATGCATTTAATTTAAGTTTCATTTTCTACGTTATTTTAAAATTCTTTTTAAAATCTATTTCCAATAAAGTAATGCTCAATTCTGCAAATTGAACAAGTGTTTAGTGTTGGTATCTCGTTGTGTAACGCCCCGTTCTTTTTTATAGCCTAAATGAGTCATGGCCCGTTTAACTGCAGGCTGAACAGGTGTGATCCAAAGCATTACACATCTAACGGGTCTTACATCATAGATTTGTAGATGGAGAAAAATAAGTATATTTTTTTTAAGATTATGAATGAAATAACAAAGCTATCAAATCTTTCAAGTCCAATTTTTACACATCGCATGAATCATAATGTCATCGAAAATATGAAATAAATAACATCTATTATCAACATCAAATCTAATATCACTACTCACATCCCATTCCATAAAATAAAACAAAATCAATATCCTCAAAGTTTTCAACTATTTCAAACCAACCAATCAAATCTCTCAAAATACGTAACAACAAATAAATAAATCCAATCACATGAATCAACAACTATACTAAAAAATTAATATTCATCCTTGACAGTTTCTAAACATCAGTGGTCTCCTCCAATCCTAAGTCCAGAGGATTACCTGCAATGTAAGGGGTGTGAGCTCCAAGCCCAGTGAAGGAATAAAATAGCACATGTCCAAAATATGATATCTCCAATATACTCAATATATCACAATTAAAGAAATATTAAAAGCCTAAGTAATTGAATATACATCTAATGTCCATGTTTTATGTCATGCAATGCACAATGCTTAATACCTCATTCATCCACAACAACACTTACTGTATTTGGTGGCCTACCCGCCTAAGTGAGGCTAACACAACACCACACGAAGTGGCCTGTTTCGGCCCGACAAAGCGAGGCTAACACAACATCACATGAAGTGGCCTACCCACCGAAGCGAGGCTAACACCACCACCAAATAACAGTCTACGTGACCTTTCATGGCTCAATAATCAAAACTTACCACATGTGTGGTACTACTCACTAAAAGCGAGGCAATACACTACCACCGTTGTGGTCTACATGAAAGATCACGGCTCACACCTCTATGCCCATCCCATGAATATGAAGATGCCATGCTCAATACCATGTCTACCATGCATTATCTCTATCATCATGCCACATGTTATGTATCATATTCACATGCCATGAATTTCATCATCAACACTATACTCCAAGCAGGATTATATGAACTTAAATTAACATAAACATCATGTACACGTTTTAAAACATCAAAACTAATCTCAATGATATCACACATGCATAATAATAAATCATATCATAGTATTATTATTATGACAACACAATATCATAAACTCATCTTAATAATATAAAAAATAACTCTATAACAGTCAATAAAATATTCATCCAATTCGAACATAATTATTGGACCTTTCAACAAGGCTAGTGGCTAATTTTCAACTATCCGGGTAGACTGAGTCCCCTCACAGCCATTAGGACATTTAACATATCATATTACACTACTGTGAGTAAGAACCAGATTACAACCACTATTCCAACAAATACTCAGTCTATTTCATAGGTCCAATATTACAAACCAAAATACAATACATCATGCAATATTTTTCATTGCTCAATCACATAAACTAAAAATAGAGAATATCATGTACAACCAAAGTATAGTGTATTGTTTTCCCTCACCTAGAAGTTTGCACAATGCAAGTGATGTTCGTACGAAAAGCCGAATCGCTATCGAGCGATTTAAGATCTGGAAAGTACTGCATATAAATTGATTTGAAGGTTCAAATACTATTGTTTTGAACATCCTAAATAATATGGATGATTTTCAAAAATTTTTAATCCCGTAAGTTAACCCAAAGGTAACCTACCTTCAAAAAATTAGGTAATTTAATCACAAGAATGGCTAAAGGCTGGAAAGAGATGGACTTTATATTTACAAGTCTTAATTGGTAGTTGGTGCTACATTAATATGTTATTGGAAAAAAATATTTTCTAAGAAAATCTCTCTTCTCAAACAATTTCAAATCGACATAATTTAGACCATATGAAAGCACGTGTATGGAAAAGAAGTAATTTAAAAAGGAAAAATAATTGTGTTCGACTCAGCTGAAAATTCAAGTTAAATAATTCCCTTTAAACCATTTTGTAGTTGAAATAGATAAAAAAACTATTATGTGAAAATAATAAATCCTCGCAAAGTGGGTTGTTACAAAATAAAATAGTGGCAATAACATTGGTGATGATATTAAAATAATATCTTCATATTATAGTTTATGTTCCTTTCTCAAAACAAGTTTAGGTACCAATATATGAAAGTTGTGTAGTAAACATCTGTATTACAAGATTTTAAATCATAACCCAATGGATATATAATTTCTAAAAATAAAAGTAGAAAAGAAAAATAGAATTAGATTTAGCAATAATCATACTAAAGAGTAAGTATTCATGCAATTAACACTATTCGATGTGATAGAATGGAATAAGAATTAAAGTAAGGTAACACCAAAATAAGAATACTTTGTAAAAACATATAATAAAATCATTCAACCAAAGTTGCCAACTATTGAAATAAAACAACAATTAAAATAAGTAATTTAAAACAAATATATAGTTTAAACAATTTTTTAAATAATAGTGAATGTAATAAACGCTAACAAGCTTAAAATATAACAGAATAAACTAGTAAATATTTTAATTTTAGGTGAACTTAGGAATAGAACTAGCTAGAACCTTAAAACATTTACTTATTTAATTAAATAAGATGATAAAACTATAAGTGGGAAATACTGTATAAGAAATCTCCTAGAACAAACAGTAGCTGTAATTTTGCCTTGGACGGTGGTATATGGAATTTGTGATGTGGTAACATACAACTACCCATACGACATACGGGTAACCAGTTGAGATTAAATAAAAAGAAAGGAAAGAAAAACTACCTGTATGCATGGCTGAAAACAACACAAAAGAAATCTGTTTATGGTTTTAGTGGTGTCAACCGTCCAAAAAGACTGGGTTGTTGTGCGACTGGCTGATCATGGCAACGAAGATTGTTGACGATGTAAGGTGTAGAAAAGGTCACAACTACTACAGCAGTGGCAATGGAGAGGCGTGAAAGAATGAGCCGATCTGATAGCAGAGCATGGCGATGGAGAGATGGAGGACAAAGAGCGAGCGAGAGAGAGAAAAGGAAAAAAGGATTGTTGGTATATAGGAGGAGGGAGGGATTTTCGAAATCCAAATAGGAAACTAGGAGATAACGTGTGAGAGGGATTGGGTTTTCTAATTTTAGGAGGCATGTTTGGTAAGTATTCTAAAAAGAATGGAAATGGGATAGGCAGGGTTTCAGGATAGGATTTGAATTCCATCCCATGAGAGTTTTACAAGACGTGTTTTTGGGACCCAAAATCAGTTGGGTTGTGTTTTCCATATATTTTATTTATTTTCTTCTTTTGTTTATTCCTCTTATTATCCATCAAATATAATTAAGCCAATTATTTGTTAATACTCCAAAGTCAATCATCGATGACAAGTAGAATCACTTGAGTTGATTAAATTATTTAAATTATTATTATATTTTTCTTTTTCCTCATTTCATTTTTTTAAAGGAATAAATCCAACAAAACATACAAAATAACAATTAAATCAAAAAGAGGAAAAATCGTCTTTTCATAAAAATATTGAAAACCTGATTAAAATCCACTTAATTCTTTTTATTTACATAACTTATCACAAATTAATTTATTTCAATTGTATAAACTATTTGAGGGAAAATGTGTGTGCGATGGGAGTTAACTAAGATTCTAAGTCAAATGTATTTTCAAAATATTAAAACAAGCAAACACGTACATCATACCTTAATCCACTAACACTCTAATTCTATCCATTTACCCTAATCCTCCATTCAAGACAGGGTCGTTACACGTCGTGACTGTGGCAACCATTACCTGCCATCTTTTGTCATGTTGTTGCCGTGTTAGGCGTTGTTGGACATATTTTTGGGCATTGGAATCTTGACTTTGAGCCTTGTAGTTGGACTGTTACATTTCGGTGTTTCATCATTGACTGATATCTCTACTAAATAACTATTCAAAATTGCATCTTTGCACAGGAAACAATGAAGAAAGCTTTTAAAAAGTTTTTAAAAGAGCAAAGAAAAAGAAACAATCTATCTGCTAATGATAGTATGGCATCTAGTTCTTTTAATTCTAATTTTAATCATGAACCAAGAACATCTGTCACAACTCAATTAGTTACAATAAATCTTAAAAATTCTGAAGAAATAAATTTTAAAGATGTAGTGTAACGCCCCGCCCCTTTCTACAACCTAAACGGGTCGTGGCCCGCTTAACTGCAGACTGAACGGGTGTCACCCAACACGTCACACATCTAATAGGCCTTACATCACAGATTTGTGGCTGGGGAAAAATAAGTATATATTTTTTTTTTAAAGATTGTGAATGAAATAACGAAGCCATCAAATCCTTCAAGCCCAAATTTACACATCGCATACATCATAATGTCATCAACAATATAAAATAAATAACATCTATTATCAACATCAAATCTAAACTCACTACTCACATCCCATTCCATAAAATAAAACCAACTAATAAATCTCAAATTTCTCAAATTATTTGAATCAAATAATCAAGTCTCAAAAAATAAGAAGCATCCAATAATTAACTCAATAAAAAATAAGAAGCTAGGAATTTAAATATTCATCCATAGTAACTTCTAGTTTTCAACGTCGTCCTCCAATCCTAAATCCAGAGGGTTATCTGCAATATAAGGGTGTGAGCTCCAAGCCTAGTGAAGGAATACAATAGCAAATATCCAAAATGTGATATCTCCAATATACTCAATTTAGTACAAATAAAGAAATATTAAAAGTATAAGTAATTGAATATGAATTTAATGTCTATGCTTTATGCTATGTAATGCACAATGCACAATACCCAATGCCTCATTCATCCACAACAACATCTACTGTATTTGGTGGTCTACCCGCCGAAGCGAGGCTAACAAAACACTACATGAAGTGGCCTACCCGCCGAAGCGAGGCTAACACAACACCACATGAAGTGGCCTACCCGCCGAAGCGAGGCTAACATCACCACCAAATAACACTCTACGTGACCTTTCATGGCTTAATAATCCAAACCTACCACATACGTGGTACTACTCACTAAAAGCGAGGCCATACACTACCACCGTCGTGGTCTACATGAAAGATCACAGCTCACACCTCCATATCTATCCCATGAATATGAAGATGCCATGCTTACCATGCATTATATAATGGCCCGAAATTTTTAAATCAATAAATATGTGGTTATTATTTATTTTTAATGGTGGAAATTGGGAAAATTGATGGAATAGAGGGTAAATGAATCAAAATTTGGACAAAGGCCCAACTAGGGCCCAATGGACTATGGATTACATTTAAAGTCACTTAAAAAGGGTCAAGTGTTTGTAAAATTTTAAAGGGATGTTAGTGAAGAAAAGCATGGAAGGGGTTAAGGATTTTGAAGGTTTTGAATGAAAGATTAATGGTAATTTTAAAAGGGGTTTTTAAATGAGGGAATCCATGAATGAAGGTTAATATTTTTATGCTCTTAAGTGTCACCAGTGGATGATGAACCCTAGGGTTATGTGGTTGTAAATTTGAAGGGTGTAAAAGTAGAAAAAAATGATGGAGAAGGTGCATTATTTTAAGTGGAGTTTAGGTATTATAAATAGGGTTTTAAAAAAAAAAAAACCATGGAGAAATTTCGGTGAAAAGGGGCGGGCGTTACAGTTGGTATCAGAGCGAACTCGGAAGAATGAATCTCTTGAAGTAAGATTAAGACGGTTGCATGTCTCACTGACAGCTAAGAATCCTAACTGACCGACTTTTCAGAGTCCACTACATGTGGGCCGGGTTAATTTACTTCGATTGATTCAGACGGAAGCGTTCAATCTGAGAATAACGTCTGACACAGAGGAATGATAGCAAGGGAAGAAAGATTCATTCTAGGAGGGATCTGTTAAAACATAGCAAAGTAGGATGTATTTCCCCCGGTATTCCAAATTTGAACAACAACAGTAGGAGTTTAGAGATTCTCCCCCCAGAAACAAAGGAAAACCAAGTGTGCTTATTTGGCAACTTTCCCCCCAAATGGAAAGAAAAATTGGTAGGATAGTCTGTAATGTCTTTCCGCATTTAATGTAACTTTCTATGAGTTTTCTTCTACGGGTGAACTATTCTCTGTGGATTCCGTTCCACGCACCCGTAGGGTTGGCCAGTTAAGGGTCGGGCTTTAGGAGCTCGGACTTAACTTGCGTCGTGACGTCCGCGCCCTTTGTCACTTTTAAAAAAAAATAGACTCTGATTTTCGGTGAAAAGGGGCGGACGTTACACATTATCTGTCACGCCCCGACCCGAAAGGTGAGCCCGGAACACGACTGATTTTTTTTTTTTTGAAAGTTAAGACAACACTCAAGAATTCTAACTGGGCCGGATCAACAGTTAGGCCCAAAGGTCACACATGATCCTATCATGTGTACTCAAATATATACCATAAGTCCATCTCGAGAGGCACAACACAAACACTATTACATATAATATGAACACATAATTTCGACGATTGAATTATCCTTCAAACATTATCAGAGTAATTACGGAAACATGGTAGTCTCAATACATCACATTAAGGCAAACTAAGTACCACACACGGTACTTTACAAAAACGAATGGTTCAAAGAACCAGAAAGCAAAGACAAGGGTATTCCCCTCAGTGGGAATCCCAAAGCAACGTCGCAGCTTATCCACTATAAGCTTCAAATAGAGGGTTCTCCTCCTCGGGTTCATGTCACGCCCCGACCCGACCGGTGGGCCCGGAACGCGACTGATTTTTTTTTTTGAAAGATAAGTAACTAAACCACAAGCATTCTTGCTGGGCCGGATCAACAGTTAAGCCCAGCGGTTACACATTAGTCCGTTAAGTGAACTCAAACATGTACCATATGCCTGCCTCCAAAAACCAAGACATAAACAACATCAACACATAGCATAATCAAAATCAAACATCATTGATTAATCAATCCTAACATTGTCTCAAATGGCAACATAGCCGATTACAATATAAATTAAGTACCATATCCGGTACTTAATACAAAAACAACGGTTCCAAGAACCAACAGAAAGATCAGGGCATTCCCCTCCGGGGGAATCCCAAGGCACTGCTTCAGCTTAAACGCCCTAAGCCTGAAAGAGAGGGTCCTCCTCCTCGGGTTCATCGCCTGAAAGGTGAGTGGTGTGAGCTAACTAGCCCAGTGAAGGATAATTAACAATGCACATTAAGTAAATAGCAAAACAGGTTAGCAACAGTTCAATATCACATGCTTGATAACAGTAAGCATAATCTCAAAATAAGATAATAACATCATCAAACTATCAATCACTGCCATTATCCACCGTAACGCTTGCCGACTACACTGAGACCAGTATTAAGTCCCGACACGGTCAAAATACATCATTTCAAGTACATCTCCGGCTCTTAAACGTAGCCGATACTGACACCCTCAAGTCAGCAACTGACGACAGCATGGTCCGCCCATGGTCCAATAGACATAAACCATCTCTCATATGGCCAATATTGGTTCAATAGCCCAGGTACGTGGAAGCAGTCTTACGTACACATACGATCAACATCGTAATACCATAGCACTCTTACCATAGTGCATCATGTATAGGCACATGAGTGAGTTTATCAAAATCGAAACCACTCATTGCTCAAAATAACACCTGTTTACAAAATCTCCAGAGTTAAGTTCCCTCACCGTTTTGTGTGGTCTACGCGGTCTCTGTCAAACAACATACAAGTGCTCAATCAATATACATAACAAATACATACACACACATAGTATTTGAAAAATCACACGTTTTCCCACAAAATATCCAGAGTTAATGGAAATGAGTCTCCTACTTGGTTTTTATCCTTTTTAAATCATCCACAAGATAATAATATAATAAACATAAGGGGCTCAGTCCAACTCATATTGTCTTCTGGGCATTGACCAGATTGACTTATTGAGTGAGGTCTAGATCCTCGGGTCACTTCTCAGTTGTCTTCTGGACATGGACCAGAGCTGACATTTTGAGTAGGCCTCGGGGTCACTCAGTGCCCGACTATAGTGTCGGCCTGGAAGTGAATCACTCAGTTCCCGACTAGTGTCGGACTGAAAGCGTATACAATAGTATTTACACTATAAATAATAAGAGGAAAATGGGTTAGTACAATTTTAATTAACAGAGGGGGTATAAATCACAACAATTAATCAAACACATCAAATAATCAATAATCAAGATTAAAACAGTAATTAAACAATAGTTTATCATTTTAAAAAACGGGTCCCTCGGAACATCACTTCGGAACTTGGGTAGTGGCTTCGGATCATCCGAACCAGTCAAAACTGGGTCTCTGGCCTCGGATCTTGAGGCCTGACTTCGGATCGTCCGAAGACTGGGTCTCGGACCTTCTGAAGTCCATCCGAAACAGAAAAACAGAAAACAGGAGTCTCGGTGGGTCTGTAAGGCTCGGAACGTCAGAAGACTGGGTCTCGGACCTTCCGAGAGGGTCGGTCCTTCGGAGCTGGGCTCGGTTCGTCCGAAAGCTCGTCTCGGGCGTTCTGGGCTTCGGGTGAAGCTCGGAACGTCCGAAGGTTAACGGTCCTTCCGAGCTGGGCTCGGTCCTTCAGAACTCGGCTCGGTGCGTCCGAAGGGTTAGGCTCGCCTCGGGCGTGCTGGGCTTCGGGGTGAAGCTCGGAACGTCCGAGGGTCAGACCGTCCGAAGGTTCGGACCTTCCGAGAGTCGTCGTCTCCAACTGTCTGCAACAACAGACGGTCACGGCGGAAATACACTGAAATACGATTCCAGAAAGGGAGGGCTTCCCAGATTCGTTTTTCACATCGGTCTGGTTTTATGGACTCCTCTGGGAGTCCTCTTTACACAGGGATTGGTTTGGAGCTCAAAAGCTCAAAGGGTCATCCGATTTTAAGGGTAGATCCACACGGGTACATGAAACCCATGATTTTCCTTGAAACTTAAAACTTGTTTTTCTCACTCCATACTAATCCAAAATCGGTTTTGTTTGATTCAAAACTGGTTAGAATTTCAAAAAGAATACAATGGATACCTTGGTTTCGATTTTTAGTCTGGAAATCGGGTTTTCAGAAAATCTTCCACTTAGCTTACTTTTACTGAAAAACAGAAGCACAGCAGGGTCTCGCCGGGTTTAAAACAGAGAGCAGAGGGAGAGAAGAAATGCTGGGAATTCAAACCGAGGAAAGGGCCTGAATTTATAGGATTTTCAGCCGGAAAATCGGCTGAAACCGATGGGACATGACGACGGGAGGTGATGATCATCGCCGGAAGAAGAGCCGAGCGGCCAGTGCACGCTGCGTGGCGTGTGCAGGCTGCTCTGCCTTTGCAGATCAGACCCTCAGGTCTTTTCAAATTGCAGAAAGGTCCTGTTTTAATAAAAATCGATTTTTAAAACTAAAAGTACTAATTTAAAAACCAAAAACTTGATCCAACAGTACAGATGGATTAGGTTTTGAAAACCTTGGTCACCATAAAAATTTCAGATTTTATCTCTCACTAAAAATCATTTATTTAAATAAAAACTATATTTTACCCATAATTACTTAATTAAACAAATGTAAAAATAACTAATTTGTAAATCTTATTTTCAAGTGAAATGAAATATCTAGATCATTTTTAAAATAGTCTAACACCCGATACCGTTTTCAAAATTTAACTCCTTCCCGAAAATATTTTAAATAATTAAAACTCTCTTTCGGGCGATATTTAAATATCATTTTCTGAAAAATAAATTCATTTTAAACTTAGAATGCAAATCATTTCATAAGGAGAGTATTATCAATCAATGACAATCACCAAATCACACCAATTATGAAAATTTACATAACAAACGGTAAAATTACCAAAATACCCCTCCAGCTCGACGGGCTGGATCACTGAGCTCACGGGCTCGGATCGGGCCTCGCTTGGGCTTTCCTCAAAGCCTTGACCGAAAACTTCGAGATTAACCGATTAAACACGGAAATTAAGCTAAAATACGTCTAATCCGGGGCAGGGTATTACAGTTCATCTCCTAAAAGGTGAGTAGGGTGAGCTAACTAGCCCAGTGAAGGAAATATAACAATGCAGTTTAAGTAAATAAAAAGTTAGTAAATAATCAACAGTTACAATATAATATCTCATGCTTGAAAATAAACTCAAGTACAATCTCATCATCATCATTTCCATAATTCATCATTCCTTCCAATACTGCTGTCATCCACTGTAACTCCTAGATACTATACTGACACTAATAGTATTAAGTCCCGACACGGTCAAATTACATCCTTTCAAGTACATCTCCGGTATACATCTCAAAATCGGTACTGACACATCTTGTCAGTCACTGTCGACCCACCTGGTCCAGTAGATGTAACTGACACCCTCAGCTCGGCGATGGTTCAATAGTAAAAAGGTACGTGGAAGCATTATCACATAACTCATAATCAACACCATAAGCATTTATAATCACCATAGCACTTCTTACAACAGTGCATCATGTCTAGTCACATGGGTGAGTTCATCAATATGAAACCACTCATTGCTCAAGAGCTATTTCAATAAACCTGTTTACACCTACTGTAAAGTTAAGTTCTCTCACAGTAAATGTGCGGTATCGCGGTCTCTGTTTAACAAGCAAACAAGTATACAATTAATCATAAGTCAACATACATAGCATTCACTTGTATACATACAATTAGTATTTCAAAACCATACTTGTTTTCCCAAAAATATCCAAGGTAGATGGAATTGAGTCTCCTACTTGATTTCTAACCTTTTTAAATTACAATAATCCACAATAGAGTAAAAGTAAGGTGCTCAGTTCTAAACTCATATTGTCTTCTGGGCACGACTAGATTGACTTATTGAGTTAGGTCTAGATTCTCAAGTCACTTCTCAATTGTCTTCTGGATAGGACCAGATCTGACATTTTCAAACCTTTGAACAAAGTCTTACAATCCATTAGGTTCCCAATACCTAATATTTAAGACATTCTTCACAAAATTTATAATGCAAGAGTCTTTTCAAAATTTGATTTAAAATCTGCATTTTGGCAAATTCAAATTAAAGAAGAAGACAAATATAAAATTGGTTTCGTAGTACATTCTGGTCATTACGAATGAAATATTATGCCCTTTGGGTTAAAGAACGCACCATATGAATTCCAGAGGATTATGACTGACATATTTAATCATTTTAGTACGTTTATGCTTGTTTACATTGATGATATATCAATTTTTTCTGATTCAATATCTCAACATTGGAAACATCTTGACATATTCAAAAAGATTGTAATAAAAAATAGTTTAGTTTTAAGTCAAAGAAAAATGAAGTTATTTCAAAATGAAATTTTTTGTAGGTTTTAAATTGAAAAACAACCCTGTTGAGCCTATCAACCGAGTCATTGAATTGGGTGATAAGTTTCCTGATGAAATTAAAGATGTAAAACAATTGAAGAGGTTTTTAGGATGTTTAAACTATGTTTCAAATTTTTATTAAGACTTAGCTAAGGATAGGAAAACAGTACAACAGAGGTTAAAGAAAAATCCTCCTGCTTGGAATGATGAACATACCAAGGCAGTAAAAAGAATTAAACAAAAGGTTAAAAATCTCCCTTATTTAAATTTGGCAAATTCTGAAGTGTTTAAAATCGTTCAAACAGATGCTTCTGAAATAGGATACGGTGGTATCTTAATTCTGATAGAAAATAATGAAGAAAAAAATAGTTAGATTTATCTCAGGAACATGGAATCCTGCTCAATCTAATTATTCTACAATCAAAAAAGAAATTTTAACAATTGTTTTAAGTATTCAAAAGTTTCAATTAGATCTTTTAAACATATTTTTTTATTAAAAATAGATTGTAAATATGCTAAAGAAGTCATTGAAAAAGATGTTAAAAATCTAACAAATAAACAGGTTTTTGCCATATAGCAAGCTATTCTTAGCGTTTTTTATTTTGAAATTGAATTTGTTAATGGAACAAATAATTCTCTAGCTAACTTTTTATCTAGAGAATTTTTGCAGAAATCAAGTATAACATCGAAGAAGCCCTAGAGGCAGAACAAGAGATCTTCGATACCTTTACCAATCTTCTGGTAATTGTGTTTGTAGCAATTCTGACTTTTTGGATCTTAAATCATGTAACCTCCTCGTAGGCCCATGAGGCCTTCCTCTGCCTTCCAAAAGACTCAACATTTGCAAACAATTATGAATCAAGGACCATTTGACATTTGTCCTGGTGCTCCCCTTTCTCCGAGGCCAAGACCTCTTAGACCCAACATTTATTAAACATGCTTTCTGGGGATCTCCCATTACTTGAAATGACCCGTCCCGAATTTTCTAATTTTCCAAGAGATTTTCGGATCTCTGAGTTGTTTTAGGGACCTTGATAACAATGAAGAGAGTGTGGGCACCATGGTTAGCCCAATTTACCTGTTTTCGAGTTCGGAAACTCGAAGGGCATTTTGGTAATTTTATAATTATTGCGTATTTGTCATGAAAACTTATTCAAAAGTCACACGTTTTCTCGCCCGAGATCTTTCGGATTCTTTCTTCGAGTTTTTCTTTCTTTTCTTAAAAGAAAAAAAAAAGGGCTGAAACCCTAAACCCTAACCCTTATAACTTACCCCCCTTTTCCGCGACACTATTGCCGTTCACGCTACAGTGTCACCGCTCCTCTTCTCTCCCAGCCGTGGTCTTCTTCTTCTTCCTCCCGATTTTCAGTAAGTCTCTCCTCCTTTCTCCCTCTCTCTCTCTTGGTTTTCTTCTTCTTTTCTTCTCTACCTCCGACCGGCCCACCTCCATTTTTCCCCAAATTTTCTCTTTTCCTTCTCTTCGATTTTTTTTCAGGATTTCTCCCGATTTTCCCCTACTTTTCCTTTTTCTTTCTTAGATTTCCTTGCCTTACTTGGTTTTCCTTGTTTTCCTTCTTCATTTTCTCTGTTTTTCCTCATTTTTCTTTCCTTTTCCCTTTTTTCCCTCTTTTTCCGCTTTTCCTGGTTTTCCCTTGGTTTTTCTCCCCTTTTCCCCCGACTCAGCAGAGTTATTGAGTTGCTCGGCCGAGTGCCAAGTTGACTCAGTCGGTTTTTTTTTTTGCTGTTCTGAGTCAACTCGGCCCTTGGGCTGAAGTGGCAACCCAGCCACTCGGCCCACTAGCCCAGACTCGACCCAGACTTGGTCAGGCCCAGACCCGGTCTGGCCCGACCAGGCCCAGACATGGTCCGGCCCATGTCTAGCAGGCCCACGTTTACGGCCCAATCCACTTTGGCCCAGTTTCCAGACCCGGCCCTTTTTCAAAGCCCGTTTTCAAGCCCGACCCATTTTTAGACCCAACCCAGTTCGACTCGTTTTGGGCCCGGCGCAGTTTTAGGCCCATTTTCTCCTTGGCCTCTTTTTGATCCGTTTTGTCTTAATTACGTATCCGTTCTTCCTTATTTCAACAGACTGGACTCCCTTTAACCCAACAAGTCGCTTACTCGCTTTGGACTTTCGACTTCACACGCACGGTGAGGGGACTTACCACAATTTTAGCATGCATTGTATATATCAAATATGTATTTTCGGATATGAGGTTATCCAAATGGAACCCTCTATTAATAAAGCCACTCGGTAAGGGTGAACCATTGAGCATAATTATGTGGCAAGGGGTCTATGTGTGTGCTTTCCTGTCAACTATATGCTATTGTGAAAAATTTTAATTGGTTAAATTGATATTGAATATGATACTTGAAAGATGTTGATGATACATTGAATGTTTGTTTATAAGATGCAAATGCAATCCTGTCGAACATGGAGATGTGTGTTTAAGTAACTTGTTACGTGCTTTTGACTCGCATGATGAAGTATGATGTTAATTTTTGTTGGTTATATTAGAAAATTCATATGTTATTATACATGTTTATGTTGTTACATGTGATTATGAAATCATGTGCATGCATGAGAGGTAACCCGCAACGGACAACGTACCCTTGGGTATTGAGATGGATAACTTATTTTGTGTATATGTTTATGATGATGGTGGTTGTTCGGAGGACCTCCCCGTTACGCTCCGGCGGTTGAGACCCCTATAGGGGATGCGGGTCTCCCCGTTGCGTTCCGGCGGTTGAGGTCGTTTTCCTACACGGCTCGTGTGGGCCAGGGAGATGGTTCCTTGGTTTTGGTCAGTGGTAACATCGATTTATAGAGTAGTTGAGTACTGTGGGCATGGGGATTTTCTCCGCTTATGATGTTCATTGCCCCTTTCAAATGTGATCTATAACTATTTTGTTAATATGTGGTATGTTTATCCCTACACTAGGCTGTTTTGCTCACCCCTTATCTTTCAGGTGCCCCGATCGCGGAGGGGCCAGGTGGGCCCCTTGAGCAAGTACCTGGAGAAGAGTAGTAGAGAATAGAAGTTTATGTTTATGCTATGTTTGATATTTGAGAACTTTAGTCACATGGACTCAATCACATGTTTGTTTGGATGACTGTATAACCACTTGATTAGTTTACATTTGTGGTTCGTTCTGTTTTTCCTAGTTCTGGACTTGTGGGTTGTTAAACGGGAAGTAGTTACACCCGTTTTGAAAAAAAAAAAAAAATTGCTACTATTTTTGTACCCGATATCTGTCTTTTGTGACTTTCTGAGGTTTTTCGGAGATAACGAGCCCGTAACGGGACGGGGCGTTACATTACTTCTCAATTTTCATCTCCAACATTTGTTCTAATTTCTAGGCCTGGACCAACATCTGAATTACAAATCATATTCAATCGCTATAACCAGTTAATATATATTTTGCCTGACACTTGTCATCCTGACTCAATTTCTGTTCGAGACATAATTCCTTACTGTTTTGCTCCTGGCAATTATGTCAAAACATCCAGACCATACAATTTCCATCTTACTATCTTGATTGAAACACAAAGCTGTGCTTTTGATAATTTTAGTAAAGATAAAAAAAAAGTCATTTTGAAAGTTATTTTCCGAACAACTGTGAAATTGGTTATTCAAAAATAAAAGTTTTGAAAGTTATTTCCGAAGAAAAATGGGGTGCTCTATTATTTTAACATATGACAATTTCAAAACCAGATATGCATGATTTAACATTTAACTATGGGGATTATATGGCTACTTAGGAAAATATCTTGTTTTTATCAAAATTCTGCAATTTTACATTCTTCGTTTGTTCGAATAAAAATTGACAAAATTGATGAAATTCCTTTATGGTGGTTCAACAAATTTTGGTCTCCCTATGGTGCTCATAAGAAAGCTCTTCCAAAATCTATTTTACCACTATTCCAAAAATATGCTTCAATTTTGAAAGCTGAAAATAAAAAACTTTTTGATACAATAACATTTGCTTTGACGAATGAGTTACAATGATGTTTTATTCTTTTTTCAACATCCCCTGAATTTGTAAATAGGTTTTCAAAAAATGAATGGATTTGATTCCTCCTGTTTTATTTAGAAAAATTGAAATTCGAAATTGGAAAAAATTCAATTTTGATGAGATAATCTCCTATGGAGCTGAAATTTGTCAAACATCTGAAACATCTAGAAATCCTGTAGTAAGATCGAGTGTTAGTTTCATTGATGCACTTGATGCATCTACAAAAGAAAACACCTGCAACATTTGTTTTCCCTTTTTCTAAAAAAGTTGAAACCTCTCCCTCTTCTTCTTCTTCCCTTTCTCCCAAAATTTTAAAAGAAGCTCTGGTTACTGCTGCTGATCTTCTCAAGTTAAAAGATGACTGGATGAAAGAAATACTTGCACAATTTGGGAGATCTCCTGAAACTTCTTACGAATCATTCACAACAAAAGCTAAATGATTGAAAGCTGAAAATCAATTTGCTGCCCTTCAACAATTGCCTGAAACAAAAGATCAACTTCAGATCGAAGATGATGAAGCTGAAAACATACCGTCAAAAAAATCGAACCCTTTCATCACCGTCAAGAACAAAAAAGAAGAAGTAAAAATGTATTCATATTGTACTTCTACATTGAAGACAATTTTTGCCTACTCAACATTAACGGTTGTCTTCCTCTAAGTTTCCCTCAACAATTGCCAGTGATGTTTCAACAAAAGTATTTGAAGAAATGATAAGCAACCAAACAAAATAGTCATATCTCCCACTTGTCATGTATTGGCAATATCTCATCCGCTGCCTCCTCAAAACTGTCACATGTCATCCATCTGGCAACATTTTGTTTATTTGTCAGATTTTTAACAACTTTTCAGTGACTTCTTTAGCAGATTTACAATCTATTTTTAATAGAAATTTTTTGTTTAAAAGATCTAATTGAAACTTTTGAATACTTAAAACAATTGCTAAAATTTCTTTTTTGATTGTAGAATAATTAGATTGAGCCGGGTTCCATGATCTTGAGATAAATCTAACTATTTTTTCTTCGTTATTTTCTATCTGAATTAAGATACCACCGTATCCTATTTTAGAAGCATTTGTTTGAATGATTTTAAAGGCTTCAAGTTTTGCCAAATTTAAACAAACAAGATTTTTAACCTTTTGTTTAATTATTTTTACTACCTTGATATGTTCGAAAAAAAATTAACAAAATTGATGAAATTCCTTTATGGTGGTTCAACAAATTTTGATCTCCCTATGGTATTCATAAGGAAGCTTTTCCAAAATATGTTTTACCAACATTCCAAAATTATGCGTCAATTATGAAAGCTGAAAATAATTTTTTTTTTGACACAATAATATTTGCTTATGACGAATGGATTAGAATAATGTTTTATTCTTTTTTCAATATCTCCTGGGTTTGTAAATGGGTTTTCGAAAAACAAATGGATTTTACTGCATTGGTATGCACTTCAAACCCATTTTTTTCACCGATAAAAAGAAAAATATATTAATTAGACACTCTCAACTTTGAAAAAGGAGATATAATTTATAGAAAAGAGTGGCCTTTCTAGTAAAAGAAAAATGATTTAAGTATAAAATATTTAGGTCATAATAAGTAAAGCTTTTCTGTATCTTCATCATCTAATTGAAAAATTATATATTATAAATATTAAAATTTATATGAGTGTAGTTTAGCTTGTTATCTCTCATTTTAAAAAGCAAGAAGTCACGAATTTGAATACTCATGTTTCAACTTTAGTGTACCTTAAAAATAGGAGTCAACTCATGAGAATTTTAAGTAGAATATCATACGATTTTTCATACATAAACTTAAAAAAAAAAAAAAAAAATCGAACATAAATCATTTGCCCCTTCTTTCTCTTGATAAAAAATAAAAAGTAAAATCCAAATCTTGAATTGATGTTTCAGATGTTTCGTAGTTGGCAGCACCTAAGACAACAGGTTGGCCACCTGCCGACGTCCATGCCACAAACGACCAACACAACTTCTTCCCACCATCTCCAACCAAATGGCACGTGTCAGTAATTCTATGAATGCCAAATTTTCCACCGTACACTCGTAGGTGAATTACTTTGAAATTGGATTCCCTTTTACCAATGATAGTTAAATTATTGAAAATTTTACAATTAAATATATATAAGAAACATATTTTTAGATTAATTAATTCACCATATTAAAAAATATAAAATAATTAATATCTAGATTTTAAAAATAATTTGATTTGATAAAAATAATTTCGAATAGATTCACATTTATATTTCAACCTTTTAGATATATTTATTATTATAGATTTGAGAGTAAAGACATTTATTTGTCAAAGGCTTTTAATTTAATATAGTTAAATCATGAGTTCCAATTACTCAATTTTAAAGCAACATATAGCATTCTATAAAATTCACTAACTCTATTAAATTAAACTAGAGACTAAAGAGAGCAAAACTACAATACACTTAGGTGGACTACATTAATAAATTTAATCAACTGAAAATGCTATATTCTTATTTAGATTTAAATCAAATTAAAATGTTCAAACAATCATGCTATCGCATTAAGTATCATAGTAAGTTATTTATTAAATTTTTTATTTTAAATTTAACAATGAAGATTTATGATGATTTTATGGTTTACTTTAGACATATTAATAGTCCCATTGTGAACGATTTACCCATCTAACTTTTTTTTTTTTTTTAATTATTGAGTTGTCTCAACCTTTATTATCTTATGATGCAACGTTTGTGTTTAAGGTGGTGTATATGCTAGACTTGTAAGTTTAAAAACAAGGTATTTAGACATTTTTAATTATTAAAAATTATTTATTATAAATTAGATTGTGTGAATTAAATGACAATTTTTACAATTTTTTATGTTATAAGGTGAAATGAAATAGTTCAATATATCAGTTTAGATAGTGTAACAAAATTCAATATGAAAAGGTCATTGTCAATATAGTTCTTAAAGATAAAATATAATAACCAAAAGTAAGTATATTTTCAAAATAATTCAGAATGATTATTAGTTTAATTCAAATAATTGAGAAAAATATGATGAATATAAATTTAAGAGAACTAGACTTGACTAAATGAGATGAATAGTTGATAAATTTTAAATTTAATTGTTCAATTTATTTAATACAAATTAAATAATTTTTATATTTAATAAAACTTATATATCAGAAATTATTTATTTAATTTTATGAGTTTTTAAGGCTGTATTACATTCCCAATTCATGTGATTTAAAATTGAATTACGACAATTAGTGACACATTTATCACGTTCTCATTCCATATGAACGTCTTCATACGTTCCAGCGTTTCCTTCCCTCTCTCTTCCCCTCCGGAGTCCGGAAAAAGGATTAAAGATCCTACATTTGTTTTTCAATCTTGCATCTGGAAATTGGGAATTGGAAATGGAAATGGAACGCAGTAATTGCAATCCAAACGCGTCTGCTTACGAACTTCTGTTGCAAGTGGCGTCGTTGGTCCCCAAATCCCACTACTTGTTGGGATTTCTCCTCATTTTCCTGATCTTTCTCTACAATTTCTTGGAAATCCATTTTCTCGATGATCTTTTCCGTGGATTCAGGGGGGGATGCCGTCTCTCTCACCTACAATCCTTGCTCCGACATCTACCACGGTGTCGTTTCCAAATGCCGAACCCTCCGTGGCCGGTTTCTCTCTCTCTCTCTCACACACACACACACACGCGCACACACACTCACACATACATGGGCAAACCCAGTTAGTATTTTTGTTAAAAATGGTTTTTTTTTCCAAGAATTATCTCCATCCTGTACGCTGTACTTGAGCTCAAAACTTATTTTAACCAAAATAGCAAAACTTATTTTCAATATTGTTCAAAAATGTTTCTTCGTCATAAAAAAATTAGTTAAAAAATGGTTGTCTTCCAGAATCTTCCCTGAATTACCATTTTCTATCCAAATTTTTGAAACCAATTTCTCGTTTTACTTGAAAGGTGGTTATTTTCAAGAAAGCTTCTCCTTTCATGATTTAGTTGGGGTGTTGGATTCTTAGGTTTCTTTGTTCTGATGCCGTTGCTTTTGGATTCCGCTGTTTATACAGGTTCTTGCCCACACCTTGGCTTTCCAGCCCTCATTTGCAGACAGCATTTCTTTCTATAGTAGGCCGGGCTCCGGAATTCGATTACAAGAGGTAAGTTTTGCCCTTCTGAGAGAAATATTCATCGTGATTTTTGCATTTCTGTAATTTCACTTTGCCTTCTACTTGCTCAACATGATGAAAAGATGTTTTTCTGTCTAATATATGAATGAATCTGGCCTTGTTGGGTTGTGATATGTGATAGAAGAAAACGACTAGAAAATTCAGTCAATGCTCATTGGGATTTGAAGGGGAAAAACCTGTAAAATAGGCTCTAAGATTGTAATTGGATGCTTATATGTATTTGATCTGACCGAAAGCTTGATTTTATGGGTTTGTCATTGTCAGCTTTCTCATTAGGGAAGTAGTAAGTACCCCTGTAAATGGGTTGAGATCAACCAGGCTGTGGTTTGGACTTGATGCACAGGCACCGGTCCAGCATGGGGGCTTTAATTTGGGTTCAGAATAGGCCCATTGGTCATGTTGTAGGTCTGGTTGTTTCTCTATGTGAAGAATATGCTAAGAGGCTCACAATGCTGTTGCTTCGGAGGTTTTAGTTCCACAGTAGAATATTATTTTTACGATTTGTAAGTTCAGTATATACACTGTTATTGAATTCTTGGCACATAAGAAACACCTGAAGGATTCCATGCATGACAACAAGTAGTTGTAGCAATGGCTTATTCACTAAAGTAGGATCCCATGTGCAGTGCATTCAAGGTGCAAGTTGCATTCAAGACAAAATGGATTCTTGGAGCCTGAGGCACAAAGTGCATGCCTAGGTGTGAGCCTAACTTTGGTAGATGCACTTTTCATATTTTTTTATAATAAATTTATATTTTTTAACTATGTCTATGCATGCTTATGATACCAATATTAGTTCGGCTTTTGTCATTTCTACTTTTCCACTACCTTCATTTTCAGTCCAAATCCATTGGAGTTTTTAGTAGTTTATTTACTTCATCAATTTAGTTCCCGGTCACTCAAATTAGTTCTTACTATATTTTTTCATTTGATGTTCTAAGTTCTTATTGTGTCACAGGCAAATGTTCCATGTGCCTGATGGTGGGACTATTGCTTTAGATTGGCTGGTGCTCTCTAATGGTATGATTCAAAGTCTTCTTTTTCCACCCTAGAGTACAATCTTTCAACATTCTACCATCCAAGTAAGTATGAAGTCATTTATTCACAATTGTACTGTGTTCCATAATATGGTGATGTTACACACAGGACACCCTGGGCAGTGATGCTATATAAGCACTGTGAGCTGGCTAAAAGGGGCTTACCTGGGCTGCCTGTGCAGCCCCACACCCACCTAGTCGCTCAGAGTCTGTGGATGAACTTTGCCAACCTTTTAGATGTTATGTAAGTCCTGGATAAAACCTGCAGGGGATGCGTAGATTCGTGGTTATTGTTGGGGTTACATCCTAGAAAGAAATTGGCTTTTAGAACATAATCCCGGGGGTAGTATTGTGGTCACTTTGGTAAGAGAGGAACAATAGAATTTTAGAAAGTAAATCAATAGATGTTAATGATCTCTTTCAGATTGCAAAATGGAGACTTGTGGGTGGCTCCTTTCTAGTACAACTTTTAAGGGTCTTCAACCTTTTGATCTTCTTTTGTCTTGGGAAGGGTGTATGTGCAATGCTAGGTGGAAAAGGAGATTCGAGGAGATTTGGGCTCCTCCAGATCAGGGTGCTATGAAGTTTAATATGGACGGTGTGCAAGAGGGAAACCTGGGCTGGTAGGAATAGGAGGAGTTTTGAGATATCACGAGGGTCGAACTACAATGATGTTCAATGAGCCAGTTTGATGCAGAGCATATATTGCAGATTCCATAATTAGTGGTTGCTTTCCATAATTAGTAGTTGCTGTATTTATTTTTTCTTTTAGGTTGGTTTTAGTTAGTTTCTATTTTGTTTATTGCTTTATTTAGTTGATGTTTTATTCTAATAAAGGAGAGTTCTATATAAGTTGTAGCCTCCTTGAGGCAAACTAACGAATGATGAATAAGATTTTGAGAGTTTGCTCACATACCCTGCAAATGGAGTTTTGTTGGTGAGAAACCATCGAATTGGCGAGAACCCAGGTACCTCTTCTTCTCTATCTTCTTCTTTCTTCTTCTCTCTTCATCTTTCTTCTTCTCTAGCCTTCTGCAACCCAGAAATCCATTTTCCTGACCTTCCGCCCTTCTTCTTTGCTTCACAAGCTTCACCACTCTTCCAAGACCCTCCCCAGCCCTTCCTTTACTTCCGTTTTCCCCTCTCTTGTTCCAGTTCTTGCTGTCGTGCCTATAAAACCAATCTCACCACTTTGTCCTTCCCCAAATCTTCTTCCTACTGTCCACTATCCACCCATACAGCCACCAGTAGTTATCGCCAGCCCTTCTAAACCCACTTACCTGCGTCGTTTCCTCCTCTTCACTCTTCCGTCTCTTGCGTGCGACCCTACTCCATGCTTTTCCATCTTTCTTTTCGCCTCCCCTGTGTTCTCTCTCCATCTTTTTATTTCTCACCCCACGTGACCCCTTACTTAAACCCATCTTAACCCTTTAAACTTCTTTCATTGGCAGAACCATACCCATCTTCATTTATTTCCCATTTAAATCTAAACTATTCCACTCATTTAGTTAATTTCTCGTGTATTTATTTACATTAGATCTTGAGGATCTTTTTGCATGTTTATTTGTGTCAAATTTAGATTAATTAATTACATATATTATTTGATTATTTAATTTCAGCTTATTTTAGGTTTAAGGTACATTATTTTCATCCCTTTTAATCTTTAGGGGTTGTATTTAGGCGTTTAGGGTTACCCTATCTTTTGTCCTACATCACAGTTGGTATTAGAGATTCAAATGAGATGGAAATTCTTAGCATTAGGAGAGCTTGGGCCATTTGGAAAATCCATGGGCAAGGTTGACTTGTGATTGAAGGGGACTCGGCAAATGCAATAAAATGGGCTTTGAGACTTAGGCGTCTCCCATGGAAAATGATCACTGCGGTTAGGGAGATTAGAGCTTTGGTGATAGGACTTGATGTATTGTTTGTTCATATTAGCCATACAACTAATGGCGTGGCAAATTAGTTTGCTAAGTTGGGAGTTGATAATGGCTTCTCAGCAGTCTTCCTACTTTGGTTCTCGAGGATGCCTTTGTGAGTGCTTTTTGATTTGAGGAATGTTGGTTACCGGCTATTTTTGTATTTGTATTTATTTCTCTTTGTTTTCTTTTGTTCTATTTTCCTTTTTGTATCTCCTTCAGGTCTCTCACTTTTAGACCTTCTCTAGACCTTGTATCCTTTTTATTATGAATGAAGTATCTTTGTTACTGCTCAAAAAGAAAAAAAATCATCTTGAGGTTTGGAAATTTCCAGACTTCTTGTTTTGGTTCGACTTAGGTCATCAGTACATAAAATACTAGTGGAAAATCCAATATCTAATTTGTTGATTTTTGATGGATATGGGTATCCATTAGGCGAAATTATTATCCAAATGGACCTTTATGCTTTAATACATTCTAAGCTTATGAACTTTTGGTTTGGAGTTTATGTCATATGCAGATTAGGGTCTAGACGCTTTGGAGGAATTTTAATATTTTTTAAGCTACTATTAGAAAATGCATACACTTCCTATTGAAACATAAAGGCAAGATATTTAGATGAAATGTCTTTTGTAATTGCTTTATTTGCAGATTCCAAAGCTGCAAGAGGTGATGCTGTCCTATCTAAAGACGATGCAACACCAATTATGCTGGTGATCCCCGGATTGACAAGTGATTCTGCTGCTGCTGTAAGTTTATCTGATAGCATGACAATTTTTTGTCTTGTGATGGTTGCAATCTTTGTTGCTCCTTAAGAAGTTACAAGGCAAAGTTTACAAATTTTATCAAGCAGTTGAAACGAGTCAAATTTTTTTATCTGGACTTTGAGCTGATCTATGTGGAGGGTTTGGAAGGAACCTTAAATTAAATTACATATGCTCCAAACAGGCAAACTCTCAATAATAAATATGATCTCTTGATCTTAGCATGCCCAGTACAACTGGCTGTTCAGATATTAGATGTTCTAGAAAGTTGCAAAACTCTTGAAAAAGAAGGGGAGAGAGGGGTGGGTGGGGAGAGAGAGAGAGACTATGTTGGTTAGGCAACAATCTAATCACACTTAAATAGAATTACTTGCTAAAAATTCTCAATAAGAAATTTCAAATTACATCTTATCCCCTACTATGTCTTTATTTTAACAAACCCCTTTGAAGTACTCTTAAGGAGCACACTTTCATGAGTGGATATTGGAGAAGGGTGAGATCAATGGATAGCCCGGTGCCTTCAGAACCGGGTGTCATGAAATTTAATGTGGATGAGACAACTAGGGGGAAACCGGGGCCGACATGGATTGGTGGTGGTGTGCTTAGGAATCACGAGAGATCTACTTCAATCATGTTCAATGAGTTGGTGGGCATCAAAGATTCAAATGAGGTGAAAATTCTTAGTATTAGGAGAGCTCTGACCATTTAGAAAATCCACGGGCAAGGAAACTGATGCAGAGTCAGGCCCAGCTTCGAAAGCCCAACAGCCAGGCCCAACTTCACCCTTTTGTTTTAAAAGGGGTCTTAACCCTAAGGAGGAGGGAATGATAGAAAAAAAATGAAAGAAAGCTTGAAGCCTCAACCTCCATGCATGGTGATGATTTTTCCTTGAGGGTTTGGTGTGAAGCCAACTGAATCAATTCTCGTATCTTCTCCTCTTTTTCACATCTTCTTCAAGTATTCTTCTTCTGCTTCTCTTGTCTCTTCTTTTCTCTCATCTCTTCTCTCTCTTCCTCTTCTCTCTCATCTCTTCTCTCTCTTCTTCCCTCTTCTCTTTTGTTTCTTTTTGGCCGGAATCTACCCAAATAAAACCCCATCCCCCTTTGCCGCTGCTACAGAAACCCCATCCTTGACCTTCTGCCCTCCTTATCTGCCTCCCAAGCCTCCGCCCACCTTTGTAATCCATCCTACCACTTTCGCTTGTGCCTCAAAACCCTTCCCTAAGTGCCACCCTGTTCTAAAACCCCCTCACTGTTTTCGTTTTCCCTCCCTAACCCAATCTGGGTTTTCCTCCAGCTCCTAACTCCTTACTACAGCCTCGTCCCTCATCCGAGACTCCTCTGAAGTTTTCGTTCCCTCATCCTTAGCCCTTTACACACTGCTGCAACCTTTTCTAACCCCTTATATTACTGCCGCATATCCATCAGTCCCCCATACTCCTGTTCTGAATCCTTCTTAGACCCTTTTCCTGCCCCAGATATCCCTTATGGCCATTGCAACCTGTTTTCCCTTCATTCTTGCTACTGTCCTTTAGATCCAGACCTCTTCTTAGGCCCCATCCTGCTGTCACAGCCCTTCTCTGGGCTTCCTTGACTTCCGCCACCACCCACCAATTCCCATCCTTCTCTGGGGAGATGAAGATGTTCTTTTGAGCACGGAATACAGGATTTTAATGAGGTGGAGCTCAACACAGGAAGGCAGGCATCAATGCTTTGAAAGGACTATAATAGATGTAGGCTAATGGTGGAAGGTGACTCTTTAAATGCAAATTATCTAGATGTTTCTTTTCGACATGTTAGGAGATCATAATACAAGGTTGTCAATCTTTTGGCAAATGGTGGTGTTGAAAGACAAGAAATTTTGTGGGGTTCTTGTAATTGTATTTTGTTCTCTTTTTCTTTTTTCCTTGTAAACCTTTCACTAATTGGAATTCTACCTTTATTACTGTAGTGCTAAACTTGCATTGTATGGCACCACTTTCATGCATGTAATATATGTGAGAACTATGATTTATCTTGTCCACCTTTTTGTTTGGCATGATTATCAAGTTCCTAACTTGAATTTTTACTATTTTGCTGCAGTATATAAAACATCTTGCTTACAAAATAGCAAAACGAGGATGGAATGTTGTTGTGAGCAACCATCGGGGATTGGGTGGCGTTTCAATAACTGTAGGTTCTCTTTGTGAATCCTAAATGTGTTCATTTTAATAAACATTCATGGTGATAGCAATCCATAGAGTTTGATTTATCGTGTTGTAAGTGCTATGGTTTAAAGGCTTGATGATAGCACTTATTCCATAATCCAAAAAAAAGAAAGAGATGATGACATTGTAAACACCCACACCCACCCAGCAAAAGCTGGGTGTGTGGGAAACTGTCCCACATAGCCCAGGCAACTGGGGGATGGGGGGATTTTAAGAGAAGGGGGCAGCCACACCTCAACAAGAGCCTTTTGGGGCTGGCTTGGTGGGCCGGGCCCAGAGCAAAACCTTGAGGGTCCACAGATCCAAAGAGGACAATATATTGTTGAGTTGGGTCGGATCGTGACAGATACATTGTTGAAATGTGTAATGGATGTCTGTCTTATAATGGTAAACTGTAATACAAAGTTCAATAAAATTCATAAACCTTGTTCTCAGGTAGGATTCAGATCAGATATTGGGTGGATATAAATCTGGTTAGCAACATTGGAATCAAAATCTGACGTCCATCCTTATCCAACAAGGATCCTAATATCTGGATCTGGTTAACAAATGGATTTTAAATTACATTTCGGAACGTGTGGTTCCAAACTTGACTCATATATTAATTGAACTAGAATCTTGGATCTAAACCCATTTGTGATATTCATCTGGTTTAATATTTGGATCCACGCACATCATTTTTGGGTCAGATTGTTCTGGTAGCTGGGGTATCTGGATATACACCAGCAGTTCTAATCTTGGTAACTAGAGCAAGTTTGTGTTCACAGCTACTCCATATGACTGAATCCTCTCATCATGGACCAAGATTTTTGATGATCTATATAACTAATTTTCATTCATTAGTAAGGATAACACAATGACAGCATATTAGATATATATCACTCAGTTTACAATATACCCAGTGTCCAAGAAATAAATAAAACGAAAAAAAATCCTATTGCTCTCCCTCCCGCTCATACCTAAAAAAACCCTCTCCACTTCTTTGCCAGAAGAAAATGTCATCCCATTAGCTAATTGTTGAACGTGTTGGAATGACAACTCCAAAAATTGGGCAGGAGTCCCATGGAGTTTTCTACTTCCCTTCTTCCCATGGATGGTATATTGTTATACATGGTTAATTTTATGAAGTAAAGCCCACTTGAAGATGAACTTACTTTTGAAGATTGTGTTCTTTTCTAGTGGCATTCTTTGTCTTATGCCATATCTTGTATGTATATATGTGCGTGCGGCCGGGCGGGTGTGTCCTTTTTTTTTTGGAGCGGTAACAAGTAAGATTTCATTAATAAAATAAAAATATAATACTTGAGAAAAGATTAAAAAAAGAGCAAAATAACAACACCAGAGAGAGATCTAAAGAGAGAGACCGTCCATCAAGATAACACAATGTTGTATCTTAAATTTACTCGTAAGCGCACGAACCATTGAATAATATAGCGAATGAGTGCGAGGTCGAACCCAGGGAATTATTGAAAATATATCAAAAAATATTAAACAAAATATAAACTATTCATAATCTTTGGAATAAATTCAAGTAAAACATGCATTGGTGGAATTAATTAAGAAATCTAAAAATAACCTAAATCTGATCTAGATCTAATTAGAACACTTAAATTTAATTCCAACCTAGTTTCACCATCCAAAGAATTTTATGAACAAAAATAAATAAACAAATAAAATTAATTTATTTACACATGTACATTGGAAATTGTGTTTAAGATTAAGGAGGCATTATTTTCAATATTTTAAAAATAAAATTAAAACCTAGAACATGGAGCTCACATTTATTAATGAACATTGATTCAAATCGTTCATTCATAATTAATTTAATTAAGAAAGACATGAGTTTCATTAATTAAGAAATAATCAAATTAAACCTTGGGCCTAGAAAGAATGCATCATAAAATTCCAATTCTAAATTCTTCACCTACTCTTAAAAAGAGTTTTAGAATGGAAAATTAGGGTTCTAAATTGGTCCAAAAATTGGCTGTTTAAAATGAAAATTCTCAATTAAATTAAAGCATGCATTCATAAACAACTTTAAAATCAAATCGAATGATCATAATCAGTGAACATCAAGTGGAAAACCATGAATCTAAAGAGCTTGTTTCAATCTTATTCATAAAATAAAGAATTTAAAAATTACATAACATTGGAATAAAAATGAAGAATACAAGAAAATAAAAGAAGCCAACCTTGAACCCCTTGTGATTCTCGAAAGTCACAAAGCCTCCAGTTTTTCTTCTCCTCTCTTCCTTCCTTCCTCTTCTGTGCCTGAGCTTCAGTCTCCAAAGCCAAATTCGAATTTTACTGTGCCCCTGGACCTCAATTTATAGCTTGGAGGCCTGAAAACCAATGTGGGACTTTGGCCTTGGGCGAATTTTGTAGAGGATTTCTCCATCAAATTTGAATTTTGATATGCCATGATGATTCCCTGCTGACTCAACCTTCCCTTCTGATAGATCCAGATCCAAACTTTTCTCTCTAGCTTCCGTCCATGGTCCATACGAATTTGACATGTGTCCACTAGCCTCATGCGATTTTGTCAAGTGGCCCTTTGGAGAGACTTTTTCCCCAAGTTTCTCTTCTTTTCCAATCTCAAGAGATCTAATCCAGTTGGCTCTCTATCCTCCCATTCGAATTTCCCTGTCCATTCTTTGTGAAATTCGAATTTTGCTCTTATTTGTGGACAGGCTCATTGCATATTATTCTCCATAGAATTCTATCTCAATCTCCTCCACATCACCATATTCGAACTTCACAATTCATCCATGCCTTGTATGAATTTGGAGATTGAGATGGAGATAGGTTTTTCCAATTGGAAACTCTGGACACATGGCACTTCAGATTTATCCAAGGTCCATTCGAATTCTACCATGGGCTTTTGAACTTGGACTTGGATCCCAAACTTGGACTTGCAGTTTGGCCTGGTTTCGTGATGGACTTTGCCTCATGAACTTTAGATGCAGGCTTAGTCTTTGGAACAGTGGGCCCACTAGTGTTGTAAAATTTACCACCTTTACAATTTAAAGACAGTCTAAAAATATTTATCATAATTCAAACTATCATATGTGGATTTGAATTATAATAATTTACAATAAATTCTAAAATTAAGTGGTTAAATCACAAACGTTCCAAATTTAACAATTATGGCCCACATTCTGCATTTTCCTTCAATTTAAATCCATTTTCTTGTGTTTTCCAAAATACTCTGCAAAACTGAAAAACAACATTTTCTTGTTGCTTTTTAGTTAATTTTTACATGTATTTGCACCCCCGGTGCCTCTTTATCTATTAATATATGAATCATTTTTAAAAAAAAAAAAAAACTCAAAAACAACATTAAACATATCTAATATACACAAAATAAAGGCTAACTAATCTAATATTCAAGGGTAAAATAGTCATTTTACAGTGTTCATCACACAAGTTGCATAAAATATAATCCTAGTAGAACTACACCTAGATTAAGTCCAATCAATCTCAATGGAAGAAAACCCCGGAGTCTGAGTTGTTGACTCCATATTTAGCGAAGAAATCCGCTACCCCATTTGCAGTACGGCTAACTTGAGCAAAAGAAACAACCATTCCCAAAGATAGATCCCTAATCTCCCTGGCAATGGTAATCGGCTTCTATGGGGGACGTTTGAGTCCCTTAGCTCATTTAATTGCATTTGCCGAGTCTCCTTGAATGACCAATGGACCTTGCCCAAAAACTTTCCAGATGGTCAAAGCCCTCTTAATACTAAGTAGTTTTGCCTCATTTGAGTCTCTAATCCCAACCTCTTCCGAAAAGACCAGTGACGTTTCCTCCCCGCTATCCCTAAGCACTCCTCCTATCCTTGCTGGTCCTGGCTTTCCTCGAGCAGCCCCATCAACATTAACTTTCACTTTCTCCATTTCCTTTGTTTCTAAACAAACACTTTCTAGGAAGTTTTGTCATCTGTGGTGGAAGAAAGATTGATGAGGAAATGACTGCTTTACAAATGAATGACACTTATATGGTAGAATTCCTGGAAAGTAAACAAGCAGTTAGATGTCTTTGGTATCTCCATAAAGTATTCCCCAAATACAGATTTGAACCATCAACTTCTTTAATTGCAAAGGAGGATACTCTTTAACTTTGAGGGTCAATTGTTTTTAGATTTTTCCCCTTAAAGAGTATGATTTCATTGAAAAGATAGGAATTTCCATGACAGGATTGGTATAGCATCTGAGACATCCCAATTACATGATGTATAATTTTTTTCAGACTCTTCACTGGTTGCTAAGTTAAATATGTTAGGTTGGTTCGTCTCATTGCAGCTATTTGGCATTCTCCATTATTCCATATTGATTTTAGAATTTCTTCTTCAAGGTAACTTGGATGAGGACATATGCACTCAGGAGTTTGATAGATGTGTACAAGAAGTCTTTATGGTTGAAATTTGCATCTGAATGTTTTAATTAATTACAGTATCTAGTTTAGCTTAAGGATTTATGTCAGCTCAGGTTGAACATTTTGTGTTTATTTGGAATAGTGAATTAGGAACTGATGTTGTGATACCCTTGCCCAGCCACTGTTCACCGATGTGGGAGTCCCACATTGGTGAAGAAGGAAGAGGAATATGGGTTTAGATGAGGCCAGCCCACCTTAACTCATAAGACGCGTTTTGGGCCGGGCCATGTAGGCCCGGGCCCAAAAGCAAAACCGTGCGGGCTCGCGTATGTGAGGCCCAGAGCGGACAATTTCTTGTTGAGTCAAGCCCTAAGTCCTGTGTTCGGGTCGGGTCGTTACAAATGGTATCAGAGCCTCAGTTCTACACTCGGACTGTGTGGGCCTTCCTCTTTCCCTGGTGTTGTTGAGCTGGACCGGGTCTAGCCGGGGGTGGCTCGAGGCCTTAGGGGGGGTGATTGTGTTACCCTTGCCCAACCACTGTTCACCAATGTGGGAGTCCCACATCGGTGAAGAAGGAAGAGGAGTATGGGTTTAAATGAGGCCAACCCACCTTAACTCACAAGACCCGTTTTGGGCTGGGCCATATGGGCCTAGGCCTACAAGCAAAAACCGTGCGGGCTCGCGTGTGTGCGAAGCCCAGAGCGAAGAATTTCTTGTTGAGTCAAGCCCTAAGCCCTGTGTTCGGGCGGGTCGTTATAGATGTTTCAGTGGTGTATGTTGGTGATACTTTCATATGTGACAGTAACCACAAATTCTTTGAAAAATTGAAGAATATTTTTTACAAAATTTCCAAACTATGGGTTTGTCCAATTTTGATATTTTCTTACGTTTGGAGGTGCTTTGTGAAAGATTTTGATTTGTCTCGAAGGAAGTATGCAACAGATCTTTTGAGAGAAAATATTATTGTTTAATGTGCGACCTGTTGATACTCAAATTGATTAATGGTACATTTACTGTTCAAGGAGAGCCACTTGATGATCGTAGCAGGGGTGTTGAGAAAGCGATTGTTGGTGTACCTTCAGAGTACCATATGTACTACTTATATAAATTAACTGTGTTAAAGTGAACCATAGATTGGTCTATGCTATCATCATCATCATCATTGAAGCCATTATCCCATCTACTTGGGGTCAACATATTCATAGCTTTTTCTTGCAGCTAATTGGCTGTGCTGAAGTCCCTATTCTTGTGAAAGATGGATTTTTCTTGTTCATGTGTACCACATTAGAATACATAATGCTAAAGTTTGCATGTTTAAGTTATGCATCCCACGTGGGATTTGAAATATGAAGCCAGCTTTCCTAGAATTCACACCTTTATGTGGGTTTGTGCAGAAAAATCCCATAGCTGTGATATTTTATCCAGTTCATTATTTATTTTAGTTAGTGATGATGCTTTGAAAAGCTTGTGCTTGGAATTGTATTTTCCATTTCAGTAATAAGTTGTCTTTCATGTAATTTTGCAGTCTGATTGCTTTTATAATGCTGGTTGGACGGAGGATTTACGTAGAATTGTTAACTATCTTCATCAAGAGCATCCAAAGGCACCTCTATTTGCTGTTGGCACGAGCATAGGGGCCAACATTCTGGTAGAAAAAGTTTCTAAATGCTGGCGGGCTTTCTTTAATTTTTTCCCTAAAGTTAATGATGTTTTTTTTTTTGTTTCAAGGCATAATGTTGATAATGTGTGAAGCTGTAAATTTTTTATTTTTTTAAAAAATTCCAACTGTTAATGTCATAAAATATTCTTTTTGACTTGTGTCAAGAAACATTATGCAAAAGAAGAAAAGATTAATATTGATTTTTCTGGTTGAAGCAATTCATTTTGTTTTTGAGTATAAGAATAAAATTTAAGTTAGAATTCTCCTTTTACACAACAAAACTGTTGAAAGAACGAAGTACCATTTCTTTTATGAAATTGTGACATAGGAGTCAAAATTAGTTCATAGTAAGTAATATTTCAGTTGGTGCCTCATTCCTTGTGCCTACTCCGATTCGACATTTTTTATTCATGATCTAATATGTGCTTTCTGATATATAACTCAAGACCTTTTTTTTCTATACAAAAGTAAGGAAATCCAAATCAGACAAGCCTCGAGTCATCATCATCATCAACAACCATTCCTCCATCTACTTAGGGTTGAATTTTTGAGTCCTAGTTTCCATTTTGCCTTATTAAAGACCATATCCTTTATCACTTTACATTCTATTATTTCCTTCTTTACCCCCTCTATTCAAGTCTTTAAAGGTTTGCACCTTCTTTTTGTCCCATTAAGGTCTCTTTGTTCTTTGATAGCCTCCCATTCTTCAAGTCTTTCAAAGATGCCTTGTTATTTTCCTAGGTTCTGCTTCCATTATCGCTTACCCACTCTGTGATCTTATGTTTCAATGGTTTCAACTTTACGGGCAGAGCAAAACCTGCCCACCTTTCTTTTCCACCTTAAAACTACACCATGAATGAGCATATCTTTGAATTTTGCTTCCCCCAGCCAACCATTGATGAACCAGAACAGGTGCAGTCCCCAATCCCTTCCTATGTATTTAGTAAAATTGAGAAATGATATGACACCAGATTATATAATCTCACCTGAGAGCAAACCTTGAAGTAGTTGTCCCAATGGCTTGAGACCAGAGAATGGTCTAGTTTATTTATTGCAATCTTTTCTTTTCTAATGGACCAAGTAAATTGTCCCCAATAGTTGGTTTCTACCAAAAACTTGAAGAAGGCTATCCTGCTTCTTGATAACCTACAGCCACCCCTCCTCTGATGGATATCTAACCACATTTGAAGTCCTCACTTATGCACCACATCTGGACTACGATCTCCTAGCATCCTACAATTGTTGCCAAAAATCCTTCTTTTCACCCTTTGAGTTTGGGTTGTAGATTTTGGTAATTACCATTTCTATACCTTCATTATTAGCAGCCCTTTTAATTTAAAAAAGTCCTTTCACCAACCCTATTGTCTGAGATTGCAAATTTATCCATCTACCACATAGTAAGCATTTCCCCTAAGGCCCTTCTAAAGGATTAAAGGACCATCCACCTCCCCTCTCCCATGTAGTTCTTGAATGATTGCTTGAGCAAAATTCTTATCCCATTGTGAAATAAGATGCCTAACCTTTGCCAATCTTTATAATTCTTATCCCATCTTCTGTTGAATAATACTTTTCTTCTTAGGCTTCTAGTCTAAAGAGATGTGCTCTTCTTTTGCCCTTGCTATTAGCAGGAAGCAAGTTAACGTTGGCCTCTTGTTTGAAGTGACGTCGTTAGAGGAGAAAGAGTTGTTGTTTCCATCACCGTCTGCCATGCCACTGCTGATGTCATTATCGTCTGCCATCACGTTTTTTTCTTTTTACTTTTTCGCCGTGGCAACGGAAGTGGAAGAGGCATCATCATCGTCCCTCTTATCCTTATAATGTGACTGGGCAAGAGGATCCTGTGAGAGAACAAGTCCATATACCTCTTTAGTAGACCTGCAATAACACCCTTGGTGAGTTTGGTTCAAAGCACTGGATGGCTATTGATGCGGGATCGATGCTATCGGCAGAGCAATCCAGCCAAAATCGGGGATCTCAAGTCTTCGTCAAGATTCAGAGAAGAAGATAATCCTGCAGCTGAGGGCATGAAAGAGAAGAAATGAGAAAAAAAAGAAAAGAAAAAAAAAATATTCTGATTTTTTTTCATTCCATCGTGAGAGTTGTCTCTCTCCCATACATTACATGGTATTTAAAAAAAAAAAAAACTCGAAGTAGAAACCTAATCTAAGGAGGAAACTAACTAATAATAGAATCCCTCCTTTCACGGTTGGGTCTTCTCCTTATAGACCTCCCTTTTTCTTTCATGTACTAAAAGTCTCCTTTTTAATAATATCTTCTTTGTTACCGCTCAAAATAAAAAAAACCTAATAATAGAATCCTAACCTAATTAAGAAACCTAATGACAATAGGTAAGGAAAATCTAAATAAATTAAAAATATGAAAATTGACTATGCTGCGTGTTCTACAACAGTCCTTTGGTTTTGAAAAAAAACTCGTCCTCGAGTTGGAATCGTGCAAAATAACTGCATCGGTGCTAGAGGAAGGGAGACTGTTGTGAGGTACCAAACATAGTAGAGACCAATTCCGAAGAGCCGAATGATGTGGTTGGAAGCTGCGCAACTTTCAAGGCATGAACGGATAGCATGATCCGCCTTTGTCATGACGAAGAAAGCTATGAAAGCACATGGCCGCAAGAAAGGTTGAATCAATCTGTACAAGAAGGGGTCTTCAACTTGCACCTTATAGGTGGCATAGTCCTGAGGGATGGAGAGGTGAACATGAGGCACCGAATATAGGACAGGAGGCCGGCCGGATAATGTACAAATAACCATAGAGAGATCATTAGTATCCGTATTGGGATCAAGACAGGGTATGGAAGAGGGTCGGGTAATTGGCGATGGTACCGGTGGTAGTACTGGTGTGGTGGTATTGATAGTGGAGGTGGTTGTATGTGAGCTGTAGGAGTCGAGTCGACCAGATATGGGTGTTCAAAGTCATCTATCACTTTCATCATGTTGCTATATCTCTCTTTGCGATCTCTCTTTTTATGCAGTATTTCTCTCAAAGATGCGAGTAGGAACACGCGAAACTTAGCAAATATTTCTTGAAACTCAGATTTGGTAACACACTCATGACCATTGTTGGATGCCATTAGATCCACGTGACCTGGGTTGATAGACCGAAAGGTGAGAGCAGGTTCGAATAGAGTCAAATGGGTAAATGGGTCAAGATGGATTGGGTGGGTCAAACTGATTGAAAGTGTCCTACATCAGCTATTCTGAGATTTTGGGGAGCTTTGGCCTCCAAGCTTATGTCTATCACACTTGTAATCCAATGGGTTAGAACTTGCTTCTCACCAAAAATCCTTTGAGGACTGGCTTGGCCCGTCAACCATATTCACAATTGAGCCCACCCGCTCCACACACACCTCTCTCGCATGTGCTAAAATAGGTTTCTTAATACCCTGTGTAACAATTTCCATCTCCAATTCCTTCATAGTCCTCTTCCTTCTCCCATATGCTAATTTCAAATCGACTGCCTTCTATGCCCAATATCCATCTACCATAACATCCGTCTCTTCCACTCCCTCACATGCCTTTGACTCTTTTGAATCTCTCACATGTGTTGCTGACACAAGGGAGATGATTTTCCTCGTCGACTCAGACGACACTGTTTTGCTCTTTGCCAATAGTCATGACCCCACTTGATTGCCATTCCCAATAGTCACCAATAACCGACCCCTCTTTTTCTTCTTACAAAACACTCTTTCGAATATGAACTAGATGCCAGCCATTTTCAAACCAAATTGACCTTTCTTTTTTTGGAATAAGGTTGCATTCCTTCACTTCCACCAAGAGTCAGATAACCAAGCAATCCTCCCTAGTAAGGTTGCAGCAGTCAATCTCAATCAATTCACCAAACTCGCTTCCAAAAGCTCATAGTGCTTTCTCATTCCAGTCGCGAAGTGGGAAACCAAAATAATGAAGAGACACCTTCTTGGTTGGCAAGAAGCAATGGGATCTCCATTTCTCAAAGAAGGAGAAGAAAGATCTCTAGCTTCCATTTAGTTCCTTATCCAACATGCATGCCTCCTCTTCCATTGGTACGGTGATTAAGAACCAATAACCACCAAGACTACGAACATGTGATGCCTTCGTTCTCGAAGACAACAAAAATTGAAAGACCTCTGCTGTTGTGGTCTTCTAATAGCTTTGGTTACTTTCAAATTGAAGATCGAATCTTTTGTCTCTTGAAGGTCCCCTTCCTCAGCCATAAGTTCGAAAACAAGTATACTATGCTCATTCCCATGATCTTCCTTTTCCTTTACCATCTTTTCTTATTTGAGGAGTCGATCACTTCCGCTTAGCTTTTCCCCTATAACTGCCTTTTGCCACTTCCTTTCTCTCCTAAGTCTTCCTTCCCCGATAACCTCTTTCCTCTAATCTTTCCTTCATTGCCAAACTGGGTTGCCTGGACTAACAATTTGTTGTCGCCGACTATCAATATGTTAACATTGATGACAAATCTCTTTGCTTGTAACCCATTTGCCATTCTTATAGCGGAAAACATTTTGCCCTTCGCATCCTTCTTGCAGGGAATGAAGATAGTTCCTTCAGCTCCCATTGACTAAAGATTGTGTACAACCACCTTGTCGTCACCATCTCTGGTAGGTAGGAAATGAACATGCTATTGGGCTCCCTACTCCTTGGAACATCTGGCCTTTCGGACTACCTCCTGTGAGCCTCCACCATCCACCTCACCGTGCTTGCTCTCTAATTCAAGGGTGCCACCATTTCCTCCCAGTTACTATTTTCCTTTCTCCATCTGGCCTAGAACCATAAGCGTTACTAAATTTTTTGTTAAACAACCTAGTTAACCACCCAATTCCAATTTCATTCAACTAAATTGATACATCTATCGGGATGCCTTTTGCTCCTAATTAGTTCTCTACTCTTCATTTTTGCTAATGGTATCCTCTCTTTTGTCATTGATATTTTGTTAATCATCCTTCCATTTGGTGTCTATGCTATTTGTATTTTTACCTTTTTTTTTGAAACATTGACGACTTAATACCATTAAAATAAAAGGAAGTACTAAAGCAAGGATCTGAGTATAGGAGATATATACCCATAGCCAAAGAAAAGGAAAAGAAACAGGAAAATAAGAAATAAAAAGAGACAACAAATGATCCACCCAGCACAAGATCCAAATGAACCCCCAATCCCCAAGATTCAAGGCTGGTGAGATGAGAAAAATTCCAAGGATGGTCTTTGTAAGAGAACACCAACTTTCGTCAAGAAGTCTGCCATACAGTTTGATGATCAATGTGAATGAGTGAAAAAGACGCCACCTCGCATGCACAACTTCCAAACGTCCCTAGCAATACCGATCAACCTCCACGGGGAGAATTTTCTATTACTAGCGCAAGAGATGAAATTGATTGAATCACCTTCCATAATGAGGTTACCACTCCTAAACCCAAACCAAACCTGAAGTGCTTTCCTAATTGCCCTCAGTTCAGCCTCGTTAGACTCCATTAATCCTACTGATTCGGAAAAAGTTGCCAACATTCTACCCCTATCGTCATGTAACACACCTCCAATTTGTATTTTTGCTTAATAGATCTCTAGAATACATTACCCACCAAACCTTTATCCTTTTATCTTGAAATGAAGACTTGTGGATTTTCATCTTCACATCATCGAGGTCTTTAGTTCTCTCCTTTATTTTAGTGAGCTTATAGATGCTCTTTTCCTCATTTTTTTTCCTAATTCATCATCAATTTGGAGTTGGCAAATGGCTTGTTTCTTTTTTTTTCTTTTTTTTCTTTTTTTTTTTATTCGTCCTTTTCCTTTTCTATGGGCCGATTGCCTACTTGACATCCACATGAATTGAACCACAACTTTGTGGTTGCAATAATGAACGACTTACCAACTGTGCTAGAGGTTCTTGTCATTAAGCTTTATATATAGCGTTGCGTATAGCATTGTTGGCAACATCTTTTGCTACCTTTTATCTTTCTTTCCAAATTTATTTATTTTTCTTCCATACATTGTATTCCATGTTTTGATATAAACATCCAAGGCCAACAACCTATGTCGTGTTGCAAGGCTTTCCCTTGAGTGACGTTATAATCCTTAGAAAACATGTTTTCCTTATGTCTTTCTAGAATAATATACTTCTGACCTAGTACATACACTCATGCAAGTTGTGGGGTGTTTCCTTCATGAGGTATGAATTATCTTTGGTTAGTTCAAAAACCATTGTGAAGTGAAGGTGTGAGACCCTGACCCGGCCCAGATGGCCAAGTCCATGAGGGCCGGCCCAAAGGAGTGAAAGTGGGAGTGGGAGTGTGTTTGTGTGCTTGAGGGTGGAAAATAAGGTCCCACATCAGAAGTTGAGGAGTTTGAGAGGGAGTTTATAAGTAGCATTGCCCTCCTCTTCCAGCAAGACGCATTTTGGGCCTGGACTTGGACCGGGTCCGATCCAAAAACCGTGTGGGTTCGCGCGTGTGCACGTGTGGGCCCAAAGCGGATAATATCTTGCTGGGTCGAGCCTCAAGCCCTGTTTATGGACCGGGGCGTTAGAAATGGTATCAGAACCGAGTTCAGCACTCGGACTGTGTGGGCTTACTACCTTCCATTAGATTCATTGGGTCGAGCCGGGGACGGCTCTGGGCTTAGAGGGGCGGATTGTGAGACCCTGACTCGGCCCAAACAGTCGAGTCCATGAGGGCCGGCCCAAAGGAGTGAAAGTGAGAGTGGGAGTGTGTTTGTGTTCTTGAGGGTGGAAAATAAGGTCCCACATCGGAAGTTGAGGAGTTTGAGAGGGGGTTTATAAGTAGCATTACCCTCCTCTTCCAGCAGACCGGTTTTGGGCCCGGACTTGGACCAGGTCCGATCCAAAAACTGTGCGGGCTCACGCGTGTGTACGTGTGAGCGCGTGTGGGCCCAAAGCGGACAATATCTTGCTCGGTCGAGCCTCAAGCCCTGTTTATGGACGGGTCGTTACAGAAGGATGGAATCTCACACATTTTTCCTTTGTCCAAAACTATGCCCACCATGTACAACTCTATACTATTTGTTTTTATTTCCTACATGTTTGTGTAAGTATCCTTCAATTATTATATTTTTTTGACTAACCTTAAGTGGGGTCTTCAAAGATTTGATCTGTGGATGACATAGGTGAGGGTCAAAAGACTTGTCACTTGGTATAAAATTCATGATCAATGCTAGAGAAGGCTGATTGACGCTTGATTTCACTCTCTGAGTGAGGACTGATGAAGACTTAATTCTTGAACTAAAGCAAGAGCAGCTACTGTTAGCTGACTCAAAGAATCCAGATGAAACTATTTTTGAAGTGTAAATGACACTAAAAATCCCATAATGCACTGTTTAGGGTGATATATGAATGGAAGTGGAACCTCTAAACCTTGCTTCTCTTTTTTTTTCCAGAAAATGGTGACTTTATTAGAAAGAAGGAGAACCCTCTCCCCCCCCCCCCCGCCCCCCGAAAAAAAAAAAAACGAAAAAAAAACAAAAAGAACCAGAGGAAGGAAAGGAATCTTGAGATGAGACTCCAAATCTTGAAAGAACAAGAAATTATAACATCCATAAAACAAATAAGACCAACCTTGTTTAGAAACAGGTTAACAAAACCCAAAAAGGTTAGTTGGACCATTTCATGTGCAGTCCCTTTGGATGCAACCTTCTTGTTGGGTGTAGACCCTTTGAGTTAAGTCCTAACGGGTGCAACCCTTTTCAATACTACTTCTCTGAGTGTAAGCTTGTTCACGGGACGGGTTTGGGTTGGATTTTACCCAAAAAAAAAGGCCCGAGCTCGTTTACTTCCACAAAAGCCTAAGCCAGTCCGAAGCATGTCGGGCTTTTAAGGCCAAAGTCTAGCCCTTCCGATTAAAATATATAAAGCCCAAGCCCGCCGTTTGAAGCATGTTTATTTTGTAGTTGGCCGCAAGGTCGCACTTGGCACTGTTTTTATTTTTTTAAATTTTTAATTGTAACTTGAGAATATAACCATACAAATTGAAAGTAGACTTAAAGACCTGCTACCAATTAAAGTTTTAGTTCAAAAATCAGTTTCTAGGCACTTGATCTTAGCAGCCAAAGTTGGCGACTTCGACTGTTAAGATTAAGTGGTTAGAGATTGAATTTTGAGATGAAATTTTAAAAGGTGGTAGGTATTTAAGTTTGTTTTCAAACTGTGTAGTTAGATTTTCAATTTACAAAACAAAAATTAAAAAAAATATAAACAGTGTCAGGTACAACCTTGTAGTATATGTATATAATTTATAAGACAATAAATGGGCCTAAAAGCTCGACGGCCCTCGACGGGCTTTAAGTAAAAGCTTGAGCCTGGCCATTTATATACACGGAAGGCTTCAAAAAAAGCCCGACCGGCATGATGATAAAAAATGCTTATTCCAACCCATTTATTTAAGTCAGGTTTGGACCGTGAACACCCCTATTTTAGTGTAGCCCCATTGACGCTACCTTCATTGAGTGAAGCCCCATCTCATGCCATTGTAACTTGGAAAAAAAAAATAGTTTTCACTTTTTAGGGGATATCCATGGTTATATTGGAGATTTACACCATTGGCGGGGTCCATTGTATCATTGATTGTTTAAGGTGGAATTGATTTTACTGATACAGTGGTTTGAATTTGTCAACAAATGTCCCTTTTGAGGGCTGATGATGAAGTTTCAAACTAGTTGTCCTAGAATATTATATCTTTCTTTTTTATGACTGAAGGTGTTCAGACGTCGCACCCGACTAATCCTTCGGGGCATGTACACACACACACCGAGTTCTTCGATGGGGAGTGGCCCGAAAAGGTTGAGCATGAATAAAACCCAAGACCTCCCTTCATGAGGGTAGCTTCTTGACCGTCAGGCCAACCACTCCGGGTTATGTTGTGATCATATCATGTTCTGAACTCGTACAGACAGTGTCCCCATTGTTATCATGAGATGAATCTGGTGCAAAGATCAAAGTGGTTTCTGCCATTTGTCAGGTGGATGATTTCTCACATAATATTAGGCTTTTCATGGGTTGAAAACAACTTTGTGACCAAAATCTGCCTTGACTAGCCTTGGTTTTGAAAATTCCTTTATCTTTTGATTATTAACTCTGCACTGCTATGACAAGCTCCAATAGTGTAGTTGAAAGGCGTGTGCTGTTGCTAGCACAATGGTTGTGGGTTCAAATCATGTTGATTCAAAAATAGAAAGCACCACTTCTGGTTAAATCAAATGGCTCCCACTTGTGGCTCTTCAGCTGAATTATGGTTACAATACACAACATGACAGCATCTGCTTTGTTTCAACTGCCTTTTGCTTTCTAGTATAAATTACTTAAAACAAAACTCACCAGTACTTGGCACTTTTTTCTGATGATGAATTGGCAATGCTCTGTTGCGTACTCGAGAATAAAAAATGTTCAATTTTGAGTCGGATTATTCATTCCAGGTCAAATATCTTGGAGAGGATGGAGAGCGTACTCCTGTTGCTGGTGCTGCATCTGTGTGCTCTCCATGGGATCTTGTGGTGAGTTAACAGTGAAAATAATTGTGATCAAAATGTTTGGAGTTATACCTATTCCTTCTCTCCATTGGATCTTGTGGCTAGCACTTACTGGGATAAAAAAGATGTTTGGAATTATAGCTATTCCTTATCAAGTGGTAAATATTACATTCTGAGCTATTAAATTCAGCATTTTCTTCATTTATAGCTATTTTCTTGGAAAAGGTCTAGATGGATTCTATATGAATTGAAAGAGAATTAAGAGAGGCTTAATTTTCTTCTTCTTCTTCTAAGTTGAAAAGTTGTGGGTGATAAGGATGAGCACTTAATCTGACTTGCCTGATTTGTCCACTAGTGGACCAGCCTTAGTGGGTCAGTTCCCAGCCAAAACTTGTCTCATCTCTCTCTGTCTCAAATGATACTTGTCCCACCTCATTTAAAGTGTCGTGATCATGATATGCGACTGGGTGGGGTCTTTATTCCTGCTGGTTTACTAGGTGCTCAGCAGATTATGAATTAATCTGTTGATTTGGGGGGGGTGGGGAGCCCCATATATGATGAAGAATGCTGTATGCCTTAATGCCTTCTTTGCAGGTTTGTGACAGGTTTATAAACCGTAAGCTTGTGCAAAGGCTGTATGACAGACTTCTCACAATTGGTCTTCAAGGTTATGCTCAATTGTATGTCCTCTCTACCTTTTATCCTGAGGCTTTTAATAAATTTGGTGGGTTTATTTTCAAAACACGATAATCCATTCTCTTGTATGTTTTTCTTCTTAGTCTATAGTTCAATGGGGACTTGTTCTTACCTAATCTCTCCTTGGCAGAATTCCTGTTATTTAGTCCTTTCCCTTTCTTCCATAAAATTCAACATTCTTTCTCTCAAAAAGAAAAAATAAATACTGGAATAATAAGATCATGTTTCCTGCAGACATGAGCCCATCTATTCTCGACTTGCTGATTGGGAAGGAATAAAGAAGGTTTGTTTCATTTTTTCCTTCCTTTTGTTGAGTGCTGATGAATCTCTTGGTGAATATTATGAAGTACATTAATCAGGAACTTTATTGGGTCTTAATGGAGCAGGTGGTAGGCTTTACCTTAAGAAATTAGTCATAAGATAATAGGGTAACTGTGCACTATGAGCTTAGTTGCAACATGCATGATATGGTCTTTCGCTTTTGAAAAGTTGCAACATGCACTGATATGGTCTTTTGCTTTTGAAGTGTCTAGTCCTGGTGTGGGATGATAAAATGGTCAGACTGGTGCTATGGGTCTACAATGTCTGCTAATTCATAGGTGGCATGAAATGTGTAGGTGATTGCATGGATGATTGATAGGTCTGTTACTTTTCATCCTTATCTGGTCAATGTAGCATTGTTAGTTGTATATGAAATCAGCTGTAAGAGCAATTTTCATTGTTGAAATGAAGAGGCAAAGGCAATAGGTTTTGAGTTGTTGCCAATCTGTTGGCCTTTTCTCTTGGCGGTTTCTTTTCCGGTTTTTGCTTCTTGTTTTTTGTTTACTTTTCTGTATTTGCATCTTTGGTGCCCTTTATCTATTAATATATGAACCATTTCAACGAAAAAAAGAAGAGGCAAAGGTAATAGGTGCATGCACAATCATGCATGCAAAGGCATGCGTGTGCACGTGTACACGTTGCACATGGGGAGATTGCACACCTGATTATTTGGATGCTCGTGCGGCCTCTTGCAATCTAACCAAAGATCTCTTCCCTCAAAATCATTTACAACGCCCAAACATCTTGAGTGATGCCCGACATTGGGTTGAAACATCTTTGGGGCTTTGATAACCATACATAGTGTATCCAATTAAACACGTTCGTTTTTACGCCCCACATCGATATATAAACCTTGCATCCCGCCCATCCATGAGGTGTCCCGACATCTTGGTGCACTCCACAACAAGTCCTAAACCTGATCATGACTCTACACATGTTTATATATATATGCACGTATAAAACCTATATTTATCAACTGATGACTATTTTGTGGCATAATACACCATGAACTCTCTTCAGGATCACCTGTTGTAGGATTAAAACTTGACAAAATTGCACCTTTGTTTACCATTTGATCTTTAGGGGCTTCCAAACTTTAAGACTTGTGTGCGTGTGCACGCACCTCTTATCAAAGCATTTGACCTTATCAAATGCATCTTCCCTCAAAATCATTTACAAGGCCCAAACGTCTTGAGTGATGCACAAGATTGGTTGAAACGCCCTTGGGGATTTGATAACCATACATAGTGAATCCAATTAAATGCCTTCATTTTTAGGCCCCATATCGATATATAAACCTTTCAATCCCATCCACCCATGAGGTTGTCCCAACTTCTTGGTGCACTCTTCAGATATGAAAGACGCCAAACACAGTTTTCTCCACGCCGTTCTTGGAGAAGTAGTCTGCAACCCCATTTACTGAACGACTTACATGAACAAAGGATACCTCAAGTCCCCTAACAAATGCCTTGATCTCCGTAACCATCGTAATCAGTCTCCGAGAGAAGAAGAAGAAGAGTGGGTTGGGGGGGGGGGCTTCAAGTCTTTTGCCCATTTAATGGCATTTGACCAATCTCCTTCAATGACTAATTTTCCACCACCTAAACCTACCCATATGGTCAAAGCTCTTCTAATACTAAAAAGCTCGGCTTCATTAGTCTTTAGTCCCTACCGATTCTGTGAAAACCACTAATGTTTGACCCCTTTGATCTCCAAGTACGCCACCTATACTTGGACCTGATCATGACCCTAAACATGTATGTATACATGTGTAGGTATATACATATGCACATATATAACCTATATTTATCAACTGATAACCATTCTGTGGTATAATTGTAGAATTTAATTATAAGAAAAAAAGGAAAATGAGAAGACGTGGAGAATAATTCTTCTCTGTATTGTATTGATGTATTTTCCTCTTAAAAGAACCAATTTAGGTAGCAAAAAAGGAAATACAAATAAAAAATATTTATCTACAATAAATCATACAACCACACAATTGATCTTCCAAAATAAGATAAGTTGGACCAATAATCCTGTATCGCGTCCCACGACACTCTCCTCAAGCTGGCTTGAAAATGTCGAACAAACCCAGTTTGCCAATAACCGAAGTGAGTTGATGTCGAGGGACAAACTTTGTCAATATATCTGCCAGTTGATTTTTAGATTGCAGATGAGGAGTGACAAGCCGGCCTTCAGAAATATGTTGTCGAAGGAAATGACAATCAACCTCAATGTGCTTGGTCCTCTCATGAAAGACCGGATTGGAGGCGATGTTGATGGTTGCTTGATTGTCACAACATAATAAGCGGATCGACAGGAGCAAAACCCAACTTTATAAGAAACTGACGGATCCAAAGTAACTCGGCCGTAGTATTAGCCATCGCGTAATATTCTGCTTTAGCACTAGAGCGAGTAACAACAAACTTCTTCTTGGTACTCCAGCAGACCAAATCAGAGCCCAAGAAGATGCAATAACCAAGGTGTAGCGGCGGTCATTAGGAGAGTTGATCCAATCTGCGTTTGAATATCTACGAACTGAGAGGGAAGACTGTCCTGCAAAGAACAATCCCCAGCCTGGATGAGCTTTAAGGTAATGAAGGATGCAGAAGACATCATGAAGATGAGTATCCCGTGGAGCCTACATGAATTGGTTGACCACACCAACTGCATATGATAAATCGGGCTGGGTGATAATGAGGTAAATCAGTTTCCCATACTTGCACTGAGATAGAGAGCACGCCCTTGAGAAAAACGAGTGACCTCAATACCAAGAAAGTAATGCAACAACCCTAGATCTATAATATCAAATGTGCACTGTAGATATTCTTTGAATGTAGAAATGCTAGCAGCATCATTACCTGTGAGAACAATGTCATCAACATAAACCACTAGAATCATTACCACAGTGTGAAGATGGTAGGTAAAGAAAGAGTGGTCTATCTGACATCTGGAGAAACCATAAGGTAACAAAGCACTGCTGAACTTCTCAAACCAGGTTCGTGGGGACTACTTGAGGCCAAAGAGAGCTTTTTTGAGTCGGCAGACAGAGTGAGGCTCCCCTTGATTGACAAACCCTGGTGGAGGGAGCATATATATTTCATCTTGGAGATCACCATGAAAGAAGGTATTCTTCACATCTAACTGATGAAGTGGCCAGTCATGAGTGGTGGCGATGGAAATCAAGATCCAAACAGAGGTAATCTTGGCCATAGGCGAGAAGGTTTCCTGATAGTCCACCCCATAAGTTTGCGTGAAGCCTTTGGCAACCAGACGAGCCTTATACCTGGCAATGGATCCATCTGGATTATGTTTCATGGCGAATATCTATTTGCAACAAATGGAGTTTTTTTCTAGAGGGAGAGGAAACATATCCCAAGTATGATTTTTTCCCAGTGTAGCTAATTCCTCATCCGTGGCTATTTTCCAGGAGTGATCTCGAAGGTAGTGTTAATCCGCTTGGGAATCTTAATGTTGTCTAGAGATGGAAGAAAACTGTGATAGGAAGGAGAAACAACGTGATAAGACACAAAATGATCAAGGGGAAGTACGCTTACCTTTCTAAAGAGCAATGGGAAGTTCAGACTCAGTTGTGGTGGATGGATCTGGACCAGGGGCAGATGGGATAGTGGCGTTTGCTGGAGGTGGAGGAGGCCTGGGTTGCCTGTGTCTATACACCAGAGTAGGCTTGGCAGTGCTAGATGGAATAGTATCGCCAAGAAGGAGAGGTAGAACAGGAGAAGAGGAGGAAACAGATGGGGCAGAAGTATGGGACCATCTCAAAAAATGTGACATCCATGGACACATGATTTTCCTGTGAGGGGATCAAGACACTTGTAGCCTTTATGGAAAGGGGAATATCCCAAAAAGACACATCGCACAGCCCTGGGAGAGTGTTTATCAACAGAGAATTGGTGAACAAAGAAGACACACCCAAAAACACGTAAAGGAGGATTGTTGATGGGTTTATGCAGGGAAATAAGGTCAAGGGGAGACTTCTCTAGCAGCACCCGAGATGGTATGCGGTCGGTAAGATAATACGAGGTTAAGATGGCTTCAGGCTAATATGACTTCAGGACATGCATGGTAAAGAAAAGGGAGCAGGCGACCTCAAGTAGGTGACAGTTTTTTCGTTCAGCTACACCATTTTGTTGATTTGTAGATGCACAGGAGAGTTGGGATTTGACACCATAGTCTTGTAAGAATTGAACAAGGCACTAACAAACAATAAATTGTAGGACAACTTGGGAACATGCAAAACAGAGGAAATGTCCAAGTTAGGAGTAATTGGAACTCTCCCTTTCCCAATAATATCAGTAGATGAGCCATTAGCTAAGTTGACCTTACCACATGAAACAGGTGAAAGGGAGGAGAAGAGGTTGGACATACCAGCCATATGGTCAATAGCACCAGAATCGATAATCCAGGAATGGTGGTAGACATGATGTGTAGAGTATCCAGTACTTGATGGGGAGGAGACAGTATGAGAAGCCTCAGAGGATTGAAGACGTTGCATCTGTTGTTGTAAGAGGGCAAATTCTTGTTGAGTCACAGGTGCAATGTCACCAGTCGCATTAGTAGAGGGAGGAGAATGAGCATCAGTGAGATGAGCATGCTTCGGTCTGGCATGAAATTTGTAGCACGAATCAACAGAGTGATTGGTCATTTTGCAATATGTGCAAAAATGGGTACCGGTACCTTTCCGCCGTGGACCTCTGGTGTCCCGACGAGTGTCAGAGGATGGATCTTTTCCACGGGAAGTAGGAGGTGGAGAAGGTACGGAGTGAGTTGTGACCAAGGCAGAGCGTTCAGTCGGCACAGAGGGAGTCATAACAAGTCGATGTCGATCATCCAGAAGGAAGGCAGAGTAGACCTCAGCCAGTAAAGGAAGAGGGCGTTGTCCAAGCAGTTGAGCACATATAGGCTCAAATTCTAGATTTAGTCAGGCCAATAACTCAAATGTCCGTCGTCAATCAAGTAGTTGTTTATAGAACACAACATCATCTTGAAGCTGAAATTTAACAGATTCAAGTTGATCCAACTACAACAACATGTCTGCATTTTTAAAAAATGTTGAATCAATGAGAGCTCCCCCTACTGGAGATGAGATGTCGTCTGATATAACTCATAGAGGTGTGCTGAATTGTCACCATCAGAATACAAGGCTTGAATGGTGTCCAAACATCCTTAGCAGTCGGAAGAGTATACCTCATACATGTTCTTCCATGGAGTGAAGTAGCCAAGACTAGACCAAGGAATTATTAGCTTTCCAAGTGCGATATGAGTAGTCATTCTTGGTTGGTTCGGTGATAGTGCCATCAATATAGTTGGACAATTGCTTGGCTTCAAAAAACATTTTGGCGGAGCGAGACCATTGGAAGTAATTGGTCTCATTCAACAAAATTGTTGCGATCTTGCCAATATGAGTGGACCTAGAGGAAGCCATGTCGGGAATAGAAGTAGACGAAGAAGATCCCCCAGAAGAAGAAGCTACCTTAAGAGATTCAGTAGATGAGCCCATAATCCCGAAACAGAAATCCTCAAGCAAATGCAGTAGTTAGCAAAACTATGAGAAGAGTATCAATGGATACAGTCCAAACCAGGTGACGATAGATTTGGAAGAACAGATGAGCAACAATAGGGCCCACCGATGATGAAGGCAATAGCAATCAAGTGGTATTGCAGCATTAGTAGGAGGCGACACCAATAGTGGTGGGAAGAAGAGATGATGCAACAGAAACCAGCATATCCAAGCAGAAAGCCCAAAAAATGGGTCTACTGGCGTTCCCAGTAGCAGCAAGGAAGAGCAAGAAAGGGGGGGCCCACTGTTGACCGAAGTCCATGGGATTGCAGCACTAGTAGGAGGCGACACCAATAGTGATGGGAAGAAGAGATGATGCAACAGAAACCAGCATATCCAAGCAGAAAGCCCAAAAAATGGGTCTACTGGCGTTCCCAGTAGAGGCAAGGAAGAGCAAGAAAGGGGGGGCCCACTGTTGACCGAAGTCCATGGGATTGCAGCACTAGTAGGAGGCGACACCAATAGTGGTGGGAAGAAGAGATGATGCAGCAGAAACCAGCAGATCCAAGCAGAAAGGCCCAAAAAATGGGTCTCCTGGCGTTCCCAGCAGCGGCAAGGAAGAGCAAGAAAGGGGGGCCCACTGTTGACCGTTGTCTGTGGTCAACCTAAGGCGAGTGTAGAAGGGCCAGAGACGACTTGAGTGGAAGAAGTCCGATGGGAAACAAAGCTTGGATCCAGCGAATCAAAGTAGAGATTCAGGAAGGTGTGTTTTCTGGAGTAGAACTGGCAAAGTTGCAGCTGAAAAAACAGATGCGATGAAGGCAGGTTTGCAAGGCTATATTGCAGAAGAATGGGTCCACCAAAACAACAGGTAAGGGTGGGGTGTTGTCGTCAGAGTCTTCGCAGTGACTAGATCAAACCCAGAAGAGAGAATCTTTGGACTCCACAGTCAGTCTTGAGACAAAAAATCTCAGATCTGGAAAATTGAAGGAGAGATTGGCCGCTACAGAAGTCCTCTGGGAACTGGAGCTGAAGATGACATCAAGATCGGGTGAGGAACAGTAAAACAAAACAAGAAACAATCGTCTGAAAGTGTTAAGAAAATTGTTCTGACTGATACCATGTAGAATTTAATAATAAGAAAAAAGGGAAAAGGAGAAGACGTGGAGAATAACACTTCTCTATATTGTATTGATGTATTTTCCTCTTAGAGGATATATGAATAAATAGGAAAAAAAGAGCCAATTTAGATGGCAAAAAGGAAAAAAATAAAAAATATTTGTCTACAATAAATCATACAACCACACAGTTGACCTTCCAAAATAGGATGAGTCGGACTATTAATCCTATATCGGATCCCACAACAATAATACACCATGAACTCTCTTCAGGATCACCTGCTGTGGGATTAAAACTTGATAAAATTGCACCTTTGTTTACCATTTGATCTTAGGGGCTTTCAAACTTTCAGACTTGTGTGTGTGCACACGCCTCTTATCCAAGCATTTGACCTTATCAGATGCACTCACCTCTTGCCAAATCTACTGTTGAAATCTTTTGGATCTCAAATAATCAAATCTTGAGCAATCTTATCAAGCTAAAGTTTAGACTGCCAATGGTGTTGAATTCATGAATTTTTTGAACAAATAGTCAAATGAGAAATTCCAAGCCTTTGATAGGGGAAAGTGAGCACCCTCTGTATTTCTGTTTCATTGAACTTTATTTTGGTTGTTTCTTGTTACAAGACGTTTTAATGATGTATCACACATTTTGATTTCTATTTCTTGGATCTATTTTGGAATCTTTGCAATGTCACATGAATCTTAAACTTATTTCCTGATGCATTTATCTAACGAACTTCATCCATTTGGTTATCTTTCTGGTGCTTTAACAGTCACGTTCTATTCGTGACTTTGATCAATATGCGACTTGCCTTGTTGGAAAGTTTGAGGTGTGTATGATCTACTTGCCCTTTCACCTGCGTTTATATGAGAAATGCATATTGTTGGAAAGATTAAGATACCTCTGTTAATCTACTTCACTTGTTTTTCACTTTGAATAACTAAAATGTATTACTGTTTTATCAGACTGTGGACACATACTACCGTCATTGTAGCAGTGCAAGTTTTGTGGCAAATGTATCAGTGCCACTCCTCTGCATCAGTGCTTTGGATGATCCACTATGTACAAAGGAAGCCATTCCTCTTGATGAGTGCAGGTGCTTTTGTTATATATATATATATATTATGAACGTTCGTTTACTATTTTGACTATGGAATTCTGATTCTGATATTTGTTGTTGCTGCTACTGCTACTTCTATTATTATTATCTGAATGATGAAATTTACTTCTCTTATAGGGCAAACAAAAATGTTGTTTTGGCTACTACACCGCATGGAGGGCATCTGGCATTTTATGAAGGGATGACCGCAGATAGACTATGGTACTTCTAGAGTTCATCTCTCTGCCATAGCTCATCTTTGTTATTCTATGATTGTTAATTAGCTATTGCCATCTAAAACCAATCTACTGGATGCTAAGAGTGTTCAAGAATAGATTATCAGTCTTTTAGCTATTTGATTCTTTTAGTTTTGGGAAAATTCCATATCAATATTATGTAGAAATAATATTTCTAGACTCATTCGCATACATACTAGTGACTCTAGCTTTGGCATTGATCATGAGGAAGTAGGTCATGCAATCATGTAGGATTCATTGCTGAAATCAATGCATCACATATATGGAAGAAATTCTTCATTATGTGGCTTGTGATCCGGAATTTGATACTTTGGAGGCAAGAGATACTCTATATGTGTTCTTGTCCTTGTCATGGCACTTAAACATGATTTACATGTGGTTTTATTGACTCCATAGAAATAGTTTGTAACCTCTTATTCATACATCTAGAATTCTTAGTTTCTACATGTAGGCATAATATATCCAATATTGTTAGGCTCTGTGGAGCCTGATCATCAGAGATGTACTGGCGGATCCGGTCGGGGGTCGAGCTAATTAGAGTAGTATACATTTTTCGTTTTGTGAGAGAGTGAGTTGAACATCTGTAACAAAAGGTGCTGCTTCTTCATTTTTTGCCTTCGAGTATAGTGGATCGGTTTGAACCTTTTGGACGTACGGAAAGGAAATCACGTAAAATCATTGTTTTGTGGTTTGTTTATCTTTTCTATCTTCGATATTGCTGTTTCTGTGAGGTAGGAAAGACGTTTCCTCCCAACAAATATAAACTTATATTCATGCATAGACACATTATAGGCCAATTAGTTTTTTAGGGAGTGTCTACAAACTTTTAGCAAAGGTTTTGGCAGATAAGTTGAAAGAGGCACTACCAGAGGTGATTGGAGAATCACAAGGGCGGTTGTGGAAACAGATAAATTTTGGATAGTTTGATGATTGCCAATGAATTGGTCCTCATGAGGCACAAGGATAAGAAACCAAGGATGTTTTTTAAGATTGATATGAAGAAGGCATATGACTCTGGATTTGTCCTTTGTGGGATACCTTTTTTCAAAGGATGGGGTTTGGGCAACGGTGGATGAAATAGATGGTCGTGTGTAGAGGAGACTACATACTCGCCAATAGTAGCTAATAGAGGCCTTAGAAAGAGAGACCCACTTTCTCCTTTTATCTTCACACTTGTTGGCTAAAGTTTGACTAAACTTGTGGAAAAGCCAGGGAGTTCAGAATTGTTAAAGGCTTTGAAGCATCACCACTTGGATCGGTTGTCACACATCTCCAGTTTGCATACGATACCTTGGACACCCGTAGTAGAGAGGGTTGAGAGAAGACTAGCTAGATGGGGTAGGAAATACCTTTCTTTGGGAGGATGGTTGACCCTTATCAAACCCGTGTTAGTTAATCTCCCAACTTATTACTTGTGTCTTTTTTAAATGCCGAGGTGAGTTGCCAAAAAATTAGAATAGTTATTCAGGAGATTTCTGTGGGGAGATCAAGAGTCGAAAAAGAAAGTGCACTTGGTGGCTTGGTCAAAAGTGACTTAAGCCCAAGTCCAAGGGAGGCCTTGGAATTGTCCCATTACAGGTTAGGAATCAAGCCCTCCTATGTAAATGGGGTTGGTGTTTTGGTAGAGAGAGGGATGCCCTTTGGGTTAGAGTCTTGAGTGCTAAATATGGAACAAAAGATGGTAATGGATGGGGTTTGAGTGAGAATGTGGAGAAGTATGGTTCTGTCGTGGTTAAAGCATGGTGGAGTATGAGCCAGGGTAGAACGCTTGTGGGAAATATGTATAAGGACAAACTTAGATAGTTGGTTGGAAGAAGAGAGAAGACTTTCTTCTCGAAGGATTTATGGATGGGCGATAGGCCATTAAAGGAAATGTATCCACAGTTATTTAAAATAGGCAGGAATAAAAAAGCCTTAGTCCAAGACTGTTAACAAATTGAGGGCACCAACATATCTTGGCACATTGACTTTAGGAGAGATTTGAGGTCCGTTGAAAGTGATAGCTGGGAAGGTCTGCTAGGTCAGTTACGCGAGTTTCCACTATCCTTTGTAGAAGGGGATGAGCTTGTGTGGACGGGTGATTCATCGGGTGCCTACTCGATAAAGACAATAGTAGATTTGGCCCTCCAACAACAAGATAGCACGGTTTCTTTCTCTCGTTTAGCATGGAAAAAGTTAGCTCCTCTAAGGGTTCAAGCCTTCGAGTGGTGTGCACTTAAGGGAAAGATTCTCACTAGAATGGACCTTAGAAGGAGAGGGTTGTTGGGATTTGAGGAGGATCTTAGTTGTCCACTATGCGGATCATTGGAGGAAACTGTTGATCACCTTTTAGTTGGATGTCCAATTGCTCAGAATTTTTGGATCAGTTTCGTTAATCTTATGGACATTCCATGGGTCTTTGAGAACTCTTTTGAAGGATTATTGGGACGTGGTTCCTCTCATGACTTATCCCTAGGAGGAAGATGGCCTAGAACACGATTCCAATAGTCATTTTTTGAGCTATCTGGAAGGAGAGAAACTCCAGAATCTTTAAAGGAAAAACCACCGACGTTAGTGAGCTTTTTCAAAAAGCCAAATGGAGGCTTTGTGTTTGGCTACTCTTTAGTAAAGAATTCAAGGGTCTTGAACTCACCGATGTCTTTTCGTCATGGGAAGGATGTATGAGTGGAAACCCTAGGAAGCCAAAGACTAGTCAATTGGTCACCTCCTCATAGGGGAGTCCTGAAATTCAATATAAATGGAGCTTCTAGGGAAAAACCGGGTCTAATAGGGATAGGTGGTCTTCTTAGAGATCATAATGGCCAAATATCCATGGTTTTCATAGAGTCAGTGTGGATTAGTGATTTAAATGAGGCAGAACTCATTAGTATCAGGAGAGCTTTGACCATTTGGGTATGTTTTGGGGATGGAAAACTAATTATTGAAGGGGATTAGTGTTGTGGGACCCACTTCAGTACACATAAGGTGTTGTGGGACCCACTTCTGGACAGGGTTGACTAGAATCACCCTATTTAGGAAAACCATATTAGTTTATTGTATGAGGTGTACGATTGATTGTAATTTATTATTATTCTATATTAGCCACCTTGATTGGCTCCATGTTTATTATATAAAGATGTAAACGTTTACATCGAAAACATACAATATAGAGAATTTCTTCTCTATTCCCTTTTCTATATTTATTCTTCTACAATTAGGCAAATGCTATCAGGTCAAAAGGATTGAAGCGACCTCCCTGGAGTTTGATTACCATGGTTAGGGAGATTAGGGATCCTGTTTCAGGACTTCATGTGTCCTTTGCCCAAGTCAGTCGCACGACTAATGGTGTTGCTGGCTTCTTTGCAAAGAACGGAGTCGAAAATTCAATCTCTGGCGTCTTCCACCTTTGATAAAGGAAGAAACAGAGGACTTGAAGCTTTTCTTAATGCAATAATTTTGGTTTTGTTTCCCTCATATGTATTTTCTCATTTATATTTTCAAGGTCTACTTCTTGTATTCCCTTTTTCCTCATGTTGGAGTTGTACTTGTTATTCCTCTATTAATATAATACATCTTTGTTACTGCTAAAAAAAAAGATATTATGCAATGAAGTCAAGGTAAAGTCATAAAATGGAAATTTTATGAGCATGTGCCTTGTTTTGTTCTAATTGCTGATTCTGAAAATTGGAAGGCTCTGTGAGTGTGTTATAAACTCCAAATCAGGACATGTTAAGCCCTGGTGAACCTTCTTGATACTTAGAAATTAGTTTAGATGTTAGTGTGGATTGTTTGGAGGACATGACGAATTTGTTGAGGGAATTCATTGTTGTGATGCCTAAGAAGCTTCTATGTTAGCCCCACCTTGCTGGAAAGTTGACCACCAGATTGAGTTAGTGCCTGACATCAAACCTCTTGCACAGGCACCCTGAAGGATGACACCCCCCCAACTTGCAAAGCTGTGTAGGCAGTTGGATGAACTCCTGAAGGTTCATACAGCTTTCCAAGGCCCCTTAAGGAGCACTTATTTTGTTTGAGGAAACAAGATGGCTCACTATGGATGTGCGATGATTATCATGCCCTCAATAAGATCACGGTCAAGAACAAGTATCCCGTGCCATGGGTAGAAGATCTGTTTAATCAATTTTCAAAGGCCTCTGTCTTCACCAAGTTAGACCTGTGCTTAGGCTAATACCAAGTACGGATTGCAATGAGCGATGAATCAAAGACAAGATTTGTCACTCGGTATGGTTCACTTGAGTATCTCTTAATTCCCTTTGGGTTAACAAATGCACGTGCTACTTTTGTACTTTTTTGAGAAATAACAAGATGGGCAATATATATTTATTAAAATCAAAGAAAATATACAAATACAAGGTGGGGGTCTAAGAGGATTAAGCCCAAACAAAGAAAGGGGTAAAAAGACACTCGATATGACAAATTGTTGACAATAACAAAGATATGCAACAAAATAACACTCCGTCGCTTCTTGAATAGTTACAAAGAGTAAATGCCTCTGTTCAATGAGTTGACCCTAATCTTTGCAAAGAAATCCGTTACATCGTCGGCTGACCACCTGACTTGTACAAAGGATACCTTGTACCCCAAACATAACTCCTTACTTTTCCTTACTACTGTGATCAATTTTCAAGGAGGCTTTTTAGTCCCCTTAGCCCACTTGATCACATTTGCCGAATCCCCTTTTATGATTAGTTTCCCCTGGCCCCTAGTTCTCTACACTCTCCTGATAGCTAACAATTCAGCCTCGTTAGAATCCCTCACCCACCAATTCCGAGAACACCATGGAGGAAGTACCATTTGAGTCACGTAAAATGCCCCCTATACTTGTTGGCACCGGTTTTCCACTAGTGGCTCCATCTACATTAAACTTGAACACTCCTAGTGGAGAGGGTACCAGATCTCAGTAGTAATGAACTTCCTAGTTCTTTTGCTCATACACCCCTCCCAAGAAATATCAAAATCTGTCATTATGAGGCCTTCAAAGTCCTTACAAGCTGATAGGCAAGCACAAAGCCTCCACTTCGCCTTCGTGAGAATCTCATTTTCCTCTACAGCGTAATTCTAAAAAAATTCCTTGCATTCCTCTTTTCCATATAGTCCACAAGACTATATAGAGATAGGTGGGTCCCACCTAGCTCCACATGAATGGATGGTTTGATAGTTCTCACTTGGATTAGTTCAGCCATGTTTTTTAAGCGTCCAAAAATTCAACTTTTTTTGATGATGGAAATTTATCGGGTTGTGTGTGTGTAACCTTTTTTTTCCTTTTCTTTTTCCCCTAACATTCAACACTTATTGGTGGCCAAACCGTGGGTTGGGGTACAACCGTAGTTTTAATTGGTTAGGACTCGATCAGTTCTTTTTAGTCATTAAATCATCAAATGATGTTAATTTGTGGGTTCCCATCTTATGTAGTTTTTTGACCTGCTAGTTGCAAACCATTTAAACTCAAGTGGTAATCCTATCACTTACATAAATTGGTTTTGTTGCACATGATTTCATTTTTTATAATTGGAACCTTAGATTGCTATAGCCCCACATACATGATATGAGGATTGTTCACCATTAGATTGCAACACACTAGATATGTTTAAATTGCATTCTCCATAATGCATCTCAGTTGATCAGTGAGTTGTCCTCATTCATTGTAATTTTGGGGGCCATCATGTCTCATGGAGGGATGTTTAGATCTGATGATTTTCTATAATTGGAAGAAGGCCCTGCATAAAGACGAAGTTGACATTGCTATCAGTCAGATAGAAGTCAACTTGTACTTATTCTTTCATCGTATCATACTTGTTTTCATGGTGTAAATGTTGCTACAAAATGAAGCATGGTTATTCTCTCTTGCAGGTGGGCAAAAGCTGTTGATGAGTTCCTTAGCGTCCTACATGCTGGTCCATTCATGCATAAGCAAAAAAAGGTGTGATATTCATTTATGACTATTCTTCCCGTGTCCAAAAGGGTAAACCATGATAATAACTGAAAGACTGTAACAACTAAAATCAATTAGCAATTTCTTGATACATCCAATCATTTTCTATTGAGACAACTTGTGGAGAAAGAAAAATTCTACACACACTTTTTTATTGATTTTGAGAAAGTATACAGAAAGGTGCCAAGGCAGTTAGTACACACAAAGGTGCCGAGGCAGTTAATTTAGCGGACATTGGATGATTATTGCGTGCTAAATGGAAATTCATTGAGATTGTATGAGATAAACAGGGGTGTGGAGAGACTATAGGGTAATATTTTGGGTATGATGAGTATGAAAATTACTAGGTAAGACTTACAGTTTGCAGCTTTAGTAGATCATAGAATGGGGAGGATAAATTGATTATTGCTGAAAATGATTAGTACATCACACTGGTAAATTTTGATATTTGGTTGCAACTGTAGAGCCAAACTGTCTAATTTTGGAATTTCGCTAGTTAGGTAACCATAGAATTTCTATATTGCCAAGTGCCGACTTTCTATTTGAGTTTTGTGTTATTGAAGAATACCATCTCAATTAGATGGGTGCTTTCTGGTTAGATGTAGGACATTGTATGAAACTGGAGTTAGAAATGAGTGCACTAGAGGAAATATAGAAATCGAGCTAGTAGAAGAAAAGATGAGGAAATGTTGTTTAAGATGGTTTTGGCACATACACAGAGAATTTACTCCAATGTGAAGAGCTAAAGGGTCATAAGTCATAACTACAATGTACTAGGAGGGAGCCATTAAAGACTCAAAATGATGTGATAAGAAAGGACATGTTAAAATGTGGTCTGACCAAGAACATGGTGCTTATTTATTTGTTTGTTTGTATGTTTATTTATGTGGTTATAACAGGGAGTAATCTCTCTCTCTCTCTCTCTCTATATCTCTATATCTCTCTCTCTCTCCCTCCCTCCTGGTTAATCTTTTCCTATCTGCCACAAATTCCTTTATTTCATCACTTTAAAACATTTTATTGAAACTTTATCATCTTTGTCAATCTGTCTGTACTCACTTTCTTTGGGCCAATTGCCTACTCAGACATGATATAAATCTGTCAGAATATGCCTCCAACATGAAATAGCTTCTTCTATCCTCTATAGATCTGTTTCCTACAGAGCCACTTCATTCTTTGAATTTGATATCTTACAATAGAAGAACATGAGCAACTGTTCTAGACATTTATATGATTATTTACGAACTGATGATAACAAAAGCTTTTATGAAGCAGAAGCCTGTACTGGGAGGAATTAAAGGTGACAATTTTTGACCTGATAAGGAAAATTTGGGTTTGGGTCAATATTTTAGTAGAAAAGTTGAAGTTGATCTGACCCACCCGAAAATCACAATAGTCATCCATGGACTAGTTGATTTGGACTAACCCCAAACCCACTATTTATGTGAGGTGTAAACCTTAGTTCTAAATTATATCTTATCAAAACTCCTAACCCAGCAACAACAGCTGCCACACTCATCTCCGAAATACCTGATCTTGTCCTACTTCAAATCTCTCTCTCTCTCTCTCTCCCTCCACCCATCACTCTCGTCCCAGTTCTCTCACTCGATGGATATGTGAGGGTACTGGTACTTTTTCTTTCTCATCAATTACTTGGATGCTAATTGTGAGAAGGTAAAAAAACAGTTGCTAACTGCAGATCTCTAATTTGCTGTTATTTCACTCTGATTGCACATGTGAGATCCCTTGTTTTATAAGGAATCTGGGTTGGGTGAGGTTCGGTAAAACTAAATGCTTGTTCATTCCTATAGTCAACACGACCCGGCCCGACCAATTGCCACCCTAAGAGAGTGAAATAGATCATCTGCTGTATTTCTACCAACTGAGGTCGGGGAAGGGGAACATGGAATTCAGTTGATCACGACTACTGTTGTTAGTTATAACCTTTTTTACACTGAAAAATGGCCTCTTCCAAGACAGACATCCGTGTTTGCAAGGCCTCTCTTAACTGCCCTTTTCCAGTGAGGGTTAATACCTTCCCTAATAAAGATTTAGAATACAGTATATGCTGGCCTTATCATTATCAAGTTCTTTATCTAAAAAGCTCACGTTTTGTGCTCTGCAGACACAGGATTCAGGCCTGTACTCTTCATTTGAATCATCAATTGATAAGGGTCCATATGATTGATGGGTCCATATGTGAATATCACTGAAGATGGAAATGGCATTCAAAGGTAAATGATCTGACGATCAGATAATACCTGACAAGGTAACAGAGAATCCAGTTGAGAATATAGACCAAAGCAAACATAAAGAAGCAACAAGTGAACATTGCATTCATGGAATTGTCCAGTCTTCAAAACAGAATTCAGATGGCAACTGCAATAGTAGGGATCTCCAGGAAATCACAGCTCCTGTGAAAAAATACATACATCAGCTTTCACGTGCAAACCGGAGATCAATGTGGTTGCTCACATACATAGCTATTGTAACAACTTGGCCATTGATTGGCTCTGCTCTTCTCGTTGTTTTCAAGAGGAAGCTGCAAAGTGTTTTACCTGCAGCATGGCTCAGAAGGTGAAATCAGCACCAATGATATTATTACCTATGTCCAAAAAATATGTAATATTAGCTATATAATCTGTCATAATTGACAATGTAAATGTGCAAACATGGAATAAGGACAGAAGAATGGCTATGGGTATGATTTAGCCTTACCTGCCTAAATTATTAAAAGAAGTCAAAAAGTGGAGTTGGATAGAAAAATCAACCCAGTGAATTTTCTTGTCTTGTCAAGTTCAACGGGCATTAACTATCCTTTAGGGTTTCTAGAGCTTGATTTGAACAAGCTGCAATTGCAATCCAGTGTCATGAAGTATGTGGGATCATTTTCTATGTAACAATATTATCATGTAATCCCAAGTCATCCTTTATGAAAAGCTTGCTACTCTCTTGTATTCTGTAATTTTTAGGAGACTTGATGATGATTGATACTGTGTTAAGGGTCGTTTCAATATCTGAAAATCCAGAGAATTAAATAGTATTTCCTGAAAATGTGAAAGAGGCTGTTTGGGTGAGTTGCAAGGAGGAAATGACAGTTACCTGCAAGTTCATGTCGGGAGCTATTTTCAGGAAATGATTTCCTCGCGATTTCACAGCGAAGCCTTCGTGTAATCAATTGTTTGACAATTTGGTGAACAAAACAGTTGAAGAAAACTTGTTTCAACCAGTTTGCATTTGGGAAGGAATGTCACCGATTCTACGATATTTTGAAATATGGCATGTACTATGGTTATCTCCCTTAACACACACGGCCACTTACCGTAGTCTGAACTGATACATGCAGATTGAGAGGTTTACGTATCTCAAGCAGGGGTTAAAATCTAGGATTTCCGAGATCTCGGCTGATATCTGATATGGCTGATATTGGCCATATCGGTCGAGATCTCAGTAATCCAAGATTTTAACCCCTGCTTGAGATACGTAAATATCGGATATCGCCTGAGATCTCTCTTTTTGGAAAATATTGGGGTTTTTTTATATTTTATTTTTTTCTAATTTAAAAAAAAAATGATAGGAGGCCCGAATCTGTAAGAAAAAAAATGAAATTGAAAATATCGGCCGATATTGGTTTGATATGGGAGAATATCGGCCGAGATATCGGCCTGGGCTCACTGTCGATATTTCATTTTTAAAAAAAAATAATAATTGATACAAAATATCGACTGATATTCGGCGATATCGGCTCATATTCCAATGGTACGACCCATAGATATCGTATCGACCGAGATATCTTGTGCTAAAAAATCCAAGATATCTCGGCCGATATGATTAATATCCCTGGTCTCAAGAATTAGTCGGGTGAAACACCTCGGCACCTTGATGTTAAAATAATAAAAAAATAAAAAAATGACATGTACTATGGTTATGGGCTATATCAGAATAAAAATTATACCTAATATTAATATTATATATGTGTGTGTGGAACTTGTAAAAGTATTAACCATTGGATCTAATGTTAAAAAGTGGACTATTAATTGAAAAAAAAAAATAAGAAGATAAAATCATTTTAAACCATTCATTGATAGCCTTAAATAAGATTTCCATAAAACCCATAATCTAGCTTTGATTTAAAGATAACTTTCTTAAATTATTTCATTTGATTAAGTTGGTGTTGTTGAAATAAATTATGTTATTAAATTGTGCCCACTCTTATTGTAATAGTACAATTTTATCAAAATTTGAAGGCAAATTTTGATTAAAAAAAGAGTTTTGTCTGCCACTTGGTGTTTTCCATTTCCTACCATTATTGTCATACTCTGGTCAGCTGTGGCGGGCCAAAAGGCCAAAATATAATATAATTTGTAAAGGTAATCTTAAAAAGCAAGATGATGTGATGTGATTTGATCACTTCTCAAATAAAAAAATAAATAAAAAATGAGAAAAGAAATAATGATTAAAACTGTATCCAAATTAATTAAGTGCTAAATACATGCATAAGAAGCTTCTAATCATCCACCAAAACATAGAAAAAGGAAAAGTTTCCCACCCTATGTTCTGTTCATACTTCCATCCAAACAATCATCTCACTTGGTCATCTTTTGGGTATGGAAAAAGTCATAATATTAAATAGACTAAAAGTACAAAAAATGTTATAGAATCCATTATAAAATTTAATAAACTTTGATCATGAGATCATCTAACACTAATTTTATATTTTATAGAGGTACATTTATGCCTCTTTTGGGGACATCTATTGTGACAAACTATATTTTTATAGAGTTTATGTTTATGATGGAAATGAGTTAATTCGATAAATTTTTCTTTGAAAGTTTGAATAAGATGTATGATAAAATTCAACTTGAAAAAAAATCATTTCAAATAGTAAAAGTATTTCCTTTTGTAACCTCATTTTTCTTTAGATTTGTGCCTTTTGAGTATTTTTACTATTTTTTTTTTGAAATTTTGCTCTAAGATAATAACATTTTGGAGTTTTTTATGAAAGTTTTTAATGAAATAGTATTGAATGTTTATCGAATTAAATGTATATAACTTAACGTGATTGATATAGTTTGAAATCCGTTTCTTTCTAGGTTTTTTTTTCAAAAATTTCATGAAATCCAAGTTATAAATTTTTTATTTGATTTACAAGATAATCCCCATTTCTGGGTTTCTTGTGAAAATTTTAATGAAATGAAATCGAGATTTTATGGAATTAAATGAAGATGTCCTTAACTTGATTGATAAAGTTTTTAAGATGTTTGTGTGATTTTTCTAATTTTTCAATATTTACATAAAATTAAGTTTTTAGTGAAAAAAAAAGGTCAATGAATTCTAATGAAAGAGACATGTCATTATGAGAAATTAGAGAAGCCTAATTTATTTTAGATGTTTTCTCATATTGGTTTTTCAATTGTTTTAGGACATATCTTATTCATATCAAAACTCTAGTTCTTAAGAATCTAATATTCCATGAAGAAAATCATTCTTAAGCCTACAATATGTTTCCATTTTTCATTATTTTATTTTTTCTATTTTTTAAAATGAAAATAAAAAGTTGTGGATTTTATCGATCAAGATTTATTCTACTCCTGGTATAGTGTATCAACCAATACCTATCGGCCAATAAATTTTAAACCTCTCTTTTCAAGTCATCTTTCTGGTTTACAATCTTAAAACCTAGAGAAAAGGTGCTAATTAACAAACATTAATTAACATTACTCATTAATTGGTATTATTCATATTCTTAAAAAAAACGTGAAGTTCACACACCAAAATATTGGTTGATATATCTAAAATGTTAATTTGATTATTGTATTTTGAAAATTTAATATTATATAATTGGCTGAAACTAAAATTTTAATCTCTAAAAACGATACAATATTGACCACAGTTTGTACAAGCCCTAATTTTATTTTTTGGAGAGGTGATTAATATACATCCAGTTAAAAAAATCACTCATTCAGTCACTCTGTCAGATGTGGATGGACCTCTCCATGGCCCCAACTACAACCCGAGCTTAGCCCAGATTTTTCTCCAAACGAATGGGCTGAATTTAGACAGGCTATGCTCGGACTCATTTTTTAGCCCATTTAGACAGGCTTAGGCTAATGAAGAAGCCCATGAATCATATTGGGCTTTTTAGCCCATTTCGCTTATATACAGTAAAACCTCTATAATATATTACTCTCTAAAGTTATAATCTGTCTAAATTAATATCGGCAGTTGGTCCCAACTTCGGACCCATTTTGAATATAATAAATCTCTCTAACTCAATACTCAATACATTTAAAATAAGAAATGTACTATCCCAACAATTAAATAATATTACATACATTTGAAATACAAAATTACTAGTAAAGTAACTAAGGACTTCACAAACTATATCATGTAAACTTTGAAAAAGTAATCTAAGATAGACTTCTAGATAAGCTTCCTCATTTTGATAATGTCACACCGCAAGGGTGGAAATCTGGGCAGCAGACATAGGCGACTGAGGGCTGCAGATGGAGAAGATCCAATGGAGGCGATGGGCGGCCGTCTGGCTTTCAAGTAGCAATAGCCAATGCAACAGAAAGAGAAGGAATATAAAATGATTTCAGGCGAAAGAACTATTTTACAACGGGTGAGAATTTAAAGAGTTTTTGTCGAAGGAATATTGTACGTCAATGTACTAAACCCTCTAATTAAATAACCTCTTTAATATAATATTTGTATCATGGTCCCAACCATATTATATTAGAGAGGTTTTACTATATATTTACACATCTGGGCCATACATATGATTTCTTACCTTTTGAAAGTATGTTGCTTCAATCTAGGTCAGGCACTAAGAATTGAGTTGGATTTGGATCCGGATTTAAATTTCACTTAAATCTGACCCATTTACATCCCTACTAGTAACACAATTTGTAAAGTTGTTATAGCTTTTATTAATCATATCTATCAGTTAAATTATAAAAATAGAAAATTTCATCAATCATCACATTTAAATTATTTATCTTATTAATTTGAGATTAATTTTTTTTAAAGTAAAAATATTTAAAATTATTTTTTAGAACAAGTGACACTCTCATCTATTGTATTTGATCGATTATTATTAAAACTAAAGTAAGGAATTACAGTAATATAATTAAATTCTGTGACACATATTAAATATAAAGAATTATTTATAAAATATTATACATTAACTGATTCTAAATCAACATTATCGTTTAAATAATTCTTCTGTCTTTAAAGTGGGTAGTCATATCTGTTATGCATTATGAATTTTTTTTCCTTTTTTTGTTATTATATATTTTAATTATATTGTTATTTACGAAAAGGTGGGATTCATGTTGCTTCGTAAGTTCGTAGGAAAGGCCGTTGGTGGAGCATAGAAATAACAAAATAAAATAAGTCAACTCAAAGTCATCGGATCCAATCACGTTCTTAAAGCGGGAGTAACATATTTCATTTCACAGTAGCAATTCCTACAACTCGGTATCACACTAAAATTTACTCCCCAAGACCCACTTCTTAATGGTCCAAAATTTCAATAAACTCTTAGAATTTTAGAAAATAGATTTTTGTGTTTTTTATGACCAGTTAGGTCTATTAGAGAACTCGATTAATTTTTATGGTATGTGCAAGTTTTCCTATTTATATACACTGAGTAATTCTCCCTTTGCAGGAAAGTGGAATCGAACTCAGAACTTTTACTTTTTAAGACTATCCCAAACGAACATTACTCCAATCCATTTTGGTTAAAAGAATTTATGTGTCTATTAAAAAATATATAGTAATATCTAAATATTATGTTTGATTTTAAATAGATTTTCTTAACTGACTTTCTACGATGACAATATTATGAAAAAATTAATAATGGAGTAAGTCAAAATATATGACAGAAGTAGCCATATCGTTATAATTTTTATATAATGTTTAAAAAAATATGTAATGTAAAATATATGTGAATTATGTAGTCAATGTAAATAGTTTATAATTTAAGTTAATAAAGGTTGATACAACTTGTCCATTTAGCTTTCGTTTTATAACTTTGAATCATGTGAGAAAAATATAACATGAACTCTTGCTTTTAATTTAATGAGCTTGTTTTGCTTTATAAATATATCTTATATCTTATTTTTTTTTTTTTAAGTTCTATTCTATTTTTATTGACATACAGAATTAAATATCTTTCAATTTTTTTAAAAAAAAAAATAAGAAAATTTTACTGTATCGATAAATAAAATGAAGATTACATTTAAAAATGTCCTTGATATTTTAAAATTTTAAAATTAAAAATCTCTATATATATTTGACATAATCCAAATTTTAATCTTTTCTACAATCATCATAGGTCAAAAGAATCTAATGTCTAATATGCAAAACCTAAAAGATGTCTTTTTCCAAAAAAAAAAAATTGTCTTTTAGTCCATTTCGCTTATATACAGTAAAACCTCTATAATATATTGCTCTCCAAAGTTATAACCTGTCTAAATTAATATCAGAAGTCGGTCCCAACTTCGGGCCCGTTCAAAATGTAATAAATCTCTCTAACTCAGTACTCAATACATTCAGAATAAAAAATGTATTGTCCCAACTATTTTGTAAAGTAATATTCCATATATTTGAAATACAAAATTAATCCAAAAGTGACTAGAGATCTCACAAAATGCATTATATAAACTCCAAAAAATTAATCTGAGATAGACTTCTGGATGATCTGATAATGTGATACTGCAAAGGCAGAAACCTGGACAACAGACGTGGGCGACTGATGGTTGCAGATGGAGAGGATCCGATAACGACGATGGACAACAGTCTGTCTTTCAAACAATAATGGCTGATGGGACAGAAAGAGAAGGAAGATAAAACGATTTTAGCCAAAAGAACTCTTTTATAATGGGTGAGAGTTTAAGAAGTTTTTGTTGAAGGAATATTGTACCTCAATGTGCTAGACCTTCTAATTAAGTAACCTCTCTAATATAATATTTGCATCTAGGTCCCAACCATATTACATTAGAGAGGTTTTACTTATATATGTACACATCTGGGCCATACTTATGATTTCTTACCTTTTGAAAGTATGTTGCTTCTAGGTCAAGCACCAAGAATTGAGTCGGATTTGGATCCGGATCACTTAAATCTGACCCATTTACATCCCTAATAACACAATTTGTAAAGTTGTTATAGCTTTTATTAATCATATAAAGTAGAAAATTTCATCAATCATCATTTAAATTATTTATCTTATTAATTTGAGATTAATTTTTAAAAAGTAAAAATATTTAAAAATAATTTGTAGAAACAAGTGTATTGTATTTGATCGATTATTATTAAACTAAAGTAAGGAATTATAGTAATATAATTAAATTCTGTGACACATTAAATATAAAGAATTATTTATAAAATATTATACATTAACTGATTCTAAATCAATATTATCGTTTAAGTAATTCTTCTGTCCTCAAAGTGGGTAGTCATATCTGTTAATGTATAATATTTTTTGTTATTATATATGTTTAATTATATTGTTATTTACGAGAAGGTAGGGTTCATGTTGCTTCGTAGGAAAGGCCGTTGGTGGAGCATAGAAATAATAAAATAAATTAAGTCAAACAAAACCCAAAGTCCATCAGATCGGAGCGGGAGTAACATATTAGCAGTTCCTACAACTCGGTATCACACTAAAACTTACTCCCCAAGTCCCACTTCTTATTTCTGAATGGTCCAAAATTCCAATAAACTCTTAGAATTTTAGAAAATAGATTTTTGTGTTTTTAATGACCAATGTGTTAGGTCTATTTGAGTACTCGAATAAATTTTGTGGTATGTGTAAGTTTTCCTATATATATACACTGAGTAATTCTACGTAGAGTGGCCATTTGTAGTAGAGTGAAATAGAACTCAGAACTTTTAAAGATGGATCTCAAACCAGCATTACTCCAATCTATTTAGGTTGAAAGAATGTTTGTGTCTATTAAAAAATACATAGTAATATCTAAATGTTATGTTTGATTTTAAATAGATTTTTTTAATTGACTTTCTACGATGAGAATATTATGAAAAAATTAATAATGGAGTAAGTCAAACTATACGAAAGAAGTAGCCATATTGTAATAATTTTTATATAATGTTTTAAAAATATGTAATGTAAAATTTATGTGAATTATCTGGGCCGACTGTGTGAGCAATGGCGGTGCGGGCCATGAGAGATTAGTCTTGTTGGGTCAATACCTCAGGGATACCCTCGTTATCCCAAAAAAAAAAAAAGAATACTACTTGTCCATTTACCTTTCATTTTATAATTTTAAATCATGTCGGTATTCTACGGTTTTCCATATGTAAATTCAAAAAAAAAAAAAAAATATATATATATATATATATATATAATAAATGAACTTTTGTTTAATTTAATGAGCCTATTTTGCTTTATACATATATCTTATTTTAAAAAAAGGTGTTATTCCTTTGTTATTGACATACACAATTAAATATCTTTCAATTTTTTTTTTTTAAAAGGACATCTAAGAAAAATTACTGTATCGATAAGTAAAATGAAGATAACATTTTAAAATGTCCTTGATATTTAAAATTTTTAAAATTAAAAATCTCTATAAATATTTAACATAATCCAGATTTTAATCTTTTCTACAATCATCACTGGTCAAAAGAATCTAATCTCTAATATGCAAAACCCAAAAGGTGTCTTTTTCGAGAAAAAAAACTAGCCGATTTGAAATTTTGGAGAGCCAAAATGCACTGTTTCATGAATTTTGGCGAGCCGACTTACAATTTTGGAAAGCCGAATTGCATTGTTCATGAATTTTGATGAGCCGACTTTTAATTTCGGCGAGCCGATTGCAGTATTCATGAATTTTGGCATTCTTTTTTCTTCAGTACGACAGGTAAAGAACAAATTGGACATCACGGTAAAACCCGTGTCTGTATATACAAAATGCCCGTGTGAGGATCGCTGGTCTATTTTGGGCGTTGGATAATCGACATTGATGAGTCTCACATCCCACCATATGTAATGTTAGGTTGTGACATAGCAATATCATCTTTAACTGTTCATCTACTTAGGATTGAATTGGATAATTAATTGTTTTTGTGTTAGGTTTTGCTAATTAGTTTTTATGTAAGTATGATTTGGAATATCATCTTGTACTTATTTTATAACATAGATATTTTCACTTTATATTAGAGGTGAGATTAATTCAATTGATACACAAAATCATCGGTAAGTCTCGAGTATTAAGTTAACTTGGAATGAGTCAAATTTAAGATCTCTAGTCTAATTATAAAATTTAGACCGATTGAGATATTCATGCAAATTAATATCATTCTTTGATCCAATGAATTGAACTACATCATGATCACCTAAATTAAAATTATATTTAATTCATATTAATCTTATCATTTTACTATTTTACCTTTAAAATATCAGATACTAATACATATGAAAATTTTGCATATAATACTGATAATATGTTTAACAAGGTGGTCATCCTAATATGGGATGAGTATTTTAGCATGCACGGGTTTTAGTGAACTTTCAGAAATCGGTTCACTTTCTAGTGAATCGGTGCACTGGACCGGTACATCGACCAGATCACTCGAAAACGAAAATTTGTGGAAAGTGATCCAGTCGGTACACCGATTTCTTGAGATGTGAAAGAGTCAAAATCGGTGCACCGATTCATTGGAAAGTGATCGGATTGGTGCACCGGTTTCTGAATGTTTAATTTAAAAAAAAAATTGTAGGGACGGACGAGGACAAAGTGGGCAATTTGGAAAAGCCGTATCTTCTAAAAGAGTTTTACCATGTTAAGATAGACACCCTTTATCAATGGTCGTGAAAAGTCTTAGGATCTTTGGTATGTTGCATTATGGAAACTTCAAACTATGTATTATAATTGCAAGGAGGGGTGAATTTGAATAGGGATATGAAGGGTCCGTGCCCACCAGAAAGTATTGAAAATTCCTTAACATATGAGTTGGTTGAAAGAATCTTGATTAACTCACCTAACTTAATGTTTAGATCTCTATTTATATAAACTTAAATGCTTTTTAATGACAACATGAATCCGAGAACCTACTGAGAAAATGCTAAAATAAAAGAAATATGTTGATTTTAATGTAAATCTAATTTAAATCTTTCTAAATCAATTTCAGATGACTCTTGATTTTAATGTAATTTGATGTGATGAATAATCATCATTTTATTATACTTTTTTATTTTACAATTATTTATTTAATTTGATAGGATCCCTTTACGTATTACATATAAATTACGACTCTAATTTCATAGATAATGTAAGATATTCTAATACTTAATATGGTCAAGGTCAATCTATATGAGCCCCTTAAATGCTATGACACTAAGAGTTCAATTCTGGATGCTCTCGAGGTGTACCGTAGTAGTTTATGTTGATAACTGACACTGATTGATCAAAGGCCAATGTCATCTTTTCTTTCTCCTCTCTCTCTCTCTGAACGCCAAGGGAGGAGCCTAGGAAGAGCCGCTCTCTCTCTCTCTCTCTCTCATAGAAACTGAAGATAAGTCCCAAAGGCAGCCAAAGCAGCTACAGCCATTGAATCTCTGTGTAAGGGTTCTTATTTTTCTTTTATTTTACTTTTCCTGAATTTTTTTTTACAAAGTTGGAGATTCGAAGATTCTGAAGAAAACCCATTTCGATTTGAGCTTCTTTTGGATCACGGTCTCTAGACGTCTGGGTATTGTTTGAAATATTGTATTTGTGGTTGTTTTGCCCCTTGACTGGAAGACGGGATTTTGTGGTGATTTGGGTATGGAAGATGGGAGTTTTAGGTGGTTTTTTTAGTGAAATTTAGGATTTTGGAGTGAATAGAATCTGGGTTTGGGTGGTTTTGGAGTCAAAGATAGGATTTGGAGTTTTTAGAAATGAAAGATTGGATATTGGGGTGATTTGATTTTGGGTATCCTTTTTTAGTGAATGGAGGATTTTAGATAGATCATAGAGTGGGAAGTAGCTGATCTTTGAAGTGAAATCTGTATTTTGGTGTATGTTGGAGGGAGGGATGGAATTTTGGGGCTAATTTAGGAGAATAGGGAAGGGCTTGTTGGCGAATTTTGGTGTTTTCATTTTCTTGTGTTCGATTGGCATTTGCTTTGTTTGCTGAAGAAATAGGATTTGAACATGGATCTGACACAGAAGCAATCTTCTGACACTTCAAGAATATCATCTTCGGCACCTAATTTATCAACAGGTTTCACTAAAAGTCAACAATTCACTGGTTTTGATTCAAATCAGCAGCAAAAATGGGACACTGAAAGGAATTGCATTGATATGCTCGATCAACTGTTCCCTGAATTCAACACTCCCTCGCAATCACGTTCTTCTGGAGCATATAATCCAAAAAATGAGGTTAAAAGACCCGATCAGTTAGATCCTGCAACAACCTTGATCATCAATAACATGCAAGAGTGGGATCCAAGAATTATGCTGAGTAACCTTTCTTTTCTTGAGCAAAAGATTCATCAACTTCAAGGTGTTGTGCAATCAATTATAAGTCAAGATAGCCATCTTCTGGGTCGATCTAATGAGCAAGTAGCTCAGCAGCAGCTACTGACTGCTGATCTCACTTCAATCATAATCCAGTTGATCTCGACTGCCGGTACCCTGCTTCCATCGTCGAAGAATATGCTTTCTGCAACTAACCCTCTCCTTGGGCAGTTGGGCAGCGTCCTTGGGTCCCCCTGCAGCTTAGGAGCTAATGTTGAGTTGCGACAAAATGAGAATATGCCAGTGGGAGGAAGCAATGCTTCAAATTTTGAGGGTCAGATGAAAGGAACAGATGGTTGTGGGGGTGGACAAAATTATGTTGATCAATCTGAACAATGCATCTTCTCGGTGGAAGGATCTGATCCTCTTGCTGTCGAAGAAAATGATATGAAGGACTATGAAGATGCTACAGAGGGAGAAAACCTTCCTCCGGGCTCATATGAACTATTACAGCTGGAAAAGGAGGAAATCCTGGCACCTCATACCCATTTCTGTTCGATCTGTGGGAAGGGATTTAAGAGAGATGCCAATCTACGGATGCATATGCGAGGTCATGGTGATGAGTACAAGACCCCAGCTGCTCTTGCCAAGCCTACTAGTAAGGAATCAAATTCAGAGCCGGTGCTTATCAGAAGGTATTCATGTCCTTATGTGGGTTGCAAGAGGAACAAGGACCATAAGAAGTTTCAGCCTCTGAAGACAATTTTGTGTGTGAAAAACCATTACAAGAGGAGCCACTGCGATAAGAGCTATACATGCAGTAGATGCAACTGCAAGAAGTTCTCCGTTATTGCAGATCTGAAAACACATGAGAAGCACTGTGGCCGTGATAAATGGCTGTGTTCCTGTGGCACTACCTTCTCAAGAAAGGATAAGCTGTTTGGGCATGTCACTTTATTCCAAGGCCACACTCCTGTTCTTCCTGCAGATGATACCAAAGGGCCAGCACCTGATAGAGGGCAAAACGATGATTCAGCAGCGAGGATGGAAAGTAAGGTATTTGGCTTCGGCTCAAGTGCTGCTGGTGGTGTCCATGATCTGAATATGAAAGGTGATGCTGATCGTGGCTATTTCTCACAAATGAACTTTGATGCATGTAGCTTTGGTGGAATTGATGAATTCTCTCGATTGCCTTTCGAAGTCTCTGAGAGTTCATTTTCTTTTATACCTTCAGGGTCTTGTAATTTCGCTCAGAAAACTGGGGAGAATACTATTTCTGATGTCTTGTGATTTCTTTGCTATTTTAAATGGTGAGTCCTGCTTCTATTTTATTGGTCATGTTCTTGTTCTCTCTGTTTGTGCATGACAATGGTGTCTACTACTTATCCTGTATACCCCAAATCCGAGTGGATTGGATCTCCATGGTGATGCGTATACCTTCGTCTTGCATTATGAACTTTATGGTTTCAAAAAATCAACTTTAGATAATCATATGAATGACAAATGATGATCATGATGATTGTCTTGAGGCATATTTGACGAGAACTTTTTTTCTGCCAAAATACACCCTACAAAATGTAAATATCCAACTATGAAGTTCTATGTTTATAATGTCTAATCCTCTTTTAGTCTTGTTGAATTTACTTCTTATGAGTGAGAGAGAGAGAGAGAGAGAGAGAGAGAGAGTGATGGGAATTGAATATTGTTCCATAAAGTGTTCCTTTTGATTTTTCAACTGAATTCATATGAAAGTGACCATGACGAAAGGAGTGATTTGTGACAGGTTGGTGATGAACATTAAAATTTGCAAATTCAAGTGGCAATGCCTAAAAAGAAAATTTAGCTGAGGGGCTCGTGATAAATTTAGGACAAAAATGCCCTTTATTGTGTAGCACAGACCAAGTTTCTTCGAAGAACTGAAATGTAGCCTCTTGAACTATTTACGCTTGTGCGAATTGAATTGGATGTCTTGCGCTAGCGCAAAACAAGACTTATGCTTGACAAAAAACATAAAACTTGTGCTAGCACAAAAAGTTGTGTTTTGCACTAGTGCAAAACTGTGTTTTTGTCAAGTGCTGGGGCAAAACTCAAACTTGCATTCTCTCATTTTTTTTCCCTCTTTATTATTGATTTCTATAATGACGGCCATTGTCGAAAAGATTGAGAAGATCCAGTTTGTTCTCGGGCTATAAATGCTCAATTTTGACATCCTCTGAATGTTTTTTTATGCTGGAAATAACACAGATACCACCACTAACATCATCATTGACACACTTAGATTTCTCTCACTCTATCATTGTAAAGTGATCGATCGTCAGTTATGGTGCTCAGATTTTTTTTCTTAATGGTAGAAATTCCTGAGTTTGGAACTTGGTTCTAATGATTTTATACCGATGAATAGTATGAAAAAGAAAGAATCTGAGATGGGTTTTGAAGATACGAAACCAATGGTAAAAGGAGAAGGATGTGAAGAGAATTCTAGAGATGTGAAGTCGAAGATAGGAGTAAAAGAGGAATAGTCTGATTTGGCCTTTTGCATATTTAAAGCTAAAGTTGAAGTGAAAAAGGAAAATCTGATCTTGGTTACGAAGGGCATTTTTCCCTTAAAAAATGACTTCTCATGGATGAAGGTTATTTTCGTCCTAAATTTAATACCAGGCACTCTTTGTGTGTGTGTGTTTTTTTTTTGAGATATTGCCATCAGGGTTTACGAATTTTAAACTATTTTCACCAAAAAATCTCAAATTTCTACCTCGGATTTTTTTTTAATGGTTCTTTTACTTGACCAAGAAACTTCATTGGTATTATTTATAAAGACTGAGGAACTAAGTGCTCTATATATACAGAAGACTTCTCCCTTGACAACAAATTTGCACTAAGCTTGGTATAAACAGCCAATGGGTGCCACTTGAACACATATGGACGGGTAGGTTTAGAAGACCTTAGTCTATATATAATGTCTATAAAACTCGATATTGATTAGATAAGAGAAGTCATATTTTTTTAAGGCCTTTAAAATTTTACATTTATCTAGTAGAAGAAGTTCATCGAATTAGATCAATGAGATTTGAAAGTCAAATTAGTGTCAAATTCAGTACGGTGCAATTCACAAGGGTAAGTAGGTGTGAGGGGGTATTGGATCTATTAAGTCTACCTGTGGGTCCCACAGAGCAAAGTTTGTATGAAAGTTTCTTGAGAATTGTTTTCATGGGAGAATTATTATAGTAGTGATTCCCTGCAAACGGCTAGATGGGCTCACTTGTGCCTACATAGATGAGCCGGTTCGAAAGGATTTGGCTTCTACATGGTGCTTATAAAATTTTAATTTGATTGGATAAGAGAAGTTATGTTTTTTAATGCCCTCAAAATTTTACATTTATGTAATGGTGGAAATTCATCGAGTTAGATCAATGGTTTTTAAAAGTTGGATTAGTATCAAATTGGATACTGATGTAATTCATGTGGGGTAGGTGGGTGTGAGTGGTTGAATAGATCCATTTAATCCAATATGCGCCCTGCAATCTAAAGGTTGTATTAAAGTTCATGCAAACCAGTTCTTACGAAACTTTTGTTAGAACGGAATGGGCACCACCGGGGCTCAAATGGATAGGATAAAATATTCATGTTGATTGGATAAGACAAGTCATCTTAAAATTTTATATTTATCTAATAATAGAAATTCAAGTTTTAAAAGTCAAATTGGATATATGTGTGATTCATGGGGGTTTAAATAGGTGTGAGGGCAAAATTAGATCCATTAGGTCTACTGTAAACTGTAAAAATCAAACTCATGAAAGTCTCATAAAAACTATATGTATATATATATATATACGTCACATTTTCGTGAGCTCGCTTATACGTGACCCACCTATGTTGATCATGATTGCTTTATTTAAAATGTCTAGTTTTGAACTTATGTCCCTTAAAAAATATTTTGATTCGATAAATGAAGCCATTGTTTTCAAATCCATACAAATCCAGGGGTTAAAAAGGTGATAAATATTTTTTAGGACTTTAAAAATATGGCTTGATCAATCCAATCAAGATGATTTTTTGTGGATTTATGCTCAGATTTTTTTTTAATGGACCCATCACAATCACCGTACATGAGCCTTGCATAGGTGGGGATCACGAAAAATGCAGCGTAAAGAGGGGTGTGATCATTGTCTTATATATATATATATATATACAACAGCGGGGCATAGGGACCCTATATGTTATCCATTTTATATTAAATTCGATCCGTTAAAAAACAAATTCTCTCTTTTTAAAGTTTTGATCCAATCTTTTATAATTTTCATTTAATGCATCATAACAGTTGGATTAATCATGATAGACTAAAATATTTATCCAATTATTCATTTTTTATCTTAAAAAAACAATGATTAATATCATTTAATGAATTCCTTTTTGACAGTATGATATTCTCTGTGATAACCTAGGATTACATAGATTGCTTGATTGTGGATTGCAGTTTGTGGATCATAATATTTCAATGATTCTGATCTGTTGGGTTAGACCCTTTTTTAAAAAAAAATTAAAAAATTATTATACTTTATAGAAAGTAGTAATAAAATATAATTAATTTATAAACAAAAGTTTATCTATTTTTATTTAAAAAAAAAAGTTATAATAAGTTTTGCCTAAAATTTTAGGTGGAATCGTTTGGATGGCAATCCACACGTGGCTTGCAGGTTGCTTCATTTTAACCTACATCCATGTATATTTTATCCAGCGCTTCACAAGATGAAATCTACTAGTAGCAGAGCCGGGAAAAATTAATATTGGCCGATACATATATCGTTGGTATCAATTGATATTGGTCGTTTTAGTTAAAAAAAAATAAGAGAGAGACATTTATTGACTGATATATCAGCCGTTTCCATTTTTTAAACCCTGTACATAACAAAATAATGCAAATGTTATAATGGGCCACACCATGGAACTCCTGATCATGGTGCACCAAAGTTTCCTTAAAACCTATCTTTCATTGTAACTATTGTAACCTAAAGTCTCATTTATTCGGTTTTCTTTAGTCTGATAAGACCTTATCTTCTTTTTTTCATTGTAATATCAATCAACACTTACTCTAATGGGTCCATATGAGGAGAGTGACTTTATTTCCCACATTAAGTCCCCCACTTATTCTCTTAAAAAAAATATATATAGTTTTGAAAGGGCCAGTCCTAGTCTTGAGATGCTCTTTAATCTCAGGGGTCCTAGACGAAATGCAGATTCTGAAATTGTGAGTACAGTCATTGGTCGTATTAGTGGAGACTTCAGTGACGGTTTATTCCACCTATAATCAAGACAGACCCTAGAAATAGTGATTGGCATATTAAAAACATTTTAGAATTAGAGATAGATTAGCCTATCTATCCCTTCCATGTATACTTTTATACAAAAATTACTTAAAAAATGGGTGGCCATATAGACACTGCGGATTTCTGCCAGCAGACACCGATTTCCGAAAATTGAGTGGAAATTACCATTCTGCCCTCGCCGCGCGAAATCGTGCGATCGGTGCTACAACGCCATTTTGCGTCGATCGATCGATCTGAGGCGTATATGATCGATCTGAGGCGTATACGATCGATCGATCGATCCGACAGTTCATTTTCGAAACGATCGATTGATCATAACAAGGGATTCAGTCGATCGCACGATTACATGGGATCGTGCGATCGATCTTAACTGAGAGGTCGACAGTTTGACAGTCGACCTCTCATCTCAAGATCGATCGCACGATTGTATGTGATCGTGCAATCGACTGTGACCCATTCAAAGATCGATCGCACGATCACATCTCATCGATCCATCGATTGTCTGTTTAGGCCAAGATCGATCGATCGATGAGATGTGATCGTGCGATCGATCTTGAGATGAGAGGTCGACTGTCAAACTGTCGACCTCTCAGTTAAGATCGATCCCACGATCACATCTCATCGATCGATCGATCTTCTGTTTAGGGCAAGATCGATCGATCGATCACTGTCATCGTGCGATCGATCGCAAAGCTATATATATAACCAATCGATCCTTTCGCCCTTTCCTGCGATTCAAACCCTCGAAACCGAAGACCCTTTCTCTTCTTCTTCTCGAACGATCGATCGACCATTTCCTCTTCACCAAATCGAGCGCACGATTCTCTAAATCGTGCGATTTGCCCTCTCCGGAAACCCTTTCTTTCTCCGATTTCATCTTCGGATACCGGAAACCCTCACGTTGCCTTTCTTCGACTTCGTCTTCCTCGCTGGATTCCGGAAATTTCCATCTTGCTTGCCTTTCTCCGATTTTGTCTTTCTCGCCGGATTTCCTTCACAGCACTCATTCACATGGCATCCAAAGCGTCTACACCGAGAGGGAGAAAGATAAAGGTACCGGCTTCATCTAGAAGGAAGAGAGCGAGATTGACGGAGACACCACCTAGGGAGAAGGAGACCTTCGACCCGAACTACTTCAAGTCTTTAGAAGCCGCCACATTATACCGAGAGGATTTGTACTCTCGGCTGATGATTTATGGTAAAATCATGGACCTAAGCTTTTTTTCTGCATTTCAATTAAGAATCGATGAGTATATTGACAGACTTGGATGAGGAGGTTTTTTGGGAATAAAAGAAGATTTTTACCGAAAATTGGTGAAGGAATTTTATGCAAATATGTCGGAGGACCGGGCGAGACACTCCATAAAATCCAAAGTTAGGGGGACAGAAATTGAAATTTCAACTGAGGCACTGGACGGTATGAACCAAATTCATGGCCCACCGATGTTGACGGATTCGTTCCCCCGGAGGCCATGACCCAATTGTGTGGGCGAAGTGATGGTGCCAGAGGAGATAAGATCGAGCTTATGGAGCTAACCCTAGAGGCCCGAATTGTATATTACATTATTAGGAAGAATATTTTACCTAGAAAATGGCTTAGTAATCAAGTGCCATATTTTGATAGTTTCTTGATATGGTGCATCTTGAATGGAAAGCAAATTAATATATCATTCATCATAATAAAACACATGGTTGCATCTCGTAAGATTAGAAAATGTAGCCTTCCATATGGTTTATTTCTGTCTTACTTGTTTCGATTTTGCAGAGTCACCCTCCCTCCTGAAGAGAAAATAGAAATGAAGAAAACCGATATATTCGATGCGTCTACTTTGGGCAAGATGGGATTCAAACTCGACAATGCACGTTGGGTTCCCAAAGTAGAACATCGTCCTATTGAGGTTGAGGCACCTGAGGAGGGTGACATACCTGAAGTTGGGGGGACTGAGGCACCTGAAGTTCAGGGGGCAGAGGCACCTGAAGTTCAGGGGGCAGAGGGGCACCTGGAGTTGGGAGTAGTGAGGCACATGATACAGGAGTCAGTACTATGCTGATTCTTGACAGCATAGAAAAATTGAATGAAAAAATTGATGTAAAATTTGCCGAGATTGAAGAAAGGCTAATAGGTAGGCTTGAAGGGATGGTTGATGAAAAATTAGGTGAGATGGAAGGAAGATTGATTGGAAGGCTTGAGGGATTGGTTGACGATAAATTGGCTCAGATGGAAGGGAGGATGAATGCCACAATTGATAAGAAAAATAGTGAGTTGGTCGGAATGACGATGAGAAGGCTGAATAATTTGGAGACTCAAATGGTAGACTTAATGAGAAACTCTGTTCTTTTATTGCAAAAAGGAAGAGTAAATACACAACTTGGACGCGATTCGGGAACCGGGACCATCAGATGTATGCTAACTGAGAAGAATATAAAGAAATCATGGGGGATAGCCTCTTCGTCCACTGACACGAGTCAGGCTCTCTCGACTGACATCCCACAGTCTCGTCCGACTGGCGCCACTCAGCCTCTTCCATTTGGCCCCATTCCTCCTCGTCCGACAGGCCCCACTCATCATGTGCGTTCGACTGTCCCCCAAGCAGAGTGCGACTGTGCGTCGTCCATTGGCACCAAGTGCACCAGTACCTTCTTTATCGGCACCAGCACCTCCTGATACTACATCTGCCCCAGCTTCTATATCTGCACCTGCTCCTACATCTGCTCCAGCTCCTGCTTCCGAATAGCCATTGTATTTGAAATCTTTGTAATTTTGAAATTTTGATATTTATATGTAACATCGTTTGTCAATATAGTGAATGTTTTCTTTTTATGACATCGTTTGTGAATCTCGAATGAACATAGTGAATGGTTTCTTTTTATAAACTATTTCATCTATTTGAATGAACATGGTGAATAGAATGGTTTGTTTGTAAACAACTGAATGAACATGAGACCCTTTGAATGTCAGTAAATATGGGAGCATTGAATGGTCTGTCACTAAATATGGGACCCTTGAGTGGTCTGACACTAAATATGGGTTTCATGGATTGTCACTAAACATGACAACTTTGAGTGGTGGTCTCTCACTAAATATTGGACCTTAGAGTGGATCGTCGCTAAAGATGGGACCTTTGAGTGGTCAGTCAACAAGTATAAGACCTTAGAAATCAGATGGCCTGATTAAAGAAGAATTTTAACCATTAGTGAGAAAGTTTGTGAAGGAATACTGGAGTAAACGACCAATGCTTGTTTAATTCAGAATTCCTTTACAAACTTCCTCACTAATGGTTAAAACTCTTCTTTAACCAAGCCATCTGATTTCTAAGGTCCCATACTTGTTGACTGACCATTACTCAAAGGTCCCGTGTTTAGCGACAATCCACTCTAAGGTCCAATATTTAGTGAGAGACCACTCAAAGGTCTCATGTTTAGCAACAATCCATGAAACCCATATTTAGTGAAAGACCCACGCAAGGGTCCCGTATTTCGTAATAAAACACTCAATGCTGGATTTATTTAAAAGAACAATTGTTGCTTGAATACATACTTCAGTACATCCGAACTAAAATTAATACAACTTTTTTGGAAATGAAATACATTCTTACAACTGAATACATGAAAAAATGATAGACATCCATCCCTGATTCCACCAATGCTGTAATTCGTCAGGATCTCTAACATCACCAGAGGTATATGTCGAATCGTCATAGAAGTCATAAGAACGAGTCGGCTGTGGAAAAAGGAGTACGTGTTAGTATTGTTGGCTTTATTCTATATGAATGAAAATGTAAATATGTATCTTATTTAAACGAAACTTACTTCGGAAAATTGAGACAAACTCGTTACTTGCGATTCAGGGTAATAATCATTGAATGGTTGAGGGAAAGCATTTAAATCTACACTGCAGGATGCCTGTGCAGCACTTCTATTCGGACATGTTCTCTTCGTATGACCAATATTTTTGCATAACCCACATCTTCTTCCAGTCAATTGATTCTCTACAATCTCAAATGCAGAAGGATCTCGTCTTGTAGATGTTTGACCCTTTGAATTCTTTGAACCTGGATGACGTCCTCTGCTGTACTGCATAATAGGTTGACTGATATGCATCTCATCACTGGCAAGATCTTGGATATGATCTCGGAGCTCCTCTTGATTAAATATAGACAAGTTTCCATATTTTTTCTTAATGCCTTCCCAGTGTACATCTAATTCATCCCCGGGTCGATTCATTTCAATGTTCAAGTCGTCAATTGAAATCAAATCGATTCTCCATTGTGGATGGATCTGATCCAAATGTAACTTGTTCATAAATTGCATTCTCTGAGCACAAGGTAAGCCCATGGAAGCTGTAAACTCATATGTACAATTGGGTAAAAATGACATGTTTATAAGCATAACATATTGCTTGTAAACCTCAGATAATGCAAATTGTGATACTCTGCCGTTCACTTCATCAAAGAAAGGAATTGAAACAGTAAGAGCAAACCGGATTCTTTCATCCTCCGTTTGAATCTTGAACTCTTGAAACTGATTTTCAATTGCATGGGATATCTTCCTTCGGACAACATATAGATCGCTAGTGGAGTTAGCTATATATCGTTTTAACACTGAATGTGCACTTTTAACCCTTGAAGTTACTACATTTTGAAAATGTAAACTCCAACCGATCCATGCCTTAACGAATTGCTTCTTATGTGGGATCCATGTTCGTCTTATATAATTCACTGCATCCGAATAATCTCGGAAATCTTGTTTGAATGCCTCAAACGCTTCATTAAATGCAACTTCGGATGGAGACTCGACGCATTCATTCCATTGAGTCAAAAATGCATTCCATTCTTCCACTTTATTGAAAAGAGGCTTACAATGAGTTAGAATATTCTTATTGATGTGCGAAATACAAAAGATATGTACAACATTAGGGAACTCTAAATCAATGGCATTCTTCAACGCCAAATCTCTATCGGTCAAAAAAACTTGTCGATCATGATCGACTCCTAATACCTTCTTGAACATCTGTAACGCCCATACGTAATCTTCAAATTTTTCATTCCTCATAAATGCAAAGCATGAGTAGAAAGTCTTGTTGAAACTTATGATACCAACGATATTAAGCAATGACATATGATATCTGTTCATTTTTTAAGTACAATCCATGAGAAATACATTATTATAGGTCTTCATAAGTACAACTGACAGTGGATGTGCAAAGAATAGATGAGATAAATGACCTTGACTGTCATAGTTGAGAAAATATTGGTAACCACCTTCTTGAAGATCTTCTAACAAGGCTTCAATTGCAGTACGACCTCTAAGTTGCTCTTTTCGAACCGATGATAAAAAATTGTACAAATCAGTAGATGATACTCCAATCTCTGGATTCTCGTTTCGAAGGGTCGTCATAATTTGCTGGGGTGGTACATTGCTGTTATGCATTTCAATGATCATTCTCTTCTCTTCATCTGAAAAACACCTTATAGTAGGATGACCTACTAATACGCTCGTGAGATCATGATTGTGCTTCACCTCTTTTATAGTCAACTTCCATGACCCATCAACAATTTGTTTCCCTCTCACTTCAAATGGACAATTAACAAGGCGAGAATATGCTTTCTTCTTCCTCTCATCATCTTTCAAATTAACTGTGCTACGATATGTACCCCCTCTATCGCAACCAAGAATAACTACATTGCTTCTATTGCATGACCTCTTAATAGTAGCTACAAATCCTTGCGCAATGGAAACCTCCTTAACATGCTTCACTAAATCGTCACGACTTAAAAAACACCTCTCAACAAACTCATTGTCAACAATATCATTCTCAACATCATTTTCACAATCCATAGTACTAATTTTAAAGAAATTTTGAGAGTCTTGGGTTTGAAAAAGAGTTACTTTTGATTCCGGTTCAGACATTGAGAGAGTAACTTCTGAAAAATACCTTCTAATCAATATAGGAGATTTGAGAGAATATCTTCAAATAGTGGAGTGGTTCGTTTTCGAAAGTGGATTTGGGGTTTGAGGGAAAATAGTTTGGATCAGATGTTTGAGAGATAGGGGTTTGAGTGAGAAGGGTGTAAAAAGGGCTTTGAGGGAGAAGATTTCGAAATCGGGGAGGTTTTGAAGGAGAAGATTTCGAAATCGGGGTTCTGAGGGAGTAGGGTTTCGAAAGGGGCGAGATGGAAATGAAAAATGAGAGGAAGAGGGGAGCGATTGAACTTATACTTAGTTTCACGTGATCGATCGATCGCACGATGACAGTGATCGATCGATCGATCTTGCCCTAAACAGACAATCGATCGATCGATGAGATGTGATCGTGCGATCGATCTTGAGATGAGAGGTCGACTGTCAAACTGTCGACCTCTCAGTTAAGATCGATCGCACGATGACAGTGATCGATTGATCGATCTTGCCCTAAACAGAAGATCGATCGATCAATGAGATGTGATCGTGCGATCGATCTTAACTGAGAGGTCGACAGTTTGACAGTCGACCTCTCATCTCAAGATCGATCGCACTATCACATCTCATCGATCGATCGATCTTGGCCTAAACAGACAATCGATAGATCGATGAGATGTGATCGTGCGATCGATCTTTGAATGGGTCACAGTCGATCGCATGATCACATACAATCGTGCGATCGATCTTGAGATGAGAGGTCGACTGTTAAACTGTCGACCTCTCAGTTAAGATCGATCGCACGATCCCATATAATCGTGCGATCGACTGAATCCCGTGTTATGATCAATCGATCATTTCGAAAATGAACTGTCGGATCGATCGATTGATCGTATACGCCTCAGATCGATCGATCGACGCAAAATGGCATTGTAGCACCGATCGCACGATTTCGCGCGGCGAGGGCAGAATGGTAATTTCCACTCAATTTTCAAAAATCGGTGTTTGCTGGCAGAAATCCGCGGTGTCTATATGGTCACCCTAAAAAATATTACACTACAAGCCCACGCGTGTTGATTTTCTTTGCATTGTTCCAACAATTATATCCCCTATGTCTTTGGAAGAGACTTTATATTTATTAGGGATTAGTCTCTTTGACTTTATAGCTCTTTGAATGGAATGAGTAGAAGACTTAAATAAGAAAACTACATTAATCATTATAACTCTGTGAATGGATAATAAAAATTCAACGGTTTACAATTATATTTTCAAGATCTAAAATTAAATGAATAAAAAAAATGTATTCATTGTTGTTTCTGTATTTCTCCATCCGGATTCTAGTTTCTAGGGAAAACCCATTGAAAGAGTGAAATGTCATTCATTAACGATTTTGGACACGAGCCTAAGGATCTCGGCCACATCTTGCCTATTGATAGCTTTACTGCTAACAATTAGTTCAGAGGTCCCGATGAACGCCAAAATTGTAACTGCAATTCACACTTCTATGAACCTTTGGCGAAATAAGATTTAGATTTAGATTTAGATTTTACAATTTGGATGAGTACTTCAAAAATCTTAGAAACTCATAAATCAACTTTACAATAGCTCGTGTTAAGAGAGAACCCGATACTCAAATAGATAACTTAATTGAAGTTCACTCAATGGAAAATCAAGTTAGACTCAAATCTTACGAGGTTTATTGCCATCATCTATAACAATTAATGAAATTGAAATCCAATTGAATCAAATTGAAGAATGGAATTAGAATTCAAATATGCTACGAACGATTATAATTAATTAAAAGAAACAATCGAACTTCAAATTAAAAACATTCATGCATTCCCATATTCAACATTTAAACAACATAAAATTCAAAAGAACGAAACTCACCAAACTTTGAGAGAACCTTTATGCTTGAATTTCTTATTGCTTTGCTTGAATTTTGCACGTACAAAGCATGGGAGGACCCATGCTTTTATAGCCTCTCCTAGTAAATAAATTGTAGGAAAAAAAATTAAATCTTGCTAAACTCAATGGATTCATATGCCCATGGACTTGCTAATCCTAAGTTCCACCAATGAGAAAATTGCATATAAAATTATTACATCATAAATGAAAATAAAATAAAATTATTACATCATAAAAAGACACGGGCAAATATGGGCTTTTCATTCAAATTGTTGATAAACTTATTGGCTTCCAAATCTTATCCAGGTCCATCCACACGCCCAAGCAAAGGACCACCTTCCATTGTTAAAGCATCTACAATAATGGGTTTCGTTCCTCTTCTTTCTGCCTAAGATCGTAGGACGTAGGAGTAAGTAAACAATGTAAAAGATAAGCAAAATCTATTTGCTTTAAAACTAAACTTTTAAAATGAAAAAGAAGACAGTAGAAGTACAAAAATAAAAAAATAAAAGAAATAGAAAATTGAAGGAGTGATGGTCGAAAACTCAGTTCAGAAAATGAGAGTTCTGATAAATTCATCTGATTTATGTGAATAGAGAGATTTGCAAGAGCTATCCAAATTATCATTCAGCACAATTCTCTCCATCTTCATAGCTTCCTATCTCACTACTCCATATCAAACTTCTATTTTCTTCTTAAAGAGCAGATGCAGAGAGGTTGATGGTAACACAGAGATTGAAGAGATTGAAAGAGAACATTTAGAAGTTGGATGATAGAATTAGAAATTGAAAGAAAGTGTCATCTAAGTTTATTTTCTATTTACTTATATTTGTATCATTGTCACAAAGATCGTTCTCAAAATATTAACAACAATTGTTAATAGTAGGATATTTTTAAATTCTCAATTTTTGTTTTTAAAATCTCATAGAAAATATAATATTAATAAATAAATAATGTAGTCGGAGTTTGAAAATATAGATGATATTTCAGAAATAAAAAATATATATTTGACCAAAGTGTTTTTAACAAAAATTTAATGATAAAATCTCGTGATTTTAACGAAATTTTTTTGTTTCTCACGATAAAAATATATTTTTAAGGGAAATTTAACATTAAAAAACGACACACGTGGTAAACGACACACATGTATAACGTCGTAAACAGTTGGGTATCAAAGTCGTGTATGTGGGCACCGGATACCACAAATTATATGTGGAATTACGATTAATAACTAATACTAGTAATAGAAAATCAAAATCTGGTTACTTATCCCGTCCCTACACGAAACTCCCGCTATTTCCTTTTCTTCAGGGACACGAGCTGCTCCGTAGTCCGAAGAGAGGGTGTTGTGTAATTCAATCTCAGCCGTCCGTTTGAATTTATTCTCCACGTGGAGTGCATCTGTCTAGTCGGAAGGAGTAGTGGATCACCGAGAAGGAAGAACCGGTCTAGCTGTATGGGATTGGGAGGTTATGTTACGCGCTGTAGCCTGTAAACACATGGGCTTTTCTCGGCTCTTCCGGTTACAAGCGTCCAAAATATAATAAAACCAGGAGATTTAAGCAAAAACGGGTGGTTTATTAAAGGGGTTTTGTCCATCGGATTTATCGTAAAAGAGACAGAGGATTTCCATTAACAAGATCTCTAGAACATTTCTCGCAATTCTCAGATCTCGAGGCCAGAATTTGATCGGAATTTTCGTGGAAACTGATGGGAGTTCAGTTGCAACATTTCGCGAAAAGATGGTAATTCTTCAAGGAATTCGCTTCTTCTGAAGGTGATCCGACCGAATTCCTTTTCTATCCGGTTCTTCTTTCTCAGTTTCGTTCTTCCACTCATTTTGGTCGCAATTTCTTTTCTTTTTTATGAAATTTTCATGGAAATCTTCTCTGGATTTATTGTTGCGGTGTTGAAATTCGAACTTCTTTGGGGTTGATCTGAGGGTTTGTTGAGATTCCTTTCCCCGGAGGATGAATCGGATCTCAAGCAGGATAAAGATCTGATCTTTTCTTGAAATTTGTTGATCTCCATGGCTGATTTTGAGCTCCGGTCGTTGTTTGTCAAAGGGTCGATACAGTTGTTGAATCATTGTCAGTCTTACTACGTTTCTACAATTTTGATATGTTTCTTTAAGAAAGATCAGTTTTTGTGCAATTTTTCATTTCTTTTTCTTTTCTCTCACAATATTTTCTTTAAGAAAGATCAGTTTTTGTGCAATTTTTCTTTTCTTTTTCTTTTCTCTCACAATATCGATTTTTTTAGATATTTCATTTGCGGGTGTGTGCGGTTTTCATTTTTTTTTTTGGCTCAAAAAAATATCTTTTGCTTTAATTTGCGTAAATTACTGGTATGGAATTGTCGAAGAATTTTCTTTATCTTGATTATTATTAAGATCTTGCTGTGTTTTAGAAGTTTGTTTGCGTAATGATCACTGAAACGTTTTAATGGTGCTTGAGATTTTTTTTTTCTTTGTCACTTTTGGGTTATGATCTGGTATATCCGTTTGGATACTTGATATCATTTATTTAATTTCCTGTAGTTTTAGACATTTTCATAGAAAATTTTCGCTATTACATTGGCTTTGCATGCTTCCATAATGAACCACCATGGATTGAATTTTCGCTCATTAAAAGTACAGTAATGATCATTCAAAAAATTACAGTTTTATGATCATAGAGTTTTAAATAACTTCCTAAGTTAATTCTATTGAAACTGTTCTATCCCCGCAAAAGTAGGGGCATGGCATTGGAACATATGGTTGCTATTTTAGAATGAAATAAGACTTCTATTTGTACATTGCGTTTGGTGGGCCAATGCATCCACCCCATTGAAACATGTTTGTGGTGTACACCACTTAAAAATTCAACAATTGGGTCCAAAATCACCTGACATTACTGGTCATCTGACCTTTCATTTTGATGGATTGGATCGCATGGCTTGCAACTCTAATTTTTCGTGGATGGTTGCTCTAGAAACATGCTTTCTTTTTAGTAGAGTTGACTGTTTCACTGCCCCACTGTCCCACATATGCCACATGTCAATAAATCTTTATGTTGGCATATTATTTTCTCCAAAATAACTAGTTTCAGTTATCATATTGAAGTTGCATAAAGGTGGTCACTGTTAGAGATTTGAAATTCTATATTCTCATTATCAAGGGAATTATGTATAAATATACAATAATTGCTGAAATCACTCTCATAATTAAATGAAGTCAATCCAAACCACTCTCCTAATTAACCCTAATTATCTCCAATTATTCAACTAACCTCCCAATCAAGTACAGCTATCAAATTTATAATTTAGATCTTAACACTTTCCTCAAACTCAAGTGGGTCCCACTTGAGTTTGAACTTATTCAATTTATTTGTCCTACCATCTGATAATTCCATCGGATCAAGCTGAAGCAAATCAATAATCGAGATGTGTCGATGAAGCCGAAAAACAGAACCAATGTGTGAGCTAAAAGTAGACATAGATCAGCATTCTGGCATATGAGATTGACAAATCCCAATGATCTTGATGGCTCGAATTATGATCGAAGACAGAAGCAAACAGATCCGGAACACATGAAATCCAGATATCAGAATCAAACAAATCTGCATAAAAAATACTAAATCGCTGCCACAATGATCAAATCCAGTGAACAGATGACTCAAACAGGGCTACAAACATATACACATGGCAATGGTGAGTGAAGACGATGACAACACTAGAGGATGGCGGTGATGACAATGGTGGTGATCACGAACAATCTAATAGCATATATTCAAATATAGCATCAAAGAAACATAAATAAAATTCATTGGTCTAAATTTATTTGTAGCACAGTTTCTAAATTGGTTAGAGGTTCAGGTTTGGGTGGATTGCAATGAGACGGGCTGCAAGCATAGGGGAGGAAACTGAGAGATCTGGATGCAGTAGTAGGAGGCTTAGAACTGGTGTAGGCCTGAACAGGGACAAGAGAAGGAAGGGCAGATTGGCAGTGTGCAGCAACTGGAGAGGGATAAGTATCGGAGAGCAAACGTTCCGGTCGAGTCTTGAATGAGATTCAGATCGATCAAATGCAGGGACTGATCTTGCAGAAGGAAGAGAAAGTCGAAGATAGAGACCAAGAAGAAAATAAAGAGCGAGATAGAGATGCAGGCTATTGGAGGTGGCGTCCTAGCCGAGTTCATGGGTGAAGATCTGTCAGGCAGCAAGGAGTCGAGTAGGTTGACGCCAGAGGAGAAGAAAATGAAATAACGGCGTGTGTCGGAGAAGAGATGAAAGGGAAGAACCGGAATCAAGAGCAGATATTGATTTGGGCAGTTTTAATGAGTTGGAGATCTAGTTTCAACTTGAAGCTGAGATCCAGCTGAGAAAAAGGCGAAGGGTAGAACCGGCTAGCAGCAGCAGAGACAACAGAGATCTGACTGAGAGAAGAGGGCGAAGAGAAGAACTGAGTACTGGTGCTGAGAGAGAGGCGTAGAAATCTGGCTGAGATGGGCGCTGCAGTGGCCATAGCAGGTTGAAATCAGATTGAAGTAGATGGAGAAGGGGTCTGAGAATGACATAAGGCTGGTCATGCCGAGGACAAAGAGTGTTAGAAGCAGATGCCTGCAGCCATGATTCGAGGTATAGTGAGGTGAGTTTGGGATTTGGAGATGGCAACCGACAACCCATCAAGACTACACCCAGTTCAGATATCACCTCAGCAGAGACGAGGACAAGGTGAGCAACAGAAATGGAGGTAGGGACAAGGAGCAGGACAGAGATGGCGGATGTGGGCAGAGATACGTTTCATTTGCGATTGAGAGCGTTGGATTCTTGAGCGCTAATGAAACCCGACTGATACCCTGTCAGAGATTTGAAATTTCATATTCTCATTATTAAGGGAATTACGTATAAATATACAATAATTGCTGAAATCACTCTCTAATTACTCTCATAATTAAATGATGCCAACCCAAATCACTCTCCTAATTAACCCTAATTATCTCCAATTATACAATTAACCTCCCAATCAATTACAGCTAACAAATTTATAATTTATATCTTAACAGTACATTGCATGTGATGGGCCAGAGGACCCATATTCAAGACATATTCGTCTAGTTTCCAGCCACAAAATATGAGCCTAAATGTCATTGTTAGCTATCTGATCAATGATTTTGAAATCAATAATCATGACAAAACCATGCCGATTATAATGAATTGAATTGGATGACTAGCAATAATTTTATTATCTTGAGTTTTTAAGAACTCTCATGAATTGAATTTCACCATTTAACATTTGGTTTTATGCAAATGTTAAAACAAAATATGAGCCTAAATGTCATCGGTAGCCATCTTCATGTTTTTGAAATCAATTATCATGACAAAAACCTTTCCCATCTTCTATAATGAATTGATGTGGATGGTTAGCAATGATTGAATTGAATTTTTAGGAACTACCATGAATTGAATTTCACCATTTAACATTTGGTTTTTCACAATTGTATTGATCATTAATTTTCATTTTCATCTTTTTTTTTTTTTAATCTAACTTCAACAAGGACTCTTCTGTGCAACATTAGCTACATGTTTTCCTAATACAGAATCATATGCTTTAACTGATCAACAACGCAACTGATTTTCAAATGGCAGTTAATTGTCGGTTTCTCATGGGTGATTGCGAGAGGAACATGTATTTCATTCTCGATAAATTTAGTTGTTTATTGGTTATCACATGAAAAGAGGATTTCCCTTTTATTTTCTTGCAATTAATTGTTTTGAATCTCTTGAATCTTGCCTTGTTCATACAGGAGTTGTGAGGCAGATAATTCTATTTGAGACCTGCAAATGGCTCCAGCAGTGCTGTTTCTATGTTAATCTTGACTTATTTTTATTGGTGAGTTCCTCTGAGAGATGGTGTTGCAAAAGAGACTAGACTATGGATTCAATGGCTATCAGGTGCCTGTTATGCCCCGGGCATCAAGATCAGTTAGGGTAAGTTTTCATAATTCTTCATTATTCAAATATTTCCCTTAACTTTTACCTTCTTCAAGTTCCATGTCAAAAAAAGAAAAAGATTCTTTAAAAAAAAAAAAGATTGTCTAAATCCTTCTTTGGTCATGATCAGAGAAGGCGCTTATTTAAAAAGAAAGTGGAGGACACCCAGATGTATGCTTTTGACTTACTGGCTACTGTAGCTGGAGAGTTATTGCTAGAGAAAAACAAAGAGAGTAAACCATCTTTTTCTAATGTCTCAGTAGGAAGAGATCAGTTCCCAATCAGAAAGGATAGCATTAAACAGGAAGAACGGGAAGAAGAGAGGCCATTCAAACAAGAACCTTGCGATCAAGGAAGCTGTGATGAGAGTGCATCTTTCTTCAGAATTGGTTCACAAAGACATGGCCCTAACCACGCCACCAAGCAATGCTCCCATACTGAGGATTCAACTTTAGTACTTGCTTCTGTGATAACAAAGTGTGAGACACCAGAGGGCATTACTTGTGCTGAGTCAATGATTGGTGAAAGCAGGAAAGAATATGAAAAATTTCCTTGCACAAACCATGAAAAGTGTCATGCAAAAACAGGTTTCCTTGGCTGTGCGGAATTGCATGACAGAGCTAAGGATGAGCTTGAGAGACAACAGAAAGTGGAACAAAGAACTGGAAGCATAATAAATGGAATGGTGCCAGATATGTTCAGCTTGGAGGATCCAGTACACATGGATGCTAAGCCTTCTGCTTTAGTTAGTTCAGACAGTAGCGTTGACGTGCCTTTTTCTGGTACTCATAATCCTTGTAGTTCCTTCACCAGGTGTCTAGATGATGCCAAAGTAGTTAGTAGAGATGATGACGATAACTCTTCTGGGTGCACCCAACATGTCACCCCTACCTTGAAATCCTTCAGGCCTCCTTGCCATGGTGACTGGAGGATCAGAAAATTGCTAGCTTCCAAATACTGGAAAGCTACTCCAAAAATATTGAAGCATGGAGAACGCTCTAATTCTGGTATGTCAAATTTGATATTTTACACAGACTTGTATGTTTCCAATAGGTTGCCACTTGCTCGATTTTGATGACTAAGATTTTACCAAATAACATCTGAGTAGTTTGTCCAAATGATGATGGTATCAGAGATGTTCCCAAAGCCTCTTTTCCGCAGCAGGAAAGCATGCTATACACGCCAAAGGACTCAGAGGTATTCCTTTAAGAGGAGGAAGCTGTTTGAGAGGACCTCAGTATCACCAACATCTGATGGGAAAATTAGTGGAATCAGTGTAAAGGCAACTGATCTAGGTACAACTATGCATCAGGGTGTGTTTCTACACAGTTGCATTACTTCTCCTTCCTATTTTTTATCTGAATTGTTAAAGTAGTAGCAACTTGTGCAGCAAGCAGGGTGCCGTTCCCAGTGATAGCTCATAAATCATCATTGGAAGCGAGGGATTCTCACGGTATGACAGTCTTTCATTTAATGATACTACATTCTTTGTGTGCTTTGTATTTGTGTTGCCTGTCATTTAAGTAGCCCTGTCTTTCCACCTGCACAGTGAAACTCAGAATCAAGTCCATCAGGGTGCCAGAGCTTTTGATTGAGATTCCTGAAACAGCAACAATTGGTTCTCTGAAGGTATGCAAGTTCTTCCTTTCTGGTACATTAAAAAAACTTTTGCAAAATATAAATATGTATTTTGAATTGTAACTGGAAAAATAGAATGTAAAAATTATCCAGGCATCTCATTTTATGTATGTTTGTTGAAATAAACACAAATGCCTGTCTGATGCTTCTTGATAGTTTCATCTCAAGTTTGTCTTCACATTACCTTCCCTGAGTCTACAAACAGCTAATCTATGATGTAGTCTTGTACAGTTGGGCAAAAGATGCCCAGGGGTGATCCCATGAAATCTTGGTGGTGACTTATTGCTGGAAGTTTTGAAATTATCATTATCATTGTCATTATTATTATTTACTGAACAGGGTGTCAAAAGTGTCTAATGTGATACACTATATAGGGTTGAATTTTGATCCGCTAGTGCTGTAGCAGTGGACAATTTTTGGTGCCACTATGCCACTAATCTCTCGTAGCCTTGTCGATCAATTCAAGGGTGAATTGATTATCTCAGCTTCATAGGAACTTACTGAATTTTCTTACTGTGACTAATTCACCCTTGCATTGTCCACATGGCAAATGGTGATTGGTTACACCATAATTTGTTAATGCTACAATTTTTTCCTTTTTAATAAATTACATTACCTTTCAAAAAATAAATAAATTTTTCAACCTTAAGTAGAAGCTTAGCATTCTTGATCACCTTATTAGAAGTTAGCATTTTCTAACTACTTTGTATATTTTGTATTTCTTATCTTAGCATTTTCCAACTGACTACTTTGTGCATTTTGTATTTCTTATCTTAGCATTTTCCATCTGACTAGTTTGTACATTTTGTATTTCCAGCTGATTTAACTTCTCACCCTCTGCATGTTCAAAATATCCTTCTTTTGCCTTTTTGACCATTTAGTGACTCTTGTGACTGCGTAGCTATCTCATACTTTGTACATTTTGTATTTCTTATCTTAGCATTTTCCAACTGACTTCTTTGTACATTTTGTATTTCCAGCTGATTTAACTTCTCACCCTCTGCATGTTCAAAATATCCTTCTTTTGCCTTTTTGACCATTTAGCGACTCTTGTGACTGCGTAGCTATCTCATACTTTGCGGGGGTTTCCTATCTTTCTTGGACATTTGTTCTGTGAAAAATTTATTTATGACCCTTCACTCTTTCTGGTTGTGTGCTTGCAGAGGATGGTTGTGGAAGCTGTGACTGCTGTACTTGGAGGTGGGCTGCGAGTTGGTGTTCTTCTTCAAGGGAAGAAGATAAGAGATGATAATAAGACTCTGCTCCACTTTGGTATTTCTCATGATGACAAGCTAGATGGTTTGGGCTTTTCACTTGAGCCTACCACACCTGTGCCCCCTTCAGTCCTTCCATGCCCTGAAGATTCATATTGCCTGCTCCCTTGTGATTCAAATCAACCACTAAGCAGGTAAATTAGGAGACAATCCAAGCTTCTTCTAACTAGCTAACAGTTTGAGGATAGGTTTGTACAAATGCCTGGAATATCAAAGACAGGATGGAATTTATTTAAACCACATATAGGCACTCAAAATGCTGTCAAGTTATTATAAAATTTCCCTGTTAAGTAAATTCTTTATGTCTGTATGCGAGTGGCATTACTTCTGCTGTTCTTTTGAAGCATACAAATAGGCAAACCTTTTGGAAAGGCTAATGACCAATTATTGTTTTCTTAATCATAAATAAATCCTCTTTGTTTCTTCATTTTGTTAGAAGGGAAAAATAGGTGACTTTTTCCTTTGTGTTTTTGCACAATCTCTGAGTGGTGATTGAGTCTTCTTAAACTGTGCTTTAACATGCAGTTCTTCCTAAACTTATTCTGATTTATGGCCTGATTGGGCAAATTTCCCACAGGATTTTTTCAACCTGGGTGAAATGGATGTCAACTGTTCCCTATGCCTTTTGAAGCAGCATTTAGAAATGGGTGTGACCATGGGTCTTATTATATATTTTCTGCCTCAAATTGAATTTGTAGTCATTTGAGGTTGGACCTGAAAACAAAGTGTCAATTTTGACAGAAAGGTCTCCCACTCACTCAACATTTTGGCCACGCAAGGTTTCTATTATTTCACTTGAAACGTTTGATGTGGAGATTTTGTGTGGTACCTGCATTACATAGATCTCTGTTTTCCTTGTTTGCTGTCACACTGAATTTCAAATCATATCTTGTTAATCTGAAACAGTCAAATGGTCAACCTGGAAAGGAAAGTATAGCACTCATCTTGGGATATTTTGGATGTAAAATGGCCTCCTATCATTTTTCTTCTTTAATGGTGAATCTCTCACATTGAGTTTTTTTTGCAGCTGCCCACCAATTCCTATCTCAGATGCTGTTGTAACTGAGGCCGCCTCTAATGGTCCAGTACCTCCACTAGTTGACTCTGGTTGCTACTCTGAGAGAGGCCAAGATTCAGTGCCATCTCCTGACATGTCCTTAGAGAAAACAACACCAGATTCCAAAGCATTAGTTGCAATTCCATCCATGAATGTAGAGGCATTGGCTGTTGTTCCCTTGGACAAGAAATCAAAGCGGTCTGAGCTTGTTCAGCGCCGCATCAGGAGGCCGTTCTCTGTATCGGAAGTGGAAGCTCTCGTTCAAGCAGTTGAGAAGCTTGGCACTGGAAGGTATGTTGCCAGTATGTCTGAATTCAATTATATGATGGCTCCCCATCTTTGGCTTCTCTCCTCTGAGGTGCTTTCTAGATCTTCTATTTAGGGTGTTGGAAGTTCAATGTTTACTCCCTAACAACTCTGATATGCATGGGCTCAAAGATTTGCAGAACCCATGCCCCGTGAATAAGAAAGAGAAAAAAGAAAGTTGGATTAGTGTACAATGCTTGATCAGACATTTCTCAAGTTTGACATTTTTTTTACCTTCTATTTTCAAGAAGCCTTATGGTAGCAAATGGCATGTGATTTCAGATTTTTTAAGGTTCGGTTTGTGAAGCTACATAAAATCCTATTACAACTCCTCACCATCAGATTTGGTCTTATTCTGCAGGTGGCGTGATGTTAAATTGTGTGCTTTTGAAAATGCTAAACATCGGACTTATGTTGACTTGAAGGTGGGCAATTTGTTTTGCAACTTTTGTCAAGTCTGTCTTTCATTTGCCTGCCTACCTGAAACTTGTTAACCATTGCTCATGAGTCACGAGTCAAGCCAGAGTTCTCCCTTCTCTGTCCTAATTAAGTAGCCATTTACCTTAGCTAATAAGATTACATTACTTGGTAGTTGGTTCTGTTGGGAAAACTCAGGTTCAAAATTGTCTCTTACCTTCTAGAAAGAAGACAATGACCTTGCATAAATTCATATATTGACAGTCTCTGGCCCTTGGTTAGAATATCTGGTAGGTTTTTTTTCTTTGGAGAATATGCGTGTTTGTTTGTGTGTGTGTGTGAGGGAGAGAGTTGTGTTTTTAATCATGTTTTCTTTTTGTGTGTGTGTGGGTGGGTATTACTATGGGTAGCAATGGATCCATTCGAAAGGTTTTTTCATTGAATATGTGGTTCATCAAAAATAATTTTGATTGAATCAATCAAGCTTTAAAGGTCAACAAAAAAAAAATCAACAGATCAAGTTTAGAACTTAAAAACATGGCCCGATAGATTCAATCAAATTGATTTTTGTATTGGCCACATATTCAATAAATACACTTTTTAAATGACCCCATCGCCGCCCTATTGATGGGCCTTGCACTTAGACGTGCAGGGTGATGCGATACACACCACTGTATGAGTAATCATTTTACAATCCTGATTTGATATTCCATCACTGAGTGATGTAAAGGGTATAATGGATGAGACCAAGGAGAAGGTACTAGTGTGGCTTCCTCGTAATCATTTTACAATCCTGATTTGATATTCCATCACTGAGTGATTTAAAGGGTATAATGGATGAGACTAAGGAGAAGGTACTAGTGTGGCTTCCTCCTGCACAAGTCTGCATGGCTGGCATGCACAATTGCAAATTAGGAAAGCAAAAGAGAGTATATATATTATATACCTTTTCATTAGGGTTGAAACTCAGGTTGGGTTAGGTCAGGTTTTAATAAATCCAAATCAACCCATGTCAAAATTTATTGAACTCGACATGAATTGCTGGCCTAAATTACTCAACTCAACCCGATCAGAATTTCTGACCCGAGTCAATTCAAATGTTGTTTTATAACTTGGTGCATTCGGATCAAGTCAGGTTATTTCGGATCGGGTAGGGTTGATTTAAAATTTCTCAACCAAACTCGACTCAAATTTCATGCGAGCTTTTATTTTTCTAACCCGATCCGGCTTGAAATATATAAACACATAACCCAAACATGCTGATTTCTCGGGTTGGGTCATGAGAGTCGGGTTAAAACCCAACCCAAAGTTTCACCCCTACTTTTAATTTATTTGTGGCTCTTGTATATTTACCATAATTTTGTTTGACTTTGCTTGTGTTGGGATTGAAATAGGATAAGTGGAAGACGTTGGTGCACACGGCAAGAATATCTCCTCAGCAAAGGAGAGGAGAGCCCGTTCCTCAAGCGCTCTTGGACAGGGTTTTATCTGCTCATGGCTATTGGTCTCAACAGCAAAAGAAGCAGCAGCAGATCAAACCCCCACTGCCACATTAATTAATTAGATTGTAAAAAGGGAAAAGTGGAAAGGGGAAGGCTTTGTTCACATACATGTAATATTATCTCACCATGATTCTTTGCCCAAATCTCCTTTCTTGAGTTATTATTCTGGAAGGACAGTGTGGCACTTGTAAATGATGACAGAATAAGAGCTTGCTAACGCACTTGTCTCATACTGACGGGGTTCCCTGATTTGATTCTTTTTTCTTTTTTCTTTATATATATATATATATATATATGTGAAAAAAATAGAAGTTACCTTAGAATCTAAGTAATTTGTGGTTGTAAATCCAAGTTTCTGGATCTGTTGTCATGGTGTGAATGTGTTCTTCAATGTTTCTACATTGTGCTTCCCTAAATTCCGAAGGAATGCTGAAAAGAAATGGGTTTGTGTTCTTTTACTTTGCCAGTCATATCTGGAAATCCATTTCCCCTTGTGAGTGGGGGATAGGACGGTGAATCTGTAGAAATCTGGGAGAAAGAATTATCCCTGAGAATATTCCCCCTTGTGTTTATTTCTTTGATGAAAAAAATAAATAAATATATATATATATATATATATATTATAAAATTATGTTAAGAGTTTTATTTATATTAGACAACAAAGTGTTCTGAAGTCGGACCTCATGTTGAGTTGTGAAAATTCGACATTTTTGCTGTTTATATTTAAATTTTTATTTTCATTGAATATGAATGAAGCACTGTTTTGATGAGAAAAGTAATATCTCTCTATTTTTTTCCGATATATTTTTTCTATTTCTTCCTTCTCCCTGATGGGAAATAGATTCCTTAAAAAAAATACTACATGTCTTGAACTTTCAAAATGTGGAAAGGGGTAGCAAACAACCTCTAAAGGTGGAAAGGTCAAAGGAGTGTGTAAATCAGTTTCTTTGAGGCATTTCCATGGAAAACGTAAGGGTCACTTTCATAGGAATATAAACAGTTTTTAAGGGTGTGTCTATTTATTTTTCTCGAGAGAAATGATTTCAAATGTGAGAAAATAATATTAAGTTTTTCAAAAAAAAAATTCCCTCTGAGGACCCTTCCATTTCCAGTGGTTCCAACACCACATATGACAATTCATTTCGTGAAAAGTAAGATAAAACAATTTCAGCCGAAAAGACTCTTTTACAATGGGTGAGAGTTTGGGGAGTTTTTTTTAGAAAGGAATATTGTATGTTAATGTATAGACCCTCTAATTAAATTACCTATCTGATGTATTATATGCACTCATATTACACTAGAGAGGTTTTACAGTATATGATTTGAGTATCTTGGTCTTGATGTGGTTATTTGCCTTCTTATAAGCGGTTTCAATTCTTTGTATAAGTCCAATTCGGATTATATGTCAGATCAATGATTTTATGGGTTTGTGGTGGTTTAGATTTGATAAGATTTATGTGTATTTTAACGGGAGAAGTGGTAAAATTACAACATTAATGGAAAACAGTATTTTCCTGATATTATTGCAGTAAAAATGAAAATACCGTTAGTATTTGTTAAATTAATGATGAGGACATCATTGATGAAAATCTTGAACAGGAAATTGTATCATTGGCCCAACAATTTTTTATGATAATTTTGGAAGCTGCAAAAATGGATGAAAATCATCTAATTGGGACTTTAAATTGGGTCAAGATCCATGGGTCTAGGGCCTTAATTTTGGTATTTGGGCCTCAAAAATTATCTTCTTTCCTAAGCCCATATGCTAAGGATAAATTAGAATGATGAGAATGCAAAGAAAGAATGGACGTGGTAGCCGTTTCTCAGGCTTCCTAATTCTCCGTCACCCGTCACCACCATAGTAGGCCACTAATTTGTGATCATCCGACAATTCTTCCTTGCTCTAACATCCAACCATTGTATAGATATTGGATGAAGGATTGGATATACCTACAACAGGTGAATCTTTGATGCTTCAACATGTCATAGAAGAAAGTGATTTAGTTGAACCTTCTGAAGATGAGATTATTACTAAATTCTTGGACTCATTGTATTTTTCTTGACAGATGACTCTTGTTCTCAAAAGATGTTACATCTGATTCTCCCTCATCTGAAGACTCCATGACATCCATAGTTATACCTTAGACTTCATTTGCAAAGGCTCTGTTGAAGGAACTTTGTTGTCTTTCCCTTTGGATGATCTATCCAAACCACCATCTCCTGCAAACTGACTAGAACTGATAAATCTAGATGAGGAAACAATAGATCTACTTGCCAATTTTTTTCATCTTCTCGAATTGAACAGTCTTTCTATAAGCATATGAAACTCGAATAAGTCGAAAGAAGTCATTGCAACTGCTGTAGAGATGACTTTAATCTATCAATGAATCTAGTTACACTGCTCCTCCGTTTCCATCAAATTGTTGAGTTGATAGTAGGTTGAACTCTTTTGCATACTCCACAATTGATATATACACTAATTGTACTCTCATAGGGTCAAGAATATTCTTATAACGATCTTATCCTATCTAGCATGATATTGTTTGCTTTGGACTCACACACGCTCTCATAGTTTTGCTTTGGGATTTGCGCTCATATACAAAGGTTGAAATATCGGCCGATACATATCGTATCGGCCGATATATGTCGGTTTTTTAATACCGTGCAATATCGGCCGATACGATATGTATCGGCCATACAAGACTAATATCGGCCGATATGGCCGATATTCGGTCCGCAATATCGGTCACCATATCGGCTGATATGTACAAATATCGGTATTTAAAAGTTTTTTTTTTTATTTTTGAAAAATCGATACGGTTTTTCACGATTTTTTACGGTTCTGCACGGTTCTGCCGATACGGCTTTCACGGTTTTTTATGGTTTTTTGCGGTTTTTTGCGGTTTTTCACGGTTCTTCAAGGTTTTTTCGTGGTTCCGATATCGGAGGAGAGAGAAATGGCCGATATCGGAGGAGAGAGAATTTTCTCGGCCAATATATCGGCCGCACCGTTTTTTTAACCCCTGCTCATATATACACACTCCAAAAGACCTTATATTGAGAGAAGGAAGAACGCCACTTATAAACCGGATTAAGGTCTGCCACAGGCGACGCGGGACAACAATTCCTTCACCGGCGACTTTTCAAGTTTGATGCCTAAGGATCTATTGTCATCTGCGAAATGAGGTCTTCTACCACCAACCCCCATGTTCATGCCTGTTTCTTCGAAGGTTGAGAAGGAGAATAAGATTTTGGTGGATATTGAGATTGGTTCCAAGCCATCATGTCCTACATCTGCTTTTGGATAGCTTCAAGAATTGTTTGCTTGTTTCATAAATTTTGTTGTTGTTGCCTTATCTGCTTTCAATAAGTTGCTATTATCTGAAATTGTTCAAGTCTCGCATTGGCCTTGCTCCCACTTACTTGCAGCTGTGGTTCCAACTACGAATTTCTACTTCTTATTCAGGCCCATCTCCCTTATTGCATTTAGTTTTTCCTTCCACCATTTTTATGGCATTTTTTTTTTTTTTAGCACGAAAGGAGGAAATCTCATTGAAACTCTGGGTGTTAGGTTAGTTCTCCTAAACCCCTCCTTCGAGTGATGGCCCGCACCGACACAGGATAACCACCAGTTAATGCTAAAGGGACTCGAACTCACGACATCTCACTTCTTGAGGTGAGAAGTTACCAGTTGAGCTATCCCATGTTGGGTCCATTGTTATGGCATTTGGGTCGCATGAGAAATTTAAAGTATTATTAGGGGTCTATAAGGGATTCCATTTGGGCCTAAATATCAAAATAATTACATATATGGGCTAGTATGTTGGTCAAGTCCTTAAATTTATGTTTTTGGGCTTGATTTGGTTCAAGAAAGGGGTTCATTTGCTGAGCATAAGGAAAAAATTAAAAGATTTTAAATTTGCTCCTCTCTACCTCCTAAACTTAGAAGATTCCAATACCTATTTTGGAGGGATCTAAACAAATTGGAAATAGAAACAAATCACTCTCCGTTAAGCAAGCTTGGGCACCAACACTTTATTGGAAATTTCTTTATTTTTCTTTTATTTTATGATGCAATAAATGCCACATGGCATGATATGATTGGGCGAGTTCTAATTAGAAATTAGATGAAATAGCAAGGCTTGGGCTTGTGACGCTAAGCAAAGAATTCTTTTTCTTTTTCTTTTTATTTTTACAGCATGTAAACCTTTATATAAGGAGGTATGGTTGGTCATAGTAGAAAACACAAGTTGAGTTTGATTCAAGTGAAGCATTGGTTGCTTTGGTGTTCTCCAAGTTTGGTAAGTTTGCTAGATTTGATTCTTTTTTATTAAAGGAAAGACTAGAAAGAGGAGTTTTAGGTCTGGCTCTATGAGAAATTTGGAAAAATTGGGGTGATTTACTCTTCATCATTAGTGTGTATTATATAGAATACAATCTCTAAAGAGGGAAGGAAAATAATCAAAGAATCCTATGATTAGAAAAGATTACAATTGAGAAATCACAAGTATGGATGGCTGAGTAGTTTTTCCTTTAATATGTTGTAATTTAATTTGGCGAGCCATTGAGACATCTGGAAAATCTGCCTCTACACACCCGTTTTCGAATTTTTGAGTGAAGTTACCATTCTACCCCTGCGTATAAATTCATTCGAACGAATTTTTCAGTTCATTCTCAGTTCGTTCGAATGAATGTACTCACCCGAACGAGCACTTTAGCCTAATTTGTGAATTTTAGTGTGTGATTTTTGAATTTATATTGCATTTTAAAATGATATTGCACAATTATTTTATAAAATTTTGAATAAAATTGAAGCATTTGGTTCAATTTCTCCTTGCTGAAATTTGACCTACGTGAGATTTGGACTTTGAATTAGCATTCTCTGTGAGAGGGATTTTAAGTTCTCTAATCAATTTCAAGTTCTCATATCTAATTAAGTCGATCTTAGATTACCTTTAAATTATCAATTTTGATTTCTTTCACTCTTTTGCTTCGATTTTCTAGAATGGCAAAATTTTCACTCATTCTAATTTAAAAGTATTTTAAAATTAAATTTGAATTTGCATTTAGTGATCACACCCAAATAAAACCGATTACCTAGTTCACAGTAAGCTAGTACTCATCGAAGAAGTCTTCATCTCTAGAGGGTCTATTTCATACCAAAGTGTTCATTAGTCATCAATTCACATGTCCTAACCAAGGAAAACGAATTATGTTGATTCACAACAAATCGATCGAATCGTATTGAAAATTAACGGTACGTTGTGGCCGCAACGAATTACACTGTTGCAGCCGATTCACAATATATCAACCGATACATATCCGTTCAATGGAGTACCTCTGATAAAATAGCCATAACTTTATTATACAAATTCTAATCGAGGTGATTTTAGAGGCATTGGAAAGAGAACTGAGAACTACATGATGAGAATATGGATTGAAGCAAAAAATAAAATAAAATGGACACCTTATTATTCAATTTGAGATTATTTAAGAGTCAAAATTTGAAAAAAAAATTGATAAAATAACTCATAATGGTCATTATTTAAGAGAAAATTAGCCAAAAATTAATAGACTTTGTTTTCCATATTTCTAGATTTTTTGGGTATTTTTCACTTTTTTTAAAAATATTTTAAAATTCTCAATTTCGTAACTTCAAAATCGTATTTAAATATCTAAATGACTGCAGAATAATGATAAATTACATAGAAATGAAGTCTAGAATTATTTTGATTTTCCGTACGTTTTTAGATTTTTAAAAAAAAAAATTGAAGGAGAGAGAATACATATCGGCCCATAACGACCAATATGTGTCAATACACAAATACAGGTGTAACGGTGCACTGTATCGAGGGACTGAGCATTTGATCCCACGGTCCAACCCATGAATCGTTGGTAGAATCAAATGACCCATGTACTCCTAAACTATAATCAAATTCTCAGTCAGGACTCATGATTTCACCCTGCTTAAACACGTCTACATACAGAAATAGAAACAGGCTGTACTCAAGTCAGGTTCAAGCTATGCCAAACTTGAGTCCAATTAGCAAGTGAAAAACCAGGGGTAGAAATCTCGGCCGATATGAGATGTATCGGCCGTCACCAATATCGGCCGATATTGTCGATATTTATAAAAAAAAAAAGAGAGAGAAAGAAATATCGGTGAGCGCGAGATCTCGGCGTCTCGGCTGAGATCTCAGATAGGCCATTTTTTTTACCCCTGTGAAAAACTCAATTCCAACCTAAGCCCAATGAACAAGTGATAAGTTTGATCCTAACCCCATCCATATAAGCCTAATGAACCTGACTGAAAGCCCGAGACTGAATATGAGCCCGAAAATAAGTATTTTGTGTTGGTGCTACTGCGAACGAGTCTCACAAATGTAGAGGGAGATTTAGGGATTTATAAAAGACTTGGGTTACTATACCTAACAGGCTAGTCTTTTGAGTTGGAAACCCAAGTCCTAACAAATGGTATCCATGAGTTAAAATCTTAGTCGATACGATCTCAGTTTTCTGAAGGCTGAGATGTCTCGACCAATACGATGGATATCGGGCAAAGGAAAAAGACGATAACAAATATCAGTTGTAGGTCCTAGCCGTATTTGCCCATATCGAACGATTATGGGCCTATATTTGATATATCGGCTGATATTTATATTTTTCATTTTTTTTTAAAAAAAAACAGCCTTTTTCAATTTTTTTACAGTTTTTTTTTTTTTTTTAAAAAAAGCCACCGAGATTTAAAAAAAAATGGAAGAGAGAAAAATCTTGCCCGAGATCTCGGTCTAACCGATTTTTGCACTTATGGTGGTATCAGACTCAGGTCTCAGACTAGCTTATGTGGGCTCAAGAGATCCCCCAAGCAAACGAGATGGCCGGCGTCGCTCTCTCCGCCAGAGAGCCTCGTTCAAGGTGGGGGATTGTTGGAGCTGCTGCGAACGAGTCCCATATTAAAAGTGTAGAGGGAGATCCAAGGGTTTATAAAGGATTTGGATCACTCCACCGAATAAGCTATTCTTTTGGAGTGGAATCCCAAGTCCTAACATTTTGTATGATATGTTTGGCCAAAAATAATAATTAAATTATGTTTTCTATCAAGTATAGTATTTAATTATTAATTATTATTAATTTATTAAGATAAAATTAAGTGTACAATAGAGATATTGAGTTCAAATCAAGTATGAATTTTTCCATTTTATTTTTTTATGAAAATTTAACCGAATGGATTGAGACTAACTAAATAGTACTGCATATGGACCAAACTTCATCCTAGAAACCCAATTGAAGCCCTATGATTTTAGGGTTCAAAATTACACCATGTATCATTAGAAAAACGAAGATGCAGGATAATTTTACACCATGTATCATTAGAAAAATGAAGATGTATGCTAATTTTGACTAAGATCAAATGAATTTCAGTTAAATGTTTAGATGAAATTTAACATACATTTTTTTTTAATTTACGTGTGGAAAACTGTAGGATACCCAGTGTAAAACCCTCACGGGTGAACACTACCCCTAGGACACACCAAGGTTTGACTTCGAACCCGCAACCTCCCACTTCTTGATACGGGAGGCAACCAATTGAACTACACCCATGTGAGTAAAATTTAGCATACATATATGTAATTTAGTGAGCTTTCAGTCCAACTGATTGGATTTTTATAGTTCTACTAAAAAAATTAATGAAAAAAAAAAAGAAAGAAGAAGAAAGGTCAAGTGTGAGGTGCAACCTTATTTCCTAATAGATATATCGGGTATACTTTCTACTACATCTACATAATTGTGCTGGGCTCAGTATTTTAGGGCAGCAAATGTATTAAGTCTTAGCTTGGCCCAATCTTCAGTGGTTAGCTTGGTGATCAAAATCTATCATTTCTTGTAGAAAGTTTGGGATCAAGTCCCGCTCAACATAAAAAGAATCACTCTCTATTGTTCTGCACTCGGCATGTGTAGATTGAGAGATTTATACATACTATGAGAATTAGTAAAGTGAGACGCTTGAATACTTAATAGTTGGTATTAAAAAAAGTTCTTAACCTGGCCCAAATATAATGAGACTTCAATTTTTTTTCCAAATCCAACTCTATTATCAATCGGGGTGAAATTTTTTGCTTGAGAAAACCTTTTCTCGTGTCAAGTAATTTGGGCTTTCAGGCTTTCAAGTCAAATGTCCATCCCTATCTAAAAACGAGCTCAGTTATCTCAAAATTTTGTTGACAAGCAACTCATTTCATAAAAATGAAAGACAATAATAAATATGACTAAACTTTTAGAATTAGACTAGAAGTCTTGAATTCAACTTCCTCCGGACTTACGTGATACAAGAGGCCAATGGGTGGTTTCGTATATCTGTGGTGTTAGTCTCACCTCCAATATGAGGTAGAGATACTCATGTTATCTAAAAAAATATATATAAAAACTAAATATGGCCTTGAGGAGGCCTCAATGCCAAATATTTTCCAAAACTGTAGATAACAAAATATTTATCTAACACTCTTGAAACACTCCAATCATGGCTTCCGCATATTATTCAAATATGTCTACTTTAAAATAAAAAAGGATGGAAAATCATGTGAATTAATGTTCACACTATTTTATTCATATTAAAAAGAAGAAAAGGTGGAAGTAAGGCTTTGCATCTTGGGAAAACACACATACAGTTGTGTTGAACAAGGGTAAATCACTCAGTAGGAAAAATCCATGAATAGAATATAGATGATAAGATTGTGAGTAATTGTATTAAATTGTGTGCAACAGCTTTTGCTCATATAAAACAGACATAGCAACAACACACTAATCATCTTCAAAGCCACTGCTATCATAGGATTTATAAGATATATGTCACCCATCCATCGGCATAGGTATTACCAGCAAATCACCTGTTGCTCACCAACTTGCTGCTGAACTCCCACAGCTTTTTCGCCAGTGCTTCGTTTCTCGCGAATGCACTTGGTGTGAACTCATTACAGTCAAGGAAGTATTTCCCAGTTACACCCTTAAGACTTGGATGCAATGCTGCATAGCATGTTGTCGCCGCTCCCTACAAGAACAAGTTCATTTAAGTAGTGATTGCTGCTGCCTACAAAAACAAGTTCCATTACGGAAGTAATGGCCACCTGTATCGGCGACCTGATTTTTTACCCCGACTATAAGTAGCAAACAAACCATTCCAATATGCTCACCTCAGACCAACTTGTTTAAATTACATTGATGACATCCTAAAATGGGGGGAAGGGGGATGGTGGTTGGGGATAGGAGACATTTGCATTGTGGAAGAAGATGAATTCAATCTTATCATGATATTTTCAAAACACAAAATATTTTTAAGAATGGATGAAATTTTCTATTTTTGGAAAATCCCTGATTGAAAATCCTGAAAGTAACAAAATTCCACAAACTTCAAAGATGAAAACTGATTTGTAAAAATGTTTAGAAGTATACAATCACCAAACCTTCTTTTTTTTGTGTGTGTCATTTGGTCAGTTCAGAATAAACTAACATATTTGCTAATCCTCTGTTTAACAGTGCTCAACACCACTAAGTAAAAGGGCATGGCTCTTAAGTTGTTCTCTTCAGTGACAAGGACAACTCCATGTATATCTTTTACTTCAAATTTTTTTTTTGATGACGGAGGGGAGAACCTTGAGCACAGACCTACCAAACCCTCCCATCGGGTGATATCCCACACCTCCACAGGATAGCCACTGGGTTATGCCACAGGGATTCGTACTCACACCATCTCACTTCCTGAGATGGAATGTTACCAGCTGAACTACCCCGTGTGGGGTTTTTTACTGAACTAATTTTTACTATTCCATATGTGGCATACCTGTGGTACATTTTTCCAGAAAATATATGTGAACACCTGTAGTACCCCTGCAAGAAGCAGACTTTCAGGAAATTGGAATTGCCTTTAACAAACATATATGAAAGAAGCAGCGCACGTACTCATTAGAAGAGCAGAGTGTCTCATCAAATTAGTCATGATAAGCCCCGGGTGGACTGAGTTTACTACAACGTTTGCACCTTCTGCCTGCTTTTAAATTAGTGGAACTTGCTCAGTGTTATGCTGCAACTTAAAGAACTATTAACACTCCCACTCATAAATAATCTTAACATGATCAAAAGGTAAAATTAAAAATCTGATTCAATATAATGATACCACAACTTGTATATGTCATGGTTCTCCAACTGCAAACAGGTAGGATTCAGTCACTTTGGCCAATGAACTACTGAACCAGGCCTTGGTATGGAGATATTTCATCATTAACTGGAAATGAATGTTCAACAGGTGAAAAACATCATGCCTGCTCTCATACTTGCAGAATTCATTTGCTACTTAGATCCCATTATCACAAATGTCTCGTAACATTGTTTAAAGATAACATCTTATACCATCAAAATTTCAACATACTCTAGGTTGCATGGGTACAAGTAACAATATCCAATACGAGCACAAGGTGTTGGACTTGACGAACTAAAAGAGTTGTGACACTGGATATGGCACTATATTTAAATATAATTTTTATTTTAAATGAAAATAAAGTGAAAATAGCAATAGCAGAAAATAATATATTAGTCTTACTCTAAACAATCAAGTAACAATACCCTGCTATTTTAACTAGATTTTAAGAGTAACGTGTGAGTATATTCTAGTTATCTTGAAAAGCAATGTTTAGAAACACTAGAGCCTATGAAGAATCAGTGCGACTGTGCGAGTGTTCGACACTGGTTTGTGCATTTGCAAGTGTTTGGCACAAATGTGTCGCACATCTTGAAGTGAGTAAGCAAAATAAGATAAAGTGATCTTTAGTATGATAATGTTATGAAATACCACGATAATCGGCGATAATATTGCTTGTTTTATTGAAATATAAACAAAAAGAATGTTCTATTCCACAGTTGAAAATATTTCAATAATATCTTCCACTAATATTTTATTTAGAATAATTATCTATTATAAGGATAATGATATTTGAAACAATGTTTGATCCATCTAGTGCCTACCATGGTAAAAAGTTAAAAAAAAAAAAAGCGGGTCCTTGGGCTGATTAAATGAAGCTTCTTCAATAAAAATATGAAAATTTAGGGATCTTTTACCTGTAAGCGCCGTGACAGCTCATTGGCATGCAAAATATTTGCTAATTTGGATTGCCCATATGCCTTCTTGTCAGAATATCTGGAATAAAAATGACAATGAAACATCAATTGTGTAGCAGTAATTTTCCAATTTTCACTTCCAAGTAACATATGATAAAAAATGCATCGTGAATGATCTAGTTCCATAAATTTCTCTGTTTTCCAGCTATTCAGAAAAAGAACTGCTTAAGAATTGATATATACCCGATTTGATCATTGATCATATCAAACTGTATTCCTTCCTCATAAGTATGCACATGTGCTATTGATGATAGATTCACAATCCGTCCCTCAGTTCCGGTTTCTCTCGCCGTGTTCTTTATCTTCTCAAGTAGAAGATTCGTCAGGAAGAAATGGCCTAGTATGAGGAGGCAATAAAGTTGATGAGTGAGAACGCCCTATTCTGCACACTTTAATATGAAAAACACATTTGACCTCAAATAATAATATTATGAGAACTATAGATTCATAAGAGCCTGTTAGAACCAAAAATATTATTTCAAAAACCAGACGACCTTATGAGCATCCAATGCATCAGTCAAACTTGGAAGAGCCAGTGGGTCGATTCAAAGGATTGACTAGATTCTGTAATAATAATATGAATTTGAGTTCTGAGTTTTCAGAATGTACACTTAGTCACTTACCAAGATGATTTGTTGCAAATTGCATCTCTATTCCATCTTCCGAGAGTTCATAAGGGCAGAACATAACCCCAGCATTGTTTCTGAAAAGCAAGCCAATAGGCTTCCATTTTAATTTGTATGTATAGATAGAGGAGCTATGTGAAGGAAGTAATGAAACAAATTTTATGATGATAATCTCTATTGATAATAATTCAATAATACTGGCAGTATACTCATGCTAACAATGATATTTGATGAAATAATAGACAACAATATTAAGGTGAAGCAATAATTCTACCATTTCAGTTTCCAGTAACAGATCCAAATCAGAAAAAAATACATGATGACTTACACACACACACACATGCAGGTGAGACATTCATGGTGAGAAACTAGCTGCAAATCCTATAATTCCATGCATCAGATTTTGAAAATAAGACGAATATATTACATTAAGATGTTGAGAGGAAGACTCATAGAAAGAAAGCTATCTGCAAATTCTCTAACAGACTTCAACGAGCTAAGATCAAGCCTCAAAATGTCAATTCTTGCAGCTGCATTGTCCTTGAGAATGAGCTGCTTCACATCATTTGCGGCACCAAGGTTCCTTGCAGCTATTATAACATGGGCTCCACGCAGAGCCATAACTCTTACTGTCTCCGCGCCTATGCCACTTGCTCCTCCTGGACAATTGAAATTTTCATTTCAAAATTTGGATATTAAATTAGATAAAAAGGAAATTAAATGACCAGTACTCATAGCTACTGGCATGCATTAGTTTTAATTTGAATGCACAAGTGAGTTTAGGCAGAAAATGTAAGTTTCCTTTTCCACTCTTGGGAACATGGCATGAGATGAGTATCACATGGTAAACTAGTTTCCTATCCTTTTTCCCATCCTTTCTACATTGAATTACTATAATTACCAATCACCAATATTTATATGAGGCGGAAGGAAACACAGAACCTACTGGTGTGATTTTATATTCTATGACACCAAAAGCAGCTGAAAAACAAACTACTCGACTGATTTTGGTGAAAGCAACATACATTGCAAATAGGGTTTGGAAACATATAAATCTATTATATCAATATACCTAGATCTAGGCAACACTTCATAAGATCACATATGCTAGAAGAATTACTAGACAAAATCTTGTATCTAACAGAGGCTGGTGATTTGGAATCATTTGGTAAAAAGTCAGAATATTTCATAATAAAAATATTTTCTGTTAGTGATACATACCCTTCAATAGTGCCATCTAATCTAAGTTGCATGAATAATAAAATAGGTGTTGGAATATATATGATATCTGTACATGGTAGTGAACCAAAAGAAAGGACTGGTCGATTTAATAGTATGCACTGATCAGTTCAAGAAAAGTACATCAAGTAATAACTCTAAAAGTTTATTTCTTGAATAGTTTCACTATTCATTTGGTGGAAAAATGTTGGAATCCGTATGCATTAGCTCTAGTTGATGAAAAGAGGATGATGACCGGAAACTTAAAAAAATGTCATATGTTTCAGATAAGAACCTTTTTATTGGAAGTTTAAAATACACAAACCTTCATCAACTGACCTCACAAGGAACTCAAGAATATAGACCACCAGATCTGTTACTTGGTACTTGCATGTATGGTAACCAAAGAGTAAAAGAGAAGGTACTAGAATCAGTGTGAAACACCAATTCAATCCTACAATTATATAAAGGCTGTCCAAAAAACTAGTTCTCATAATTTTACAACAGAATAATCAAGAAAAAGCATCCAAGTCTGTAATAAATAGGGACCCAAGTATATACAACACAATCCCCTTTTCACTTTTTTCTAGGGTTTTGATATTTATATCGGCAATGTCTTTTATCTTACACGGGATAATCTATTTTTCCATTTCTGCCCCCTTATGTAAATATGTGCTTTCATCACTCTTCCCACCTCCTTCTCCTTCTCCGTCATTCCTGACCCGATGATAGACCACCGTTGTCGATCTTCGTCCCTTCCTTCCTCAACGGTCTAAAGCACCAATGTTTGGTGTACAAACCAAGAAAAGTAAGGAAAGCTCTTGGCCGAGTGGGCTGAACTGGGCAACACCCAGTTCTGCCAAAAACAGAGCACTTGACATTCGATCTGGGCTATCCCAGGGAGAGACGGCCAGAAGGTAGAGGCGGCCTCCGGCGAAGCTCCGGCCGAGATGGAGAGCACAGGTCGTTGGGCAACACCCATCCGTGCAAGGGAAGAGAGGGCAGTCCAGCCCCTGGAGAGCACCATCGCAGCAATGGGAAGGTGGTTTGCAATAGATAGGTGTCTAGGAATCCACCCAGATTCAGGAGGAGGAGAGGGGAAAACAGTAAAGGAAGAATGATGCTTGGCGTTTTGGAAACCAGATGAAGATAGCAAGAAACGAAGATGGAAACTGCTCGGGATTCCCGATTTCTAATTGCCGAGCATCGACGATGAGGCAGCCAGTCGCGTGATTTCCTTCTTTTTTTTTTACTTTCTTTACTTTTGTAGCTTGAATTATGTATAAAAAGCGTTGCTTGGGTTGTTGATCATATCACTGATTATCGAATACAAAATTCTGAGTTTTTTTTTTATCTTCATCTCCTTCCTGTTCTCTGTTCACGTGCGGCGTCCCCTTCACCTCCTCCCCACCTTCACCAAACCCAGAACCTGCAACCCACCATCCAATTGCCATTCACCTACAACAGACCTCTTTCTTTCATTCAGGCCCAACTCAAAATCCACTGCCTACTCAAACCCACTTCAACCACCTCTCAGGTCCTCCACCTACCCAGCATCACTCGTCCATCTCCCTCTCGACCAAGCCCAACCACGTCCAACACCCTTCTACCGCTCACCCAACCTTCTCTATCACGCCTGAACCGTCCTAGGCCCTTCTACTTGTTTCACTCGCCATTACTCAGCGTCCCTACTCCTCTGACTGTTCCCAACTCCCTGCAAGAGCCGTGCCTGCCACCATTCTCTATTGCGAAAGCATCTAAGCCTCAGTATAGATCTATCCCATGTAAGATAAAAAAAATTGCCCCTGTAAATATCAAAAGCCTTTTTCTATAGGCAACTCCAACTCAGTATAGAATATACCAAAAAATAGATCAGACTAAATAATTCCATAAATACAATGTTCCATTTTGTCTGCATTAAATCTGAATGATGTGCATACCTTTCCCAGCAGTATTTGCAATATGTTGATTGGAAGGCCAGGATGGTTCATTTGTAAAATTTTGAGGCATGAGCTATCACAAAGAACCCATTGGTGCCGTTGAATGAGGGAAATGAAAATGCTTTCTTGGATCCATAATTAAAATATTGGTTTTAAGAATCTTTGGAACAAAATGGTCATTTTTCCAAGAATGTTCTTTCCTTCTATGCACCCAAACTGATCTATAACATTGTTGTATCTTGGAGCCAAATTTTGTTTCTTCATCTGATCAAGGTCCTCTATCCATTTGACCACAAACCTAACACGGCTTAAAAAAATTTCAACATTTATACCATGTACTCTCTCTCTCTCTCTCATTAATGTGGATGGACACATATACAAGTCAACCGCTCAGATTGATGAACATTGCATCATACTCGGGCTGAATTTTCGGCCAAATTTTTTCTCCCTCCTCATTTTATTTTAGAAAATCTCGGTGGTTTTTTTTTTTTTGAAAAAAATCATTTAAAAAATTAAAAAACGCTATCTTTAAAAAAAAAAATTAAAAAATATCTAGGCCGATATTCGCCCGTATCGGATCAATATCGGCCGAGATATTGACGGCCCACACTGATATTTTTTTTTAAATAAAAAATAAAAATAGGCAAATACTCAGCCGAGATCTCAGCTGTATGGGCCAAACTTTTCTCTCTTTGGCCGATACTATACGTATCGGCCGAGAGAGAACGGTCTTCAAAAATCCGAATTAATTAATTCAGCCTATATGTACAGTATCGGCCGAATTTTTTACCCCTGATCATACTTGTAGACAATGAAGGCCCAAAAGTCCACTATGCATACTAATCAACAATAGTATCATCATAATCACTGAAAGTGTGTCGCATCTATCTGGAGTTGGCAAGTAAGAATAGTGTAAATTCCCAAAACTAAGCACAAGCTCCAAATGCTGCACTAGAGAGGGAAACAGAGAAAGAAACAAACAAAGAAAGAAAAGAAGTCCCTTCACAAACACCAACATGCAACAACAAAATGGCAACTTACAGCAAAATTGTAGAAAAGGATCACAAGCATAAGCAGAAACACCAAAAACAATGAAAGCAATCAAGCCCTATTAATGCCATTTATAAAATGGAAGGCAACTGAGACAGAGAGAAGAAAACCCATATCAAACTAAAGGAAGTCAACCAACACTTCAATGTGAAACAGTCATCAATAAAAATAATCTTCAGGAAATCAATGTGAAAAATAAAAATCAGCTGATTGAAACAAAACCCAAACCTCTGTGTGGATGAGAACTTAAAATAGGAGGGTACTCCAAGGGCAGAAGAACTTTTGCCCATCTTCTCTTCTGAGAACATCATCTTCTCCCAGAGGGGGAAGTTCCTTATTTGTGGGCCCTACTTTGTCTTCAAGAATGGATCCAAACGAAGAGAAAATAGAGAAGTCTCCTCCCTTCTCCCCTAGGGTATTCATTTTTTAATACCCCTCTTTACCCTCCCTTTTGTTCTTTTATAAGATTTTTTTTTTACATTTTATTTATTTATTTATTTTGGTGAGTATTTGGCTTTTATTTTTTTTAAAAGCACTTCATTATTTCTATTTGATAAATTTCATATCACCAAACAACAAATTATATTTTTTTATGAAGAGATATGTAGAATTTTTTATTCATTTATTGAAATTTAAAATAATAATAGTGATTTTTTATTTTTTATTTATTTTTTAAGGAAACATTTCTCCTATTTATCCCGTGTCTTCCTTTATTTTTCAATTATATATTATATAATTGAAAATTTAATAGATTTCAAATAATTTTTTTATTATATAGATTTTCAACATAATGCATTTGGATGAGGAGTAATTTTTTACAGGGTTTACCCTTGAGTAGGGGTAATTGTAAGTAGGGGTAACCTGACATATTAACAAATTTAGAATAATTAATAATCTTATTTAATTCATATAATATAAAAATAAAAATAAAATTTTATTAAACGCATTTGTCAAAATGTTCTAATTTTAAAAGGTGATTCTGTCGAAATTTCAATAGGGTTTCAAAATTCTAAAAAAGTTTAAAGTTCATGATAATCTCTTTAAGGGTAATTAACAATTTATTCTATTAGAAGATTATTTTTAAAATGTGTCAACATTTTCAACGTGATGCATTTGGGTGAGAGGTAAATTTTTACAGGGGTTACCCTTTAGTAGGGGTAATTGTAAGTAGGGGTAAATTGACATATTAACAATTTTATGAGAATTAATAATTTTATTAAATCTATATAATATAAAGAAAAAATCTGTAACATTTTCAACGTGATGCATTTGGGTGAGGGGTAATTTTTTACATGGATTACCCTTGAGTAGGGGTAATTGTAAGTAGGGGTAAACTAACATATTAATAATTCTATGAGAATTAATAATTTTATTAAATCTATATAATATAAAAATAAAATTTCTGTAACATTTTAAACGTGATGTATTTGGGTGAGGGATAAATTTTTACAGGGGTTACCCTTGAGTAGGGATAATTGTAAGTAGGGGTAAAGTCACATATTAACAATTTTATGAAAATTAATAATTTTATTAAATCTATATAATATAAAAATAAAATTTCTGTAACATTTTAAACGTGATGTATTTGGGTGAGGGATAAATTTTTACAGGGGTTACCCTTGAGTAGGGATAATTGTAAGTAGGAGTAAACTCACATATTAACAATTTTATGAGAATTAATAATTTTATTAAATCTATATAATATAAAAATAAAATTTCTATAATATTTTCAACGTGATGCATTTGGGTGAGGGGTAAATTTTTACAGGGGTTACCCTTAAGTAGGGGTAATTGTACGTATGGATAAACTCACATATTAACAATTTTATGAGAATTAATAATTTTATTAAATCTATATAAGATAAAAATAAAATTTCTACAATATTTTCAATGTGATGCATTTGAGTGAGGGGTAAATTTTTATAGGAGTTATCTTTAAGTAGGAGTAAACTGACATATTAACAATTTTATGAGAATTAATATTTTTATTAAATTCATATAATATAAAAAATAACAGTTATAATTTTTATGAAGAGATATGTTGATATTTTTTATTTATTTATTGGGATTTAAAATAGTAATATAAAAAAAAATCTTTATTTATTTTTTTAATATTAGAATGCAAGTGTTCATTTCAAATTATAATTATGAAAAATAATTTATAAAAATTAGATAATATTGTTATAAGTTATATTATTAGAATTCATTTCATGAATATTATTTAATAATTATATTTTATAAAAAAATAAAAAAATATTAATATATTAGGTTACCCTTACTTTTAATTACCAAATAGGATTTTTTACCCTTAAGATAAGGTTTTACTTTACCACTAAAATTACCAAACAAGATAAGGATAATCCCACTTTAAGGGTGACTCCTACTTAGGGGTAACGCCTATAAAAATTACCCCCATCCAAATGCAGCCTTTGTCCTATATAGATTGATTAGTATTTTAAAAATTAAAAACAGTATTTCAGTCACTATTAGATCTATGTGTCGTTGCATTACAAATCATATAAGATGATACATTTCTTATAGATCTGTGTAATTTTAAAAATTCAAATTTTTGACCATTTGATATGTAACTATAAATTAAACGGTTTTTATTGAATAAAGCATTCTACTTTAAAAATAATCTCAATTTTAATCATTTACTATATATCCTAATATCAGATAATAAAAGATACTTTAATTAAGAAAGTTATATGTATTAGAAAAATATAGATTTCTTTCAGTTAGATTAAAAGTTTTAAAATATAACACATTTTCTAAAATAACAAAAATTTAATTTTTATTGAACTAATATCAATAAAACTGGTGTAATGTTTTAAAAACTAACCCATCTATCAAAATATTCTCAGACAAATTTTTAAATTGTTTTTAATATCAATCAAAATATATTATAAGTAGCTTATTTAGTATAATATATCATGAGTTATATAGACAAAATAGTAGAAATCTTAAAAAAAAAAAAAAAAATTACCATAATTTAAAAACATGCTAAAATTTTGAGGTGAATTTTCAAAAATTTCAGAGTCAAAATTTAAAAAAAAAAAAAATCATGGACCGATAATATATCAAATTTCTGATATTATCATTTACCAAAAAACGTAATTTTTTTCTTATGAAAAATGTTATTTTTCTTCTCACATTTTTTCTCTTATAATTATCAAATAAGATCAAAAGAATCTCTCAGTTGGCGAAACTTAGTACAAAACTTTTCTCTCATCCAAGTGCAGCCATAATTACAAAATCCCCAAATCAAAATCAAGGCAACCAAAACCTATGAAGTACAGAGAAAAGGAATAATAAAAAAAAAAGATCATCATTTGCGGATTGACAAAAGTTCAAAAAGAAATAAGCGCCGGGAAGAAAATAAGCTAACATTAAATGGATAGGTATTGGCAATGAGATGGTCATTAACAAAACACTCTAAAGCATATGAAAGATCATTTGATTTGGGAGAAAAGAGGAGAAACAAAGTGAAAATATAGTTACCTTTGATGATAATTTACTTTAAGAAATTGCTGGTTTTCACAAGAACATTTAGCTTGGTTTTTAAATACTCATCCATACAACAACAAGGCGCAAGGGATTAGTCTCACAACTTATTTCTGCGAGTCCAAATGCAGCCCTGAATGCCACCGACCTTGCACTGTTAATTATTGAGGATGACAATGATGATAGTGATAATGATAAAGAAATAGGATAACCTAATCAAGGAAATCAAAGTGTATAAAAGAAGCAGCCTCAATATAAATTCCAAGACAGGAGATAAAACATAATATAAAATCATGTATTGATGAAACCATGGTGAACAGAAAGATCCAAATCAGAAACTTCCACAAGAAGAAAGAAAGGAACCCAAGAAAAGGAAACTCCATCAATATAAAACTCTAAAACAGAATAAATAAGAAATACCATCTACAGAACCATGAGATTAGAAACTATGAGGAAACAAGAGACCAATACCAACAAAGAAAATTGCATGATATCACTGAAAGCAATAGATGATGCCTAAAAAAATATAAAAAAGAAACAGGTGAAAAGTCACAGCCACACAAACCAGTCAAACCAGAACCATTAAAGTTTAAGATATGTACATCATCAAAGAAAACAGAGAAAACCCATTATCAATATCCAAAAAAACAGAAACAAGAACTGATTTTTGCCAATCAAAACCACTACATAATGAAAAAACTGACCTGTAACAATGGCTGTCAGATGACTTGCATCAATCCCTTCAGTAACCTGCTCAGCAGTAGATCCAGATCCAAACCCACTAGGTCCAGCCCTTCCAGTAATTAAAGAAATAAGACCCATCTCTCTTTCCCAATAGAAGAAACACCCAAAACTGAAACTTGAACGCCTTGGCTCTGAAATAGAAAGCAACCCTTTTGAGCTCAGGAGTCCTCCAAATGAAGCACAACAGCAGGAATCAAAGATCTGAGAAGAAGATATAAAGCCAAACAGATGGAAGACTTCCACTAATTGTCTATTGTCATGAGACTAACACCCAAGAGAGGCAGAAGTAGAAAAGCAAAAAGAGAATTTACAGGTGGGGAGTAGTTAGTAAATTGGTTGCAGAGAGAAAGAAGGTAGGAAATAAATGCAGAGGAATCCGTCTACTGCCAACAATGAACTGTCTTCGGCATTTTACAGCCATTGGACTGAATTAAATGAAGAGAATGAATGTTGCATTTGCTTTTCAAGGCCTTCTGATCCTCCTGCATTCTCTCGTCTACCCGTTAGCCGTTGGGGAAAGAAAAACGTCTCTCTAATTTTCTACACAATTAAGTTCCTCACAAGAAAGTCGGTTGTGGACGAGGGATGAATAGAAAGCCGAAAGCGGTAGTGGACGGTCGTTGACAGAGGAAGACACGTAGCAGATAAAACTTTAGTCCGCGTCGATTCTAACACAATTAATTGTACAAATTCCATTCACTGTAGCAATACCCCTAACACAAAGATAAGAAGATTAATCGGAAATTTTCACCAATAGACTAGTCACCCCATATTATTGGACAAGAAATCATAAACATAAATCTCAATTTCTCTCAACAAAAATAAAAAATACAAATTTTACTAAAAACCCAACATCATGTGAATTTTTTTTTGAATTTACAAGTAGGAAATCGCGGGACCAAGCGTAAGATCTCCACAGGTGAACCCACTACCCTTAGGGCACACCAAGATTAGACTATGGAGATTCGAACCCGCAACCTTTCATTTTTTGATTCGGGAGGCAATCAGGTAAACTACACCCATGTGAGTACATAATGTGAATTTTACTGTGAAATTAAATTTTATTGAAAACTAGAATTGAATTGCTTGAATTAAGTTAAAAATATGCAATTGGCAAGTGCGTAAGTAAAATTCAAATTAATATTACATCGCAAAATTTGAATTGCAAAATTGAAATTAATTCAACATAAAATGAAATTAGAATTCAAATAACATAAGAACAACTTATTTGCTCCAAGGCAAAAGACTTCAATTCACTTCACTACTTGAATGGGATTAATTATATTGGTCGCCCATACCTAGATTTATGGAGGCATATGATTGAAAAAAAAAGTAGAAGACATTCCTCTTTAAGATGATGGAAAATTGTTGAAGAAGTGTCTATCTCTATGATTTGCTAATTACAACCAAACCAATCCTGATGCACTATGTCGCTCTGTTACATCATTAAAGAAAATATAAAAAATAAAACAAATGACTTCTAAATTAAGTTCAGGGTACGAGAATTTGGATAGCTGATTTATGGCTAATTTTTTGAGTCCCAAATTAGGTTGGGCGGATTTTAGAATGGTCCTCTTTCCCATTTCAAGCTCTTTTCTAAAATAGAAAGGAGAAACTTCTTTGTGATGGTGGTTAGGGTTTTCTTCTAACTCTTTATTGTGGCTAGCCCATGTGCTCCCTCCTTTAGACTAAATTGAGCCTAAAATCATAGATTTGAAGGCCTAAGCGACGCACCAGCCTATAAGCTAATTATTTTGATGATTTGAGCAATGTTATCAAATCCGGCCCGACCTGCAGGTTGACTCGCTGGTCAATCGTGACCCTGCTGAAATACAGATTGGGTCATTTAAGAACCCTTATGGATGAAAAACCCTTTGCAATCCGTTGGTCAATTCGATTTTTCTAATAAATCTGTGATCTTTGACCCTTAAAAATCCTTTATTTCTTTAAATGAAGAAAATGGAGATAAAAATATTGTTCTTTTGAGAATATGATTTTTAGATTATTAATTTTTGGTATTTACAATTATATTTATGAGAGAAAAAATATATTTTTATGAAATATAACCTTAGTTAATAATTTAATATTATTTATTTATAATATTATATTAATAGCACAGATTTCATCGGGTTTGACTACGGGTCAACCCAGTTGATCTTTATTTAATTCACTCTTTCTCCAAGGCGTGTCGCTCCATACACTAAATTTTAAAACATATAAGCTCCAATAAAAGTCAAATTGAAATTTTTTTGGCATTATAAAAAAATTTCCGATTTAAGTGTCAATGCTGCATTGTTTTTAATTTCTCAGCTTCTGTCTCCCATAATTTTTTTTTCTTTTTCATTTTATTGTATGTTATTAATGATGATGTCCTCATCAAATATCTATGTGTGAGCCACTTTAAACCTCACCTGCAACCACCGCTTCCCATTGAATTATATTTTGTTTATGGTAGCCCTACTAAATTGGATATTTAATGTATTCTCTATCTTAAAAAGAAAAATAGAAATTTAACTCATCCACTTTTATACAAGGTGAGTCCCAGCGTTTTCTACTATTGAGTCTTAAAATTAGATCTATAGAGTAGATGGAAGTTCATTGAGAGTAAGTATCACAGTACCATTCCGAGTGTTACAATATTTCATTCTTCTAAGTTTTTTTCAATTTTTAAGTTTTAAAAATACCTTTTGTCCTTTATTGTCCTCAGCTCAAATTAAAGGGTGAGAATATCTTGGAATTTACATCTAAAATCTTTTCATGTCTCACTCTTCGTCACATAACTCTTATTAACTTTTCTATGTTATCAAACGAGTGAAAACTAGGCACTTGATATGGGTGACTTTGGTCAAAAAATTGATAGTAAATCATTCTTTATCAACTTCACATTTTTTAAAAAGATTGTTTAAATTTTAAATACAAACATCAAAAAGGTAAATTAAATCCTTGAAGCTTACCAAATTCATTTATATATTTATTTTTCTATTTTTGCACATTTTTTTATTTTAAATAATAATATGATATGTGTGAACCAAATTCTTCTAAATCACCAAATCGATTATGAAAATCTATTTTCTTATTTTTAGTCTTTTTCACGTGACCTTCCTTATTTTTAATATTAATATAATAAAGATAGGCCAGCCATATAGACACCTGGATTTTCTTTCTAGAGACACCCGATTTTCAAATTTTAGGTAAAATTACAATTTTGCCCTTCCACTTAAAACCGTCGCATCGACCGAACAAAACTTTGATTTTTTTCATTCGAAGGATGTGGGTTGTTGCACAGACCGAATGACTTGCAGAGAGGGGAAAAAATCTATCAAAGGGGCCCACGGTTGACCGAAACCCAAGGTCTTCCTTAGGCTTAGAGATGTGGGCTAGGAGCGACCATTGTGGTGTCGATCCTAGGTGCAGAAGTGCAGGATCCACTTGAATCTAAGGAAAAAACCCACAAAACTAGGTTTCGGTCAGATCAGATATCTGATAGTACAAATGGATAGACCATCCAAAAATGGAAAGGGTATGATGGGGTCCCGCCGGCAGAAACTTTCTCGATCAACTGATCTAAGACAGTGGGTATCACCCGTGGGGGTTTTACGCTGGGTTTCCCACGGTTTCGCACACGTAAATAAAAAAAATAGGGGAAAAGATTGACCACATCTAACTCATGTGTGCTTATTTTCCCTCATTGTGTGTTTAAATTCCGGCATTGTACCCTCTAGGCCGAAAATCTCCATTTGTAGCACAGCAATCTCGCCGCTCGATGGCCATCAATAGTGATGCTTAAAGTTGCTCGGTGGTAAAATGATTGGGCACTGAGTACTTTCATTTACTTACTGTGCTGTACCCTCTGGGCCGAGTCTCAATACTCTCCAGGCGCGGGAGAAATACGAGACCGGAAATTGAGTACTTTCCTTTTTTATTTGTAGAGTGTTTTGGATGGTTGGCAGCTAACTCTTTGACATAATTCAAAGAAGTAGAAAGAGCTTAGGTGAATTATTTCCATTACCCTGTATTCTTGGAAAATAAACACTGAGTTTGGAAAATAATTTATGTGTATATGTTATTAAATAGGAAATTTATACATTTACTCTATCTTATAGATTTTCTGTGGAAACCCAGCTGGGGAAGGTGAGGAGACTCAACCTATGATTTGTTATGAATATTGAATAAACACCCTTAATCTTAAGACATAATAGGACCCATAGAATTCAAATAAATAGAAAAAAACTAAGTGGGCCAGAAAGCGAGACTTGACACTACTTACCTGTAAGGGATTAGATTTTTGTTCTAACTATTAAAACGTAAGCAAACAAAAGTGTCGAGGAGCTGAGGTCTAGTAGTTAAAATGCAGAATGCGATACCTATGGTTGTCTGAAGATTGATTGGTTCTGTAAATAGGGTGAATGCGCAAGTCGTTAGTAACCCATGTTGTATCTTTTCTTTGCGAATATGAATAGTTTTGATAAACTTAATAAGTTAGGAAAATACACCAAGGGTGGTATGGGTCATGAAAGCATGGGAACTAAAGGAATAATTCAGATTGTGCTTGGTACGTAGTCTAAGGTTTCGATATAGTAAACCTTGGTTAGTACAATGATGTGACAGAGTCAGAATGATTGGCTTAGTGAGTTGTAAAGCACTTGCAAGTTACAACATTACTTCCATGTCGGGATTTAATGCTTCCAACGCTAGGCGAGGACCCTCAGTGAGGTTCAACTTAGAACCTCAAAACATGGGATATAACTTTGTGATAGATCCCCATATGGACAATGGAATGTGACTTGGTGATTCTCGTCCGAATAATGGGGTATGACTTAGTGAGGGATCCCCAAATGGTTTTATGGGATATGACTTGGTGATAGATCCCTATGTGACTCAATAGGATACGACTTGGTGATAAATCCTGGTATAGGACATGTGTAAGTAAGCAGTGTTCTTAGAAAATTATCCTAGGGTGAAAATGGTTCACGTGTTGGTGAGTTGAATTTTCATAATGAAAACTGTATTGTTATATTATTGCATGCATGTCATGAATCTAATTTGTTTAGTGAGTTCTCTCCACTGGGCTAGTAGCTCACGTCATTTACAATACAAGGTATAAACCTGAGGAAGGAGCCGAGGAACCCCTGGTGCCTCGCTATAAGTCAGGATCTAGAGTTTCTATGGTTTCTCTAGGATCGGGAACAAACTAGATATTTTGTTTATCTTTTGTGGTTTTGTAATAATCATGCCTCCTATGGCATAAGTACCTATGTCTGTAAGCCATATTATTGATATATGGTATGTTGGCATGTTCGCATATGTGTTATGAGTTGTAACATGAATTTTGAACTCCGAAACTGGGAAAAATCCAACTTGCAGAAAGCAGCCAGACAACACGTTTGCTGTCAATGGCGATGCCTCGTCAGGAGGCGAGGGGCTCGACCTGAAACCACTCAATTTTTACAGAGTTGGTCTCTGGACGAGGGCTCACCCAAGTCTGAGACTGTTTGGGTATTTTTGCGATTTTTGGGTTTAGTTTTGTGCATCGACGTGTCGGAACACACATGTTGTCCACTTGACCATGTGTGACATTTTCTATGGGCTTAGGTAGACTAGTCTAGAGGTCCATGGATCTTTGGTTAGTGAGTTGTTTTTTTTATATAAAAAAAAATAGTTGCCTTCTGGGCCCACACTAGGTTCGGAGAGTGACAATATTCTTGAGATGTAATTTGTGTAAGTCTAGTGGTCTAGTGTTAGTGTGTCATCTGTGTCCTTAACTTTCCTACAGAAGATCATCAAAGTGATATCAAATGTATACCAGAAACAGTGACTGTGGAAGGCAAAGCAACAAGCAAGCATATGAACTGAAGGCCAACCAAGTCAAATAATTAGACCTATGTAGACTTAGATGACCTAGACTTACCCTGGGATATATCTTAGAATCCATGGCCTAAACCTGGATAGAACTTATGGGATTCTTAGGATATATAAAATTTGTCATGTTTTGAAGAGCCCTTGTTGTCTATCAAATGTGCTTAAATATTAGTAAAATATTTATCATTAGATATATTGTTTAAACAACTTTCCAAAAAGTCCAAGTTCAACCAAATCTGATTTGTGTAGCTCACGTGATTAGCATTTTAATAAAAGGGTGCAAGCAAGGCAAAACAAAGAGATTCTTAGGATGGATGAAATTTACCCTCACTTGGAGAGGTTATTTAGACCATTAAATGAAGTCCAAATTTTCAGAAATTTTAGGATCAGATAGATCATTCAAATACCTTTCTAACAAGCAGAAGAACTCCTACATCCAAGCTCCATAGCTCAAGTTATGGTCGTTTTAATGAAGAGGTACAAAACTGTCAAACCAAGAGCGGGCCACCGGTCTCTGGAACTCAAAACAGATTTTGCTCTCTGATAAGACCGAACCGCCGGTATTTAGAGAGATTGTGATACCATGTCCCGCCACAGACGCGTCACCATAGAAACAAACTCGCTAGTAACACTCTACTGATATCTCGATATATTTTTTTTCTTCTAAGGGATACGAAACACTCTAACAGAAACCAATCACCACTCGCAAGATAACAACAACAATAAGCAGATATCTCAAATATCAAAAGCAGTGCAATATCTCAAGTTATTATATTCGTCTCAAAACAATAATAACATAATAAAAAAATATGTTCTCTTAAATTAAAACAAAACAAGATAATCTATCTATCAGCTCCATCTTGGACTCTCTAAGCTCAATCCATGTGCCCCTCGGGTCTTACCTCGATTGGAGTACCTGAAAGGCAAGGGATAAACTCAACATGCCCAGTGAGAGAAACATATCTACTGTATCATCGTCACACTGCATATATATATGGACATAACATGAATAGAGTATCTACATGCACAACCCTTGGCGTGTACTCTACACCCAACACACGAACTGAGCATGTCGCACCACAACACATACCCTCTAACCACTCTCACCATAGGGTAATGTAATCTCATGTCCGCACTATTCACCTCGGCCGCCTATGCACGGCAATCCCCAATTAAGACTACGAATCGGGCTAGCAAGCGTTGTCTTCCTACCAAACATGAGCGGTTTTTAGGACTCCCACTCATATGACCCCCAGGATATCCAAGTTGTCCCACCATCATGTCAACATTAAATAATATAGATCAGGTCACAACACCAACGCATCCTCGTGCTATCATGATCTCAGTGCCTCCTCACACTATAATAGTCACAGTGCCTCCTCGTACTATAAACCTCAGTGCCTCTTCGCACTATAATGATCTCAGTGCCTCCTCGCACCAAACCAATCTTAGTGCCTCCTTGCACCAAATCATACCATCGCGCTATCAGTGCATGCTCGCACGAGCACACTACAAGTACATACTCACACTACCACACTATTAGTGTCTGCTCGCACTAATACAATATTAGTAACCTCTCCGAAAATAGTTTGTCACACTCTAGGAAGCATACCAACCCATGCTCTCACACCTAGAGATCTAAGTCCACATCTCCATGTCCCACGCATCGTAAACTCAGTCAACATCAAGCCCTAAGTACCCGCACTATAATAAGGGGAACCTATATGTCTTGATATAACCTAGTACACATGACCTCTGTGTCCCAATGTACTAGCTACATGCATGATAATGACCTCTACGCATATTATAATACCATGTATAGAAAGCATAGTACCAAAGTATGGTAGGTATCTACATCTACTATCACATGCTTTTCTACAACATATAAATATGCTATTAAACCACACAAATAACAAGTTATTCACTCAAGTATATTATCACGCAATCCCAACACATTATGCTATCACGAGCATGTGACGCGAGTGTGTCCGAAGGGGTTCCCTACCACATAATCGTCTCAACGGTTCCCCTGTAGAGTAGCTCACAACACATTGGGGTTCCCATTCATCACACTTTGTGTTCGTACATCAAATAAGAAAGTAGTATGCATAAGATGCATGCTAAAACCAGTTATAATGACAAGGACATCTAAGCCCCAATTGGAGATGTTAAAGATCATGATGAGGTGATGGAGGCATCAAGCCTAATGGACCTTAATTACATCGGTGAAAATTGATTTGACTTCCATGACCAAATTGCCTATGGTAGACATTACTAGACTCCGTCTAATAAACTCAATCACTTTGTTAGTTTGAGTCCAATTACCAATTAGGCTCAAATAATCTAGACATGCCTGTAAGTCCAAGTCCATACATTAAACATGTCAGACTCATATCCAAGCGCACTCCATAAAGCCCAATTCTTAAAGGCTCTCCTACAGTGACACTCGGCACAAATCCAGTCATGCTAACTATAAAATGAAATTGGAAAGAAGGTTTTGACTCAGTGTTAGTATTTTGTCCATAACTTTTCACTCAAATGTCTGAATGACTTGATTCTTTTTTAGCTGAAAATAAGACTTCAAGGGATACAACTTCGTATTCATGAAATTATCGTGATTCGGACGTTTACTAGGTCAAAATCGAGATGCAAGTGGACCGAAGTTTCAAATCCGAGAATAAAAAGAAGGTGAACGAATTTTGCAAGTGAATTCCCTCTACATGGCCACTTGTTCTCCTAGTTTCTTTCTTAGCCACTTTGTTATTTTTATCCTTTCATCTTAGCTTTAAATATATTTAGATTACATGTGTAGGGTTGAAATAGAATGATCAAAATAAGACTATATTCTATCTTAAGTAGGTTGCTTATTTTAGGAGTTTCTCATAGATTAGATTGTGCCATGTTCGAATTTACCATTGTTCTCTTTTAATTATGCTTCCGCAATTCTTAATCACATTCAATTAGAATACGTCTAATCTAGAGAATTCCATAAACTAATTCAAATTTCTAAGAAACTTGTGTAATCAGTATGGGCATTGTTAGAGTAAACCCTTACCAAGACAGAATCCTGTTACGAACCGTAATCGAGTGTGTGGGTCTTTTAGACACCCATACTCTGAAAATGCACACCTACTAGCGAATTCTCACAAATTCGACCTTCGGCCTACATCATCTTCTCACAGTTGCCCTACCTTCATTTTGTCTTCTCTTCGAGACTGTGGAATTTTGAGAAAATAAACATTCTATCTTGAGGTCTTATTTAATGTTAGTGTTGTCATAAATCTCTATTTCCCGCACTTCACTATCCCATAACCAATGGATTAGTTGTATTATCCCCATCTAGGCCCTTATGTTTTCCTTTTGGACTGAGAATGTCTCTCTCTTCCACCTCCGACCTTCCCACTGTTTAAACAGAGAACTTCTTCTTGGGTGAGCCCTTGCTAAACTCTTGATCTATTCTGTATATGCAACCAAATTAGGCTTCACCTTAACTCGAGTGGATCTTAAAGCAAAATCAGGGTTCTGGGACAGATTTTTTTTCTTGTTCTTACTCTTTTTTATTAATATACTTGCCCTGCCAAATTACTTCTTTACTTGGGTATTCTTTTCTTTCAACTCAATTATTACTTAACTCAGACAAGTTATTAAGTTGACTCAGTTGAGTCACCCAATTGACGTAATTACATTCTTTTATCTGATTGGAACTTTGAAATCCATCTAACAGAGAAAGATTAACATCTATCTTAATCAAGCTTAACTTCCTTTCATCCAAAGTCGGCTTATTTATCCAACTATTTTTGGAAAAACACCTTTTAGGTGAGGGTTTCAACCAATGTTTTAAAATCCGACGTGTGCAACGACCCGTTTTATAGGAAGGGTGGGTTAAATAAAGTTCAACTGGATTGACCCATAGTCAAATCTGGTCAAACTTGTGCTATTAATATAATAATATAAATAATATTAAATTATTAACTAAGATTATATTTCATAAAAAATATTTTTTTCTTCTCAAAAATCCAATTGTAAATACTAAAAATTAATAATTCAAAAACCATATTTTCAAAAGAACCAAAATCTTCATTTTCATTTTCTTCATTTAAAGAAATCAAGGGTTTTTAAGGGTCAATAGTCACGGGTTTATCAAAAAAATCGAGTTGACCCACGGGTCGCACAGAGTTTTTAATCTAGAAGGGTCTTAACACAACCCGACCCGTATTTCAGCCGGATCATGATTGACCCATGGACCTACATGTCAAATCGAATTTGATAACATTGGTTTCAACACACAATAAACTAAATTTAAGTTATTGCATTTTAAATTTCTCATTGATAAAATATATTCTACTCTCTCGTCATATAGTAGATCGTGACGTGACATTACATGACCATTAGCTCTGGAACACTAGATGACCAGTAACTTTCATCTCATAAGACACCCTTTTCAGTTAGTGACGTAAAGGAGGGTCATTTCTCAGCAGGTTGAGCATCCTTTAGCAACATAAGCTGTTTTTTCCTTAACGTGCCATGTCCAAAGTAATTTCTCTTGCTCAAATCATTTTGCAGTTTGGGTGTTGTCAATGTTAGTGAGGGTGAGAACACTACAGAGCAACAATGAAATAGATGTGGGTGTGAAGGGTCAGAGATATTTTTGAACTTCATTAAATAAAATTCTATCAAACCTTTCAGGTGGGGTTCATCCCTTACCATGTGTCTTCATATGTTTAATATTGATGCTGATACAATAGTTCAACTTGGCTTTAGATTTTCTCTGATCATCTTTAAGAGTCAAATTTGATTTTTCCTAAATCTATTTTAAGTGTAAAACCCCTAAATCAACTATAGTAGGGAATTGATTTGAAAACCAATATCTTTTCTAATGGGAGCATTGGATGATATAAAATTATTGTGTTTTCCCATTTTGCCTCTACTATGTCTCACTGATGAATTAAAAAGTACAAAGGCAAAATGTGAGAACACCATGGTTTTACATCATCCCATGCTGTCACTAGAAAAGTACTTGTCCTGCATCAATTTCTGTATATTAAAAAAGGAATAAATTTATGATGTCATTCTAATGGTAAAGATAACTTTTTTTTTTTTTTAGTTAACCGTAGACCATATTAATAAAATAAGGGAAATGTATAACACCAATACAAAGGGTTTAAGAGGATTAAGTCAAAAAAGAAAAAGAAAAAAGAAGCAAGAGAAAATTATAAAAACAAGAATAACATCAAAAAAGCAAAAAAGGACAAAAGCTCTAATTTTAATACGCCTATGATGGCACCGTTAATAATATTAAAGATGATTTCAAATGACATTATTTGAGATATGTAGAGTTTATCTTTTAAGAATTGAAAATGATCATTAATTTCTAAATGCAATGATGCATACACATATCATTTTAGATTTTGTAGAAGTGTTGGGCCCGTAGTTGGATAGATTAAATAAGAGGAGTATGATAAACTTCATCGAATTTTCCAATCAAATATTTTTCATTTGATTCATCTAGCGATGGGTCAAACAAATTCACAAAATCTAAAAAAGTTATACGTGAATATTTTTACGATTTAGATTTTTAAAAAATAGACCCTATCAATTTTAGTATGCCATTTTTCATTTTAATACCCACAAGAGAAAATGCACTTGAACTAAGAAAATATGACTTTTTTTAAAATTAATGTATAAGAAATTTTGGAATATTCAATATAAAATCTTCACAAGTGAATACACTATTTATAGAATATATCAAGATTTAAAGACAGGAACTCGAATCTACAACCTACAACCTCTCAGTTTCTGGGAGAAAATATGAATTTATAGATAAGAATTATGTAGGTAGAGCTATCAGATTTGATGTTTGTGACATGTATCCGTTTTCTCAAGCATTTACTAACTTTGTGCCATTGTGTGTGAAGTGTTGTGTCCACTTGTTTGGTTGGTATAGTCATTATATACGCTCTTCATAAATTATGTGCTTGAGCTGTTCTGCAGATTAAAAGGAATAACCCATTTGTGCCGACAAATACATAGTATGAATAGGGCCCACATGAAAGCTATTGGGTAAAGATTGTGGAGCCCACGTGGATTATTGTGTACCCGTGTAAGGAGGTGTAGTACTGGGACCATCAGGGAGTTCAATGATGATGGTAACAGCCCATTTTGTACTTTTTCAAGATTTTTTAAAAAAAAATTATGAGAAACAGTCAAATAGCAAAAAAAAAAAAATGAATAAATATTTACATCTATGATTTTATTAAAAACTTTATGTACAAACAACTTAAATCTAAGATTTTTATTGAAAATTAAGGAAAAGACGACAAAGAAGAAGAAAAAGATGGGTTACGTGTCAGTATGTGGCAGTTTAGAGCATGTGAAAATGTTCTGGATGATAAAAATTAATTTGGCCAATATAGGCCACTATGTTGTCAGCGGCGCTGTAGTGTATTCATTGTTATAAGAGACCACTTGCACACGTTCAGAAATGCTGCCTCTACACATTTGAAATTGAATTTTTAGGTGAAATTACGATTTTACCCTCCGATTTATATTCATTCGAATGAATGCCCCGTTCATTTTGGCATTCATTCGAATGAATGACTCAAGTGTATTTTCAATTCATTCGAATGAATGGGCTGAACAGTAACACGGAATACTGCTCAGCCCCATTCATTCGAATGAATAGATGGTTCATTCGAATGAATAGTAATAAAATGACATTCATTCCATCCATTCATTCGAATGAACAGACCATTCATTCGAATGAATGGATGAACGATCCGTTTATTCGTTCATTCGAATGAACATGAAGGGAGTGACTGTTCTCATGAATCATTCAGTATACAGTATACAGTAAATTTATTTAAATTCTTTTAAAATTTTAAACTTATTTTTTAAGCGCTATATATTTCCAAAAAATTTCAAATTGAATATCTAAACTAATTAAAATAACCTGATAAAAATACTTTAAGACTTTAAGGTCTTTTGACACTCATAAATATTTAAAACACAGTATTTTACAAATAAGGGTATCCTTAAGCTGTGTCGAAAACACATTTAGGAGTGTCAAAAGACCTTAAAGTCTTAAGGTATTTTTATCAGGTTATTTTAATTAGCTTAGATATTCAATTTGAGAAATTTTGGAAATACACAGTGCTTAAAAAATAACGGTCTATATTTTAAAACATAGACCGTTATTTTTTAAGCACTGTGTATTTCCAAAATTTCTCAAATTGAATATCTAAACTAATTAAAATAATCTGATAAAAATACTTTAAGACTTTAAGGTCTTTTGACACTCATAAATATTTAAAACACAGTATTTCTAAGATAATTCCAATTTTGGAATTTCTTGAGGAAAATTTTAACACAATGATATACAAATGTTTGCGAAATTAAATGAAGAGCCTTTAATGAGGTTGATATGTTTTGTGCAAACTTTTCTAATTTTTTATTTTTTTAATAAAATTTAGATCTTTTTACAAAAAAAAAAATTGAATAATTGGAATATAAGATGCATGTTGTGATCCCCTTTCTACTACGGGCACGTTATCTCCGAAAAATCTCAAAACATTTACAAGGAACGGATATTGGGCATAATTTTATTTATTTTTAAACGGGGTAACTACCTCTCGCTCAACGATTAGTAAAAACAAACTCCATCATACTGATAAATATAACAGATAACCATTGATTGTTCAAATATGGTTATACAGTCATTCAAATAAACCATATATAATAATAAGTCCATAGAAGCAAGGGTCTCTCAACTAAAGCATAAACATAATTATGAAATATTTAACTACTATTATTCCTCCTCGAGGGGGCCCGCAATCGGAGTACCTGAAAGGTAAAGGGGGTAAACTAACCATCCAAATGAAGGGATAATGCATATCACATATCAACAATATATATATATCACATGCATGAACGCAAGAACATCATTGTAATACCCTGCCCCAGATTAGGCGTGTTTTCACTTAAAAATTTTGTTTAACCGGTTAATCTCGAATATTTCGGTTAGGGCTTTAAGAAATCCCAAATGTGGCACAATCTGAGCTCGAAAACTAAGTGATCCGGCTCATCTAGTTGGAGGGGCATTTTGATAATTTGTCGCTTATTACTATTATTTTTATAATTTATGTTATTATGTGATTATTAATTGATGATATGATTGTCCTTAATCAAGGAATTGTATTTCTGATTTTAAAATAATTTTATTTTCAGAAAATAGTATTTTAAATCCGCCTGTCAAAACCCCGAAAGGGAGAAATAATTAATTTAAATGATTTTGGAAATGAGATAAAATTCAAAACTAGTATTTTATGTTAGACCATTTTAAGAATGGTCTAGTTATTCTTTGGCACCCCAAAATGATGTTTTTAAATTGTTTTATTTAAAATTTGTTTAATTAAGTAAATAGTATTAAATTGTGATTTTAATTTAAATAAATGGTTTTTAGTTAGAGTTAAATTCCAAAATTTTTATGATAGTTAAAGTTTTTAAAACCCAACTTATCTGTAAGGTTGGATTAAGATTTTGAGCTTTCAAAATCAGGTTTTAAGCTAAAAAATCCAGTTTTTGACAAAATGGGGACCTTTTTGCAAATTTGGAAGTAGGGGAGGGCGGCTCTACAACCCCAAACTTATTACTGTTTGGAACGTCACAAGGCACCTCATGCAGCCGCATGTAGTGGCCGGTTCGCCCCTTTTCCCGGCCGATTTTTCTATAAAAGGAACCCTCATCTGCAGTTCCAAACTCCCAGTTAATTATCTATCCTCCTCTTCTCCCTCTCTGCTCTCAGCTGCCGTTTGAAAACCCAGCCGACCCTCTATTTCTCTGTTTTCAGTCACCGTAACCTTAGAGGAAGATTTTTCAAAACCGGATTTCTCAGCCCAGGAACTCCATTGAAGGTATCCAATGCATTCCCCTTTCGATTTCAGTCAATTTTGAATCTAGAAAACCCGGTTTTGGCCCTGTTTTCAATGAGAAAAACCAGTTTGAAGTTTAAGAAAAACTTGATTTTCTTTGTATCAGTGAGCTTTCGGTGCTAAGATCGGATGGCTTACTGAGTTTCAAAGCTCCAAACCTCTCCCTATGGAAAGAGGACTCCCAGAGGAATCCATCGAACCGGTCAGATATGAAAATCGAATCCGGGAAACCTCCCGTTTCCGGATTCATTTTTCATACATTCCCGGCCGTTCACTGTCTGTTGCAGATAGTGAAGGGAGGAGGAAGAAGAAAAAAAAAAAATATATATATATATATATACATATATATATATACACATATATATATATACACACATATATATATATATACACACATATATATATATATACACACATATATATATATATACACACATATATATATATACATATATATATATATATATATATATATTTTTTTTTTTTTTATTTGATATTGTTGATGCTTGTGATTTGTGATGTTAGTTCGCATTGAAAAAAAAAAATGAATGAATAAATAAATATTATTACTTAAAAAAAATTATTATTTTTTTGTTGGATTATGTGATGTGATGTCAGTACCCCTTTTTGTTAATTAAAATTGTACTAACCCTCTTCTCTTATTACTTATAGTGTAAATACTATTGTATTCACTTCCAGGCCGACCCTATTGGTCGGGCACTGAGTGATCTCACTTTCAGGCCGACGCTATATTGTCGGGCACTGGGTGACCTCGAGGCCTAACTCAAAATGTCAGATCTGGTCCTATCCAGAAGACAACCGAGAAGTAACCCGAGGATCTATACCTAACTCAATAAGTCAATCTGGTCAATGCCCAGAAGACAATATGAGTTTTGGACTGAGCCCCTTTTTATTTATTATTATATTTTGGATTATGATAATTTAAAAATGATAGAAACCCAGTAAGAGACTCAATTCCATATACCTTTGATATTTTTAGGAAAACGTGAGATTTCAAAATACTACTTGTGTGTATGTATTTGATCTGTATATTGATTGTGCACTTGTCTGTTTGTTTGAACAGATACCGCGTAACCACACAATCACGGTGAGGGAACTTAACTCTGCAGGATATGTAAACAGGTTTTATTATGAAATGAGTCTTGGGCAATGGGTGGTTTCAGATTTGATGAACCCACTCATGTGCCTAGACATGATCCACTATGGTAAGAGTACTGATGATGATTGTGAATATTATGATGTTGATCATATGAATATATAAGACTGCTTCTACTTACCTAGGTTATTGAACCAATATCGGCCATGTGGAAGATGGTTTACGTCTACTGGACCACGGGTGTCGACAGTTGCTGACTTCAGGGTGTCAGTATCGGCTATAGTAGAGTCGGAGATGTACTTGTAATGATGTATTTTGACCGTGTCAGGACTTAATACTGGTCTCAGCGTAGTCGGCAGGTGTTACGTTGGATGATAGCAGTGATAGAAAGATGATGATGAGACTTTATTGAATATTATGCTTATTTGTTATTAAAGCATGTAATATTATTGAATTATTGCTAACATGTTAATTTACTTAAACTGTATTGTTATATTTCCTTCACTGGGCTAGTTAGCTCACCCCACCCACCTTTCAGGCGATGAACCCGAGGAGGAGGACCCTCTTTTTCAAGTTTAGGGTGGATAAGCTGAAGCGGTGTTTCGGGATTCCCCCTGAGGGGAATACCCTTATCTTTTCTTGTTGGTTCTTCGAACCATTTACTTTTGTCAAGTACCGGGTGTGGTACTTGATTTGTTTAAATGTGATGTATTAGACTATTATGCCTCTCTAGTGACTTTGAGATGATATTTTGAATGAAATCAATGGTTGGATTTTATATGATCATGTTGTGTTGATGATGTTGTTTATGTCTATTTTGTCGGGTAGACTTATGGTATGTGTTTAAGTCTACATGTTGGGATCATGTGTGACCTCTGGGCCTAACTGTTGATCGGCCCAGTTAGAATGCTTGTGAGTTGGTTTAGTTTATCTTTCAAAAAAAAATCGGTCGCGTTCCGGGCCCACCCTTCGGGTCGGGGCGTGACAATCATGATAACAATGGTTTCATATGTATGAAAATCCAACCACAGCACCAACTAATAATCCACTGATTAAATCCGAGACATCATCTCTGTAACCCACATCGAGTCCTCTAACAAACTCCGGTCTCCCTACCAATGCCATCGGGAGACTACGCAATACACAACTACCTCAACTATACAAGTCGTGCCGAGGAAGCCCAAACTAAAATAGGGACCTCAACCACGCCCGGGGAAGCCAAACTCTAGGGCAGTTACCTCAACCGTCGGAACACAACGGGAAACCCACATCCCCTATGGGGGTCTCAACCATCAGAGCGTAATGGGGAAGTCCTCCCAACAACCAAAATCATTAAATCATTATAAACATATACACGTATAAACAATTCCTCCATCTCAACACCCAACGACATGTTATCCGTTGTGGGTTACCTCCTATGTATGCACATGGTGTCACGATTAGGTATAACAGTATAAGCATATTCTAAATATAACCAACCCAAAATCAACAATACACTTCATTATGCAAGTCAAAAGCATATAACGAGTTAATTAATCACACATGTCTATGTTCAACATGATTTTATTTGTATCTAGCGAGTAGACACTCAAAGTATCATCTACATGTTCCAAGTATCATATGACGTTCCGCACAATTGCATATGGTTGACAGGAGTACACCCGAACGGACCCCTTGCCACATATTTGTTTCAATTATTTCCCTTACCGAATGGTTTAAATAGTAAGGGGTTCCGTTCGGCTCACTCCATGTCCAAGGATAACAGTTTAATATATACAAGTGCATGCTAAACAGTGGTAAGTCCCCTCATCTGTGTGTGGAGTAGAAAACCAAAGTGAGTAAGCGGTTTGATGGGTTGAAGGGAGCTCAATCTGGTGAAACACAGAAGAGCGAATAAGTAATTAAGGTAAAATGAGACCGGACTGAAAATGGGCCTAAAATTGGGCTGGGCTCTGAAAATGGGTCGGGCCTGAAAACTGGAAAACAGGGAAAATCGAGGAAAAATGGAGAAAATTAGTGAAAACTAGGGAAAGGAAAAGCAAGGAAAATCGCAGAAAACTAGAAAAAGCTGAGGAAAACAGTGGAAAAACAAGGGAAAACTCCAAAGAGAATAAGAGGGGAAAATAAATAAGAATAAGGTACTTGGAATCGGTGAGGAAATGCGAGAAGGGTGGAAATACGACGGTTGAAAGCAAAGGTTGGGGCGGCAAGGGCTGTGATCGAGGTCAGCTGAAGCAGCAACCAAGTGTTGCAGAGGTTGAGGAGTGAGGGAAGAAGGAAATGAAGAAGAGGCGTGAGAGAGTGATGTAGCACGGGTATCGACCAGAAAATCAGAATCTATCCCGAATTGGAAACTCGGCCAAGAATCGAAGAAATCCGGGAAATTTCTATTTTTATTTATTCCCATTGTTTTATTTGTAAGATTAGATTTGCTTAGGATTATTTCTATTTTTAATTTTTAATTATTGTTTTTATTTTATTGCCATTTTTAGTTTTGGGTTTTTATAAAACCTCTCTCTAGCATTGTAATAGACAGATGATTGAATATGACTATTTGAATTGGGTTCTTCCCTGTTTATCTTCTTCTTCCTCGGTGGATTCCAGTTCTCGCTCGTGGATTCAAGTTTCCCTCCCGTTCGACGGTGTTCTTCTTCCTCTAAGGTTTTTGTTGTCGTCGGCGTTTATCAACAACCTCAGAGTTTCGATGTCCTTCCCCTGCCTGTAAGCAGGAGGGCAAATCTTCCCTAACCAGTAGGCGTCAGGTTTGCTACTACCCTGCGAGTTGCCCAGGTTTGATCACAAGACGCCTAGGCGTCGATCTGCCAACGCCCATCTTCCATCGCCCCTTCTTCCCATCTACACCTCCATCATAGCTGAAGCCGACAAATGCAACTTGTCTTGCTTCTACCCGAACCATGTATTAGCCTCCATCGTCTCTCCACATTCCCACCTCTGTTTCCCAATCCAATAAACCCTTTCCCAATAACCTAGTTCCAAGTTCCCAACCCCTTTCACGTTTGACCATCATTCCTTTACTTTTACTATTTACTTTATTACATATCCATACCACCTTTTCATTAAATACCATACTCCTCCAAAGCCCATCATTCTTTGACCGAGACATAACCATTCACCAATCAATCCACTCCCTTTGACTCATTTAGCCACCTTTATTAAATTTTAGTACGGGTATCGACCCAAAAATCAGAATCTTGTCCGAATTGGAAACCCGGCCAAGAATCGAAGAAATCCTGAAAATTTCTAATTTTATTTATTTCATTTATTTATTTTACCCAAGTCACCCATCCAATTTTTAACCCGATTCGAACCCATCTCATCACCCTATCCTATGCTGCATCAATTGGTATTCAGAGCCAGATCTCACCGATTCTCATTGGGTGAGACTTTCCTCGACATTTTGAATAAAAAAAAAAAAATTATAGCTTCCTATGATTCGAGTGAAGATAATGAGATTGAACAATTTTTTATTCGACATGAGAAGTATAATCCCATAACTTGACTTCCCACCCTTCAGAGGTCAACTATACAATCAAGACTTCCTCGATTGGCTTTCGAAAGTCAAGTTTTTTCTCGATTACTGGAAAATTGACGAGGTGAAGAAAGTGATGTTTGTGACGTTTCGATTCCTCAGTGAAGCATATGCATGGTGGAAAAAGTTACACGCCACCCGTAAGTGACGAGGCAAGCTTCCTATCTAGTCATGGCCACAGTTGAAAAGGTTGTTACGCGTTCGTTTCCTTTCCGCCCCTAATGAGCAAAAGTCTAAAAAAACAAGCAACGTCGTAGTGTCTCTCGAACAAGAGATTGTCCCAAGCCTTGCATTGGTCCCGATCCTCTCACTTGAACCGCCAGACATAGACGAGATCCCGACATTGGTCGAATCAAAGTCGACATCGGGAATCGTGCCTATTTCCAAAGAGAAAACTTCAGAACTTGAGCCTGCTCTCTTAGAATTTGTGCAAGCTACCTCGGGATGTATGCCAACTCATTCAGAGACCATCTCAATATGCGTGCCATCTGCACCGAAAATCATGTCAGTTCTCCAAAAGACAATGTCCTCTCCACAGTTGCAACATGTGTCAACACCACTGCCAGTACTAATGTTGGAGAGCCAATCATTTGTATTGCCGGTGTTCCAGTCGGCACAATCAACGAATATTGATCTATTACTGTTGTCGCAATTGCCACATGCATCACAAACGTCGTCAAAGTTGGATTTCATCGACAATGACCCATATTTTATCTCCTTTGATGTGAAGCCACTTTTCATTATTTTTAAAGACGTCATATATTATTTTGCTCCTATAGTCATTCTAGAATCTCGCACGCCTATTGAAATCACAAACGTCAAGGTTCATCATGGATGTCAGGATCATATTCTTTGCGCGTTCGAACCGTCGAAGTTCAAGAAATGTCTCATCAAGTATCGGCGATTCTCACATTGGGTCCGAACTCGAGGACGAGTTCTTTTTTCAACCAGGGGAGACTGATGTAGCACGAGTATCGACCCGAAAATCAGAATCTCGCTCGAATTGGAAGCCCGGCCAAGAATCGAAGAAATCCGAGAAATTTCTATTTTTATTTATTCCCATTGCTTTATTTGTAAGATTAGATTTGCTTAGGATTATTTCTATTTTTAATTTTCTATTTTCGTTTTTTATTTTATTGCTATTTTTAGTTTTGGGTTTTTATACAAACCCCTCTCTAGCATTGTAATAGAAAGATTATTGAATATGAATATTTGAATTGGGTTCTTCCTTGTTTATCTTCTTCTTCCCCAATGGATTCCGGTTCTCGCTCTTGTATTCGAGTATCCTTCCCGTCCGACTGAGATCGATGGTGTTCTTCTTCCTCTAAGGTTTTTACTGTCACCGACATTCGTCAGCAACCTCGGAGTTTCAATGTCCTTCCCCTGCCTGCAAGCAGGAGGGCAAATCTTCCCTAACCAATAGGTGTCGGGTTTGCTACTGCCCTACGAGTTGTCCAGGTTTGATCACAAGACGCCCAGGCGTCGATCTGCCAATGCCCATCTTCCATCGCCCCTTCTTCCCATCTACACCTCCATCATAGCCTAAGCCAACACATGCAACTTGTCCAGCTTCTACCCGAACCATGTATTAGCCTCCATCGTCTCTCTACATTCCACCTCTATTTCCCAATCCAATAAACCCTTTTCCCAATAACCCAGTTCAAGTTTCCAACCCCTTTCACGTTTGATCATCCTTCCTTTATTTTTACTATTTATTTTATTACATATCCATACCACCTTTTTATTAAATACCATACTCCTTCAAAGCCCATCATCCTTTGACCGAGACATAACCATTCACCAATCAATCCACTCCCCTTTTACTCATTTAGCCACCTTTATTAAATTTTATTTATATCATTTATTTCTTTTACCCAAGTCACCCATCCAATTTTTAACCCGATTCGAACCCATCTCATCACCCAATCCTACGCTGCATCAGAGAGGGAGAGAGATCGGAAGAGAGCGAGGGGAGAAGATGAGAGAGGGAGGGATTGCCCAAGAGAAGGGTTGCGGCGCACTATAGCTGAAAACACTACAGTACTGCAGGAGATGGGTTTTAAAGAGTGAGGGTTTCCTTTGGGGTTTAGGTTTTTGAGGGTTGGTTGAAATTTTTTTGTTTTGAAATAAAATAAAATCAAGGTTTCAAGACTACTTTTCAAAAGAGATAAAATACAATAAAATCGAAAACCCAAAAAAAATCTCGAATGCGGAAAGTTGAGCGAGAAAACGTGTGATTTTTAAATATTTTCATGATAAAATATATAAGAATTACAAAATTATCAAAATGTCCCTTCAAGTTTCCAAACTCGAAAAATCAGGTTAACCGGGGCCCACCACGGAGTCCACACCCCTCTCTGTGCTACTAAAGTCCCGAAAACAACACAGAGATTCGTAAATCTCTCCAAAAAAAAAATTGGGTAAACTCGAGATGGGTCATTACATATGTCATTATGGACACTAGAGTTAATAAACTTCATATCATGTGTTTCCTCATATTGGTTTTTCATTTTCTAAAGTTTCTAAGGCATACTTTATTTGTATCGAAATTTTCGCTCTTAAGGGTCTAACACTCTATGAAAACGACCGCTTCCCTTTTTAGCTAAAATATACTCACACTGGGCTTCTTATTTTCTCTATTTTTTGTATTTTCTAAATTTTTTGAAAAAAAAAATTCAAAATAGAAAATTGAAGGAGAGAGAGTACATCTCAGCTGGAAAATAACTGTACTATCATATATCAACTAGTACAACATATCAACATATCGATGATCTTATTTTACCTGAAAAGGCCCGAGTTGTGGGCTTTTACTTGTTCTTGTTGGACTTTCCCTCCTTTGAATGAATAAATTAACCAATCATTAAAAAATAGTTTATAACTTTTAACACTTTAGGTGTATAGTTGGTCAGTATGTTCCACTGCATTTAATCCAAAAATGTGCAAGTAAATTAAAATAAATCACTGACACCTAAATTGTTAGTCATTTAAATTGAATGCTTTAAAATGGCCCTCATTGTTGATTTACCTTATTTAAAGATAATAATTAACAATAATTTTATTTTAAATTTAAACTTTTTAATTTTATGATATTTAATTTTTTTACATCGAAAATGATAATATCCAACAACTCGTATACTATAATAATTAAGAATATTTTTTAATCGACGTTTTCATTTTTCTTTCTCATGTGGAACTTTGGGCAGAAAGAGAAAGTCATAGAGCATGCGTCTGAGTGCTGAATTCAATTGCCATCTAAATTGCTTAGAAAAAGAATGGTTTATGGAATATGGACAATGACTGTGACAAGGTCAAAGGGAGTTGTTGTAATAATAAATGAGAAGTGGATCCAATTGGTAGCAATTTGAATGCAGGATGGTATCCAAAACAAGCTCACATGCCGTCACCTCATTCTTAAATGCCAACAGATATCCCATCAATTTGTAAAAGATTCAACTATAAATATCTAATATTTGAGTTCATTATTTTGGGCCAATATAGTTCAATATTAGTTTCTTATTTTTCATGTTAAAATTTATATCACAAATGTACTTCTAATCAATATTCACCAATCAATCATTTCTCGAATATAATTGAAACCATAGGTTAAATTTAAGATCCTTTTCAGGAAAAAAAAAAAAATACAACCACTAGATGACAGATGTGACTACCTTTTTCAAGAGTACGATCATGCATTTTACCAACGCGAGTGCTAGTTTTACAAGTGCACATATGCAGCGCTGCTAAAAACTAGAGCTTATATACAACTGTATATATAAATGAAGACGTGAAAAAATATATGAATGTTATTGTAGTCTAGTGATAAAGATATTTATATCTTATACAAGTGACATGGGTTTAAATCTTGGTGGTGGTTATTTTTTTCATTCTTATCATTTTTCATTTTTTTAAAAAAAATGAGTAATAATTAAAAGGTGTTCATTTGTCTGAGTTTGACCTAAATAAACGGACTTCGATAAATATTTTGTATTTGACAGCTTGAGCTCAGGCTTTTAAGCCTGATTATTTTTAAAACCCAAAAGCAATTAAGTACGAGCTCGACGGGCTTTAAAGCCCGACATGCTTGGGCTTAAAAGCCTGAGCTCGACTCGTCGAATAAGAAAACTTTGTTGAAGGCCTGTTTATTTTGGCTGAGGCTCAGAAAAATGAACTCCTCTTAGTTTTTATTATTTTTTTCAAAAAAATGAAAACATGATAAGAATGAAAAAATAACTATGAAGAAGATTTGAACTCAATTCATTTATATTGAAACAAAAAACTTTGCATTTAGATTACAATAGCTTTCATGTCTTTTTTCACGTTTTCATTTATGTATTGAATTGCATATAAGTGCTAGTTTGCACTGCATATACGCGCGGGTAAACTTGTAACGCCCCGCCCTTTTTCACCCGTTTTCCGAAAATCAGAGTTTATTTTTTTTTTCTTGAAATAGAAGAGTGAGAGAGGGCGCTGACGCCACGACGCGAGTTAAGTCCGAGCTTCTAAAGCCCGACCCTTAACTGGCCAACCCCACGCGTGCGCAGAGCTAAGTCCACGAGAACGGTTCACGCGTATGAAGTAAGCTCGTGGATTATAATTATTGCGGAACATGATAATAGAGTCTATCCTACCGATTTTTAGATAGAAGGGAAGATACAACATTGAATTACCAAAATGCCCCTATGTTCGTATTTATATCACAAAATATAATCGTCCATAAGTAACGTCCAAACCATCGCAAGAAATGTAAACTTATACAACCCGACAAGCTAAGTTACTTTAAAATTACATCTCCAAAATGTAAACGTAAATAAACTAAGACTGCGCTGCCCAAGCTCCTAAGCTTGGCTCCTGTCATCTCCACCGCTTCCGCCATCCCCTGCGTCATCAGCTAGGGTAGAAGTAGGGCGTTAGTCAACGTACCCAGTAGGACTCCGAGTAGGGCTAGCACATGGATTAGTGATAACACATATACCGATAAAATAACATATAACAAAATAAGCATGTGATGAATGCTATGCCATGGGTGCCTATGTCATGTGTCCCACCCATCATCCGTATGATCATACAATGTATCGTCCCCATGTTTGCTTCTCGGTCGCCCCGACGGAGCATGGACTCCGGTTATCGAACTATCCCCATGTTTGATTCTCGGTCGCCCCGACGAAGCATGGACTCCGGTTATAGCCCTCAGGCTATCCCCATGTCTGATTCTCGGTCGCCCCGACGGAGTATGGACTCCGGTTTCATTATTTTCCCGCCCATGCCATGCATGAGATGTACGTGCATTATGCTATGTAGTATATAGATAAACCATAATTTTGATATACCATACATAGCCATATAATGCATAATATTAAAATATAATCCGTATGATTCATAACTTAAAAACACATCATAAGATAAATCATAATCATAAATCCATCATAAGCCAAATCAAAATAATTTAAAACACCATCTCACATCCATCGCTTACAAAAAGGTAGGAATCCTACCGAATACCGTGTCGCGTTCCGTTACGCTTCCCGTTCGATAATCCGGTCGCCGATCGCGTACCGTTTGCGACGTCCGATACCTTATTACATTTACCGAATTAGTCCATACGTCATCCATGATTAAGTCCCTAACTAAGCCCATTATCCATTGGTTTTAGACTCATACATAAATCCGATTTTGGCCAATTTTTTTTTTTTTTAAATTCCGATTTGCGAGCCTAAAACACAGCATCTATCCCTTTCATTTAATCATTCGTAATATCCGATTCCATGTCTAATCCCCATAGGGTTCGGCCATATACCATGGCCGAACCCATGGTTCTTCAATGTGGCACTTATTTACCGTTTTGCCACTCCTCTCTCATGGTTCAATCATCCATTCGTTTATGTATCTTCTAAGTCCAAACTTCAACCCTAATTTAGATCCATTAGGGTTTCATTGACCATGACCTAACTTCCATAAAAACAGCCACCTAATTTAATTAAATTTGTAATCATCTAACTCCATATATGATTCAATAATTGGCCCATAATCATGACCTCCGAATGGGTCATGGGTTCGGCCATACACCATGGCCGAACCCATGGTGCCTATTTCCATTCCCTTGGGTCCATTTTACCTTCACCAAATGAAATTAAATCATTCATTTAAAATCCCATTTTTCATCTCATTTAAAACATCACATACCTACTCATAAATACATTTAAATTTATCATCTCTTTCCATCATTTTCCATTCCTTTTACCTTCATTAAAAATCACTAAATCATCACCATAGGGTTCGGCCATACACCATAGCCGAACCCATGGTTCATGGCTCACTTTCATGGATGTTATTTTAAAGACTAAGTTTTGTCCCAAATTAATCCAATTTGAAATTACTAATCTTCGTTCATTTTGGCCCTTTAAAACAAACTCTTAAGCATTGATACATACATTAACCTTAGCCTAAAATTGACCCAAAATTGGGTCATAGGTTTGGCCATACATCATGGCCGAACCCATGATGTTTCTTTCTCCATTTTTCTTGGTTTCAGTTACCCATTTTAACGTACTTCCAAATGAAGATTAAATCATCCATCTAAATCTTCATTTTCCATCAAAAGATTACTACATACCATACTTACTCATCTATTCAAATTCCCATTCCTCCATATTATTTTCCATGCCTAAAAGTCCCATAACCTTACTATAGGGTACACCTTTATGGATGCCATTTTCAAAGACTCATGTTTTGTCCCAAAAAAATAATCCATTTAAAATCACTAACCTTCATTCATTTTGGCCCTTTAAAAAAAAAACTTATATCATACACTTTGTGATCCATTTAAAACTATCATTTTCTCCATCATTTTCTATCTCTTCACTCTCATTAAAATAATCATGTGCATTCCCCATGATTTTCTCATCTTAACAATCCTTTAAAATCACCCATTCTTAACCATTTGAAACCTAATTTTCATTAACCATTGTCCACCATTTTAAACCTTCACACCTTAATTAAAAATCATCCATTTCTTAATCCATTCCTCCATTTTTATCCATTTCTTATCCTATCTTTTGATGGATCTTAGATCCATGGCCCACAACATTTTTGGCTATATTTGGTTTAAGAAATGGATTCCATATCCTATCTTTAAAAATATAAACTCTTGTTTAAGAAATTCTTACCGCATCGACGATTCCTCCGGTCCTTCTTTCTTCTTTGCTTTCCTTAGCCCTTTCTCCTTCTTTCTCTTCTTGATGATCAGCCAAGATGAGCTTGATCAATGGTGTGGCCCTCCAAGCTTAGGATCGATCAATATTGAGTGAGTTTGTTTGAGAGGGATGGAGAGGGGAAGGTGATGGAAAACAAGATCTTAGCCTTTGATCTTGAGGTGGTGATGGTTGATCAATGCTTGGTCTTCCCTTTTCTTCTCTTCTTTTCCTCTAAGTCTTCTTATTTTCTTATTTTCTTCTCTTGATACATGGAGGGACGGTTTTTTTTTTGGGTGTGAAGAGAGGGAGAGTGAAATGAGAGGGATGAGATGGAGAACCCATCTCGTCTTTGGTCTTACTTGGACCATACCCCTCCATCATGTCTCCACCAACCAAAGTATGGGCTCCCTTGACCTTGGTGGTGGTGGTTGAGACCCAACCACCAAGCATGGCTCCCATGTCCTCTTTGACTTGTTTATGTTGACCCTAATTAATCAACCTTAATTAATTAAGTTAAGTCCTCACTTAGGTTAATTAATTTCTATCCAATTTAATTCCATCAAATTATCTATCTAATAAATCCACCCATGGTTGACCAAGTCAATCATGGTGGACGGCCCCCACATATACCTACCCCACCCGCCACCTCACTTGATGAGGTGGGGGTGGGCCCCACTTGGCCATGTTATTTTAATTCCATTAATTTTAACTTAGGTAATTTTACAATAATTTTAATCAATTTAATTTACCTTAATCCACCTTAGTCATTCTTAAATTTATCCATGGTTGACCAAGTCAACCATGATGGTTGGTCCCACTTTTTCCTTGGTCCACACGCCACCTCAATTGGTGAGGTGGACGTGGGCCCCATTTTGTCATACCATTTCATTTCATTACTAACTTAGAGGTTTTAATTCCAAATTACCCTTTTTAAATTAATTGGCTCACCATTGGGCCCACGGCCCGACCGATTATTTTCTACCCCTTTACCTTAGGGTTTGGACCAATTTTGATCCAATGGGTCCCACATGGTGATCGGGCCGACTTTGACTCACATTGACTATCTTTGACCCAATTACTTCTCATTGACCCATCGAATGGATTTCATCCAATTTGTGGTCCAATTGGGCCATTCTTGGACCCTTGTCCCAAAGTTGATCCATTTGGCATTTTCATCACATCAAATTCCAAATTAAAACAATTAAATGTCCAATATATATTGATTCGAAAATTCGGGCTATTACAAAACTAATGCACATTGTTCCATGCATGGTCATACTCCTGAAAGGGCAGTTGCAGTTGACATCTACATGGTTGTACTTGTGATTCTAAAATGGTAGCAACTGTCCTATGTCACATGGGAACAATTTGGACCAAAAAATGACTAACTGGACATACGAGGCGCATTTACCCAATAATTTTTTTTTACAACATACTGATGCAAATTTGTAATTTTTGAGGTATTTTTGGTAAAAAATCCCATGGAATTTTCATACTCAATAAAAGTGGGGAAATAAATGAGATAAACTAGATCAAACTATTGATTTTTTTAATTTTTAGTATTTTACAGATAATACATTTTGAAGGCCCACTATATGGTATAAATTTTCTAATTTTTTTTATAATTTATAAATTATTTACATCAATGTATTGCATTAGCCAATACATATTTGGCCAACGTTTTCTTATGGTGCTCACAGAACCCCAAATGAACTTCCCAGGATGATGGTGGTGCAATTAGGGGTAAAAAAATGTTGCGCTGATACGGGTTGCTGTTACGCCCATATGGTCGATATGTTTCTCTTTCCTCCAATTTGTTTTGCTCAGAAATATCTTGAAAAATTATCCAAAAAAAATAAAAAAATCGGGGCTTCATTTCTATGTAATTGTATCATTATTTATTGGTCATTTAGACATCAAAATGGGGAATTCAAGCTACGATATCAAGATATCGATACTTTTTCAAAATTATTATAAGCAAATGCCCAAAAAATTAAGTAAAATGGAACATAATTTCTGGTGATTTTGATTCACGCCCCGCCTCGCGATGAACCCGTGCACCAACACGTTACGCTCTGCCTCGTGGCGAACACTTGAGATTTTTTGCACTTTATTTTCTTTTTTCTAAATAAGTGTCAAAGCTCAAATCTCAACCTCAATGGGGTTCCTCCTAGAATCCATTTAGATCTTATGATATATTCAGATGTTATATTTACATTATTTCTTATTTCCTCCAATTTGTTTTGCTCAGAAATATCTTGAAAAATTATCCAAAAAAAATAAAAAAATTGGGGCTTCATTTCTATGTAATTGTATCATTATTTATTGGTCATTTAGACATCAAAATGGGGAATTCAAGCTACGATATCAAGATATCGATACTTTTTCAAAATTATTATAAGCAAATGCCCAAAAAATTAAGAAAAATGGAACATAATTTCTGGTGATTTTGATTCACGCCCCGCCTCACGATGAACCCGTGCACCAACACGTTACACTCTGCCTCGTGGTAAACACTTGAGATTTTTTGCACTTTATTTTCTTTTTTCTAAATAAGTGTCAAAGCTCAAATCTCAACCTCAATGGGATTCCTCCTAGAATCCATTTAGATCTTATGATATATTCAGATGTTATATTTACATTATTTCTTATTTAGTGATTGCCAATATGAAAGTTCCTTGAGCTAGAACAAGATTGACCGAGGAGGGGAGGGGGGTGGGGGGATGGGGGGGTGGGGGGGTGAGGGGTGTGCTCAAATAACAATCCAAGCAAAAATCTCTAACACGACAACACAATATTTATAGTTTTACATCCACTGATGGACTCACCCAACCTTGAGCTATCCCAAATTCACTAAGTGAGGAATTACACTCACACTAAATAGAATATGAATTCTACCCATCCAATTGGTTGAGAATTTCACCCACAACCTATCCTAGACTAAACCTTCTATTTTTTTTATAGTTGTTCAAGAGTACACCCTCTCTAATCCACTTCACAAGTTTGATTTATAAAACAAAATAAACAAACCAAGGAGATGCACTTGCCTTTCAAGCTTTCCAATGTAGAGATGTGTGCTTCTCGAATCGCCTTCCCAATGTGATCTCGCAAGCATACCGAAGATGCGCCAAGTGTAGAGCAATCACAAGCTAGGGGAAACCTCTAGGAAATTGGGGTCACTAATGTCTATCCTAGATGATTTGCCTTTGCATCTCTTTCTCTCTTTCAAACTCAACCTATCAAGATTGGTTGATTTAAATGATTCACAAATGTGTGTACAAGAGAGAAGAGGATCCTTCCTTGAGACAATTGAATTCACTAATGAGTGTGGTAGATGAGGCTCATAAATATTCAATGCAAGGATGTTTGAACAGTTGCCATTAGTGTTGTATTTATAGAGAAGGTAAACCAGGTTTTCCAACTATTCAGTACCGAGTGGCCGATCTTACTGATGGGTCGGTGAACTTAAATGTTATCGTTCAACCACCCGACTGTTGTTCATTTATTACATTCCAACGGAACAGGAACAGGTGTCACCAATGGGTCTAGTACACCGACAGGTCGATGATCTTATCATCGATATGTCGTTCTTGTCGACCGTCTAGACCTGGGGCAAAACCATACTGACAGAGTTTTAAGTCCAGAAACTAGTCAAACCTAGGTCAACATGTCGGTACACCGGTGGGTTGATCCTAGTACTCTCGATGGATTGGTTCTGAGAGTACCCAGAGTTCTACGTTCCAGACCTCAAACTTGATCCTGGTCCACGGGTCGTAGCCACCGATGGGTCGGTCTGTCCATATCGATGGGTCGGTGGCATGAGACACTCTACCTAAGAGAAACCCCAAATGAGAGTGTGTTCATTCCAGAACCTTGGTCAATTTGGTCGATTAGTCGATGACCACGATGGGTCTGCCCTATCTCATCGAGGGGTCGGTGGACTTTACTGGTCGGCCTAACAGTTTATCAGATTTCCAATGTTTTGTCCCCTCTGGTTCTGTGACTGTCCAGGGTTCACTTAAGCTTGAAATGATTTTACCAATATGTTCAACTAAGCCTAGGCAAGGTCCACCTAAGGTCATGTATGACCATTTTATCTGTGCGATTGCCATACACCGATGATCTTGGAGTCGTGGACTTGATCTTCAATCTTCAAATCAATCTTGAGTCTTCAAATCTTCTAGCAAGTGCTTTCCCCGAGTCATGGAGGATTGACAAACAAGGGACTCGGCAAGCTTGGGCACTAACACAATATTGTATTTACCAAGTTTAGGAATTTCCTCTTTTATTTGATTTACTTACTTTATTTCTATTTCAGTTTCTCTTTATAAACAAAATCCAGGGTCTCTCCTTGATTAAGGAGGACACACATTATTATTTTACATGGTATCAGAGCCTAACTTTGATCAAATTTGTTTTCCACCACTCTTTCATTGAGCAAACCTTCCTTTACAAAGGTTTTTTTCTATCCCTTTGACAAAGGAGATTCATCCCCGGCAAAGGGAGGACATTACACTCATTTTTCCTTATATTTAAATTTTTTCATTTTTTTAACATCAAGCATCCCAATCCCATCACCGGCTTCTTTCTTGAACGGTGCTTTCTCCTTGCAACTTCGTTTTCACCTAGATCCGTCCCTGGATCTCCCTCTCCCACCAGACAATCATCACTTCAACGCTTGACTCTCTACCTAATCTAGCCTCCCCGCCCTTCATTGTTTATCTAACAGACCTCAGATTTGGACAAAACATTGCTACCTGTCTACAAGGTTGTCGTTCTAGTTCTTTGTTCCTCATTTTTTTTTTCTGGGTTTCTTCACCCACTTCTCAGAAAACCTCTCTCGACCCTCTATTATTCTTCTGATGTTCTATTGAACTACAAAAACCAATCAAATCACACAATCATGCAAAACAAAAATCGGTGATGTTGTCGAAAACGGAGACTAAGATTGAATTTTGATTAAAACAACCATCTTGCACCAAGGAGACCCCCACAAACGGTGCTAGTTTTGTCCCTCTTATTCAGATCTCACCATGCTCTGTCTCCTTTTCCATTCAACAAAAAACAAATTCTCCCTAAGACGACCCTGGATCCTTGATCTCCTACTCTGGCATTCTCAAAACCCTTTTGTTGTTTCTTGCTACTGCTTTGTTATACAACAAACAAAAACATCTCGTTTTGGCATCTCACTAGCCCTTTATTTTTCAGGTCATTCATCGCATATATTCTTCTCCTATTGCGATCATTATTTTTGCAGGCCACCCTCTATATTCGTAGCCTGACAATTCGCAGCCAATCAGTGCGCTGTCAGTTTATCTTCTCAGCCAATCAATGTGTTGCCATTTCAATAAATCTTTGCAACCAATCAATGTGCTGCCAATTCAACAAATATTCACAGCTAGACAGTGCACTGCTAGTTCATCTTATCTTCTATTGCCAATCAGTGTGTCATTTTTCGCATTTCTTTTGTCAATTTTGTCATTTTTCAAGCTTTGCGTTATTTTCATATATGCAACAGCTTGCGATGGTGTGTTAGAATCCATTTAAATCTTATGATTTATTAAGATGCTATATATATATTATTTCTTATTTAGTGATTGCCAATATTGTATTTACCAAGTTTAAGAATTTCACTTTTTATTTGATTTACCTACTTTATTTGTATTTATGTTTCTCTATATAAATAAAATCCAGGGTCCCTCCTTAATTAAGGAGGACACACTATTATTTTACACTTCCCTATCACACACAAGGGAAAACCTACAACTTCTAAGTTCTCTCAAAGATAGGAGATTCTTATTGAAAATCCGTCAAAGTTCTGCCTAAAATTGAGACATTTGGGGAAATCTCATTTCCTCTATCTCATCAATTCAAATACTCAAACATCCCACAAATATAATTACAACATCATACGTGGCCATCACACTATCCAGCGACACTACACGTGGATCAACGTCACTCATCCACAATCTGCCCAACTCTACAAATCAAGATACATCGTCACATGCATAATATATACCATCCACACATAACTAGAGTTAAATATAAATGTCCTAAAGTCTTTTGCAGTCCTCAAACTTCAAAACATGAATTTCAAATAACTACGTCTCAAATTTCTAATAATAGTCGTCAAATAAGAACTTTTCTCAATAGAAGAAAATACAAAACATTAAGTCCATAAGCTCCACATCCTAGGCGATCTCCTGTGGTTCTTCCAACCCCACCTCAGTCGTGGTTCCTGAAATTTGTTAGGGAGTGAGGTACACCACTCGAATGAAGAGAAACATAACACATATTGTAACGACCCTCTAGCACAATATTGTCTGCTTTAAGGCCCATACACCCTCACGACTTTGTGTTGGGACAAGTGTCACACTAGAGCCCAAAACGTGTTTTGACACTTGGTTCAATGCAAAGCCATGAGGGTGTATGGGCCCCAAAGCAGACAATATTGTGCTAATTGGACGGATCGTTACAAATGATATCAAAGCCCGATTTGACTCTCAGAGAAATGTGTGAGAAGATGAGAGTGTTAGAGCTGAGGACAACTCTGGTTCAATGGGTGGGATTGTAATGGCCCGCACCAGTGGAGGGTGCTTGTGTGAGAGTTCAGCCATGAGAGATTTGTGCCAGTGAGGAGCGTACAAGGTCCTATACCGCCCAGGACAAGGAGTGGAGAAGAGGATATAAGCTAACGCTCTCCTCCTTTCTAACACAATGCGTTTTCGCCTCTAGTGTGACACTTAGGTCCAATGCAAAACCGTGAGGGTGTATGGACCCAAAGAGGACAATATTGTGCTAGCGGGTAGATGTCAAAATATTGGCCGATACATATTGTATCGGCCGATATATATCGGCTTTTTAAGAGCTGATATATATCGACCGATACGATATATACCGACCGTACATATAGAATGTCGGCGATATTACCGATATATCGTCTAGGATAGCGCCGATATTATATAATATCGGTAAAATTGATTTTAAAAAAAATAAAGGATGATATCGGTGAAAAAAATAAGTTTTTAAAAATGATTTTGTGTTTTGTAATTTCTAGAAATTTTTTAAATTAAAAAAAGGCTAGTATCAACCTGATTTTTTGTTTTTCAAATTACATATTTAAAAAAAAAATCGAAAATAAAATCTACAACCAAAAGCTTCAAAAACTCATTTTATATCAAAAAACATATCTGCATTGAATATATATACGTGGCCTGCAGATTCTTCAGCTTGTTGCAAAGAGGACAGAGTTTGATTAATGACTTTTTTGGGCGAGCATAATTTTGATTTTCAAGTGATTAAAAAAGCATGACAATTAATTTTGGTTTGCACTTATCCCTTCAAATATTTTGCTCTCATCTGCTTAATCTAGATATTGGATAGACTATTTAATAATATTTCAGGAAGAATTTCTCAAATATAATACGCACAGACCCCATTATAAATTTCTAATGTCTTTCCATCTCCTCTACACAGTCAATTGAAGAAACAAACAATTAATGCATGCATCTTTTTTCCAAGGCTGCGTTTGGATGGAGGGTAAGAGGGGGTAAGCCCCCTTTATCCCTTGTTACCCTCATTTGGTAACAAGGAGGTGAGGGTAAAAATTTAAAAATTTATCCCTCTCATCCCATTTTTTAATACCCCTTTGGAGGTTGAAGTATTCACAATACCCTACCTCTCAATACCCCTTGTCTTCCCCTCTTTATCAATAATATATTATAAAATTAAAATCTTTCAAAAAACATATACTATATAATAAAAAAATAATACATTTTCAAGTAACTAGCAATTTAATTCTATTTGAAATTTATTTTAAAAATGTGTCAATATTTTCAACGTGATGAATTTTGATGATGGGTAAATTTCACGGGGGTTACCCTTGAGTAGGGGTAACTGTAAGTAGGGGTAAACTGACATATTAACAATTTTATGAAAATTAATATTTTTATTAAATCTATCTAATATAAATAATTAAAAAAAATTATGAAACATAATTTTCAAAATATCCTATTTTTAAGGGGTGATTCCGTCGAAATTTCGATAAGGTCTCGAAACTCCGAAAGAGTTTGAAGTTCATGATAATCTCTTTCGGAGTAATTAACAATTTATTATGTTGAAATATTTATTTTAAAAATGTGTCCATGATGCATTTGGATGAGGGGTAAATTTTACAGGGTTACCCTTGAGTAGGGGTAACTGTAAGCAGGGATAATCTAACATATTAACAATTTTATAAGAATTAATAATTTTTATTAAATCTATATAATATAAAATTAAAAATTAAATTTTATGAAACATAAGTGTCAAAATGTCTTATTTTTAAGGGTGATTCTGTCGAAATTTCGATAGGGTCTCGAAATTCTGAAAGAGTTTGAAGTTCATGGTAATCTCTTTCGGGGTAATTAACAATTCATTATGTTGAAAGTTTATTTTAAAAATGTGTCAACATTTTCAACATGATGCATTTGAATGAGGAGTAAATTTTACGAGGGTTACCCTTGAGTAGGGGTAACCACAACCAGAGGTAATTTGACATATTAACAATTTTATAAGAATTAATAATTTTTATTAAATTCATATAATAAAAAAATAAAAATAAAATTTTATTAACATAATTGTCAATATATCCTATTTTTAAGAGGTGATTATGTCCAAATTTCGATAGGGTCTCGAAACTCCGAAAGAATTTGAGGTTTATGGTAATCTCTTTTGAGGTGATTAACAATTTATTCTGTTGGAAGTTTATTTTAAAAATGTGTCAATATTTTCAACGTGTTGCATTTGGATGAGGGGTAAATTTTATGGGGGTTACTCGCAGGAGTAGGGGTAACCTGACATAGTAACAATTTTATAAGAATTAATATTTTTATTAAATTCATGTTAATATAAAAAATGAGATTATAAATTTTTATTAAGAGATATGTTGATATTTTTATTTATTTATTGGGATTTAAAATAATAATATCAAAAATTTTTTTATTTATTTTTAATGTTAGAATGCAAGTGTTCATTTTAAATTATAATTATGAAAAATAACTTATAAAAAATAGATAATATCATTATAAGTTATATTATTAGGATTTATTTCATGAATATTATTTAATAATTATGTTTTATAAAATTTCTCAAAGAATATTAATATATCAGGCTTACCAAATAAGATTTTTTACTTTCACGATAAGCTTTTACTTTGTCACTACAATTATCAAATAAGATAAGGTAATCTCAATTCAAGGGTCACCCTCACTTAAAGTTGACCCATAATCAGGGTAAACCCTCTAAAATCTATCATTGATCCAAACGCTATGCAAGCTATCTTTTCAACGCCATTGAAGGATACCCCCTTTCCAACGGCATGCAGAGAAGAATTGGCATTTAACACTATAAATAACGGTCATGGGCGTCCAATAGAATCCATCCAAGTTCAGTTTGAAGTTTTTCTCTCCTACATTGAGTGAGCTATCTTGTCATTCATCACATCTAAGAAGACCCAATTGAATATGATGGGGAGCAATTGAACTCTCAAATTTACTCTCAAATTCTTAGAGAGACTTCATGGAGGGAAAAGAGGGCCTCATTAGCTTTCTAATGGACCCACATACACCTAAACTTGAAGCCCGTTTGGACATGTTATGGGTCAAGGCCTGTTGTAAGTTGTTTTGGGCCTCAAAAGCCCATGAATTCAAGCACATTTGCTGCCAACAAGTTGGGCATCCGAAATCCTGAAACAAAATGGTGCTGCCAAAAGAAAACATCGTTACATTATTGAAACAACTAGAGCATTGCTTCTGTCGGAGTTCTTGGGGCAAAACTATTCACACTAGCACTTATCTAATTAAAAGAATTCCTTCATCTGTCCTTGAAAGATACAAGGCTTGATTGGTAGCAAAAGGGGATACAAAGGAGTATGGCATCAATTAAGAAGAAGCTTTTGCTTCTGTTGTTTGTATGACTTATGTTGAAGTTCATTGGGCCTTTTACTCCGTTTAGCAATATATATGTTTTATGTGTACATCTATTTCATTTCTTAATTTTTTGAAATTTAGTAAATACTAACCATTCAAATAGCAAATAGATTAGATAAGTTATAAGTACACTAAATTTTAGTCTATAATTAATTTTTGCCACTTGATTTCAGTTGTCAAATCGTCATGCATCCTTAAGAATGACTAAAATAAGAAGAACTGGTGATTTTGACTAATAAGACCTCATAGCTAAAAATTGATATTTGACTGAAATTCTTTTCATTTGTAGTTCATCATATCAACTCGAACAGGTAATTTTTAATAAGATTAAATGGGAGGACTCTGAGCTTTGTTTTATCTGAAATTAATTCGACGCCCCTACTCGCCTTTCTTCTGCATGTAGCGAGCGGGACTCGAAATCTGGATCGTCTTCCGGTAACACACAAATACAAATGGGAAAAACGGGACTGAGACACTAATTTTTTTTTAACGTGGTAAAACCCTCTAAATGGGGAAACCTCCCTCTACGTATCAATCTTGACAAAACACTCACTAAGAAAATGAGTAGTCATACAAAGTGTTTCATATCTAGGATACACTAAAAACAAAGAGTAAACAAAAACTTTTTCTACTCTTCTAACATCTCATTCAAAACATGAGAGGGACAAAATCTTCTCCTCTCTCAAAAAGCATGATAGGGAACTATGCGCCAACTCTCCACTATGGCTAAGTGGTCTATCTGGTCGCACCTGCCTCCAAGAATTCAGGATCACCGTGGAAAGAGTGCAGCCTAAATCAACCTTGAGAAGGAGAGAATCAACTCATCTCCCTTCTCTGATGGGACTCCACCATTGAAAGAGTGGGTCCTCTTCATCTTCCTCCTTGTTGTATCTGCAACTTGAAGAAGCATTGAGTGGGAGAAAATCAACTAATCTCCCTGTCTCATATGGGTCTCTACCGATGAAAGAGTGGGTTCCTCCCTCATCTCCTACAACTTTCTCTTTTGTAAACCCAATTCTTGGGTCGGTTATAACTGTCAGGAACCACCAAACACGATTTGAATGGAAGAAAACTGCACCAAAAATTGCTGAAAACTGCTTTGAACTGTCGAAACTGTTGTCTTGACGTACTAGTTGATATACCAGTCGACTGGTACATCAACCGGTACCATCTGAGAGTTGTCAGTCCTTACAGACATGTAGTAGATGATGCACCAGTTGACTGGTACATCGACTGGTACTATTCACATGCTTATCTACAGTGCAAAACAACTACTAGACGATCTACCAATCAACTAGTATGTCGACTGACAGTACAAAACTTGATTTTCTTCAGATTTTACACAGTCTATGCAATGTTTCAGCTGGGAGATCCTCCTGGATCATGGCTCTACTTGTTGAGGGGATTTAGCTCCTGCTAAATCTCGAAGTTGTAGATGAAAAACTCAATCCTCCATTTGTAACTCGATCCAATTACGAATCATTTCTTCTCAACTTAAACCAACCCCGTCAATAGGCCTACCCTTAAAGGACTATTCCTAGCGTTGAAACTATATCAAAATCCACGTTAGATATCCATTGCCCCAAGCTATTCTATTCATCTATCAACACCCTTTACTTACCCGACCTTAGACCCAGTACTTCACATGCCCATAGTAGTCAAAGTGCAAGCCCATTCAAGGTGCAAAGGGGCCTAAAATAGTTGGGAAGATGAAGGAGTTCCCACAAAAGTGTGGATAGGGCCTGGGTTCCTGTAGTGGTCTTTAAACTATTGCGAAAAGCCTAGTAATTTTTTTTTGTTTCATGGGCTTGTAGATAGTGTTTCTACCTACGTTATATTTCTGAAAACCTCTTAGAAGTCAAGTTTTGTTGAAACCTGAATTTCATACTGAGAGGTCCCTAGTTCAAAAAAATAGTAAGCCTAATTTTTTTCCAAAAGACCATGTGTAGGTCCAATTCTTGCAACAAAAAGCCACTAAATTATTTTTGTGGTTTCCTAGTAACATTTCTTATGTCACAGGTCTTGAACAATATTTAATAAAAGTTTCTTTTGAAACTGCAATTAAGATAATCAATTTCTGGGCGATTGAAAACAATGTCTAAAACTCAGCCCAAGCCCATATTGTGGGCTTGTGGCCAAGAAACTGCCTGGGCTTTAAAGGGCAATTTCTAGCTCGATAGAATTTGACGTTTTTACTTAGTTTTGCTGGTGTTCATAAATGTTTTATAAATATTTTGGATAAAAATTTAATTTTAACTTATAAACGGGTAATCTTTTATAAAAATAACTATAAATTTACTTCAATTTTTTTTTATCAAATTATAACTTTATCATTATATCAATAATATTTATATTAATGTCATGAATAATAATTCATGTAACTATTAATAGAATCGTCTTATAAAAAGTACGATAAATTCAAAAAACCAATGAAAATAATTGGACAATCCTACTATAAGATCAGGACAATTCATAAGCATGGATGCATGATTATGATGAATGAACAACTTGAATACTTGATCTAATTAGAAGATTGATGTAAATTCTTGATGTATATTGTGATAGATGCGCTAGATAGAAGAGGGAGAGAAACAAGTAGACGGACTATATGGAGAAGGGGGGAAACTCCAATGAAATTCCATGTAGTTGGGAACAAGCGTCTTGATCCTAGATATATGCGGAATGTCTAACTCTTCTCAACACAACGCGTTTTGGATGTGTGTACGACGTACACGTACCAACCCAAACCCATGAGGGTGTATGGGCACCCAAAGCAGACAATATTGGGCTGAGCAAAAGTGGGTCGTTACAAAATAGTATCAAAGCCGATGGCGGCTCTAGTTTCCAAACAGAGGGATTGTGATAGACGTGCTAAACACACTATGTGATAGATGCGCTAGTTGTAATGAGCATGCAAGATGAGATAGATGTGCTAGATGGAGGGGGAGAGAAACCAATTGACGCGTAGACAGAGGAGGGAAAAAGTCCAATGAAATCTCGCATCGCGTGGAGCAAGTGTACTGATCTTGCATATACGAGGAACACCTAACTTTTTTTGGTGTTTTGGGCGTGTGTGACAGACACGTATCAATTCAAAGTTATGCAGGTGTATGGCACCCAAAGCGGATAATATTGTGTTGAACGGAGTTAGGTCATTATACATATAGATTGAGATTAAATATATAATTATGTCAGATAAAAATTAATTATGATTAAAATAGATAATTGGTTTAAATTAATAATTAATACAGTTGTAGTGTCTTCGTACATGATTATCAGAGATTAATGATTTGAATATTGTTACTAAAATAGATGAGTATGTAGGACTGTGCCTAAGTTTCCCACACGTTAATCTAAAAAACAAATAGATGAGTATTTTAATGTTAAGATATGATTAAGCTATTTCCTTAAAAGGTGATATGAGTTAGACCTTAATTTTTTATCTTTACGTTGAAAATACATTTACTTTGTGATTTTTTAATTCGCAAATTTCTTCGAATAAGACAATGACAATGTTATTTTTCAAAATTTTAAAGTAAAATTTTTGCCTTTTTTTATTCAAATCACCTAAATAAATGAATTTACCACGTTTGGAAGACATTTATACCTTTATTTTTTTCTAAAGTACCATTTCAAATCTAATGTACAAAATTTTAAAAAAAAATCTTAAGAGATGATCAATATTATCAAAATGTTTTCAATTGAATCAAAATGTCTCTAATTATATGGATTAACCCAATCCAAACCTATTTAGACACTTGCTACTCATTTCTTAATTGCCTAGGGCTGCAAGTTGGTTGGGTAACGACCAAATTTAGAAGATCCCATCCAAAACTAGCAACCCTTAAGTCAAAGATCATCGTGTTGAGTTTGGGTCGGTTCAAAGTTGTGAAAACCTATAGATATTTTTGGATCGGGTCGGTGGATTAAGTGGAAAAACCCAAGGCATCAGGACTCAATTCGAAATATTTTAATATAATATATCATATTTTATATACAAGTACATAAAGATATTTTATAAATCTTAATTTCCTCTCTCATGCAATTATATTAAGATATTTTATTTTTTTCATTTTGGACCTATTTATTTTTAATTTTTATAGAACATTTTTATTTTATTTCCATTTTTTAGATTTTTTTTTCCATGGTTTGGGGTTTATTGCAATTTAGTAAAAATATTAGGTTCTCCACTCTCCTTGTTGAGGTCTGAGTATTCTCAGTTTATGTGAGCTGTCAAAAGGTGGACTGTGTTGGGTATCTAGAGTCAGGTTGGGTCCACATTTTAAAATCTTGATTTTGGGGTGGGTTCGCATAAACCCAACCTGACCATTCCTTACCTTGATTTAAAATCTTGATTTTTGGTTTGGGTCCAATTTTTGTTAAGATTAAGAATATTTTTTTTCAAATATGAGAGCATTTGGTAAAACTCTAGATGAATATAATCCCTTACAAGCTATGGGCATTGAGTAATTATAGGAGTCAAATCTGATATTTCTTGTTCATTAGCCAAAATGTCTACCCGTTAAGTTATCCCGTGCAAGGTCAATGAGTCGTATATTTTAGCTCTATTATGACAACATTTTTCTTTGATTAGCTTTAAATGGTGGTTCAACCCAAGGGTGAAGATATCGGCCGATATGAAACGTATCGGCCGATATGATATGATTTTTCAGAGCCTTATCATATCGGCCGATACGTATTATATCGGTCACACACAGTAGTTCTCGGCCAATATAACTAATATATCGGCGAGATATATCGGTCCAATATCGGCCGATATTCATAATATCGGCCTTTTAAAAAAAAAATCAAAACGATGGTGGGCCCGAGTTGATATATCGGCCGATATTTATCGTTTTCAATTTTTTTAAAAAAAATCAGCTTTTTTTGGGTTTTTTTATTTATTTTTTAATTCAGAAAAAATAAAATAATAAAAAAATACCGATATTTAAAAAAAAAAAACACAAAAGAAGAGAGAGAAATTTATCGGCCGATATCTCTGTCTGGGTGAATTTTTCACCCCTGATTCAACCCATATGATAGTTTTTTTAATATTCATTTTTAAACTTAAAGAATTACAAGGACCGAGGATCTCTCTATATACGTCTCTCAAATAAATTGTTTAACATGAAAACTAATGCGTTTGAATGATTTAGTTCTCAATTGTCATTAGATGATGTTGAACACTCTAAAATGTTCAGTATTGACCTTTGTTTATTATGATATAATAAATACTTAATAAAATTATGTAATAATTCATTTCATCCCAAAAGATCATTGCCGTAGAGTTACTCGGTGTGTGTGGATAGAGAGGCTTGCATCATATATCTCGTAGATTAGTCAGGTGCTCTAAAAGACCTGAACAACTATGTCATAAATAAAATTTATAAAATAATTTATTTAATTTATATTCATTCAACAACTACGCTCATGATCATCGCACCAAAATATAATAAACAGTGGGCGCAAGATGGATCTTCTCAATACAGATTAGCAAAACACATAAATAATATACTAAACTAAGTAAAGTGACCTCCAAACATGAATTCTATTGATCTTTTCTCTTACTAATTTGTCTTTTTTGACAAATCACTTGAATCCTTTCGCAATCATCAAATTTTGTAAAACCTCATCTATAATTCTATATCACAAGAGTTGGAAGAGGACATTCCCTTATGAAATCAATCTTCCAAAACTACAAATGTGCCATTGCATCCACTTGGTTGAATCTCAACAAATCCACATGACATGACAATTATATTTTAAAATTTTAGACATCAAATTTGATTCTACTCACAACAATCCTATCATAGTATATGATGATAAAGATTGGTTGTCATCTTCTATCCATAATACAAATAATTAATTGAATAAATTTTTGCATTGTTCTCGTCATCGTCATCATCATCATACGTTATCGAATATGAGAAGAAAGGCATTCGAGGGATCGAGACTAAAGTTAGTGACAAAAGTCATTGATTTAAAACAAGATCAAGTGCTATTGTTCCTTCTTGTTGTGACTTTCATTTTCCTTCCTTCTATCATTGAATTTTGTTTGTTTGGACTATGAGAAAACTACAAAATATGCAAGCAAAGTTAGGAAAGGCTGTCTTTGTCTAGAGACACTAAGCAGATGAACATGACCATATCCTTTCGATTAAAATTGGACAAGTTTTTTTAACATTAAATATTCTTAGGGGGGATATGTGTGATTGAAGAATTTAATTTGATGGTTTAACTCTTTGTCGCGTCGATTAAGGATACCTATGAACTAGGGCTGCAACTCGGGTCGGGCGGGTTGGATTCCTTAAAACTTAACCCGGTCCGAGTTGATATATATGGAACCCGACCTGACCTGACCCGAATTCTTAACCCGAATTTCACAACCCGACCCGATCCGAATTCTAACCCGAATTCTAACTCAACCCGCATTTTGAACATATTTTAGACTAATTTTAGCCGGGTTAGATTGGGTTGTGTCGGATCGGGTAGGGTTAACTTATAAAATCCTCAACCCGACCCGAATTTCATGTAGGTTTTTATGTTCTCAGCCCGACCCGACCCGTTGACCTGAAATTCTCTACCCGACCCGTATGATTTCTTGGGTCGGGTCATGCGGGTCGGGCCAAAACCCAACCCGAGTTGGAGCCCTACTAGTATGAACATACATATTGTAGAAAAATCCAAAAAAAAATTGTATATAACATACATTGAAGAATGATCCAATAGAGAGTTGGAAATCTTTGCAAATCATCCATTTTCATACATGGGACAATTGGATATTGCCAATGTCAAGACTGCGATGGAGATCTTTTAAGCATGTGTGGTGAGATGCCATTGGTCCTGCAAAGTTTTTTTGATATAAAGTTCCCTGCAAAGGATCTAACTTGTATTAAAAATGACTATTTTGGCGTGGTAGATTATATATGTCTAAATTTCATGTTGTTCGAGTGGACACGGTTACTTGAAATTGATCGTTATCGTTCAATCGAAATCTTTAAACTATTTATATAGAGTTAACTTTTTAAATTCTACTTTTCATTTGATTTTATTAATATTCATAATTTTTCATCACTCCATATTTTATTGTATGATGTCTTAACTCTACCAATCATCATTTTCAATTGACTCTCTTTTTTAATATTTTTATTTTTCTTGCAAAATTATTGATTCTCCATTAGAAAAAAAATTCTAGCCTTCGGAAGTATATTCTTTATTCTTGTGATAGAATGTACGTGGCCCAAATTTCATAGTGATTGGATGTGCATGGTCATTCAAGAAACAAAAGACACAGTAATTGACAAATTGTAAACTGGCATATCAATTATGTGAAACACGCGTTCATTGTGGATTTTGGATGTATACAAGTTGTCTTTTGGCATATTGTGTTGCGAACAAAAGTTATTAACTCAACTCGCAAGCACTTTTGTTTAAGAATCAGAGGTTCCAGATTATGAATCCCATAGTCACTAGATGTTTATGATTTACTAGGAGTTACTTGCATCCAAAGCTTAATCTAATACTAACGTACTTGAGCAGAGACGGAGTCTTAAGTTTCTTTGTCATAAAAAAACAAAAGTTACTGAATATATCTAAATTCATGTATTGTCTGTTGGGGTGTGGGTTATTTTAGGGGTACAAAAAATGGTATCGACCGTTATTTTTCTCTTTCTTCCTCTTTTTTTTTAAATATCGACCGATATTTTGATATCGGACTAAATAATATGGCCGATATTTTGATATCGGGCGATATAATACGGCCGATATTGTGAATATCGGCCGATATGATGCTCTCTAAAATCGATATATATTGACCAATACGATATGTATCGGCCGATATTTCGACCTCTAGGTTATTCCATCCATATGCAATTTTGTAATTTAAGCAAGTATAATATCAAATTAATCCCACATGAGTTTACTTTTTCTTATTTTAGATAACGTACATATTTTCATACAATAAAAAACTAAACAAAGAGTATTAGAGCAGTAGTAAAGGTTTTTAAATACATAAACATATCAAACTAATTAGTTACTAACTAAGAAGTTAATCAAAAGATTAATCAAAATCTTCATTGGAATCAGTCAGATCAGGGGCCTTTTTGTCCTTTGCTTATGTCAAACGGCTGTTGGGCTGTAGGGCTGTAGGGCGAGGCTCACAAATGACGACTAGGCAAGGGTCAAAAATTCGGCCAAACTTAGATTTTGACTGAATTTTTGTATAGGCCGAGATCTTTCTCTCTCTTCAATTTTTTTTTTGAAAATCTCGGTGATTTTTTTTTTGAAAAAAATCATTTAAAAAAATAAAAAGGCTGCTTTTAAAAAAAATAAAAAAAATATAAATATCGGCCGAGATATCGACTGGCCTATAACCGATATTTAAAAAAAAAAAGAATTTGGCCGATATTCGGCCGAGAGCGTGGCCATATCGGCTAAATTTTTTTTCTCTAGCCGATACGTATAATTTTTTTCTCTGACTAATACGATACGTATCAGCCAAGATTTATACCTCTGCTAGTAGGTATGGCTGGTACCTTCCAAGCCCAAGATCTAGGCCTATATCTTGCTCAAATAGGCCATCCAAGGTTATCTTCTCCTGATTAAAGCAGGCCAGGTCCAATGGATTATAGGAGGAAGTCAAATTGGGCCTGAGATGCATTTATATATCTAAGGGTCCAAGCCCGACGTACACGCCCAAATTTGTAGAATTTGGTGAAGCTCATCTCTAATCCATTTCATATTAATACAAGAATGCCATATTTTAAGTCTAAATTGAATAGTTTTCCCCCAGTTTTGATCTAGTATGAGAAAAGCCTAAAAAACATAAAGTTATCTTTCGGAGTTATCATATTGTACTCAGAATTTAGGTTTAGACCAAGTAATGCTTTCATTACAGTAGACCCAAGTCTAACCCTAGTTTAAATTGCACAAACATTAAGGTTTAAATTGCACAAACGTATAGTATCGGCCGTAAAAAAAAAAAATCCGGCCAATATGACCGAATTTTTGACCGAATTATCGGTCATCATATCGGCCGAATTTTAAAAATTCGGTTTTTTGGTTTTTTTTTTTTAAAAAAAAAGCTTTTTTTTCATAATAAATATCGGCTGAGATGACCGATATATCGGTCCAAATCTCGGCCGAATCTGGGCCGAATCGGCCGTTTTTTTCTCCTGAAAACAGTAAAAATTGGGCCCGGGCCCAACTCATGTTCGGCGATATTTTGCCGATATATCGGACGATATCTCATGTCCGATATATCGGGCGAGATCTCACCTGTCAACCAATTTCTCACCGTCACATCTCTGTGTACAGCGGACTGCAGGATTCGGCTGGTCCGGCATGCGTGAATATTTTATTTATTTTTTTTTAAATCTGAAAAATCGACCCGGTCCAATTTTTTCCTATAAATACCATTCACCTACATCTCAAATTTCACACCTTATTGTCAAAGAGAAAACCAGATTTTACTATTTATCTTTCAAAAAAATTGCACTCTTCATTACTTGATTTAAGTAAACTCTAAACGACCTGGATTTGTTTGAAACCGAACGATCCAGACCGTTCAAAGGTTTCTTCATTTACAGATCTAATTATCTTGTAAGTTTTGTAATTTATTTCGATTTATCTGTATTTTATTTTAATTTTTTTAACCAAAAATAACATAAAAGAAGTTAAAAAATGCTTGAAGTTAAATAAGATATGTAGTAATAAAAACTTTATATAGGTATTATAATTTTTTTTCCATCTTAATGTATCTGAAGTTATTTTTTGTGTACTTTGTTAGTTACTATTTTTTTTCATTTATTTTTTCATTCTTGTTAACTATTTCAACAAAAAATAGCATAAATGAAAAAAAAAGTTAGAAAATGATAATACCTATAAAATAATAGATCAACATTTTTCATTTGCTCTTAGTTACTGTTACTAACATGTTATCTCTTTTTGATTCTTGCCCAGGGGTGAAAAAAATGGCTCGGCCGATATGATTCTCTCTCCTCTTTTTGATTTTTTTTTAAATATCGGTATTATTTTATTATTTTTTCTGAATTAAAAAATATAAAAAAACCGAAAAAGAAACTGTTTAAAAAAAATTGAAAATGTATATATCATTTTATTTTTTTTTAATAAAAAAATGTCAATATTAATCATATCGGCCGATATCGGACCGATATGTTTAAGCGAGATATCGGCCATATCGACTAATATGATTGTTGTACGGCCGATATAATACGTATCGGCAGATATTATATGGGGCTTAAAACCCATATGAAACTTATCGGCCGATATCTCGACCCTGATTAAGCCCATGTTCAAAGAACTAAGTGTTTGTTGAACAGTTGAAGTTACTAAAAAGGAAAAATTGAAGAATTGGCCTTAAAATTTTCTGAGACATTTGACAGGTCAAAAAGAGCTATTTTCTAAAAGATTATCAGCCAATGAATGGTCCATAGAAGGCCCATGGGGTAGGTATATGGGCCTAGGCTTCATTTTTCATCTTTGGGATTGTAAGACTCTTGGAATGGGGTTACCCAAAATACCTACATCAACGTTCAGATCACTGTAAATCGATATTTGTGCTGTGTTTGGATGGAGGGTAACCTATTACCCCTGTTATCCCTGTTTGGTAATGCAACGCCCGCCCCTTTTCACCGAAATCAAAGTCTATTTTTTTTTTTGAAATAAAGAGTGACAAAGGGCGCGGACATCAAGATGCGAGTTAAGTCCGAGCTTCTAAAGCCCGACCCTTAACTGGCCAACCCTACGTGTACGTGGAACTAAATCCACAAAAAACGGTTCACATGTAGAAGTAAGCTTGCGGAATATTACTTAATGTGGAACATTACAATAGAGACTATCCTACCAGTTTTAGATAGCAAGGAATTACGGCGCTTAAATTACTAAAATACCCCTAAATTCATAATTATATCTCAAAGTGATAATGTGCAAAGTAAAGACCAAACCATAATAAGAAATATAAATTATACAGTCCGACGAGGTAAGCTACTCAATTACATATTCCAAAATAAATTTAAATAAACTAAGTAGCCCGCTTTCCCAAGCTCCTACGCTTGGCTCCCGTCTCGACCTTCGTTCCCGCCATCTCCTGTGTCATCAGCTAAGGTAGAAGTAGGGTGTTAGACAACGCGCCTAGTAGGACTCCGAGTAGGGTTAACACATGGATTAGTGACAACAAGTATATAGATAATAATATAATGAAAACCATAAAATGAATATTATGCCATGGGTGTCTATGTCATGAGTCTCACCCATCATCCATACCATCATGATATCCCCATGTCTGTTTCTCGGTCGCCCCGACGGAGCATGGACTCCGGTTATATCTCAACACATTAAGATATCCCCATGTTTGCTTCTCGGTCGTCCCGACTGAGCATGGACTCCGGTTATATCTCAACACATCATGATATCCCCATGTTTGCTTCTCGGTCGCCCCGACGGACTATGGACTCTGGTTATAGCATATCAGGCTATCCCCATGTTTGCTTCTCGGTGGCCCCGACGGAGCATGGACTCCGGTTATAGGGCATCAGGCTATCCCCATGTCTGCTTCTCGGTCACCCCGACGGAGCATGGACTCCGATTTCTTTATTTTCCCGCCCATGCCATGCATGAGATGTAGGTGCATTATGCTATGTAATATATATAGTTTGTAGCCTTCATATATAATTCATAGCCTAATCATATAAATCATAGCCTGGCAATATGCCATATAATATATATAAATCATAATCTTAAAACCCATCATAAAACAAATCATATAAATTACCAAAATAAATCACGGGAAACATCATATAACACGTAAATCCATGGTTTACAAAAAGGTAGGAATCCTACCGAATACCGACTAGCTTCCCTTTACATTTTCGTCCGACAATCCGGTCACCAATACGCGCACCGCTTGCGACGTCCAATACCTTATTACATATTAATAATCAGTCCATGTTTTTAACCATTTAAGTCCATTAATCATACCTTAGCGGGGTTCGGCCATACACCAAGGCCGAACCTCACTAACTAGGTTTGTGGGTCCCATTTAATTCATTAATTATTTTAATTACATGGGTCTAAAAACCAGCCACCCTAGGCTTCATAGAACCGCACATAAGGTCATCTTTAAAGTTTTTAAGTCTATGATCATCCCCCATGGTTCTTGAATTTGGCTATTATTTACGGTTTTGCCACTCTTCCTTTCCATGATTAATCATTCATTTATCCATGCACACTTAAGTCCAAAATTGATCCATAACTTAGATCCATTAGTGACCCACCAATCATAACATGAACACATTAAAAACCAGTCCTTCATTTAATCTAAACCCCAATAATTTTAAACATGTGCATATACCTTAATCTTAGCCCAAAAATGACTCTCAATTGAGTCATGGGTTCGGCCATACACCATGGCCGAACCCATGATGTCTTCTCCTCATTTTCCTTGGGTCTATTTCACTACATTTAGGTCCATAATAAGTCCTCCCATGAGGGGGTTTACATCATGCATTAAACCATCACTCTTAATCATACTTGAGTCCATTAACTTAGCCACATTCCCATTTATTAATACACATACATAGATCTTAATCTTAGCCCATCAATTGGTTCACACAATGGGTCCATTGATGTCTCAGTAACCATGACATAACAACATTAGAAATCAGCCATTTAACTAACCTAACCTCCATTAAAATCAGCCCCTTTAAAACATTATAATCTATGCTTAAAAATCCATTTCAAACCATCAACATTCTTAATCATTCTTCTCTCTTCTTACACCCTTTAAATTTACAAACACATCACCCTTTTAAGCCTCCAAATTATTAATACATTACTCCATATTTCCATCCTTCTAAACCCTTAAAAACCACCATCACAACACCATAGGGTTCATTCCCATCTATGCCTTTCAAGGCCATAAACACCATTCATATCTCCCATGAATTTCCTCATTTAAGATCACTACATTTAATCATTCAAAACCTTTAAAATCATTAATCATATTCCATGGTTTCCATTCTTTAAGAACCCCATTAAATCACATGCATCCATGCTTACAACAATTTTTAATACCAATGTCCTTAATCCATTTATTTCTTAACCTAATTTACCCATTAGGATTTGTCCATTCCTTACTTCATTTTTGGATGGATTTGAGATCCAAGGCCCATGATAATTTAGCCACCATTAAATCCAAGAAGAATGGACCCCAAATCTTAAACCCTAAAAAAAATCTAATCTCTTGTTTAGAAACACTTACAATCCGATGGCTCCTCCGACTTTTCCTTCTCCTCTCGGATTCCTTGGCCTTCTCTTCTTTTCTTCTCCTTGATTGGTCGGCTAAGATGTGCTTGACCCAATGAAAAACTCCAATGCTTGGGTCGGCTAAGATAGAGTAGATTTGAGAGAAAGAGAGGGAGAGGATGATGAGAAAGAATGCCCTAACTCTTGGTCTTGAAGTGGTGGCTTATGCTTACACCTTTTTCCTCTCTTTTCTTCTCTTCTTCTTCCAAGGTTTTCTTCTTCTTTCTCTTGTTGGTGTGGGACGGTAATGAGAGGGAGAGAGAGGAAGAGATTGAGATAAAGTGGGATTTGAGAGATAAGATGAAAACTATCTCTTTTTGGTTGCTTAAGTTACACTCTTCCATTAACTCCTCCCACCAACCAAGCATGAGATATTTTTTATGCTTTAATGATGGTGGTTGGAATAAACCACCACTAGCCAATGTTTTTGGCTTCTTAAGATGGAATAGTTTGTTTTTCCATCTTTTGACCCCTTTAACCACCTTTCGGATAGTTTAATCATTTAATTAACTAGATAATTACCTTAGGTCAATTAATTCTCACTTAACTTAATTCCATTATTCCACCCATAGTTGATTAAGTCAACCATGGTGGTCGGCCCCACCAATCCTTGGTCCACACGCCACCTCACTTGGTGAGGTGGAGGTGGGTCCCAATCGGCCATGTCACCTTGGTCAATTCATCACCAACTTAGGTGATTTAAATTTAATTAAATCCATTCCTCTTATTGGATCACCATTGGGCCCATGGCCCAATTAAATTCACCCTTACCCATTTACCTTAGAACTTACATTATCTTGACCCATTAGGTCCCAAATGGGTATTGGGTCCAATTTGACCATCCTTGGCCCCATTGATCATCATTGACCATTTAAATGATTTTAAATCCAATCCATGGTCCATTGGGCCATACTTGGGCCTTTGTCCATATCTTGATCCATTCACCATTTATTCAATCAAATTTCTAATTTCCACCATTAAAATAAATAATAGCCACATATATATTGATTTACAAATTCCGGGCCATTACAGGTAACAAAGGGGATGCGTAAAATATCAACTTTTTACTTCTCTCCCTCAACTTTTGATAACCCTTTTCAAGGGATGGGTCTTCATATTACATGGGGTAACTCTTGATCAGGGGTTACCTAAATAACCCCTCCAAAATTTACCCCCCATTTAAATGCAGCCCGTTTCATGATCGGTAATAACGTGGTTCACGATCCACAATGGTGCAGTTCACATTTCATAGTGGCTTGGTTCACATTCTACATGCTTTTGGATTGTGGGCCATTTAACTTTTTGTTTTGGATCTTAAGTATTACACTTATCATAAGAGTTCTTCTCTTTTAACCTAAAGAGTTGGAGCGATGGCCACGATTTCGCTTCAAGAACGAGAGTTCTATGTTCAATTTCCACTTTCGTCTAAGGGCTACTACTCCTTGTAGAATTAATCGGTGTGTGTGGGTGTGCGGATAGAGAGAATTACATATTCCCTAAGGATTAGTCTAGTGCTCTAAGAAGCCTAGACACCTTTGTCATAAGAAAAAAATATTATTGAATACCAAGCTATTATTTTTTATGCATCAGCTAAGTTTTCTTTTAAATGACGTTTATTAGTTAAGGTTAAAAATATTTCACCTATTATCTAAATTAAATCTTTTAAGTATTAATCACTATTTTCTAGCAGTGGATTGATATTTGGTCATTAGAATTCTTGATAAAAAAATTACATGTCTATTATTTTAATGTTTTACATACTATACAATACAAAAATAATAAATTTGATAAATATGCCTTTTTTTTAAACTTCAGTTTATCTTTTTATAGGATATACCAATTTATAATGATATATGTATTATTTTGTTTATAAATCATAACGATAAGTTTCAAATTTATTTAATATTTTGATTTATCACTTTTATAGTTTATTTTATTGTATAAATTGTGAGAAGTTGAAACTACAATGATTACAAATTCAATTTTCAATTTTTCAAGCTAAAGGAAAGAAAATGATCAATTAAATACGTAATATGATTTTTCACTTATTTTTTTAGAAACATTTTAATGTGTACATGCTTATTTTTTAAAGACTAAATTTTAAGAAAATTAATATTTTATTTATCTATTTACTTTTACCATCTTAACCTTCTATTCGAAAAACATTACTAATCAAAGGGTTATTATTTAGTTGGGAAGATCTTTTTCTTTTATATAAATATAAATGAAGGGCTTAGGACCTTATAATCCTCCTTACATGGAATCTTAGACTGCCTGTCCCTTTATTTCAATATTTCATTTATTTATAAATAATATTCAAAAGATTTTCATCAGTAAAACTTTGTAATGAAAATTTTATATTAAAAAGTGTTCTTTAAATGTGGCTTTAGCTATTTTATTTAGTAAAATATTTTTATAATATATGAATAAAAATTTTGCTCTCAATCAGTCATCTTATTATTAATCTGAGTTTGATTTCTTCTCCATTTATGGACAACTCTACATAAAGCGGTATGTATAGGTAGTGAAACCTATACATGCTTTAAAGATTTACCTACTTTTATTTACTTAGAGTGTATCTTTAATACTTCCTCCATCTCATTTTAATTGTTTCATTTGAAACATTTTTATTTTTTTAACGAACTCTCTATATAAGATTAACACTCTTTATGATCTCATCCATTTTCAAAACACTCTATGCTACTCCAATATGAATGGGACAACTATTTTGGAATAATCAAAAAATCCATATCTGACAACTAAATTAAAATATAGTGAGTATTATTTTATAGAAATATTGTAATATTAAATATTCATTAAAAATGTATTTTTTTCTTTTTTTCTTTATGTAGAATTAGGAACAGCATTTTGCCTTTCTCAATATCAAAGATATAAATAGAATTTACAAGCCTCTTTCCCCTTTTTGAAGAAGAACAAATCAATTAAGATACAGGACGACACAGGAGTTCAACTCAAATTAGAATTGGGAGTTCCATTTCGATTAGAAACTGCCGTTAATGGTTTCTATAAGAACTAGAAATGTATGGTAGATGTCACATCTTATGAAAGAAGAGATAGATACGAGAAGCGGAGCAAGTTGTCCAACTTACTTGGCAGTATGAATGAATCTGATGATTGTTGAATTGATGGGTAGAAAATGGTCACATCCAAACTGTGGAATGTGAAATCTTCTTTAGTAAAAAGTAAAGAAATTACCTTGAATTTTCTGTGATTTTTCATATATAAATTTAATAAAAAGAAAAAAAAATTACCTTGGAGATCTCATGAGAGTTCCTTCAACATTGACTGAGTCACGAACTGCATTCGTTCTTTCTCACTTCTCAGTTCTCACACAGTCACACCCCAAAAGTTATGAGGATGGGAAGACCTTTCAAAAATTAAAAAAAATCAAAACAATTCTTCATGATATATCGGCCAATATTTTTTTCTCTATTAATTTCTTTTTTTAAAAAAAAAGTATTAATATCAGTCGATATCAGCCATATATATCAGATATCGACCGATATCTCGACCCCTGGTTGCATCACAATAAAAAAAAATTTGATTGCAATGAACACTGTTGACACCACAAAACATAGTTCAACTGATTTACATTTTGATTCAGAAACCAAAGCTCCCAAGTTGATTCTCATAGTCACCCGATGCATTTAGCTTTATAAGAATCTACTGTAATACTTGATAATATCAGAATTTATTGATTGAGAATCAATCATACAATCATTCATCATTAATCTTCATGTTAGACAAATCTGAACGACATAACCACAGGATCTAGATCGATTGATGCTTGAAACACGGATCAATCTTAATGCGAAAATCATAAATATCATAATAATGGTACTTGCATGAGTCCATTGAAGAAGAGAACGAGATCAAATTTTTCCTTAAGTGTCTTGAGGCTTCCTAAAGTCCAAAAACAAAAGAAAACGCACGGCTTCTCTCAAATTCATGAATAGTGCTTAAGTGATGATAATTCGTGAATAGTGTTTGTGGGTTTTGGCCTTTGTTAGGCCCACTTCATCATATCTCCATCATTTAAAGTCAAATTTAGTCTTTTTATTTTTCATTTTTGCAATTTTTTTATGGAATTTTTGAAGAAGACATTTATTTATCAAGGTATTAACTTCTAAATACCTCATTTTTCTTTTTCATTTTTGTTTTGTGAAATAAGATAGTATATTAAAGGTTGAATATTTCAAGAATTTTGTGTTATTGTTGGAAATGAAATTCATCGAGGATACATGAAAATTTTGGGTTTTTGAGTATGAGAATGGTGGATAGAGTAATTAGGATTAATGATATTTAAATGTTACATCTCATACATTTATTTTTTTTATTTTTTATTTTAATCCAATTTTTTGGTCTAAGGTAAAAAAATGGGGGCTATTGAAATAAATTATTTTTCATTTAATCATTCAATTCTTAGTTTAATGTAAGTGTGATTTTGGGTATTACATTTTTGAAAATATTTTTTACAATTTTCTCATGAATTTTTTTTGGTGAAATGGAATTCATGGATTATTTTGTTTAAATTGAGTTTAATGTGTTTGGGTATGGTAGATGTGGTATTTATAACATTCATATAATATATAAATGTTAGATCTAATGCATTTCTAATTTTTTCTAATTTAATTTGAACTTTCGTTGTAAGGTAAATGAAAAATTGGGAATTTTGGAAATAATTTATAGTTTTCATTTAATCATTTAATTTAAGGTGTAATGGAGGCGTCATTTTGTGTATTACATTTTTCATAATATTTTTTCAATTTTTTCATGGAATAGTATTTTTAACATTTATATAGTGTATAAGTGTATGATCTAATATATTTCTATTTTTTTAATTTAATCTGAATTTTTGGTCTAAGGTAAATGACAAATTGTGGATTTTGGAAATAATTTATAGCTTGGATTCAATCATTTCAATTTTAGGCCTAATGGTGGTGTTTACATTTTTCATAATGTTTTTTGCAATATTTTCATGGATTTTTTTTTGGTGGAATGAAATTCATGAATGAAGTGATTTAAATTGGGTTTGATGTGATTGTATATGGTGGATGGATTATTGAAGACACTAATGTAGTCTTTAAACGTTAGATCTTAGATTAATTATTGAATTGGTTTCCTCATTCATTTTTAAATTTATTGTATTTATTATTTTGTGAGCTACATACTTGAAATTTTATGTGTAATGGATGATTTTGTTTTATGAAAATTTGAAGTGTAATGGATAATACTTATGTTCTAATCATTAGTTTCAAATGTATTGAACATAAATCATGGATGATCCTTTTTTTTTTTTTTTAACTTTGCACATCTATTCATACTAGCATAGTAGAAGTTGCAAGGATAGTATATATGTGATATTAATATTAATGACATTAACATTCAATTTTAATGTTTAAAACTGATTTATAATTTTACTTTATTGATAAAATTAATTTTTAATTAAGGAATTATAAATTAAAAGTTGTTTTTTACGGCATATCTTTCATTCTTATTTGACACTTCTATCAATTTCTATTCATATGTAATAGAATTTTAAAGGCGCGCCAGGTACACACTCGACTTTTCTGTCTCTACACACCTTATTTCATAAAATAGGGTGAAATTACGCTTTTGCCCTTATTTTTTTAGGAAAAAATGTTTCCTCCCCATCATTTGAATGAATGGGAAGAACATTTTTGACTTGTTTGAACCATTCACTAAAACAAATTTAAAATTTATGATGATTTTATCTCTGTTCAAATCAAATATAGACTAAAATAAGTTTGAAATTTCATAACCATTCATGACAATTTTTTATTTTTATGACTAAAGTATTGAGTCATATCCACATAGGTATAGTTCAACTGGTAATCTACTGAAACAGGAGGTGCTAGGTTCAAGCCTCCATGACCTTGCTTGGTGTGCTATAAGGGCAGTGGATATCACTCGTGGGTTTTATGTTGGGCTCATGCAGTTTTCCGCATATAAATTCAAAAAAAAAAAGTATTGAGTCCTCTTAAAACACTCGACTCCATCCATAGATGGGCTTGTACATGCCTCTATATTCATGTACTGATAATTTTACGACGAGTAATTTTTTAAGATGGAGTCGTCGAAGTTAGGACTTTTGTTTTTTAAGGCAGTTTTCTGAGAGGACAATATTCTTCGGCAAGCCATACAGACACCCAGTTTTTCTTTCTCTACACACCTTTTTTCAAAATTTTGGGTGAAATTATTCTTTTGCCCTTCCACTTAATTCTTCTGCATCCCTCGACCAAAGCGCCGAAGGAAGCCTTCCTTCAACGATCCTTCGATCGAATGCACAAAAGAGAAGAAAGGAAAAAAAAAACTGTGGGCCCCACCGTTGATCGAAACCCAGGGTCTTCCTTAGCAGTAGATAGGTGGGCCAGGGGCGATCATGGTGGTGTCGATCCTAGGGTCAGAAGTGTAGGATCCACTTGGATTTAAGGGGAAAAAAACCCATAAAATTGGGTTTCCGTTGCCCAAAGCAACAACAGAAGAAATTGGCCGGAGGAGGGTCCTACGCAAGTCCGATCAGAGATCTGATAGTACAGATGGACAGATCATAAAAAAATGGAATGGGTATGGTGAGTCCCGCCGACAGAATGGGTATGGTGAGTCCCGCCGACAGAAACTTTCCCGATCACCTGATCTAAGGCCGAGAAAAAGATCTGGCAGCAATAGATCTGCTTCCTCCAGATCTTCTTCTTGGCCTTAGATCAGGTGATGGAGAAAGTTTCTACTGGCGGGACCCACCATACCCATTTCGTTTTTTGATGGTCTGTCTATCTGTACCATCAGATCTCTGATCGGACTTGCGTAGAACCCTCCTCCGGCCACTTTCTTTTGCTACTACTTTGGGTGACCGAAATCCAATTTTATGGATTTTTTTCTTAGATCCAAGTGGATCCTACACTTCTGACCCTATGATCGACACCACCATGATCGCCCCTGGCCTACCTATCTACGGATAAGAAAGACCCTGGATTTCGATCAACGGTGGGGCCCACCATTTTTTTTCTCTTCTGTGCATTCGGTCAAAGGATTGTCCGAAGGAAGGCTTCCTTCGACAGTTCTATCGGCGGATGAATTAGTGGAAGGGTAAAATGGTCATTTCACTCAAAAATTTGAAAAAGGGTGTGTGGGAAAAGAAAAACCGGGCGTTTGTATGACTCCCTTATTCTTATCTTAACTTTTTGTAGAAAAATTAATAATTTAATACACTATAATTCTGATTTAAATTTAATTAAATCCAACTTGATTTAAATCTAAATCGTATTATCTGTGCAATGATTGGACTTTTGGACTGAGTCAAAAAGTTAAAAGTGAAAATAGCGAAATTAACCATGTGACCATAGCCTGTGCACCTTCGAAGGGTCAGATCAGATTCCATATCCACCCACACCAACAGCTTCTGTCACATTTTCTTCTTTCCTCGTGACTTGATGGCATTATACTATTATTGAATAAAGTTGAGACTGGGTCGGATTTATGTACGGATGAGTTTAAATTTTAAATAAAAATAAATATATTTTATTTTTGAATAATATATGTGTATAATGAGTTTTTATTATACTTAGAACTATTGTACATCATTTTTAAAAAAAAAATATTATTTTATCTATTTACATGAATGTAGCTGAATAGATAATCTTCCGTCTCAAGAAGCGGAAGGTGCTACGTACAAGCGCCCATGGCCTAACCTGATATGTTTTAAGGACAATGGGTATCACCGGTAGACATTTTACGATGACTTTCTTGTATTTTTTCACACGTTAATTCAAAAAAAAAAAATTACTATTTTACAAATCATTACCCTTATTTTTAAGTTAAAAAAAAAACAGTTCGCCTAAATCGTGTTTGTATCTGGATTACTCATAATTATAATAATAACATAACTATTAATCTAACAGTACAAGTTTAAAAACAAGTATTTGTGACTATAATAATTTGATGGTTTTTATTTAAAAAAATCTAAAATTTATATTATTTTCCATTTATTACTTTTCTGGAACCCCACTGTATCATGATGTGCCTTATGAACAACCCTAAAACTCTAAACCTCCTCCTCGTGTTTAAAGTTATAAAATCCTTCTTTCCCTTTTCCTTCTATTATTATCTTCTCCTACCAAACCCAAACCCAGATTCAGACCCAGAGAGAGATCAGATCAGAAGAAGAGAAAGTCTTCACTTCCCTTCATCTCATTTCTTCTCTCCTTTGAAGGCCGAAAGGGATTTTTCTTTTCCTGATATACATGTGATCGATCATCCATCATCTATTGATTATGGGTGTAAACATTACCTCCATTAAAACCTCTTCAAATGGAGTATGGCAGGGAGACAATCCTCTGCACTTCGCCTTCCCACTCCTAATCATACAAACTACGCTCATTCTTGTAATCAGCCGCTCCCTCGCCTTTGTTTTCAAGCCTCTTCGTCAACCCAAAGTCATTGCTGAAATCGTGGTATGTTCTCTCTCTCCATCTATAATATAATACTTACACAGATATTTTTTTTTTTTTTAATTTACGTGTGAAAAATCGCAGGAAAATCATCTTAAAATCCCATATGAACTTTTCTTTATCCTGATCAAAATTGTTTATGGCCTTCACATAAAGATAAAATAATAGGCAATCTTTTTTAGAATTTTTTTCTCCTGGAAAGGTGAAACTACATGTCTCAAACATTACATGTCAAGTTTTGATCTAACTGAGCTCTTTGGGCCTTTTCAATTGAGGAATTTAGAAATATTTTCAAGAGTGACATTTTTCGTGTTTGGATAGAATGTGCTACTCTTCAATAGTTTTCTATTCAATTAGTGTTGCTTCAATTTTTTTATGATTTGGGGCTCAATTTGTAGGTATGTCTCTCTCCCCTTTTTTGTCTGGCTCGTGTTGTGGGATCTCTCTATATTCCTTTGGACTTGTTTGAATGAATAAACTAACCCTTCATTTAAAAAAAAAAAAAAAATAGTGTTTAAAAAAAATAGTGTTTGCTTCAAGCTTTTGGCTTCATTTATTTTGGAAAGCTTATAGTATTGTTATTTTTCTTTTTTTATATTAACCATTTCAAACAAAAATATCCAAGACACCCACTATAAAGGAAATTAAGTTCGAGTATGTACATGTTGGACCTCTTTCTTCTTCTCTCTTTTTAATGTATGAGAGGAACACATCTATGATCCATGTATATAACATGTAAATATGGAACAATATCTATTTTTTTGGGTATTTTAAAAATGCTTTTCATTTTAAAATTTTCAATTATAAACTTTATATATGATTGATTAACTTTAGTCTAATATATGTCTCTTTATTTAATGATTATATTTCTCAACTAAAACTATTTAATCAATATTTATTATTAGATTAAAGATCAACTTAAAAAATTTAATTCTAAACAATTAGAGGGAGCACCATTCCAATACCATACATAATAGAATCCGATGTTTTGACGGTCAAGTCAACCCCTTGAGGTTGTCCTGTCCAAACCTTTCATCCTTGATATTATTATTATTATTTTCATCAATTAGTCATAAAGAATTAGTTATTATTAGTATTATTATCATTATTATTATTAAAAATGTGATAATTGGCAAAGTCCATTAAGTAGGAGTGTCTTCATGAATTGATCTGATTTTCATCCGTACCAAATATTTTGATTTTTTTAATAGCTAGTTTATTTTTAATGTAAGTATCAGATGCCCATTATATATGCATTAAAATAAATCTTGCCATATAAATATGATATAAAGAAAATAATAATAATTTAATTTTTTTTCTCATCATTTATGAAGAATTCCTCTGTTTATTTATTTTCTCACTTTTTTCCTTGTCCTTATGTTTGATGGTTGGAGGGTGGGATATTGTTGGGCCCATCGGCACTGGGCCGGAACAAGGCCTACCTGAACAAAATCTTCCCCTCATGGAGCATGCCGATACTCGAAACTGTGGCCAGTGTCGGCCTCGTCTTCTTCCTCTTCCTCGTAGGCCTCGAACTCGATCTCAAATCCATCCTCCGTAGCGGCAAGAAGGCCTTTGCCATTGCTGCTGCTGGTATCTCCCTTCCCTTTATCTGCGGCATCGGTGTCGCTTTCATCCTTCGCAAGGCTATCGAAGGCGCCGAGGAGGTGGGCTATGGACAATTCCTCGTCTTCATGGGGGTTTCACTATCCATTACTGCTTTCCCCGTCCTCGCCCGCATCCTTGCCGAGCTCAAACTCCTCACCACCCACATCGGCGAGACTGCGATGGCCGCTGCAGCATTCAACGACGTCGCCGCGTGGGTCCTACTTGCACTCGCCATTGCCCTCTCCGGAAGTGGGACCCACAAGAGCCCCCTGAACGCATTGTGGGTCCTACTCTCCGGCGTCGCATTTGTCACGTTCGTGATGGTGGCGGTGCGCCCGGCGATGGCATGGGTAGCACGGCGGGCGGGGCCAGAGAACGACAACGTGGACGAGGCCTGCATTGCCGTGACGCTGGCCGGGGTGCTGGTGGCGGGTTTTGTAACAGACTATATCGGGATACATGCGATATTCGGGGCGTTTGTTTTCGGTCTGGCGATACCGAAAGAGGGCGAATTTGCGAGTAGGCTAATAGAGAGGATAGAAGACTTCGTATCGAGTCTGCTGCTACCGCTCTACTTCGCATCGAGTGGACTGAAAACGGATGTTGCTAAGATACGTGGAGTGGAAGCGTGGGGGTTACTTGGGCTTGTTATCGCCACGGCCTGTCTCGGAAAGATATCGGGTACGTTTGTGGTGGGGCTTGCGAATCGGATACCTGTGAGGGAGGCGCTGATTCTTGGAGTGCTGATGAACACCAAGGGATTGGTTGAGCTCATTGTCCTCAACATAGGCAAAGAGAAGAAGGTAACTCTCTTTCACTTTACTTTCTCTCCTCCTTCGAATATACGAAGGAATACACAAACATTAATGAATTAAATTTAAGTCGTATAAAAAATTATTGAGTTTGACTCAATCCGATTTAAATTGCTAATTCGAATTACAAAATCCAACTCTATCCGATTTGTTACCCTGACTCAACTCGAGTTGTTGACTTGACTCGGCCCGAGTTGTTGACTTGACAATCTGACTTATTTTTAGTCTAAATTTGAGTAAAGAATCAACAATAGATTATTTATGTTTTCTGAAACTCAGGTCAGATCGGGTCGAGTTGATTTTTAAATTTCTAAACCTACTTCGACCCAAATTTCATTTGGATTTTATTCCAATTCAATTCGATCCTAAATTAACAAATATATAACCCAATCTACTAATTTCTCAAATCAAATAATGCGGGTTAAATTAAAACCTCGCTCACGTTTCACCCCAATTCCACACACTCAAGAGATTGAGTAAGGTGGGAAGGGTGCAGGGGTGAGAAACTAACTGAAGTCTTTAAATAAATATGGAGATTTCAGATTTTATACTTTAAATTTGATTGATAATTTAATCTAACAACTTCTTCAAAAATCCATAATGAATAATTGTGAATTACTTCACAATAAATATTTTTTTGTGTAGAAGTGGAGTGATTCTTTGTCGGAATTCGGAATTAGAGAGTGGAACATCTATCTACCCATATATATAATGTGTCAAAGAAATAGAATAACTTCAAATTAATTACAATGTAAGAAAGCAACTCCAGAAGTTTAGAGATGTTGTTTAAAAATATTTCAAAAATTTTTAAAATTCAAAACTTCTAAATATAATATATATATATATATATATATATATATATATATATATATATATATATAATATTTAAAAACCATTTATCAATATTTTTTAGTTAGATGCATGGATAACCCATTGACACATATAAGGGGTGCCAATTGTCTAAATATGAAAGAACACAAGTTTATAACAACAACATTTAACAAACGTCACTTTATTAGAAATTTATTAGATCCAATTATAATTTTTTTTTAATGAATTATTTCTTATACTTAATAGTTAAACTTTAGAGAGATGGTTCTTTCATGTAATTGAGTAATTCAACTCAATGAAACCCTTGCTCCAGAATATAGGGAGAGGTCGATCCCTATTCTGTAGTCAAGCAGCCAGTAACCACGTACCCCCCCACGTGGTTTTAAGCGTTTTGACCAAATGAATCCCTCGCCTCCTTCTTAGTGGGCCAGGCGGGACAAGTGCTGATCATATTTCTTGGGCTGAAAAAGAATTATCTTGACTGAATCAATTAAGATATATATTTTACAATATAATTTGACTGATTCAATTAGTGTTGAGCAAAATATTTAATAAATAATTTTTTCTACAAATCTATTATGATTTAATTTAGTAGAGTTTATGTCTAGATATGCAAAATAATACCGTGCATACTAATTTAGTGTTGCATTTACAAGAGAATATATATATATTTTTTATATTAACCCTAAGATGATCCTATCTACTAAATGAAACATTAATCATGTAATTTTTTGAAAGGTAAAAATGTATAAAGTCTATTTAAGAATCTCTCAACTATTTTTAGATTCTAAGAGATCCAATACAAGCTTATCTTCAAGAAAAATCATACAATCACTATGGCGAACGTAATATTTACAGTTAGATGATTTAACTTTTAAAAATAATTAAAAGTTACAAGAATCTTATATGATAAACTTTCTTCACAAAGGTTGTTAAAGTTATGTTTCCACTCATTCTCTTACCGTATATAGCAATTTTTAAAAAGGAGCGAGAAATATTAACTAGTGGTGCATAGATAACTCAACACGAGGTTTGTAGGTAATTTTGTATATCTTTGTAATTAGTCTCACCTTCAGTAAAGTGAAAATACTTATATACTTATATTATTTCAAAAAAAATTCGATACTTCTTCGTACCACTCCTATAATAATAAAATTCATAAATATGATCTTATTTACTTGTTTGATGTGATTAGCTTTTAAGTAAATTATTATATTATATCACTTTCACCCTTCTTTTTAATAGTTTAAAATTTTAATTTAAACCTCTCAATAAAATATTCTAAAAATCCCCTTTGGAATTTCTGAATCCATTGTCGTCTTCTTTTTTTTATTCTACTATTGTGCAGAGCACAATTATGGACATGATAGAACAATGAGAGACTTGTCATCAGAGAAAGTGATTGCATCGATCAAATTTCCACTAAAATAAAGCACCTTTTCTAACCTTGTCCATAACTTTTTCAGGTGACATGATTTGCCTCTCGATCACAGACAAGACTCATCCTGAGTTTTCTTCTCTCTTCTTTCCAAATTTCAAACAATTAATTGAAAATTTTGCTGAGGACTTACAGAGTTCAATACTTTAACCCTAACTCCAAAGTTTTATTTTTTATAATACAATGGTCTAAATTGTGCCACGTGTTGAAGCATGAGATATTTAGTACTCCACTACTTTATTGTCTTCTTTTCATTGAATCTCGTGGTGTTGCGGCTGAGTAGTGAATGAGTGGGAAGTAGTGACCCATCACAACCGTCACAGGCAAACAAAACTTTCTCGTTCGAATTCTCATGATTTCTTTATGTGTATTCTAAGAAAGTGGGTATTACTTATGAAGATTTTAAATTAAATTTTCTACAATTTCTCACACATAAATTAAAAAAGAAATTTCTTATGATTATTTTATACTTTGTTATTTTAATTGGCTTTTCAGATTCAATTTCTTTTACTTGATTTTATTAAAAGTATTTGAGAGATGGGAAGTTTCTAAGCAAGACCTGTTTACTCAGGTCTGATAATTGGAGTGTCCTCTTGTAATGAGTTGGACCCAATTTATAATTGGGCTGAGTTATGGACTATGAATTTTCATTTGTATCTAAAATTACTTTAAGATTTCAACAAAGTGTAAAGTGAGCATAAATTAATGTTATGCTTTTACAGGTGCTTAACGATGAAACATTTACTATTCTTGTTCTAATGGCACTCTTCACCACTTTCATCACCACTCCCACAGTCATGGCTATCTACAAGCCCGCCCGCGGTAGTGCCTCTCCATACCGGCATCGGCAAATCCAGCTCGAGTCCCCTGATGATGACCATAAGCAGCTTCGAATCCTCACATGTGTCCATGGGCCCGGCAATGCACCGTCAATGATCAACCTCATTGAGACCATCCGTGGCACGAGCAAGTCGCCTTTGAAGCTCTACATCGTGCACCTCGTCGAGCTCACTGAGCGGTCGTCGTCGATTGCCATGGTGCTTCGCGTCCGAAAGGATGGGCTCCCATTCTGGAACAAGTTGCGGGCATGGGGCCGCGACCCTGTTATGGCAGCCTTTGACGCCTATGGGCAAATGGGCCGGGTTTGGGTCCGGCCCATGACAGCAGTGTCAGCCCTAGCAACCATGCACGAGGACGTGTGCACGGTGGCTGAGGATAAGCGTGTGGCGATGGTGATACTGCCCTTCCACAAGCACGGGCAGCAGGAGAGTGACGTGGCAATGGAGAATGTGGGGCACGGTTGGAGGGGGGTCAACCAGAGGGTGCTTAAGGAGGCGCCATGTTCGGTAGGGGTGTTGGTTGACCGTGGACTGGCCGGGACTCACCAGGTGAGGCCCGGTGACGTGGCACGTTCCGTGTGCGTGGTATTCTTTGGTGGGCCCGACGACAGGGAGGCGTTAGAGCTGGCCGGCAGGATGGCGGAGCATCCCGGAGTGAGGGTTGACGCCGTCAGATTTGTGGGAGGGAACGGCGCCTCCGCATCTGACGGCGTTACGTTGAGGCCTTCACCAGATAAGTGTATCGAGAAGAGCTACAGCTTCTCCACTGCTGCCATGGATTGGGAGCATGAAAAGGTGCTTTCTTCTTCTCCCTTTCCTTCTAAAAGAATTTTACATCACTTAATTAGAGTTACACTCGACTTAGATTAAATTTTTAGTTGATTGAGTGGGTAAACTATTAAATTTTTAACAGAAATATAGAAAAATCTCAATTAAATTTAAAATTTAAAATTATAACTTGAACCATGTTCTTACAATTTAAAACTCCAGCCACACCCACAAAAATCTTTACAAGATTTGTGCATGGGTAGTACATTTGGAGTAGGAGATTGTATTTCAGCAGTTGCGCAGCAATCCATGGTAACATGCACCTGGCAAATGCAAATTTTTTTTGCAGGGGCTCGACGAAGCGGCAGTGGCAGAATATCAGAGGAAAACGAAAGGGATAGCTGGGTATGAGGAGAAGACGGCGAGCAACATCGTAGAAAGTGTGCTAGAGATTGGTCGGAGTACTCAATATGAACTTCTAGTTGTGGGGAGGGGTCGGTTCCCATCAGTGATGGTAGCAGAATTAGCCGATCGTATCGCCGAGCACGCCGAGCTTGGACCGGTCGGTGATATCTTGGCTTCATCAGGCCATGGCGTGGTGTCTTCTGTGCTCATTGTTCAACAGCACATTGTGATCCATGCAGACACAACACCAGCTACAAAGGTTGTTGATCAACCAGTATAGTACCAAGGATACATGAATCCTTGATTTATTTCAAATGTATTCATATTATGTCTAAATGCATGTTACTCATAGTTTGAAATTCTGAAATAAAAACTCGATTCACATGTCTTTAAGCTGAGTAGTTCAGGCAAATTAGATTGGACTAATCATAATATAAGGGCAATGAAAAATGAGGAAGACAAATTTAACATTCTAATCATCTATAAAATGCTTCACCCGTACAGATTTTACACTGGATCTCTCACGGATTCCCACAATTAAATTCAAAAAAAAAAAAAAATGCTTCATAATAGGTTAAGTGGTATGGAATTTATATTCATACTATTAAATGGATCACTCCACCTATTCCTCACCCTACCTAGATAACGTCGAATAGGTTACCCAATATAATATAATAATTTGAGTTGTACTCATCTAGTTATATAGAATTGATTGATTTTATTTTATTTACTTATTTATTAAATAAATTGATTTGAAATATATTAGTCAATAGTCATATAATAACTATTTAAAATATTCAACCAAAAAAGCTATCCAATAAATTAGTAAACAAATATCCACTTATCAAACAAGTGGGCCCCTTATGCCGGATCAAATAGATTTTGTGTATCAATATTAGGTATTAATTGAATGGTCATTAGGACTATTGACATTATGCAGGATATAGAGTTCTATAAGCTTTAGATTGATAATAGGTAAAATCAACAACGGAAGAGAATGAATCATTTATATGAGGGGCAATTTTTAAAATAATCATGAATCTTAATCTACTATTCAATATTAAATATAGGTCAAATATTAATCTATTATTCAATCTTAATGTACAATGAAAAGGGCGAGTTGCAATGTGACCTAGAATTAACTCATGCCTCCAATTAAGGGATGGTGAGATTTTCTTGTAAACTACATTGCGATTATCCGAGGCATCTTGTCACATTCTCAAATGAGAAACATCTTCTTATGGCATCCCAATCCAAGTGTAAATGTCACAACCCGACTTCCCGAGCATGATATTGTTCGCTTTGGGCCTACTTGGCCTGCACGGTTTTGCTTTGGACTCAGCCTACTGGAAAAGGACCAAAAGGCCTCATGCTTGAGGAGGGGTCTTCTCCTCAAATAAACCATTTTCACATCTCCAATCTTGGGCGATGTGGGACTCCTTCCCACACGCCCAAGTGGGGTGGGTGGGCCGTTACAATCCAACCCCCTTAGGCCCAGGGTCGTCCTCGATTCGGCTACACATTAGGGCTCACACAGGAAGAGCTCTGATACCAATTGTCATGACCCGACTCTCCAAACATGATATTGTTGGCTTTGGACCCACTTGACTCGCACGATTTTGCTTTGGACTCGGCCCACTTGGCCATGTCCAAAAGGCCTCATGCTTGAGCCTTGAGGAGGGGCTCTCCCCTCAAATAAGCCATTTTCACATCTCCATCCTGGACGATGCGGAACTCCTTCCCACATGAGCTAGACATCATACCGAGCTCAATTTATTTGATGTCTTTCTCATGTGGTGCATCTTCAACAAGAAAAGAATCAGCCTTGGTACCTCCTGGTCAAAAACATGATTGACTGCCATAGGAAGATCTGAGTAACCCTCCCTTATTGGTTCTTATTAACCTTTCTGTTTAAGCACTACAAGGTCCCTTTACCCCAAGATGACTTGGTTGCTATGAAATACAAAAGGTTTAATGTTGTGAAATTTTAAATTTATAACTCGCAAGCGCACGAATCGAATTGGAGTATAGAGATATGCAAGTGAGAGGTCGAACCCATCGGAACTTAGGAAAATATATCCGTAAAAAATACAACATTGAATTATGCAATTTTAGAATTTTAAGAAATATAGAGATAAATCATGAGTATGGGATTAATTCTCTAATCTAGAAATTTCAATATTAATTTAGAATTATTCTAGACTTAAACATAGAATCTAACAATTTAACTAATTTTAACTAAGATAGTGGATTTAATCTAAAAATATAAACAATCTTATTCTAATTTAAAACACAAAATTAAGATGCAATTAATTAATTTACCAACCTACTTCCACAATTTTCAAGAATTTGAATTTATAAACATAAAATAAATAAATAAAACATATATATATATATATATATATTTACAATGGAATTTGGATTGAAGATTAAGGACGCATTATTTTCAATATTTTAAAAATAAAATCAAAACTTAGAACATGGAGCTCACATTTATTAATGATCATTGATTTAAAATTTTCATTCATAATTAATTTAATTAAGAAAAACATGAGTATCATTAATCACGAAATCATCAAAATAAACCTTGGGCTTAGAGAGAATTCAACATAAAATTCTAAATCTAAATTCTTCACCCACTCTTAAAAAGAGCCTTAGAATGGAAAATTAAGGTTCTAAACTTTCCCAAAAATTGGATGTTTAAGATGAAAATTTTAAGATTAAATTAAAACATGCATTCATAAAGAGATTAAAAATCAAATCAAATTATCACAATCAACAAACACTAAGTGAAAAAACCATAAATCTAAAAAGCATGTCTTAATTTTTTTAATAAATCAAAGAATTAAAATTACATAACCATGGAATTTTTAGAATAAGAAATTACAATGAGAAGTTAAAACACAAACTTCAGACCCATTCTAGAATTTGAATTTTATATTGTTTTCCCTTCTCTTTGTCTTCCTTTCCTTCCTCCCTATGCTCCAAAAGTCAGCAGCCCAAGTTCAATTTTCTCAATGAGAGAGGCTTAGTATTTATAGATGAAAGAAGGTGGAATGAATGACTTGGATTTAAAGAATTAAATAAAGCAAGGGACACATGGAGGGCTGATATGGTTTGTGCTAAACATTAAATGGCTTAAAGGAGACAAGGAGGTGGAAAAAATAGTAAAATTCGTATAAGGAAAGTGGGTGCAAAATCCATTTTTTTACATATGTACCACATTAGAGCTCAATTTTGACTTAGTTAACGTCCGAATCAGGAATATTAACTAAAAAGTTGTAACCCTTTAAGTATTCTTTCCAACCCAAAAAGAATCAAAGCAATCGGACATTGGAGTGAAATTCTATGGCCAAAATAGTGAAAATGTGTCTAACCTTTCTTCTTTTTCTCCCCTTCTTGTTTTGTTTCTTTTTCCTTAATCCATTTGTCAAATTCGAAAATCCTCTTATATTGACTTCTAAATTTTGAATTTTCTAATATGTATCTTGAGATGATTAAAATGGAATTCACACATGTGGATTTCTTCATGGGTTTTTCTTAGTAGGCTCAATAATTGGCCTTTTCAAAGTAGCCAAAAACTTGTTATGCAAATTTTAAATTTATTACTCAAAAGTGCACGAACCATTAGATAGTATAGCGATTAAGTGAGAGATCGAACCTATCGGAACTTAGAAACATATATCCGTGAAAATTATACCATTTAATTACGTATTTTTAAGAACTTTAGGAAATATAGAGAAAAATCATAAATATGGAGTTATTTATCTAATTTATGAATTTTAGTTTTAATTTAGAAATATTCTAGACTTAAATATAAAATCTAACAATTTAACTAATTTTAATTTATATGGTGGGTGTAATATAAAAATATAAACAATCTTAATCTAACTTAGAAAATAAAATTAAGATGCAATTACTTAATTACCAACCTAGTTCTCCAATTTGATGAGCTTTTGAATTTTAAAAAGAATTATAAAATTTAAAACACCTAAACTACCTCTGAACATAATTATAGTAGAACTAGATCAAAGAATTATGGAGGATTTATTTTTCATATTTTAAAAATAAAATCAATGCCTAGAATATGGAGCTCACTTAAATTATTAATCATGTATTTCAATTTTTCATTCATTAAAACTCTTATTATTATAATTATGAAATCGATTATATTAAGAAAATTCAATTCAAGCCTTAATGTAGATAAATTTTCAACTTATAATTCCAAATCCAAATATTTCATCCACTCTTTAAAAAGAGCTTTAAATCGGAAAAATCAAATTTTACATATCCTAAATATTTCATGCACTTTCCTCGAATCTCTTAAAATAACTTCAATCATAAAATTATAAAAAAAAAAAAAAAAAAAATCAAACTCTTATCATACATAAATTAAATAATTGGACGACCATGATTCTAAATAAATCCACCTTTCTTTTATTAATATAATATGAATTAAGAATTACAAAGCATTGGAATTTTGGATTTAAATAAAAACAAAACAAAAAGACTCATAAACTTTTTTTTTTTAATTTAAAACTGAATTTAATCACACTAACATTGAATTTAAGAAATTAAAGACAAAGAAATTATACTATTATTAATGGAACTAAATTACAAGACATGAATTAAAATAAAAGAAATTAATTACAAAAGAATAAAATAAAATAAAAACACTAACCTTAAAATCTAAAATTCTCCAAAACTCCAAGCTCTCCAAAAAAAATACAAGACCAAGTTTGAATAATACAAAGAGAGTGTTGCTCAATTTATAGAGGTTTGGAGAGATAAAATAATTAAAGCATGGGACCAGCGGATTCTCTCCCTTATATTCTTTCATTTAGTCGGCTATCCTTTTTTTTTTTTTCCTAATTCACAACTACCGTCTAGTTTCCTTTCTTTCTTATTCTTCTACTGTACAACAAGGGGTAAAGTGGGCCCTCCTTCTTATTTCTATCTTCTTATTCGGCCAGTAGTTCTCTTCCTATTCTTCTTCTATTTCTTATTATTTCCACTTCTTTCCTTCTATTTTCATTCTTTCCATTCTATCGGTTGTCGTCCCCAGCTGGTTTAATCAAGAGACAAAGGTGGGTTCCTGCTGTCCATCTTCTTCATGGTAATCAGTTAGCCCTTTCTCTTATCTTTTTCGTATTTAGCTGGTTGCTTCTTTTCTCTGCCTTTGTTACTTCAAAGTGGGTTGCTGCAGATTTTCAATAGATTTCTGTATTTTCTTCTCTTGTTTTCATAGCATGCACATTGAAACAGTTAGAATTTTGTTAAATGGGAAGAGCTCCAATTTATAGAGGTTAGGAAGATGAAATTTAGTAAGCTAATTGGAACCCCATCTTAAGTCAGCCGATCTTCCATGTGGCCAACCCTTTCACATTTTCTATTTTTAATCCACCCGGATATCTGAGTTTCTTATCCCGGATTTCAATATCAAATTCTTTTAGTAAGAGAATCCCCCGAATCAAGCGGGACTTAATATCTTTCTTAGACAAAAAATACTTGAGAGTAGCATGAACAGAGTAGACAATAACTTTCGAACCCATAAGGTAAGATCGAAATTTGTCTAGCGCAAAAACGACTGCTAACAATTCATTTTCCAAGGTGAAATAGTGAAATTGAGCATCGTTCAGTGTTTTGATTGCATAATCGTAAATTAAAAAGTTGTAGCCCTTGAAATATTCTTTCCAACCCAAAAAGAATCAAAACAATCGGACATTGGAGTGAAACTTTATGGCCAAAATACTGAAGATATGTCAAACCTTCTTTTTTTTTCTCCCCTTCTTATTTTATTTCTTTTTCCTTAATCCACTTGTCAAATTCGAAAATCCTCTTATATTGACTTCTAAATTTTGAATTTTTTCATATGTATCTTGAGATGATGAAAATATATTTCACAAATGTGGATTTCTTAATGGGCTCAATTATTAGGTTTTTCAAAGTATGAAAAATCTAATAATTAATTTTACCACTTACAATCAATTCTAAAAATATTCTAAATTAATTCAAACTCTCATAAATGGATTTGAATTAATTAGTTTACAAATAAAATCCCTAAAATTGTGGTAAAAAATAATTATTAAAAATTCAAACTTTTCGAAAATATTAACTTATGCCAAAAATTGCAAAATTCACAATTTGAATTCTCATATCTTCTACTTCCCTGTAAATCCTGCAAAACGTCCAAAATCTCATTAAACAAGGGGCTAACTACTCCAAATACAAGGGTAAAATAGTCATTTTCCTGTGCTCATCAAATAGCCCCACAATTAGATTTTGCTAGTCCTCGAGCAAAACAAAAACTAAAAACTCTAAAAAAAAAAAAAAATTCTAAACTTCACTACTTTCGCTGGTACTCTCGATTACATTTAGAGTATGCAACAAGCCTTTAAACTGCTCACCACCAGTGGACGAGTTATAGTCTCGTCAATGCTTCTATTGATGATACCCATAAACATCAAATTTCAGCAAAAATATCTAAACAAAAATTTAAATATCATACAACTCCAAAATTATTTTAAAAAAATTATACTCGAAATGAAGTGTGTGATAACCAATATTAAAATATCATTCTTTTTCAAAATACACAAGTTTTGTAACCACCAGCTGAAAATGCGCTTTGATTCCAAATTTCAGAGGATTTATCACTCAGAAAGATTTTCGTTTAGAGATTGAGTTAAATTTTCTTCAAAAGTATGTGCAAGCAGAAAATTTTATCAAATGCAAATATCTCACATATTTATCATTGAAGAACGGATTATAATAAAGAAAAATATAGACCTCATGAATAGATGCCATTTTTTTGAGAACATTGAAATAATACATCATAATTCTTCCTCATCTATTCTGCATTTAAATATCATATTAACTGAGGATCAATAGGACTTCCTAATAGGACAAAACGTAGCTTACGATCGAATCATATCAAAGAAGGATAACAAGATTCTAAAATTAAGTAATTTAAACAGAAGAGATAGAGGTCTTCAATATTTCATAGACGGGATATTTCTTCCTCTATTTTTCTTTGAAAACTTCCAAAGTATCATTTTTTCTTTCTATATATATTTATATTTTCATATCTTTCTTTTGATGTATGGATGTTCCCTTCTCAATTTTTTTTTCTCTCTTTTTTTTTTATCAATTTTTTTTCATTGATGCTTTTTTTTTTTCAAATGATATGTTTTTCTCAGATTACCATCCCAATAACAATCATCTCTAACCTTTCTTGAGCTCTGGAATAGGTCAAATTTTTTTCAATGTAGGCTCAAACTCCACAATCAGAGTTGGGTATGGATAACATGGTTAATCAATAAAACATGCTTAACTTTAATTCAAGGCTCAACAGTGGGAACTAATAAGATAACTTGACCAACATAGATAGGCTTCAAAGGCTCAAACAATCCAACATAATGGCCTATATCACTTCCTAAGCTCATATAGATATTTAATTGTTTCAAATAAATTCAGAAAAATTCAATTGTAATAATCCAATTTTAATGTCGTTTTCAGTAATTTGAGCAAAACAAATAATAATGAGATCTAACAAAAATAATGCGCACATCAAGAGAAAATAAAGAATAACTTATAAACCTCAGAAAAATCGAATGACTCTAAAACTCACTGGGTCGCAAGTATCCACTGGTAGTCATCTGATGATTACTCAACTCATGAATATTATTCTTTTTCAGGCTAACATTAACATGAATGTGTAAATTGTTTCCAAGCATAACTTCATGAAATTCAAATAGAAAAGTATGATATAAAATTTTGTATCCACATACTAATGCTAAAAATTAATTTTTTTCAAAATTTTCAATTTCAATTTTTTTAAATTTTTTTAATTTATTTTAATTTTAAATTGATTCTAATACGGACACAAGCCTGAAAACAAACACTATGTAACCCTTTATCCAATACCCCAAAACTTAAATTGAACATTTTCCACAATGTTCTTTATTCTATAGTGATCAATTGTAAATTAATAGAAATTCTCAGAATAGAACAACTTGAGCTGAGAAATACCTGAGATGCCTTTATTATTACAAACCTGCAAAACAAACAAATAAAAAAACACAAATACAGAAAAATGACTCTAGACTGACACAAAACATAAAAGCTAATTTAATGAAAAACTGAAAACCTAATCGAGACACGAACAAACATCGACAGACACACATAGATAGAATTTCACACAAATTTCAAAAACTTAAACTAGACAGACTGACAAACACACTCATAAACACGAACAATCAAATCCTAATTTAGTTATCAAAAAGTCACATAATTTTTTTTTTTTTTTATGCAACCTAATCTAATAATGAAATACTCGAAGCAAATATGTAGACAATAATTAAACAACTAAGCTAATGCAAGAGACAAACACCCTAAAGAGACAAATACCCTAATATGCATGATCAAATTAAATATGCAATTTTTTTTTTTATCCAAAATAAAATGCAAACACCCTAAGAAAAGCTATATGAATGTATTAAAAAATAAAAATTCAAAGAACATGAGTTTAGGCACTTACCTCGGCCTGCAATACCTACTTTCAGAAATTTTAGACCGCGTGATTACAATCTCCTATAAAGTAGAACACTACAAACTTTCGTGAAGATTCTGAATCTCATACAAAAAATGTATGAAACCTAATCTAAATGTAATTTCCTAATGTTATAACTAGTGGAGGAAATTAACTAATTGGAACCTAATTAAGAACTCTAAATTAAATTAAGACCATAATTTTTTTAAAATTAATATCCACCAAATTAGTCAAAATTAGACTTTCAAGTTTAAGAATAATCCACTAAAGTCTAAAGTTCTTCCATGATTTGTTTTTTTTAAATTAGATACCATAATTGAAAACCTTCCAAATTTAGATAAAAGTCTTAAATTAGAAATGTCCTAAGTTTAGAAACTATCCACAATTAGATTTAATCCAAAATTAGACACCTTCTAAAAATATGAATTTCTAAAATTAGACAATTTTGGAACTATCCATAGATTTTCCAAATTTAGATCTATTTTCTAAAAATAGAATGCATCTAAATTAAATTAAAATTCTAAAATTAGAAATTTTAAAAAGAGAAAATAGATGATTTTGGAAAATTTCAAAAAATAGGAGTTTCCAAAATTCACAAGTTTCTAATTTTACCAATCTTTCCAAATTTAGATTATCTCCAGATTTTTGATATTTTCAGAAACTTCTAATCTAGGTAATTTTTTAAAATTAGAGTTTCTAAAAAAAACAAAAAAATTCAATTTTAAAAAGTTGCCAAAAATAGAAATTCTCTGAAAATAGCAATATTTCTAAAAATACATAATTCAAATGGAAATTTTTCTAAGCTCTCCGGCAACGGCGCCAAAAACTTGTTATACAAATTTTAAATTTATAACTCATAAGCGTACGAATCGAATTGGAGTATAGAGATATGCAAGTGGAAGGTCAAACCAATCGGAACTTAAGAAAATATATTCGTAAAAAACACACCATTAAATTATGTAATTTTAGAATTTTAAGAAACATGGAGATAAATCATAAATATGGGATTAATTCTCTAATCTAGAAATTTTAATATTAATTTAGAATTATTCTACACTTAAATATAGAATCTAACAATTTAACTAATTTTAACGAAAATGGTGCATTTAATTTAAAAATATAAATAATCTTTTCTAATTTAAAACACAAAATTAATATGCAATTAATTAATTTACCAACCTACTTCCACAATTTTCAAGAATTTTTTGAATTTATAAAAAAAAGAAAAAAAAACATATATCCATATTTACAGTTGAATTTGGATTGAAGATTAAGGACGCATTATTTTCAATGTTTTAAAAATAAAATCAAAACCTAGAACATGGAGCTCACATTTTATTAATGATCATTGATTCAAAATTTTCATTCATAATTAATTTAATTAAGAAAAACATGAGTTTTATTAATCACGAAATAATCAAAATAAACCTTGGGCTTAGAGAGAATTGAAAATAAAATTTCAAATCTAAATTCTTCACCTACTCTTAAAAAGAGCCTTAAAATGGAAAAATAAGGTTCTAAACTTTTCAAAAAATTGGATGTTTAAGATGGAAATTCTAAGATTCAATCAAAACATGCATTCATAAAGAGATTAAAAATCAAATCAAACTATCAAAATCAATAAACACTAAGTGAAAAACCATAAATGTAAAAAGTTTGTCTTAATTTTATTAATAAAACAAAGAATTAAAATTATATAAACATGGAATCTTAGAATAAGAAATTATAATGAGAAGTTAAAACACCAAACTGAAACACATTGTGGAATTTGAAATCCACACTATTTTCCCTTCTCTTTGTCATCCTTTCCTTCCTCCTTATGCTCCAAAAGTCAACAGTCCAAGTTCAATTTTCTCAATGGAGAGGATTAATATTCATAGATGAAAGGAGGTGTAATGAATGGCTTGGATTTAAAGATTTAAATAAAGTAAGAGACACATGGAGGGCTAATATGGCTTGTGCTAAATATGGAATGGCTTAAAGGAGGCAAGGAGGTGGAAAAATAGTACAATTCGTGTAAGGAAAGTGGGTGCAAAATCCCATGTTTTTACATATGTACCACCTTCGAACTCAGTTTTGACTTAGTTAACGTCTGAATCAGGAAAATTCGTAAACTAAAAAGTTTTAACCCTTGAAGTATTATTTCTAACCCAAAAATAATTAAAGCAATCGGATATTGGAGTAAAACTTTATGGCCATAATACTGAAGATGTGTCAAACCTTCCTTCTTTTTCTCCCCTTCTTATTTTGTTTCTTTTTCCTTAATTCACTTGTTAAATTCGAAAATGTTCTTATATTGACTTATAAATTTTGAATTTTCTCATATTTATCTTGTGATGATGAAAATAGGCTTCACACATGTGGATTTCTTTATGGGCTTTTCTTAAGGGGCTTAATTATTGGGTTTTTCAAAGTATGAAAAATTTAATAATTAATTTTACTACCTATAATCAATTCTAAAAATATACTAAATTAATTCAAACTCTCATAAATGGATTTGAATTAACTAGTTTACTAATAAGACCCCTGAAATTGTGGTAAAAAATAATTATTAAAAATTCTGACTTTTAAAAAATATCAACTTATGCCCAAAAATTGCAAAATTGACCATTTGAATTCTCATATCTTGTATTTCCCTGTAAATCTTGTAAATCGTCCAAAATCTCGTTAAACATATCCTAAAACACACAAAAGAAGGGGCTAACTACTCCAAATAAAAGGGTAAAATAGTTATTTTCCTGTGCTCATCATTTAACACTGTCGAAGCAATAATCAAGCAACATGATCAGTATTTTGACAAGAAAATGGACACCATGGCATTTAAGAATCAAGAAATTACTTCCAAAATTACAAGTGCATGGCAGCAAGCTATAGTTAGGAGACCTCTTTAGGCAGCTTGCAGCTCCTGCTCAACCATCCACTGTTTCAAGCTCCTTGGCTCCCACACCACACACTACTGCTCCTCCTATCTCCAAGACACCAAATACTGCACTTGCTATCCTTGCCTCTTCTGTGGCACATGCTGCTCAGTCTGCTCCTACCTCTGTTGTTGCATCCACCTCTCATCCCTCTCCATCTCATCCACCTACCTCCACCTCTCATACCCCTTCACCTCTTTCTGAATGTAGCATTTCGCCACTAGTATTGCTTTGTAGCGTTCAATGGTGTCATCTGCAACCTACTGTTTTCTTCCCTTTAGGAAGGGTAGTCATCTCCCAGGTGGAATTTTTCTGGAGGGCCTCCATTTCTTCATTCATTACTTGAGTCCACTTGGGATGAGTTAGAGCGTCCTGCACATTACTTGGAATAGATACAGTGGATAATTGACATACAAATGATACACACGACGGAGACAACCTATGTAGAGACACATGATTAGCAATAGGGTATTTAACCTTTGCTTTAGGGTCATATTGTTGTCTAGGGATACCTCTAGTCGTACGAGGGGGTAACTGATAACCTGCATTTCCTGTATGATTCGACTCAGGTAAAGTGATTGAGTTTGAGTGTTCAAGTACCTGTGTCGGAACTTCAGGACGATCTTCAAGACCTGATTGGATGAGAGGTGATGGTACTGTAGAATGAGCTGTAGGAGGGAAATGATCCGAATGAGTCTCTTGCTCTTGTTGCATCACTGTAGTTTGTGGGTCAGCCGCCATTGTCACATCCTCAGGTGTTGACTGATGCTGGTCTGACACAGTCTGTGAAACTTGGATGATCTGATTCTGAGTACTTTCTACAAATATAGAGCGTTCCCCCTGTAGGGGATGCTCAAAATCTCCCCTGAGTAATAAAATTCACTCTCGTGAAAAATAACATCTGCTATAACGTGCAAAGTCTGAGTGGTGGGATGGAAACACTTATAACCCTTTTGAGTGGCAGCATACCCCACAAAGACACAACGTAGAGCACACGGATCAAGTTTACCACGGTGGTGCTGATAGACCTGAACATAAGCAACGCAGCCAAAGACACGTGGTTCGAGATTGGATGTGGACGGCAAGGTGAGGAGAGTGGTCAATGTCTTGAATGAAGTCTGATACTGAAGGGTACTGGATGGTGTTCTATTGATAAGATAAGCAGCCAAACAAAGAGCCTCCCCCCAAAAATGATGGGGCATATAGGCCTCAAATAAAGAGGCACGAACAACTTCAAGAATATGACGGTTCTTACGTTTTGATACACCATTCTGTTGTGGCGTATAGGCACACGTGGTTTGATGAACAATACCATGATGGCTCAAAAAATGATGGAGGTCATTGTTGACGAACTCGCTGCCATTGTCAGACCGAAGTGTTATGATCTTCTTATCAAACTGAGTAGCAACATATTGATGAAATTGTTTGAATTTCGTAGGGACGTCGTTTTTCTGCTTTATGGGGAAAACCAATGTCATCCTGGTGCAATCATCTATAAATGTCACAAACCACTTCAAACTACTAAATGTAGAAACTCGTGACGGTCCCCAAACATCAGAATGAACAAGCATAAAAGGCATAGAACTTTTATTCAATCTTAATGGATAAGAAATGCGATGACTTTTTGCCAAAATACAAGTTTCACAATGAAAGTCTAATTCAGCAAAATGGGAAAACAAATCTGAAAATAAAAGTTTTAGATAACCAAAAGAAGCATGCCCTAATCGTCTATGCCACAACCAAATTGTTTTCATCCAGACTGACTCGTCTCCTCGAACATGATGTGCTTGACCCAATCTCTTACTGCAGTCTTCTGTCAAGTCCAGATAGTACAACTTGCCCCTCCCAGTACCACATCCAATCATGGCCCTGGTGAGAAGGTCCTGAAATAGACAATACAATGGCCAAAAACACACAGTACAATTAAGAGAATCAATAATTTGAGGAACAGATAATAAGTCATAATCGAGTGATGGGACAACCAAGACATGAAATAGACTAAATGATGATGTAAGAGATATGGACCCTTCTCCCAGAATGGGAGAGGTAGTTCCATTGGTACTGGTGACATGTGTTTGTGTTGATGGTTTGGGAGAGTGTAACCTAGTAAAACTAGAGGTCATGTGATCAGTAGCGCTAGTGTCAATAATCCATGATCTATTATCAGTAATTGAAGATGTACAAGGGGAGATACCTGAGGTAGCCAAGGCCGTGGAGCCAGATGTACCTGGTTGATGGTCGGATGTAACCTCCGTGGATAACGCAGCGGATGCAACTGAGGCTCTGCTCGACTCCTTCTTTCACCCTTTGTGAACCCACCCATCTGGATAACCAATGATCTCATAACAACCCTTAATTGTATGGTTAGTTAAATCACATTTGGTACACTTCATTGGAGGCCGGTTATGAATAGAATCAGAGCTGAAAGTGGGTGGCCGAGATGGCTTAAACCGTGCTGCAGCCAAGGCTGTGGCATCGGAGGTGACACCGGCTTGAGACATGGTTCCCTGTCGGTTACTCTCTCGTTTAATATGTGCATAGACGATCTCAAGGCCAGGTTTAGGTTTCATCGGCAAAATCTCTCCTCCAATTTGATCAAAGTTCTTGTCCAAACCTGTAAGGAAAATATAAAACGGAGACAATCAATCTCCTTGCGTCTAGTTTCAATGTCGGTCGGATGCTGCATTTGGCTGGGGCATAACTGATCAAGCTCCTGAAAGATCTCAGTGAGTTCACTGTAGTAAGTGGTAACGGGCGCTCTATTCTGTGTAGTCTTGAATGACCGTCGGTGTAGATCGAAAATCTTTGCCTCATTGAAGCCATCAGAGTATGTTTTCTGGATTGCATCCCAGACCTGTTGTGATGTGTCATAACGGATAAACCGTTTCATCTGATTGGGTTGCATAGCATCGAATAACCAACTCTTGACTTGATAATCCGATGCACGCCATTTGTTATATGTCGGGTCTGTGGCTGCCAGCTTGGTCAGATCACCGGTCAAGTGACCATGTTTCTCTCTTCCCGCAATTTTCATCTCCATTACTTGGTGCCATAAGGAATAATTATGGTTGTCCAGTTTGATTCCAGTGGAGAAGGTGGAATAGTCCCCGTGAATGGTGACAATCGGAGGAGATGGTTTTGATCCACCAGCACCCTTGGAGTCGTCCTCATGTGCTATTGGGGTTGCTGGTTGGACCTGTTGTGGTGGGACTTGCAAAATGGGCCTACTGATAGGCCTTTTTCGAAATGGGCCTGTGGATGGACCTGTTTCAAACTGGGCCTGTGGACGGGCCTGTTTCAAATTGGACCTGTGGCCTGGCCTATTTCAAACTAGGCCTGTGGATGGGCCTGAGAGAGAATCCTGCTGGATATGGGTTTGCTGTGATGGCTTCGGTGTTTTGCTGTGATGGCTTCGGTCGGCTCCAACTCGAAACCCTTATCGAGATGCGTTGGTCTTCTTCAAATCGAGATCAACACTGTCAAGCATGGGTCTGCCCCGATCTGATTCGTGGAAACCATCTTGGTTTCAGCGCTGGGTTCTCTGCAAAACCCGAACGGCGGTGGCCTGTGAGTCACGATGGAGAAGAAACTGGCCGAAATTCCCTTTATGAGGAACCCAAACGGCGGCCGGCTATTGGGTTTCAGCGATGGGTTCTCTTCAAAACCCAAACTGCGATGGAGAAGAAACCGGCGGAAAACCCCTTCGTGAGGAACCCTAACGGCGGCCTGCTGCTGCCGATCTCTCTTCTATCTGGCCTGGCTAGCGGTGGAGATTCAAATCTAGCGCCGGTGTCTGCGTGTTTTCGGCTGAATCTCCACTGCAGTGATGAGGGATGTGAATGGGGGTTGTTGTGGGCGGAAGCAGGCTGATGAGCCAGCGTCCATGAACTGCTGCGATGTGCGTCGCTTGCCGACGTCGAAGCTGCAACAGTGATTGGGGCTCGAACTGAGATCTCGATTTTACCTGCCAGATCTCTGCGATCAGCCAAGAGGTCTGATGAAGGGCAGATCTGCAGATCTGGGCAGAGACAAGGAAGCCAAGAGGTCTGGTGAAGGGCAGAGCTGAAGATCCAGTAGGTCTGCTTGGTTCCGGTCGATGATCTGTTACCGGCGCCGGCCTCTGGGCAGATCTTGGTTGAGATATGAAATGGGAACAGTAGATCTGGTCGGGAAGACAACAACTGTTTTTGTTTTTTTTTTCTTCCGGATGTGCTTGACGTGCAAGGTGGGAAAAAAAAAATAATAATAAAAGAGATAAAAAAAAGGAATCAATAATGATCGAACTAGGCTCTTGATGCCATGTTAGAATATGAAAGTAGAGACAAATATATTCTCTCAATGTTATGGGGAGAGAGACCCTGATTCACTGTATAAATAGGAAAAAATTAATTACAAATAAAGAAGAGAATATAATTACAATGTAACCCCAATATTGTAAATGGGGAAAGTTCTATTCTATGAATGTAACAGCTCATTTGACAGAACCTTCAAATTCAAGGTAAAATAAAAAACACCAATTACAAAAAAAAAATTTAACTCAACATAATATCAAAATTAAATTTAAAACAAAACTAAGACTCACCAAACCTTGAGAGACCAAGCACCTTGCTTGAATTTTGTAATGCTCAACTCCACTTGTGCTTACAATAATTGATCCTCCTCCAATTTATAGATGTGGATTGGAAAGAATTGCAGAAAGGAAATTAATAAAAAATTGTATGCACCAATGGACCTTATCCTAATTGAGTGTACACGCCCATGGCTTTCTCAAATCCTAATCTTCTAAATTGAAACTCTATCAACAACAAGTGAATTTATTACATTACACCTGGAAAATAAAAATTATATCATAAATCTATGTATACATGGGTGAATGTGCCATGGATTGCTGCTTATTTGAGCTCCCAATATTCTTCGATGAGGTCCACATGCCCAAGCAAGGATTGGCTTCTATTTTGATGGTTTCCAAATTGAATAAGTGGTCCCTCCTTGCTTCATTCGCCCAGGGTACTGCAAACTTTGAAAAGATTCTTCCACATGGCATCCTACATGGCATATGACTAACCATTAACATGGCATATGATGCGGAATTCATAACTTCAACTCTCATGCAACATATAAACCTCTAAATCTCTTCAAATGCCGAAGTTATGCTTAATGTTGAAGGCTAAGGTGGTAACTAAAAGAATTCGGATCACAAAAATAAAGTTATTAGCCGTAATCTCTCACACTTCTAAGAACCCTCAACTTAAAATAGATTTTAGATCCTCAATTATAAATCAATGACTTCAATGATTTAAACACCAAAACCCTGCTCTCACTTTCACTGTGAAATAAAAGGGTGATTCTAATTTCACCAGGATAATTTGTTCTAAACAAATTCATCAATTCAAAGTGAATGTGGAATTTTAATTTCGAGTGAAATGGTTAGAATACAATTAATCAATCCACAATATAAAAACAAATTAACAAACCAATCACATGCAACCGTGTGGTTTTATTACATCATGCACAAAATTAAAAAAAAATAAAAAAATACATCATACATTCATGGGCAAATTTGAATTGATCTTACCTTGAGTTTCAATAAAAAAATTCAATTTATTGCTAAGTTCTGATGCTCGAAATCTAGTCCACAGCTGATCCACATGCCATTGCTTGATCTCCATTCTATTTCCAATATTTCTAAAATGATGATTCGTGGTCCAACATGTCCCATGCACCCAAAGCTTGCTAATCTTGTAAGATTCCATCCTATATGACATCCTACAATGCATCCAACTAGAATATGCATGGATGATGATGTCGGATTCATAACTCCACTAAATGGGCCTTCAAACATGGGTTTTTAAGGTCCAAAACATCACAAAATAGGCCTTGGCCCATAACTCACTCATATTGGCACACAATTGGCTTGAAATTGGCTCCATCAGAAAGCTTGAGGGCCCTCTCTTGGCTGCCTCGTCAATTCTTACTTGAAATTGGATTTTAATTCAAATGGGCCCATCATCTTTTAATGGATCTTCATAGCTTCCGATAGCCACATTACACTCATATGGGCCCAACTTAGGATGATTTTGGGTCCATTAGAACTCATTAAAGGCCCTCTCTAGTCCATATCTATCCTATGATAAAATTGGAGAGCTCTTTTTGAATTTCATCAATTTGGGCCTCCTCATCTGTAATTCAGTCAATTGGGCTTTGGATGCCCGCATGAAATTTGGAGAGAACCTGAACTAAGCTTCAATTAACTTCAAAATCCAAAACCATGAATTAGGCATATATGCCCATATATTTATAGTATTTTGGGCTTCCATCAAAAAATGGAAAAAAAATCTCTCCAACCTCAGACATCCACCTCCTTTTATTTCTTCTGAAAACTGAAATAATGAGCCTAACCCATATCCACACACAAATGGGTCACTAATTTAGTGTTTTAGGTCCAATTGGACACTTTAATAAGCCTCTTTTGGAGACTTTTTTATATATTTTCTTGCTATTTTCATAATATTCTCAAATTCATCTTCAATTAATTCTTCTGAGATATCTTCATCATTCCCTTGGGCTTAAAAGGAATTCATCATTGAACTTGTGTAACAGGATCAAGAGCTTTATCAGATTTGTAAAGCTTGAGATCGAACACATTGGAGATGTCAGAAGTGTTCATGACTTGATGTGATCAGGGAGTTTGATCTTGAAAGGATCGTCATGATTTGCAACACTATTCAATCATCATAATTTATAGATAAAATAATTTAAATATGGAGAAAAATAGTTTAAATGTAATATGTACATGTTTAAGGTTTAAGGGTGAAACTTGGTTTGGTAGGGCTGGATTTTGCTAAATCCTATCCAACCCATATCATACATACCAAGTTGAGTCCGACCTAACTTAACTCAATTTAAAAGCTTGAATTTTGTATCTAGCTCGACCCTAATCTAATCCAAGGACATGACTCAATCCAATTCTAGTCTAAAAATTTATATTGATTTAGCTTTATACTTTTTTTTTTTTCCATAAACATCTAGATTAGTTCACTTTTAAAAAAGATAATATTTCACATTTAACGTTTAGAAAGATGACAACAAAAGTGAAAATAAACAACATTTTTCATTTTTAAAAGAAATAATATATCCATATATTTAATTTTTGATAGAAAAAAAATAAAAACACATAAAAATAAAGTTTCATTAGTAAAAAGCATGATTATTGGTTAGATATAAATCACATAATTATCAATTATATTTATACAAAGGGGTATTAAATCGGGGTGGGTCGGGTCAAAAATTTAATAGCCCAATCCAACTCAATTCTAGTATAATTTAGGTTTTTAATCCTTCAATTCAACTAAGGTCATAAAAAAATTCAATTAAGAACATCTAATTTTTCAGATGGGTCAAGCTAATATTCCATCCAAATTTCACTCGTATCCATGCTTAAAAACAATGAAGTGATATATAAATAGAAATAATTTAAGGGTAGCCATTTAGACATCGAACTTTTATTTTAAGAGAAATCTAATTTTAAAATTTTATATAAAATTATTATTTTGTCCTTCAATTTTATATAGAATATTTTTTTTTTAAAATTAAAAGACAAAATAATAATTTTTATGTGAAATTTTGAAATAGGATATCTCTTAAAAAGAAAAGAAAAGTAAAGGTGTCTTTATAACCACCAATAATTTAAATATAATTTAGAATAAAGGAGAAAAATAATTTAGAGGATACTGTGAAGTATGTCGCGCCATGGAGCAGTAGCTCACAAAGCTGATAACGACGCCGGCCACAGGCCAGATCTGTTGTAAAAAAGGAGCAGCGGCAGCGATTTTCGTTTCTCGTCGGTCCGAATCTCAACCGTCCTTCTAATTCCTATTTGTACAGAGAGGCAGATGCAGAGGGCGAGCATGTGATGGGCGTGGAAGGGGAGGAGATGCGCATGGAAGAGGAAGAGCTTCTTCGAGCCAAAGCCATCGCTTCCATGTCCAAGCCAAAGCCATCACCAAATGTTAACTCTAAAGAAGAAGGAGAACTCTCTTCTTCTTCCACTAGAGACGACGATGACGAACAACACCACCACCACCAAGTCAAACATCAGGTGATTAATTCTTTCTGTCCTTTCCCCTCTCTATTAATAACAATTCTGATTCTAAAAAGTCAAAACCCTCCTCTCCTTCATCAGCTTAGTCCATGATTTCTTTGCTTCGACTCTCAATTCTTCTTTGAGAAGACGGATGATACGATGAGATTAGAGAATATTATGTTCTAAGGTTTTCAACCATGGTAATTGGGTCTAAGTTGGGACCTTATCATTGAGTGTTCCTCCTCTTGGGGGAAATTTCGTGCATGCGGTTGGTTAATCGGCGTGCTGTGGACCAGTCGGAATTAATTAGAACAACTCCTATGAAAATCCGTTCCTCGCAAACCCTTATTTCTCGTTTTCGTACGCACTTTCTTCTTCTTCACGATTCCATGATTCCTTTGCTTTTCAATGGCCTTAGAATCTCCCATTCTGGAGAAGAGGAATGATGGGAAAAGAAAAGCTCACTATGTCCACATGATGTCATTTCACTCATTACAGTAATTAGTGCACAATTTAAGCGTTTTCCATCATGGCAAGTGGGCCTCTCACATGATATTTGGCCGACTTTGTCAAAATGATGAGACGAAGACAAAGAAGAAGGAAAACATTAGGTCATCCCTCCTGAAAGACCGTAAACTCTGCCATTACATGTTGGGGGCTCACATGGAAAAGAAACTAGGTCTAAGTTCTGATGCTAATGTTATCGTAGTCTTCCTTTTGGCATTCTCCATCTTCATTTTTGTTGTGGCTGTTGCGAACAAGTCCCACGTTGAAAGTGTAGAGGGAGATGTAGGGGTTTATAAAAGACTTGGGTTACTCCACCTAATAGGCTAGTCTTTTGGGATGGAAGCGCAAGTCCTAACAAGTGGTATCAAAGCCAAGTCTCAGGCTACCTCATGTGAACTAAGGAGATCTCTCAAGCGAACGGGATGACCGACGTTGCTCTCTCCGCCTAAGGGCCTCGTTCGAGGGGGGGATTGTTGGGGCTGCTGCGAACAAGTCCCACATTGAAAGTGTAGAGGGAGATTTGGGAGTTAATAAAGGACTTGGGTCACTCCACCTAATAGACTAGTCTTTTGGGATAGAAGCTCAGGTCCTAACAATTTTATCACAATCTTATTGCTGATTTTCTTCTGTTGTTTTGGATGGCTTCCTCTTATGCTGTCTCTCTCTCTGTATGAAAACTCATTTTTTTTTTAATTTAGCCTTTTTAATTGCTCATTATTTTCTTTAGGAGATGCCTACTTCAACTGCTACTTGTTCTGCTAGTGTTGCTCCCCGACTTATGACAGAGGCTATTAATGTGGCTCCAGTGAGAAAACAGACTCAAGGTTCAAGCACAGGTATGTTGTTGTCGGTCAATGTCACTCATGCATTTCCATAAATGCCTATACTAATTCTGATGTGGCATAAATTCAGTATGCATTTTTGTAGTTTGTGGTGATTAGTTTTAAGTAGTCCATTCTAATATCCGAAGCATTGGGCTACATATTGAACCTGAGCACAATTAAAAAAATGTTGAACCTGAGTTTTAATATGTTACACTGTTTTTCTTTTGAAAATTTAATATGTTACACTGTTAAACGCATGCTTTGGGGTTAACGCTGTTCTCCTCAGTTTTGTTAATTTATTTTCCATTTTTGGTGTTTGATGCACAATCACTATGTGTATTGGTACCTAGGGTATTATTGGTGGTGACAACCTATTAAACGTGTTTTTTTTTTGGAAGGAAATACAGTAAAGCATACTACAATGAGACACGTACTTTGTTGTAGGCAATATTTCCAGTTTTTTTAATGTTTGGATGTTCAATATGAAGTCTAAAATCCTTACTCATGTTGTATGTCATCTGTCCTCATTGTCTGTGGGCATCATAATCCCTTTTGTGTCAGCCATTGGGCTGTTATCGAGCAAGAATGATTCCATTTGGCTTATGTTTGTGTCCAATATGTTCTAATATTTTGTCAGACCTAAAATTAATAATGGAAGTGGGCTGCCCCAACTTACTCTATGAGATGCACATGTACAGGGTTCCTCCACGTGCATCTTTTATTACTGACATACAAAGATTCTCTGTAATATACTTAATATAGACATACCTTTTATTTGTGTGATAATATGCATAGATCAATGAGATGGTTAAATTAATATTAAAATGAAAAATGGCTAAGTTAGAAAAAACAAAAACTATGAAAGAAAAATTAATAAATAACAAAATTGCTTATTGACCACATTCTTTGTTAATTTTTATTTTTTTCTCGTCTTTCTTTGACAGTATACAAACTATCGCCATCAAAATGAATTGAGTGAGTTACTGGTAAAACAATGATGAACGATTGTGATGACTAGTGAATGCTTGGTCTCTGGTGCCTGTATGATGGAGTTTTGGTATGAATCTGGTGATGGCTATGATGATGAAATCTTGAAGACTCCACTTTAAAGAAAAAAAAACCTTGAGGACTCTAATTCTCTCGAAAAATATCCTTTTTTTTTGAGTCTTTTGGTTGATCTTGACAACGTAGTCCTCCATAGATTTCTTTTTGCTTACCATTTTTAATGTTGTTTATATAGTAAAGAGAGGCAAATCTGGATCAATTTGGAAAGATGAAGCAACAAAACCAGATGAAATGAACCTAGAAAAAAGGAGAGAGAGAAAGACACTCAGATTTGGATCATGGTGACGGTTGGTGGTCAAAGCATTCAGGAAATCCTGAAAACAAGACAAATTATTTTTTGTAGGGAGGGAGGAGAAGACAGTAGAAAGAGGAGGGAAGAAGAGAGAGAGAGAGAGAGAGAGAGAGAGAGAGAGAGAGAGAGAGAGAGAGAGGGGCTGGGGGGCTGGCTAGTTAATAATGCTATCGCACCCTAAACACTTACGTGAGCCTAATATGATGGTTTCATGTACATGTCTAATCTATGAATCACTTTCTTATGTCTATATGTAGACCTAGTCAAATTCAGTCTGATGATAATGTTAGTTGCCTCTTCTTTGGAGGCATCACATTTTCTCCCCCAAAGGCTCAACCCCTACTTCACTCCACACTTGATAGTTGGGACTTGAGATTCACAACAGGATCACGTGGCAGAGTAAATTGATTTGTATCAACACCCATTTGATTGGTCATCACTCATCACTATCAAATTCCAAAATCCCATCTATTTATGGTTGTCTTTTTGAGTAATATTTCTCCATTTGGCCCTATCGTAAACCATGAAATCAGTCACTCTATTGTCTATAACGTCTCTCTCTTTCTTTCTCTCTCTTTAAATCCCTTCTCACCATTGTTTCATTGGTCTGTCTCCACTTGGTACCTTCTATTTGCAACCTTTCAACTTACATACTGGGTTGTTCTTGGTCTTTTGCTTATATGGCCAAACCACCTTAGATGGGTCTATCATTTTGTCTGTCACCCTGATTTTGCCCAAACCAATTGACTGGCAATGAAAAAGAAGGATTTCTTTAACCCAATGTTCCATGATTGTAAGTACAAAATATTGCTACCATTTTTTTTTTGGTTTATTTTATATGGTAGAATCGGAATTGAATCCATAACTTGTTTGTTAGTGTGTTGAATTTATTACATGTGCTTTGTTTATTTTTTTGTTTTTGAACATTGTTTTTGGTTTTTTTATTTTTTTTAAAGATTAGGGAAGTGCAATTTTTAAATCTAGTTGTTTACTTGAAATGTCTATTGTTTTTGTTTTTGAATTTGAATTTTTTTTAATGTTTCTTAAAGATTAGGGTTATGTAATTGTTGATCCAATTGTTTAGTGACTTCAATATATATATAATAGCTTGAAGTGACTTGTTGGAAACATTACATTGCAAGTACTATGCATTTTCTTTGTGAATGTTTGTTTCTAATACATTACTACATGTTTGTTTCATATCATAAAAGTGACTTAGAAGTTTTGCATATAACTCTCTGAAACAGGCTGATATAGTTAGGGAAGCCGCCTTTTTTTTTGGGAGAATTTTTTTTATTTATAGTCTAGTGCTATAAGGGCATCCATCAAGGTGGTGGACTGCTAAAGTGAGGTACATCTCATTACATTTTTGACTAAGCTGAATTTGCAATAAATTTCTCACAGCTACATTAGTTCTTGAAGCGTTTAATTTCAACAACCCAATTTCCAATTTTTCCTTATATGAACACGCTTGAAGGAGATGATCATCTCCTTTGGAGTTGTCCTCATGCTACACATAAAAATAATCTCTTTATTAACTTTGAATTCCAGACCAAGCAATTGAACCCAGGAAATATGTTTTGAAAATTCTTTAGCTCTCATTTTATGTGAGGTCTTTCACTCCCTTGGAGTCACCCAATACATGCTTGTTGTGCCTTGGAAGGTGATAACATTAACCCTAAGGGGTTGGCTTGGTGGTCAAAACCCGCCCTTGTTTGCAGGAAGTCTTGGAATCAAGTCCTCCTCAATACAAAAAGGGCCACTCCCCATTGTTCTATATCCGGAGTGTGCGGATTAGGAGGTTTATACATGCCCCAAGGATCAGTCAGGTGAGACGTCTGGATACCTTGGTCTTACAAAAAAAAGGTAATAACATTTTGAATGGGTTTGCATAGTAGGTTAGAGTTAATTCCACACTTCAAAAATATGAATCTAAGTATTGGGACAAGAACATGGCAAAGCGTGGCCTAAAAAGCCCCTGTGTTTGGTCATATTGACCCATGCCTATACCCATGCCTATATAGACATGTGCCCCAACTGGGCTTTGGTGGCCGATGGTGGGGTTGGGTCCTGGGTTGGTTGGAGTTAGGGTTTGGATGAAAAAATGGCAAAAATGCAATGGAATGTGAGGAAAAGAAAGGAAGAACAGTGAAATGCATTAAAAAAAAGGGGAAAGGAGAGAAGGCAATAGGGAAGGGGAGAGAGAAGAGAAGATAAATGAAGAAGAATAGATTTATACCTTGAAGCATACAAGGTTCCTTCCATTTTCTGAGGCAAGAATTACCAAAACTTTGTGGTGGGAGAAACTCGGAAGTTCTTTATTCATTCAATCTTATTTCATAAGTGTCTCTCATAAGGTTACTTATAAAAGGGGTTCTCTTAGAAAACCATAGAAACAACTTTAAGTAGCCGGAGACATTTGCCACACAATTTGCATTGACACATGTGAGAAACTTGGGCCATACAGAAAAAAAATCCTAATAATTTCTAATGTCTATCAAAACATCAAATTAAATTTAATAAAAAAAGACTAAATGGCTGGATCACTAATTCATAGTCGGATCAACCTAAATGAGTTAAGATGTTGTATATGGTTGGAGTAAGGTTGCAGTTCATCATTTAGCTATATTGAGGTGACAATTTATTATACTGCCTTGATCTATATGGGTGCTTCTGAGATCTAAATTTGATGTTCATCACATGGTTTTTAATTACTCTCAAGTTGTGGGAGGGTCAAATTAATAATATGTTCAACCCAAATAGCAAAAAATGTTTCAAATTCGATGAGCTGGGTCTACAAGCACTTAGGAAAAGGAGTATTTCCATCGATGATACGTTTAAGATGATCAAATTAAACTGGTTGCTAGGGATTGAGCTTGTAGATTAGGAGCATGTAGAGGTAGCCCTTTGGCGGTTAGAGAAAGTGTTTGATAATAAAAAGAAAATGATAAAAAAGGAGGCAAGAAGGCAATTTCTTTTTTCTTTTTTGGGTTGAGTAGTATTGTGGAGTGAAAGGATTTTCAGATATGTATGTTTGTGGCGCGAACTGTATGCATTTTTTTTTTTTTAATCTTTACTTTCTACTTGTTTCTTTGATTTTTAATAAATTTATTTTTAGTGTTTTTAAAAATAAATAAATGTAATGCATTTTCTTTGTTTTGTTGGGGTGGAGGGCCCAGCTTCAACTCCTTTGTGACATTATTAATTTTTATTAGAAAAATTACTCCAATGTTAAATTCTTATCAATCTAGTGGTAGGAAGGAGAATCTCTTATGATTCATTGCAGTTGTGCACATCCCACTGATTGACCTAGAACTCTTGAAATCTAGGTCTTTGAACTCGTGTATGTTCTTTTTTTTTTTTTTATCTTTCTTTAATATAATATCTTACCTCTCTCAAAAAGAAAAAAAAGTTTCATAGTCCTTGATTGATGATACTCACTCATGGATGACTTCCTATGTTTCATAGACACTTCTAAATGGGCGATATATCCATGCGGACACTTGTAAACACTCATACCTATTCTAAATTGACTATTTCAGTGTTTCTTTAACATTGTTTTCTAAGATGACTAAAATATTACAAACATTCCCCCTCTTAAAATCTTTGTCACCTGAATTTTTATAGTAAAACCAGTATATATATATTTAGTGTGATAACAAAGGAGAAACATATATATATTTTTTGGAAGGTAACTTCATTAAATTGAAAAGGAAGATACAAACAAAAAAAAAAAGCTAAAGAGGCGGACATGGAAAGCCCAAAACCAGAAAAAACACCCTTACAAAAGACAAACCCACCCCCCTTGATGCAGGACAAGGGATAGGGTGATCCTATATGCCTAAATGTAAATAAAAATAATGCATCATAAAATCTAATATAACTGAAATTAATTAATCAATTAATAACGGCAAAAAGAAAAGGTGTAGAACAACAATAAAAGGGTTAAGAAGAGGGTTGTACAGGTCTAAGATATAGATCTAAATGTAGTAGCAGATCTGATAGTTGTAGAACAGATCTTGGACAGAACTAGGACTGGTCTTGGGGCTATTTTGGGACAGATTTGGAGCTGAACTGGGACAAATCTGGGACAGGTTTTGGAGTTGTTTGTGGGACAGATTTAGGACAAGTTTTGGAGCTGTTTCTGGGACAGCAATTCGAGGAGAAGAAAAGGAAAAAAGAGAAGAAGAGAGATAAAGAGATAGAAGTATAAGAAGAATACCCGGAGATGGAAAGATGGTAACTTCACACTAGGCTTCACGCCAAAAGGGCCTTACGCCAAAGGAATCACTCCCAAGTTATTTTCGTCGTACAAGCAACGGAAGAAAACTTCAATTTCATTTATCATTAAGTGTCAATCCCGTATGGAGGGTTTACATCACATATATAATGATTTAAAAACATGAAAAAGATCAAAATACCCTCAAATAAACAAATACCAAACTACCTCTAATGATTAGAAAACCCTAATTACATGTAAAATCACTAAATTTAAATATAGAAACTTGCTAATATGGAAACTCGTGTGGTGCTCCGCATCACCCCTCCCCTGCCTGAAACATTACAAAAATTATTTAACAATTTCTGTCACCAAAGTCGACCCCTAACATGCCATTTCATTTGCAATTGAATTAGCAGAGCGAGGTATCCAAGAGACCTTAAAGTCAAAAGATGCAATTGAGAGACAAATCCTATCAATTTTATTTAAATAAATCCAAGGACATAAAGAACCCAATGGCCAACCAACTACAACCTTTAAGTCTCCTTCAATTTGACTCCCTTCTGCCCCTAATTCTTCGAACTCCAAAATACCTCTCCATAAAGCAAACAACTTCACCTCAATGACTGATCCTAGTCTACCAAAGTCCTTCAAAACCCCGCTTATCCCCACGGGTCTAGGTTTGCCCCCGTGAGGCCCCATCTACATTAAACACTCCACTATGCGGTGGACACCAGGCTTCGAGTCTAGTCTTTTTCCTTCTCGTTTCAGATAAGCACCCTTCCTATTCTTAAACTTAAACTTAAACTTAGGTCCCATTTTGGAGATAACCCAACTTTCCACGATTGCCGAAAAGGATCTATGGAAACCCAAGATACTCCCAACAAGGAAGCGAATCTGTTCCAAAGATTTCTCACTATTGATCAACTTTCTAGTAAATGATCTACATCTTCCTCTTGCTCTCCGCAAAGAGGACATGACAGGTCGTAGCTAGACACATAGATTCCCTTCCTATTGAGTTCAACTTTGGACAATATGTGCTTTTTAAGGGCACACCAAGTAAAAGCTTGAACTCTTAGCGGAGCCACTCCAGTCCATGCTGAAAGGCTCGAACATCTCCTATTCTTTTTGAGCCAATTCCACCCCCCTCTTTACTGAATAAAAGCCCGATGGTTCATCTGTCCAAATTTGTTCATCTTCTATTCTCCCAAAAATGGGTACGACTCCTAGTAAAGCCTTTAGTTCCGATAAGCTCTCTTGCTCAAAGGCTCTAAGTTCTCTTCTAAAATCTATTTCCCACTAGTCAAGCCCCCTTCGATCCTGAAACAGTCCATTATCCTAGCTTGCTTATCCAGAATAGTCTTGGGTAAATTTCTCTTAAGTGTCCGTGTCCTATCCAAATGTCATTCTAAAAGAAAGTCTCGTCACCTTTTCCTATTAGAATTCTCAACTTTTCTTTAAAAAGACTGCCTACCTTGCCACTTCCCAAAGCTATCCTCCACCACGCCCTCAAAACTTGTGATCCTTTTTTATCCACTTCCTCCGAAAGATTCCATTCGTTTTCCTTCTCCGCCACATACCTAGCTACTAAGATCTTTCTCCACGAAGCATTCTTTTCTCTTCCAAACCTCTAGCTCTGTTTACATAATAGAGCGTGGTTCCTAATCCTTGAAGGCATTATTCCCTAGACTCCTCTTCTTTCGTGTTTAGTGACCTCTGACCATTTATCACTAGAGGCAACAAGAACTAGAGGAGATAATCTCAATGAGAGTAAAAGATGGTGAAATGGGAGTCCATGACAACGAGGAACCTAAAGGCAGGGTTGGGGGGGGGGAGTGCTAGCAAAGTTGGTGACTAGTCAGAAGCACTGATTGCTGAGCCAAGGAAGTCGACAGCTGAAAAATGCGAGTGAAGAAATCCGTAACTGCATTCCTGATACCTTCCTTGTTCACCACTCTTTTGCCATCTACTACAATCGATTGGATGCTATTGCTGGCCTTTCTGATGGAAAAATTTAGTGTTCTTATCCCCCTCCTTGAGCCAAAGAGCTCTAGATTTCTTTCTCCATTCCACTTCCTTGAATAATAAACAATCCCAAAGTTGAGCTTTGCACATTCTCTTCAAAGCCAACTTGTCCGACTTAAGATCCCTCTTTCTAGTAAAATCAGTATGTTATTTTCTATTTATGTTATTTTCACACCTTATTTTCATTTAAAATAAACATATTTAATTTTATTTAAATATGGTGCCATATCCCCATATCCTATCTTTTTGAGGTCACTACGTCTGACACCTCGTACACATGTCGGATACTGACACTTGTACCTGTACTCATGCACCTTAGATGGCTTTATATCTGTGTTGATCATGTGTACTTGCCCTGCATCTAGTGAGGCTGCTCAAATGGTTCCTTTTTAGACTCTCATGTATCCAAAACAGTTTTTAGATGCTGTAGATGGTTCTTGTAGTTCTAAACTTCTCATAATAATTCTTTCCTTCTCATATTGCTAAGTTGTGAATTTTTTATATCGACATAAAAATATGCTTCGATCTTTCAAAAAAAAAATAATATGCTTCTTGCCTGCTGATTTCAAAACATTCCATTTTTTTTTTTGAAGCATCAACGATTAAATTTCATTAAAATAAGGAAGGAGTTACATAAACAGGAACGAGTACAGGAGATATATACTCAAAAGTGAAGAATAAAAACAAGATATCAAGAAAGCCAAACACAAGTAAACAGAAAAACAATGACACCAAAATCCACCCCAAAAGAAAATCACTGAAGGTCCAATCCCTCTAGCTCCCAAGGTTGGCCGACGGGAAAAAAGCCAGCACTGGTGTTAGAAGCTGAACACCAACTTTCACCAAAAAATCTGCAACACAATTTGCTGACCGAGGTGCATGAGTGAAGGAGATGTTACCCCTACTGCATAAACTCCAGATGTCCCTAGCAATACCAACCAGCCTCCATGGGGGGGATTTCCTATTACTAGCCTAGGCAATGGCATTAGTTGAGTCACCTTCGATAATGAGAGTACCACCCCTAAACCTAGACCAAACCTGAAGTGCTTTTCTAATTGCTCTTCAAAAGATTCTATGATGACTTGTGTTTTGGACGATGTTCCCTTTATGAATTCTTTTACGTGTCTTTTTCCCCTTTTATGTCATTCTGAAATCAACTGTGATGCCTGTTTCATGTTGCATTTCTGCCAATGGCATCCTGTTATGAATTATCTGATCAACTGGAGGATTACAGCATGCATGTGCAATATAAAATATGATGCAGTGGTAGTCATTATGTGGTCATAGTAAAACATTGAGGCCACATTTTTTTTAAACACAGGAACTCTTGCAGGACGTGGATGTCTTAATATGCAGCTTCCAACTTCTATGTCACGAAATCAAAGCAAGCACTTAGAGATGAATCCTGTGCATTCTAAGCCCAGTACCCGTCACACCCATGGCTGGTATAATCACTCAAAGTCGAATGATAACCTTGTCATACGTTTTTCTGATGATGACTCTGATAGTGACGGTGAAGAGCATAAAGAAAGAACCTCTGGAAGGAGTGATACCAAAAGCAGACTTAATAGGCATAAAGAACCAGTAATGTCATCACTGGGAAAAGCAAAAATCTTGCAACAGCCACAAAGCAAGCAAATGGGAACAATGCCGAAGAAAGTCTCTTCGAGTCGTAAATTTGTCTCTTCTGTGAAGCAAATTCCTGGTTCTAGTTTCAGGGGAACCAGTGCTTTTTCCGCTGTGCAAGATTCTCCAATTCAAAGGCATGAACTCAATAGGGCTTTGACTAGCCAGCAGGGTGGATATGTCCAAGCTGTGAATACAACAGATACAGAACTGGAAAATCTACGTCAGCAAATTGCAAAACGTGAAAATGAATTAAAGATTCATCTCAAATCTGTGTCTCAAATGAAGGAAAGATTGCCAGGTTCATATGGAGATTATCATGGGTTGAAGCTTGATACCAAGGTAGCGAGAATGAGAAGATCGGCTTCTGTTGATGCTATAAGTTCGATTCCTGTTGAAAGGGAGAAAAAACGGTTGAAACTGGATGAACATTCTCATAGTAATCTAAATTCAGATGGGCAGATACAAATGCCAAGACCTGCAACGGAATCTGACTCTGAATTCAAGGAACAAGTGTTGGAGAACAGTTGCTGCGTTAAGGACCAAAATCCAATGTCATGTATCCAACATGTCAAAGCAGTTCCTATTGGCACAAGCCATCCAAGTTCCAATAAGCAGCCAGTGCAAGGTGATGAAGTGGATCCTGTCCCATGTGGAAATCCTCTTAGTGAAGCTGTGCATGTAGAATCTTCTGTGTCTTTTGTTGAAACTATATTGTCTACTTTACCAGCGGCTATGGTGCCTCCTAAGCAATGGAGTTGTTTATCTGGTGCTGACATGCTTGCCTGTCGCAGTCGTTCGGGCAAAAGTCCTCAGCTAATGGATTCTTTGTTAAATAGAACCTCAAAACTAGAAAATATGGCATCCAATGCAGAAGATGGAAATGCTCGTACACTCAAGTTGCCTTCACCTAAGAAATCTGTAAGTTCTGATGTTGGTTATACTGCTATGGCTTTTGTCGATTAACATTTTTTTTTAATCATGAATTGAATCAATCGAACTTTTATCATACCCCACCATCCCCACTCTTTTTGTTGGTTTTGCTGCTGTTGCTAATGCTTTTAACAACAGTGATGATGATGAAACTCATGATGACAGCAAAAGGAACCATGAATAACATAAGTTGAGGTTCTCTCTCACAAACATGAGGTTGCAGGCCTGATTCACCTCCGACCTTCCAAAGAAAGAAATTAGGAATTTAACAAAGTTCAACAGCAAGTCTTCTTTGGAAACAGAGATTTGGAAGCTTCATTTGCTTCTCATGGATATTGTTTTGAGAACCAGGGCAAACAGAGACATTTCAGTCGAAATACAAGAAGGCCGCTTCAAAGCCTGCATTTATGGATGTGCCTTGTTCCAAAAGTCAACCCACTGGTTATATCTAGCTGTCTGATCCAAAATACTGAAATGGACTTGTTGAAAAAAAAAAAAAAAACTATTGAATGGCTCACATGATTGCATTATACAGGTAGTCATGTAGTGTAAAACTGAGTTTGGCAGGTGAATAAGCTGCAGACTCAGATTCATGGTTGTATCCATCTGGAAGGGTCACTGCAGTAACAACACCAGATGCTGTTGCATTGATTGTTAAACATAATTCTTTTATGCTATATCTTCTGTTATTTTTTCCTCAGTACTTCTGATAGGGGGGACTAAAGAGATGGGACAACTTATCCCATGGATGAAAATCTTATAAAATCTGATGCAGCATATTTCCACCTGCATAACTGATATTAACAAAAATAATTGCTTCTCGTCACTCTAGGATACGTTATTACAAAACTAGCCATAACTTTATTATGTATGTTGGAATTTCATAAACTTGGGTTTGTTGGAAAGATTATTGAATAAGCTTTCCAATGAATCCAATTTTTTGACAATACGACAGAATTTGCTATATCAAATACACCTGCAAAGATGCACCTTTTTTTCCTGCCAATCCTAGAGTGTCATATGTCCTATCTAAAAATAAAAATATTTTTTAAATTTTAAAAAGAAAATCACAGGAGGAAAAGAGGTGGCACCTAGATCTTTGAGAGATCATCTATTCGTGTTTTTCAATTTAAAAGTAGGTGGAGAAGAATCTTCTAAGTAGGTGGAAACTCAATTTCGTCACTGTTCTCTGCACTAAGGATGACAATTTAGCTAGAAAACCTGAAATCCCAAAGAGTCTGACCAGAAAAATAAAGGGCTTGGCTCTTATTTTAAAGCCTGAATGTTAATCGCGCTTGAGCCTGAGTATTAAAATAAAGCCAATTAAAAATTGGGCCGGGCTTGAGCTTATGTGTGCTTAGGCCCGAAGCTGAAGTCTGGCCTGAAATTACTACTATGTGCACATACTACATAGTAGCTGTTTAATAACTTACTAACACCTTATTCCCTTTCATTTAATACTCTCCCTAGTTCCCACTTAGCCTTACTGTACTTTACACCTAACCCCTACCTACTTTTATTTACATACCTACCTCACTTTCCTCCACACACTCCATCGACGTCTCTCACTAATTCTCTCTCTCTTCTCACTATGTGCTTGCGTGTTTGGTTTTTGCAATCTCACCTCTTTCAATTTTTTATTTATTTTATCACTAGAAGGAATGTTGCCTTGGATTTTCATCGCAAAGAGACAAAGTAGGTCGCCCCTCTTTCTGTTCTTTTTTAAATTTAATTTTAAATAGATTTTTTCTTTAATTTTTTTTGGCTTTGTTTTTTTTTTTTCTCTCATTGTAACACCTCACCCACATGGGGGTGTTGGAAAAAGTCCCACATCGCCCATGAGGTGGAGGGGGGTGTGGGGTTATAAGAGGGTGCTCCCCTCTCCTTAGCACAAGGCCTTTTGGGATGGTCTTGTGGGCCAGGCCCAATGCAAAGCCATGCGGGCCGCCCCACGTGGGGCCCAAAGCGGACAATATTGTGCTGAAGGGACGGTTTGTTACATTTGGTATCAGAGCACGGTTCAACACTCGGACTGTGTGGGCCCCCTACCCTTCTGTGTTGTGTTGCTTGTGTAGATCCCTTGTCAGTGTGACGTGATAGAGCCAGGGATGGCTCTGGTCTTAAGGGGGGTGGATTGTAATACCCCACCCACATGGGGATGCGGGGAAAAAGTCCCACATCGCCTATGAGGTGGAAGGGGTGTGGGGTTATAAGAGGGTGCTCTCCTCTCCTAAGCACAAGGCCTTTTGGGCCTGGTCTTGTAGGCCAGGCCCAATGCAAAGCCGTGTGGGTCGCCCCACGTGGTGCCCAAAGCGGACAATATTGTGCTGAAGGGATGGGTTGTTACACTCAATTCAGATCTCAATCGTTTTCTTTCTTTTCTAATTGTTGCTTTCCCTTTGAGATCTAAGTTCCCATTTGGATAGACCTTTGATGGTTTTCCCTTTTTTCAAATCTAAGTTTTCAATTTTTTTTTTTCAAATTTGAAACTTATATTTTTATTTTTAACACCACCTTTTTATTTTTCGTTTTCAGTCAAGTTAAATTTTTGATCTCTATAAGTTTTTCAATTTTATTTTTCTAAACCTGTTTATTTTTTATTTTCAAAATACTGAAAATGCCAATCAAATCTCCGGCTTTATACTGGGATTGGGCTTGCCATTGGGCAATTGAGCTTGAGCATTCATTTTAAGCTCGCGTCAGGCTCGGGCTTGAGCTTCTTCTCTCTTGAAAATCGGGCTTGGGCTTGGCAGAACTCAAGCTCAGCCTGAGCCCGCTCATTGTCGTCCCTGCCTGCACCTCACATACAGGCCTCATAAATGGACCCTTTCAAGCCCAAAACACTAAAAAACAGGCCCTAACTCATAAATCTACTCATAAATATAGGTCCCTCTAGACTTCTTAAAGATCTCATTTTCCCCCGATCAAAAACTTTGTGAAATTGCTGTGCTAAGCCCATGTGGATGCCCTCATCATGTGGTTTGGTTATATGAGTAGTAGACCAGAGATGACTTAGTTTGTAGAGTTGAGAGGTAGACCACTGAAGATGTAGAGGGAAGGGATTAAAAAAAACATGATAGATAGCGGAGTAAATGACTTTATGGTTTATGTAAGGGTCAAATGGAGAAGTGGAACTTGAAAAACTGACCCTAGATAGAAGGGATTTTTGCATTTGTTGTTGTTGATGATGATGATTGAGGTTAGACCAATGGTCATTTGTCGGAGTTGTATATAAAATGCTGTTAAATGCAGTGAATGTTGTAGCTGCATTGTTCTAATCCTATTGTTCAGTTTACCATCAAGTGAGTTCCATATGTTGCTCTTTTGTTGGTTGTTATTTTTTTTTGTTTTATTCTTTACCAATGAATTGAAATGTGGAAGCATCTTTAGCATAAATGCACCCACAAGCGTGGGAGTGGGGTACAATATTAATTTATCTAATTTCTTTCCAAACCACGAACCATGCCTCCATAATTTATTGAGAATCAGTGAGCAAATGAACTAATTTCTATCAATAAAATGCAGATCTGATGCCACTTTTGATGTGTGTTACTAATCATGGGTTGGTTGGAACTGGAGATTTAGTTTTATTGTTTTTTCAATTCTTTCATTCATTGTAATTCATTTATATATTATCATTTTTCAAAAGAAAAAAAAACAGTTATGTATATCAAGACTCTAGTATGATGGCTAAGCAGATCTTCGTGCTGCATTGAAGGCATCTGTACGTGATGGAAGTGTTCTGGATTACTTGAATCAGACGAATGATGTGGGACAGACTAGCTCACACTTCCAATCATTATTAAAGATTGAAGAGTTGCTTGACAGGGAACTAGAAGAAGCACAGGAGCTGAGGCACAGATGCGAGCTCGAAGAAACACGTGCACAGAGAGCTTATCGAAGTGCACAGAGAGCTTTGTTTGATGCTAATGAGAAATGCAATTACCTGTATAGAAGAAGAGAATTGTTGTCTGTGCAAGTACGAGCTTTTATGATGGATGATTCCAGTTCTTTCTGGTCTTTGGGATGGCATCTTGATGGGAAAACTGAAAGGGATTCTATAAAAAATGTTTCACAATGTAATTTGGATCAGATAGTCCATGAATCAAACATACAACGTACAGATGATGCTCCCCTGAATACATCTATTCAGAATATGAGTGGACATGACTTGGGGGCTGATTTGTGTAGTGAACCTGATGCTAGTACATCAGAATTATTACATCACAGGAATAATGGTGCTGCAAATGCACTCCTATCTCCTTCCAATCATCTTAATGTGTCTGGAGATGAAGATGAAGAGATGTTTCCAGCTGATGACAAAGCTGTTCAATCATGTCTAATGTGTGAGAACAAAAAAGAAAAGCTTGACAGGACTGTAGATGCGAGTGAGTCAGAAAGGGATTTTAGTGAAAATGCTCAGGATTCTGCACTTCTTGAAGCTTCCTTAAGGTCTAAACTGTTTAAACGGTTTGGTACTAGGATTCCATCTAAGACCAGTAGTCTCTATCTCAACAAGGAGCATAATGATAAAGGTGCTTCTGTAGATGCTGAAAATAAGGAGGTGGCCAATGCAAGCACGGGAAAGCGGTCTCTTTTGCCTGACTTGCCACTCTCAGAGGCTGAGCATGTCCAAATGGATGACACTGAAGGTACTTCATCAACCCAACATGTGTGTTTGTGTGTTTTTTTTCCAATTGAAAATTTGAAACTATATATGATAATTAAGGTTTTAAGTCATTTTTTTTTGCATTTGAAAATTTGAAAATGACTTCAAAACTTTATTTTTTTCTTCAAAAAAAGTTTCAAGTAATTTTTTATACCATATAAAAAAGTGATAATTAATCTTTATCTATAATTTAGTTTTTGAGGCATTCTCCACTATAGATTAGGTAATTGGCAAATTTTGGTTGGTTTATCTTTTTTTTTTTGAGCGGTAACTATGGGACTTTTATTAAGAGAGAGAGAGAAACATACATGAAGGGTAAGCAAGAATAGTCCAAGAGACATGGACCAAAAGCAAAAACAAGAACAAATAGAGATATAACAATGAGATGAACAGTTTCCGGTCCCAGTAGAAGAGAAACAAATAGACTCTCCTAACCCCTACTTGAGAAAGATTATAAGTGGAATACTCCATCCAGCTCTGAGTTTACTCCAACCTTCGTGAAGAAGTCAGCTATCCCGTTAGTTGTCCGATTAACCTGTATAAAGGATACCTCTTGCCCCGTACACATGTTCTTTATGTCCCTAACCACTGAGATTAGTTTCCACGGAGGCTGTTTATTTCCCCTCCCTCATTTGATTGTGTTCGCCGAGTCCCCTTCTATCACTAGTTTCCCCTGGCCACAAGATCTCCATAACGTTAGTGCCCTCTTAGTAGCTAAGAGTTCTGACTCATTGGAGTCTCTAACCTCCACTGACTCTGAAAAGATCAAGCGGGATATACCCTTAGAATCCCGAAGAACCCCTCCTATTCCTACAGGTCCAGGATTTTCGATGACTGCACCATCTATATTAAATTTGAAAACCCCTATATCAGGCCAGGGCCATCTATCCAGAATCTTCCTAGAAACTCCACTCATACACCCCTCTCACGAAGTCAATAAATCCATCAACCTGTATCTCTTAAACTCCTCAATCACTGAGAGCCACATGCATAGGCTCCATTTGCACCCAAAACAATCTCTCTCCTCCGGTACTTTTCCCGCATAGATCCTTGCATTCCTCTCCTTCCATATGGACCACATGATTACCCTTGTGATGGTGTTCCATGTTTTTTTCTTTTTCAATCCAAGTACCCACCACCCCTTTATATGACCTATCAAAAACCCATGTTACCCCCATTAGGCCTGCAAAATAATTCCAAAGATGAGTCACCAATAGGCAAGATGCAAAAGGGTGATCCACATCCTCCTCTTGCCTACCGCATAGGACGAAATCGGTATCCTCTTCCAATCTCAACACTCCTCTCCTTACTCGTTCTTTTCTAAAGGAATTTTACCTTTTGCGGTGCACCACACTAAAGATTGTACTCTCAGAGGGGCAATGCCATTCCAAGCTTGGGAGGAGACGTCAAATCGGGTGGAAGGGTCAGAAATTGCCAGATTAACCACTTCTTTCATTGAGAAGGCCCTCGACGAGTCACCTAACCAAATTCTGTAGCGACCCATCCTGCTAGCATGATATTGTCCACTCTGGACTTCACACACAGTCCGCACGGCTTTCAATTGATGAGCCAACCTACTGTTGCTCCTAAAAGACCTCTTGCTAGAAGGGGGATGTCACTCCCCGTCTTCCAACACCTAAACGGGCATGATCTGAGTACACAGTTTTAGATCACCTGTTGTCCTAAACAGGTCTTTCATCATAAGTCCATGGCTATAATTTTTTTCTTTCAAACAAACATAACTACAATCACAAGCCACCAAACTCCTCCGTCCATAACCTGTTTAAAGACATGACATTCCATTCAACATTCCATATAATTTAAAGAGATAAATATCACTCACATAAAGATTTCTAAACGTATCAACTTACTCACATTCCCATAACAATCAAATTATAGTGTTCTCAAATTTAATCCATACTTGAATTTATTTTCCAAGTTTCCACAAATTAAAAAAATAAACGAATAAACAAATTCCTCAAAGTTTCAAATCAAATAAAAACCAGCTTATAATCTAAATGCTAAATTCTGCAATAAACTATGCGTTTCTAAGGATTCTTCGTCGACTCCTCGCATTTTAAGCTCAGTTTTGATTATCGTCCAGACCCAAGTCTAAGGAATTTCCTGCAATGTAAGGGATGAGCTCCATGCCCAGCGAAGAAGATAATAACACAAACATAGCATATGATATCCCTACTTTCTCACATGATATTTTAAATCAACATAAATAACAATTTATTTCATGCTCATGCCTTTGCAAAAGATGTAATGCTCAATGCAAAATGCCATATTCCAACCCCTTATTTACATCTACTGATATTTGGTGGCCTTCCCGATGAATCGAGGTTAACACAACATCGCCGTAGTGGCCTTCCCACCTAAAGTGAGGATAACACAACCTGCCACCAAATAACAATCCTCATGACTTGTCACGGATATCACATCTCTTCTACCGTACTGGTCTTCCCACTTAAAGTGAGGCTAACAACACTACCACTGTCGTGGTCTTCATGACAATTATGGATCGCACCCCTTATACCCAATGCTATGCTCAATGCCGAAAAAACATGCATTAATATTCATAACATGCCTATGGAATTATGAATATCAATCTAAGCAGATTATAACATCATACTCAATATCTCATTTGCTATAGCATGCATAAACCTTGAAATAAACGTAACAATAGTTCAAGCATCATAATTATTTGAATTATATCAACCAATATTCAAAACATGTACAATGAAGATTAATCATTTAACGATATCATACAAATAATTATCAATCTACGAATATAAATCATTGGATCTTTCAACAACATCAATGGTTAGATTCTACAATCCGGACGGATTGAGTCTCCTCACGGCCAATAGAATGTTTAGTCAAAATCTCCCTTACACTATTGTGAGTGAACACCGGATTTCTACCATTATTAACATACTCCCAGTCTATTCTAGATCCAACAATTATATTCCAAACATACAAGACATTGCAATATTTTCATTGCTTAACCACATAATATAAGGAATCATGTTCAAAAGTATGTAGTGAATTGTTTCCCTCACCTAGAATGTGAAATGTATGTGCTAGCAAGGAATTCAAAGCTTTATAAACAAGTCTTTACTCCAAAGTTGCTACAAATTAATTTAGATGTTCTAAGCAATTAAAAACTGATGTTTGTTAAATCTCTTTGGAAAGGTTCATTGATTATTAGTAAGGTGTGTTGTTGTCCCAACTCTAGTTTTATAGGTCACACTAAGGTCCAATGTTAAGAGTGAAAGTTAAGTCCATATACTACATGGCTTAACCACACTAGGGGTCTTGTGGAAATATCTTGGCCAATGGATGGGAAAATAGAATAAAACTACGCTTAGATATCTACTGGGAATTCCAAAGTCCCTTAATAAATACAGGGGGTAGTAAAATAACATAAAACTAGTAATTAAAGCCCTTTCAAAATCTTGAAGTTCAGATAGATTAAAGGGGCTATTTTCAGGTAAAATAACTCATTTAAACAAATCTGGTACAAGCTGTATCAAATAATTTAATAATACTTTAAAGTAATGAGATCAATGAATTGATAAAACCAACAGTACACTTGCATGTATTGGGTGGCTAAAAGTCACCAATAGTTGCAACTTTCAAGCAGTAAACTTTTATTCAGTAGTGTCTGCTGGCACACCTTTTTCAAAGATCTCAGTTATTAATAAAGGAGAAAACTATGGAAGATACTTAAATAATAGAATTAATTATCCAGCCTGTTATGAATAAATTTTAAATAATGGAAGGGAGGGAATAACTCAAGAGCGGATCGGCTGAGAAAAGGTTGGGCTTGATTGTTACAGATACTAAGAATGTCTTACAGCTACAGTCTTACTTAAAACCAAGAAGAAAATAAAGTAAAAGTCTCTCGAAATATATTTGGAATTCATAAACTGTTTTGAGTATCACTAAGTAAAATATTATACTTCACAAATAGTAATCTGAATTTATGAATTGTAATGGGCACACCTTAAAGTACCCAAACCAAGAAGTACTGTGTAAAGGGGTCGGTTAACCAAAACAGTCACAGGATTGGCTGAATTGGAACAGTGGGACAGCAAGGGAACACCTAGGTTTTGGCTGTGTTTTAAAGTCCCAATCAGTCCCCAAAAATCAGCGATGTGAAGACTGAAAAATCAGTCCCAGATAAAGGAATAGAGATGAAAAGAGAAGAGGTATAGTGGGTTTAATAAGTAAAACATCTGAGCAGGTAATTTCGAATACAATAATTAAATAACAGAGGTATGAAGAAACCTCCTAAAAAATTTTGGTTGTTCGACTGCATGGGTGTTTCAAATCCAGGTTAAGAGAGAACCAGGCTGGGTCTTTGCAGGTTCTGTTTGGTAAGCTACAGTGGTTTTACAGGCCTGTTTTGAGACTGAAAACAGTCCTAACCATGGCGATACAAAAGCTGGATGAAAGGTAAAGAAGAGAGAAGAGATCTAAGGATGAAACCACATAAAAAAAAAAAGAGAAAACGAAGAGAGACTTACCGTCCGTAAGGGGTTTTATGTCTGGGCGGATTGGAAGAGCAACACAGAGAAATCAAGAGGCTCGAACTGGCTGCTGTAGATGCTCCTGCAGGTGGCTACCTTCGTCGACTATGAAAGAGGGCGAAGAAGATGTCGATTGGAAGAGGGAGACACAAGGCTCTTGCGGTCGCCGTTTTGAAAGGGTAAAGGAAGAGAAGGCTTCGCACGGTCTTCTTAAAGGGAGGGGAAAGAGGTTGGTGAGAAAATCTAGGGTTTGCTTACCGAAAGCGAAGGAAGAGGAGGAGAGCCGTCGGTAAAGGAATCCCATGGTAGGTGCGGTGGTGGAGTTTGAGAGGGAAAAGGAAAGAAATAGGGAGAGGGACGAAAGGAAATCAGATGGGTTTTGTATCCATCGGGGGTTTAGGGATTTTGGGAGATAAGTCGAAGGAGACTTAAGGAAAACAAGGATAAAAACTCAAGGTGTGGGTCCAAAGGGCCCACACGATTTGTGTAATTTCTATTTTCGGTAAAAAGTTCCGATATTTATATCTTTTTATATGTAAGATAAAAATCCCACTAGACAAATCTCAAAGTGAAGGAATTTTGGGCAATTAAATTCGACCAGGGAAGGTGGGTCCCTTTAAATTATTGATTTTAATAACTTTTCCTTTATTTCTCTTTTATTAATTTGTCAGTCATCAATTAAATTTTATACACTTAAAATTTGGACCTTATTTATTGATTTTTAATTCTTAATAGAATATTTCCAACTGAAATTCAAACTTAGGGGAATTTAAAAGTCTATGTTGACAACTTCTTTTCCATTTACTTAATTTTAATTCGAAGGGGATGAATTTGTAAATTCTTATTGAGGAGAATGTGTGAAATCGGGGTCTATTATTCAATCCCTAAATTCAATTGCGTTTTCCCCAAATAAAGTTATCAAATTAAAAAACAAATCAATTTAAACTATAATAATTTTCTAATTTAATTTTACCCACCGCTACTGATCCGCTACTCCGGGACGGGTCATTAAAGGGGAAGGCTACCACTTATATACCAGGGAATTTCCAATGCAACTAGCAATGTGAGAATTTTTGAGGTGGGGTATTACAATCTATCTCCCTTAAAGTCAGAGTCGTCTCCAGCTCTGCACACACAACAACCAAGCCCACATCCTCAGGCAGAGAGTTGAACTATTCTTTGATACCATTTGTAACAACCCGTCCCTCTAGCATGATATTGTCCGCTCGGGGCTTCACACACGGCCCGCATGGCTTTCAATTGGCGAGCCAACCCACTGTTGCTCCCAAAAGGCCTCATGCTAGAAAGAGGAAGATTACCACTTATATATCAGGGAATTTCCAATGCAACTAGCAATGTGGGACTTTTTGGGGTAGGGTATTACAATATTGTAATACCCCACCCCAGAGGGGGTCTATAGTGTGGAGGAGAATATGTCCCACATTGCTAGTTGCTTTGAAAATTCTCTGGTATATAAGTGGTAGCCTTGCTCCTTCTAGCATGAGGCCTTTTGGGAGCAATAGTGGGTTGGCTCGCTAATTGAAAGCCGTGCGGGCTGTGTGTGAGGCCCACAATAGACAATATAATGCTAGCGGGACTAGTCGTTTCAAATTCTCTCATCTTTCTCTTCTCTTACTATCAAGAATTCTCGGAGCATGAGCTTAAACTGATCAAAACTAACTATCGTAAACTCTGTTAGCCGTCTCTTGAATTATGTCCCAGATGGTAACTCCCCTGTCCATTTTTGTAATAATCTGGAACCCTCACTTGTCTATTACACACTGCCATATAAAGCCTTGGAAATACTTCTTTTAGTGGTCTCTCCTCCAACCAAAAATAATTCTAGAGCAATGTCTTATCTCCCTTTCCCACTAAGATCCTAAGATTCTTTCTATATATTCTCCCCTTCCCCTTACATCTTCCTATTCCCCACTAGGCTCTGACTATTGGGGATCCGTACTTTTCCACCTCGTCTAATTCCCAACCTTTGGATTATTTTTTTGTTTTCCTCATCACCCAAGAGAAAGTTCTTAAACAACTTTTTCAATTTCTAGACGACACCTTTTGGTATCTCGAACATGGACATGTAGTATATAGGAAGGTTTCCAAACACCGACTTAATCAAGGTAACTCTACCAGCTATGGACACGTAACTCCTACCCCACCCCGCGAGCCTTCTCTCCACCCTTTCCACCACCAGGGTCCAAAAACTTTTGTGCCTAGGATTATCCCCAACCAGCTAGCCTAAGTACTTAAAAGGGAGAGTTCTCACCCAACAACCCACCTTCACTGCTAGACTTCTAAGAAAGGGTTCTTCTGTTCCGATTCCAACTAGAGTGTTTTTCCGAAATTAATTCTAAGACCTAACACTAACTCAAAACACCCGAGAACCGCCTTATACCCCAGTAACTCTTCTCTATTCGGTTCACAGAAAAATAGAGTATCGCCAGCAAACTGTAGATGTGTAATGGTCATCCTGTCCCCCCCGGTTGAGAATCCCCTTACTATATCTTAACTCCTTAGCTTTCGCAACTATGTTACTCAACCCCTCCAACAAGAGTGAAAATGAATGGAGATAATGGGATCTCCTTGTTTAGACCTTTGGTAGCCTCTATGGGTGGCGTCGAGGATCCATTAACCAAAACCGAGTAGGTTGAGCCCTCAACATATACTCTCATCCACTTCCTTCATCTAGACCCGAAACCCATTCTCTCAAAAAATAACCTACGAACGACTAGGCGACGAAATTGTACACTTTCTCCAGGTCTATTTTGAATACTAATCTTGCCTTTTTGTCCTTTAGTCTTTAAGTAAACTAATTCATTTGCAACGAGGACTCTATCTAGGATCTGCTTATCTTCCACAAAAATTCCTTGTCTCCCGTACAATTTTAGGAAGGACCTCTTTCAATCTACCCACAACACTTCAATTAAGAGTTTATATATACAACCTACTAAGCTAATGGGTCGATAATGTGAGAGATTAGATGGTCCCTCCTTTTTTGGAGCGAGGGTTATAAATGCGTTTAATCCCTTGTTTATAACCCTGTTTTCATGGAATTTGTCACGGTCCGACCCAACGGACACGTGAGAAACAATAATAATTTTTTTTACACAGCTCATAGTCCAAACACGTGACACCTACACGTGTTGCGAGATTCCTACGGATCATAGGACTTATTGGACCTTTGATTTGATCGAACTGAATTATCAGCTGCCTACATACACCAATGGAGATCAGATCATGCGTAGTTCTCAATTCATTTATTTCATGGCACTAACCCCGTGCTATTCATGATGTCACATCAAGACATTCTAATTACTCTATCGTGGGCCTCATTAATAGAATAGATCTCATCCATCACGGGTCTAGTCAATCACGGGTCTATACCAACCATGAGAACACCGTCAACTATGGGGTTAATGTTACACATGGGATAAACCTCAACCATGGGACCTATATCTGAACATAAATACATCCCTCCTCGGGGACAATACTCTAAATATGGGTCCAATCCTCTATGGAATCAATGCCCTTCGTGGGAATATCTATCCACGGTATACAATACTCATCCATGCTCACAAAGCCCTCCATGAGAATAATCATCTATGGGAAAATAATATCTATCCATAGAACCGTCACGTCCACCATGTGACCAATACGTCTACCATGGGACCACTATATCTATCATGGGGTCAATATGCCCACCATATAATCAATATCTAGGCATGAATCCAATATGGCTACTATGGGAACAACATCCATAGGATTCATCATCCATCCCTGGTAACTCTCCATCAGTGAGTATCATTTATTCATGGGTAATAACCATCCATTAATATAATTACTCCATGGGTATAATCCATCCATGGGCATAATTCATATATTCGTAGAACCAATATGTCTATTATAGGACCAACAGGTCTAACATAAGACCAATACGTCTTCTATGGGACTAACATGTCCACCATAATACCAATACGTCTACTATGGGACCAACATATCCACCATAATGCCAATACGTCTAACACGGGACTAACATGTCTGATATAAGACCAATATGTCTAATATGGGACCAACATGTCCACCATAATACCAATACGTCTACCATGGGACCAACATATCTAACATAAGACCAATACGTCTACTATGGGACCAACATGTCTACCCTAAGACCAACATCCAAGCACCACCATGGGAACCATCATCCATGGGTATACACATCCATCCTTAGTAACACTCTATCAGTGAGTATCATCTATCCATGGGTATAACCATCCATGAATATAATCCCTCCATGGGTATAATCTGTCCATGGGCATAACTAATCCAGGGGAACATCATCTACCATGAGATCTTCTATCTGTAGGAATAACACTCGAATGAATCACTACGTGACTGTGGCAACAATATCAAATCATCATATCATATCATAAATATACCACGACCCTTAACAAGACTTAGGGCCCATGACTTACTAAGCGGGAGACCGACGACTAGCGTGATCAAGTGTACCTCGCCCTTCATCCCTTCACCTCAAGGGTGATTCAGTCAAGCTCTAAGGCGGCCGGACCGCGTCTAATGAAGCTAGCATCACCCCCATGGGGTAAAATAGTATCTAGCTTTGCACATCAACGCACATCAAGTGTACTAAATAGCCGTGAGAGCGCCCTCCAGCGTGTAATATGTGAGGGACCTATTCCTCGACGGCAACCCTACTGGACCAAATCCCCGTAGCCGACCCCACCGTTCAGAATACCTCTCTGGAACGGTCAGTCAACCATCATAATTACGTGAGGGACGTACCCACATCACGTCTCAATATCAAGTGACCAAGTCACATATATATCTCAATGCCATAGTCTCCATATGTTCATATCGAGGCTCCCACAGTCTCACGGCTACTCTAGGCCTTACTCATGGAATCTATATACTTATCTCATCATTTTACCTATACAAATGTGAGACACAATGATCTACTGATCGGACAGTTTCCTTTTTCAACGGACTGAGGCATAACGTTATCAATATCACGTGAGGGACTCACCCATACCCCGCATCAATATAATCAATATCACGTGAGGGACGCATCCATACCACTTCTCAATCATCAATACCACGTGAGGGACACACCCATACCACGTCTCAATATAATCATCACGTGAGGGATATACCCATATCACGTTTCAAAATAATCAAGTGACCAAGTCACGTACACCTCATTGCCAAAGTCCTCATCTGTCCATCTTAAGAATTTTCACAGTTCTCTAGCCACTTTAGGCTTTACTCGAGAACAAACATATATGTCTCATCATATCGGGACTCCCAAGGCATCATAACCTCTTCGGGCATCCTTCGAGGGATGCAACATCTAGCATTAGGGTCTATATTAGGGAAGGTATATCCCACCAATCCCTTTATACCCTTCACATTTGCTCAACATCTTATATCATCCTAAATGTAAATGGATGACACAATGCATGTTTTGATCGAGCTGAGGCACAATGCTCTCAGTTGCCTACGTACCACAGTGGATCAGATCAACCGTAGTTCATCATTTTCACATTTGGGTTAACATTGGGGAGTGGTCCTACTTTTACTTTGGGGAAATCAAACAAGCCTTTCTCAGGATTTACATTACATTCCATGCATTCTCTATCATGCTAGCCTATCCCCATTGTAGCACAAGTTAACCCCCTTGGGTTCTAAGATCATTGACCTTGACTCACCCTTATTACTTAGTCTAACCCTTTATCAAGTTCCTCTTCAAATTATGGAAATTTGTTCTATACACGGTTAGGTCGATCCACCACAACCATTATCAACATAGGTGCTTACCAGTGATGTACACATCATCACATAATTCAAGCATGGCATTAAAACACATTCATCATGCTTATTATGAGTTACCCATCTAAGAATTTCGATTACAATCATGAGAATTTATTTGATACGTACATTACTCATAACCATATACAAGTATGGGAAGTTATCAAGGTCTTACATTACACATTTTGGGAAATTTTGATTTATCATACATTCTATCATACTTTAACACATTATAAATGTATGAATTCTCAATTATAGCAAACATTTAATCATAGGGAACTTGGGAAACTCATACATATGTATCTGATACAATAATTTCACATCAATCACACATAGGCACGCAAGGAGGTCAAACCATAACCGTACACAACTATGCATTGGAGTGTGCACAAAGCAATATGATCAAACATATTATCACACACCTTTTGAGCATGGAATTTTACAAATATTCCCAATGTTCCAAGTGTATGGCATTCTTCAATTTTACCCAATGTTATCGAATTCGAATCATATTGAAATCGGTCTATAGGTGTGAATCGAAAATCGTAAAATCGTATGATTCATATATCCTCTTATTCCCGTAACCATTTTGTTGACCTGAGGTATTACAAAATTCTTAAAAAATCCTTAAGAAAGTTTGGTCCTTCCATACTCCAACAAGTCTTAATGAATCTAAAATTAAAATCTTCTGGGCAAGGAGCTTTATCCCCTTCTAAATTGTCTAACGCTCGTTTCATCTCTTCCAAACTGAACTCCCTCTATGGCCATTCTGCCCTCTACTCCCTAATTCTATTGAATTGAACACCTTCTAAGAGTGATCTAGATGAACCGGATCCTCTCAATGAGGCCAATCTCAAGGTGCTAAAAGGAGAGAAATGATCATCCTGGGACCACTCTGACAATGGGGAACGAGAAGGGAAGGGGATTGGGATTTGATCCTCAAACGGGAGAGGATACAATAAAAAATTATAAATTATAATAAAATATATATCACTAGTGGATACTTGAGAACATAAAGTTCAATTAAGTATCTCTTTATATTGATTTCCTTCTTTATAAAATTTTGACATTTTCCAAAACATTAAACATTTTTCAAACTTTTAGAATGTATCAAAATTTTGACTTTCAAGGATCTAAAACTTCACTCATCCTAAGTTTCCCACTTTTCTTATTTTTTCTTATTTTATATATTTTCAAAAACGAAAAATAAGAGGAGAGAGAGAGAGGTTTAACACTGATACCATGGTATGAGCGATAGGTATCAGCCCCTGATTTGATGGCACCAAGCTATTAGAATGTGACGTGGCGTAAGAATGCATGCATGTGAAATGTCTCTTCAAAGAGCAATTCAAATTTGAAATTTTAAAGATTTTTATTGAATTCAATTGGGTAAATTTGAAATTGAATTTTCTCAAATTTAATTGTCACTTTTTGAACTTACCTTAATCCAATTTGAAGTCCAAACAAAGATTTTACTGAAAACTCATGGAAGATTGCAAATTTCAACCATAAGCCTTCATCATTAAATATGTAGAAAAAACTAATTAAAAGCTAATAAAATTTGTTACAAATATTTACTCAAAATGTTAAAAATATAAAATATAAAATATAAAATAAAATAATATCATGATAAAATTATTTTAAAATATTTGGAAGATATCCTCAATGGAAGGAAATATCAAAACACTTACCAAATTTGACGATTACCAGACCCGGTCACCATCCCTGGATAATGACGACATCTACAGTTTCTGTACAGCCAGTCAATAGTAAAGTCTTCAAAAGCAACTTCTCTGCTTTGTATCAACAATGTGACAATGATAAAAAAGGGTATGAAGCAAGTGTGTCCTGGAATCATAATAAAGAATACTGATCAGAGGGAAAAATCACAAACTATATACTTGATACAGAAGAATAATCCTCTGATAGGACCCATGGTTTTTTGTTCTGTGTAATCCTGTGAGTATACATCATCTATTTACCCAACCCCTAATTTCCAGTAGTGAATGTTAATCTCCAACATGCCCTCGTGTTTGTAGTGAATGTTAATCTCCAACATGCCCTCGAATTGAAACACTAGCATCTGCAGTTAGTTTCCTGTGATAATCGAAACAAGGTAAGGGTATGGTAAGTATTTCTGTCACTCTGCTTTTACGAGGGGATCTGCACTTCAGGTAAAAGTGAAGAAAAGCTTCAACAAAGACTCAATTCTTAGGCATACGGTCTCCCTATAGCGTCTAATATAACAAAAACCAATTTTATAGCAATGATGCTGCCATCCCCCAGCTTAATCAAGTTTGACACCTCTTCCATTTGCTGCCTCAACAACGGCATTCACATTCTCCAAATTTCTTAGACAAGTTGTAATAGGATCTCCACAACTTAAGTGAGAACAGATATACTAATACTGGTGAAATCTCTCAGATATGTCCCACATTCTAAGATCATCCAATAGAACAGCTTCTTCTAACCATACCCCTTCAGGTGCTGCCGGAAAGGCCTGAAATATGAATTCACTAAGAGGGAACCTGCCCAGAACAAAACATTAGTAGAGGCGGGCAAGAGTGGAACTTTGAGCCATTAGCTTACACACTAACGTAGCTAATTGATGCAGGACAACAGATAGGGTAATCCTAAATGCCTAATGTGGTTATGAAAAGATTAAAAGAGATGAAAATAGTGCACCCTAAATCTAAAATTGGCTGAAATTAAATTCCGATTAATACCCGCATTGAATTAATATAAACTTTACCGCACATAATCATGCAAATACTAAGAATCTAATGTGCTTAATGGGACTAATGGAAAATTAAGCAATGAGTCAATCCCGACGAATATGAAACCAAACATGGGTTGCACGGTTGCTTATTCGGTTGTTAAACTGGTTACTTAGGATTTAGGCACATGATATAACTTAGGTTTCTATTGAAATAAAAGGGGATACGAATGGAAAAAGGCAAGATACAGAGAGTTTGTTTGTGCAGTGAAAAAAAGGTCAAGACAGTAGCGATGGACGAGTGGAACTTGTGGAAAAGGCGTCAACAGGGGAGGGTTTTGGGGACATGGTAGCGAGGGAGAGGCTTTGGAGGGAAGGCGAAAGGGGTGAAGGGGTCTGTAGTTTGTAACGGCAAAAGGAAAGGCTTTACAGAGGGACGACGGCCAAGGAAGGGAGGTTTGGGTGTTGCGGCAGCCAGGGATAGGAAATCTGGGGGTTGCGAAAACAGGGAAATGGATTAAAAGGGTAGGCGACAATGGATAGGGACTTGGGATGATTCGGCAGTCACGCTCTGGGTTAGGGATGGGTAGGCAACTGGGAGGGACCTTGGGGAAGAAAAAAAAAAAAGAAAAGAAAAGGAAAGAGAAAAAAGAGAGAGATGAGAAGAAGAAAATACCTGTAGGGGATTGAAGATTTCACACCTTCGGGGCTTCTTGCCTCTCCGATTTCTCACCAGAGTTCCATGGTTTCTCACCAATATCATGCACATGAGGCAAAGGTAAATCTCTTTATTTCATTCATCATTTGAACAAGATTACAGGAGGGGCTTTATAAGATTACCTTATCCCTAAATAAGGAAAATCAAAATTACATTAACTACCCTCATCTAAACATAGCTTAAAACTAAATCACTTAACAAAGAAGAAAAAAAAAACACGAAAGCAAAAAACAGAAAAGTGCTCCGCATCACTAATTGATAGTTGGCTGGGAATATATCCATCAGTGCCTCAACAAGATCAACCAGATCTGAGAGTTTCCCAAAATTCTCAGGCAAAAGTGTTGTGCCATACAGTTCTTTGAGAATTGAATTCATTAGAGAACAATCCAATGAGACTGGACCTAACATATTACTGATAAGATGTCTGACTCTTGGCTTCTTGATGCTTCTAAAAAACAATCTAGACAATGGCTCGGAGATTGGAAGGGATTGCACATCCACAAAGTAACTGACAAGAAGGCCTGGTACTTCTGTGAGACGAGTTTCTCTAGTCAAGTCAGTCCCATAAAAGAGAATAAACGCAATATGCTCTTTTATGCAATGGTTAAATTTTCAGCAGCAGCAATTCGATGCTTTTATCAGTTCCAGTGCTTGATGCTTCTCATTATCTTTCAACTCTACTGAAGGCCATTCCAATTCAAATGGTAGTACTTGCCTAAACTCAAGCCGTTGTACAACCACTTCAGGTAGTTTCTTATAGATAACTAGGTATACACAACAACCCAAAAGATACATTTATCGGATATCATCAAGCATCTGAGGATATCTAAGAGAGGGAACTGTCTACGCAAATGAAAACCCTGTTCAGGCAATAGAGGATTGTATATTCTCAAGATAATCTTTTCCACATCATCTGACATGCATAAGAAATCGACCATCTGCAAGAACAGGTCCAAGACTGTTAATGTACATAAGCCAGAGTTCATAAGAACATTTGTTTGCTGGATCTGGAAAACAAAGCAAAGACACAGGTATCATATTCAATGAATTATTTTTGGAAAATCAACGAGTAGTCTTTTCAACTAAGAAACGAAGTTAGAGATTAGAAGGATGACCATCGAGAGCTCTCCTAATCGCTCTCAACTAAGAATCGTATTCAGCCCATCGCCGCTCACTGGAAAATGTTTTGGGAGGGCCACTGACTTTGACTGGGGCTACGCTGGTGTGTGGAACAGGAACAACCTTCCCGGGTGCCGGTCTCCCAGGTTTATCTCCTCTTTGAAAGTATGCAGGGCGAACCTGCAAGCTACGACCCTCCAGACCATGTCCATTGAGTTCTCGGACAGCTGTCTCAGCTTGTTCCTCATTGCTCATTCACACGAATGCAAAGGTACGGCCTGCAATATCCTTTTTCCTGGGAACAAATGTGTCCTTGACCATCCCCCAACGACGGAAAACCCCCTGGAGCCAACTGTTTGTGGTGAAGTCCGGAAGGATCCCAACGAACAGTGTCACTGAAGGGTCTTTTCTGCTACTTTTGTATCTCCTCCTTTTTGGTTGCTGCCACCCTTCCCCATCCGCTGACTCCCTTCATCCCTCCTGGTCCTGATGCTGGCCACCGGAGTTCCGGTGGGGATCCTCCCCTCCCTGTGCTCTCTGACTCTCGCTGGTACACTCTTTTCTCGCTCTCTGTCTCTCACTCTCTCGTTCACTATCTCGCTCACTCTCTTGCTTTCTCTCGCTCTCAGCTAAACAAGCTTGTTGTATGTTGGTTTTAAGCACTTTCCTTTTAATGAACAATTAAAAGTAAACTAGGGTCTTTGCCACCTGGTTCTTAGGTTGTAAGTAAGAGTGCATCAATTTTAGTTTATCATGCAAAGGTTGGGATTTTCTATAACTGGTTGAACAAATAAATACATAATCAGATGTGATTCTTGTTATGGTTATCTACTTTCTGCAAAATTTCAGTACTTACTAAAAGAACTACTTTGCCTTGGATGGGCTTCAGTCCTTGTGATTCATGCTTAATGTAACAATTGATATGCATGAAGTCAAGATTATCAGATTCCATGGTATGTATTCAGCTTCACAAGTATGCATTTGATACTTTTTCAGGTCTTGAAATGCCCGGGAGCAGAAATTTTCAGGTTCAAATACATGATCAGGATCAGAGTTTTTGTGAGAAGTTCAATTCAGATTCTGGCTATTGTCAGAGCACTGAACCTGCCGAGAGCAGCTCATTGAAAGAATCTTTCAGGCCAACCTCTGTATCTGTTTTCTCTTTGTCTTCACTTTTGAAGAGTGTATTCAGACATTTGAAGTTACTAATGCCAGAAAATTATGAAGTAATTCAGAGCAGCAAAGGTGGGAAGGAAGTTCTTACTAGGATTCTGCATGAAAAAACTGTAAACTCCTATGAGAGTCTGATAAATGTTGTTGGGACACAGTCAGCTCAAAACTGTATAGGAGAAGCAAGTAAAGGAAAACTGGACTCTTGTAATCCTACAATTGATCCTTTCTGGCCTCATTGTATGTTTGAACTTCGAGGAAGATGTAACAATGATGAATGTACATGGCAGCATGCCAGAGACTACAGTAAAAATACGAGGATGCTTAGTGGTTCTGTTCACTCTGGTATGGATGCCATATCATTTATTCTGTATGAGAGGTTCTCTATGATAAATCTTCATATTTATGATATTTTAAAATGCCTACCATTGGTCTACATTGCAGAGGATCTGAAAATTGCTGATGCACATGGTCTTCAACATGGTTCCCGCTGTTATACTTTGCCAATTCCAACTTACAGGATTGATAATAAACTTATAAAAGCTGATGGGCATTCATATGGATGTGTGCTTGCTCGATGCATGTGTCAATACTGGGAACGAGGTTTCTGCACTTACTTTGCTGTACCTTTTTCTATTCAGAGAATTCTACCTCCAGATGTACCATCCTTGCATGCTGGTGATGATTGTGCTGAAGATTGTGATAGTGCAAGCAGGCTCTCTTTGTATTTTCCCAATCCAGATGGCACAATGGTTTGTCGAATGCATTCTAAATTTATAATTTATCTTCCCTACTGCTCAACGTCTCCATGCTCTGTTTAAACCACAGTACTAAATATTTATTATTTTACATTACTATGGTTGTCCTATCTTATGAATTATGGGCAATGCTAGTGTGATCCTGGCCAGCTATTCTTTTTGCATACGATGAAATATACATTTCCCAGCTAAAATGACTTGTCATATGGTTATGCTACCCAGATACATGCAAATAGATTTGGTTGTGCTAGCTTTATTTTACATGTTTTCAAGTTTTTCCTTCAATTATATGGTGTCTGCTTTGGTTCTTCCCACACTTTCTTTGTTGCGATATTATGTCATTATTTCTCCTAGATAAATTTTGTTGTTGTTTTTATTTCTACTCTTGTAGCTTGACTTCTTTGGCTTTGTTCCCAAGCTACTTGATTCACAAAATCTTTTCTACAGGTAGGTAATGGCATCTGGGATTGCAAATGGTGGTTTTGCTGCACGCAGAACTCTGGCATCCTTCGATGTTTTTCATTTATTTTTTAATATCTCAATTTGAATATTCTTAATGCTTTTAAAAAATTGGTTATTCCGGGGTCTTATGGTTTTGTATTTTTTAAAGTTTTTTATTCGTTTGAGTTACTTTATCATTTTATCTGGTAGATTTGAGCTTACATCTGTTACAAAATGTCCTTCTATGTGCTCTTGGCCCATATTCTAGATTATTCTAATTGCACACTATCATGGCTTTTATGTAGAGGCATGACAGGCAAGGTTTAGCTGAATTTGAACAATCATTGGAGTTGGCAATAGATCTGTTCTATATGAATGTCAAACAAGAGGGAAAGAAAAAGGTTATTTTTTTGCCATTTTCTTATGAAATATTTACTGCATTTTTGTGACCATTCTTGCAGTTTCTTGACTATGGTCATTTCACTGTTTTATAACTATTCCTAGTGGTGAAACTTGGGTCGGGCTTTGACCGCGACTCGCATGACCCGACTCGCATGACCCGACCTGAAAATTTTATGGTTTGGGTTACACTTTTTTCAAATTAGGGTCGGGTCGGGTTAATGAAAAAAACTTGCTTGAAATTCAGGTTGGGTTGGGCTGAAGAAAATGCAACCCTACCTGACCCGACAGGGCTGATCCGACCCGATTTTCATAGCAATATAAAAACTAATTTCTAAACCTTATCCATTCCTCTTGTGTGAGACCTCAGCCGTTCCTGCCTTAGCATTCCTGCAGTTCATCGAGCTCCTACCTTATGCGATTCTTCCTTCGATCGATCGATCAGTTCTTCTATATTTCTCTGCTCTCACTTCTCTCGCCTTCTCTCACCTTCGTTCACCCACACTTCCTGAACAGTGACCGCTGCTGCCCCCTGAACGCCAGATACTTCCATCTTAGGCCACTGACCTTCCTTGGCGGACGCCCTACCGGCTGCTGTCCTAATCGAACCTTCTCCACTCTGACTGCTGTTTGGCTGAACCAGATGCCACTTCTGACTTTGGAATTGGTTGCTGTCCTGTAACCAGTGACAATTTTCCTTTCCCGTGCGAACTAGGTGTTACCCAGTTCTATCTTCCTCACAATTCTTCAGGTAATCAACATCACCAGTGTATTCTGTAATTATTGTCTAGTCCTTTATGAATCTATCTGCCTATACAGTGAACCTGTTTCAACCAAATACTCATCCCAGGAGAAAGGCACAGAGAGGAGATCAATTAGAATGAACCCACATACCCCTCACATGGATCAAAGACAACCAAAAGCGGAGGCCATTCTTCCCTTTCCATCATGCTCTTGCAGAGTCTCAAGGTTTCCAATTCTGTAATAGATTCCAGGCTACAAAACGGGTCTACGTTATGTGATTCAGCCTTGTAACTCTAAATTAACACTATTAAATGAATATCTTCAGATCTTTTGAAATGGGACTTCTGCTGAGTTTCAAAATTCCCTCTCTAGAGTTTTTCTTTCACCAAAGATGAAGTTTATTTGGATAATTTCAACAATTCCACGTTACCTTGCTCTCTCTAATGCTAATATGCTTTTTTTTTTTGGAAAAGTTTTTGAGGCTGGTTGTTGTTAAAGTAGGATCGCAAATACATATCATGTCTGGTCTAAAGTAAAAGTTGGGATCTTCAAGAACTGGTCTTTGAGTGATCAAACCTTGAGAGGGGGTATCAAAATGTAGTCTTTTAACTACCAAGCCTTGAATTGTTATTCTTTTTCTTTCTTTTAATTTTGTTCAGCAACAAGAACATAAAAATTGAGAAAATAGGTCGGGTCAGGCTGCATGTCCAATTCGGGTTGGATGTGTAGGTCCAATTCGGGTCGGGTCGGGTTAAAAAATTTTGGTTGCCAACTCGGGTCGGGTCGGGTTCAGCCATTTTTGACATGGGTTAGAGTTGGGTTTATCAAAACCCGACCCGACCCGACCCGACCCACCCGAGTTTCAGCCCTAACTATTCCTATTCCTATGTTGTGCCATGGCGAAACATCTTTTGCTATTTAGCTTTTGATTTTTGCAGGCATTAGATGTACTATACCGAGCTATTGTGGTGAATCCAACTTCCATTGTTGCGTGGATCATTTTTCTGCATATTTATTATAGGAAAGAAAAGCTTATTGGGAAGGAAGACAAGTTTCATCAAGCGGTATGTTACTACGTTATATTGAAATAAACCAAGCTATGTATCAGTAGATTTAGTGATTTTCAAATCTTTATTTTTCTTGAAGAAGTGATTATATATGGATTTATATGTTGAGCTCTCGATGGGCATCCTTTTAATCTCTAACTTCGTTTCTTAGTTGAAAAGAATTACTCATTGATTTTCCAAAAGCAATTCATTGAATATGATACCTGTATCTTTGCTCTGTTTTCCAGATCCAGCAAAACAAAGGTTCTTATGAACTCTGGCTTATGTACATTAATAGTCGCATACAGAGTGGCGATCGGCTAGGTGCATATGATGCTGCATTGTTGACTTTTTGCCATTTACCTTGTGCTGTTCAGAAGGAAAGCATATATGGAAGTGCATGCATCTTGGACCTGTTCTTGCAGATGGTCGATTTCTTATGCATGTCAGGTGATGTAGAAAAGATTATCTTGAGAATATACAGTCTTCTATCGGTTGCACAGGATTTTGGTATGCCTAGACAGTTCTCTCTCTTAGATATCCTCAGATGCTTGATGATATCCGATAAGTGTGTCTTTTGGGTTTGTTGTGTATACCTAGTTATCTATAAGAAACTGCCTGAAGCGGTTGTACAACGGCTTGAGTTTAGGCAAGTACTACCATTTGAATTGGAATGGCCTTCAGTAGAGTTAAAAGATAATGAGAAGCATCAAGCACTGGAACTGATGAAACTGGCTGTAGAGATGGTGACACAAGAGATTCCTGATGAACCACATGAAACAGATCCCTCGAAAAAAACTTCCCTCAGATCAGCACATGCATTGGCTGTTAACCACGTAAGATGTCAAGCAGCACTTGAAGGCATAGGTAGTGTAAAGAATTTATTTATTGATTACGTGAAAGTGTATCCCACCTGCATAGAACTTGTTCTTATGTCAGCTCGCTTGCAGAAAGATTTAGGGGGTGATGTGTGTTTTGAAGGGTTTGAAGGCGCACTGTGTTGTTGGCCAAATGATACCCCTGGTGTTCAGTGTATCTGGAACCAGTATGCTGAGTATGCTTTGGAGAATGGAAAAGTTGATTTGACCAAAAAGCTTATGCTCCATTGGTTTGAATCTTTTTGGAAAGGTAAAGATCCAGAAAACAAGAAACAGAGTAGTGGGGAGAATGGTTTCCATTCTGACTGCAAGGATGAGTTGTTTGGATTGCTTAATCTCTCTCTTCATAGATTGTTGGAGAATGATGTAGATGAGGCTCGTCTAATTATAGATAAAGCATTGAAGCTTGCTGCTGCTGAAAATTTAAACCATTGCATAAAAGAGCATGTTGCATTTCTTCTCTTTTATGGGACTGACTTGACTAAAGAAACTCCTCTCACAAAAATACCTGACCTTCTTGTCAGTTACTTTGTGGATGTGCAATCCTTTCCCATCTCCGAGCCATTGTCTAGAATATTCTTTAGAAGCATCAAGAAGCCAAGAGTCAGACGGCTTATTGACAAGATGATAGGTCCAGTCTCGTTGGATTGTTCTCTAATGAATTCAATTCTCAAAGAACTGTATGGCCCGACACTTTTGCCTGAGAATTTTGGGAAACTCTCAGATCTGGTTGATCTTGTTGAGGCACTGATGGATATATTCCCAGCCAACTATCAATTAGCTATGTCAGTGTGTAAGCTAATGGTTCAAACTTCCACTCTTGGTGGGGTCGCCTCTACTAATGTTCTGTTCTGGGCGGGTTCCCTCTTAGTGAATTCCATATTTCAGGCCTTTCCGGTAGCACCTGAAAGGATATGGTTAGAAGCAGCTGATCTATTGGATGATATTAGAATGTGGGACATATCTGAGAGATTTCACCAGCAGTCTGTATTGGTATATCCGTTCTCACTTAAGTTGTGGAGATCCTATTACAACTTGTCTAAGAAATTTGGGAATGCGAATGCCATTGTTGAGGCAGCAAATGGGAGAGGTGTCAAACTTGATTAAGCTGAGGGATGGCAGCATCAGTGCTATAAAATTGGTTCTTGTTATATAAAGCGTTGTTGGGAGACTCCATGTCTAAGAATCGAGTGTTTGTTGAAGCTTTTCTTCACTTTTACCTGAAGTGCAGATCCCGCCGTAAAAGCAGAGTGACAGAAATACTTACCATACTGACCTTGTTTCGTTTATCACAGGAAACTAACTGCAGATGCTAGTGTTTCAATTTGAGGGTCTGTTTTAGATTAACATTCACTGCTGGAAATTAAGGTTTGGGTACATAGATGACATATACTCACAAGATTACACAGAAAACAAAATGCCATAAGTTCCATCAGAGGATTATTCTTCTGTATATCAAGTATATAGTTTGTTATTCTTTTAGCTCTCTCTCTCTGGATGCTTGGCAAAAATTTCAGTTATGTTCAATTTTGCTCCTGTCTGACTTGCTGTAATTACTGATGAAATTTTGCTTACAAGAAGGTAGAGTAACAGTAGGGTTTAAGATTTGGTGGTGTTTTCTATCCAGTTTTCCTGGTTTTGATGGTTGTATTTTGACCTAACTTGATTGGAAATGGTAAATAATGACTTGCACGCTGCAGTAGTTTCCTCAGATCAGTATTCTCTACTCTATTATGATCCAAGGACCCTCTTACTGGATCTGGCACTCGTGCTTCATACATTGTTGATATGAAGCAGAGAAGTTGCTTTTGAAGACACTATTATTGGCTGCCTGTAAAGAAAGTTAGAAACTCTGTAGATGTCATTATCCAGGGTTGGTTAAGATTTAACTCCGGCTGTAATCGTGGAATTTAGTAAATGTTTTGATATGTCCTTCCGTTGAAGATATGTTTCAAATATTTTAAAATAATTATAACAATTTTTATTTTTGTTTTTATATTTTTAACATTTTGAATAAACATTTGTAACATATTTTATTAGCTTTTAATAAGTTTTTCTACATATCTAATGATGAAGGCGTATGGTTGAAATTTGCTTTCTTCCATGAGTTTTCAGCAAAATCTTGGTTTGGATTTAATTATTCAAATTGGATTACGGTAAGTTCGAAAGGTGACTAAATTAAATTTGAGAAAATTCAATTTTCTAATTTACCCAATTGAATTCAAGAAAAATCTTTAAAAGTTTAAATTTGAATTGCTTGTCACATGCATGCATTCATTAGTTAAGCTACGTCACATTCAAATGGCTTGGTGCCATCACATCGGGGCGATTCTTATAGCCGATACCATGATATTAGTGTTACGCTCCTTTCTCTTTTTTATTTTTTGTTTTTTTCAATTACTTAAAATAAGAAAAAAATGAAAAAATGGAAGACTCAGGGAGTATTTTTTGTAAGTAATTACTTTTATGAAGTTTTAGATAGTTGAAAGTCAAAATTTAAAGGAAATCAACATAAGGAGACACCTAATTGAACTTTATATTCTCAAGCATCCACCAATGTTATATCTTTTTATTATAATTTATAATTTTTTTTATTATAGAATTATATGAGATGTATAAAAATGTTAAATTAGGGCTGCAACTCTGGTCGGGTTTTGACCCAAACCGCATGACCAGACCTAAGAAATCATGCAGGTCGGGTTGAGAATTTCGGATCAACAAGTCAAGTCGGATTGTGAAGACAAAAATCCACATGGAATTCATGTCGTGTCGGATTGAGGATTTTACAAGTTAACTTCACCCGACTTGACCCATCTAGAATTAGACTAAAATGGGTTCAAAATGCTGGTCGAGTCAGAACTCGAGTTGATTTGTGTTAAAATTTGAGTTGGGTCAGAACTCGAGTTGATTTGTGTTAAAATTCAGATCGGACGGGTCAAGAATTCCGGATTGAGAATTCAGGTCGAATCAGGTTGAGTTCCATAAATATTAACTTTGGTTGGGTCGGATTTCTTGAAACACGCCCTAGTTGAAGTATTAAAAAAAGGGAGCACTTACACACACCCGGATTTCCTGCCTCTACACACCCGTTTCTGAAATTTTGGGTGAAATTACGATTTTACCCTCCGATTTTCATTCATTCGAATGAATGCCCAGTTCATTTTGGCATTCATTCGAATGAATGAATTCGAATGAATCATTCATTCAAATGAATGCCCGTGTGTAATTTCAATTCATTCAAATGAATGGGCTGAGCAGTAACACGAAATACTGCTCAGCCCATTCATTCGTGTTACTGCTCAGCCCATTCATTCGAATGAATGGATGATTCATTCGAATGAATAGTAATAAAATGACTTTCATTCCATCAATTCATTCGAATGAATAAACCATTCATTCGAATGAATGGACGTTCATTCGTTCATTCGAATGAACATGAAGGAAATGACCGTCACGAATCATTCGAATAATTCATCACGAATCATTCGAATGATTTAGATCTGAACATGAAGGGAGTCACGAATCATTCGAATGATTCATCACGAATCATTCAGTATACAGTATACAGTAAATTCATTAAAATTCTTTTAAAATTTTAAACTTATTTTTTGATCACCGTGTATTTCCAAAATTTCTCAAATTGAATATCTAGACTAATTAAGATAACCTGATAAAAATACCTTAAGACTTCAAGGTCTTTTGACACTCCTAAATATTTAAAACACAGTATTTTACAAATAAGGGTATCCCTAGGGTGTGTCAAAAATACATTTGAAAGTGTCAAAAGACCTTGAAGTCTTAAGTTATTTTTATCAGGTTATTTTAATTAGTCTAGATATTCAATTTGAGAAATTTTTAAAATACACAGTGCTTAAAAATAACTGTCTTTATTTTAAAACATAGACCGTTATTTTTTAAGAACTGTGTATTTTCAAAATTTCTCAAATTGAATATCTAGACTAATTAAAATAACCTGATAAAAATACCTTAAGACTTTAAGGTCTTTTGACACTTTCAAATGTATTTTTGACACACCCTAGGGATACCCTTATTTGTAAAATACTGTGTTTTAAATATTTAGGAGTGTCAAAAGACCTTAAAGTCTTAAGGTATTTTTATCAGGTTATTTTAATTAGTCTAGATATTCAATTTGAGAAATTTTGGAAATACACAGTGATAAAAAAATAAGTTTAAAGTTTAAAAAAAAATATTTGAATAATATTATGTTTACTGCTGAATGAATGAACGGCTGAAAGAAGGAATCATTTGAATGAATTGAACGGCTGAAAGAAGGAATCATTTGATTGAATGGGCTTCATTCATTCGAATGAATGAAGCCCATTCATTCGAATGATTAGTTCATTTGAATGAATGGGCTGAACAGTATTCCGTGTTACTGCTCAGCCCATTCATTCGAATGAATTGAAATTACACACGGGCATTCATTCGAATGAATCATTCATTCGAATGAATGCCAAAATGAACTGGGCATTCATTCGAATGAATGAAAATCGGAGGGTAAAATCGTAATTTCACCCAAAATTTCAGAAACGGGTGTGTAGAGGCAGGAAATCCGGGTGTGTGTAAGTGCTCCCTAAAAAAATTATACAAAGACTTTAAAAAGTCTATTAATCACATTAAAGGCTCTTTATTTAATTGTAGAAACCTTTGTGTATCAATTTTTTTTTTTTTACAAGAAATTTGAAAATAAAAAGCATCTTTGAAATCTTCTTTTAATAAATTTCAAAAAAAATATTGAAAAATTATATAGATATTTATAAACTATGTGAATAACATTAATACATCTTCTATTAATTTCATAAACACTAAATATTATTTCGTTAAATTATTTTCAAATTTTAATTTTTAGAAATTTTAGATTACCTTATAGCCGAAATTCAAAAAATAATAATGAAAATAATTTAAAATGGTGAAAATGATAAAAATAATTCAAAATAACTCTAAAATAGAATAACTTGCTTAACCCTTTGAAATTTTAATATTTTGGTGAAAAAAAAACTCAAAAATCGGTCAAAACCAATTTAAAAAAAAAATTAAAAATGCATTTGGCTAATATTGGCGATTTTGACCTTTCTAAAATACCACGTTATGGTCGGCTCTAGGACAATACCTATGAGCCAATATTTGATTCTATTGTTCCATCAGGATTTTCATTTAAATGGGAGAGGGGAGTACTTATTTCCTTTTCATATTTTGCAAAAGTTCTCTTTGTTATGCCATCTTTGAGTCCTTTTCCTGCTTTCTTCCCTTTCTTTCCTTCTCAATTCTATTTTCCCTATTAGTACAATGGTGATAGCAAGACGTATTAATGGAGCTCAGTCTATGGTGAAGATAAGAAGTCCAGTTGTGGTAGCTACAAAAGGAGGTTGTCATCCTGTGTATATTCAGGGAGCCTATTTCTACTCTAACCTCCATTCACATATCTGCCTAGGGATGAAGTAACCTTCAGACAGAAAGACCTCCTCTCCACACTTAAATTCCTTATTATACTAGTCACAAAGAGCCCCTGAAATCTCACTTCGCCTAGGGCCCATGAGATTTTAGGGAATCTCAAAGCTGGCCATGTGTATTACTATTAAAATTGTTTTCTACAGAGTTATCATTTCTTCATGTTGGTCTCCACGAAAAGGATGCAATTTATTGGTGTTGGAAAGAAGCGATGTGAGCTCAGCACTGCTTGGACTCTAGTTCAATAAGATCTTCATATGATTGCAAACATTTGAAGGCTGGAATTGGAAATGCCATATAGATGTGTATGATTTCGAAAACCACCGAGAATAGTCCTTTAGGAGAGTGAAAATTGAACTCAAGATTTGTCACCTGTAGAGATAGTTTTTTGGCCATCACTCCAACCCCGAATTAATTTAGAAAAAATTAGAAAACTTCAAAAAAGGCTTTACCTCTAAAAAAAACTCCAAGGCTCCAAAATTCATCAATTTTGGAGAAGAATTTCAGATGCAAAATTTTTCAAATAAATATGAATTTTGTCTCTCCAAAATACCGAAGTTAGAGAGAACAAAAAAATAATGAATTGATCACCAAAATACTAATTTAATATCCGCACAATTTCACATGGGAACTTGAAATTAAATAGGGAACCAAGATATTTCAATCACAATGGAAAAATCAAGGTCCAAACTCACCTTTGTTGAATTTTTCCTCTATGGAAAAATAAAAAGGCTTCAATAATTTAAATTTCAGAAAAAATAATTTACATTAATTAATTTAAATTGCAACCATGAAATTCATAAATTGCACAACTAAATTAATTAAAAGAAAAAATAATTGTGCAAAAAAATTCAAACATAAAAGCAACTCACTAAAGGATTCGAGAGAAACTAAGCTTTCTAGCTTCAATTGATAAATCCCAAATATATACTCTGTTTGGTCGGCCATGCCTCTCTTAACTCTTAAGTAGAGATTTACAATGTAATTGAAAAAAAGAAAAATAATCCCAAAGATTGCCCATGCCACCTCCATCTCAATTTTCTAGTTTTTAACCCAAACTACCAATAACCATGTGCCATGTGACATTATTACATCATTATAATAAAATAAAAAACTGAAAAATCCCAATGTCGGTGATGTCTCTTGCTTGCTTAAAGGAGAGAGATTTTGTTGCCTTTTGAGATTGAATGGTTCCAAAGAAAAGGAGAGGGAATATTTTAAGTAGGTAGGAATTAAATAGGTTGTGAAAATTAATCCCCCAGAAATTCCATGTGCTTTTAATTTGAATCTCTTTCTTGGACTAAATCAATCTCAAAATTTGTAATTAAGGGTCCCAACCCATAAGCCAATTATTTAAAATATTTTGGGACAAAATAAACCTTTAGTGAGCCCTTTTTGCACATTCAAAATTTTCATGTGCTAAAAGTGTTATTTCAGGTATAGGTAACAATAATGACCATTTGGGACTCCTTGGCCATAGATGTGTGTTACATTGTTCCTATACAAGGATTATAACAGTAATAATGTAATATGCTTTTTATTTTGTCTCATATTCGAAGAAAATTTTGGAGGGATTATTTGGAGTAACTCCTAATCAGGGGTTATCTCAGACAATTTGAAAACCTCTCTCGTGAAAAGGTTTTTAAAAGTTAAGGGCAAAGGGTAAGAAATTGATTTTTTATCCCTCCCTCATCCTTGGTATTTCATATTTGAGTTGGAGAGGCTTTTGCGAGCAGGATGGTGGCCTTTAAAAAGGAAAATGGCTACTGGTTTGTATGAATGGAAAGAAAGAAATTTTAGGATTTTTACTTTCATGAAAAAGACATTCAATGAAGTGTTTGAATGTGCTAAATTGAAACTCATCACATAGACAACATCGTTCAATGACTTTCAAAATCCTAGAAAGAAAGGATGCTAACCCACGAAAAGATAGCCTTCAAGAGAAGCTGCTAAATTTAATTGTGGATGGAGATTTCAATGTTGACAATAAAATGGCTCAAGCATATAATGTACTTCTATAAATTTTAATCATAAAGATTGAAACTAAAAATTATTCATGTGAATGATACATGCGGGTAAACTTTAAAAAAAAAACATGCGGGTAAACTTTAAAAAAAAAAACATTTCCAATTAAAAGTCCTAAGCCATTTTTAAATGCTTCAAAGTTTTATAGTGTTTGAAGGACCCATGTCTTAATGTAAAGGGGCATGTCATTCCAATGGATATCAAATTTGGACATAAAATTCATAAAGGGACAATGTCTTTGATGATTTGCTTAATAATAGACAAGTAGCATTTAACCATAAAACTGTCTAACTTCAACATGGTTTGGATCAATCATAAAAGAAAACTCTGTTTAAAAAAAAATGGGGTGAAACACCATTTTTGGAGCTGACTGAAAATTTACCCTGTTTGATAGAATCGTTCATTACGGGAAATGAAAAGGGAAGCACAAAGTGAAAGCCATAAATGTAATGAAATATAGATTTATGATGCCTTGCAAATTGGTAGGCAACAAGAAAAATCAAGATACATAATATTATGAAAAATGAAATTGTATCTAAATTGCCGCATGGAATCTTAACTTGTAGATTTTATGATTTTTGAACAGAAATATATAAGTAAAAAATGATAAAATGTTCTATCATCCATACATTTTGAAATCAAACTGTCAATATATATATATATATATATATATATATATATATAACTTCACTATCTACATCCTTTTTTCTCAGGAATCAACTTTTAGTATAACTCACAAATTATCGAAAGTTGCCCAAAATTGTAGTATTCTTAAAAATCAAGATTTAAGCACAAGATTTAAATAATTTTCTATAAAAATTATACCAAATTATAAAATTTAAAACCATTAGTTGTAAGGTTTTAAAATCTATTACAATACATTAAATTCTTTTTGTCTAGCTGATAAAGGCCCATACAGATACAGGAACTTGTATTAGCATATTAACTGATACAGTGGAAGTACACCATACCTCCAGAAATCAAATATTGGGATCTTACGATTTATTGGGTATGGCCAATGTGGTACACAAGCTGTATCAAGTAACCTACAGTCGGAGGCATGTACCATTCTAGAAATCTTTTCTTACTTTTGGTGTTGACAAATTGTGTGTTCCATTTTGCCCAAAAATTCATGGTATAGAATGTGCTCCACAATAACAGTTCACTTCAATAGTTTGGAGTACTAAATATTGGGTCTGACAAATTCTCGAAAGTCTCTTATGGGTAAGACAGTTGGTCTAAACTTCTAGGATTAGATTAGAGATCTTAAGTTTGACTCCTCCTGAGCTTACCTGATACATAAGACATGCGGATGGTTTTGTGTATTCGTGATATTAGTTTCACCTCCAATGTGGAGTGAAGATACCCATGTTATCCAAAAAAAAGTCTCAAGTGGACTAATTCAACGTACAAAAACAGAGATTTAAGTAGCAGAGAGTACTGAATTTTTGAAAACCAGTGTCATAATATTTCAGTACTGAGAGATCTTAGACGTATTATTATGCAATTTGTTGAGCAAGAGCAGTAGAATGATATACCAGATCAACAAAAAACAGCTTGGAAAGCAATAACAGAGTCGATTTCAGCCTATACATGCTCTGCACATGGTCAGTTCATCAAAGAGGCCCCACAGACGAATCAATCTACACTGTTCATTCAATACTTGCAAACAAAGTTTCAAAAACACATTTACCAAATAAACGTCCTCAGACAAAACAGCCAACATTCTGTGTAGGAGAGGATTATGTACAAGGGATATATGGTTAGGATCAACCAACCAAATCACACACTCATTTGAGAAGGGAGAGAATACAGCATACAACCCAGATGAATCTGAAACATGTTATAGTGATTACATGTGCTTTGGAACAACTGGCACCTCAAATGAAGCTCCAGTTCCGGCTTATGACATAATTTTAAAATTGAATACCCATCATTACAACTTACGATCCACAATCATGGATCCTTTGGTCTTCTCAGATTCCTCCAAGTAGAAAAAATCAACCCCAATATAGAGTATAATAGAGCCGCGATGCAAGACATAATAAAATTCCAACAGGACGAAGGCCAATACCATGGATATAGCAACCGGAAAAACAGGCTTATCACATGGCGGGGATACTGTCCAACCTGTATCTCAGAATCAATGAAAAAGAAGTAAACATTGTTATCAAGAACATAAAAGTTTTGTGCCGTATTCGAAGCATATATCAATTCAAATGTGCATTAACATCCAGAAAAATTATACCAAGAGAATTTGAACTGCTGATTCAGAAGAGGTGAGAGTGGAAGTGGGGATTGAAGAGAGCTTTTTAATGTGAACTGATTCAGGCTTGGGATTTTCAATGTTAAAAGGATAATTAGGTAACCGCAGTTGGAAATTGCTCTTTCTACTATTTTCTACGAATTCTTTTGCTCGGTGAAAACTGAAGCATGGAAGAAAAATTATTCTTGAAAGGAAATCAGGATTATTCGGAATCAAAGAAATCTGTTATCTTCATTTAAAAAGACAATAAATTGTGGAATATAAACTTATATTTTTGTGTGAATAAGGAGCTCATTGCTGCTTGAGTGGTTACTATGTGGCAGGGAGGCCCCTGACCAAGTTCAGTGCCAAGTAAAACACCACCATATTTACTTGGGTAAAAGGCCAGTGAGACTTCTCTAAAGGGCTGAGGGATCTTTCTTCACCATATTTACTTGGGTAAAAGGCCAGTGAGACTTCTCTAAAGGGCTGAGGGATCTTTCTTTCTGGGTTCATAAGATTACGATTTGGTTCCTCTAAAGTACTCATAAGAGTTCACAAGTTCTGTAGGCTGAAGTTCATCAAAGGTCCACTTACTGGGAAAAGCAAATCCAGAGCGTTCCACGCTGCATGACGAACAGTTCTTGTTGGATACATGGGACCACCAGGAGATGTGAAGCTATAAAGGCATGCCTTCAACCGTGTACTTGTGGTCATCCTTAGCTCAAACCCTATCAAGATTAGTCATAGAATATTAACTTTAACAGGAAAATCCAAAATGCAGCATTGACAATACAATGCTGGCATCTTAATTATTTCTAGAAGGATAATATGAGCTTCATCTGGAAATAATCATTACCCTTGAGAGCTCTCATTTGGGACATGTAATGTAGTAATACTGGCTCCACCTTCAACTTTTGAAGCTGACAAAGACCATAGCATATAAAGATGAATATAAATCTTAGTTCTGTCAGTGGACCACTCAAGAACCAATGAAAGTGCATATTTTTGCAGGCTTGCTATCGACATTCTTGGGCTGCAACTCCCTACTCAATTGCCACAAATGTATGAATGTGCACAAACACTGCAAACCTCAGCAACTACTGCTAGTTTTGTTGACAGGATTGTCTACCATAATATGAAATAGGGGTGGCAATATTTCATCCGACATGCAAACTCAACCTGACCTGACCCCAAAAAACTGGGTTTGGGTCATGCATATTTGGAATAAATTTTAAATTGACACAACCCAACCTGACCCGAAATAAATCCAGGTTCCTAGACTCGAACCCAACCCAATCCAAATTAAAAAAAAACACCACTAAAGCGATTTATTATTTTAAACCCATTGATTTTAGACCATGTACACCACCGAAAGTTTAAAAATCTTAGCCAATTGCCTCAATTTTCTATAGCCCAACAGCCGCACATAAAAGGGAAGGCTCTTCTCTTTTTCATTTTCTATTAAAATAATATTTACTCACATTTTTAATTTTTTTCCAAATTTTTATAAACATTTAGGTTGAGTCGGGTCGGGTTGGGTTAGTAGTTAAAACATATTTAGTGGGGTTCGGTCTAGTCAGATAGAAAACCTGTTAGTACCTATAGCCAACTTGACCCAAACTCAACCCAACCCATTGCCACCTCTAATATTAAACAAGGTGTCCGGCATGGGGTCCACACATTCATAACCGTCTACAATGTATCCTTGTAGACCTATGATACATGGACACGGGTATATGTTCCACGTTCACATGCAGACATGGTAGTGGGATGGAACATGCACGGGAACGTGGTGGACACGGCTTCATTTCCATGGACATCTTTAGGGAAGGAGGGGAAAAAACAAGAGAGAGCAAAGCATACCAGGAAGGTGGAAGAAACCATAATGTTTCTCTCTTTCTTTTCGTTTCTTTTTGGTTGCAGCCCTTCGCTTTCTTTATGTTTCTCTTTCCCTTTTCTATTCATTTCTTTTTTGGTTGCAGGCCTTAGCTTTCTTTCTTTTTTTCCCTTTCTGTTTCCAAAATTCCAGTTGCAGAAACCGCTTTCCTTTCATTGCAGCCTTAAGCTTTCCTCTTTGAGAATTCCAATCACAGAAATCCTAACCTTATGGGTTTTACTTTCTTTTTCTTTTCGTTTCTGGTTGCAGCTTTTCTTTTCTCCTTATCATTTCCAAAATTCCAATCGCAGCCTTCCACTGAATTTTTTTCTAGGCACAGCTTTCCCTCACCCACTTCCTTGGCATGTGGCTATTAAATAGACCATGTGTCTTTTTTTTTACTCTCCATTTTTGTCCTTAGTTTGTAAAATTTAAAATCTGGTGACCCAATTGAATGACTTTAGTCAAATATATAAATACATTTTAGAGATAATCAATATTAAAATTCAGTTGACTCGTGGGTTTAGACTAAAATGTGGGCCTATTTATGTAATTTGTGCTTTGGAACTTTAAGATCGTTCTAGGTTTATTGTGTCTAGGCCAATAAATATATTAAAAAATGATGTATTATTTAATGTCAAATTTGGCCATATAATGAAATTGTCCTTTTATCAAAATTCTGAAATAATTAATTAAGAAGCCCTTATATATAAGTTTATGTATAAACATAAAAATGTGACATGTCCTTGCTGTGCCTATGTCCTAATTTTTTAACATGGCATGTTCTGTATCCATTCCTGTGTCCATATCCGGGCATCATAGCTGTTGACATTTCAAATCCAACCCGGTTCTTATGAAAGAATCATGTACCTGATCCGTAAGCTCAATAACAAAAATGTCTGCCGGACCACCGACCAAGAAAGCATTTGGAAAAATGGGAAACTGCTTTAAGAAAATCTCAAGCTTGTCAACTGCATGCAAGGATCATACAAACATAAAATTAAAATTATGGAAACCTTATATTCAAGTAACATGTTCACAGACAAAGCTACCTAAGTCATAAAAGAATATAAATCTGGAGAGGGTAAGGAACAGGTCTCGCTGAGCCTGAAAACAAATCAAGGGATATGTCAATGTTCTAACCATTCAAATATGTTTCACAAATAATAACAAATTTCATAAGAGAACACTGTTTTAACTGAAGTTGACTAATAGATAGAACCAGTTTCGAGGACAAGCAGAAAATAAAACTAGTTAAAAGAGAGATAATTATGGCTAACCTGCAAGGAGATTTTATTTATGCGTGTAGGTACCAGTGCAACCTCTTCAAGAAGATACTGGTGCAATGTAGGTAACCATTGATCAGCAATCAAACAAAATTTAGGACATATCTACATGAACCACAGATTGCATTTGGAGAACAAAAAGTTCCGAGACATTCTGGGATTACTGTCTTTTTTCCCAATCTCAAATTAGACAAGTGCTCATTGATTTAAGAAGTGAGTCAGTAGAACATGAGCCCACAGAATGTCCTTCCCAGTCTCAAAACTTCTCCAAATGGTACAGCAGAAGAATAACCATCCATTCAACCAAAATATCCAGCCCAACTATGATTTGGGATGCATCAAAATGCACCTTTAATCTAGTACATAGATTGACTTATAAAAAAAAAAAAAATGGATGAACAAAGTAACAGTTTCAGAGATCTTACACGGAACAAAGAGAAGAAACGTCTTTTGTTTGATTGGATGTCAATCCTACCAATGAGCATTGAAGACATACAAATTTCATCAGACAAAAAACTATTGGGGGAAAAGAACAGCATGAATTGCCAAAACTTTTCTTGTAAAGGCTCAAGATTTTTTTTATTAAGTGATTCCTACTTTATCCAATGAGAAGGCCACATCATAAACATCATGGATCAAGAAAATCAAATAATTGAAGACATGGCCAATTAGATGGTGAATTTATGCAAATGGCACTTCTAGCACACGGAAAATTTGACGGTGTTAAAAGAAGCCCATTAAAGGCTCATTTTGGCCCAGAACTCTTAAATATTTGACTCATGGGACTGCCTTCCCTTAAATTCTAATTTCGGGCTTGGTTTGACATGAGGCAATTTGTCAATTTCTTCTAACATTAAATCAATACAATGCACAACAAGTGTCTTAAAAATCTTTGGATACTTAATTCAAGTATATCTCATCTCATGTAGATACATAGTTTGACCTATTGTCTGTAACAAGTTGCACAACATTTTTTGGTCTAATATCTTCAATCATAGAATATATGAAATCCACAATGAAATCCCCACGTTTATATTCCCCTTTGCACATATAGAAAAAAAAATTGTGCCTTATGGATAAGCTACTAAACAATTAATGTGAGGTCGATTCCGCATATCCGACACATGGACGGACATAATTGTGCATGCACAAAACAACCAATTCGTTTTTATATCATTTACATATGGAGCAGCTTGTTCTTTCAATTCTGTAACAATTTAGTCCTAGTCATGTCACTATTGGGGGGACATACGTGGGCCCATATCTTGCAACGGCAAGAAGTGCTTCTGTACAATCTTCATACCTCAACAAATTAAATGAGAAGTTGTTCATCTCTGTGCTTCTAAATATCATCAAATCAACACCATCATTATCATGTTTTTTAATCATTGTATGAATCGGATGTTGTGAAAAGCCGACAAATAATGCCAAACTTTCTCTTGATTCAGATGCAATAGAATTCCTGTTATCCCACTCCCTCCTTTGTCTTTTATGCCTTTTTTTTGAACGCTATGGCATCCTTTGCCGTTTCACAATTATGGTCAAGAACCTTATAACACATTTTTACATCATGCAATGGCCTTTTTGCAAGGTGATTCAAAAAATGTGTGATACCACCTCAAAAAACTTCATCACAAAAATTACATTTTATTTTGTTTTCACCCAAATAAAGACGGTATCACAAAAAAACTTCTGGTGGCGCGCGTCAGACATGAAGATAGAAAAGGGCAGTAGCTAATTAGAGAAACAGAGAGATAGAGAAAGCTTCTGAGAGAGAATTAGGGATTTATCCTTTTACCGTTCCTAATTTCTTATTCACTCAAGAGTCCAGAGTCAAGAGTCAAGACATTGTTTCATTACTGTCGTTCAGTCATTCCATTACTTCCATACGAGGCCCTTTAGTGTTATATATATATATAAACTTCTGTTAAAATGGCGATATATAGGATAGCACATTTTTATCACGTATTTAACGATAAAGACGGCAAAGGTGATAAATAGCAGGTAATAACGTGTTACCAGTATTTTTTTTTGAAAGGTAACATGTTACCAGTATTCTGGAATACCACTGATATGTGTTATAATGCTACTATTGAGTGTGTCATCCATCCACAGCTGTTGGTGGTGACAATATTGTTTGTGATGATACACTTCCACATGGGGACACATCAACAAAAGCTCCCAAATCAGAAATTCATGGTGCATATAGTTGTGCTAATGAGGGTGAAATTCAAATCCAATCTAGTGATTTTGGATGGATTCAATTTGCCTACATCAATCAGTTCGAAAAGGTTATCAAGCCTCTCTACTGAGTCAAACAGTCTTATTGGCTCTTCTTTAGAAGATGCGATGAATTTTTCAATCCACTTTGACTAGTTCTGATGTAGAACAGATGGCCGATAAATTCTTGAAGGCGTACTCACGACGGGTCGACAAGACACTAGGCCCACATGCTTAATCTCGAATTGGGTCCATGTCCTAATATTTTTAATTGCTATTTTAATTTTATTTAGTATGTTAATCCTATTTTAGAATTCTAGTTTTAGTAGGAATCTAATGTGGAAGTCATAGGAAACTTCTATAGTTAGAAGTCCACCTTAGGTGGAACTTCAGTCGGTTTAGGAGTCTTGTAATAGTCAGTAGCTTGAGTTATAAATAAGATTTGAAAGGTGAAGAAATACACACCTTAACTTCGAAATCAAAGTATACTCAAAGTCATCTCTGTGATCTCTATTCTTTTACTGCCTTGTTGTAGGTTTGATCTTGCTGGTTTATTCCAGTCCCATACCTCATACTTCTAGGCATAATCCCAGGAGGTCACCATCGTTGCTAGGGCCTTATCCCTTCATCTCGCTGCTGCCAATCTTCCGTCTCCTCCCAGCTCTTGCTGAATCGCAGCCAGTTCCAAGGAATACAGCCAGATTCATCTCCTCTCTGCTGCCAGTATTCAGATTCAATCAGCTTGAATCGCACCATCTCCTTGTTCCTCCTCTTAATTACTGCCATCCTTCTTCTCCCTTCGATCTCTCTCCTCTCTTCTCCCACTTCGGCCGCCATCCTGCTCTTCTTCCGATGCCTTGCCTTATCCATTTTCCCCTTTCAGTTCTTTCCCCTTCTTCCATTCGTATTTCAGCCCTAATATTCCCTTGTGACTGCCCCACGCGTTTAACTTAAAACACATTCGCACGTGTGTGAACCTTCCTTCAAGTGTGTGGTCTGATTATCGTCGGAATTGACTTAATTTGATTTTTATCCCCGCTTCCGCTACATTAGGTTTTGTCCTCTAGGCAAAGACAAGGGTCTCATGCTCAGTCAACAATGGTAGGTGCCAATTTTCCATCTTGCTGCCCACGACAAGAAATCAACATCTTCAGAATTATCAAATTTGCATTTGGGTCAATGCGGATCTCCATTTTCTCTGGACATTTTGTTGCATTTGCCGATTTATTTATGAGCGGTAACAAAAGATGAATTACATTAAAAGGAAGTCGCCACTCGAGGATATTTTCTAAACCTTGAAGACAACGTTTGTTCCCAAGGTGGTGGGAATAATAGGATCCGGGTTAATAAAATATTTTAGGGTATTTTGATATTTATTTTATTATTTATACTTTTCAAATATTATTATTTCCATTTGAGTTGTAACTGTAAACCAGTTTATACTGAGTGAATAATGAAATGAATAGTGAAAATTTTCACCCCCAAAAAAAAGCTCTGGCAAAGGCGTCAGCTTCTCCTCAAATTGAAACCAAAGTCGAAGAGAAAGCAATCGAGCGTAACCCCAAGCTTATTTATAGGCTAAGTGAATAGCGAAATGAGTAGTGAAGATTTTCCCCCAAAACACAAGCTTTGGCAAGGAAGACAATTTCTCCTCAAATTGAAACAGAAGTTGAAGAGAAATCCCTACACATTTTCTCTAATTTCTGCCATGTTTTCAATTTTCCATTTTTTTTTATTCAAGTTCGTTTAACTTTGCTTATGGAATCTGTAACAATAGGTTCTTTTAGATTTTTAGTGAATTTTTTCTTTGTGAGAGTGATATTCTATCTATTTGTTTCCCCTCAAAATTCTTGGGAAGTCTCATCATCCACCATCTTTCCATCTTGGTTGTTCATTCTCTTCATCCTGTCTATGTCAGGCCGAAACTCCATCTTTGGTAATTCCAACTTACTTTTCCCCTTCTTCATCGTCTTGTCAGTTGTTACAGAAAAATTCTAGTACGAAAGAGACCCAATTTCCTACTTTTAGGTGCCTTAGGCAGGCAAGAAAAGCTATTATCATAACATAAAGACATCTCAGTCTCTAAAAATATCTAATGCATTCTCTGATTAGTAACGGACTGAAACCCTCCCAAGTGGATTAGAAAAATAGATTCCACATTTTCTCTTTTCTATGCTTATCAGATGAATTTAAAAAGAGCTGAAACATAGTTTATCAAACAAATTTGAAAAGGAAATCAGGTAAAAATTCAACTTCAATAACCCCCTAACATACCATTTGATGGTCAAGTGTAACTTATAAACAGTTGCTAAAATACGTACCAGAAAATATTTGTAGCACCTTGAACAAGGGCAGACGCATATCGGAGTAGGGATTCTGTATTTTCAAATGGAACTTCAAATAACTGCAAAATAGAACAGACATTTTAGATACTAATCTATATCATGAAATGAATTTCACAAAAACTAAGGATCCAGTATACACTTCCTAAAGAAAATAGCCACACCAAATATTCAAACGGCAGCAACATTAACACCATAATTCAATATGGGAGTATTATATGAGCTCTAGGTAGACCAAATGTTCAAATGCAGCATTAACACCATAATTCAATATGGGAGTAAATATGAACCCACATACAAAGCAGGAAACCAATACAATAAAAGTTGCCACTAGATTTTTCTTTTTTCTTTTTTGAGTGGTAACAGATGAAATTGTATTAAAATAAAAGTAAAGTACACAATTTCTTATACCCGAGAAAGAAACAGAAAAAATACGCAGCTATACAAAGAAAATGTAAAACCCAGGAAACAAAAACAATTAATGCCACCCTTCTTTACAAACTCGTATCCAAAGCTAAAGGAAGAAAACACCCTCGTATACCACTCCCACCATGCGCTTCACTAAAAAGTCAGTAACACCATTCCCCTGTTGTAGATGTAGATACAAGTGTATTTCACATTTTACATGTGTTTTTATTATAGTTGGCTTGTGGTTGTCATATATTGTAGCATATTCTCTTTCCTTTTTCATCGCCTTGATTGGTTCCCTGTACTCTATATATTCATGTATTATCTCCTATTAGAAACAAGCAATATAATATGCAGAGAATTTATCTCTCTTTTTTCTTCCCTTCTCCTCCATTATTTTTTTTTCTCATTTTCCTTATACCATTGTATCAACCAAGTTCGATTTTTGAAGTTTCTGCCTTCTACCGTCCTTTTTTGGGGTTTTATCTATTGCCTACGGCCCTCAGGTGTGCTCATCTCCCTTTCAAACATCTCTCTCCATGGTTGAAACATCTCCTCAACACAAATTCACATTTTATTCAAACTGCAGCAAGCCTCGGGTGACAGTTCTTGGAACAGTTTTACTGTTCACCTTCGATCCGTATGAATATTGCTCATTGTCGTTCGATTCGTTTTGGTCTCTCCTTCCATCCATCAGGTGGGTCTTAGGGTTTAGTGCATTGTGGGCCCCTTATTTTCATTTTGGTTTCTCTTCCAAGGACGTTAATTAAGCAAATCATCTAAATAACAAAATATATCATAACACATGCTATTTGAGTTTGCATATAAGCAATTTGACGATCCAATGGTGATGACATCTGATGGAGCAAAAACAGATCCACAAGAATCTCAAAAAATCAAGCCCGATCGAAGCAGAAAAGCCATAACTGGAACTAGCCGACGTCTCGCAGCAGCATGTACCGGAACTAGTACTGGAGAAAGAACTGTGGAAACTCAGTTCTTCAAACAACAAGGCTGCAACACCACCGTATAGAGGTATAGTTCTCCAAAAAACGGCATGGCGCCGGCAGAAAATATTCAGGTTGCTGGATCTGATGCCGGAAAGTGCTGGTTGCAAAGGGAAGAAACGCTGAGAATGCTTCACAAGACACGTGAAGTAATGAGCATCCGCTACAGAAGTCCGCCGCAAAGAGAAATTGATCCGAAGAAGAAGCCGAAATCTGGTGAGGAACAATAACATGGCAAGGAATAGTAAAACGGATAAAAACATAAACTTCCATTCAACAAGACCAAAGAATAGGTCTCAGAGGGTTTCACTGGCATTCAAACTCAAAATCGCGCAATACAGACATGATGTAGGGCCAAAAACGACTATAGAGTCGTGGGATTATTGGTTCAAATCTGAAGAAAGACAACAGATCTAAGGGAACAAACAAAGATGGCCCTATGAATCACCCACAAAATGCAGGGGGGAAAAGTCTCTGAAAAGAGAGGTCAAAGAGCTGGAGAATCAAACCAGGGAGGAAAATGGTGGGTCGTTTGGCAAACAAAAGGGAGAGGATTTTATTTATTCAGGCGAGGATATGGGAGAAGGAAAAAATACTGCAGCAGTGGGTCCCACAAATCACATAGTGGAGTGGAAGCCAGGTAAATCCAAAGCACAGTTAGGGGCGACACCACTGGTGGAAGTTGAAGCCAATCCGAGGGCTGCAGACTGAGATGGAAGCCAAAGACTAAAAAAAGTCCATTGCAGAGAAGAACGGTAAGAAGAAACTCTTCAAAAGTGGGCGCCAACAGTATTGGATTTGGAACCAAAAAACGATTATCCCCAATTTGGGAGAAATAAACAGCCGAAAGACCTTCCTTCTCCAGGGCGGACACCAACAGTGACCGAGAAGAAATGCCAATAGGAGCCACCACCACTGCTCTTGATAGCCACTCATGGATTTCTTTCTCCTCCTCTGCATTCAACATAAGCTCAATAGTCTTCGTAAAGGGAATGGCTTGCTAGAACCATTGACACTTTGGACTTGCTTTAACCCAAAATTTTGGACAACATCTGCCCACCTTTGATGGGTCCCAACTGGAACCCATTTCTTCACTTTGGCCAAATTTACTAAAGGACCCACCTTGGAAGTAGTCCCTCTGGTAGATGCAAGGTCAACCTTCTAGATTTCCTTTCTCTGGAGGATCGTCGATTTCCTTTGTGACTTCGTAAAATTCTCCTTCTGAATCTCCCTTCTCTAGAATAGTGCCGGATTCACAATCAGCTTCCGTCCAGCCAAAATACATCCATTGAACGCCACCGTTGCCTTCTCAGCTTGGCTACCCTCGCTATTCTAACAAAGGCAAAGATCCACCCTGCTGCATCCTTCTTCCTTGGGACGAAGATGTCTGTGTCGGTCCCCCATTGTCTAAAAAGATCTTGAAGCCAACTCTGAGTGGTGATATCCAGCCAATCCGGCAAATTAGCTACGAATAGGGTAACGGATGGGTCTTCTCCACTATCTCGCCTCTTCCTCCCCTTCTATTGTTGCCAACCCTCCTCGCTTGAATCCTCCCGCTCCCCACTCCTGTCTAGTCTCTTGCCCGTGAAGCCCATATCTCCTGCAAAATCTCTCCTCTCACTCTTGGTATGGTCTCTCTCACTCTCTCTCTTTCGCTCACTCGTCTCTCCTTTCTGTTCAAAAAAATTTGCAGAGTTAGTCATTCAACATATGTCAAAAGAATGGTATGAGACTTTGTGTTGGCCTCTTTCTAATTATTCCGCATGTGATCCCCTATTCTTCCTACTCGTAACTCTTTTTTGTTTTAATGAAATTTTCAATGTTACTGCTCAAAAAAAAAAAAAAAAACTATAACAAAGAACACATGTAAAATGTGAAAATACAATTATATCTTCATCTACAATATGTATCCTCTGAGAATATTGTCACTCCATATTTGCAGTCCAAGGATTAATTAGCAAACATGATGACGAAAGCCATCTCTCACTCTCAACTTGATAATGTTTTCAATAAGCTAGGCTTGATTGATATCTTTGTGCCAACTTGAAGGGAGTATTGTAGACGTAGATATAATCGTATTTCACATTTTACATGTGTTCTTTATTATAATTGAGTTGTGGCTGGCTCCTTTTCCATCTCCTTGATTGGTTCCCTGTACTCTATATATTCATGTACTATCTCCTATTGAAAGGACAAGGAATACAATACAAAGAGAATATCTATTTCTTTTCTTCCCTTCTCATCCATTACTTTCTTTTTTCCCTATTTTCATTTTAACAAAGGATACCTCTCTGAAGACACAAAATTCCCTGATCTCCCTAGTTACTAAAACTAGTTTCCAAGAAGGACGGTAGCAGCGCCTAGCCCATTTGATCGCATTCGCTGAATCCCTTTCTATTATAAATTTCCCTTGACTATATCTCACACACGAAGACAAAGATTTCCTAATCCCTAGGATTTCAACCTCATTTGAATCCCTAAACCCTCATCAACTCCGAAAAGACAATGGGTGATACCCCATCTGAATCCCGTTGTACCCTTCCTATTCCTGCAAGTCCATGCTTAATCTTTGCTGCCTCATCTATATTGAATTTAGAGAAAACTGGTGGATTAGTAAAATATCCACTTTTTGTTTCTTTACGAAGCATCTAACCGCCACTTTTCTCCTGAAGTCTTAAGCCCCTCACATTCCAAGTGAGAATCTTCATTTGCAACCATTATCATCCCCAAAGCTCCTTTGCAACCATCTCTTCCGGCCGTAATGAATTTTTAGGAATCTGATTCTTCCCATTAACAATGAAGGAGCGAAACCTCTTCTGGATCCACTTGATGAGAATGAAGAGGATCTATCCATTTCCCCAACCCACTTCAGGGTTGTTTCAGCCCTATCTTCATCGTAAAACTGAACACCAAGGGCCTTTCCTATTCTCAAAATTTCTTCCCCACCTTCCTAAGAGTATCCACGTTCACGCAGAGCTTATTTTGTTCAATATGCAAACATGAAATTGACACAGTTTCTCACTCCTGATGGATATGAGATACCAAAGATTAATTTGATTCTATAGAAAGGACCTTGATGTAATTATCCTTTGGTAGAAAGGTCGAAAGCATAAAAAACACGCTAGAAAAGATCAGCTACTTTGTAGTCATTGATCAAACCGCTACGATCAAAACACTCCAACAACAGCAAACAAATAAACTGAATTGAGTACATAAGCAACAATTGGTGTAATAGTAGGTTAAGTTACAAAACAGGAACACCTATTGATATCTTAATCATTATCATCAAAGCCTAATTCCATTTATTAGAGGACAGCTACAAAATTGGTCATCATATTGTGCATTAGCACCTTTTCACCTTCATTAGAATCCGAAGCAATGAGATTGGTGTTCATAGGACATATAAAAGTCTGAAATATCCAGAGATATAAAAGAAAGTTTAAAGTATTTAAAGATATAAATCATATTAGTTCACACAAGTTCTCACCCATTTGTGAAAAAGAAGTGCAAATATGTGAGATGCAAATGACTGGCTCCAAAGTTGGACAATCAAATCAAGGATAGGTTTTCCATTTTCAGGCATTTTAACAAAATGATCAGCAAGCACGTCATAAAAGCACAAACTGCTCTCTATTCCACCCTCTTCTGATGCAACTCTGCCTTCCTCCCTCCCAAGTATAATATCTGTTTCCAATTAGAGTGCAGTTAGAACATCCATATTCATTACAATTGAGATACAGAGTAGGAACAAATGGCATGTATATCCATGTTGTTCATGTTCCAAGATTGAAGATGCCAATCCAAAAATTGGTAAAAGTGGTAGAGGAAATACCAGAGTAATGCATGTCAGCTAGAAAACTAAAGGTATGTGCACAAGCAATATCACCAGTTCATAGAATGCATGATACAATCCCATGAATGACTTATGCACCTCCATCTCACTATTGAACATAAAATCCATTCCTGATGCTTCCAACATACCATAGCATAGGTTTAAGGTGTTGAATATCCATACTTGTGATTTGTAGAAAAGGCATGTGAATGTGTCTTACAAGTGTCATTTATGTTTTGCATCTGCGTGATAAGTTATTCTATTGGTACATAAAACTAAATGAAGGGGGTTACAGTAGATACTGTGTATATAGTAGTTGTTCACAGCATAAGTTTATCAGATTCAACCTGATTTCAGGTGACAGTCAAAAAACATAAAAATGATGAGACTTGATCAGGACTCCATCAGATCGGCCCCAGTCAATACTCAATAAGAAGCAAAATTAGGTAAATTAAGATATACATATTTTTATACCAAGTTTTTATCTATACAAATTGCGCAAGATTCCATCAAATTCTCAAGTTTGACTGAGTGAACTTCTGACTTTAGATGATTTTTTAATTTTTTAACACAGTAGTCAAGGAGGAATAAGATTTAATCGACTTCAATCAAGCTTCTTCATGGAATTACGATTAATTTTAGAGAACAAGTACCCAGGCTAGAGAGACGTATATCATCAAACGCTCACTTTCATGATTTATTTCCACCTTGTAATTTTCTTTCCATTGCATAGCATCTCTACACCATGGGCAATTTTTGTCGAGGGGCTAGTTGTTTCCTTTGGCTCCTTCAGAAGGGGAGAAAGTTGGGTGGTAAAACAGTTATCACTTTTAAAACCACAAAATACCTATATGGAAAAGAAAATAGATTTCTCACACATAGTTCTTTAGAGAGAGAGAGAGAAAGAGAGAGAGAGAGAGAGAGGTGCCTCTCCTCAAAGGAATAGTGAAATCATCCATTTCACTAGTGCAATCTATTTGATCCTCCAAAAAATTGCCTCTTGGATTTTTGAAAAGAAAGTTAACACATAGCTTTATCCAATAAACAACATAAATCACCACAAAAATCAAAGCCATTTTTCCAATTGACACAGGACAAGTAAAAATATTTGAAATGCTAGATCTAAATGATATTCGGATACCTATATCAGAATGCAAAATGTGTATGGTAAATCCTAAAATGACATGATGTAAGATGTTAGAGAGAGAAATTTATATTAAATAAACAATATAACAAGCTAAGGCAATTTCTCACTCATAATTAATCAAAGAGATTCAAAAAGAAAAATGACATACACAACTTTCAAGGTTGAATTGCTAATCTTCAATGCAAAATCCCTCAAAAGACTAATTAAATCATACCAAACCCTATCCTAGGTCTTCAAGATTTAAAACTTAGTTACCCAAGGGATGAAATAGGGCTATAGGGCCACCTAGGATTTGCCAAAGGAATTAGGGTTTGTTATTTTTTTTTTTGTCAATTCTTGGGAAAAACTAGGTTTCAAATAGGATGAAACAATATGTTAGATCTACAAGTTTAAAACAGGGATCTAGAGGTTGGGATGCGAAATAGGGAAAAATGGGCATGTCTGTACGGTCTTAAGGACATGTAATTGTTGTGGGACCCGATACAGGATTATCGACCTGATTGACCCAACTTATCCTATTTTGGAAGGTCAACTGTGTGGTTGTATGATTTATTGTAGATACATATTCTTTATTTGTATTTCCTTTTTTGTCACCTAAATTGGCTCTCTTTTTCCTATTTATTCATGTATTCTCTAAGAGGAAAATACATCAAGATAATATACAGAGAGAAGAATTCTTCTCCACTCTCTCTTCTTCTTTTTCTTATTTCTATATTACAATTCTACATGGTATCAAAGCTAACGATTCTCTGGACGCTTTAGGAGGATATTGTTTCGGTTCTCTGCGGACTTCTATAGCGGATACTTCCTTCTCCATCTATTATGCAGATCTGAGATTTTATCTCCGTCTTCACAATTCTTCTCTCCACAGCGGCAGTCTCTACTCTGCCTTTGATCCCTGCTCTGACGCAGATTGTAACAACAGGTCTACCTCCTTCCCTATCGTGGTGGCCTCGCAGATCTACCTTCCCGCATCTGGGTTTTTTGGCTATGTTTTTTCTCTTACTTTTTCGATCAAGAACCTACAGCTCTCTGGTTTTCTGTCTGCATCTGCTCAATCTGAGCCATGGTTCCCTCCGGATTGCTCCCACTACGATAGTCCCTGGCCCACCTATTCATGCCTACGGTGGACATAGGATTTCTGCCAAAGGTGGGCCCCCCTTTTCCTGGTCTTCATTGCTGCTGCTTGCAACGTCAAGGACCGATTGTTTGGACTTCTTTGTGTTGGTCTGCTACATTCTGCTGTCATGATCCTTCTCCCTTCTACTACAGGTGTCGCCCCTCACTGGTGATTCAATCTCACCTGACTGATCTTCACTTCATCTCCGGTGGGCCCAGTTTTTTATCAGTTCTCTCTTCAAGCTCCAAGGGTCTGTTTGGTCTGTCTATTGCTAGAGCCATCTGCCATGACTTGGTCTCCTTTCACAGGTTTCGCCACTTGCTGCTCTCCTCATCTGCAGATTTTTGGTTGCAGCACATAGTTGTTGGGACCCGATACACATGCTACAGTCATCGGGATTTCCCTTTCCATCTGCACCACGTTTTAGCATTTCTGCTTCCGCATCATGGCTTCCTCTAATAATTCTCCTAAGATACCGTCTTCTGGGGGCTTCTTCTTCAGCTGCTTCTATTTCTGATATGGTTTCCTCTAGGTCCATTAATATTGGCAATATCATAACAGTGTTGTTGAATGAGACCAATTACTTTCAATGGTCTCACTCCACCAGAATGTTTCTTGATGCTAAACAATTGTCTGACTATATTGATGGCACTGTCACAGAACCGGCCAAGACTGATTCTGCATAACGCATTTGGAAAACTAATAATTCTTTGGTCCAGTCATGGCTACTTCACTCCATAGAAGATCATGTCCGTGGTACGGTCTATATTCTTCCGACTGCTAAGGACGCTTGGGACACCATTAAAGCACTTTATTCTGATGGTGATAATTCAGCCCCCCTCTATGAGTTATATCAGACTGCATCTCATCTCCGATAGGGGGAGCTCTCCTTGATTCAGTATTATTCAAAAATCTAGAATGTTGGTTGGAGTTGGATCAACTTGAATCTGTTAAATTTAAGGTTCCTGATGATGTTGTGATCTATAAACAATTACTCGATCGACGACGGGCATTTGAGTTATTAGACGGACTAAACCCGAAATTTCAATTTATCTGTACTCAACTGCTTGGACAACGCCCACTTCCTTCTCTGGCTGAGGTCTACTCTTCTCTACTTCGGGATGACATATGTCGATTTGTTATGACTCCCTCTATACCGACTGAACGCTTAGCTTTGGTCACAACTCACTCCATACCTTCTCCACCTCCTACTTCCCGTGGAAAAGATCCATCCTTTGGCACTCGTCGGGACACCAGAGGACCACGGAGGAAAGATACCCATTTTTGCACAGTTTGCAAAATGACCAATCACTCTGTTGATTCGTGCTACAAACTTCATGGTAGACCGAAGCAAGCTCATCTCACTAATGCTCCTCCTACTCCCTATTCTGATTGGACTGGTGACATTGCACCCATGACTCGGTAAGAATTTGCCCTATTACAACAATAGATGCAGCATCTTCAACCCTTTGAGGTTTCTCATACTTTCTCCAACATCATGTCTCCCACCCAAGGTTGTCAAAATCGTACGAGCACGAGTCAACTCATACGATTCAACTCGAATCGGCAGGTAAAACGATACAAAATCGCATGTTAAATCGCAAGGGTCCGTTACTCTCGCTACTTAGGTTTAATGTTTTCTTTCATGTCTCTCCCTAGTTTTAGGTTTTTAAGTTTCGCACTCTCCTCTTTAAGTTTCGTGAGTACATGACGTGGCTTTAGTGACGTTTTAGATATTTACTTTCTTTTTTATTGTTTTAGTGATGCTCTATGGTTTTTTTATATAGTTTAATTCTCCTTTTAATTAAATACTTTTTCTCTCTTGTTTTTTTACATATTTATTTTTCTTATTTCTTTTACCATCTTTTTCTATTCTTATTAAATTTTTCTTATTTTTTCTATTAATTACAATATAAAAATATAGTTTTCTAATAAATAAAAACAATTTGTATAATTAATAGTTTTACAAAATAGATTACATAAAATAAATTTCAAAGAAACCAAAGAAATTTAATCTATTTTATTTACATAAATTGAATTGATACAAGTATTTAAATAATTATTTTGTATATTTATAGACCTGTACTAAAAAAACATCTTTTGTATCTATTTTAAAAATAAATAGCTCTAATTTTTTTTATATATATTATGATTCACGATTCACACCCCTAGACCGATTCACAATAGAATTCGAGTTTGACAACGTTGGTTAGAACACATAAGGGTTGTGGGACCCACGTCGGAGCAGTGTTGACTAAAATCTCATTAGTTGTGTAATTGATTGTAGATAACCATTGGGTTATTTTTTTTTTCCTACTATAGATCCCTAGATTACTCTCATTTTTATATATATACTTGTATCCATACAGTGTATCAACACACAATCAATACAATATTCAGAGAATTTCCTCTCTAATTTCTTTTCTTTACTCTCTTTTTCTACATCTTAATAGCCAATGAGTTAGTTCACATGAGAGGTAAAGAGAAGAAACCCGGAATCCTATTTAAAGTTGACATGGAGAAGGTGATGCGGAGCATGTAGACAACAAGTTTTTGTGCCGTGCACAGTAGTCTCCATATTTATTTTTTATTTATTTATTTTAGTTTCTTTACTTAGTTGGGGTATTTTAGCAATTGTTATTGGTTTTATTTTTAGTAAGAAGAAACTCTATAAAGCTTTGTAGCCCTTTGAGGCAATACACGATTGAATGAATGAAATTGAAGTTTTCTTCCGCTGCTTGTGCGACGAAAATAATTTGGGAGTGATTCTTTTGCGTGAGGCCACCTTCTTCTTCAAGTACTATTTATCTTCCTCTATCCCTCTTCTTCTCCCTCTTTTCCTTTTCGTTTTCTTCTTTTGCTGCCAAAATCTATTGAACGCTTCCACTTGACTTCCGTGACCTCTGCAACACCTTCCTGAAACCTTTCCAAGTCCATTGCTGCCATTGCATGCCATTCCCAGTCCCATACAGTTGTCGCCATTCCAATATCTTCCCATTGTTGCCGCCGTTTCCATCCAAACCCCTCTTCCTGCGTTCGTGAGCCCTAAACCTCTCCTCTTTTGTTTCTGCGATCCCTCATAGTCCAACCCCTCGCTGTCGGGCGTCCAAAACCGTCCCTCTATTGTCGTCGTGGTCTTCTCCTTCCGCTGCAACTGAAACCTTTCCCCCTTTTTTTTTGGTTATCGTGAACCCTAACCCCTTCCCTTATCTTTTAGTTTTTGCCTCTTTTACCATTTTACCCTTCCAAAGTCGTCCAATTAAAATAGGCCTCTGTTTGAGAGAGTTTCCGCCGCTTTTTGAGTAAGTGATCTGATTGCTTACACTAGATCTTGGAAGTTATTCAATTATTTGTGGCTTGTTTATATTGTTGATTGTAGATTTATTAATTTTAATTTTAATTTCAGCATCTTTTCATTAAATTCTAATTATTTTGTTGCATTAGTTTGCATTTTAGACATTTAGGGTTACCCAATTATCTGTCCTGCATAAGAAGGCCTATGATTTTGTCGATTGGTCCTTTGTGGGTGATCTTTTCATTAGAATGGGTTTTGGGACTAAATGATGTAAGTGGATGAAAGCATGCATTGAAGACTCCTCCTACTCTATCCTGGTCAATGGCTCCCCAACACAACAAATCTAGGCAAATAGAGGCTTGAGGCAAGATCCATTATCTCCTTTCATTTTTACTCTTGTTGGGGAGAGAGTGAACAAATTGGTGGAAAAAGCTAGAGAAATGAAAGTAGTCAAAGGTTTCAAAGTGGCTTCGGAAGGTCCCATAGTTACCCATTTATAGTTTGAGGATGATACATTGTTTTTCTATGAACTGGTGCGCCAAGAGTTGTTGGGGTATAAGCCCATACTCAGATGTTTTGAATTAGCTTCGCGTCTTTAGAATTAATCTGGGTAAAATCACTATCATAGGGATAGATTTGGCCAAGGACTTCATCAAGGATCTTGCAGAAGGAATAGGTTGTAGTATAGGCAAAATTCCCTTCATTTACCTGGGTTTACCAGTGGGGGGTAACCCAAGAAATAAATCTTTTTGGTCCCAATGATAGAAAAAGTGGAAAAAAGGTTGGTGGGTTGGGAACGAAAGTATCTTTCTTTGGGGGGGCAAGTCACCCTCATTAAATTTGTTTCGATGAACCTCCCTATTTATTATCTCTCTTTTTGAGATGCCAAAAGGGGTTGCGAGAAGAGTAGAGCAGCTTTTCATAAACTTTCTATTGGGAGAAAAGGAGTAAAAAAAGAAGGTCCACTTGGTTGCCTGGACAGATATCATCAAACCTAAATCTTCAGGCGGTTTAGGTTAGTTCCCTTAAGGTTGAGGAACCATGCTCTATTGTGCAAATGGGCATTGAGATTTGGAAAAGAACGCGGCGCTTTATGGGCTCAAATATTGACGGCTAGATATGGTGTGGAGGAGACAACTGGTTAGTTTCTTAACGATAATGTAGAAAAGAAACGTTCCTCGATGTTAAGGTCTTAGTGGAAAATAGGACAAGGAGAAGAGGAGGTAGGAAGGCCTTTTAGGGACAACACTAGACTTATTGTCGGAAAAGGGGAGAGAACTCTGTTTTGGAAAGATCTCTGGTTAGGAGAGAGGCCTTTAAAAGATGTTTTCCCAAGACTTTACAAGATTTCAAGGAATAAGAGAGCCCTAGTACAAGAGAGCTACAAAATCGAAGATCAATTAATATCCTGACATTTGGATCTTAGAAGGGAGTTAAGGGCTTTTAAAGAAGATAGCAGAAGCGATCTATTTGATCAATTACGGGATTTTCCAATTTTACCGATGGAGGAAGATGAACTGGTCTGAAGTGGGGATTCTTCGGGAAATTTCTCGGTCAAATCTTTGGTGAATTTGGTTTACATCGGCAATCTAATGAGGTACAAAAAGTCAATTTTGCATGGAAAGGTAATGCTCCCTCTAGAGTCCAAATCTTTGTTTGGTATGTTCTTAAAGGTAGAATTTTAATGAGATCGGAAATCAAAAGGAGAGGCCTATTCTACCAGGAGGAGGATCCTATTTGCCCAATTTGTGAGATAGAAGAGGAAGAAGTTGATCATCTTTTTTTAGGTGTCCTGGGTATTTGGTCGAACTTGTGCTGGGTCATTGGAATCATGGTTTACTGCAAGGCTTACCCCAAGTTTGAAACTTGCTTGGTATACTCTTCCAGCAGCCATCTTATGGACTATTTGGAAAGAAAGAAATTCAAAAGTCTCTGAAGGAAAAACAACAGACATCAATGATCTTATCCAATTAGTTCATTGGAGGCTTTGTGTATGGCTTCTTTCGAGTACAGAGTTTAGAGGCGTTAGACTAACAGACCTCATTTCATCCTGGGATGAATGTATGAATGGTTATAAAAGGAAGGTGAAGCCTAAAGATAAATGGAATCCTCCAAATCAAAATGTATTGAAGTTCAATGTAGACGGGGCAGCAAGAGGGAAGCCGGAGACACTAGGATTGGTGGGGTGCTTAGAAATCATGAGGGAACCACATCCATTGTTTTCAACGAGTCGGTAGGAACTAAAGATTCCAATAAGGCGGAAATTCTTAGCATTAGGACAGCTTTGCAAATCTAGAAGTCGTATGGTCAAGGAAAACTCAATATTGAGGGAGATTCGGCAAATGCAATTAAGTGGACAAAGGGTCAAAGAAGTCCCCCCTGGAAATTGATCACTGTGGTTAGGGAGATTAGGATGTTAGTTTTGGGAATGGATGTATCATTTGTCAAGATCAATCGAGAAGCGAATGGAGTGGCAAATTATTTTGCCAAGCTTGGAGTTACAGATCTTTTCTCTGGAATTTTCCTTCTCTCTGAGTAGAGGAGTTTCTTATTTTGTATTCGTTGTATTTCTGTTTTTTCTTTTTTTGGGTCTAATCCTGTTAGACCTTTTTGTTTTCTTTCTTTATCCTTTTTGTACTCTTCTTCTTCCTTTAATCTATTTATCCTTGTTACTGCTAAAAAAAAAAATCGGGTCAGGTTGGTTTGTTCAATACCCAACCTGACCCAAGTCGCATCCCTATGCATCATCTAACAACTAATTCATGGGTACAAATAGCACTCGTCATGGACTAGAATTTGTGGACAAATGGATATGCATTGGTATTATTATTCAGCAGAAATTTGCTATCTTTCATCCCTTGTCATGGTTACACTTCTGATTGCATCAGAAATGAATATGTCAACAATAGGAATGAAACTATTATAAGCATATGAATTGATAAGCATTTTTAAGATCACAAATGCTTACAATTTTTACTTTCCAACATAGAACTCAAGTATTCCAAAATCAGTAAAAAAATTGTTATTTTTTTTTTGTTTTTTTTTAATTTTTGAGTGATATCAGTAATTATAAGATAGCTCCTGATATGCATTCTTTGTATTGGACAAACTATTAACTTGCCATTCATATTGTTGAAAATTACTGATTCAGTACATATATAAACCAATAAGCACAAGAGAATTAATGATGTACTGCATACATAAAAAACAAAATTGATTTGTACACACAAGAGAATTTCTATTGTGAACTGATTCAAAAAAATTGGTGTGAACTTTCAATCACAGCATTTGGATGAGAGTGGAAATGTTAGATTTTACACTTCAAAACTCAACTAATAATTCAATCCAAGGACTGTCCTTTACAGTTCACAACAAATCACTGTGAACTGGTTCACAACGGATAATTCTCAACACACTGGTGATTGCTGTGTTAATAAAAACAGTAGATATCAAACCATGGCAGGACCTAATCGGGATCAGTGTGGAGGATGATTTGCTTAGGAGTATAGCGGATGAGATAGGTTGTGCAACAGGAAAACTTCCTTTTACCGATACAACTACCAGTGGATGGGAATCCAAGGTCGAAGAAGTTATAAGCCCCAATGGTGGAAAAGGTGGAAAGGAGATTGGTTGGATGGGGTAAAATATTTATCTTTGGGAGACAAACTAGCCCTTATCGAATCCATCCTGATAAACCTTCCTACGTACTACATGTCCATATTCAAAATGCCTAAAAGAGTAGTGAGAAAGTTGGAGCAGCTATTTAGGAATTTCCTTTGGGTAACAAGCGGATAAAAAGAAGGTGCACTTGGTTACTTGGCCTAAAGTTACCAAGCCCAAATCAAAGGGTGGCTTAAGGATCGTTCCCCTTGAGGCTAAGAATCAAGCATTATTATGTAAATGGAGGTTTAGGAGGGAGAAAGAAGCTTTGTGGTCGAGGGTGCTAAATGCAAAGTACAGCCTAAAAAGTATTGGAGGGTAGACTTTCAGGAGAAAATGTGCAAAGTTAAGTTCTTAAGTGGTCAAGGTATGGTGGAGATTAGGTAGGGGAGGAAGTCGGTGGGTAGCATGATTCGGTATAAATTAGGGTTGTTTGTAGGAAGAGGAGACATAACCCTCTTCTGGACAGACATGGATCAAGGAAAAGTGTATGAAAGATGCCTACCCTAGGCTATATAGGATAGCAAGGAACAAACAAGCCTTAGTCCAAGACTGCTACAAAGTAGAAAACGGCAATATATCTTGGCAGTTCAACTTCCGACTAAGCTTGAGGGTTTTTGAACATGAAAGGTTTGACAAAATGAAAGCCTTGATAGGGGAATTCCCTCTATCCATGGAGGAAAAGGATGAGCTATTATGGTTGGTGACTCGTAGGGGGCCTTCTCAGTCAAGTAAATGGGTCATCTGGTGCATCAGTACAATGATGAGGTTCCTCTATGTTGCTTAGCTTGAAGGAGCCTTGCCCCCCAAAGGGTACAGATTTTTGTGTGGTGTGCTTCGAAAGGGAACTGTTCTCCAAAATGGCACTCAAGAGGAGAGAATTATTCAATTTGAATGATGATCTACATTGTATTCTATGTGGTCATATGGAGGAGGACGTAGATCACTTGCTTGTAGAGTGTCAAGTGACTAGACAACTGTGGACAAGTTTTGCAAACTTGATGGGAGTATCCTGGGTAGTCGATAGGACTTGTGGAGGAGTGGTCGGATCCTGGTTTTTCCCGCGACTCAGTCCTAAGATAAAGGCCACCTGGAACACCATACCAGAGGTGAAACATGGGTCGTGTGGAAAGAGAGGAATTCAGGATTTTCGAGAACAAGGAGCCAGACGAGAGCGACATCTTTCAAAAAGCTAAATGGAGGCTTCGTACATGGCTTTTATCCGGTAATGATTTAAAGGGCTACAAAATGATGGACTTTAAAGCTCTTGGGGGGTTGTTTAAACAGGGGCCTAAGGAAAGTCAGAGCCCACATCTCTTGGCCTCCTCCTCAGCCGGGTGTTTACAAATTTAATGTCGATGGAGCAGCAAGGGGAAAACTGGACCGGTATGAATAGGTGGAGCTCTTCATGATTGCAATGGCACAACGTCTTTAGATTTTCTAAGGCGATCGGACGAAGAGATTCAAATGAGGTAGAACTTCTTAGTATTAGGTGAGTCTTGTCCTTATGGATTTCATCAAGTCAGGGGAAACTAATCACTGAATGGAACTCAACAAACGCGATCAAGCAGGCTATAAAAGGTTGAACCCCCCCCTCTTTCCTTCCTTCCTTTCGGAAACGGATCACAATTGTGAAGGAGATAAAGGCATTGTGTCAGAGATCTGCAAACAGAGTGGCCAGTTCCTTCACAAATAACGGGTTGGACGCCACGGTTGCAGGCATTTTCTATCTTTGAGCCCTTGACATATTGCAGGGAGAGATTGTTTTCACGTTTTAGTTTTTTGGATTTCTTGTTGGATGTATTTTTTCTTCTTGTTCTCAACTCTTGGGTTTACGTCTCTTACGTTTAATGTTATTGTTTCTGTATCTAACTTCAAAACTTTGAAATAATATCAATTCTTTATGGAAATCACCACCCACAAATCAAAAGAAAAAGGAAGACAAGTGAAATGTTTGTTTACCACGTGCTCGGACATCAACTTCCAAAGCTATATCAGCAAACAACTCTTGCAGCACGTTGAGCCTTTGGGACTGAGATGCCAGTGCCTGCATATCAAAATTTAGAATTCATTATTAAAATCAGCCTACTCAAGTAGTCACATATACACTATATATATTAACCAGTAACAAGATGGAAAATGTCACAAAATGTAATAAGCAGTACCAAAGAAATGTCACAAATACATAGAGGGGTCTAAGCCTCTTAGACCCAAAATAAAGAAAAGATAAAACAAACATGAGATATAGAGTCCCAACCAAAGAGTATAAAAACAAGGGAGCTCTAAGAATATAGGCCCCCATGTCACTCCCTAACCTTCCCCTATTAGTTACAAGAGGAAAACGCCTTTATTCAATGAGTTAACTTCGATCTTTGGGAAGAAATACGCAACACCATAGGCTGACCACCTAACCTGTGTGAAGGAGACCTCATGGCCCTAACATAATTCTTTAATTCCCAGACTACTATTATCAATTTCCAAGGAGACCTATTCATCCCCTTCGACAAATCCCTTTCTATGATTAACTTCCCCTAATCAATAGATCTCCACATTGTCAAAGCTCTCCTAATAGCTAAAAGTTCAACCTCATTAGAATCCCTCATAGCCACCGATTCTAAGAAAACAATGGAGGATGTACCATCTGAGTAACGTAGGACGCCCCCTATTCACAATATAAAAAAGAGAAATGCATATAAGTGAACCTTTTTTTAATGCTTCATGATTCGCAACTTCATTCATGCAATTTACAATTTGTACCAATCTAAATATTCCTTTCTTTTTAAACAATGATGATTTATAAAAGAAAAGGAAAAACCAAATAACACAAACCCATGACTCCTAAAGAAAGAAGGCAATCATAGACAAAAAAAATCAAAATAAATTTTGAAGTTGACAAACTATTCATACTCGATTTGAATATGAAATGGGTGCAATGGTTCTAGCACCAAGTGGCTCCTCCTTGGGAGATCAACCTAGCAACCCTTCTGGAAGTGATTAATTTGAGGAAAAATTAGAATTTCGTAAAAACATAAATTTGCATGTATTTTAAAAGTAAATGAATTTATAAATATCAAATTTTATGCTCTTGGTGCAACTTATGCATGGACATTGGTATCTTATAGAAGGGTCCACAATGAATTGTTCCACTTTCTAGAGATCCACTCGTAGTCCATGATCAAAAAGTCCAAGGAGGTTCATAGTAGGCCTCCCAAATAGGAGATGACCATCAATTTTTCAACTAGGTCACACATTTTTGGGTGGGATGTGTTTTCATGTGGGCCTAGGCCCATGATGGATGGTCAGCCTCCCTAGAGAAAAGAACTGTATCAACATATTGGATAGATGATCCATAAGTTGCATTGGAAAGATAATTTATGGATGGTACATCTCGTCCTTTGGAGGAGAAACAGGAGAGGAAGAGTCCAAATTGATGGTGAGGCAATCACTAAAGGATGGGAAGAGGAGGTCTCCAACAAGAATGACGGTTGAGGAAGTCTTGCCACTTTCTCCATAGGAACCAAGTGCCATCTATCCTTCTCACTTATATTTGAATGATATCCCTCATGTGATCCAGAATCTGAGGGAAACAACACCCTCAGCCAGGTTGATAGTAGATACTAATGTGGGACCCACTTCAGGTCACGCTACGTCAATAGCGACCAACACCCAAGCTTTTGGGATTTTTCGCTTCGATATATATCTCCAGTTGTTGGATCGTGCTGCAACTTGGCAATAGTGTTCGCCCCTTGCCCACCTACCTTCGCCTATGGTTGACCTAGGGTTTCGGTCAAAGGTGGGGCCCACTTTGCTGGTTTTCAAGCACTGCTGCAGAACTGCCCAGAACCCCAATTTTTGGGATATTTTTGCAAGATCTGCTTCTTTTTCACTGAGATCTGCCTTCTTTCCATCTCTCTGGAGTCGCCCATGCCTGGTCTTTAGATACCATCGAGGAACTTTACCCACATCACTCGTGGGACCCACTTTTGCAGCTGTTCTTCCCAGATTTGTTCCTCTGGTACTCAGCAGTGACTTGAAGTGGGTCCCACAACAGATACGGTGTCACCCACTGCACAAAGTGCCATTTCCATCCCGACTCCTAGTAGTGACTCTTCCAATCAATTGGTTTTGCATCCATTTAGGTACTTAATGACCTAGGCTCTAGTTAGGAAAAAACAATGTAGGCCGTTGTTGGAAGGAGTGAGGGTTGAGAGGATTCCGGAGGAGAGATGGATAGAGAGAGAGTTCTAGGAGGACAAAATTTTGGAGGCACTAGGGAACATTGATGAGGATAAGACCCCGGGATCGGATGGATTCAATTTTAGATTTCTTAAGATCTGTTAGGGAATCATACGTGAAGATTTTGTAAGTTCTTTAGGGAATTTCATGCTAGGGGGTTCCTGAATAAGGAGTTGAAGAATTCCTTGATCTCATTGATACCAAAAAAGGAAGGAGCCTCTAAGTTGGGATATATTTTAGACCTCGTAGGTACTGTTTATAAATTGTTGGCAAAGGTACCAGCTGGAAGACCGAGGAACGTGTTAGGGAAGGTAATAGGCGAGACACAGGGAGCGTTTATTGAGGTAAATAGATTTTGGATAGAGTACTGAATGCCAATGAGATCATACACGCAAGGCACAAGGACAATTTTTTTTTTTTTTTAGCAGTAAAACAAAACTTTCATTAAAGAAAAAAAGATGTACATAGGAAAGGAGAGTATGACTTGGGTTCAGGAGAGATGAACCCAAGGAGAAAGAATACAACATCACCCGCCCCACAATATCCCATGTAAGCCAATCCGAGAAAACAAATACTGGAAGAAAGTAACCCATCCCCAAAAGCTCTACTCCTATGAATTACAGATAATAAACACCCTGATTTGTTGAGTCCACTCATAGTAGTTTTGCAAAAAATCTGCAAATCCGTCGGCCGATCTGCTGATTTTGGTGAACAAGATTTCCCGTCCCTTAAGTAGCGCCTTGATCTCCCTAGTCATTGATACTAACTTCGACGGTGGTTTTTTCACTCTAAATACCCATTTGATTGCATTTGTCGAGTCACTTTCGAAGACCAATTTGCCTAGTCCTAAGGTATTTCAGATAGTCAAGACTTTCCTAATGCTAACTAGTTCTGCCTCATTCGACTATTTTCTTCCAATCGCCTCTAGGAAGACAGCTAAAGGTTCCCCTTCCCTTGTGTGATCCTGCAGGACACCTCCAATTCCTGTTGGGCCAAGTTGGATATGGAAAAGGCATATGACCATGTCAATTTGGATTTGTTTGAAGGCATGGGTTTTGGCCCCAAATGGAGGAAGTGGATGAAGGCATGTGTCCAAGGTTCGTCATATTCTATATGGGTGAATGGCTCCCTAGTTGAACCGTTAGTGGCAATAAGGGGATTAAGACAAGGGATCCATTATCCCCATTCTTACTCAGCATGGTTGACAAAGCTTTGGATGGTAAGATAAAAAAAGCCAAAGAGATTGGCATTGTAAAGGGGTTGGAGGTTAATAAAGGGGTGTGTTAATTTCCCACCTACAATTTGCAGATGATACTATCTTATCATGTGAAGCATCTAGGGAAGAACTATTTGGTGTAAAGACTGTCCTAAGATGCTTCGAATTGCTCTCTAGACTAAGAGTGAATTTAGGGAAGAGTAACATAATTGGAATCAGCTTGGGGGAAGAGGAAGTCAAATCCTTGGCAGATGAGATAGGATGTGGTGTGGGAAGATCTCGTTTTCCTAGTTGGGTCTTCCCATTGGAGGAAACCCTAGATTAAAATCATTCCGAATTCCAATTGCTGAGAGGGTAGAGAAAACGTTGAACGCATGGAGTAAGAATTATGTTTCCTTGGGCAGTAGAGTGACACTCATTAAGTCTGTCCCGGTTAATCTCCCGACATATTTCATGTCCTTGTTTGAGCCGCCCAAGAGAGTTGCTCAGGAATTGGAGAAATTACAACGGTACTTTCTATAGGAAGGAGCAGAGGAGAAGAGGAAAATCTATTTGATAAGGTGGGAGGAAGTCAACAACATGAAGGAAAGCGAAGGCCTAGGAATCTTTAATGCCAGGGATAGAAATCATGCAATGCAATGCCATGCAAATGGCCTTGGAGCATGGAAAGGGAGGCGCATTGGAAGAAAGTGCTGATTTGTAGATATGGTGTGCGATCCGAGTGGCTGAAGGCTAAGAGGGCTCACATGTAACTAAAACGATCATCAAGCTAGGTAACGGGTGAGGGATGAATCAGTTCTTCTTTGAGGAACAACATTAGGGTGTTGTCAATAAAGGTGATAAGAGTGTCTTTTTGGAATGACAAGTGGGTGGGAGAAAAGGATCCTAAAAGACGCTTTCCCAAGACTATATAAGGAGGCCATGAACAGAGAAGCCTTCGTTAAAGACTATTATGAGGAACTTGGGGAAGAACCCCAATGGAGGAAAGCTTTTGGAGGGACTTTAGGCGGTTTGAGGAAGAACAATACGTTGTACTAAAATACTATAGAAAGATGTACAAGTTTGCTTGGAGGAGGAGGAGTACAGATGGATTTGGTCAGACAATCCTTCAAGGGTCTTCTCGGTAAAGGCCATTCTTGGGGGAGTGTTTATAATCCCTAGAGCCCTACCCCACCCTGTACACTAGCGTGGCACGATAAAATTCCACCGAGAGTTCAAGTGTTCACTTGGGCTACTATTAAGGGTAGGATCTCAATGAAATGTAATTTGAAGGATAGAGGTTTGTAGGCAAAAGGGCCCTCGTTAGCTTGCGCTTTGTGTGAGGAAATTGACAATCATTTAATGTGTAGATGTAATTTCACCAGAGGTGTTTGGAATATGTTTCTGACTCTGATGAGTTGCTCTTGTATTTAAAACCGGAATATGGTGAATCTGATGACTGAATGGGGCATGGTCCTTTTGCCGGGAAAAGAGGGGTGGCTTGGAGATTGATACCACCGGCAATCTCTGAACAACATGGAAGGCAATGAATGATAGGGTATTTGAAGGGAAGACGGAAAATTTATGGGAGGTTTTCGTGAAGGCAAAGTGGAGTCTAATAAATTGGCCTTCACTTTATAAGGAGTTTGTTGGATGCCCCTCGGAGGACTTCTACCTCTCATGGGAGGGTTGTATGACAATGGACAAGAAAAAAAGAAAGAGGGGTAGTGTTGTGGGAGAAGCCAGAAACAGGCTTTCATAAGTTTAATGTGGATAGTGTTGTTAGAGGAAAGCCTGGTCCGACCGGTACAAGGGAGTACTCCATGATGATAGGAGAAGAAGATTGTTAGCATTCTCCAAGTCCACAGGACTTATGAAATCAAATGAACCAGAGCTACTGGCGATTCAAAGAGCGATGTATCTTTGGGCTAAGCATGGGAATGCCACACTCATTGTTGAAGGTGAGTATGTCAATGCTATTGCTTGGGCTTGTGGTAGCAAGAATCCATCTTGGAAATTGGTGAACATTGTTAGGGATATCAAAAGGATGAGCTTGGACAAAGGAATTATCTTCAAGCATATCGGTCGTTCAGAGAACTTGTGATACCCTGCCTTCTGGTGTGAAGTGGAAGCATGTGAGAAAGTCCCATACCGCCCATGAGGTTGATGTGGGAGTGGATATGTGAGGGAGCACCACTCCCTTTTAGCACAAGGCATTTTGGGCCCAAAGGTGACAGTTGGGCCCAAAGCAAAGCCGTAAAGGTTTTTCTAAGCCCAAAGGAGACAATATTATGCTAGAGGGACGGGTTGTTAAAATGGTATCAGAGAATGGTTCAACTCTCTGCATGTGTGGGCTCACTGCCTGTGTGGTATGACAGAACCGAGGACGGCTTTGGTTTTAAAGGAGGTAGATTGTGATACCTTGCCTTCAGTGTGAAGGGGCGGCATGGGAGAAAATCCCATACCGCCCATGAGGTTGATGTGGGAGTGGATTATATGAGGGAGTGCCACTCCCTTCTAGCACAAGGCTTTTTGGGCCCAAAGCTGACACTTAGGCCCAAAGCAAAGCCATGAGGGTTTTTCAATCCCAAAGTGTACAATATTGTGCTAAGGGGACGGGTCATTACAGAACAGTCACCCAATTCTTGTCAAAGATTGGAGTCCAAAAAAGGGTACCAATGGTGGAATTCTTCTGAGTTCAACCCTTTGGGATAGAGAGTATTGGGAGAGGAGTGCTACTTTTGTTTTCGTTTTCCTTTTGATTTGTTAATATTCCTTTTACTGGTATTATGGAAGGGGGAGGCGTAAACTAGGGGGTCCCATCTGGGGTGTTCGGTCTTGTATATATCTCTTATAAAGTCCTTCCCATACTATTGTACATTTAACTTATTTTAGTAAAATCGTTTCATGTATCTGCTCAAAAAATAATAATAATAATGTATGAATGGTAGCCTCCAAGACACAATTACTTGATCATCAAAAATGAGCCCAAAACTATCTTTTGATCTACATATCAAACTAAAATCCTTAAGTTGCATTGGATAGCTAACTTAAGGATATTCAACTTAATGCATAAGCTGCAACCTTCAAGCATCTAAAGTGTGATGGAGGCTCTAAACAAGACTCAATGGGACTCCCTTTGGGGTGATTTCAATGAGAAGAAAAAAGACACCTGGTAAATTGGCACCAATCTTATCTTCCCATTAAGGACAGTAGCCTTGAGATTAGACCTATCAATGAAATGAACAAGGGACTCCTTTCTGGAAACTTGCTAGTATTCCACTCCTTAGAAGTCTTTGGTATAAAGAAATACAATATCACAAATAAAGGTTGAGAAGTTGACTCAAACCCTAATTAAGTTGTCTAGGGTCTAGATAGCAATTAGTGCTTGGATTAAGAAGTTTAAGGTTCAAATTTGTCTTTGGGCAATCTTTCCAAGAAGGACCTTTCGGAAGGATGTCTATTGTTGAAACTCTTCTTTTGCTGCCAATTCCTGTCTTTTTTTCTAGGTTGCCTCTCTCCTGAAGGCCTCAGTTGCTAATAATTTAGAGCTTTTGGGAAAGTACGTCATTTGGAACATAACAATTTAAAAAATATTCTCTATATATAGAAGCTGAAGATTTTGCCAAGTTCATCCTTTAGGCTAGATCTTGCCTCCATCTATTAAAGTTCAAATGTGGAATGAAATATGAATCCACAAATTATTTTGTTGTTGTAATTTTGATAGTACAGTAAGCACTGAAGTAACAGCTACTCCTTGGAAGACTAACTTGACACCCTCTGAACAAGTATGAAAAACAAGCATTCTTTACAAATTTATCTAATACATTAATATAAAAAATTGTTCCAAAATTCTTGATTGAAAAGATGTGACATTAGGGTCTCAACTGACTTAATCCACTTAGTCGGATGCCCATGAAACTGTGCAACATCTCGACAGAGTTTTTAAGGGCTTGAATCTGCTTGATCAAAACATCCACGAATACAACATGCACCCCAAGCCTCTAGTGTCATGAGACTTGAAATATGAATTGATAGATTGAACTCCAAATCCACTTAATTGGCGGGTCTAAAGAGTTCAAAAGTATCTAAGAGAACACAATGAGCCATGAACCCAAAGTGCATTCAAGACTCTCCACATAAAGGGAAGATTCAAAGAGCTAAAGTTCAAGAATGATCAATTCTTAGTCCGTAACAACATAAAATTTTAAGATCGGTCGATTTAAAGTGAAATTTCAAAGATGCTCAAATTGAGAAAAGATCTAAATTTGAATTCATTTGTGGGATCTATGGCAAAATACTCGAATCTCACCAAATCAAATCAATCCAACAAGATCTTGCTCCATTTGAGAAAAACAAATCTCAATTGATAAAACATAGGTAACTCTCACAACGGCGAATCAACAAAGGCCCAATCCACATTAGATATCTAATTTCAAACCGAAATCACAATACTCAATCGCAAATATTTATGACTAGTAATAGAAAATTTGAACAAAAGAAATTAAATACAAGAATTAATTCAAATAGAAACATAAACAAGAAAATAAGAACTCACCAAACCAAGAGAGCAAGAAACCTCAACTGAACCTGGGATTTGTCACCATGTGCAACCCAAGGCCCTTATTTATAATTTTTGTTTACAAAATTTAAAAAACAAAAAATCCAAGGGTTCACATGACCAAGCCTTGACCCAATTACAAGATTCGCTCAAACTAGTAAATAATTATCCTAATGCCATGTGTCCAATGAAATCATCATGAAACAATTATTACATCAGGAAAATAAAATTTTAAAAAAAAAGAGCAAGGAGGTGGCACCTATCCTAGGTGATCTTAGATCCAAAAATCTTGCATGCCATCTTGTAAAGGTAGTGGAGAGGAATCTCAATATACACAACTCAAAAATATTTTCAAAAATCAAATTCCAGTCCAATATATGTACCTACCGGGCCATTATTTAGCATTCTTGATCCCAAAAACCTCCTAGGTAGGTCCTTTTTTCTCTGATAAAAAACTGCATAGAATTTAAAGGCCAGTTCATCAATCTTGTCAAACATTTCATCATGTGGCCCCCTTGAGATGCCCACATCAAATATACTTCGAATTTATACGAAGACTCAAAACGTGTTCTAGAATGAATCTTTGTGAAAGGAAAAGATTCAAAGTGTCTCTTAAGAGTTCAAGTGGCATGAATTTCAAGCCTTAACACCCCACCCCCAACCCATTTATAGAGATCCATGACTATTTGGTGCTGCAGCCTGTGACAATTTGCCTAAGTTGCTTTGCTGTTGTAGTTGTACAGCTTTGGTAATGCAGCCTGTACCACTTTGCATGTACTGCTCTGGTGCTACAGCTTATATCACTTTGCTACTGCAGCCTGTACTTCTTGATCTACTTGTGGCCCACCTTTGACCAATCAAGCTGTATAAGGTCCAAATCAACCCAATCATTATCGGATTTCTCTAAATTTTGATTTGTGATGTTTGATCAAGCCATCAAGGCACAAATATGTTACCACAACAAGAATTTGCAAAATTTTAGGTGACAACGAAACGCCCGACTCCTTAGGATCTTTTTTTAAAATAATAACAAAAAAAATTTATAAAGTCCACCACCAAAAGATATAAAAACACCTATTCAAAAAAAGGAATAGAAAACACACTACAAGAGACCATACTGTCGAAGCTCCAAGAAAAACTATCAAAAACCACAAATTACATCAAAATAATGATCCAATAATGAACTCATACCACCCCACCCCAACCCTAGCCAAAAAGTCAAACGAGTCCAGCAAAGTGTCTCACATGCCTAAAAGTGATGTCCAATGGCCTTTAAAGTCCTTAGTATCCAAATTACGAGGAAAACTTCCAAGGCCTAAATATTTCACTTGCCCTTTGAATCCCCTTCACCTGCAACCAGCCCCTAGCCATCTCCCTCCATACCTCCACTACTCCCTAATAGCCATCAATTCCACCTCACTTGAATATCCAAGACGTAACATTTAATACTCCGCTCATGATCTTATAAAACACCCCACACCTTGTTTGCCCCAGTTTACCTTTAGCTACCCCCATCTACATTGAATTCCTCCATCCCTCAATAAAAGGGCACCATCTTTCTTTGACCCTCCCATAACGACCCGTTCTGCTAGCATGATATTGTCCGCTCTAAGCCTCACACACACGGCCCCCACGGCTTTCAATTGGCGAGCCAACACACTGTTGCTCTCAAAAAGCCTCATGCTAGAAGAAGGAAGGCTGGAATTTCCAACGCAACTGGCAATGTGGGACTTTGGCACGCTCCATACTACAGACCCCCCCTGGGGCAAGGTATTACAATCTACCCCCCCTTAAAGCCAGAGTCGTTTCCGGTTCTGCACACACAACAACCAAGCTCGCACCCTCAGACAGAGAGTTGAACCGTTCTTTGATACCACTTGTAACGACCCGTTCCGCTAGCATGATATTATCCGCTCTGGGCCTCACACACGGCCCTCACTGCTTTCAATTGGCGAGCCAACACACTGTTGCTCTCAAAAGGCCTCATGCTAGAAGGAGGAAGGCTGGATTTTCCAACGCAACTGGCAATGTGGGACTTTGGCATGCTCCATACTACAGACTTCCCCTCTGGGGCAGGGTATTACACCTCCTTTCATGCAACCCTCCCAACACCTAATAAAATTGCTCACCAGAAAGGCCTCGAACCTTCACACTTTCAACGACTCGATCAATCTCACTAATTCATAAACCTCAAACCCATGCTTTCCTTCAAAAATTGTAAAATTCCATTCTCTCCACATTTACCACATTATTACCAACAATATGCACAACTGAGCTATGCATTCACATTCCCTTTAAAATACCATATTCCCATCCAGACAATATCCTCCAAACATCCACTCAAAACCCACCTACAACCCATCAAATCTTTAAAAAAAAAATAATAATAAACTAAGATAAAATGAAATAATTAAAAAAATCCATATTTCCATCATAAATTCGCAACTTCCAAAAAGATGATCCACATTTTCCTCCTCTTTTCCACAAAAACACAAACTAAAATAATTTTTGGGGCAATGCTAAATTTGCAACCTCCTTCAAGACCCCTAACCTTCTCAAGCCACACATGGTTAACACCTTCCCTTGAATGAATCGCACACCAACCAAAAACTTGAATCTGATAAGGAGCCTCAATTTTCCACACAAAGGAGCACTACAGTCTAAGAACCATGTTTGAGTTGCAGATCCTCAAAAAGTCACTAACTAAAAACAAGCTAGAGGAGTTACCCACCCAAATTCTTCTATCGCCCACCCTACATATACAAACCTCACTCAACCTACATAATAATTCCTCATACCTGTTGTGGGACCCACTTCGGCAGCGTAGTTGACCAAGATCTTCCAATTCTGGAAAGCAACTTAATCTATGTATTATTGATGGTAGATTGATTGTAATTAGGTATTCATTTATTTCTTTCCATAATCAGCCACATGATTAGCTCTTTGTTTAATACTTATACATGTAACCCTTATGATTCAAGATATTCAATATAATACAGAAAAGAAATTCTCTCCTCCATTATTTCCCCTGTCTTTTCCTTTTTCTATTATTATTTTCTACATGGTATCAGTCAGAACACACGATCCATAACTTCATGATCAGACTTGCAGCATGCCTCTTTTCCATTTTTTGCCACCTTAGTGGGTTTCTTTCAACAACTTCTAGTTTTTTTTTCCTCTGCGGGAATATGAATTTTTTTGTCACCCCATTTGTTGTCCCTAGATCTGTCAGATTAATACAGATTTTAACTTGCAACTCGTGTCTACCCTTGCCTTTTTTTACCGCTCTTCTCATCCATATGGATCTCACAAGGGTTTGATCCACGGTGGAGCACCATCTTGTTGTTCTTGACATCTGTATCAGGGACGTCCAAAGGGTGCATTTCTAGGTTTTCTGCCTCGATCTGGTGGTTGTACTGTTGAAGCCCTGTCAAACTACCACCGGTGTAGTCACCCCTGGCCCACCTATCTCCCCATCTAGTTGTCCTTGAGTTTGGGTCAAAAGTGGGGCCCCTTTTGCTGATTTTTTCTAGCACTGCTGCAGAACGCCAACAGTGTCTGGGGTCTTTCTTCCAATTGGGCTTTTATCTTGTTGAATCTTCTTCAAACCACCTTTGGTATTGTCGCCCCTGGCCCACCTCCGTCTCCATCAAGTTGACCTAGGGTTTTGGTCAACGTTCTTGCCCCTTTTGTTGTTCTCTATCTTGTTCCCAGCAGGCGACACATCTCCCAAACTTCTTTACGATTGACACTGATCTGATCCACAAATTCTCAGATCTTGATGTGTGTTTGCCCCTCATCCTCCCATCTTCGTGTACGGTTGACCGAGGTTTTCGGTCAACGGTGGGCCTCATTTTGTTGTTTTTTCAACACTGTTGCAAGCAAGGTTGTCAAAATCGCCCGATTCTCGAGTCGAATCGTGAAGGGTATCACGATTTGACTCACATCAATATTGAAATCCTTCAAAAAATACGATTTTTTAGTAAATCATGAATCGTACAAGTCGAATCGTACGAATCGTAGACTCGTACGATTCATGTGGGAGAAGGAGAAAAAGAGCAAAAAACAGTTTTTTTGATGAAAAATAAAGCTTAACTTTTTGCATGATACCTATTTTTATTGTGCTAGCACATCTCTGATGATCAGGCACCACAGAGCCTAACATGCCTCTATTTTTCTTTCTCTGTTTTCGTTTTTCTCTTCTTCTCTTCTTATGAAAAATTTCTTCTCTTTTCTTTCTTTGTTTCATTTTTCTTCTGAAAATTTTCTTCTTTTTTCTTTCTCTGCTTTCGTTTTTCTATGTTATCATTTGCAAGACTTATGTAATGCTACATATGTAATAAATTTTATGAAATAATAATAGAATTAAGTTTGCAGGTCAACAATTTCTCTTCCATAGTCATACTGTATAATGTATGGTGTATACAGTATATTGTTATCTTGTATAATGTATGGTGTACAATAGACTATATTTTGGAATGTTAAAACTTGATTTCTAATACATTTTTATGAATCTTACGATCCTACGATTTACGATTCACTGTTCACACCCCTAGACCGATTCACTATACGATTCGATTTTGACAACCTTGGCTGCGGGATGCTCGGAATAGTGTTTTCTTCACAACCTATGTCTATTTTACCCTGGTTAACCTCCTTTCAGTCTGTTACTTCACTGCTACTGTCGCCCCAACCTGTGCTCTGCATCTACAACACTTCCGCTCATCTTCATCCTTGGTGGGGTCCACTTCTGTGTGGCTACACAGATCTACTGTTTGGTCTTGTTGCGATTCCAGGATTTTTTTATTTATTGCGCACATGGCTTCCTTTAATGCGACTAGTGACAGTGCCCCAGTGACACGACAGGAGTTTGTCTTACTACAGCAACAACTATAGCGCCTTCAATCCTCCGAGGTTTCTAATGTTGTCTCCTCTCCATCAGGTATTGAACACCTTGCACACCATGTGTCCCATCATTCCTAGATTATCGATTCTGGTGCTACAAACCATATGGTGGTATGTCCACCCTCTTTTCTTCTTGTAACGACCATTTCGCAAGCACAATATTGTCCGCTTTGGGTCCACACGCCTGCCCGCACGACTTTTCATTGGCAAGCTAATCCAATGTTGCTCCCAAAAGGCCTTATACTATAAAAAAAAAGGAAGTACCCATCTTATATCTCAAAGCAGTTCAAGCTCTCCATGAGATATGGGACCTTTACACGCCCTCACTGGCGAATTTTTAGGACCCCATTCTCGCCCACACTATACGGGGGTATTACAATCCAACCAACCCCCCCTCCCTCCCTCCTCCCTCCCTCTTCCTTTAAGACCAAAGCCGTCCTCGGCTCTGTCCCACACCACAGTCCAAAAGTTGAACCGTGCTCTGATACCATTTATAACGACCTGTCCCGCTAGCGCAATATTATCCGCTTTGGGCCCACACAGCTTTGCATTGGCGAGTCAACCCAAAGTTGCTCTCAAAAGGCCTTATACTAGAAGGAGGAAGTACCCATCTTATATCTCAAAGTATTTCAAGCTCTCCAGGTGATATGGGACCTTTATATGCCCTCACTGGCAAATTTTTAGGACCCCATTCTTGCCTACACTACACGAGGGTATTACAATCCACCCCCATTAAGACCAAAGTCGTCCTCGGCTCTGTCCACACTACAGTCCGAGAGTTGAACCGTGCTCTGATATTATTTATAACGACTTGTCCCGCTAGCACAATATTATCCTCTTTGGGTCTACACGCCAGCCCGCATGGCTTTGTATCGACGAACTAACCCAAGGTTGCTCCCAAAAAGCCTTATACTAGAAGGAGGAAGTACCCATCTTATATCTCAAAGCAGTTCAAACTCTCCAGGCGATATGGGACTTTTACACGCCCTTACTGGCCAATTTTTAGGACCCCATTCTCGCCCACACTACATGGGGGTATTACAATTACCCATTTCATGTGGTACGTAACTTAGCTAATGAATCATATATTGTTATTGCTGGGAAAGGGACAGTTACCGTTTCTACTACTTTGGACCTATCTTTTGTTTTGTATGTTCCCAACTTATACATTCTGATGTTCAGCAATCTCCTTATGTCTTTGACATTGGTTTTTATTATTTTGTTACCCTTATTAATGATTATTCTTGCATGACTTGGACATATTGATGAAACACAAATTTGAGGTCTTTGATCACTACTGCACCTTTTATCAGTGGATTGACACTCAATTTGGTTGTAAAATTAAAGTTTTGCAGAGTGATAATGGTGGGGAATATTTATCACACTCATTTCTTACTTTTTTGCAAGATCATGGTAATACACTCTCAACTCTCTTGTCCTTCTACACCTCAAAAAAATGGTGTAGCTGAACGAAAAAACGTCACCTTCTTGAGGTGGCCCGTTCTCCTTTTTTACCATGCACATCCCACAATTCTATTGGCCCAAAGTTGTGTTAACTGCTTGTTATCTTATCAACAGTCCTGGCCCGAAGTTGTGTTAACTGCTTGCTATCTTACCATGCATATCCCACAGTCCTATTGTCCTATTGACCCGAAGTTGTGTTGACTTCTTGCTATCTTATCAACATAATGCCATATCGCATTTTACAAAACCAGTCCCCTATTGACTTTCTCTCATTACATAAATCTGCCCCTCATCTTCCCTTACATATATTTGGTTGTGTCTGCTATGTTCATCAATTCTCTGGTATAAACTCTCTCCCCGGATTCTGCGCTATGTCTTTCTAGGTTACTCACCTTTCTACAAAGGTTATAAATGTCTTGATCCCCTCACTGGTAAAACATATATCTCCACGGAAGTCACTTTTTTTTAGCGGGATCCTATTGTTCATTCCCCTCTACCTATTCTCCCTGTAGATCCTAATCCCCCGACACTACCAAACCCATTATGGTGTATCAATGCCGACAACCTAGGCCGCCATCTGCCGCCTATTCCACCCACTCATCTGCAAGTGGTCCAGATCCAGCAGCCTCTGACCAGTCTGATCTTCCTAGCAATTCACAAACGTAAGCGTGCTTGTACAAATCATCCACTTTATTGGTTTATATCCTATCATGCTATTTCACCTTCCTATAACAACTTTCTCACAGCTCTGGACACCATTAAGATTCTAAAGAGGATTGACATTGCGTTGAAACATCCCTCCTGGAAAGCAGCTATGGATGAGGAATTAGCCACAGAAGAACCATACTTGGGACATGGTTCATCTGCCTCCAGGGAAGACTCCCGTTGGGTGAACTCAATGGGGTTGGAGTGATAGCCAAGAACCCATCTCTTTAAGTGGGAGGTCTTGAGTTCAATTCCCACTCCCTCCAAAGGGTCACTCCCCATAGTTTTACCCGGTGTGTGGCTAATTCTTCATCCATAGCTGCTTTCCAGGAGGGATGTTTCAACGCAATGTCAATCCTCTTTGGAACATGGTTCATCTGCCTCCAGGGAAGTCTAACATTGGGTGAACTCAATGGGGTTGAAGCGATAGCCAAGAACCCATCTCTTCAAGTGGGAGGTCTTGAGTTCAATTCCCACTCCCTCCAAAGGGTCACTCCCCATAGTTTTACCGGGTGTGTGTGGATAGGGAGGTTTGCACATGCCCCAAGGATTAATGAGGTGCTCTAGGAACATAAGACTCCCGTTGGGGTGAACTACCAGGACACGTTTTCCCCAGTTGCCAAGATTACATAAGAGTTGTTGAAAATCTTTTTGTACAAATGGCATTTCTCTTAAAATTTTAACATGTAGAAACACTAAACTTATCATAGATCTCAAATTCATCTATTTTTTTTATTGTGATTAAAATTGGAGCAAAAAGACAGCTGAAATTGTCAAATTACGATTGTCTTTCATTTACAAATTTCTTCCTCATTTTTATCAGCTAAGACCATGATGCATGGAGGCAGTTGACATGAACTTTGTTAACTGATGGGTTATTCCTCTTAACGCCATGGCATTCAGAGGAGACATTTAATGGATTGAAGTGGAAGGACAAGAAATGCTCAACGGCATTTATTCTTCTGCAATTATATATATATATATATCCTAAATGCCTGAAAATAGTTCACAATTCAATTTGATACACCAATGATTGTGATTCAACAGGAAATTTCAATTTCCAGAACATCAAGGAACCTCACATTAAGAACAGATCAAAACTCTCACTTGGTAGATTGTAGCAATCAACCAAATAAAGGCTGCAGTCAATAGGACCACAAATCCAATAGGAAACCCATGCCCTCCAGTGATCTCTACTAATCATTGAAGGAGGAGTTAATTAGATGCCCACGATCACCATCTAATTTGATGGGCGTCCAATATCTGACAATGACTCAAATGGAATTTTTAGGAAGGGAGTAGAGATCCAACCCCTTGCAGCTTTTTCTCGATCTCTTGGGTGACAGCGGTGAGGTAATCAGAACTTGAAGACGTTGCAGCTTGAGACATCCTTGGGGCAGGCTCCAATCCAAAAACGCATTTGATTGGAATCTTGGAGAAGAAGATTCTTCCAGAAGCGAAAAATCGAGGACTGAGTAAAGCAGGAGAATTCTGAGGAAAATGTATTTGAATCAAATTAGAGTCAGAACTCGGAAATGGATATTGGCGGTGGAGAGGGAGGGGTGAATTTCCAGTGGAGGAAGCGGTGGGGAGAGGTTTAAAAGACAGATGGAAGAACTGGGCCACGTGTAAATCAGCTATTGGATGATAACAGATTATGGCATGTGCCTTGTATGTAACGGAACGACTATGATATGAGAACGAAAACTCCCCCAGACTCGCTGATAGGAGGGTTTTAACGAAATACGCTGTAATATTTTTAATAATATATGTAATTGATTGTGTTAAATTTGAATCTTATCCAATGATATTAGTATTATAATTTTACATTTTAAAATTTAAATTATTATTAAATTATCAAATTTTTGTGATTCATTCATAAATTTTGATAATAAATTAAGAATTTTTTCTTCAATTATATATTGTACGAATAATTATTCTAACCAATTATACGAGCTCAACTAATGATAAATATATAATCTTTCTATTAAAATTAGGTACTTCAATATCACAGACTTTGGAAAATCCTTTTTTCATTTAAATTTGTTGACACTCAGAGCCTTCAACATTCCTTTGACCAAAGGTGATCACACACCAAACCACACACGAGAATGATAGAATGGATCATACAAAGAGTAGACATAAATACAAAACTTAGATTGAAAACAAAGGAAAGTACAAGAACCTTTACACTCAAACTTTCATCCATATTTGGTACTTGGTAGAACTCTTTACTAGTTTTAGAGCAAGGAGATATTCCATCCTATTTGTAGTCGAGCCTTTGAACACCAATGGCTAATATGTGGTCACAATCCAACCACTGAGAACCATCTAGATCCTTTTCTAGAATTCACCAAACAAAATATCTAAGATCTTTGTAGACTCTCCTACACTTTTACACAACTATAGAAACTTTTGCACTCTTGTGTATAACTACATGTACTTTGATTTATTCTTACATGTATGAAATGCAAGTTGGTTAGAGACAAATTCAATGTTATCTCGAAATCTAAATTTTGATCCTCAAATACGTAACTTTGGAGTAGGATTTTGAAGTCAGTTATTAACAGAAATATGTCGGCTAGTTCGAAGCGAAGTTACATAATTTTCCATAGTTGCTTTGCAGAAATACTCTTTTTTAGTTTTTTTTTTATAAAGATGTTCTCAAAATACATTCTCGAGGAAACAAATTTCAAAGTTGAACATTTGAAGTTTAGTTTTGACTCTTGAAGTACTAATTCGATATTTTATTCAAGACTTATTCTATTAACTCAACAAATGTAATAACAAATCCAGTTATTTTTTAGAATGAGTTGGGAATGTTAAGATCTAAATGAATTTGTGCAAAGTTTGTTATTAGAGAATCAAAGTTGTTATAAGTACATTATATAATAAGTATTCTCGCAACAAGATATGTTTTCTTTGATATTTCTTTCTAAATTGTAATTATTGATTTGCATGATTAATGGAATTGAGTTTCTTGCTCTAAATTGTTTCTCTTTTCTGTGCATATAATAACCCATGCTTACAATTTTCATTTTCATTTTTCTATCCTCCTATATTTCATTCATGATCCAAAAACAAGGAAAAGCAGCACTAGATGCTTGAACTCGATTTTCTCCAATAGACCCATGTAGACCCGATAACTTTACATGGAAAATCAACTCTACTTTAAATTTCCTTTCAGTCATTCATCTGGATTTTCTCTCTTTTGGAGTTTACATAAATATCCCCTGCAGCCATGTCAAACTCTTCGTGGGACCTAAAATAGGAGAGACCATATTGGCATTGATGTCATGTAAAAGAAAGAGTATTTTTGGTATTTCTAAAATTTATAATAGAAAACAATGGTGTCCCAATTGATTTTTTTCCCCAAATTTTAGGGCTTTAACTTGATTAATTCAATCAAGTTGTCATTGGTGGCATCTATATTGTGACGACTCGACTCCCCCAACAAGATATTGTTTGTTTTGGGACCACCTAATCGGCACAGTTTTGCATTTGAGTCCGGTTCACTTCTAGGACCATAAGGCCTCTTGCTTTGAAGAGGGGCTCTCCCCCCTTTAAATCCATCCACACACCCACCTCCCTGGGCGATTTGGGACTCTTTCCAACATGCCCAGGTGGGCAGGGGCATCACAATCCAACCCCTCTTAAGCACAGAGCCATCCTCGGCTCGGCCGCAACACAAAGGCAGAGAGCTCACACATGCAAAGAGTTGAACTTGCTCTGAACCATTTGTGACAACCTGACTTCCCCCAGCAAGATATTGTCCGCTTTGAGCTCATATGACCTGCACAGTTTTGCATTTGGGTCTGGCTCATTTACAGGCTCAAAATGCCTCTTGCTTGGGAGAGGGGCTCCCTCTTAAATCCACCCACACACCCACCTCCCTGGGAGATGTGGGACTCTTTCCTACATGCCCAAGTGGGCAGGGGCGTCACAATACGCCCCTTTTAAGCCTAGAGCCATCCTCGACTCGACCACAACGCAAAGGTATAGGCCCAGACAGGCAAAGGGTGGAACCTGCTTTGAAACCATTTGTTATGACCTGACTTCCCCAGCAAGATATTGCTTGTTTTGGGCCCACCTGACCAATACAATTTTGCTTTTGGGTTTGGTTCACTTTCAGGCCCAAAAGGCCTCTTGCTTGGGAGAGGAGCTCTCCCCTCTTAAATCCATTGACACACCTACCACCCTGGGCAATGTGGGACTCTTTCCCACATGCCCAGGTGGGCAGATGCATCACAATCAATCTCTCTTAAGCCTAAAGCCATCTTTAGCTCGGTCACAACACAAAGGCAAAGGGCCCACACAAGCAAAGGGTTGAACCTGCTTTGAAACCATTTGTGACGACCCGGCTTTCCCTAGCAAGATATTGTTCACTTTGGTCTCACTTAACCCACACAGTTTTGCTTTTGGGTCTGGCTCACTTCCAGGCCTAAAAGGCCTCTTATTTGGAAGAGGGGTTCTCCCCTCTTAAATCCACCCACACACCCACCTCCCTAGGCGATATGTAGGGCTGCAACTCGGGTCGGGCGGGCCGGGTTTTAATAAACCCAACCCTAACCCGACTCACTCCATATTGAACCCAACCCAACCCGACCCTTAACCCGACAAAACCCGACCTGAGTTGCAGCCCTAATTGCGGAGTAGACAAGAATAGGAAAAAGATGGGTTTTTGGAGTTTTCTCTTGTTTTGGATTTCTGGGTTTCATTTTATTTGATGGTTTGCATGAAGAAAGAGGGTTTCCGGATCTTATACCATTGAATGTTTGAATTTTTTTCGATCTGGGCCTGGTTTTTTGGTCACAGAATTCTGGCGGAATAGGAGCATACAATTGAAAGATTGAATCCTTTTCAATCTGGGCCTGACTCTTGGTCACATAATTTGGGTGGAATCGAAGCAATCAAAGTGTGTTGCCGATTTTTGGATTGGGGAGGAAGAAATGATGTTTTGGGTTGGTTGGATTTTTAATTTTATCACAATTTCCAGTTGAGAGATCCAGCGACATGTTCGAGGGTCAATCCTGCCTGGTTTCCAGATCATTGAGGAGATCCTGCGAGCAAGAAAGTAAGTGGGTTCTCATGAATTACAATCTTATTGACTCTAAAAAGGGAAGCACCACTTAGACGAAAGGAGTGAAGAGGAAATCAAGGAGAGAAAATCATTGAAGACCTCAAATTTGCAGGAAAGAGAAGAAACCAATACACCTAGTGCCTTCTTGTATGCCCCTGTTAAAAAAGAAAAATCTGATAGCAGGAGTCACCAAGGAGAGCAACTGGGTTCAAATTCCCTTATCCAAACCCTTGGTAGAGATATCTCAATCAACTGTCTCCTCCGCTGCTCGAGGTCTGAGTACGGGGCACTAGCATCACTGAACCGGGATTTCCGTAGCCATCTTCGCCATTCCGTCCTCTCTCCAGGGTCTCTCTCCTTTCTTTCCATCTTTTCTCAATGCCGTTTTCCCCTTTTCCTTCCATCAAGCTTATCCATTTCTTTTGCAGGTTCTGCTAGGGTTTGGGATGAGGAAAGAGAGCTTTTATAGTAAGTTATGTAGTGTCGGGTCGGGTCTTCTTGAGTCGGGTTTTCTCGGGTCGGGTCGGGTCGGGTTTCAACCCAACCCGACCCGAATTTCGGTCGGGTTTTTCTTTTCTCAACCCGACCCGACCCTACAGCCCCGACTATTGTAACCCGACCCGCATGATTTCTCGGGTCGGGTCATACGGGTCGGGCCAAAACCCGACCCGAGTTGCAGCCCTAGCGATATGTGACTCTTTCCCACATGCCCAAGTGGGCAGGGGCGTCACAATCCACCTTTCTTAAGCCCAGAGTCATCCTCAGCTCAGCCACAATAAAAAGGCAGAGATCCCACACAGGCAGACAGTTGAACCTGCTCTAATGTCATTTGTGATGACTCGACTTTCTCCAGCAAGATATTGTCTGCTTTGGACCCACCTGAAACTGTTTGGGTCTAGCTCATTTCTAGGCCCAAAAGACCTCTTGGTGGAAGAGGGGGTTTCCCCCCCATATATCTCCTCCCCATCCCTTACGTGGGTGATGAGTCAGTGGTCTTGGAAAAGGTAGGAGGGGCTAATACTCACACACCTTATTTGGTAATATGTAGATAAGAAACTATGCTAAGTGCCTCAATGATCGATTTATCCTACTCGAAAATCTACCAACTTATTATCACATGATTTTTTTAAAGATATTATCACATGGAATTTTCATTCACCTACTTTCCTCAAGAGAAATTATCAATTGCGAATCAATTTAAAAAATTTAGTGTGAAATTTTAACCACTACCCATGTATGAGTTTGAAGATTTAAGTTTTTTTTTTCTAAAAGTTTTTAATTTATTTTAAGAAAGGTCCTACCCTTTTTATAATTTTAAAAAGGTTCGTTCAAATTCTCAGAAGGCCCTTCACATGAGTTCATTACTGTTAAGTCAATTTTTTCTTTGAGATTTTGTTTAAATGCATGTTACATGGCTCACTTGAAGGTCAATACCACTTAGTGCATAGAGTGATTAGAAATAATTTTTGTAGATTAATAGCATCTCAAAATCCAATTAAATTCAACATACAAAATGTTGAACTTTTAAGACTAAAAAATCAACAAAAAGCGAAGGTTTGATCATGATCAAATTAGAACCATATCAAAATATAATGAATGTAAAAGATGAAAAGGACGAGACAACCGTCTCCAAAAGATATTTCAGTGTAAATTATTTGCTATGATCATAAAAAAAAATTCTAAAAAATTGACCTTAAGCCCATATGGTCAAAGGAGAACTTTTACTTGGGGCTTGTTTAGAATTATGAAAAACCTAAAAGGCTTTACTCAAATAAACTCAAAAGATAGGAGCATTTTCAGAAAAATCCCTTTTAAATTCTTCCAAAAATTCAATCCAAGTGTAATGATTAAAAGTTCACACCAGTTCATTCGGGCTCACAACAGAATTTATCTTTTAAAGAATTTGAGTCATATATTGCTTATTAAGATGTACTGAGAAATCTGAGATTTCTCTGTAAAAAAACAAGCAAATCAGTTAAAATGGAAGGCCTGCGGAACATCTTATAGTGTCAGAGAAAAACAATATCCATAGCAGATTCAACCAAACAATATTCCACATGCCCCTTACGGAATCAATCAGCTCTCTAAACTATCGAGTATCCCTCCAACCTATTTCAAAGCATGACAATCTTGTATGAAGCAGCAAACCTGGATGCCTCCTTACTAGATCAATACCTGCGGAGTCCCCGGTCAAACATCCGACCTGTTGGACATTCATAAGGAAGGTGGCCATGCCCACCACAGTTGTTACAGATAACAATGGCAACACAATCACGACTGATATGGCCTGGCTGGTCACACATGCGGCAAATGATGGCACGGGAGTGCCCGCCAGCGATCTCTGATGCCAGGATAGTCTTGGGGCACTGCCGTGCTACATGGCCTGGGATATTACAAACATGGCAGACAGGATCATCAGTGCAGTCACGAGCCAGATGACCGGTCTGGTGACAGTTGTTGCATGCCTCATCATTGGTGCAGTTAGCAGCAATGTGGCCTGGCTGGTAACAGTTCTTGCAGACCCGAGTATCAAAGCCAGAGCCAGAGCCAGAGCCAGAGCCAGAGCAATCACGAGCTAGGTGACCCTTCTTCCCACAGATGTAGCAGATCGGATCATTGTTGCACTGGCTTGCAGTATGACCAGGCTCCTTGCAGTTCCAGCACACAGTTTTTCCAGTGCATTCTGATGCAATATGCCTAGCAGAACAGAGAGAATCAACAATATAAACACACATTCAACTACAATGAGGACAAAAAAATCAAGGCGTCATTTGGCCACATGGAACTGAGCAGAATTGAATTCCACTCAGAAAAAATAGAAGACATGCACTGGTGTAATTTCTTATGTCCCCCTGTTTGGTGCTCTGTGTGTGTGTGAAAGGAACCCAAATCGAAGAAAATGGAGATTTCACTACCATAGGATGATAATGGGGTGGCTAAATATGGACAAGCTAGTAGAATTTTGTGTGATAAAAGAGTCCTTCAGCTAAAAGAACAGTTTTATAAAGCAATTACCAGATTCACAATGCTCTATGTAGTAGAGTGTTGGGCAATAAGGAAAACACAAAGAAAGTTAGGACTATGAAGATGCGTATGCTACGTTGGATGAGTGAATCAACTTTGAAATATTGAGCTAAAAATGAATGCATTAGGGATAGTTTAAAAGTAGCACGAGAGATGACAAATTGAGAAAAACCCGTCTGAGGTGGTTTGGTCATGTTAGAAGACCAGTCACTGTCCCTGTGCATATAGTTGAGAGAATTCATATTGTAGGCACAAGGAGGAGATGTTGATCACTTAAAACGTGAAGGAAAGGAATAAAGAAAGACAAGTTAGCTTGCAGAGTGGTTGATGGTATGACTTATGATAAGATCAACTGGAGGAGAAGGGACTCATAAAAATGACCCCAGATAGATGGGATTCTAGCATATGATGATGATGGTGTAGATGAACATTGATCCTCTCTCTCTCTCTCACACACACACACACACAGAGACAAATATGAAATGATGTACCGATGAAATTTCAAGTATGCACCTTTTTTTTTTTCCAGAAAAAATCTTCATGGAAACTGCTACCATTTTAAGGTTGAGCATCTCCAATATATTTCACATAGACAAGCACCACAGAGAATGGTGGACAAGATGAAATTAGGCCATGACCATAAGACATGGTGATCAGACAGCCTATCAAAGCTTGAAAACATGAGTACAATTCAAATAGTAGCATGTTGGCATAGTAGTGGCGCACGTAGCATAGAGTCATCCATTGTTCTATTTCATGACTAAAGAAAATAAGTATCTACTTAATGTCCAATCAAATATTAATCAATTAAATCCTTTAACATCAATGTGAAATACATCATCTGTCAAAAAAAAACTCTATTTGGTAAAAAAAAATAAGGAAAAAAATTTACGAAAATGAGAAGGGACATATGTAGTTGAATGCAAAAGATCAAGGTTTAAGAGTAATCCCAAGAAACCTTGGATGATGCAACAACCTAAAGTTCATCTTTTCTTTTTATAGTTATTACTCAAGTTGTATATTTCATAGTCTTGTAAAGGGCATTGAGCAAAGAAATTGTGTTCTACCCATGATTGTCTCACAATCTTCAAATTCACCAAACTGATTCACAAAACCTTTTCTTTTGTATTATTTATCCTTTTTGCATGAATTATCTCTATATCTATTTAGATATTTTTGGATAACATGTATATCCCTATCCTACATTAGAGGTGAGACTAATCCCACCAATACAGAAAACCATCTGCTAGCCGTGTGTACAAGGTAAGCACAAGAGGAGTTGAACCCAAGACCTTTAATCTAATCCTAGAAGCTTTTAGAGCAACTGAGCTACCCGTGCTGGTTAAATTTCTCTATTTTTAACTCTGTGTTTGGTAACTTGGATAGTAGAAGCTAATCTCCTAAAAATAGAAAATTAACATTTCTAGGGACCCCCCAACAGTCGATCTACAAAGGTAGTAGATCGCATTCTCTTACTGTCACTAGCAAAATATTCGCTGCCTCTCTCCCCATTCCTCAATCTATCATGAAACCTGTATTGAGACTTTTTTAGTGAGACTCTCTAACGACAATTCCTATCAAATGGATCCTAAGGCACATGTAGTTGGGCGGTGATGTAAAGAGGACTATGTAAATATGTTATTTATAAAGTTTCACCTCCATCTAATCATCCCTTGATTATAAAATTTTAAAAATCAATGGTTTAAACTTGTCAAAATTTAAAAGCCAAGATTATATGGCTTGAATATTAATTGATAGTGAAATTTTATATACTTCATATCCATGTAATCACTTATGAAACACATCCATTTATGTGGGACACATGGTCCATTTGACGGGAAATCTTGTTAGAGCATGAGCATATTGCTTGTAAAGTCTCACTAGCCTCACTCATTTACCTTTGCCTTCAAAAAGAGAACATGTCTAATCCCATTATGTTACATGCTATTTTATTTTATTTTCTAACTCCTAGTGTTCATGTTGAACACAATTATTTTGCTTATTATATTTTACTAGATATCTTATTTACTATTTTTTTTCACGTTGTATTATCTATCTTTTGGACCGTTGAACCATTATTAAGTGTATCTGACATATTTTTTTTTTTATTTGTTATACATACATGTATATATCAAAAATAGTTCAAAGATAATATAAAAGATTGTAAATTAGTTAATATAACAATATTATCTTATTCGATTATGAACGTAATAATTCTTGCTTGAATTCAAAGATAAATTACTTATACAATGAGTTAACTCAAAATGTTACTTAGATTCACTGATTAAAATTTAGATAGTCTAAATACGTGGTTTCATTAATTCAATGAAATTGATTTTTTTTTTTTTTGAAAGGTAAGAAATTGATTTTTTTTAGTCAACATTTGTACTTATCTTTTTAAGTGACCCATCCCAATGGGAAAAAGTAACTCCAATAATTTCAAGACATCAACTTTTGAAAACTTGAAACTTATTTTCCTTGGATTTTATCAAAGTGATATTTGGCCTTTATATTCATATTTGGACCTTCCAAGCTGTCTGTCAAAGTAGGCCAGTGGGTCTTACATATTGTGCAAATTGGAAGATTCGAGCTTAGTCAGTGGGTCTTACATATTGATATGCATTTTTAATATGGTATCCATGTTCACAAATGAATGTTTTACATTACCTAGTCAATAATTTAGTATAGTATATGAAGATCTTAAGCTTCTTGCCAAATGCCAAAATTTTAATATACCAAGAATTATCACGATTCTAACAGCAGTTACCAAACATCAAGATTTTAATCTATTATGATGAGAGTAGATTTTTCTCCTATTCTACCATTTTCTGAATCTCTTAAATTATAATCTCCTAATTACCAAATACACCCTATGTCTCCAAGAATTTATCTCAACCATAGATTAATGAATGGTCAAAAATTATTTGACAATCACCTAAAACTGTCTCTTATATATGCCTAAGGTATATAGATTAATGGTAGCAAGGATAGTTTCAATGTAGTAAAGGTAGTTTGAATGCCCTGTCTAGGTCCCTATGTGTTGAGCTAAGTCTTAAGATGTCCTTGCATTTCCATTTATTTTAATTTCACCCCAGAGATTTGAATATTGATTGCAATTGGGTCCCAAGCATGCCAACATATGAGTAATGTTGAACATTGAGTTAAGGCTCAACTGGGCATAAGACTATACAAAATTGATTGGAAATTTGGAATGCAAAGAAGATAACATAGAGAGGTGTTTAAGGCTGTGTTTGGAAGAGGCAAAGTGAGGAAACTTTCTTAGTTTTCCTGTTTGGATGAAAAGAGAAGAAGAGGGACACAGCAGGAAGGGTCCATAGAGACTGCTAAATTTCGCAGCGTTGCTAAATTTTGCAGACCAAGCTCGTGAAGACAGCTTGATACCATAGAGAGTCTTCCTGAGTTTACAGACAAACTGAGGCGCACCCTGCTTGACAAACCTAGGTAGAGGAAGCATGTACACTTCATCTTGGAGATCACCATGGAGAAAGGCATTCTTCACATCTAACTAGTGAAGGGGCCAGGCATAAGTTGTGGCAAGGGATAGCAAGATCCAAACTGATGTAATCTTGGCAACAGATGAGAAGATGTCCTGGTAGTCCACACCATATGTCTGCATCAAGCCACTAGCCGAGCCTTATATCTAGCAATGGAGCCATCAGGATTATGCTTCAAAGCAAAGACCCACTTGCATCCAACGAGTCTTTCATAAAGGCAGAGGAACCAAGTCCCATGTATTGTTCTTCTCAAGTGCGGCTAATTCATCATCCATTGCTACTTTCCAGGAGGGATGTTTAAAGGTCGTGTCAATCCTCTTTGAAATCTTAATGTTGTCCAGAGTTGTGAGAAAACTGTGATAGGAGGGTGAAACAACATAATATGATACAAACCGATCAAGTGGATGACTGGTACAAGCACACTTACCTTTGCGAAGCGTAATAAGAAGATCAGACTGATCCGAGGTGGGTGGATCTGGACAACTAGCAGATGAGTGGGTGGAGTAAGCGGCAGGTGGCGGTCGAGACTGTCGGCATTGATACACCAGAATGGGCTTGGTAGTGTTGGGGGGGCTAGGATCAACAGGGAGAAGAGAAAGGATTGGGGAAAGAGAAGAGGTACACAAAACTGAAAAATAGTAGTTGTGGCCAGAGAAGTTGTAAACAAAGAAGACACACCCAAAGACATGTAAGGGAAGATGGGGGCAGATTTATTTATTTAATGAGAGAAGGTCAATAGGGGACTGGTTTTGTAAGATACGAGATGACATTATGCTGATAAGATAACAAGTAGTTAAAATAGCTTCAGGCCAATAGGGTTTTGAGATATGCATGGTAAAAAGAGGAGAATGAGTCACCTCAAGGAGATGACAGTTTTTCCATTCAGCGACACCATTTTGTTAAGGTTTAGAAGGACAAGAGAGTTGATACCATGCTCTTGCAAAAAAGAAAGTAAAGAGTGTGACAAATATCCTCCCCCCCCCCCCCACCCAAATTATCACTCTGTAAAACATGAATTTTACACCCAAATTAAGTGTCAACCCATCGGTAAAAGATGTGGCAGTGATCAAAGACCTCTGATTTGTGTTTCGTCAAATTTCTCCAAGTCAAACGAGAATAAACATCAATAAATGTGACAAAATAATGAAAACCAATGCGAGATATAGAGGGAGATTGTGAAACAAAAGAATGTATAAGCGGAAAAAAAAAAGTGGATGAATTTTTATTGATAGATGATGGAAAATGAGATCTATTATGCTTGCCATATTGACAATATTCACACTCAAAATGATTAAAAAATAAACTAGGAACAAGCCTTTTCATAACAGAATCTGTAGGATGTCCCAGACGACAATGCCACAGCCACACATCTGAAGTGGAAGAGGTTGAACAAGCTTCTAAATTGCCATGGCGAGAGTCGAAAAGGTATAGGCCACCCACTTCATGACCATCACTCAATACCTACTTCGTGATCAAATCCTGAAAAACACAATGAGAAGGAAAGAAAGTGATTGAGCAATTCAGATGTCTAGTCAAGGCACTAACAGATACAAATTGTGGGATAAATTGGGAACATGCAAAATAGAGGGAAAGTCCAAATTAGGAGTAACGGGAATAGTCCCTTTCCCAACAATATCAGTATAGGAGCCATTAGCTAATTTAACTTTACTACATGAAACAGGTGAAATGGAAGAGAAGATGGTGGACATACCAACCATATGGTCAGTAACACCAGAATCAACAATCCAGGAATGATGGGAGACATGATGTGTTGAAGGCTCAATACTTGAAGTAGATGAGACAACATTAGAAACCTCAGAGGATGGAAGGCACTCCAGTCGTTACAGTAATAAGTTAAATTCATATCTAGTCATTGGGGCATTGTCACTTGCCACATCTGAGGAAGAAATAACAGGAGGGGCAACGGAGGTATTAACTTGCTTCGGACGGCCATGAAGCTTGTAGCAGGAATTAACATAATGGTTGTTCATCTTGCAACATGTGCAAATATAGGTACCCTTTTTCCGGGGGCCTTTGGTGTCCCGACGAGTGTCGGAAGATGAATCCTTGCCATGAGAAGCAAGAGCCCCATGAGTGGAAGGAGGCACAGAGGAATGAGTAGTGACCAACGGGGAGCGTTCAGCAGGCATAGGATTCATAACAAGGCGACTACTGTCATCCCAAAGTAATGCAGAGTAGACCTTATCCAGAGAGGAGAGAGGTCGTCGCCCAAGCAGTTGGGCCCGTCCAAGCTCAAATTCAGAGTTGAGGCCAGCTAATAACGCAAAAATCCTTAGATTCCTTTGATTCGGTGTATTATTGCTTCCTTTGATTTTAAGATTACTTGGGTGCTTCGGTCAGCTAATTCAACTGCAAATGAATTGGCTCGTCAGGGATTATCCTTAGATTCAGAAGTTGTAAATTGTTTCTTGTAATTTCGGGGTGGGAATATGTCTTTTCTGTTTTGGAGGGCTTTTCTTGGCCTGTTTTTTCCTCTTTGTATTCCCTTTTGAATTAATGAAGTTACCTTTCAAAAAAAAATGACGCAAAAATCCCTTGTTGTTCAACATATTGCCAATGAAGAAGAGTATTTGCAGGATCCTTAAAGGTAATGGATTGAAGTTGATCCAGCTCCAACCAACAAGACCGAATCTGTGAATAACAAGGATCTCAGACGACATCTCATCTTCGACATCGGAATATAAAGTCTTAACATTGTCTCAGACATCTTTAGTAGTGGGAAGAGTATAAACCAAGCACCAGAATTGATCTTCCATGGAATGAAGAAGCCAAGACTGGACGAGGGAATTATTCAAGGTCCAATTGGAATATTTAGAATCAGTCTTAGCCGACTTTGTGTCAGTACCATCGATATAAGAGGATAGTTGTTTGGTAGTCAAGAACATCTTAGCAATATGAGACCATTTAAAGAAGTTGGTCTTATTGAGCAAGACCGTCGTTATCCGTCCAATCTGTGGAGAACCAGAAGAGGCCACATCTGGAAGAGAAGGTGTAGTAGAATATGCTATAATGTTGAAGCAGTAACCAAATCAGAGAACTGTAGAAACCAAGAAAGATAAAAAAACAGACCCAAGAATATTTTGCGGCAAATCTAAGAGAAGACAGCAGAAGTGGACCCCACAAAGCACAAACAAAATCGAAAGCCTCGTAGATGCAATATAGTGGTGGGCCAAAAACCAAGTACGGAAGTGCTCTAAACAGTCAAATCCAAAGAAAAAATCCAAAAAATGGGGAAGTAGGTTTGCAAGTGTCTCAAGCAACAATGGTAAATTGCAGAAAAAGTGGGTCCCACCGGTGATAGGAGGATAGATCAAGTGCGATAGAAGCACAAACAGGGGCAATTCTAGTAGGCTTTATCTGAAGCCTAAAAGGTCTAGGAGCACAAAGATCCATCAAAAGAACCCAAAGAAAATGGGTTATCGTCGTCCTAGGCAGCAGTGGAAAGAACTAGTCTGAATTGGGTCCCCTGGAATCCAAATGGTAGATCAGCCGACACAAATGGATAAAAACATGAAAAACGATAGGAGTATGTGGGGGTACCGCTGTGGAAAATAACAATGGGGAAAAGGATAATAAAAGAAAAGAAAATATTGGAGGAGAGGAAAATCTCTCTTTTTGAATGTATTGTATTGAATGAATAAAACTAGAGGAGATTACAAGAATAAATCAGATATAGGGTCAATCAAGGAGGCTAAATTTGGTAACAAATAAAATAATGGCTAATGACAATCAATCATACATAATAGAGTTGACTTTGCATAATGAGAAGATTCAAGTCAATTGTAGCACAAAGGTCGGTCCCACAAGATCAATTGTCCTGTAGTGGGTCCCACAACACTCCCCCTAAAGCCGGTTCAAAGATATCGAGTAAACCTAGCTTGCTCAAAACATAATCAAGTTGAGACCGAGAAACTGCTTTAGTAAGCATATCTGCAAGTTGATCATTGGACCTAAAGATAAGGAGTGAAAGTACGACCAGCAGATATGTGTTCTCTAAGGAAGTCACAATTCACTTCAATGTGCTTAGTGTGTATTCATGAAACACAGGGTTTGAAGCGATGTTAATGACAACCTAATTGTCACAGAACAGGATAAGTAGATCAGCAGGACCAAGGCCTAACTCAGAGAGAAACTGTCAGAGTCACAGTAACTCTGCCGCAGTATTGGACATCACACGATATTCCGCTTTAGCACTAAAGCGAGCAACAACAGTATGCTTTTTACTGCGCCAGGAGACTAAATGACAACCCAAGAAGAAACAGTAACCAGGGTAGAGCGACGGTTATCAAAAGAGCCGACCCAATCTGCATTAGAATACCCACGTGCAGATAAGGAAGATTGGCGTGCATAGAACAACCCATGGCCAAGATGAGCCTTAAGATACCAAAGAATGCTAAAGACAGCATGAAGATGGGTATCCCGCGATGCATGCATGAACTGGCTGACCACACCAAAAGCATATGATAAATTTGGCAGAGTGATAGTTACGTAAATCAGTTTACCAACCACTGACAAAAAACAAGAGTATCAAGAAGAGTCCCTTCCGAAGCTAATAACTTTGTGTTGACATCTAACGAAGTGTCAGTAGGTTTGCATCCAGAACACCCAACATCCTGTAGAAGTTTGAGGGATACTTTCGCTGGGAGAGAGAGAGACCTCGAAAAGAACGAGCAACCTCAATGCTAAGAAAGTAACATAGGAGCCCTAGATCTTAAATATCAAATGTGCGTCATAGATATTCTTTGAACGTAGAGATGGCTGCATCATTATTCCTGTAAGGACAATATCATTAACATACACTACCAAAATCATCACAACATAGTGGAGACAGTAGATAATGAAATTAGGAGGGTACTTGATAGCCTAGAGGGGGAAAAAGCTTCGGGCTCAGACGGATTTAATTTCAGGTTTATCAAAACTTGTTGGGACACGATCGGCAAGGACTCCCTCCAAGTCTTCCGGGAAATTTACAACACTGGGGTGACAAACAAGGGGTTGAAGAACTCGTTTATCACTCTCATACCAAAAAGGGAGGGACCGTCTGAGCTATCACATTACATACGTATTAGCCTAATATGTTGTGTATATAAGTTATTAGCAAAAGTCCTAGCGAAGAGACTGAAGAGCCATTTGTGGAGGATCGTCAAATCCTCGATTGGGGTCTTAATCACAAATGAATTGGTTCATATGCGATTAAAGGAGAAGAGGCCAGGATTCTCTTAAAAGATCGACATGAAGAAAGCCTACGACTTCGTAAACTGGACCTTTGTGAGCTACCACTTCAATAGAATGGGTTTCAATCCCCAGTGGAAGCAGTGGATGAGAGCTAGCATTGAAGGTACCACCTATTCAGTGCTAGTGAATGGATCTCCAACACTGCCGATAGCAGCAACTAGGGGTTTGAGACAAGGGGATCCACTCTCCCCTTCATCTTCACCTTGATGTGCCCCCAACCAAATACACACAAGTTTAACATTGATGGGGCAGCTAGGGAAAAACCGGGACTGATAGGCATAGGTGGAATGCTACGTGACTGTAACGGCAGGACCTCTATAATTTTCTTTGAATCAATAGGTTAGAAGGGCTCAAATGAGGCAAAACTTATTAGCATTAGGAGAACCTTGTCCATATGGTCTAATATAGGGAGGGGGAAGTTGATTGTGGAAAGGGGGACTCTACAAATGAAATAAAGTGGTTGTCTGGGCTCAAAAGGTCCCCTTGGAAACGGATCATAATAGTGAGAGGAATTAGGGCGTTCTGTTCAAAAAGAGACGTCTCTTTCTTCACGATTCAAAGATCGGCAAACGAGGCGACATACCTTTTTTGCTAAAAATTGGGTGGATTCTAATATGACTGGAGTGTTTCACATGTACCAGATCTCAAGAGTAGTAGTTTTGTTGTGTTTCATAGGAGTTTTTGAGGTAGGCATGGGTGTTTTGTGATATGATATATCTTTCTTTTCTTTTTTGACTTCCCGTGGGTCTATGCCTTTTAGACCCTACGGCGCCATTTCATGTACCGTTCTTCTTTTTAATATAATTTATTTGTTACCGCTCAAAAAAAAAAAAAAAAGGACCCGACTTCATATTTGTGCTATCCTTAATGGTGAGTGCCACAAAACATAAAAAGTCATCTTACCCAGGAAGTGCACAGTTGTTACATACACGTACATTTGGACAATCTCTAGCAAAATGCCCAGGTAGCTTGCAATTATTGCATTTTCCAAAATGATCCCTGAATAAAAAAATTAGTGAAAAACAACAATTACTTAATCACGTAAATGAAAGTATGATACTTTAAGGAAAAAAGTGAATTAGACTGAGAAGAAGAGAGAAAATAAACAAGAACAGCCAGTTTTAAGAAGAAAACTGAAGTTGAAAGAAAAGGCAGAAAAAGTGAAACAATAAAAACTGCACAGTGAAATGCCAACGCAACATGTTGCAATGATATCAGTTCTTAGGAATTACTAACTGTAAGAAGATGGGAATATTGAGAAAAATGTGTGGTCTGACAAAACTTCATTTCCCTAAAATGGAAGAGGCGTGGGATATGCCTGATTGTTTCTCTCATTTCCTAAAATGGAAGGGGCATGGGATATGCCTGATTGTTTCTCTCATTTTCCTAAAATGGAAGGGGTACCTGACTCTCTCTCTCTCTAAACAAAGCCACATGGATGGCTCTCGCCCTCCCTCCCTCTCCCTCAATGTCCCTTACTAAACCTTTGTCTTTGACGGGGTAAAATTGAGATAATCAATGCCATGATAGGACAAATATGAAACCACTAGAGGTACTTGTATGTGGTCTCTAGTGTATATTGGAAAGTGGAAACGGGTGGTGGGACATACCTGATTTATTTCTTGTGCATACATACATATTATGTGTGTATGTGTGTATGGGGTCTCTATGAGATAGGCATGGATTTGGAGCATATTTGGGGGAATGACATTGCATGGATTTTCTTATATATCTCCTAGCAATGTGGAAAGGATTTCTGTAAAAAGGGCATGGATTTGAAACCAAATCATTAAATCACTATATATTTGTGATCAATTGTCCAAATTTTTGAAACACGTAACTTCTGACCTCCACATACTATTGTGCTCTACTTTTCAATACACACACATAGACTACTATGCTCTGATCAAACCAAAACCATTGATATTGTAGTTGTTGTGTGTGTACTAGCAATGAGATCTATGCAATGTGTAGGCTACATAATAATGAAAATTAAAAAATAGCAATAAAGTTTGATAAAGAAAGTGAAAAAGTAAAAATTTTAAATGGTAAATGACAATTTTGGTATGTGAAAATTCATATTTTTAGCAACTTAGCACTGCAGTTGTTCATTATCAAAAATATTTTCAGGAGATTTGAGAATGAAATTGATTTATGCAACTTCTAAAAGGTTAGAAGTGCAAATTGCCAGAAAATTATTAACAAAACAGGAACCTCTTTTATTTTTTTAATGATGATATAATTGAACAAAGGAAAAGAATTCCAATGCGTGTGCATGTTTCTTTTGTCATGTTGAGGGAGCATCTTTTTCATGAAAACCAATTGTAATTACATAAGAAACAAAACTTTTATGACAAAACACTACCAAAGCAATGCATTTCCAAAAATAAAGGCAAACAAACAATCATTGCAACTTCTGAGACACCAAAGTCTCAAGACCACCAGCCATAAAGAAACACGTGAAAGCAATATAAGATAGTCAAGCAAAAAATACCTTTAAAATGTAAAAAGACTATAAACTAAAGTAACCTGTAACGCCGGTGATCCGTCCTATAAGGTGCACTCCGGTAAGTTGCACGCTCACTGCTGTGAAACCGTCGGGCTATTGGAGGGCTCCTGCTGCCATATGGACTCATCTCAAAACTGGAAAAAGAAATCAACTACAATACCTCCAGAAACTGCCCACCTAAACCACCTCCAGCTCAGAAACTCAACCTCTCCAAATCCACCATTCACTGCTTCTCCCTGCTGACATCACTGCAAACCAAGCTACCACCCCATCATAACAAATCCATCTCCAGTTGCTTAGTCCAAAACTCTTACAAGAACTAAATTTTCACACTTCAAATCCAACAGCAAACTAAATATCAAGTTAAACAGAGAAAGAAATAAAAGAAACATAAAGCAGACAAGAAGACTCTGAAACCATGAAAATATAAGCAAAATCGCATTTCAATTGTCACCCATGTCGTTAAAAAAAAAAAACAGTAATTAACTACCCAAAAAATACAAAACCCTACTCTCTATGAAACAAGAAATCAAATAACCCTACCCACAATTTCACTATAAACATTACCATTCACCACATACTCCAAGTCAAAAGCTCAATCTTGAAAACCACTTAAAAGGCAACAATTCAGCAACATATTTATCACATCATCATCATCAGCCAACCTCCGATCTATTGGATGATGGAGGACCCCGAGACCGCATCTCTCCTTGAGTATGAGGGCGTTGGATAAAACTCCGGATGCACGCAGTCCCCCACAAGGCAAGAACATCAGACGACCACGAAACTTGAACCTGAGACCTCTAATTCTTGAGCCGAAACCCCGTGCGAGGTCTATCTAGAGTCATCTTTATGAGTTCTTCTCCAATTGACCCAATCATAAACCATATCATCAATCACTCTACAGTCTAACATGTACTTTTTTATCCCTTCCCTCCATGTCTTCAAAGATTGTCGTCTCCTCCTACTGCCTCCAATCTATAGCCTCTCAACTTTACGCATTGGAGTTGTGTTTAGTCTTCTACTAACATGACCAAACCACTTCAAACAAGTTTCTTTTAATTTGTCAACAATTGGAGCTACCTTTAAAATGTCCCTAACGAATTTGACCTCTAACTCTATTCTTTAGGGTTAAACCACTCATCTCACATCGTATACACATCTCCGTTGTCCTAACTTTGTTTATTTGTTTTACTTTCATTATCCAATACTCTACTATGTATAGCATTACAGATCTAATAATTGTTTTATAAAATAGCCCTTCTAGGCAAAGGGGGACTTTTTTATAGGACAAGACCCCACTAGCTTGTCTACATTTTACCCATCTCGCGCCCATCTTATTTGTTATAAGAAACTAAGTTTAAACCTCCTTGAGATTCTACTATAGAACCCAAGTATCTAAACTTATCACAATGTGCAACTATGTTGTTTCCTATTTTTACTGGATTACTCTCACTATCGTCTAACCCACTAAAGTTACATTCTATGTATTCTATTTTGGTTCTACTAATTTTCAAACCATTTGACTCCAATTTTCTTCTCCACAAATCTAGCCTTGCATTAAGTTGTTATTTTGTCTCACTATTTAATATTATATCATCTGCAAAAAGCATAAACCATGGCACTTAATCTTAGATTCTTGATATTAAGTTGTCCATGAGTTTACGAGGATCCTTGATGGAGTCCTACTCCACAGGGAACTCCGTTGTCTCAATACAAACATTTCCAACTTTAGTGGCTACACCCTCGTAACTCAATATAGTTCTTGAGGTTGTATTTATTTCTCAAAGTTCTCCAAATTAGTTTCCTTGGTACTCTATCATAGGCCTTTTCTAAATCAATAAAAGTCGTATAAAGGTTCTTCCTCTTTAGCCTAAATTTTTCTGCTAAGTTGTCTTAGAATAAAAGTAGCTTTTGTTGTTGACCTACTCGGCATAAATTGAAATGGATTTTCGGATATATTTGACTCTTGTCTTAGGCGACGCTCTATTACCCTTTCTCAAAGTGTCATTATGTGATTCATGAGTTTGATTGCTCAATACTTGGCACAACTTTGAATATCTCCTTTATTTTTATAAAAAATGGACTATTGTGCTCTTGCATCACTCAATAGACATCCTTTTTTAGGATAAAATTTTGTTTAATAATCAGATACCAACGCACTCTACTTTCACCTAAAATAGACTAAACTTCAATTGAGATGACATCCGATCCTAGTACTCTATTCTTCTTTATCTTTTTCAAGGCTTGATTCACTTATGTTTTTGTTATTTTGTTCACCACCCTAATTTACCTCTCTATTCTTCAACTTTTTCAAGGCTTGATTTGCTTCGGTTTTTGTTATTTTGCTCACCACCCCTAATTACTTCTCCTTTCATATTACCTCCAACTTCAAATTGAGTGTTCTACAAGGCTTTAAAGTAGCTTTCCCACCTTTCTCTAATTTCTTTTTCTTTCACTAAAATCATTTGGCTATTGTCCATAATGAATCTCACATGGTCAAGATCCCTACTTCTCTGCTCATGCACCTTAGCGAGCTTATAGATTCTTTTCTCTCCTTCCTTCTTTTCCAGTTTGGCATACAAATTATCAAAGACTTCATATTTGTGATGTGGGCATCACACCCAAAAATTGGGTGCAAGAAAGGTTCGTGTTCGACCACGGCAAGTATGAGACCCAACTAGCTGGTTCGGGAGCCTGAATTGGAAGATGCGGCACATGCGGACCCATATGTGGGCCCAAGGCTCACTTAAGGTCATATGGACCTTAATTGGAGGACGGTTTAATGTTCACAAACCCTAGAGGAAGATTGTAGCTCATGGGAAACATGTGGGGTTGACAAATGGCACAAATCTAGCAATCTAGGTTAAAATTGGATGGTTGAAAACAGCAATAACTTGCAGACTACTTTTCAGGTATCAAACAAATTTGGAATTGGATGAAATTTTAAACGTGGATAACTTATTCAAAGAGCTTTCCAACAAACCCAAGTTTGCCCAATCTGAGTTACGTAGTTCGTGAACAGGTGCAGAGCCACTCCAAACCCTAATTTGAGCTCCTCCTAGGACCGTCCATTGGCTAAATTCTCTCCAACCAAAACGTGTGATATCTTTGGAAGTTCAATCCCATACAACTCATGGACGTGTGGATCCTTTGGAGAGTCCTTTTTTTCTATTCTTATTAATTTGTATATCTTTGTTGATTTTTTGTTGGTCCAATAAGCCATGTTGGCAACTTAGAGTGCTTTTATAGGATAAATGTAATGCACATGGATTGCTCCCAATGAGAGTCCAATCCTTGTGCCAATTTGGAGTTATTTTTATTTCGCATTTAGCAAATTCGTGTAACCCTAGGTTGACCACAACTCCACCAAGGTCAAGTCATGAATTAGGGCTTTCTTTGAGTCATCTTGTAAGTTATTTAAAGGCCACTTCGTTGGCCGATTATCTCGGTTAATTAATAAGAATTTTTGGAACCAAACTCATTAGAGTTGAACGTGTGAAGCACAACCCTTGGGATGGGATGATCCTACCTTTGGATTGGAAAATCCAAGCACAAGTACCTTGGTTTTGATTTATGTTGTGGCGTGTTTAAGTTTGATTAAGGGCATTTCAATTCATTCAATTTCTTCTCTTTTCTTTCATCCTTTAATTGAATTAAAAGAGGTTTAATCTAACTTAAATAAGAACACATAAATTCCTGGAAACTTGTCGCCGTTGGCCTTCGTTCATCAAACCTCGACAAGTAGCAGGTTCATAGACACTTGAACGGCTAGGATCCATCAACGGCAACAATGTTTGGATCCCGAATTCCTAGCGAGCCATCGATTAAGTTAAGCACCGCCCTGTGCTTGTATCGATTTGTCTATACTTTTTTTTATGACCAGGTGTTCAAGCCTCTTAGAGCACCCAACTAATCCTCGAAGCATGCACAAGCCTCCATACCCACACACACACAGGGTAACTCTACGGAAGTGGCCCTTTGGGGTGGAGTGGGAATCGAACTCAGGACTCCCACTTCATGAGGTGGGTTCTTGGCCATCACTCCAACCCCTTTGGGCTCATATTTGTCTTTACTTACAACTTTGTTGGCGATTTTTGGAGCTAACTTGAAATTTTTCCAATCAACCATATTCCTTGATTTTTGTCATATCTTAAATTGTTTTTTTTCCTTATGTACAGCTCTTTCTACCTCGACGTTTCATCACCACGAGTCCTTCTGCAACTTATTTTAATTTCATTAGTTTCACCCAAAACATCTATGGTTATATCTTTAATGAGTTTAGACATCCTACCCCACATCCCATTGGGATTCCAATCATCAGCCCACTCTCATTACTAAGCATCTTATCTTTCAACTAATTTTGTCTTTTTCTCTCAAATTCCACCATTAATTTTGGGAGGCTCCTATGTTACTATTTTGTAATTTATACTTAACAGACAAGTCCAAAACTAAAAGTCTAATTTGTGTCATCTGGCATTTACCAGGGATGACTTTGCAATCTCTACAACGAGTCACTTCTGTATGTCTAAGTAGAAAGAAGCCTCTTTGAGATCTAAACTGGTCATGCTTAAATGTAATGAGAAGTTCTTCTTTCTTTTGGAACAAAATATTAACTATGACTAAATCATAAGCTACCACGAAATTGAGAATTGATTCCCACATGTCTTTCTTTCTCCAAACCCATGTCCTCTACGCGTGGTTCTATACCCATCATTGGTACTCCATAGATTGCCAAAAAGCATCCCTCGTATTCTCTCCTAACCTGGATTGAGGTGCATAGGCACTAATGATATTTAGAGTTTCACGACCTAAAATCACTTTTGTCCTATCGATTCTTCATAGAACTTCAATGATCTTCTCTTTAATAGTGCAACTAACCGCCATGCCTACACCGTTCCTAGAATTACACTCCCCTATAAAGAAAAGCTTGAAACCCCCTCCTAAATCTCTAGCTTTGCTAACCTTCCACTTAGTCTCTTACAAGCAAGCTATGCCTATGTTTCTTCTCTTCATAACATCTATTGACTCTAAACTCTTCCTTGTTAGGGTGCTTAAATTCCAAGATGTCAGTGATAATTTTGAGATTGCTTTAGCCCTATCTATGGACAGTTAGGGTTGTAAAGTGACCAAGTATCAAGTAAAGAGGGTAAAAAGAAAGAAAAAAGTCTACGGAAGATTTGACCAGTAGGTGAAAAGCTATGAAGCACGGATACTCCGAAACCATTCGAGTATCCATCTCAGGTACGTTTTCAATTAAATAAAATATATTTTAAATACAGATACGGATCGGATACGGCATCAGACACGAACAGATACGGCGGGATACGGGGAAACAGGGGATACGGCACACGCACGGGACACGGCTAAAACACGAGATACGGCGAAAACACGGGAGAAAAGAGGGGGGGAAAATGAAAAAATAAAATCTATCTTCCGGTTCTTCCCCTTCTCGCGAAATACCCTTCGAAACCTAAAATTTCGAAACCCTCGGCTCTCGATTCTCTGCTCTCTGCTCTCGGCTCTCGATTCTCTGCTCTCCTTCGTGTTCTTCTGCATCTTCTCCAGGTATGCCTTTCTTCTTCCTCTTCTCTCCTTCTTCTTCGTCTTCTCTTCTTCTTCTGTTCTCTTCTACTTCTGTTTTCTGTCTTCTTTTTCTTCTTCCTCTGTTCTTCTCTTCTTCGTCTTCTTCTCTCCGTCGTCTTCTTCTTCTTCGTCTTCCTCTGTTTTTTTCTCTTCTTCTTCTTCGTCTCTTCGTCTTCTCTTCTTCTTCTTCGTCTCTTCATGGATATTTCTTTTTCTTTTTTAGGATTAATGGAATCTCGTTTTTAAGCTCCCAAGTTTCTGTTTGTTTTCTACTAGAACATGCAATTTTCATGTGGAGTATCATAGAGAACATTAGTTTCCTTTTTCTTTTCTTTTTTTTTTAATTTGTTTCATTTTTTTATTCAGGCATTTGAAAATTAACAGTTTAAAAATACATGGAAATATAAGTATTTTTATGTTAAAATTTGCTATTTTCCAGAATTTTCCCTTCTTGCAAATGAGCATAGTTTCCATATAAATTTCAGCATTGGGCTATTGTTTATTCTCTGTTGGCATTTCCAGTATGCATTGATAGAGGTCATATTGAAAAACCTGGAAAAAAAAAACCTCTGAGTTGAGTGAGTCAACTAGTTATATTAGTTTCTAATCATGATATCTCCAACTTGATGATGAAATTTTAGTTAATTAATTGTTTTTTCTTTTTTTTTTGTCCATGTTTGCCGTTCAGCCTCTTTGTCAATTGAAATGGCTACTAGTGGTGACGGCAGTGGTAGTAGGTGTGGTTCATCTAGTAGTACAGCTACAAGTAGATTTTGTTCCTCCGAGGCTATGGATGACCATTGTCCTCTTTGGTCATATGTTATAATATATCAAAGTAGAGATCCGAATGTTGGAGATGGAAATAGGAAGTGGAAATGTAATTTTTGTAATAAGGATTTCAACGGTTCATACTCTAGGGTTAAGGCTTATCTATTGAGGCAAACTGGTAAAGGGATTCAAATATGTTCTTCTGTGACTAAAGAATATTTAAAGGAACTCTTAAGAGTTGTTTCTGAGGCTGAAGAGAGGTCTAGACCCAAAAAAGTTCCCTTACCCAATCATTCCATTACAACTCTTATGGCCTCAGCATCAACTAGTGAGGGGAAAAAAAGACGAGTTGGAGGTACAAGTGCTTTGGAGAAAGCATTTAAAAATGATGCTAGAGATTGGCTTACAAGTGAAATTGCTAGAATATTTTATTCAGATGGTTTGCCAACAATCAGATCGCTGGGTATATTCCTCCTTTTTATAATGCTTTAAGAACCACACTTTTACAAAAGTAGAGAGTAAATATTGAAAGGTTGCACCAACCAATCAAAGGAACTTGGCATGAGAAGCGGATGAGCCTAGTTAGTGATGGGTGGAGTGATGCACAAAGGAGGTCGTTAATCAATTTCATGGCTGCATCTAAGGGAGGCCCCGTTTTTTTTAAAGCTGTTGATGGGTCAAAAGAATATAAAGATAAGCACTACATTGCCAAATTGATGATAGACACAATTCGTAAGGTTGGGTCAAAGAATGTGGTGCAAATTATGACCGATAATGCTCATGTATGTAAGGCAGCGGGGTTACCTGTTGAAGGTCATTACCCTTACATATTTTGGACTCCTTGTGTGGTGCACACATTAAATCTTGCACTAAAAAAATATATGTGCAGCAAAAAATACAGAGAGAAATGAGAATGTTTTTGCTGAATGCCATTGGATTACTCAAGTTTCAAATGATGCATGTTTTATTCGCAACTTCATTATGAATCATTTTATGAGATTGGCTATTTTTAATTCCTTTGTACCATTGAAATTGTTTGTTGTGACCGAGACACGATTTGCTTCCACCATTGTGATGTTGAAGAGATTGAAGCTTATCAAGCGTGGCCTTCAAGAGATGGTTATTAGTGAGGAATGGAGTGCCTACAGGGAGGATGATGTTGGAAAGGCTCAAGCTCTGAAAGAGATGGTTTTAAATGATGTATGGTGGGACAAGGTTGATTATATTCTTTCTTTTACACGCCCAATTTATGAGATGCTCCGGTTGTGCGACACTGATAAGCCGACCCTTCATTTGGTTTATGATATGTGAGATTCAATGATAGAGCAAGTAAAGGCAGCGACATATGGCCATGAGTTGAAGGAGCTAGATGCGCAGTCTACTTTTTATGGTGTGGTGTATGATGTACTCATTGATCGATGGACTAAAAGTTGCATACCACTACATAGCATGGCTCTTTCTTTGAATCCAAGGTTATTTATCTATTTCGATTATTTTTTTAAATTTTGAACTTCATGTTTTACAAACTAATGTTATGTTTTTCTAACCTATAGGTACTATAGTAGTGAATGGCTTACTCAAGCTCCGAATAGGGTTGTACCACATAAGGATGCAGCGATATCTGATGAGAGAAACAAATGTTTGAGGAGGTATTTCCCTGATGTGAATGAGAGGGAAGCTGTTCTGACAGAATATGCAAGGTTTTCAGGAGCTACTGATGTATTTGGGTCCTTTAATTGTTTACAAGACAGATGAGACTTGGATCCAAAAATATGGTGGGTGACCTATGGAGCTTCTATACCAAGACTGCAAACGATGGCTCTTAAGCTTCTTGTACAACCATGTTCATCATCATGTTGTGAGAGGAATTGGAGCACCTACTCATTCATCCACTCCATGAAAAGAAACAAGATACTTCCTAAAAGGGCTGAAGATTTGGTGTTCATACATACAAATCTTCATCTTTTGTCAAGGAAGAATGAAGGGTATGTAAAAGGACCAAATAGGATGTAGGACATTGGGGGAGATCAGTGGGATCCACTTGACGGAGCTGGAGTTTTAGAAGTTGTAAGTTTGTCTCTTGATGAACCAAATATGGAGGCAGTTGTTTTTACTGATGCCGGTGAAGGAAATGAAGAGATTGAACCTTCAATCAGATTTTTTAATAAGTAATAACATGTATTTTGTGAGTGACTTATATTTTTTATCATATACTTAATAATTTAGTATTTGTTTAAATGTTGACTCTTTTTATCCTATAGTAGAATTTATGATTTTTTTTATAAATGTTTGAATTTATTTTATATATATATATATTAATTCGGCGTATCCCGCTGCACCTGTATCCTAATTTTTCAAAATTTGCCGTGTCCCCATATTGGATACGTGTCATATCCGATACGCGTATTCTTAAGTGAAAAGACAGACCGGCTGTCTTGCCTGACGTCCCACCATCGTAAAGAGGAAGAAAAAATACAAAGATACTAAAATGAAAAGAGAAAAGAAGGGGAAAAGAAAAAAGAAAGAGCATGACATAAAAGGGTTTTCTAAAATGCAAGACAAATAATAATAATAACAACAATAAACACAATAAAAAAGAAGAACAGCAATGGTAATAATAAAAAAACACTAATAATAACAATGATAAATTCTAAGGATAAAAGTAATAATAATTAATGTAGTAGCACAGTTGCTAGAAAATGAAATAATAATTAAAATAAAAAATATAAATAAAATAAAATCAAAACAAATACAGAAAAAATTTGAAAGAAAAAAAAAAAGAGCTTGCAGCAGCCGCAATGGTGGCAGCAGTAACTGGCGCCCCAAGAGAAAAGGGCGGGGGCGAGAGGGAAAAGGGATAGCAGCGGCAGCGGCAATCAGCGCCACAAACGGAGAAGTTACAGAAAAGAGGAAAGAGGAAAAAGGGCATGGGAGAGAAAGGGTAGGAAGATGGAGGCAGTCGGAGAGAGAAGAGGAGAAACGGAGACAGAAGAAGAAGGAAAAAGGCAAAGAAAAATAAGAAATATGATAGATGAGAGATTTTTACCTGAAAGTCTTGAATGGCCAGAGCAGAAGGAGGCGTCCACGCCTGAAAACTAAACCAGATGGAACAGTAGAGCAAGACAGGTGTGGGAGAGCGCACGGCCGGCGAGGGAGTCGACCGTTGGGGGTGAATCGGCTGGTAGAAAGTCGACCGTTGGATGTAGAGAGGCTGTGAGAAGAGAGCCTAGCGGAATATGGAGATGGTTTGGACTTGTGTCCTCGATCTCGTCTGAGTTGTGGAGAGAGCATCGAGCAGAGAGAGAATGGAGCTCGATTTCGTGGGTTAAAGGCAGGGCCGGCCCTGGCTCGCAGCCCGCCGCCTAGGCATCAAATAAGTAGGGCCCTAACTTTATAAGCTTCTTTCTTATATATTAATTACTTAAATAATTAATAATACATGTAAAACTATAAATTCATTGTTCTCCACTTCAATTAGAATACTCCCATTCCAAATAGAAAACCTCGTATCAAATCTTGGCTTGCCGAGTTTAATAATAATGATAGAAATAACAATAAATGTAATAGCCAATTTAAAATGTGGATTTCTAGTAATAATCATAATAATAATTATTATAATTCTTATTTTTATTGAGTTTTTAAATATATATATCATCTAAATAGAGCGGTATTCAAATCCGAGCTAATCTCATTTATGACTTTTAAGTTACTATCACTTAAAATCATTTGACCATTTTTAATTATTTTGAATTTAAAACACTCAAAATTAGAAATTTATGTATTGATAGTTTTTTCTACTCAATTTAAAACGTGGGTTTCTTAAAAAATTTAAATAATGATAGTAACAATCATAATAATAATTATTATAATCCTCATTTTATTGAGTTTAATAATAATAATAAAAATAACAATAATTTTAATTAATAAAGAATCTTTAAAAATATATGTATCATCTAAATAGAGCGAAAGAGAAACCTATATTGAGTTGATAATTTTGAATTAAAAATAATTTAAAGCCTTTAAAATTTGAAGAGATGAAAAAACATATCTTTATTCATTTGATCAATATAAATTTTATTAGATGTAGTATACAAGTATAAATCATTATAATTAAGATAATGTTTAATTTTTAATTTTTTTTAAAATCTATAAAAATTGAAAAATTAAAATAATAATAATATCTTCATTTCAAATGAGAATTTGCATTAGTGTCGCACTTGAATATGATAAAAGATGCAATACCAAAAGAAATAAAAGAACAATTGAATTGCTAAATTATATAAAAAGAATGAATTGTTATTTTCCAAATGCATAAATTGCTTATATAATAATGTTGATTCTATCGGTTACAGTTAACTCTGCAAAAAGAAGTTTTTCAAAGTTAAAACTCATAAAATCTTATCTTCGATCTAAAATGTCATAAGAAAGATTGAATGGATTAACTATCTTATCTATTAAAAAGTAAATGTTAAAAAATTTGAATATAGTAATTTTGCATCTCAATATCATAGAAGAATAACTTTTAAATAATATTTTATTATAAATTTGATTATGATATTTAATTTATATGTTTCACACTTTGTAAAAAAATATATATGATTTTATTTTTTGTGAGTATATAAAAGCCTCATATTAAAAGTTCTCCTAGAGCCCCCGAAATCTCAGGGCCGACAGCTCGATTTCGTGGATTTATCAGTGTCATTGTCGTCAGAGAGATGAAGAGAAGCTGAGCTCGTCGGAGAGGGAGAGAACCCAGTGAGAAGTTGGGTTTTTTCGAGTGAGAGGTGAAAGGAACCTCATTTGTAATGACATTGAAATAATATTAGCACAAAAAAAAAAATAGGAGGAAAAAAGAAAAAAGAGATCGAGTTTGTAAGAGAAATAGAAAAAAAAAAAAAAAGAGGTTTTAAAAAAGGTTATATATTACTTTTAAGAAGAACTCTTTTTTAAAGGGAGAGGAAACAATAAAATAATAATAAATTTTGTGCGATATGTCCACTTGCCATCATATCAAGTAGAATATGTGGAGTCGAAGAGTCCAAAGTCTATACTCGGATCGCTACAGATGTATTACAACCGATACAATCTTGCGATTTACTCTAATACTAACTCGGATACTTTTTTCTATCAGGAATGGGGAACACTCCCACTAACCAAACTCACCAATAACAAACCATGACATAGAAAATAATAGAAACCAAAGTTGCAGCTCCACGCCGAACGCCTGATTGAAGGTGTTCACCTGACTCCTCCTCTAAGAAGCACCTACAAGGCAAGGGGTGAACTCTACGTGTTTAGTGAGAGTAACACATACAACACATACTATCAAACATACACTGCATATAATTATATGGACACATCAATGTCTAGGATGCATACATACAAATGCGTGCTCTAAACCTGGCAAGCGGACCAACGTCTATCACGCCTTCAGCACATCCTCTAACCACCTCAGAACAACTCTAAAGTAACCCTTCATGTGTCCGTACGCCTCGACCCAACCACTTCACTAGTGGTGTCCACCCTCATACCTCGAACAAACTCATGGATCAGACCCATACACACAATCGTGCACCTAGCCTCCTACTGGAGTCGATTCAACATGCACCTCACCCATGGTATACAGACCAACGTCCAACCGAGTATGAACCATTGATTCCCAACCAATCTTAAGACTCTCATAGGACGACTCCCACACACTTCACAACCAAATCGAACCCACTAGAGTCCCAAACAGACGACCCCACAAGCTCGACCCATAAATACTCCAAGCAGTCCCATAACCACTCCGAGCAATACCATCACAGGCCCCACAAGAGCCCAACAATCGGTCATATAAGCATCGGCCCAACCTACAAACACCCCACGCAGTCTTAAGTCCTATAGGGACCTCAACATCAACAAATCATTCATACCCATCCACTAGTCTCTCATGGAATTCCATCGACTATCTACTGAGTGAGCCGACCGAACTTACTCATTAGATGCCCATAAACTTCCAATGAATCTATACTCATATCACTCATACTCATGAGCCACACCCAAATACAATGGTCTCGCACTCATGTAACATATCACATCTTAGGTTGTACCCACCTATAGTGTCATAGCCTCGAGCATCACATCACACCACAGGTTGTCCCCATCCCGAAGGCGTCATAGCCCAATATCCATCTCACATCACAAACCATGATCACGAGTTGGGCATCATACACATGGTCTCCCGATCAATACTTGGGTGGTCCGTTGCTCAACCCATCACATCATCGGGAGATGATAAAAGGCTTTGCCTTTGTATCATCAATAGGTACCACAAGTCATGTCTCATATAACCATCATCGGTTCTCAAGTGTCAGACTCCTTGTCATAGTCAGGGAAGCATGCCACACTAACCCTCGACTCTAAGGAGTTCCTCAACTATCACAATAGTAGTCTCCTCGTCACAGTCAGGGAGGCATGCCGCACTAACTCTCGACTCGAAGGAACTGTCATCAAATCTCAATACCAGCCTCCTCGTCAAGTCAGGGAGGCACGCCATACTCCGTAACTCTAAGGAGCCTATAATCAAATCTCGATAGCGACTTCTTTGTCACAGTTAGGGAGGCACGCCACACTAACCTCTGAATCTAAGGAGCATGTCATCAACTGTGTCGTCACGTGCTACCGTACCTCGGACTCTCAGCCAATACGTGGGTGGCACACCGCTCAACCCATTTGGCTCCCAAGAGGCTATCATCATCTGCGCTCTCACACGCCACAACAATCACTGTCTTCTAGCCACTGCTCGGGTGACACGTCACTCGACCCATCTGGCTCTTGGGAGATGCGCATCAACCACACACTTGTGTGCCACAATGGTCACAGTCCCCTGGCCAATACTCGGGTTGCACGTCGCTCGACCCGTCTAGCTTCCTAGAGACACTCAAGGTCATCAGGTGGACCTAATCCTATCCACAGGTCTAAAGTACACTAATCCCATACCGGACCCTATCCCTCCCAAGAATAAGTCTTATACCGCCCTAGAGTAGACTCTATGCTACCAACACTCTGTCAAAGGGCAGTCCAACACACTCTAGGGAGTACATTAAACTAACACTCACCCACCTAGAGGTCTAAAGCCCACATCCATGTGCTCCATCCATGATTACTCACATCCACTCCACACCCTAAGTACTCACACTGTAATAAAGGGAGTCTCTATGTCCTAATGTAGCCTAATATCCATGTCCCACTAGTATCTCACTCCAGTACTAACTACACGCATGCCATTTACTTTTGCACATTTTATTATACCAAAACATATATATCATATCCAACAATATACTAGGCAAGAACCATCTACTATTTACCACATGCATCACAACAACATAATAACATATTATCACATAAGTCATTTCGCATATTATCACATCATCCCTACAACATGTTATATCATTAACAACCCAACATGTTAACACATGTCATCATGTTATCCAACCAACATGATATCCGAATATCAAACCAACATGCTATCACATCATCCAGTCAACATGCTATCATAAGCAATCTGACACGAGTACACTCGAAGAGTCCTTTGCCATATAATCATTTCAATCGTTCCCTTGCCAAGTGGCTTGTCTACATAAGGACCCAATTCACCGTACTCTGTGTCTAAACAATTAGTAGATAGATATATGCAATAATATATACTTGTTGGGTCCCCTCACCTAATTGTGTTTTGGAAAACCAAATGGAGAAACGACCCAATTTGGATTGAAGGGAGCAGAACTTGGGTTCGGGACTGAGTCGACATCCGTGACACTTTAGATTGAGGGAAGCTCTCAAACAATTTAAATTTAAACAATTACGTAAATAAAAATAAAGGAGAGGCTACCTTAGTTAAATGGTAATGGTTGATGGCTGGTTGAAGGGTTGATCGGTTGTTGCAAGGGGACAATGGCTGGGTCTGGTCGGTTGGGTTGTTGGGCCAAACTCATGTTGGTTGCAGACAGGGCCGTCTAGAAACAAGTTGAGGCCTAAGACAAAAAATTTAAATGGGGCCTTGTTGGTATTTAATATATTATTATAAGTAATATTTAATTAAAATTTTAATTATATATTATAAAATAAATTATTCTAAACAATAATTTTTTTTAACTTAAAAAGATCAAGAGGCCAACAATACAGAGCATTGAAAAATTTACCCATCCGAGTGAAATTAGCATATTCATCCCAGTGAAATTAGCATATTAAAAAATTAAAATAGAATAAGAACAATTTAAAAGATCAGTATACTGAGTGGGCTGAAGTGCAAACAGAGAGTGAGAGATGTGTTCTCTCTACTGCTCGTATCTTCTTCTTCTTTTCTATATAATTTGAATAAGGTAATTATTTAGACACGAGATTTTTCTTTTAGCAGACACGGGTTTTCAAATTTTTATTGGAAATTACCATTTTGCCCTTCCGCTTCGGCACCGTCCGGACGTGAGTTAAGAATATTTTTCCTTCATTCGGACCATTATTCATGCGTAAATTCCATTCATTCGGACGGTCTACATATGCCATAGTAATGCATAGTGCATTAGTTAAAAAAAAACTATATAATTCCTACAATTTTGAATAATAAAATGCCCTTTAAAACTTTAAAGTTATTTTTAAGCACTGTGTGTTTCCAAAATTTCTCAAATTGAATATCCAGACTAATTATAATAACCTAATAAAAATACTTTAAGACTTCAAGGTCTTTTGACACTCACAAATGTTTAAAACACAGTGTTTTACAAATAAATGGTATCTCTAGGCTGTGCCGAAAATACACTTCCGGAAGTCCAAACGATAAACCGTAAAAATCGTTTAACTCCAAATTCAAAACTAAACAAATATGTGAAATTTGAAAACTTAGTTCTTTCAAATGATTGTTTAACTGTATTTTTTTTTGTTTTGAAGAAGGGACGGGATTTGGGATGGAAAAGGTCACCTATTTTTTATAAACAATCATTTGAAAGATTTAAGTTTTTAAATTTCACATATTTGTTCAGCTTTGAATTTGGAGTTCAACGGTTTTTACGATTTGTCGTTTGGACTTCCGAAAGTGTGTTTTCGGCACAGCTAAAGATGTGTTTTAAGCATTTGATAGTATCAAAAGATTTTGAAGTCTTAAAATATTTTTATGAGATTTTCAAAATTAGTTCGGATATTAAATTTGAGAAATTTTAAAAATATAGAATACTTAAAAAATAACTTTAAAGAGATTTTATTATTCAAAACTATAGAAATTATATAATTTTTTTTTAACTAATAATGCACTATTGGAGCAGAGCCAGACGAGAGAGGCCTTCTTCATCCGGGGCTTAAGGTGACCGCTTTCTCGGCCAAAGGTGAAGATGGCCCTGGTTGCAGAACTCGACAATTGAGAGGAAGAAAGACCGACATAGACAGACGTCGGACTGCTATGGAGGTCCCGTCGATTGTAGAGGTACAGGTGACTGAGATCACGCAAAAGGGACGACAAGAAAGGAGAAGAGAGGTAGGGAGGCCGATCTAGAGAGGGACAACTGCATGGGTCAGAGAAACAACAGAGGAAATTGAGTGAGAGAGGCTTTGTCGACTGATGGCATTGGCTGAGGAAGGCAGTAAAGAGCTACTCGATCAGACCTAGAGGAGAGACGACGAACACAACAAGGGCTAGGTCTGGGAAGGCGGTGTCTGAACAACGACAAAGAAGAAAGGTCGGGCTCTGATCAGTTAAATAGAGAGAAGGGGAGAGAGATGATAACGCCAGAGGAAGAGGGATAGGGTTTCAATCGGTGATGTAGAGAGGAAAGACAGGAGAGGATTGTTTCTAGAAATTGGGGATTTGAGGTGTGAATAGACGAAAGATTTGTCGGAAAGAGTTGAGAGGTATCGAGAATGAGAGACGTCAACTGTAGAGAAAAGGAGAGGGTAAATTGAAAAGGAGAAGGATGGATTGATTTTCTTTTAAGTGGGATGTGATATGAAGAACAGGTCAAGTGAGATGAGTTAGGTTAAACAAGTTTGTAAACTCGGGGGAAAAGACTTGGACTATGATTTTAATCAATCACAAATAGGTTTATGAAACAAAATCTTAAACTTGAAATCTCAATTTATTAAAATAAAGTCGGTTGAAAATCAGGCAGGTTTTCAAAAAGAACGTCTTCAAAATCAAATTGGAAGTCGAAAAATTCAAATTCAAATACTTTTAGCAAATCAAAATGTAACGTAAACTTATCACAATACCTATCGAGCTCCCGAGCTCAAATTCAGGCAAACTTGGGTTCGTTAGAGAGGCCACACACTAATATTTGCTAACAAAACTCCAAAAACCAACTCGTAGATCCACATCTCTCTAGAACCCCGAAATCTCGAGTCTGGTCGCTACACAACTTGTGAGTATTCTACTTGACATGATGGTGGGTGGATAAATCAGACGAACCCAAGGTATTGTTGATGATAAAAAACAGATGGAGAATTCATTTGCTCCATGGTTTGAAGATCCGAAAAGGGTTGCGATCATTAAAGAGCTTAGACAATGGATCACATGGTTAGACATAAGATCTAGATCATCTTCAGTCTGACATGATAAGTTCATCGGAAATGTGTAGAATAGATAGTGATTTGGGTACTTCGACTTCATACTCCTTTTATTTCTTTGAGAGATACGTAAATACTGTTGATTATTCAGATTCACCCATTTTTGATGAATAATCTATCTTTAGTGGTGAAGATGACATGGTGACTTCTCCAACAGATGATGTCACAGCCCAAACTCTGACACATGACTAAGATAAAACCCAATACATTTCTTTTTTGTAAAAACCAAAAAATATCCACATACACTCCAATAACCGACAAGGAGATCTCAACATTACATTCAAAGTTTACCACTTAAGTACATGACTATGATTTCGTAACACCTTACAATCCATATGAAAAACAATCCATGATATGTTCGGCAAAACACAAAAGTGGCTTCTTGACATCAATTTCCTACCTTGGTCCATGGGGTCCTCAAGACCCTGCTGCCTTTGTTTCTCCTACATATGTGAGGGGTTAGCACATGCATAGTAACACCAATTTACAGTATAAAATATGCCACGTAAAGCAAAACTCGTGGTAATACATAACATTCAACACACATACACAACCTCTATAGCTTTACATAGACACTTCTTAACCATCTCCATTACATTCACTAATCCCACCACAAATGGAGGAGGGGACCTCTACATGTCTCTCATCCAATCTAAGTCCAGCCACCACATTCCATGTCATGGCCCTCATCCAGTCTCTACCGGTAGTCCCCGGGCGTGGATCCCAATATTCCTGTCCACCCCTTCTGACATCCACCACTACTCCAACATTCGTGGTGCTTTCTGACCCCGACTAGCGACCCAATGCATCTGGACCATCCCAACACCTCCACCCCATGATGACCTCATTCCCCACATTTATAAATTTGGGGTGTCATGAATCGCCATTTTCCTACCAATTTCTCAACATGTACACACTTTCATCATCTTTCTTCAAATGACCAAGTTATTGGTTCACCTAAACTTCATTCACAAACAACACAATAGAGATAGAATCAATTTATTTCCATGAGCATGCATGAGTAGATTATAGACAAATTCCATGCATTCCATGATCTAAGGTAGTTTCCCTCACATCGCAAGCTCAACATGATTTGCATTCTCATCATAATAATTAAACAGATATAAGCATGATTTACACAACATCATCATATCCACACACTAAATCGAGACGGGAATTTCATTCAAATAGTGTTCATAACATTAAAAACAATGTTCATCATCAATTTGGAGTTTATCTTATTACAGTAGCATGATAACTTAATCATGTGGAATTTACAAGTTCTTCTACAAAGGGAAGAGTCCCCTGCCAACCATTACTTGATACCAAACTGACATATCGTAGGAGGTACACCCCTGCTTTCCTCCCTCCAACAACAAAAATACAGGGACTACTCATGAAGATTCTAAGCATATTTCAAGCACTAATTTATTTTATATTCACACCTAAGGCTTGAGAATTTAAGTATTATCAACCCCATGTTAGTAACTATCCATCCATCATCTCCTTACATCAATTTTATTCAACTTCACTAAGTATCAATAAAATGCGAGAAATTTTTGATCGAGCTGAGGCACAATGCCCTCAGTTGTCTACGTAACACATTGTGGATCAGACCAACCATAGTTCAGTTTATCTACTAGTGTTCCATTTCATCACTTCATTCACCTCGCACCAAGAAGTCAATGCATATATATTCCATTATGACACTCACATTGTCATATAACTTCAAATGTACACAAACAACTCCTGCACCCACCGCACTCTTTTTAATTTTTCCCATCTCCATCATACATACATTTCTCAATCACATAGGAACACATGATACTCACCTAGAGACTTGCCTCTTCATCAAACTCATGGCATTGTGCTTAAACCAACAATTAGATTTAAGTTAAATACTCACCAATCTCACATACTCCTTCTGACTCAACACTATCTTATATATGGAAAAAGATACCATCATCTATCTCCTAACATCTCATTATACCTTTCAAATTGTAGATCACTATGATATTTATGTAGGCATTTTCACACAAGTGAAATTCACCCACAAGTCTACAACTCATATTTCCTTATTACATACACTCATTACATCCAAGAATAGGATGCAACCCATAGTATGTAAACAAACCCAAACCTACCAACAAATGTGGAGAACCCTCACGCTTCAACACCACGTATAGACATCATTTAATCCTACACCACTTCTACATTATCAACAAAACTCTACCTCAAGGTAATACACATAATATTCATTATGGTAATTTTTCAATGCAACATCACATAAATTCCACAACAACTATCTCTATACATAGTATTTTACATTTCATCACCTACCTCATCTCACAAATTTCAATGGTGATAATTCATTTAAGGTATGGGTGAACCAACCGTTCATAGCCACCTTTAAAACATAGGAATTCACTAGAGATGTACATATCATCACAACATTCAAGCATGTGAATCATTCATGACCTCACATTATTAAGCATTTTAACGACCATAAATCTAATGTCCATTTAGTTATATCATCAAACACATAACATGCATAGTTTATCATGCACTCCAACATGCTAGGGCATGCATAAATCTATGATGTTCCACTTGCATAGCCTTAGTGATGACTTAACCATGGGGATTGCACTCAATATACATACAACACATCACAACTAATTTCACATGAACATTATTTGAGCTATTCCCAAGCCTAATTTCACACTTAAGATATAAACTACCAAGTTCTACCAAACCTCCACCATTTCCGAGCCCCATGGAGCTCAAAGAGTACAACTCCTTATTCACCCAAGGTTGAACCCTACTTTTTGGGCCATACAAGTCCAACCCTAAATGAACCCCAAATGTGAGGCTCATCCAACCCCAAATCACTTGATTGGAGAAAAATTTTACACTTTCCCCAATCTTTCCCAAATTTTCCACCCCCATTCCATGCCAACAATTTTATGCAAAGCCCCAATCTTCATGTTAGGGTGTTTTAGACAAAACCCTCCTTAAGTAATCACTCTTCTCCACAAACAGTTCAAAGCAATATACCCAAAGAAATCTGAACTAGAAGAGAGATTTACCTTAGAGAAGAGGAATCCAGAAAAGAAATTTGAATCCATCGCGTTTGGGAATGGAAGGCCTTCAATCTTCACACATGCATGAAGGGGAGGAAGATGGAGGAAGGGGTCTCTCTCCCTCTCTCGTTCTCTCTCTTGTTCTCTCTTTCTTCCTCTCTCTTTCTCCCTTTTCTATCCTTCCTTTTTGGTTGGGAAAGAAAAGAAGAAAGGAAAGAAAAGAAGAAAGAAAAAAAAAAAAAGGAAAGAAAAAAAAATAAAAAAAATAAACATGGGTTGCTACAGATGAAGAACAACTAGACCTTCTAACACCTATATATTACGATTATGGAGATGCTTATAGTTTTGTTGATATCCTTGATTTAATCACATAGATAGGCAATGACTCAGTTGATAGATAGTTGGAGGTTGAACAGATAGAACAGATGAAAATCCTTCAGCATAAAAATCAAGATACCCAAAATTTCCAAACGTATGAATGGTTGGAAACCAAAGAATTTTCTTACTATTGTCCATAAATAACCTAAGAGAGACAGAGGAATAAAGTATCTCTAGGTTCATTGACGTTTTGAAACCTGCTTTAGCCTATGCTCTTATTCCATCTGACTTTTATAGTGTTGATAATGCTTAACGAAAAACAGTTTAGTTTGAAAGACCCCATAAGAGACATGGCAGAATGACATTTACATCTAGATCTAGTGGATCTAACAAATTTGAAGGTATAGAAGCAAAGAGAGCACTTCTAAAGTGCAAGGAGGGCCTATGGGTAAAGCCCAACCTTTAGATTCAATGGACAAGGTGAAGATTAGATGCTTCAAGTGCAACTCTACCGAGCATGTTGCTTTCAAGTGTTCAATGAGTAACTTGAACTTGACAGATAATGCGAAGACATCAGAGGAGTCGTATTCAGGATCCAAATCTTTCTTTGGGGAGGAATCACATACTAGGACTCAAGTGAATCTTTAATGATTAACTTTCTTTGATTTCTCCATATCATGAAATGAAAGAGGATTGGTTAAGGACCAACATCTTCCATATATGTTGCACCGGTGGCGGGAAAGTATATTACTTGATTATCGACAATGGAAGTTGTGGAAACACGATCACTTAAGAGGTTGTCGAAAAGCTAAAATTGAGGACACAACCACATGAGCACCCTTACGAGATCTCAAAGTTTAAGAAAGGAAATGAGGTAACAATTTAAAGAAAATGCCTAGTTTCTTTTTCTATTGGCACTAAATATATGGATAATGTGTGATGTGGCGTAATTCCAATGAATGCTTGCCACATACTTTTGGATATACCATGGCACTATGACTGGAATACTAAAATTATGGGAAGAGAAATGTTTAAACATTTTGAAGGATGGACAAAAGATTGTCTTGGGGTGAGAGATTTGATTTGCTATCCGACCATAAGAGTCTCAAGTACTTATTCATTCAGAAGGACTTAAATTTGAGACAACTGCGGTGGATAGAGTTTCTTGGAGATTATGATTTCCAAATCTCATACCACCCTGGCAAGGCCAATGTTGTGGCCAATGCATTGAGCCACAAATCCCAAGGCATAATGGCCAGTATCGGGATCAGTCAGTGACAGATGCTTGAGACAACAACATAGTATGACTTGCAGTTGGTCGAACACAGTGGTTTAGTGTGGGTTCAGAATGTGGTCGCGCAACATCTACTTGTGGATAAGGTTTTGAAAGAGCAACAGGTAGACTCGTTGGCTACAGAGTTGAGACAAAAAGTTCTCCAAGGGCAAGGCCCTAATGATTGGTCAGTTAGATCAAATGGTGGATTGGTTCTCCAAGGGCGATTGTTTGTACCTCCCCAGATCAGTGTAGAGAAGAGGTACTTTGCCAGTTCCATCATTCCCAATTCGCAGTACACCCAGGCCGTACGAAGATGTATCAAGATATTCAGTGGCAACTATGGTGGAAGGGCATAAAAAAAGATGTTGCTAAGTGTGTACGCCAATGTTTTACTTGTCAGCAAGTTAAGGCTGAGCTCCAAAAACCTTCCCGTATATCAGTGGAAATGGGAACACACTATGATCGATTTTGTGACGAGGTTACCAAGGTCACCTAGGGACAGAAATTCTATCTGGGTGATTGTAGACCGTCGAACCAAATCAGCCCATTTTATCCCTATGAAGGTGAAAAACTTGATGGAGACTTTGAACATATTGTATATCAAGGAGATTGTGGTTCGTCATGGTGTGCCAGTATCAATTGTATCAGATAGAGATCCCAGATTTGTTTCAATATTCTGGCAGAGTTTGTAGAGAGAGTTGGCTACCCGATTATGCTTTAGTATAGCATACCACCCGCAGACAGATGATCAGTTAGAGAGGACCATCCAGATTTTAGAAGATATGCTTTGAGCAAGTGTTATGGACTTTAGGGGAAATTGGGAAAGACATTTATCCCTGGTAGAGTTTGTGTATAACAATAGCTACTAGTCCAACATTTAGATGGCTCCTTATGAGGCTTTGTATGGGAGACCGTGCCGTTCTCTATTGTGTTGGTTAGAGGTGGGAGATCAGACCTTGTTGGGCCCCGATATGGAACAACAGACTTCGGATCAGGTGGCAGTTATCAAACAACTCAGAGCCGTCAGAAAAGTTATGTAGACAGTAGGCGACGACCCTTGGAGTTCGTGGTTGGAGATCATGTATTCTTACGGGCGTGCCCACGGCATGGTTTGAAGCGGTTTGGACGCAAGGGGAAGTTATCCCCTCGATTTATTGGCTTTTTTTAGATTCTGGAGTGGATATGAGAGGTGGCTAATCGGCTAGCATTGCTGCCACAACTCGCCTGAATCCACAACGTGTTTTACGTGTCTATGCTTCAGAAGTACCAGCTTGACCCTTCTCATGTGGTCAATTGGGAGGATGTGGAACTCGACGAGGATGTGATGTTTGAGGAAGATCCCATCAAGATATCTGAGATTGGTTTCAAGAAACTCCGACGGCAGACTATTCCACTAGTCAAAGCTGTGGAGACACTGTGGAGTAGAGAAGACCACTTGAGAGCTTGAGTTAGCGATTCAGGAGTTGTACCCATAGCTGTTTCTTCCTCCAGGTATGAGTTATTTGTTATTCCAACTTTGAATGCCTTTTTAAATTTTACTTGATTAATGTGAAATCGTGTGGAATTAATGACAATTAATCAAGTGTGTGTGATATGTAATGTGTACAGGAAAATCTAACAATCACATACAAAGTATCAATACACAAGGTTTATAGTGGTTCGGTTAGCCAACTTACATCCACTGTAGAGACTTGTTCAACCTTGAGCTATCCCCAATTCACTAAGCGTTGAAATTACGCCAACACAATAGAATAAGATTTCAACCTATCCAATTGATTGAGACTTTCACCCAATTCCTATCCTACTATTTTTTATAGTAATTTAATAGAAAAACTCTCTCTTTAATCCACTTCACAATATAATGATTTTTAAAGAAAAATCAAATTAAGGAAGCATTTGCCTTTGAAGCTCTTTGCAAATATAGATGTATGCTTCCATGATCTACCCAATGTGTGCTCGACAATCCCGACGTTGAAGAAGACCCATCGTGTAGAGCAATCACAATCCTTGGATATACACTCTAGAAGATTTGGTCTAAGCCCAAGGCGATTGATCGTAGACACGATTGTATCGGCCCTTTCTCAACAATACATCGTGAGCAGGAATGTATCGTCCTGAGACCAACTGTGTTTGACAGTCCATTGTTTCCAAAACCCTTAACAATCCAGATGATGGGTCATATGACCACGATTGATCGTCCTGCTTTATGGCGATGGATTGCCGACACGATGTGTCGTCCATGATTTCCATACACATGTTGACTCGTTGAGTTTTCACACGTCAACCAACACTTGAGTCTTGAGTCTAGAGCTTCTTCATTCACGACTTTGCTTCACCTAAGTCATGGAATTGACAAACAGGTGACACCGCATTAACAAGATGTAATGGCTCGGCCCTTAAATTAATGGATTTGTGATTTCATAATTAAGTATGTACATGTGAGAGGTATTGAGGGTCCCACCTTCTGGACATGTGTTCCCAAAGTCAAGTTTTGGACTTGGACAAGTGGGAAAAATCTGGACGAAAATAAAATAATATTAAATCTGGAGTTTCCATAATGATTATCAAGAAATATCAGAACTCATGGTAGCAAGCTATTTTTGTGGACTTTACAATATTTTGGTGGGGACTATCGGAAGTTTGATGAGTAAATGTCGAAAGTCCGATAGTAAATATTGCAGATCCGATATCGCGAAACTTAAGTTGGGTATTTTAACCCAACTCTCGCGAATTTCAACCATTTTCATCCCCCTTCCCCTTCCAGCAGCTAAAACCTCTCTCCTACCAGCAAACCCTAGTCTTTTCCTTCCTTCCTCCACCCATTTTCGCCCCTTGCATGTGCTAAATTTGGATTTGGCTTCTCCCAAGCTTCCATTTGCTTAGATTAGGTTCCTCCAAAGGTAAGATCTTCATCCACCCACCTTGTATTTCCCATTATTTGATGGGATATGTGTGAGTTTCTTAGGGATTAAAGTGGGAATGGCCATTTCTGCCTTGAATGGGGGAAAATGCATGGAAACATTTGGGGATTTTTGAATTGATCCTTTGCATGGGCATGGGTTGAGTTAAAAATGGGTTCTTGGGACCCATTGGGAAGTAAGTAATTGAGAAGTAAGGGTCTAATGCCGTTTTTCAGCTAAAATGTTGGAGAAATTTGGGATTTTCTCATGGGTTGAGTGGGTTGACCCGAGTTGGGGGTCAAACCTAGGGTTAAACTTGGGGATTTTGCTTTTAAGCTTAAATTAGGCCTAATCAAGGGACTAATTTTTTTGCATTATTTTCTATTTGTTTGATTAGAGCCTTTGAACCCTGAACCCAACACCGTAGAACCAGAGAATTTGAGCGACGCTTCGTGAATTCTTAAGGTGAGGAATGCTGCACACCTTGTTTGAATAGTTGATTGCTCAGATGTTAATTTGGAATTGCTAGACTCTTATTAAGCTCAAATGCCTGATGAATTATGTTTCTAAGCTATGCTTGATGAGTAAAACATTACACATATGATTATGAATCCTCCCTTTGTGATAAATAACTTGATTACAAACTTAAAATTGATAATGAATATGATGTAATGATGGATGGAGTCCCCTATTAGGGCTAACATGATAATTGTGGATACTTTTTGGGTTTGGACTATGAAGAGGGGAGTAGTAGGACAAATGGTGTTAAGGCTCCATGGGATGGGCTAATGTTGGGCCAAATTGCAGGGAATGCTTGGCCCAATCAGATATCCCAAGGCTATGATGTGACCCTCCTTCCGTGGTCAACCCATTATCATGAGGATAAATCAAATGTATGATATTATGTCGAATGGGCAATGCTTGCTATCTTTATGATCACGTAATTATAGTGTGTTAATGACATTCTTGGTATGTCCATTATATTGTGTTTGAGTTTCCATTGTACTACTCACTGATGTGAACCACCTAGGGTGTGGGTATGGAATTTGTATTTATTGGCCATGGATACACTAGAAACACTAGAAGTAGGATTAGACCCTAGGGGTAGAGAGGACTTGAGTATGTATCTTCCCCCGCTTGGGACCCAATAGTGTAATGACCCAATTCCTTAGAGGAGATTGGAGTGACAATCAAACGAAAGAGTACTGTGGAACCCTATCGAAACGGTTGCGTTGGCTATGGAGACTTGGTCTTCGTAGGGTTGTCGTCGTGGAGGAGGTCCCTCACATGCCACTCATTGGGGGTACTCTCACGGCTATTTAGCACACTTGTGGTGCATTGTTGCCCAGGACTAGATACTTGCTTGCCCCACAGAGGTGGTACTAGCTGGTAAGACGCTCTTGTTTGTGCGCAGGGTTAGGCACTGCATACACCTTGGGTGATGTGCCAGCATAGTAAGGTGTTCTCCGACCGCCTTGGAGCTTGACTGAATCATCCCATGTGGTGAATGGACGCAGGGTGAGGTAGACTAGAGTACGCTAGGAGTGAGTCACCCGCTTAGCAAGTCGTGGGCCCTAAGTCTCGCTAGGGTTTGTGAGGTGTTTATGATATATTGATTGCTCGTTCCCTAGAGGTATCCATTTGTGGGATTTGTTCCCAAGTGATGATATGATAGCATGCGTATTGCATAGCATTCTATTAGTATTCCGGTTTGACCGAGTCTGCCACGCCCCAACCCAAAGGGTGGGCCCGGAACGCGACTGATTTTTTTTTTTTTTTTAAACAAAACTAATCAAGCATTTTAACTGGGTCGGATCAACGGTGGGGCCCAAAGGTCACACATGATCTCAACATGTGGACTCAAACATATACCATTAGTGTACCCAACATAAACGCAATTATTCACACAATACATGAACACATAATTCCAACACTGAATTATTATTTCAACATCAGAGTAACTATAGTCGGATGCTAGTTTAATACATCACACTAATGCAAACTAAGTACCACATACGATACTTCACAAAAATAAACGGTTCCAAGAACCAAAAGGCGAAGACAATGGTATTCCCCTCAATGGGAATCCCAAAGCAACGTCGTAGGTTATCCACCATAAGCTTCAAACAGAGGGTTCTCCTCCTCGGGTTCATCTCCTGAAAGGTGAGTGGGGTGAGCTAACTAGCCCAGCGAAGGAAATATAACAGTGCAGTTTAAGTAAACATCACGTTAGCAAATAATCAACAGTTGCAATATAATATCTCATGCTTGATAACAAATTCTCAACATCAAATATAATATCATCATCAAATATATTCTCATCATCTTTTTCATTACTGCTGTCAACCAACGTAACGCCTATATACTACGCTGAGACCATCGTATTAAGTCCCGACATGATAAAAATACATCCTTAAAAGTACATCTCCGGCCCTCACAAGGCCGATACTGACATTCCTTAAGTCAGCAACTGTCGACACCCATGGTCCAGTAGACGTAAACCATCTCACATACATGGCCGATATTGATTCAATAGTTAAGGGCACGTGGAAGCAGTATTACATATCTCGTATGATCAACATCATAAGCATTTCACAATTAACACAACACTTCTTACAATAGTGCATCATGTCTAGGCACATGGGTGGGTTCATCAACATGAAACCACTCATTTCTCAAGATCCATTTCAATAAACCTGTTTACACCTACTGCAAAGTTAAGTTCCCTCACCGAAAATGTGTGCTATCGCGGTCTCTTTTCAACAAGTAAACAAGTGCACAGTCAATCATCAGTTAACATACATAGGATTCACATTTATACATACAAGTAGTATTTTCAAAACCATCTTGTTTTTCCCAAAAATCTCCAAGGTAAATGGAATTGAGTCTCCTAGTTGGTTTCTAACCATTTTAAGTTACAATAATCCGCAATATAGTAATAGTAAAGTGCTCAGTCCAAAACTCATATTGTCTTCTGGGCATGACCAGATTGACTTATTGAATTAGGTCTAGATACTGAGGTCACTTCTCGGTTGTCTTCTGGATAGGACCAGATTTGACATGTTGAGTAAGGCCTCGAGGTCACTCAGTGCCCGACAAATATAGCATCGGCCTGGAAGTGAAATCACTCAGTGCCCGACCAATAGAGTCGACCTGGAAGTAAATACAATAGTAGATACACTATAGTGATAAGATAAGAGGGTTAGTACATATTTTTAATTTATCAATGGGGTATAACATCACATGCATCAATAACAATCAAGATTTGGATTCCAAAAACTGGGTCCCTCGGAACAAGCATCGGAACTAGGTACTGTGGCTTCGGATCATCCGGACCACTGCCTAAGCTAGTCACTGACTTCGGACCTTGGGTCTGTTTTCGGATCATCCGAAGATCGGGTCTCGGATCATCCGAAGGTCCTTCCGAACCGAAAAAATCTGAAAAACAAGTCTCGGTGGGTCTGCGTACCTTGGAACATGCCGAGTAAGGTTCTGATTGTTCGACTGGGGTGCAGTCCTTCCGAACTTTGCTCGAAACATCTGGGCGAGTTAAACCTACCTCGGACGCTTCGGGGTTCGGGTGAAGCTCGGAACGTCCGAAGGGTTGCCCTCAGACCGTTTTAAGGGTGTGACCCTCGGACCGTCCGAAGATAGACTCTCGAACCTTCTGAGAGCCGTTTTCCTCCACTGTCTGCAACAGCAGACAGTGACGGGCAGTCACAACATGAAATACGAATCTGAAAATAGTGGGTTTTTCGGTTTCGATTTTCACATCTTACCGGTCAGATGGACTCCTTAGTGAGTCCTCTTTCCATAGGGAGTGATTTGGAGTTTTAAAACTCAATAGGCCATCCGATTTTAACACTAACGACACACTGGTAAATAAAACCCATGATTTTTCTTAAACTTCAAACTGGTTTTAGACACTCAAAACTTGGCCAAAATCAATTTTTCTTGATTTTAAACCACTTAAAATTTGAAAAGGAACACAATGGTTACCTTCACTCGAGTTCTTGGGTTGAAAATCCGATATTTTGAAAAACTTCCCTCTTAAGCTACGGCAAGAAAAGAGTTTGAAAATAACAAAGGAAGAATCGGCTCGTTGGTTTCACAGAGAATAGCAGAGAGAGATGGAAATCAGTGAGGGAGTAGAACCAGCTGAGATGATAAGCATTTTATAGAAATTTTGCTCAATCGGTGGAAGCCATCTAGCCATTGCATGCAATGGCGGTCGATGTCCCAAACAGTAACGGTACTGTTTGGGTGACTGGTTGCAGATAAGTTCCCCAACAGTTTTGATTTTGCAAATAGGCCCCTCTTTTAATTAAAATCCGATTTCCAACTTAAAACATGATTTTGAAAGTTCCAGAATTTTAATCCAACCTGATAGATAAGTTGGGTTTTAAAAACTCTAATCACCATAAAAAATTGGAGATTTAAAACTCTCCAAAAACCATCGATTTAAATAAAAATCATAATTTAACATTATTTACATAATTTAACTTGTATTAAATAAAATAATTTAAAAACCTCATTTTTGAAGTTTGAAAGAATAAACTAGACCATACTAAATTGGTTTAACATACTACACATGTTTAAAAAATTATCCCATTCCAAAACCATTTAAAAATATTTATTTCTCCCTTTCGGAGTTTTGACGGGCGGTTTTAAATACTATTTTCTGAAAATAAAATTATTTTAAAATCAGAAATAGGAATTTGACTAAGGAGAATAATATCATCCAATAATAATCACATAATAACACAATTCATAAAATAATAATAATAAGTGGTAAATTAACATTTTGCCCCTCCAGCTGGACAAGCTGGAATACTGAGCTTTCGAGCTCGGATTGGGCCACACCTGGGATTTTCTCAAAGCCTAACCTTAATCTTCGAGATTAACCGGTCTAAGCAAGATTTATTAAACTAAACTACACCTAATTTGGGTTAAGGCATTACAAAGTCACCTTGTTGTCAATTACGTGACCTAGAAGAACATTGCCTTGGAAGATTGAAGACAATGATACAAGATTCAAGTGGTGTAAAGATTGAATCAAAAGCAAAGCATTGGAAGATCAAGTAAATGATTCAAGCATCACCAAGTGTATGGCAAGCACCAAAGGTAAATTGGCTATAGATGACTCTAGGGTTGACCAACACCTCTATGAAGACCTTGCCTAGACTTAGAGAATCAAAACGGTTAATCTATTTAAGCCTAAGTGACCTTTGACATCCAATAGAACCAAATGGACTTAAACTTGGAAAACTGATAAACTGTCAGGACGACACATCGTGTCCTAGCGATCTATCACCTTGGACAGGGACGACCCTTCGTGGGCTGTTGTGTTTTAAATTTAACTCACAAGCGCATGAACCATTAAATAGTGTAGTGAATGAGTGCGACGTCGAACTCAAGGGAAATCAACAATATATATATATATATATAGAAATATAAATTGGTACCATTAAAATAATGTGATCTAAGAAATTAAAATTTTGGGATTTAAGCTAAACATGATAAATTTTCTAAAACATGGAGTTTTAATCTTAATTTAGCAAAATTCTAGATTTAGAAAACCAATATTTAAATAATTATCTAACTTTGAAATTTTAACAAAATACGAGATCCAATTTTATCATACAAACCATTGATTTATAGATTTAATTAAAATTGTGGAGTGAATTTAAATAACCTCTATTTAATTTAAAATTGCAAAATTAATCAACAAATAGAATATTTCTAACATAGTTCCATCATTCCAAAAATTGGCGCGACATACAGACACCCAGATTTCCTACCTCTACACACCCATTTTTGAATTTTCATGTGAAATTTCCATTCTACCCCAGTGTTTTAAATCATCCGAACGAACTGTCAGTTCATTCTTAGTTCGTTCGGATGAATAAAGTCATCCTAACGAATGCTTCAGTGTAAATTTAGTTCATTCGAATGAGTGGGCAGAACAATGTTTATTCGTTCGAATGAACGGGTTGGTTCATTTGAACGAATTTATCTGAGAGGAATTTTTTTTACAGTCGTTCACTCGAATGTCATTCGTTCGAATGAATCAACCCGTTCATTCGAACGAATGAACTTGTTCTGCCCACTCGTTCGAATGAACTAAATTTACACTGAGGCATTCGTTTGGATGACTTTATTCATCTGAACGAATAACTCAGTGTAAATGTAGTTCATTCGAACTAGTGAGCAGAACAGTGTTCATTCGTTCGAATGAACATGTGGGTTTATTCGAACGAATTTATCTGAGAGTAATGGTTTTTTACAGTCGTTCACTCGAATGTCATTCGTTCGAATGAACCAACCTGTTCATTCAAACGAATGAACATTGTTCTTCTCACTAGTTCGAATGAACTACATTTACGCTGAGATATTCGTTCGCATGACTTATTCATCCGAATGAATACCTTAGTGTAAATGTAGTTCATGTCAGATATGAAAATAGAGACAAATATGTTCTCTCGATGTAATGGGGAGAGAGACCCTGATTCACTGTATATATAGGAAAAGACGAATTACAAATAAGGAAGTCAATTTAATTACAATGTAACCCCAATATTGAAGATGGGGAAAGTTCTATTCTAGGAATGAATAACAGCTCATTTGACACTCCCCCTCAAGTTGGAGCATATATGTCGCCTATGCCCAACTTGCTAAGTGAGCTGTGAAAAACTCTGCCTGTAACTGCTTTGGTGAGAACATCTGCAAGTTGATCTTCGGATTTAACGAATGGTACATCAATGATCTTCTCCTCGAGTTTCTCTTTGATGAAATGTCTGTCAATTTCAACATGCTTGGTTCTATCATGTTGCACTGGATTATGAGCAATGTCTATTGCGGCCTTGTTATCACAATGCAGTTGCATGGCACGTTGGAGTTTGAATCCCAATTCACCCAACAACTCTTTTATCCAGAGTAGCTCACATACTCCGTGCGCCATACCCCTATATTCTGCTTCAGCACTTGATCTTGAAACCACTTTCTGCTTCTTACTTCGCCAAGAGACCAGATTGCCTCCCACAAAGGTAAAGTATCCAGAAGTAGATCGTCTATCAGTAACAGAACCAGCCCAATCTGCATCAGTGTAACCCTCAACATTTAGGTGACCATGTCGTGAGAACATCAAACCTTTTCCAGGAGCTGACTTCAAGTATCTCAGAATTCGGGTTACAGCCTCCATGTGGGCTTCACTTGGTGCATGCATGAACTGACTCACCACACTTACTGCATATGCTATGTCAGGTCTGGTGTAAGCTAGGTAGATTAACTTACCCACAAAGCGTTGATATCTTTCTTTGTTGGTGGGTACCTGATCAGGATATTCACCAAGCTGATGATTCAACTCCATTGGAGTATCTGCTGGCTTGCTAGCTAACATTCCAGTTTCAGTCAAGATGTCAAGAATGTATTTCCGTTGTGATAGAAATATTCCTTGTTCTGAGCGAGCCACTTCAATGCCTAAGAAATACTTCAGAGCACCAAGATTTTTCATTTCAAACTCACTTTCCAAATGGCGCTGTAATGCTACCTTTTCCTCTGGGTCATTCCCTGTAACTACCATGTCATCAACATATACAATAAGGGCAGTGACCTTACCTTTCTTATGTTTCAGGAAAAGAGTATGATCTGAGTTACTTTGCTTGTAGCCGAAATTCTTCATTGATTTGCTAAACCGTCCAAACCACGCTCTGGGTGATTGTTTCAATCCATAAAGAGACTTTCTCAGTTTACACACCATGTTACTCTGACTGAACCACATCTTACATCCTAGAGGGGGATCCATATAAACTTCTTCTTCTAGGTCGCCATGTAGGAATGCATTTTTTACATCAAACTAGTGTAATGGCCAATCAAGGTTTGCTGCAAGAGAAAGGAGCACTCGGATTGTGTTGATCTTGGCTACAGGAGCAAAGGTCTCCCCATAGTCAATCCCATAAGTTTGAGTGTAGCCTTTCGCCACTAGTCTTGCTTTGTATCGTTCAATGGTGCCATCTGCCTTGAACTTTACTGTATATATCCATCTGCAACCTACTGTTTTCTTCCCTTTAGGAAGGGTAGTCATCTCCCAGGTGGAATTTTTCTGGAGGGCCTCCATTTCTTCATTCATTGCTTGGGTCCACTTGGGATGAGTTAGAGCTTCCTGCACATTACTTGGAATAGATACAGTGGATAATTGACAAACAAATGATACACATGACGGAGACAACCTATGAAGAGACACATGATTAGCAATAGGGTATTTAACCTTTGCTTTAGGGTCAGGGTCATATTGTTGTTTAGGGATACCTCTATTCGTACGAGGGGGTAACTGATAACCTGCATTTCCTGTATGACTCGACTCAGGTAAAGTGATTGAGTTTGAGGGTTCAGGTACCTGTGTCAGATCTTCAGGACGATCTTCAGGACCTGACTGGATGAGAGATGGTGGTACTGTAGGAGGGAGATGATCTGAATGCGTCTCTTGCTCTTGTTGCATCACTGTAGTTGGTGGGTCAGTAGTCATCACCACATCCTCAGGTGTTGGCTGATGCTGGTCTGACACAGTCTGTGAAACGTGAATGATCTGATTCTGAGTACCTTCTGCAAATATAGAGCGCTCCCCCTGCAGGGGATGCTCAGAATCTCCCCCTGAGTAATAGAATTCACTCTCGTGAAAAATAACATCTGCTGTAACATGCAAAGTCTGAGTAGGGGGATGGAAACACTTATAACCCTTCTGAGTGGCAGCATACCCCACAAAGACACAACGTAGGGCACACGGATCAAGTTTACCACGCTGGTGCGGATAGACTTGAACATAAGCAACGCAGCCAAAGACACGTGGTTCGAGATTTGGTGTGGACAGTAAGGTGAGGAGAGTGGTCAGTGTTTGGAATGGAGTCTGATACTGAAGGGTACTGGATGGTGTTCTATTGATGAGATAAGCAGCCGAACAAAGAGCCTCACCCCAAAAATGATGGGGCATATGGGCCTCAAATAAAGAGGCACGAACAACTTCAAGAATATGACGGTTCTTACGTTCTGCGACACCATTCTGTTGTGGCGTATAGGCACATGTGGTTTGATGAGCAATACCATGAGAGCTCAAAAAATTGCGGAGGTCATTGTTGACGAACTCGCCGCCATTGTCAGACCGAAGAGTTATGATCTTCTTATCAAACTGAGTAGCAACATATTGATGAAATTGTTTGAATTTCATAAGGACGTCGCTTTTCTGCTTTATGGGAAAAACCCATGTCATCCTGGTGCAATCATCGATAAATGTCACAAACCACTTAAAACCACTAATTGTAGAAACCCGTGATGGTCCCCAAACATCAGAATGGACAAGCATAAAAGGCATAGAACTTTTATTCAATCTTAATGGATAAGAAATGCGATGACTTTTCGCCAAAATACAAGTGTCACAATGAAAGTCTGATTCAGCAAAATTGGAAAATAAATCTGGAAATAAAAGTTTTAGATAACCAAAAGAAGCATGCCCTAATCGTCTATGCCACAACCAAATTGTTTTCATCCGGACGGACTCATCTCCTCGAACATGATGTGCTTGACCCAATCTCTTACTGCAGTCTTCTGTCAAGTCCAGATAGTACAACTTGCCCCTCCTAGTACCACATCCAATCACGGCCCTGGTGAGAAGGTCCTGAAACAGACAATACAAGGGCCAAAAACACACAGTACAATTAAGGGAATCAATGATTTGAGGGACAGATAATAAGTCATAATCGAGTGATGGGACAAACAAGACATGAGAGAGACTTAATGATGATGTAAGAGATAGGGACCCTTCTCCCAGAACGGGAGAGGTAGTTCCATTGGCACTGGTGACATGTGTTTGGTTTGAGGGTTTGGGAGAGTGTAACCCAGTAAAACTAGAGGTCATGTGATCAGTAGCGCCAGTGTCAATAATCCATGATCTATTACCAGTAATGGAAGAAGTGCAAGGGGTGCAAGGGGAGATACATGAGGTAGCTAAGGCCGTGGAGCCGGATGTACCTGGTGGAAGTTCGGATGTAAGCTCCTGGGATAACGCAGCGGATGCGACTGATGCTCTGCTCGGCGCTCTCTTTGCCCATTGTGAACCCACCCTGCTGGATAACCAATGATCTCATAACAACCTTTAATGGTATGGTTAGCTAAACCACATTTGGTACACTTCATTGGAGGCCGGTTACGAGTAGAGGCGGAGTTCAAAGGGGGTGGCCGAGATGGCTTGAACCGTGCGGCAGCCAAGGCGGTGGCATCGGAAACACCAATGTCAGACATTGTTCCCTGTCGGTTACTCTCTCGTTTAATATGTGCATACACAGCCTCAAGTTCAGGTTTAGGGTCCATCCTCAAAATCTCTCCTCTAATTTGATCAAAGTTCGTGTCCAAACCGGCAAGGAAAATATAAACGCGGAGACGGTCAATCTCCATGCGTCTAGTTTCAATGTCAGCCGGATGCTGTATATGGCTGGGGCATAATTGGTCAAGCTCCTGAAATATCTCAGTGAGCTCACTGTAATAAGCGGTAACAGGCGCTCCATTCTGTGTTGTCTTGAATGACAGTCTGTGGAGATCAAAAATCTTCGCCTCATCGGAACCATCAGAATATGTTTTCTTGATGGCATCCCAAACCTGCTGTGCGGTGTCATAACGGATAAACCGTTTCATCTGAATGGGTTGCATAGCATCGAATAACCAACTTTTAACTTGACAGTCCGATGCACGCCATTTGTTGTATGTCGGGTCTGTGGCTGCAGGCTTGGTCATATCACCGGTCAAGTGACCATGTTTCTCTCGCCCGGCAACTTTCATCTCCATAACTTGGTGCCATAGGGAATAATTGTGGTCGTCCAGTTTGATGCCAGTAGAGAAGGTGGTAGTGTCTCCGTGAACAGTGACAATGTGAGGAGGAGGATTGGATCCACCAGCACCTTTGGAGTCGGGCACAGTTGTCATTAGAGCGGTTGGTTGGGCCTGTGGTGGCTGGGCTGTGCGGACGGGCCTGTTTCAAACTGGGCCTGCTGGCGGGCCTGTACCAAACTGGGCCGACTGACTGGCCTGTATCAAACTGGGCTGACAGCCAAACTGGGCCTGCTGGCGGGCCTGTACCAAACTGGGCCGACTGACTGGCCTGTATCAAACTGGGCTGACAGCCAAACTGGGCTTGCGGGGCGGGCCTGTTTCAAATTGGGCCGACTGACGGGCCTGTACCAAACTGGGCCGACAGACGGGCCTGTAGAACTGGGCCAACCGGGCTGGAGAGAGAATCGGCGCTGCTGAAGATGCCGGCGTCAAACGGTGCTGCTTTTTCCGGCGTTTGCTGCTGAGTCCGGCGTTGCCGAACGGCAGCGATGTGCGCTGCTCGGCCGGCACTGAGCTGGCCGTTTCCTCTGTGCAGATCTGAGAAATCAGATCAGGGTTCGGCCTCTGGCCACCAGCTCTGGTTCCTCTGCTGATGTCCGATCTGGTGTGCAACCGATGGATTGAAGGGAACTCGGAACCGAGAGACACGGAAGCAAAGAAATCCCCTTTCGGGTCGGCTGCTGCGGCGCCACGTCCGGCGAAGTGCTGCTGGCAGAGCTGGGAACGGCGACGGGGCGCACGGAGAAGAACTGGATCTGGGTTCAGATCGGGATTGAAGGGAATCCCGTCACTGATCTGGGTTTGAAGGGAATGAGGTTGTATGTGGGCAGAGGCGCGGCAGAATCGGGCGCCGGCTGGCTGATCGGGACGTCGCTGCTGGAGGATCTGGGACGGTGAACTGCGATGGGGCAGATGACGGGAGATAGGAGAAGGCAGGAGGCGGTGGGGATTCAGATCTGCGCCGGTGTCTGCTGGTGTCCGGCTGAATCTCCACGGTGAGGAGGATGGTATGCCGGTGCCGGTCACGCCGATGCCGCGGGTCAGATCTGAGTGCAGATCGGAAACGTGCAACAGTGGATGCCGATGATGACGTTGGTTTCTGTGGGTTTTGTTTTGGTTTTTTTTTTTTTCTTCGATGGTGTGCAGGAGAGGAAAGAAAAAAAAGAAAAAAAAAAGAAATACTAATGTAAATAAAATTGATGATGATCGAAATAGGCTCTGGATGCCATGTCAGATATGAAAATAGAGACAAATATGTTCTCTCAGTGTAATGGGGAGAGAGACCCTGATTCACTGTATATATAGGAAAAGACGAATTACAAATAAGGAAGTCAATTTAATTACAAGGTAACCCCAATATTGAAGATGGGGAAAGTTCTATTCTAGGAATGAATAACAACTCATTTGACAGTTCATTCGAACTAGTGGGGCAGAACAGTGTTCATTCGTTCGAACGAACATGTTGGTTCATTCTAACGAATCTATCTGAGAGGAATGATTTTTACAGTCGTTCACTTGAATGTCATTCATTTGAATGAACTAACCTGTTCATTCGAACGAATGACATATATACGTTCATTCATTCAAATGAGAACATATATAAGTTATCATGTACTCATTCGATTGATTGATCGATCAAACCCTTATCCCTTTCCCTCCTTCGAAGATTTTCCCTAAACCGTAAATCGATCTATCCCTCTTCCTCTCCCTCTCCGTCGTCCGCAGCTCTCCATCATTCGAAGCTCTCCACTCCCTCATTTGAAGCTCTCCTTTCCCTTCGAAGCTCCCTTTCCCTCTCAATCGTTCGAATTAATCTCCTCCTTTCAGTCATTCGAACCAACGTATATATCATTCGAACCAATCTCTCACTCTCCCTCTCCGTCATTCGAACCAACCTTTCCCTTTCCATTCATTCGAACGTTTCCCTCTCCCTCTCCCCCATTCCTCCGAACCAAAGTGATTACCCCATTTCCATTCTAACTTTTCCCTATCCCTCTCCCTCCTTCCTCTCTTTCCCATTTTTGGTTTAAATGGCATCACAACCAGGGTCTTTCATCTCAGAAAAGAAAAATCAACCGCAACAAAGGGAGGGAAGAAACATGGGAAGGACACGACATTCAACCCCAACCATTTCATATCTTTAGAAGCCGCGACCCTATACAGAGATGAGATCTCCACACGATCTTGTATTTTTTGTAAAATTGTGGGCCTTTCCCTTTTCACACCTTTTGGATTGAAAATCTAATCTTATTTTGAAAAAATGGGTTGGGGGTCTTTCTTGGCACTGAAACAGGATATATCTCTTACTTTAGTTAGGGAATTTTATGCCAATGTAAAAGATATTGATGATGAGCCCATTGAAACCTTTGTTCAAGGCCGTAAAATTTTTCTTTCACGGGAAAGATTGGACCAAAATTTTGATTTCCCCAGAGATGCAATTTTAAAGTATGAAACAAGTACATGGCCTACTGATGTTGAAGGGTTTGATGTTTTGGTAACCCTCAATGAAATGTGTGGGAGGACTGATATAACAGAAAATATGACACCCCCTTTGAAGAATCTAATTTTGGAAGCACAAATCATCCATCACATAATTGTTCACTGTATTTTTCCTAGAAAAGGGCATATAAGTGTGACCTGATTCGATGTCTTTCTCATTTGGTGCATCATGAATGAGAAACAAATCTCCCTCTCCCATATCATCACAAATCACATGCGAGCCTTCCGTAAGAGGAGAAGATGTAGTCTTCCCTATGGTCTTTTTCGCTTCTTTGAAGAACTTAGAATCCCTCTTCCCCCTGAAAATAAAGTATCTATAGACTGATATGATGACTTTAATCATTCTACTTTGAAGAAAATGAGATTCTACCTCGACATAGTTAGCAACAAATGGCTTCCCAAAGTTGTTGAGGCACCTCAAGTTGAGGTTCAAAGTTTACCTGAGTCACCTGAGCCATCTGAGGCACGTGACGCATGAGAGCCACGTGAGGTATGGACTCCTCAAGAAGGATCTACTGGAATCAACACACAGAAAATTCTTGATAACATTTCGACTCTGGAGGAGAAAATGGATAAGAAATATCATCATTTTACTGAAAGGGTGAATATTATGCAGAATCAGATTGTAGATACTTTGAGGTTGGTAGTGCTTTTAGCACAAGATAGTGGAATACGAGTAATACTAGGCGCAGAACAAGATGGTAATTTATGAGCAAGGGTATCTAAAGAAGCAGTATGAGCATCTTTTTGCACCCCTACTCGTCTGAGTCGATTAGGAGCAGCTTTTGGTACCCTTGCACGTCCGAGTGGATTAGTAACAGCTTCTGGCGCCCCTGCTCGTCCAGGTGGAATATCAGGAGCTTCTGGCCTCCCAGCTCGTCCGAGTGGATTAGCATCAGCTTCTGGCCCCATGCTCGTCCGAGTGGATTATCAACAACTTCTGACCCCCCTGTTCGTCCGAGTGGATTAGCAGCAGGTCCTGGCCTCGTTCTCGTTCGACTGGAGTTGCAAGAGCTTTTGTCCCCTTTCTCGTCCAATTGAAGTCACCTCAGTATATTGCATCTGTACCTCCAATTGATGCACCTGCATCACCTGCTGCTGCCTCTGCCTCCACTCCTCCAACTTTTGCACCAGTTGATGCACCTATTGCACCTGTTTCTGCCTCTGCCTCCACTCCTCTGACTTCTGCACCTGTTCATGCACCTGCTTCTGCACCTTCTACATCTACTTTGGATAACTCTTCTATTTGATGATATTAAGAAGGTGGAGAAATTTTGTAATTTTGATATTTTTATATTGACATGTAAAAGAGATGTTGTTGTAAATTTCATATTTTGAATGAACATGTTCTATTTTCACAATCTTGAAGTACTCAGTTTTTCATAGTGGTAAGCTAGGGTGGTAGTAGTATTGAAATATTTATGAAATAATTGACTCAATGATTGAATTAAATAAAGGGTGACTTGGGCTTACTTTAAACATTGTCCAAATATTTATCAATTTTCTCACTTTTGGTAGAAGGCTAAAAAGAAAATATTGATTAAAATTTCAGATTTAATCCAATATTTGAAACTGTGGTTGGAACTAATCAAAGTCTTAATATGTTTGATTTCTAATTTGCAAGATAAACATGGCCCAAATAAGCTGCAGTAATCGTGTCAAGTTCACAATTGGAGGGTGTGTCTAAGGGCTCTCTCTTTCCTCCATCTATCTAAGTTAAGCCATCAATGAATCTTAACATGTCAAATAATAAAGTCTAAAAATGAAGATGCTTAAAATGAAAATCAACTCATATAGACTTTGAATTCAAACCTTCCGCAGAAGCCACATCCCTTTGCATAATTATATATCCACTTTCACCCCAACTTGTGCCCCATGAGTTTTTCACTAGCCAATATTTCATCCCATTGCCGGGTGTCCCATAACCGACGGCGGTGACTCCATGGTCTAGTTGAGTGCATATCCCATGCATTTGATTTTCATTCAAATGTTTGGGAGAGGGAGACCTGAGCAAGCACATTGAGATAATAGAGGTTTTGCATCTCTCATAGAAAAAACTAATAATAGAGGTCCAATTCTCTTAATGCGAGTTAAATGCAGATATATGTACAAACTTGGGTTCAAACCTACTTGAACCAAAATGTGATTAAACCAACCTAACTCTAGTAATTTTTTGCTGAGTTATTGATGTTGTTAATTTGCTAAATGGAAAAAAATGGAAAAAGATTATAATAAGCCATGGACTCTTTAATGGACCGCCTAAAAGTCAATTGATTTCTATTTGTGTTATTTATTTGTGCCATGGCAATTGTACTGATATAATGACAGCCACAAATGGGTTTTTACTAATCTTGAAATACATGTTTTTTTTTTTTTTATATATATTTTCCAATTTTAACTTTTCATAATCATTCTCTAATGATCATGTTTTAAATGCTAATATAAAATATAAAATAAAAACTTTTTTTTTATAAGTTGCTACATGGTATTAATAAGAAAAGAATATTGGTAACCGAACGAGTTGAAGTGATGGTGAGGAACCACTTCAAGAAGTGGGAGTCATGAGTTCGATTTCCAATCTATTTCAAAGGGACACTCCCTATAGAGTTATCTGGTGTGGGTTGATAAAGAGGGTTACAGATGTCCTGAGGATTAATCGGGTGCTCTAAGAGAATTGTACATCTTGTCATAAAAAAAAATAGGCTGGACATTTAGACACTGCGTTTTTTGCCAGGGGACACCGTTTTTCTAAAAATGGTATGAAATTACCATTTTACCCTTCTGTTTTAGACTGTCCGAACGAATATATCAATATAATGGTTAAATATCAAAATAAATCTACTCCAATCGAAGGCCATTCAAGAGCATTCCTAACTTAAATATCAGAATAAATCTACTCCAATCGGAGGCCGTTCAAGAGCATTCCCAACTTAAATATCAGAATAAATCTACTCCATTCGGAGGCCATTCAAGAGCATTCCTAACTTAAATAGTAGAAACAGCATACAAGAGAGTACATTGACTAGATATGGATATATTTTCATCAAAAAATCAAAACTGAGTACATTTATATACTGAAATCAATATATTTCCACTCTTATCTTCCACAGAGTACATTTATACTGAAATCAGTACATTTTCCACTTAAAATGAATACATTTCCACTCCTATCTTCACTTTATTGATTCTACCAATCTTGGAAATTGTCATTATCTTTAAGATCACCAGATCACTGCATAACATTTTAAAAAATCACATTAGAACATATGGAAGAGTTATATGTCGATTGGTCAATACATATCTATATCAATTAAGGAAAGAACTTACTTGGGTCATGACAGAAGAGTTATATGTCGAATCGTCACCAAAGTTGTAAGAACCACCACCCTGTGGAAAAAACATTGAGTTGTTAGTCTTTATTACCTTATTATGACTGTAGAAAAAATACGAATATGCACTTACTTGGTCAAGTTAAGACAAACTCGTTGTTTGTGATTCATGAAAATCATCTACATTAGGAGCAGCATTTAAATCTACACTCGAAGATGCCTGTGTAGTAATTCTATTCGGACAGGTTCTAGAATTATGACCAGTATTTTTGCAAACCTTTCATCTTCTTTAATTCAGTTGGTTCTTTACAATCTCAAATGCAAAAGGATCTCGACGTGTATATATTTGGCCCTTTGATGAATTCTTTGAACGTGGATGACGTCCTCTAAATATTGCATAATAGGGTGACTGATTGGCTTATCATGGATGTCAAGATTTTGAAGATGATTTCGGAGCACCTCTTAATCATAAGAAGACAAATGTCCATATTTGTTCTTATTAATGCCTTCAAAGTGAACATCTAATTCATCCCCAAGCCGATTCGTTTCAATATTCAAGTCATCCAATGAGATCAAGTCGATTCTCTATTATGGATGGATATCATCCAAATGTAACTTATCCATCTATTGCATTTTGCATACACACGGTAGGCCCATGGAAGCTGTAAACTCTTCTGTACAAATGGGTGAAAATGAACTGTTTATAAACATTGCATATTGGTTGTAAACCTCATTCAATATGAATTGGGAAACTTTGCCGTTCAATTCATCAAAGAAAGGAATAGACATAGTATGAGCAAATCGAATCTTTTCATCATCAAGTTGAATCTTGAACTCTTCAAATTGATTTTCAATGACATGGACTATCTTCTTTTGGACAACATCTAGGTCACCAGTAGATGTAGCAATATAATTTTTCAACACAGAATGTGCACCTTTAACCCTTGAAGTAGCTCGATTATGAAAATGTAAAAACCAGCCGATCCATGCCTTGACGAATTGTTTTTTATGTGGGATCCACGTCCTTATTAAATAGTTCACTGCCTGCGAATCATCTTTGAAATTTTGTTTTAATACCTCAAACGTTTTATTGAATGCTCCTTTGGATGAGGACTCAATTAGGTCATTCCATTCGGTAAAAAATGCATTCAAGACTTCAATTTTCTTAAAGAGAGGTTTACAACGAGCAACAATATTCTTGTTGATGTGCTAAGAACACAATATATGTACAGCATTAGGGAACTCGAAATCAATGACATTCTTTAACGCCAATTCCCTATCAGTCAAAAGAACTTGTCGATCTGTAAGGTCTTTTTAACATCTGTAATACCCTTATATAATCTTCAAATTTCTCATTTCTTAGAAATGCAAAGCATGAGCAGAAATTCTTATTGGAACTTGTCACACCAACTATATAAAGCAATGACATATGATATATGTTGGTTTTGTTCGTGCAATCCATCAGAAATACATTATGGTAGATCTTGGTAAGTAAAATTGACTTTGGATATGCAAAAAATAGATGAGACAAATTACCATCAATGTCATAGTCAAGAAAGTATTGGTAACCACCTTCTTGAAGATATTCTATTAGAGCTTCAATTGTAGTTCGACCATTTAATTGTTTTTTCCGAATCGAAGAACAAAAGTTATACAAATCAGTCGCTAATACTCCAATATCTGGATTTTCATTTCTAAGGGTTGTCAAAATTTGGCACGGTGATATATTGCTACTCCTCGTTTCAATGATCATTTTTTTCTCATCATCTGAAAAACATATTATACTTGGATGACCTAATAATAAATTCGATATATCATGATTGTGCTCCAAATTTTTTATGGTCAACTTCCATGACCTATCAACAATCTGTTTTCCTTTCACTTCAAAAGGACAATTGCATTGGCGAGAGTATACTTTCTTTTTTCTCTCATCATCTTCCAAACTAACCATGCTACGATATTTACATCTTCTATCGCAGCGAAGAACTAATTTATTTTCCTTATTACATGACCTCTTGATGGTAGATACAAATCCTTGGTCAAGAGCAATATTCTTAACATATTTTATAAGGTCCTCTCGACTTGAAAAACATCTCTCAACAAACTCCAAGCCACTTGAGGATTCAAAACTACATCTATCACTACAATAATAATGATTTCTAGAAAAAATGAGATAAAAGAGAGATACCTTCGATTCGATATAATAGATTCAGACATTAGCTTGAAAGAGACACCTCGAACCGAAATAAGAGATTGAGAGTGTGCTTAAAGAAAGGTTTAAGGGAGAAGGGTTTGAAAAAGGATTTAAGTGTTTGGGATTAACCCATGTGTTAACACTAATTGGAATACCTACTGGGCGCGTTGTACTAACGCCCTACTTCTACCCTAGTGGATGACACAAGAAACGAGGGGAACGATGAACTCGTAACGGGCCAGGCATAGGAGCTTGGAGGATGATAGAAAATATTTTGTTTAAGATACTCATGGGCTTGTATTTTGAGTATCTAGTATTCGGATATAATAACTTAGATGGATTTTGCTATGGTTGGATGTGTTATTGGATAATTATGTTATGATAATGATGATTAAAGACTTGACGTATTTTGCTATCTGAAATGGAATAGAACTGGGTTCTGTTCTTATTCCGCATGTTATGATTTTAATTCCGCAAGTTATGATTTTTATTCCGCATATTGATATTGCTATGTGTGAACGATTTTCATGGACTTAGTTCATGCACACATAGGGTTGGCCAGTTAAGGGTCGGACTTTGGAAGTTCGGACTTAACTGGCGTCATGACGTCCCGCTCTCTATCACTCTACTCTATTATAAAAATAATAATAATAATAGACTCTGATTTTTGAAAAGAAGCGAGTGAAAAAGGGCGGGGCGTTCAAGAAACATCCTCTTTCTTTGTTGTATGATGATTCACAAGTTGAGTAAAAACCCATATAATTCCCATGCACTAAAACACATCATGTTGTACACGTCACTTCATCTGGTACAATTCTTAACACTGCCCCTGCCTCCATTTGCTTGCCATATCTTTTCATGAATCCCTTTCTTGAACGGTGATTGGTTAAGACCTTTTTCACACTGCTGCTATAAGCCACAACAGATTGCAATAGAGACTTGGTTTGGTCTCTGATTGGTTCTTTTATTCTTTTTGAAGGCTCCTGCCACAAATCACCCTTTGGTGATGTCCAAATCGTGCTCCTCTTTTAATGGGTTGCTACCCCCTTTACTATTTCTTATCTTCAACAACATCACCTCTTCTCTGGCTGAATGGTCTTACAAGTTGTGGGAGTCACTGATGACAACCCAAAAGCCCATATATTAAGTAATTCTTTGGACTTTCGAATGGTTGGAAAATCATGTGATCTTTTTCGTAGCCCACTTTACTAAATCCAACCTCACCATTACCCATTAATGAAAAATGTTGTTTTCATTGGCATAGTGGTACCCATTATTTTGACAACCTCATCTGCTGTGGATGAAATTAATGAATTTCTTAGATGTTGTCCCTACTGCCATCTCCATCATTTATCATGTGAAAATCTGGATTTTATTGGTGGATTTTAGTGGACCTAGATCATGGGCTTTTGCAAACGGATCTCCATATAAGGAATTTTAATAAATAATTTTACTACTTACATTTAATTTAAAATGTACTAAATTAATCCAAACTCTCTTAAATGGATTTGAATTAATTAGTTTACAAATAAATCCTAAATTGTGGTAAATTATTTATTAAAAATCCCCATTTTCCAAAAATAGCATTTTAAGCCCAAAAACTGTAAATTTCATCATTTGAATTCTCACATCTTGTATTTTCTCAAAATACACGCAAAACTCAAAAATAACATTAAACATTTACAAAATAAAGACTAACTAATCAAATATTAAAGGGTAAAATGATAATTTTTCAGAGTTCATCATGAGCATACGATCCATCGTCTGGAATGATAAGGATTCTGGTTGGAAATACATTGTCAAACTGGTCTGTTGACAGGACGATACTATCGTGGGCACAACCCATCGTATGGGACTTGACCGACCCATTGGGTACACGTTATATCGGCTGAGATTTTTAATGTTCTGGTTTGAACAAATACTGTCAAACTCAGCTGGCCCCAGGACGATCTTATCATCAAGTGGAGACCCATTGGCACTGGATTTCACGATCTATCGTGAAACACGACCATCGTGTGTGATCATTTTCTATCCGTTGGAACTGCATTAAATGCTAACAATCACATTGCAATGGCACATTTTTAAGTCATAATCCATCGTGGTGCCACGACCCATCGCCATGTCAGTTTAGGAAAATTCTGGATGCCTATTTAAACTCTGGATTTTGGAGAGGTTTTTGGGGACACCTTGGACCCTTCACATAGGAAAATCTTAAAGGCATTCCTAGAGATCCCAACCTCTCTCTAAGCACCCACATTGGTGAATCATTTCAAAGATCCAATCAAACCCTTGATTGAGATTAAGAGAGAGAGAAAAATAGATCTAGGATCAATTGTCATATCTATATCCTAGAACCCTTTTTCAAACTTGTGGTTGCTCATACATTGGCACATCGTCATCATCAAGGACATTAAGTTGGAAGAGATCTTCAAGAAACACATCTAAATTGGATTCGAGCTACAAAGGCAAGTGTTTCTTCTTGTGTTGATTTAATTTCTAAATCATCATTGTGGAGTGGATTAAAGCAAGATGCTTGAATCACTATAAAGAATAGAGGGATAACGAAGTAGACCGAAGTAGGTCGAACCTTTCAAAATCTTAGGTGAGTGGGTGAAATTCCCATTCAATTGTGTAGGTGGAATTCCTACTCTATTCATGAGAGTGTAATTCCCCACATAGTGTATTTGGGATAATCCAAGAGTGGGTGAGTCCAATAGTGGATGTAGGAGAGATTTACTTTGAACTACTATACATCAGGTGTTATGGATATTTGGACTTTTTTGTGTGTTATTGATCTATTATTGGCACACTCACTTATCACACAACACATCTCTCTTGATTAATCTTATTTATTCCGCTGTAAATGTTTTAATTAATCAAAAATTTGTGAAGACCATAAAAAGTGGAGATTGACCTATTCACCCTCCTCTAGGATCAATAGTGTTCTAGCACTCGGCAACTTTCACATTCTTATATTCCATTTCATATGTCACCGTTTGGGTGTGTGAGTGTGTAGCATGTATTGATTTCCTCATTGAGCTATTTTAAGTAATGTTGCACTGGCAGGGTCAGAGGGACCTAGAGGACGGGCTAGACAAACCAATGTTGTTTTCCACGCATTGACATTCATGAATTATGTTTGTTTTGATATTTTGTTTACATGGTTGTATTTATAATGTTGTTGTAATTGAGAAACCATGTATAATTATGTTTAAACTTGTGGATTATGTATTTTGAGCCCTTTTAGACCAATGCTATGTTGAAGTCAGTGGAGATGTATTATTGATTGACATGTTGGATATCAGAGTGGATATGATTTCTTTTTGACAGGTGTACATTTTGTCGAGGTCAAGAATGACCCATATGTCCAATTTTTACGAGAGACTCGGTCGAAATTTCGGTAGGGGTCCCACATCCCCTTGATGGTCTGAGGTCATTGTATATTGTTCACACGTATGCTTCCCATGTGTGGTGTATATACTTATTATGATTTATGTGAAAAAGAAAAAATTATCCCCATCATGATTTTGAGTCGGGGTGTGACAAATCAGCTTAACTTGGGTATCTATACGAAGAAAGACTTTCGAGCATTGTTGGCACTCATCAGCCATTGTGATATCAATCACAATGTTTTTGTCTTTGGTGACTTTGAAGTGATTTTCACTTGGAAGATGTAAAAGTTCTAGCCTCCATGAAAGCCTAGGTAGAATTTTCACTTTTCAAAAGTCTCCAACGTGTACAATGGGAAAATTGGAGAAATCAAATGTCTCAAATTGTAAAGTCTCCAACGTGTACAATGAGAAACTTGGAGAAATCAAATCTGTCTCAAATTGTAGATTGAGATACCTGAACCTGAAATTCTTCAAGGAATCACCACAAATCCTCAGAGTTGTCTCGATTCGAAGCCAATTGTTAATCTACTCAAAATTGAGACAATTGGAATTTCACCTATGAACAATTTTACTCTGAAAAGAAACAATCAATGGCACAAAACCTCTTCACCTCTTCACATCCACCTAAACCTGCGAATTGCAGATGTACCCAATTTGATACTTAAATTCATTGATTCAATTCGATAAATTTTCACCATTCGATAAATGTGAAGTTTTGAGGGCATTGAAAAACATGCATTCTCTTATTCAATAAAGACGAAATTTTATAAGCTCCATACACGAGCAAAATCCAATCAAACCCGCCTATCTATGTGGGCTCAAAGGGTATCATTGGACTATCTGTACCAAAGTTTGGCGCAAACTAGTATGTGGGAATCCATGACAAAGATCTCTTAAGAACAATTTTCATAAGAACTTTCATTGTGGGGCCCCACACTAGACCAAATGGATCTAATTCTCCCCAACATCCACTTACTATGATGACCCGACCCAACCCAACCCCATTCAAAGATGATATTGTCTGCTTTGAGCCCCACATGGGTGCGCACACGATTTTTCTCTGGGCTTTTCTTTATAACCACCCACCTCCCAACCGATGTAGGACTTTGGTGGATGGGTGCTATAATCCACCCCCTTAAGATCAGACTCGTCCCTGACTCTGTTATGTCACAGAGAGGATCTCCACATATGCAAGTAGAGCTCACACAGCCTGAGTGTTGAACGTGCTCTGATACCACTTGTGATGACCCTACCTGACCCCATCCAAAGATAATATTGTCTGCTTTGGACCCAACGTGGGCGCCCGCACGATTTTGCTCTAGGCCCTGACACGATTTTGTTCACACTTACCCCTGTGAATTGCACCTATACACTATTTCACATCAATTAGACTTTTAAAGTTCATGGAATGAACTCGATAAATTTCCACATAGATGAATATGAAAATTTGAAGGTCTTAACAAGCCATAGTTTCCCTTATCCAATCAAAATTAAATTTTATATGCACCATAAACATGCTAAGATATTTTAAACTCACTCATCTATATAGGTCTAGGTGGTGTCCTTTAGCCGTTATCATGAAAGTCTCCCAAGAACTAGTTGTTGAGATTCTTATAAGAGAAGTTTTTCATCGAGTCCTCACATGCACGAGAATACGAGATTAACTTTACCTAAAATGAAGAAATCCCACAACGAAAGGCAATTGCAAGAGCAGTTTTTCATTGAGTCCTCACAATAACAAAATGCTCAAATTTCCTCATTTGGAAAATCAAATAAAGCCATGGATTAACTCAAGTTGTGAGATTGTGGATGATTGTCGATTCGTATTTCCAAACGGGTGGAAGCTTCCTTCCCGCTGAAGAATGACCATTTTTTCTGCAACTATGCACTAAACCCATGGGTGGTGTTGTGGAAATGCGATGACATTGACTTGTTAGTCTTATCAATTACTTTTTTTTCCTTGGATAACCAAGGTGTTTAGGGTCTTTTAGATCATTTGACTAGTCCTCAGAATGTGTTTAAACATCTCTGCCAACACACATCAGGTAAACTATAGATAGTATCAGCTGATATGTGTCGTATTGGACGATATATATTGGCTTTAAAACTTTTATATATCAGCCGATTCGGCCGATATGTGATATATATCTCCGATATCGGCCTAATATTGGTGGTTTTGATTAAAAAGAAATAGGAGAGAGAAATTTTTCGACTAAGATATAGGCTGATACCGAGATTTTAATCCCTGCTTTAGAGTATAAAATTCGAATTCTAAACTTTCACTTGTTGAAAAATGTTCTTAGACAACACACCAATCCCTTAGATTCTTATCAACTACTTGAGTGGTGCAAAACCTTATATCTGCTTACATTTTGGTGCAAAGGATCCATGCTCTCATCTAAACATGCTTGATAATGTTATTGTGGGTATCGTTTTCTTTCCCCCTCTAATTCTCAAACAAATGTAGAATTCTATCAATCTAGGTGACTCTTAACTTTTTTTTCCTTTGTTTCTATTTTGACTGGGAATGCTAAAGAAGGTGGGCATTTTTATATCTTTATTTAGAGTATTTTGCAACCAGGTAAATATCAATATGCCCCAATAGTTAAACAGTTAACAATGCAATATTTAATGAAAACAAAAAGAAAGTACAGAATAACATTTTATTTTCATAAGATGTGAGGCCTTATTAAGGTGATCTGGCTTAATGAAAAGGCATTTTCAGGGTGACACTGAAAGCTTGACTTTCTTAAACTTCTCAAATTGCTCTTTTAGTCGATCAACCAAGTTACCAGCGATATAATAAATAAACAGCTGACTTAAAATGTGTTTGTAAATCATTTCCAAAAGTCTCTTTTTTTTTTTTTTTAAAATCAAAGTGCCCAGGAGTCTCATCCGAATAATCTTCGAGACACGTGTAAACCTCCCAATCTACACACACTCTATAAATTCAATAGAGAGTGGCCCTTTAAGATTAAGCGCTAGCTACTTTATTGTTGCAACAAAAACACTTATCTTAAAGGGGATTCTAACATCTTTAATCTCTATCAGGATCAATAAAAATGATGACAAATATCTAAAGTTTGGGATGTTATTTCATATATCTTTCGAAACATGCTTTAAATTGAAACTTGAAAGTTTATAACCAACATGTAGCAGTACATTTTGAATTTTTTACTCACTAATTTATGAAATTTGACACCTCCGAGCGTAAAGAGCATGTTCTACAACCAATAAATAAATTAAAGAGTGGCATTCACATTTCGAGTAGAATCACTTGCTAAACAGGATGGAGCTTCTGAGAAAAGAGACATTTTAATGTTAGAAAATCATTTAAAAATTAATGAAATTGAAAGACGGTGTTTGTTGAACATTTTACAGGTTGGTAGTACATCATGATTAAATATGTTCAAAAAAAAAGATCTTCTAAGTTGGTTTCTAGTGTGGAACCATAATTTTGGAATTCAAAAATCTTTCCAATTAAGGTTTTGGATCAAAGAGTTCTATAATATTTGTATTAGTGTAATTGGTTAACTCATATAAAGTTTTCCAATTCACTAAGATGATAAGGGAGACGTGCACATGCCTTGAAAGACTGGTTGAACTAGACACCAAGATACCTTTGGTTCAAGTGTCTTTTCCTTTTATATCTTCTTTCTGACTTTGAATTCTCAATCCGATACTATCCTTTATGTTAGGATCTTCAATTGAGAAGAAGTAATTTTATTTTATTTTAAACCAAATTATTCTTGTGACAAGGTTTGCTTGTATTCCTCCTATTAATGCTTTAACATGATTTGTAAACCTTTTGTCCAAAACGACAATCAGATGGGTGTATCCATTCCTACTCTATGCAGGGATGTTAATTCAATTTGAATTATCCCTATATGAATGAATCTAAGTTTTGGTTACTTTTGTTTAAATCTCCAAAATTTTTCTTGAGAAAAAATAGGTATTTCTATTTTTCCTTCAGTGAATTTTGCAGGTAGAACCCCACTAAAGTGTTCAAAATGTCTCGTATCCCAAAATTTAAAATTTGGACTTCATTTATAAATCTCTTCTAGTTTTAATTTTTAATTTTTTCAAAATTGGAGGGGGTTATCTCCATTTCTTCCCCTATGACATTTCCTATACGAAGATCTTGAAGTTCATTGGTTGGAGCTTCTTGAAATAATTCTTCATTTGTTTGTTTGAAGATCATTTTCTCAGTTTCTTTTTCTTTCATCATAAAAATGATTTGGTCATCTATCTTCATCTTTTGTTTCTGATTCAAGTTCATATTGAACGTAATCATCATACGACAATTCATATTTTCCTACAAAGGGTTTTGATACCTTACATCCTATGTCTAGTTTTTCTTGAAGGATTTTGTCACAACAAGTTTGTCCCATTGAAGACATAGAGATTTGATTTTTTACTTGTTTTGAAGTATTCGCTTTGAGACACTGATCCTGAATTAGCCTATAGGTGCAGTTTGATCTAGCACCTAAACTATCTTTCTGCAGTGTGTCTGTGCTATTTTGGGTGTGTTGTTGCGTCTAAAACTGTGATTTCAAATAAGAAAAGAGGAAAATAAAGAAGAGTAGAAATAGTGGGCTTTGAGCTAACTCCATGAGTTCCTAAGAAATAATTTTTTTTTCTTATTTCTTACTGTAACTCTAAGCAATAAATAAAGTATACTTCCTTTAATCAGGAAGAGATTACAGGATAAGAAACAATATTTTAAATTTAAATTTAAAAGTCCAAGGATAACCTTGATGATAACCCAATCAAGATTAACATCGATTTTTTTATTATTGTTGACCAATCTATAGCTAAACACGTGTCCCATGCACGGCGTGACCCGATGAGGCACATAACATTCCTCCCTGCTCGAATCCGACATCGTCCACGAGGAGGAAATCTGATAGCTTGGCCCGATGTTTATGGTAAAACTTCCAAAAGTCGTCTTCATTCTTTGAATCGCTCCCTTGCACCTTGGTCACCGCTTTATCTCTTTGCTTCACCACGCTTCTACTGTCCGCCTCTCCAACTATAGTTCCACCCATTTCACACAAACATATGTTGGACCTTCTTTTCATCAAGAGAAACAGGAGATACAGATTGAATCCAGTCTTTAGTGACTGCAGTGATGTGTGGAACCATCTGGAATGTCTTTCCAAGATCGTTACGTTTGTCTTCCTTGTCAATGACAGACTGATATATATTTCATGTGGTTATGTTGTTTTCTTTACTCACATCCAAGAAACAACTCATTGTCCCATTAAATCGAGGAAACTCAAGTTGTACCATGCGAGTGGGAATGACATGGTCAGTGTCTTCTCCTGCTGTAAAAGACCCTTGAGCCGGTGACTTTACAGTTGAAGCTTTCCCGTGTTCTTGAGTTTATCCATTGGAGAGCATCTCCAGGTGAGACTCCACCACAGTCAATCGGTTCACCACGTCGTCCAAACGTCTGTCTTGATTCTCCATCGCCTCCTTCAAGAGATACATCATCTCATCTAACTGAGTGTTGAAAGTATCTTCAGCCATTGAAGGAACCTGACGCTGATACCTTACAGCGTGCCTATGCTGTTTTGGATGTGTTTTTGCGTCTAAAACTGTGGTTTCAAATAAAAAAAAAAGGGGAAAAGAGAAGAGTAGAAATAGTGGGACGGCTTCGAGAGCATCCCGACCTCCTAACTCCGTGAGTTCCTGAGAAATAAACTTTTCTTCTTATTTCTTACTGTCAACTCTAAGCAATAAATAAAGCATACTTGCTTCAATCAAGGAAGAGATTAAAGGATAAGAAACAACATTTCAAATTTAAATTCAAAAGTCTAAAGATAACCTTGATGATAACCCAATCAAGATTAACATTGATTTTTTATTACTGTTGACCAATCTACAGCTAAACACGTGTCCCATGCACAGCGTGACCCGATGAGGCACATAACACTTTCATCTGAGTTTTAGAAAGAAGCTGAGGATAACTGTTTTCACTAAGTTAATAGTTCATTGAAAAATTGTATTAACGAGAATTCTTTTTGTTCACGACTTGTTTTGTGATAGTATTTTTTCAAATGTTTTTAGGTATGTCATGAATTCACATATATCGCATAATTTTAACTTGAAGGGTAGAGTCAAAACTCTTCTATCAATCGTTTTTAAAATGGTTTTCCTTGGAATCTTTCCAATGTCTCAACCAATTGAAAACATTTTCTTGGAGGGTAGCGGCCAACTAGTCAATGAATCCAGATGGTTTCTAAGTGGATCTATAATTAGTGACGATGACGGACATGGATTGTGCCCATTCAACCCTAAAGACTAGGGTGAACGTTAGTGAGGTCTAAATAAATTCCATTTTGACCTACAACATGTTTGTTCAGATCATCCCTCCTTTGTTGAATAGGGACATGTTGTTCTGGATAAGAAGTTGAACCTTATTTTGTTTTTATAGTTTTAAACATAACTTCTTGGTTCAAGAAATAATCTAGAAGTGTTTCTCTAGTTTCTTCTTCTCCTCCTCCAGAAGAATCATCAATGTTAGAAAGTTGTTCTTCTACCACCACGTTTACTGTTTCAAATTTTTATTCTAAATTTGATTCCTCTAATGATGTGTTTCATCATTGGATGTATTTTCTTTTGTTAGAGAAGAATCAAAGAACTTGAACAATTAACAATTATTCTTCATGTTCTAAATAAAAATCTTACACAAGTAAAATAAGTTTGTTTCTTTCGTTAACATCATATCTCGATTTCCACTATTCAATAGTTGACTTGTAACCTTGGAAATCTTTGATATCTTTTTTTTGAAACTTCCTTTAATACTTTTAGAGTAGTGCCATTGAACAATCTAGGGATGTAGGTACCTTCACTAGATGTGGAGGTCAACAAACCCCGAAGAACTATTTTGTATCTGAGTTACTATTTAATTCAGTTAATATATTTTTCGTTCTATCAGGCAGATCTAATTCAGTAATATCCCCTACTGCTCAATACTTCATCTCTTTTAGTGAAATTTCAATTCTAACAGTAGAATTAAATATATAATAAACTTGACCTGTTATTTGATTTAATATCCTATCTAGGAATATGGAATTGACATTATTATCTTAGATATATATATATATATAACAGATTGATTTTCCAATTCTAGACTAAAAAGTGGTACCTAAGATCCTCCTGATTTCTTGCAGATGCAACAACAAAGCAATAATGCCAACAAGCCAACTAATGGCAACAATGGCTATGCCAACGTAGTCTAAGAAAGAGCAATCAAGCATACAGGTTTTCTTTCATCTAGAAATTAAATGAAAGACCAACTATTCAAGAATTAGAATAGAATCACAAACTTATACTTCTGTCTCATTTTAGTTGTCCCTTTTGGAATTTATTTTTTTTAAGAGCGGGCTTTTCAAAAGGCTTATGAACTTCTCTCCAAGAGTAGATAGATAAATGTGTGCGGATAGGAAAGTTTTCACGCATCCCGGAGGATTAGTCAGGTGTGACGCTTGGACACCTGCAGACCTCAAAAAAAAAAAAAGTAGATAGATAAAGAGAGAGAGAGAATCAAAATAGTATATCAGACAACTATTTTGGGACAGTCTCAAAATACATATCAGACAAGTAAATTGAAACAGAGAGAATAAACTAAATTGAAACAGAGGAAATAATTAAAACATGACAGCAACACAAGACTCTCTACAGAATTGGTAATGTTTTTCAGCTCTCAAGGCTCTGATATTTTCCTAGCACTGATGTTTTCCTATCATAATCACCATGCATGCTAGGGAAATAACATCATCACTAATTATATAGACAATTGGAGATAAGAGGATCTCCAATTGTCATTCCACCACACTTACAGTCCTCTCTTATATCCATGGATTGTCTCTGCTCCAGGGACGAAAATCACTCTCTCCTCCACAGACAATCAAACAGCAGGATTTTATTGAGTAGACTTCTATTAATCTCTCAAACTTGGAATCTATCAATTATCGGAAACAGACTACCACAATTTTTCAGTTATGACCAAAATATCCAAAATATTGGAATCGCATGCATTCACTATATTTAGAAGGTAAATGGTCAGTACATATGGATATAGATCATTACACCATGTACTCCTAGGAAAATCATCTTCGACTAATTAAAAAAAGTCCAGGGGCAATCATTAGGAATACAGGGAAACTCACAAGATGAGCTCACCAACCCATCAACGTTTTTCTCACTCCGGCTAAAATCTGCTTTCTTGCTTGACTATTTGCAAGTGGAAACTTGTAGGTTTCTTCCAAAAGGAATCTGTAGACCTCCCATTGGCGATCTGATGTCGAGTGCCTCCCAATTTCAGCCTGAGCCAAATGCAAGAGAGTTAATAATATAACTTCACACAATAAGTGATAGGGAAAATGATAAAACCCCAATGTTAGAGAAATATGTTTTTCTTATATCTTTACTGAGAAAATGCAGATTCCAAGCAATTTCAAAGCGAGTGTGACATCATGAAAGACACGAGGCCTTCCTTTCCCACACACTTCAACTGGATTGGCTACCAGAAGTTCGGTATCAGGGCCGCGATTGGCAATTGTCACCCGCAATGGATGTAGTATCTCCAACCTCAAACGAGATGATAGAGCACTCTGCTTCTCAGGGTCAACAATTTTTTTCCCATCTATCTGCTGGACAAACAGATCCACCTCACGGTAGCCTTTCGTATTCGATGAAAACCGCCCATAAGATACCTAGATGAAAAGTAGAATATTTCTTCTATCAGAAAATGGGAAAAAAAAATGTAGTAGTTTGCATATATGGCTTATTTTGAAATGCCACACAAGGAAAGTGACTGATATTAGTGTGCATTCATGATACTGTTGTTGTATCTAGGTAAGTATATATGTACATGTTCGCTTTGAATAGCATTTTACTCATAATCAGCAGTTTTGTCATTAGTATGTGCATATCATTTAACAGGTTGGTCAACTTTTTTTCCCCTAGTTCAAGTATGATGCACCAAGATTTTTTTGTCTTTTTCATAAATCATACAACTCCAATTATAATCCATATAGAAATGACAACTTGTAGAAAAATGAAACAAAAAGATCATTGCACACCTGAATGCTGCAATCCTTTAAAGTTCTCATGATGTCATAAAGGAGACCCTTTTGATCAACACAATTTATTTGAAGCAAAGTGTGACCACGGCTCAAGGAGTTGTCCAAGGTTATGTTTGCCTTTTTAAGCTTTGATGAGTCTAGAGCAAGAGTTTGTGAATACTTTTCATTCTCTGATAGCTCCAAGCTAAACAACTCTTCAGCAACTGCTGGTGATAGAGAAGATAATCCCTGTTGAAAACTTTCATACTCTGGCCCTACTGAATGAAGCTCACAAGTTATACAGGATTCTCCCAGAATAGCATTCAGTCGCTCCATTGTTTCATCTTGTCTCCTTTTTGTGTGCAAAAGTTCCCTAAAATGGAATATAGGCTTAAATCAGTCAATATTAGGCACATTTTATGATATCATGCATCTTCGTCCATAAAACACATTGCATATGAAACCATTATTATCTACTTATTAATGAGATGAAAAAAATTGTTCGTATTAACCACAAGAAGGGTTCTGGTTAACTATTTATTTCACAATAACAAAAAGATGTAGGTTGAGTCACTGCTGACTTGGTGCATGCCAAAAGGGCATTATTACTTGCCGGTAGGTCTCACCCCCCAATCAGGTGAATCTTGTCTAAATTAGAATTAGATATTTTTGGATATTGCATTTTTAGAATCAAGTTTTGATTTAGATTTGACTTGGAGAGAACCTTAAGGGACAAGTTTTGAAGGTTAAAATTTTGATATTTCTAATTACAATTAGCATGACTACTTTTAGTAGGTTTTAAGTAAAAAGTTTAGGATCTAAACTAGTAGCTTATATGACGAGGACGTCCATGATAACTTCCAAGATTTCAGCTATCGGGACAATATGGTTGGGGGATGACCAACAAATCTAATGTTGATTGATCTAATCGTTCATTTCATCAAATTGGATTTTGGGAGTTGTTTTGTCCATCGGATCGTGATTGGTTTGATCCAACCTGTTAAATGGAACTATGGATTTAGGAAGCTTACTTTATTGTTTATTTTATTTTTATTTTAGTATCAATTTTATTGAATGTAACAAATTAATTTTAAAGGGTTTGTATTGTTCACACATGTGTGTGCTTCTAGGGTTTCATAGATTTTTCTTATAATTACTTGTAAACTCATTATTTCATATACAATACAAGTGAAGAATTTCTGCATGCTCTCTTGAGAATACTGGTGGTGTGTTTCTATCCCTCCTTTGGTGTGACTCCAAGGAATTATGTGCTTCCTATCCCTTTCTCTTCTCTTTTCTTCTTCTCCTCCAACTTTCTCCATTTTTTCTGCATTTTCAGAACCCTAAACAGCCCAAAAATCCCAAATAAACCCAAATCTAACCCAACTAGGCTGGATCTCAACTCAACGGGTCGTCCCAACCCAAACCCCACTGACCGTACCACCGTACGGACGGACTGTTTTCAGTCCCATTTTGCACCCTTATTTTTGCATTCCAACTTGATTCCATACCTTGTAGTGAACTTTTATGTACTGAAAACCCCCAAACAGCCCTTTCTTAGCCCTATTCCAAGTCTTTTTGGGTTTGGATTCAAGTAGGACTTGATTTTTTCATCAAGAATTCTTTTTCACTTGTTTGTGGAAGCTTGTCTTGAATCTGATATATATATATATATATATATATATACACGTTTGATGACGGAGGGGGGTGAATCTCGAGCACAACCCTACTAAACCCCCCCTTCAAGTGACGTCCCACACCCCCACAAGATAGCCACTGGGTTACACCATGGGGACTCGAACTCGCACCATCCCGCTCTTGAGGCAGAATGTTACTAGCTGAGCTACCCCTGTGGAGTCTGATCTTAGGATATTTGGAAGCCCTAATCTTGATTTGTGATTACTTTCAAGATTTAATATGCTTGCATGCTATGTATCTCTTTAGATCTTTTGATTTTGTCATGTTATTTGCATAGATCCTGTTTTTAATTATTAACTACGGAATATTTTCTTCTTAAATCAATGCTTTTATTGTATATTTTGAGCATGTAGCAGTAGTTTTCATTCAAATTTCATATTTTCCTTTATTACCTTGTTAGATTTAGGGTTTTGAATGTCCTCACCTCATTTTTGGGCATACTTCACTTATGTCCTACGTCATTACGTCAGTAATATCTATGTGTGTGTGTTTGGTTTGTAATGAGTCCGATATCCCAATCCCATTCCACAAGCAAAATTGTACTCTCTCTCTAATCTCTTTCTTCTCCCTTAGAAGAGGTTGGATTTCCATCACCAGCAACTTCAGATTTTCTAAAATCCACCATATGTATGGTTGCTTGAGAAGAACTCATCCTATGTGGATTTGTGTTGGTTCCTTTGGTGTCTCTGATGCATGAGTGATACCAATTCATGCAGTGTTTTCTTCAAGTTCCCATGCAAAGTTTCATGCTCTTCATCTAGTGATCGTGTATGTTGGTTTGGGTACATGATACAACATCAAAAGTAGCAATCAAATATATTAAAATTCTTAAAAGGAAAATAAACAAGTCTTGAATAACACTATTAAGATTCAAAACAAAGAAATGATGATCTGAAAGAAAACCATAAGCTCATGTGTTATTCTTCCTTTATATGAGATAACCTTATTAGAACTTCTTGCATTATAGTAAGTCCGCCTTTAATAATGTTGTTTCATTTTCTTTTCCATGTAATCAGACTAGAAAACATGAAATTAAAAAAAAATATGAATAGGATAACCTGACTAACCACATTTATAAGCAAGATACAAGAAAATCATGTCCGTGAATTGCAATAAATTTAGTTAACGGGTTAAGAAAACAGAGAATGAAACCAGAATCCATAAAAGCTCTAAGATCAAATGTTAATTATTTTGATGACAAAAATAATGTTAAATTAAAAGAGAATTAGATAACACAATAGCAACATCTATTGATTAGCAAATAAGAAAGTCAAATTCTAAGCAAAATGCCAGTTAATCCAAGCAGACAGATGGAAACATATATGACACATTGTAGTACAATCGTATCATAACAACCACAAAAAATTATTAAACTAAGAAATCCCATCAATGCATCCAAATCCGAAGCCTCACATGCCATCTGTGATGAAGAAAAGATCCATGACGCGGCCATCAGGAGTTGTCAAGACTTTCACTCGATGGATTGTGAACTCGAGTTCAGCAAGAACCTGAGTAACATCTACCGAAAAAGCCCACACAAATTCAATCAAATTTCCGGACATAATGGCAAATCACAAGACTTGCATGAATTTGTTCAAGAAAAATTAACAGAAAAAGGAAAATGTACTTGTCTAGGAAAACCTCCCTTAAAATAAGCAAGTGTTTTGGTTAGCAGGACTAATTTCCTCAAACAGAACTCCTCTGATGGTTGTCCTCAATGTTCAAATCCATCAAGAGTTCAGTAAAGTTCTTCCTGAATTCTGCAACCGAAAGGGAGTTGATTTGCAGAATTCAAGAAAATAAACATTCATTAGATGTCAAGTATCTCCTTAAAAATCCATCCAAAACACACTTCTAAAAAAGATGTTCAGAAAAATCTACTGTCTTGACTTAAATGACAGATATCCTGATGAGGACATCTTAGAAGGCCCATGAAATGAAGAATTCGATGAAGTAGTGGAATTAGCCATAAAATTTCATGAACAATTTGATGGTGGAAAGGAGGCCCATTGAAGAGCCAAATTGGGCTGAATTTGCTTAAATAATTACCCGATATGGTAGATATAAGAGTTAGGGCCTGATTACTTTTTGAGGTCCATTTGCTTGGAGCAAGATAGAATTATGGGATCGCAAAGTTACTTAAAATAGGTGGTCAAAGAGTCAAAGGAGGTAGGAATTTTCTAGAGATTCCACAAGATAAGCAATGATTTGGGGTACCTACCTTGGGATATTTTTGGATTTTCTTTTATTTTTTAATTCAAATAATGATGCCACTGTGATGTAATAAGAACACTTGTCCAAAAGAGGTTGATTTGTGCTTCCTTCTTTTTTTTTATATATATAATTTGCATAGAATGGAAAGGAGGTGGCAAGAGCACCTACCTTGGATTTTCATCGTATTATTTTATTCATCTCCAACATTATATATAGAGGGCACATGCCCAAGGGAGAGATGTCCCAAGTTGAGTTGAAGTCGTGCTCTCTTATTGAGAAGTAACTTATCTTTCTTAGTCTTTTGATTTCTAGTTTTTTTACTTGGCTAGAATTTAATTATCGTTCTTGCAGTTAATTGACTAGAGTTCATTAGGTTTCTTTTAATTTCATTGTGAGAATTTCTATTGTGTAAAATTTCCCATTGAGATTTGAGCCTCATTACTTTTTCCCATAGTGAAGTTAGACTTAAGGGTGATACATTGCAATTTTGGATTTTCTCTGTCGGAATTCTGAGGTGTTTTCTTGAATTTTAAGAGATTTGAGGATTTAGAAATTCATTGGTGAATTTGGATTTGGATCTCCTCAATTTTCCTTGAGCCAGATTCAAATTTTCCTTGGTTTTGTTTGAGAAAACTGAATAAAAAAATTCCATTGAAGACCTTGGCTGGATTTCTCAGATTTCATCCCTAGGCCTTTATCAGTTGGTGACTGGAGTAGGTTTTCTTGGTGAGACAACTTTCTGATTCCTATACGCAACATTGTAGGAGTAAAAACTAGATTCACCCAAGGAGAAGGGCCTAAACCAGAATTGTATGATGTAGAAATTCAAGATCCACAGCTGCAAGAGGTCATAGCAAGATAGTGTGAAAGATGTGAAGAGCAATTTGCATAGTTGGCAAATTACCAAGAGCAGATGAGGCAACAACAAGAATCATGGGAAATTAGCAAACAATTCTTGAGGCTCTCCAGACTCCGTTGGAGTCTAGATCCCCTTCTTAACAGATCTAGAAATTCCCATGCTACAAATCTACATGAAGATTCTTCAGAGAGCAATGAAACAAACAAGAAAATTAAATTGATGGCAATTAAATTGAAAGGGAGAGCCTTGCATGGTTCAAGAAAATTAAAATGGAAAGGTAGGGCTAGGGAAGGAGAAAATCCAATCCTAGTAGAAATTGAAGAAATTAACGTAGAAAACCTTTTTGCCCACTAACTATACTCAAGATTTATTCCACATATTGCAAAAGTTGAAACAAAGAGATAGATTAGTTGCAGAGTATGCAAAAAAATTCAACCTCCTTTTGGCTCTCGACAACCTTGTAGAATCTGAAGAACAGAATGCCACCAGATTCATCGATAGATTAAGACCGTCAATTGCAGATGCTATGGCTCCTTTCAACTTCTTTCAGTTGGAAAATGTATACAGGAAAGCAATGCAACTCGATGAGTTACAAAAGAAAGAAAGTAGATCTAATCTTTCATCCTCAGCTAGATTTGCTTTCCCTAATAGATCTATAAGTGATTGTGAAAAGAACACATCATCTAAGGCATCCTCGAAGCAAGCCAGCAAGATATCTACATTTGATCCTAAAGGCAAGGCCAAGTTGGACTCCAGTGATTGAGAGAGTGGAAAGGAGATTGTCCAGTTGGGGTAGAAAATATCTGTCTCTAGGAGGTGTTGTGGGACCCACACGTCACACGTCTAGTGATGTGGGCCCTAGTTAATGTCTAGATTCATTGTATATTGAAGGTCAACACAAATAGATTGTAATTAGGATACATTTATTGTATTTCCTTTTTTGTTCCCTAGATTGTCTCTATATTTTCTATTTAAACACTGTATCATCTAAGAGGAATACATGATCAATATATTGACAGAGATAATTCTCTCTCCTTCTACATTCTTTTTCTGTTCTTTTTCCTTATTTTTCATATTCGTTTTCTACATGGTATCAAAGCCAAGGAAGGTCCTTGACCTACGTTTTCAATCCCCTTCTTAGAACATTTTTTTTTTCCGGCGACCATCGTTGTCACAGTCGAAGGCTCCGTCACCGAAGATCCCTCCTTCCTGTCGTTTTTTACGGAGGAATCCATCGGTAAGGTTGGATTTCTATTTCGTGGCTCAGTGGTTTTTTTTTAGCAGTTCACGACCAGAAACTCACTGTTTTCGATTTCTAGTTTGGATCTTCGTGGATCTAGCTCTACTGCACCTCGGATCTCTACCATTGGAGTCGCCCCTGGCCCACCTTCCATCTCATAAGGTGACCTACTGTTTCGGTCTACGGTGGGGCCCCCTAATTTGTTCTTCTCCTCACTGCTGTTTCTGCTCGGGAGAGTTTTTTTTGGGGATTTCTCCTTCGATTTGCTAAAATCTGTTGCACAGAGTCACGGATCTTTCACCTTTGGTTTCGCCCTTGCCTTAGGCCCCCATTGAACTGGAAAGTCCCACCTTTCATCTCAGGTGGGCCCCTCTATTTGCTGTTCTACAGATCTGCCTCTTGGGACGTCTGCACCCTCTCTTTTGTGGTTTTTTCCTTCGATCTGGTTGCCGATCGAACTAGCACATACTAATTATACTCCATCACAGTCACCCCTGCAGCAGGATTCAATCACACTCGTGGGTCCCTCCTTTCATCACTGGTGGGCCCTCTGTCTGCTGTTTTCTCTTGATATTTGCTGTCTGGGACGACTTTCTCCCTCATCAAGGTGATTTTTTGGGTGAATCTAGTTGGCTATTGCTCTACTACAGTCGTCTCTCAGCATCTACAAGGTCTTTGCCTTGCTTCGTCACTTGTAGGACCCCCATACGGCTACTTCTTATCCGATTTCACACCAGCCTTGGTTTTGGGTCGGTTTATTTGGCTTGTCTTTACTGCTATTACTCTCTGATTGACGTTATGGCTGCTGCATCATCTTCTTCTAGTTTTTCTCTTTAGGATGTCGCCTCTTCCAGCTCTCCACAGATTGGTCGGATCACGACAATATTACTTAATGAGACGAATTATTTTGAGTGGTCCCATTCTGGCACAATGTTTTTAACTGCAAAGCAACTCTATTCCTATCTTGATGGTACTACTCCCCAACTGGATAAGACTGATCCAACATTCTCCACCTGGACTGCAAATAACTCTCTGGTGCAGGCTTGGTTTCTTCATTCTATGGAAGCCCATGTGCGGTGTCTCATCTATACTTTTCCCACCTCCAAAGCTGTATGGGACACTGTAAAGACTTTGTATTATGATGGCGATAATTTTGCTCAAATATATGAATTATCTCAGACCACTGCTACTCTCCGTCAGAGGGAGTTATCTCTCATCCAATACTATTCAACTCTGCAATCCAGTTGGTTGGAGCTTGATCAACTTCAATCCCTTGTTTTTAAGGATCCGACAGATACTCTGACGTTCCACAAGTATATTGCATATCAACGAATCTTTGCCTTTTTAGCTGGACTTAACCCTGAATTTGAGCCCACCAGGGCCCAGATTCTTGGGCAACGACCTCTCCCATCTCTAGATGAGGTTTACTTGGCCTTACTTCGAGAAAATCGTTGTCATCTTGTTATGGCTCCACTGCCCACTGAACGATCTGGGACTGGTCACCACCCATTCTTCTATGCCTTCTCTGGCTCATGGGCACCCTGCTTCTCATAGCAAGTATTTCCCATCTGATCCTCGAAGGGATACCGAAGGTCCACGGAAGAAGGGCCCTCGGTTCTGCACCTACTGCAAGATGACTAACCACAACATTGATTCATGCTACAAGCTTCATGGACGCCCTAAGCAAGCCCATCTCTCCGCTGCTCCTCCTTCCTCTAATGTGGTTAATGATAGTGCTCCTACGACTCGTAAAGATCTTAACTTCATATTGCAACGCCTTGAGCGCCTTCAGTCCTTTGAGGTATCCAATGTTGTCTCCTCTCCTTCTGTAACGACCCGTTCCGCTAGCACAATATTGTCTACTTTGGGCCTGCACATAGACCCGCACGGTTTTACTTTGGCGAGCCAACTCACTTTTGCTCCCAAAAGGCCTTATGCTAGAAGGAGAAAGGCTACTACATATATACGAGGGAATTTCCAATGCCACTAGCAATGTGGGACTTTTAGGGCAGGGTATTACAATCTATCCCCCTTAAAGCCATAGTCGTCCCTAGCTCTGCACACACAACAACCAAGCCCACACCCTCAGGCAGAGAGTTGAACCATTCTCTGATACCATTTGTAACGTCCTGTCCCGCTAGCACAATATTGTCCGTTTTGGGCCTACACACGGACCCGCACGGCTTTGCTTCGTCGAGCCAACCCACTGTTGCTCCCAAAAGGCCTTGTGCTAGAAGGATGAGGAATTCCAACTTATATCTCATAGAACAACTCTCCTCCTAACCAATGTGGGACAAGTAGCTCCGAACATGTCTACTTTTTCTCTCCCATCAATGCTTACACAAACACGGGTACCATTTCTAATACCCTGCCCTAAAAAGTCTCACATTGCTAGTGGCATTGGAAATTCCTTGGTATATAAGTATTAAGCTTCCTCCTTCTAGCACAAAGCCTTTTGAAAACAATTGTGAGTTGGTTCGCCAAAGCAAAGCCGTGCGGGTCCGTGTGTAGGCCCAAAGCGGACAATATTGTGCTAGCGGGACGGGTCGTTACAAATGATATCAGAGCATGGTTCAACTCTCTGCCTGAGGGTGTGGGCTTGGTTGTTGTGTGTGTAAAGCCAGGGACGACTCTGGCTTTAAGGGGGGTAGATTGTAATACCCTGCCCCAAAAAGTCCCACATTGCTAGTGACATTGGAAATTCACTGGTATATAAGTAGTATCCTTCCTCCTTCTAGTACAAGGCCTTTTGGGAGCAACAGTGGGTTGGCTCGCCAAAGCAAAGTCGTGCTCCGTGTGTAAGCCCAAAGCGGACAATACTGTGCTAGCGGGACGGATCGTTACACCTTCAAGTAATGAATTATTTGCCCATCATGCCTTTCCTAATTCCTGGATTGTCAATTCTGGTGCTACCAATCATATGACTGGTATGTCCACCCTCTTCTTTTCCCTTTCTCCTATTTCTAGTGGTCAGGTCAAATTAGCCAATGACTCATTCACTAATATTGTTGGGAAAGGAATTGTTCCTATTTCTCATAATTTGGACCTTCACTCTGTTTTGCATGTTCCACATCTATCCCGCAATTTGTTATCTGTTAGTGCCTTGACTAAACATTTGAATTGCTCAGTCACATTTTTTCCTTCTCATTTTGTTTTCCAGGATCTGAACACGAAGCAGGTGTTGGGTGGTGGGCGTGAATTAAGTAGTCTCTATCTTCTTGATTCTCGCCATGGTAGCTCTGAGGCTTGTTCGACCTCTTCGTCTTCAAATGTGTGCCTATGGCATTGTCGTTTACGACATCCTGCCGACTCTGTTCTCAAACAGCTTGTGCCTAGTTTATCTTTTACTCATTTTGAATGTAAACCTTGCCAATATGGCAAACATGTTAGAAATCATTTTTCCCCATCTATGAATAAAAGTTCATCCACTTTATTTTCACTCATCCAATCTGATGTTTGGAAATCTCCAACTGTTTCTCGCATTAGTTTTCTTTATTTTGTTACCTTTATTGATGATTTCTCTCAAATGACATAGACATATTTAATGAAACAGAAATCTGAGGTCTTTTATCAGTTCCAAAAATTTTACCAGTGGGTTCGAAATCAATTTGGGTGTAAAATTCAAGTTCTACGGAGTGATAACAGGGGAGAATATTTGTCCTACTCCTTTCTTACTTTTTTGAAAAACATGGCATCGATTCTCAGTTCTCTATTTCTTCCACACCTCAATAGAATGGTATAGCTGAGCGAAAGAACTGTCACCTTCTTGAGGTGGCTAGATCTCTTCTTTTTACTATGCACATCCCCTCGTCCTATTGGCCAGAAGCCGTATTAATTGCTTGTTATCTAATTAATAGAATGTCTTCTCGCATTTTACAAAATCAGTCCCCCATGGATCATCTGTCTTTACATAAAGCCATTCCTCACATTCCTTTACATGTCTTTGGGTGTGTTTGTTTTGTTCACAACTTTTCTAGCCATAAACTTTCTTATCGAGCTGTGCGATGTGTTTTTTTAGGGTACACACCTTTTCACAAAGGCTACAAGTGCCTTGATCCTATCAATGAAAAGACATACATATCCATGGATATCACTTTCTTTGAGCACGACCCATATTTTTCATCTCCCTCTACATCTTCTCCTTCTCCGGTTCTTCCTCTTGTCCCTGACAATCTTCCTTCCCCAAGTCCACCTAAGCCTCTCATGGTGTACAAGCGCCAACAGTCTCAAGTGCCATCTGCAGCTGACTCCACCCATCCATCTGCACGTGCTTCAGATCCACCGGTCTCTAACCTGTCTGATCTTCCGATTGCGCTTCGTAAAGGTAAGCGCATTTGTACTACTAGTCATCCCATTGATCGTTTTGTCTCATATCATGTTGTTTCACCTTCCTATCATAGTTTTCTCACAGCATTGGACAACATTAAGATACCAAAGAGAATCGACACAACCATGAAAAATCCCTCCTGGAAAGCAGTCATGGATGAAGAGTTAGCTGCCCTTGAGAAGAACAATACATGGGAGATGGTTTCCTTACCTCCAGGCAAAACCCCAGTTGCGTGCAAATGGATCTTTGCTTTGAAGCATAATCCAGATGGCTCTATTGCCCATTATAAGGCAAGTCTCATAGCCAGAGGCTTTACACAGACTAATGGAGTTAACTACCAGGACAGTTTTTCACCTGTCGCCAAGATTAACTCTCTGCGCATTTTGCTATCTCTTACCACCACTCATGCTTGGCCCTTGCACCAATTAGATGTGAAAAATGATTTTCTTCATGGTGATCTTCAAGAAGAAGTTTATATGCTTCCTCCTCTGGGATTTATCATGCAGGGGGGCTCTCAGTCTGTCTGCAGATTAAAGAAGGCTCTCTATGGTCTTAAGCAACCTCCACGTGACTGGTTTGAGAAGTTTAGTAGCGTCTTGCTACCATATGGTTTTACCCGATGTCAGTTAGATCACTTAGTCTTCATCTACCGTCTCCACTCTGTTGTGATGATTTTGGTAGTCTATGTTGATGATATTGTACTCACTGGTAACAATGATGACGCCATACTGCATGAAGTTGCTCGGTCCAGTCGTGGCCTTTATCTCTCTCAACAAAAGTATGCCCTGGATCTCCTCCAAGAAGCTGGCTATTCTGACTGTAAACTTGCAGATACTTCGCTGGATGTGAACACCAAGTTATCTGCCTCTGATGGAACTCTCCTTGACACGCCAAGTTTTTATCAGAAACTAGTTGACAAGCTCATCTATCTGACCATCACAAGACCAGACTTATCGTATGTTGTTGGTGTCGTCAGTCAGTTCATGCACGAACCACGGGACACTCACCTTCATGCAGTGTTTCGAATCCTACGATATATTAAGGCTCATCCTGGTCATGGTTTGTTCTATGCACACCAACCTACTTGTCCGGTTCGTAGTTATTCAGATGTTGATTGGGCCGGTTCTCCAGACGATCACCGCTCTACATCTCGCTATTGTGTTTTCTTGGGCTCCCATTTAATTACTTGGAGAAGCAAGAAGCAGTCCGGTATTGCTCGTTCTAGTACTGAGGCTGAATATCGGGCTATGGCAAATACTGCTTCTGAATTGCTGTGGTTTCTCCAATTTCTTACTGAAATGAGGTCTGCTCCTAGTGATCCACTCATCATGTTCTGTGACAATCAGGTGACCATCCATATTGCCTCCAACCCAATCTTTCATGAGCAGACTAAGCACATTGAAGTTGATTGCCACTTTCTTCGTCAGCATATTTCAGAATGGCGACTTTTCACTCATTATTTGCAATCTAAGGATCAGCTGACCGATATCTTCACAAAGTCAGTTTCTCGAACTTAGCTCAATTCCGTCGTTAGCAAGCTGGGTCTACTCGACATCTTCGAACCAGCTTGAGGGGGAGTGTTGTGGGACCGACACGTCACACGTCTAGTGATGTGGGCCCTAGTTAATGTCTAGATTCATTGTATATTCAAGGTCAACACAAATAGATTGTAATTAGAATACACTTATTGTATTTCCTTTTTTGTTCCCTAGATTGTCTCTATATTTCTATTTAAACATTGTATCCTCTAAGAGGAATACATGATCAATATATTGACAAAGATAATTCTCTCTCCTACATTCTCTCTGCTCTTTTTCCTTATTTTTCATATTCCTTTTCCACAGGAGGGAGGGTTGCTCTTATCAAGTCGCTCTTATTGAATCTCCTAATTTATTTTCTATCTTTTTGAAATGCCAAAAGGGGTGGTGGATAAAATAGAGCAGCTATTGAGGATATTTTTGTGCGGAGAGAGGAATATGAAAAGGAAGGTTCATTTGGTTGCTTGGTCGGAGGTTTGAAACCAAAGTCTAAAGGGGGGTTGGGAATTTTGCCAATCCAATTGAGGAATCAAGCTTTGTTGTGTAAGTGGGATTGGTGCTTTGGGAGAGAAAGAGAGGCCTTATGGGTTAGAATTCTGAAAGCCCAGTATGGTTTGGCAAACAATAGTGCCTGGTCTTTAGGGGATAAAGTGGAGACAAATGCCACTGTAGTAGTTAAGGCTTGGTGGAAATTAAGTCAAGGTAGAGGACTAGTGGGGAGAATATACTGTGATTAGACTCTTAGTGGGAAACGGTGACAAAACAAGTTTTTGGTCAGATTTGTGGTTAGGGGAGAGGCCTCTTAAAGAAATATTCCCAAGGCTATACAGGATTTCAATAAACAAAAGGGCATTGGTAAAGGACTGTTACAAATTGGAGGGCATTGAGATTTTATGGAACCTTGATTTTCGGAAAGAACTTCGATCTTTTGAAATTGAGAGTAGAAATTATCTTTTACCGCAGCTACAAGAGTTTCCTTTATCACTAGAGGACAAAGATGAACTGATTTGGACATGCGAATCGTCAAGAGTCTACTCTGTTAAGTCATTGGTGGATCTCTGCTTAATTCTTATTGTAATGATGAAATTCCCACCAATATGGCTTAGAAAGGGGTTGCGCCTCCTAGGGTCCAAATCTTCGAGTGGTGTATTTTAAAAGGGAGGGTGTTAACTAGTGTTGAGTTGAAGAGACGAGGAATGTTAAGGAATGAAGAGGATCTTTTATGTCCATTATGTAATTTAGAGGAGGATCTAGATCACCTATTTGTTCAGTGTTCAGTGGCTTAGAGTTTGTGGAGGAACTTTACTAATTTTTTAGATGTTCTGCCGGTCTTAGATAAAACCTCTGGGGGATGCATAGATTCTTGGTTATTGTTGGGTTTACAACCTAGAAGGAAATTGGCCTGGAATAGAATCCCAGTTGTGGTTTTGTGGTCATTGTGGAAAGAGGAATAATAAAAATTTTGAAGGTAAATCAATGAATGTTGATGATCACTTTCAGATAGCAAAGTGGAGACCTAGTGCGTGGCTCCTTTCTAGCACAGAGTTTAAGGGTGTCCAGCCATTGGATCTTCTTTTTCTTGGGAAGGGTGCATGAGCAAATTTAGGAGGAATGTGAGGTCAAAGGAGAGTTGGGTTCCACCAGATCAAGGTGTTATGAAGTTTAATGTGGATGGTGCTGCAAGGGAGAAACCAGGGCCGGCAGGAAGAAGAAGAGTACCGGGGAATCATGAAGGCCGAACAATGATCATGTTTAATGAGTCGGTTGGTATTAGAGATTCAAATGAGGCAGAATTTCTTAGCATTGAGAGAGCTTTGGCCATTTGGAAACTCCACGGGCCAGGTAGACTTGTGATTGAAGGCGACTCGGCAAATGCAATAAAATGGGCCTTGGGACATAGGCGTATGTTGTGGGACCCACACGTCACACATCTAGTGATGTGGGCCCAAGTTAATATCTAAATTCATCGTATATTGAAGGTCAACACAAATACATTGTAATTAGGATACACTTATTGTATTTCATTTTTTGTTCCCTAGATTGTCTCTATATTTTCTATTTAAACACTGTATCCTCTAAGAGGAATCCATGATCAATATATTGACAGAGATAATTCTCTGCTTCTACATTCTGTCTCTGTTTCTTTTTCCTTATTTTCATATTCATTTTCTACATGGTATTGAGCAAGGTTGATTTCTAAAAAAAAAAAGTTTGAATCCGTTGGACCTCTGTCACGGATCCTTCTTCCTTAGAGCTGCTCTTTCTCTACTATTCACGGATTTGAATTTTTTTTGGGTTCCTGTGAGCGTCTCCGACAGTAATTTCTTCTCTGCTATTGATCTCCTTCTCCAACGAAGCATCTGCCGGCGGGACCCTTTCTACCCCTGCTGTTTTTGACAGAGCTTTCCATCCATAGGGTTGGATCTCTGGTTTGACGCATTTTACACAGGTTTCTACCGCCTTCTTCTTCCAGCGATTCTGTTGTTCTCAGAAAATCCAGTTTCAGTTTTCTGCTTAGATCGGCTGGTTCAAGGCACTTTTGGAGTTCGATCCTTCACTACTATAGTCGCCCCTGCACCTAGTTTCAATCCCACCTGGTTGTGCCACCTTTGATCAACAGTGGGACCCAATTCCGGGCATTCTTGCCATTGCTGCCTGGGACGCCAATTTCCCCAGATTTTGGGTATTTTTTGGCAGATCTGAGGGGATTCAGCCCTCTTTCACCTGGAATCTACACCACTACAGTAGCCCCTACCTTCTCCTTCCATCCCTTTGGAGTTGCTAGTGTTACCATCTTGGTGGGGCCATTTTTGGTCCTTTTTTCGTTGTTGCAGTCCATCCCTTTGCTGGATTTCTTCTGCTGTTTGGACCTTTGCTGCATATTGGTGTTGTGCAGACATTTGGTGTGGTTTTTTGCTTCGGTTGGTGTTGTGTGGGGTCCTTTGTTGCTACTTCTTCTCCGATTTCACACCGGCCTTGTTTTTTTATCGGTTTATTTGGCTTGTCTTTACTGCTATTACTCTCTGATTGACGTTATGGCTGCTGCATCATCTTCTAGTTCTTCTCTTCTGGATGTCGCCTCTTTCGGCTCTCCCCAGATTGGTCAGATCACGACAGTATTGCTTAATGAGACGAATTATTTTGAGTGGTCCCGTTCCGTCACAATGTTTTTAACTGCAAAGCAACTCTATTACTATCTTGATGGTACTATTCCCCAACCGACTAAGACGGATCCAACATTCCCCACCTGGACTGCAAATAACTCTCTGGTCTAGGCTTGGCTTCTTCATTCTATGGAAGCGCATGTGCCGCGTCTCGTCTATACTCTTCCCATTGCTAAAGTTGTATGGGACACTGTAAAGAATTTGTATTCTGATGATGATAATTTTGCTCGAATATATGAATTATCTCATACTGCTGCTACTCTCCGTTAGGGGGAGTTCTCTATCCAATACTATTCAACTCTGCAATCCAGTTGGTTGGAGCTTGATCAACTTAAATCCCTTGTTTTTAAGGATCCGGCAGATACTCTGACGTTCCACAAGTATGTCGCACATCAACGAATCTTTGCCTTCTTAGCTGGACTTAACCCTGAATTTGAGCCCACCAGGGCCCAGATTCTTGGGCAACGGCCTCTCCCATCTCTAGATGAGGTTTACTCAGCCTTACTTCGAGAAGATCGCCGTCGTCTTGTTATGGCTCCTGCCCACTGAACGATCTGCACTGGTCACAACCCATTCTTCTATGCCTTCTCTGGCTCATGGGCACCTTGCTTCTCATGGCAAGTATTTCCCATCTGATCCTCGAAGGGACACCGAAGGTCCACGGAAGAAGGGCCCTCGGTTCTGCACCTACTGCAAGATGACTAACCACAACATTGATTCATGCTACAAGCTTCATAGACGCCCTAAGCAAGCCCATCTCTCCGCTGTTGCTCCTTCCTCTGATGAGGTTAATGATAGTGCTCCTGTGACTCGTTAGGATCTTAATTTCATACTGCAACGCCTTGAGCGCCTTTAGTCCTCTGAGGTATCCAATGTTGTTTCCTCAATCATCTGCCCATCATGCCTCTCATACTTCCTGGATTGTCGATTCTGGTGCTACCAATCATATGGCTGGTATGTCCACCATCTTCTCTTCCCTTTCTCCTATTTGGTCAGGTCAAATTAGCCAATGGCTCCTTCACTAATATTATTGGGAAAGGAATTGTTCATGTTTCTCATAATTTGGACCTTCAATCTGTTTTGCATATTCCACATTTATCCCGCAATTTGTTATCTATTAGTGCCTTGACTAAACATTTGAATTGCTTAGTCACCTTTATTCCTTCTCATTTTGTTTTCCAGGATCTGAACACGAAGCAGGTGTTGGGTGGTGGGCGTGAAGTAGGTGGTCTCTTTCTTCTCGATTCTCGCTACAGTAGCTCTGATGCTTGTTCGACCTCTTCATCTTCAGATGTGTGGCTATGGCATTGTCGTTTAGAACATCATGCCAACTCCATTCTAAAACAACTTGTGCCTAGTTTATCTTTTACTCATTTTGAATGTGAACCATGCCAATATGGCAAACTTGTTAGACATCATTTTTCTTCATCTATGAATAAAAGTTCATCCACTTTATTTTCACTCATCCATTCTGATGTTTGGAAATCTCCAACTGTTTTTCGCACTGATTTTCTTTATTTGTTACCTTTATTGATGATTTCTCTCAAATGACATAGACATATTTAATGAAACAGAAATCTGAGGTCTTTTATCATTTCCAAAAATTTTACCAGTGGGTTCGAAATCAATTTGGGTGTAAAATTCAAGTTCTACGGAGTGATAACAGGGGAGAATATTTGTCCCACTCCTTTCTTACTTTTTTGAAAAACATGGCATCGATTCTCAGTTCTCTATTTCTTCCACACCTCAACAGAATGGTATAGCTGAGCGAAAGAACTGTCACCTTCTTGAGGTGGCTAGATCTCTTCTTTTTACTATGCACATCCCCTCGTCCTATTGGCCAGAAGCCGCATTAACTGCTTGTTATCTAATTAATAGAATGTCTTCTCGCATTTTACAAAATCAGTCCCCCATGGATCATCTGTCTTTACATAAAGCCATTCCTCACATTCCTTTATATGTCTTTGGGTGTGTTTGTTTTGTTCACAACTTTTCTAGCCATAAACTTTCTCATCGGGCTGTGCGATGTGTTTTTTTAGGGTACACACCTTTTCACAAAGGTTACAACTGCCTTGATCCTATCGCTAGAAAGACATACATATCCATGGATATCACTTTCGTTGAGCGCGACCCATATTTTTCATCTCTCTCTACATCTTCTCCTTCTCCGGTTCTTTCTCTTGTCCTTGACAATCTTCCGTCCCCAAGTCCACCTAAGCCTCTTATGGTGTACCAACGCCGACAGTCTCGAGTGCCATCTGTAGCTGACTCCACCCATCCATCTGCACGTGCTTCAGATCCACCGGTCTCTAACCTGTCTGATCTTCCGATTGCGCTTCGCAAAGGTAAGCGATCTTTTACTCCTAGCCATCCCATTGATCGTTTTGTCTCCTATCATGTTGTTTCACCCTCCTATCATAGCTTTCTCACAACATTGGACAACATTAAGATACCAAAGAGGATCGACACAGCCTTGAAAAATCCCTCCCGGAAAGCAGCCATGGATGAAGAGTTAGCTTCCCTTGAGAAGAACAATACATGGGAGATGGTTTCCATACCTCCGGGCAAAACCCCAATTGCGTGCAAATGGATCTTTGCTTTGAATCATAATCTTGATGGCTCTATTGCCCGTTATAAGGCACGTCTCGTAGCCAGAGGCTTCACACTGACTTATAGAGTTGACTAACAGGACACTTTTTCACCTATCGCCAAGATTAACTCTGTGCGCATTTTGCTATCTCTTGCCACCATTCATGCTTGGCCCTTGCACCAATTAGACGTGAAGAATGTTTTTTCTTCATGGTGATTTCAGAAAGAAGTTTATATGCTTCCTCCTCCGGGATTTATCATGCAGGGGGAGTCTCAGTCTGTCTGCAGATTAAAGAAGGCTCTCTATGGTCTTAAGCAGTCTCCCCGTGCCTGGTTTGAGACGTTTAGCAGTGCCTTACTACCTTATGGTTTTAACCGATGTCAGTCAGATCACTCAGTCTTCATCTACCGTCTCCACTCTGTTGTGATGATTTTGGTCGTCTATGTTGATGATATTATACTCATCGGTAACAATGATGAAGTCATTTCTTCATTCAAACAGTATCTTCAACAGACTTTTGATATTAAGGATTTGGGCCCTCTCTGGTACTTTTCTTGGAATTGAAGTTGCTCGGTCCAGTTGTGGCCTTTATCTCTCTGAGCGAAAGTATGCCCTGGATCCAAGAAGCTAGCTATTCTGGCTGCAAACTTACAGATATTCCACTGGATGTGAACACCAAGTTATCTGCCTCTGATGGAACTCTCCTTGACACACCAAGTTTTTATCAGAAACTAGTTGGCAAGCTCATATATCTGACCATCACAAGACCAGATTTATCGTATGTTGTTGGTGTCGTCAGTCAGTTCATGCACGAACCAGGGGACACTCACCTTCATGCCGTGTTTAGAATCCTGCGATATATTAAGGCTCATCCCAGCCATGGTTTGTTCTATGCACACCAACCTACTTGTCCGGTTCGTAGTTATTCAGATATTGACTGGGCCGGTTCTCCATATGATCGCCGCTCTACGTCTGGCTATTGTGTTTCCTTGGGCTCCCATTTAATTGCCTAGAGAAGCAAGAAGCAGTCCGTTGTTTCTCGTTCTAGTGCTGAGGCTGAATATTAGGCCATGGCAAATACTGGTTCTAAATTGTCGTGGTTTTGTCAATTTCTTACTGAAATGGAGTTTGCTCCTGTTGATCCACTCATCATGTTTCTGTGTCAATCAGGCGGTCATCCATATTGCCTCCAACCCAGTCTTTCATGAGCGGACTAAGCACATTGAAGTTGATTGCCACTTTCTTTGTCATTATATTTCAGAAGGGCGAATTTTCACTTCTTATCTGCAATCTAAGGATCAGCTAGTCGATATCTTCACCAACTCAGTTCCTCGAACTCAGCTCGATTCCGTCGTTAGCAAGCTGGGTCTACACGACATCTTCGAACCAACTTGAGGGGGAGTGTTGTGGACCCACACGTCACGTCTAGTGATGTGGGCCCCAATTAATGTCTAGATTCATCGTGTATTGAAGGTCAACACAAATAGATTGTAATTAGGATACACTTATTGTATTTCCTTTTTTGTTTCCTAGATTGTCTCTATATTTTCTATTTAAACATTGTATCCTCTAAGAGAAATACATGATTTATATATTGATAGAGATAATTCTCTGCTTCTACATTCTGTCTCTGTCCTTTTTCCTTATTTTCATATTCCTTTTTCACAGCGTCCTCCTTGGAAAATGATTACTACATTTAGGGAGATTATAGCTTTGGTGACAGGGCTTGATGTATCTTCCGTTCAAATTAGTCGTACAGCTAATGGCATGGCAGACTACTTTGCTAAGCTGGGAGTTGATAACGGCTTCTCAGGAGTCTTCTTTCTTTGACTTTTGAGAGATTCCACAAGATAAAGCAAGGATTGGGCATACCTACCTTGGGATATTTTTTTTTACTTTTCTTTTTAATTCAATTGATGAGGTTATAGTGATTCAATAGGGATACTTGTCTAAAAGAGGTTGATTTCTATTTTTATTTAGAATTTGCATAGAATGGAAAAAGGCATTCTGAGCACTTCTCTTGGATTTTCTTTGTATTATTTTATTCATTCCAAACATTATAATAGAGGACACATGCCCAAAGAAGAGACACCCTAAGTTGAGTTGAAGATGTGTTCTCTTGTTGAGACGTGAGTTTTCTTTCTTAGTCTCTTGATTTCTAGTTTTTTTTTTTTTAATTTGTTTGAATTTAATTATTGTTCTTGCATATAATTGACTATAATTCATTAGATTTATTTAATTTCATTGTGAGAATTTGGATGTTGTCGAATTTTTTCAGTGATATTTGAGCCTTATTTCTTTTTTTAAAGTGAAATTAGATTAGAGTGATCCATTGAAATTTTGGATTTTCTCTTCAAAGAGTTGGAGGTTCTTGATTGTTTTATTGAATGTTAAGAGATCTCGGGATTTTCTTAAAATCATTGGTGAATTTAGGTTTGGGTTTCCTTAATTTTCCTTCACCCTAATTCCAATTTTCTTGATTTGATTGAGAAAACTGAATCAAAAATTTCCACCGAAGACCTTAGTCGAATTTATCATATATTTTGTCTCTAGGACTTCATCATATCCAAACATGGATAAAGGAAACTGCAACATTACCATGTAACAATTCTTTCCGATTGAGGCAAAATACTTTCAATAGGTAGACTCGTGAAGGGCTGGGTTCCCTTTGATAGTAATAAGAAACTGTACATGAAGGACAAACTGATAAAAGCCGATTTTTCAAGCTTGCCCACCTCATTGTTGTCCACAAATGAGGAATGACCCAAAATACCACGTAACACCACTTCCCATCTGTCGAAACATCTGTATTCCAAATATATAAGAAATCACAAAACCCAAATCAGCAAACAAGAACAATAATTATAGGACATTTGAATCATGATATCAGCAAAAAATACATAGAGACATAAAAAAAAATACAATAAAACAATAACCAAAAAGTCATACAACACCAAAACATGACAGCAATCAAAGAAAACAGAAGAAATACACAAGAAACACCAAGGTAGGAATGATAACCAGGACATTTGACTCGTGATATTTAGAAAATTGAAGAAAAAAAATGAAAAGACGAACCAGCAAACACACATCAGATAATTATACGATGTATATCATTGATATCAGAAAAAAACAATGAAATCTAAAAAGCAGATTGCTAAATCACCAAGGGCCTGGATTCTTAGATGAAATTGGGATGTTTCATCATCACCATCACTTTCCTATCTATCTTGAGTTAACTTTTTGCTTCTTTTCCAATTAAAAAAAACTATATCCTTCTTCATTCCACAATCTATTTTGCATTTTTAATCATTATCCATTCAACTCAGGTTTTTAAAGGCATCCTTCTCCTTCTTTTACCTTCTACTTGAAGCCTTTCAATTTTTTGTATTGGGATTGCTTATGGTTTTCTAGATACATGCTCAAACTACCTAAAGCAACCTTCTCTCATTTTTTTTTTTTTCATTTTGTTAGTGCTATTTTCACTAACTCTCTAATGTGGTTATTTTTCACTAACTCTTTAAATTTCAATTTTACACGACAGATCCATTTTAGCACATGCATCTTTGTTTAGTTTTTCTTTTTCTCATTGTCCAACATTTCATTCCTCATTTGGCAATTATTTAACAGAGTCAACCATTTAACTAACATCGAACTCTTTCATCAAATAACAATCTACTAGCTTGCTTACACTTAGTCCACCTTGCTCTCATCATATTGACAATATCTAAGTCTAATCTTTAATTTTATTTGATAGTTACTCCTATAGATCTATTCTAATCTGATGAGGCCATCTTGAAAGAAGAATTTGAAGAACTTGTTGAGTTGATCTTAAATTTTGGTAAGATCAATAAGAGGTCATTTAAGAAGAATTGGTTAAATAAAGAGCTCGAGGCATTGGTATGTGGGGCTAGGCTTCATTTCATGCATTTGGACCTCTAAATACCCATTAACATGGCCCTATGGAAATCCGTAGTCGAAGGAGGAGTTGTGAATTTCCTAAGTTCCTTACTTATCAATAGTTTGACCAAGTTACTTGAGCCATATTAGGATTCTAATCAGTAATTATCATTTCATAAATGGTAATATATATACACAGAAGACCCTAAGTAAAGGACAAGAAAAGACTAATCTACGCTTGTACAAAATAATCTAATACCATTTAACACCCGCCCTCAAACTCACAATGGTACAGAGTTAAGCATCGAGAGTTTGCTAAGAAGAAATTTAAAGCGCGCAATGGGATGGGACTTCGTGAAAAAGTCAGCCAGTTGCAATGCAGAGGGGACAAAGGGAAAAGAAATCGTGCAAAGCTGAAGATGATAGCGCACGAAGTGGCAGTCCAACTCAATATGATTGGTGCGCTCATGAAAGACTGAATTATGTGCTTTTGAATAGCACTCTTATTATCACAATACATGGGCGTGGAAGCAGATAGAGAGAGACCCATATTTGTAAGTAACCAACGAAGCCAAATAATCTCAGCTGTGGTAGAGGCTATTGCCCGATACTCTGCTACAGCAGATGAACGAGCAACAACATCCTGCTTTTTACTTCGCCATGAAATAAGAGAATCACCATGAAAAAGACAGAAACCAGTAGTAGATTTGCGATCAGAAGGATCACCTGCCCAACCCGCATCAGAAAAGGCACGTAGCTCCAAGGTAGACCCGGAAGGAAATAGTAAACTCTGATATAAAGTGCCACGAAGATACCGCAAAATGCGAACAGTTGTTGCCCAATGAATAGTGGTCGGTGAAGAGACAAATTGAGTCACAATATGAACAGCAGATGAAATGTTAGGACGTGTAATGGTAAGATAAACCAAACTTCCCACTATAGTGTGATACAACGTAAAATCGGCCAAAGGCACACCATCAGATGAAGTGTAATGAACATTGAACTCTAGAGGTGTCTCAACTGGTCTAGTGTCAGTAATCCGAGCTCTGCAAAGAACATTTGCAGCATACTTAGATTGAGAGAGAAGATAGCCTTTAGGAGATGATGCAACTTCTATCACAAGAAAGTATCGTAATGCCCCCAAGTATTTCATGTCAAAGTGGTTTTGTAACTGTAATTTCAATTGGGCAATGCCATCAAGATCATCACCGGTCAAGATCATGTCATCAACATACAAAAGGAGGAGAATACGACCAGCAGAGGTGGAACGCACAAAGAGAGCAGAGTCATGAGCACTAGAGTGAAAATCAAGAGAATCAATCACTGTAGAGAACTTATCAAACAAAGCACGAGGTGCCTGTTTGAGACCATATAACGCCTTTCAAAGCTTGCAAACTTCCCCCTGACGATGAGCAACACCTAGAGAAGGAACCATGTAAACTTCTTCAGAGAGGTCACCATTCAGAAAGGCATTTTTAACATCCATCTGCGACAAATGCCTTTGATGAACAGAAGCAACTGTGAGTAAAGTGCGAACAGAGGTCATTTTTAGCAATAGGAGCAAAAGTCTCCTCATAGTCAATACCATATTCCTAAGCAAAACCCTTAGCAACTAATCGGGTCTTATATCGCTCAACTGACCCATCAGACTTGGTCTTAATCTTGTATACCCATTTGCAACCAATGGCCCGTTTGTCCTGAGGAAGAGCAACCAACTCCCTTGGACCTGTTTTGTGCAATGCAGAAAGTTCTTCATCCATAGCCTGTTGCCAGAGAGGATCACAACTAGCCTCCTTATAAGAGGTTGGTTCAGAGAGAATATGAATAGAAGTGAGAAACGAAGAAAATGAAGAAGAATAACATGAATAACCAAAATCATCAAAGGAATAACCAAAACGAGTAGGAGGCTTACGGACTCGTGAAGGATAACGTGAAGTAGCAAGATCCACATCAGCAGAGGTCGAAGGAGAGGCAGCGGTAGGAGAGGGAGGATTAATATCTGTAGAGGACGAATCTTCAACAGGAGGAAAGCAGTTAGGCAATGCAGGTATATGAGTAGACACAGATACATCATCAATATCAAAGAAAGGGTCAATATATACTAGATCAGATGTAGTAAAAGTGCGAGAATTGGAAGGAACAGAAAAGAAAGGAATATGCTCAAGAAACACAACATGACGTGAGACATACAGCTTCTGTGCACTGAGGTCATAACAACGATATCCCTTTTGACCCTCACCATAACCAAGAAAAACACACATGGCAGACCTGGCAGATAATTTTGTGCGCTCACATTTAGGACGAAGCACAAAACAAGTACAACAAAAAACTTTCAATGAGAAATAATCTGGAAGTTTATCATATAAAAGTTCAAACAGAGATTTGCCAGAAGTGAGAGCAGAAGGAATGCGGTTAATCACATGAGTTGCAGTGAGAACCGCTTCTCCCCAACAAAAGAGGCTAGGAACACTAGCAGAGAGTAACATAGATCGAGCAGTTTCAATAATGTGCCTATGTTTTCTCTCCGCAACCCCATTCTGCTCAGGAGTGTCAATGCAAGAGGACTGATGAACAGTTTCATCCGAGGCAAGTAAATATGAAAAATTGCCAGAGGTGTATTCACCACCCAAATCACCGCGAAAGCATTTAATAGTAACGGAAAACTGAGTACGAATAGGGGCCCAGAAAGTTTGAAAAATCGTAAAGAATTCAGAACGACGTTTCATCAAATAAATCCAACAAAACCGAGAATAGTCATCAATAAAAGATACATAATATCGAGACTCCCCTTTTGTAGCAATAGAGGTTGGTCCCCAAACATCAGAATGAGTTAAATCAAAAGGAGCAAGGGAAATTGATGAACTTTTATTAAATGGTAAAGCAGACACTTTGCCAGTTTACAGCCACTGCAATCAGAAATATCAAAACTAGGTAAATTGCATAAAACACCAGTAGAAGCTAAATACTTTAAACGGGAACTAGAAACATGTCCAAGCCTAGAGTGCCATAAATAAAACGTAGATGAGGTGGAACTCAAACGAAAAGATGACAAATCTACTGAAGAGGCAGCTACATCAGGAACACGGAGCTGCTCTTAACACATATAATCCTCCTTCTCTACGACCGGTTCCAATCAACCTCTTGGAATGAGGATCCTGCACAAAGCACAAAGTGGGAGAAAAATTAACAAGATATCCAGAATCACATAATTGACTTATAGAAATCAAGTTCAAAGTGAGATGAGGGATGCAATAAACGTCAGACAGATGCAAAGGGGAGGACATGATAGAACTCACTCCTGCCAATGGCAAGGAAGCACCATTGGCAGTTAACACAAAAATAGATGAGGAAGAAGGATATAAAGAAGTAAACAGAGAAATATCGTGAGCCATGTGATCAGTAGCTCCTAAGTCAAAAACCCAAGTGGAAGGAGATATACCTGAAGAAGCTGAATGAGGCAAACCTATGGAAGGAGAAACAGTAGAAAAAGCATTAGGTTGCTGAGTGGAAAGAAATTTTTGCAATTGCTCAGCAAGTGTGGACAGGGAAGTAGTCGGAGACAATGAAGGAGTTGAAGATGATGCGTCATGCCTAGATGGAACAACAGTTGTTGTGCGATGTTGTCTGGGTACGGACACTTGTTGTTGTTGCTGTCGTTTAAATAACACCGGACATTGGGCCTTCCAGTGGCCTTTTTGTTTACAATAGCTGCAATCATCAATAGCAATTTTCCCACCTTGGCGCTGTTGAGACTGAGAGGTAGAAAAAGGCTTGTATTGCACAGCAAAAACGGTCTGACTAAACATAGAGAGAAGACTATTGCCTGCATGTGTCTTCAAGCGAACTTCTTCTGCTAAGAGTTCGTGAACGACATAATCAACCGATGGAAGGGGACTACGATGAAGAATAGATCCACGAAGAGCTTCAAAGTGATCACGGAGAGCTGACAAGAATTGAACAAGTCTCCCTTCTTCCCTATAAGTACAGTAGAATGCAATGGAACTAAATCCTGCAGGTTCAGTTAATGCAAGTTGATCCCAAAAGACAGTCATAAGTGAGTAGAATTGTTGAATACTCATATCCCCCTGCCTAGCCACGCGAAGATCATTCTCTATTTGGTAGCGCTTAGCGAAATTAGACTGCTTATATAACCTTTCCAAGTGATCCCAAATTTCTTGGGCTGTAGAAAACTTTGCAAGTTGCATACCAATGAAGAGCCCAACTGAATTATTGATCCAAGTAATAATTTTTGAATTATTGGTAGTCCAACAAACCAATAATTGTGCATAATCTGTCGCCCTTGTGTCTGTAGGAATGACAAGGTTTCCAGAAACATAGCCCCACATATTATTGCCAGTCAAAAAATTCCGCATGACATAAGCCCAATAAGCATAGTCACTATCATTCAATTTGACACTAATAGCCTGAAGGAAATCATCACGTTCACCAGTCATTGTGATCAGGTTTCAAAGGCTAGGCTTAGTTTGAATGGTAAGACAAGGCCTAATTTGCTGGGCAAATCTGGTAGACCGGCACAAGCTAGTTGGAAGGAGCAAAATTGTTTTGTACTGTAGCGAATACTGTGCGACTGTAGCAAACTGTGCAGAACTGTAGCGAATACTGTGCGGTACTGAAGTTAAAACTATGCAGTACTGTATCAATATTGTACAGTACTGTAGCAAATACTGTGTGGAACTGTAGGTATTGTAGGCAAAACTTTGCAGAACAAATAATTGCAGATCTGGGCAAATGACGTGGCACCCAAATGAAACTAAACGGGTTTTAGTCTCTGCTAGGGCTTCTCTCTCTGTTTCTGCGAACTAGGAACGAGAAACATCTGAGGGAACAGGCGGCACTAGCGACTTCTGGGCGATGGATCTGGAGGACGGATCTGCAAAGAACTCTGCTTCTGTCTATCAGGTGCTGGGTTCGAACTATGGTACACCAGCAAAGGAGCTGCGAAGAAGGCGAGATCAGAGGAAGGATCTGCAAATCTACTGGGTATGACAGAGCGGATCGATCAAATCGAACTACGGCGAGTGGTGTGCGGATCTGCAAAACAAAGAAGCAGCAAACAAAGGTGAGATCGGATGAAGATGGCAGCGGCAGGCGAGTAAGGAAACTCGAACAGGGAGGACCGGCAAGGCGTAATCTCCAAATCGCAGATCGTGGGAAATGCGTGGCCGTGAAAAAGGAAGAGATGATCAGCAAGAAGAAGCGGCGGATCTGCAAGAGTGCGCGGCGGATTGGTATGCAAAACCTGATGCTCGTGATACCATATAAGGATTCTAATCAGTAATTATCATTTCATAAGATAGTAATATATATACACAGAAAACCCTAAGTAAAGGACAAGAAAAGACTAATCTACCCTTATACAAAATAATCTAATACCATTTAACAAGCCAAACCTTGGAGAATTTGCACCAATTGACTGAACCCAACCCTGGACAATTCGCACCAATTGACAGACTTTCCCATTAGCAATTTTCCTTTTTGTATTTGTTTCTTAGTTTAAATAGGACACGTGTAAGGCTAGGATTGAAGTAGAGATTAGAAAGGTTGATGTACCTTAATTCAATAAGGTGTATTTTTCAATTAATTTTTATTACAAACACTATAAATAAGAATGCCATGGGCAACCACTAAGACACATCCCAGTTTGAGTTTTGTGCAATTATTTTTCTCAATTGTAGTGAGTACTAATTTATTTTATGCTTTCTAGTTGAATTTAATTTTGCATTTTAATTTATTGTACAATTTTATTATCCTAGGAATCAGAAACTCTTCCATAGAGTGCTTGAAATCAAATATCAATTTCAATACCTAATCAGATCTTGATGAAGGCCTCAGCTAAAAATTGATAAAGTCTTCCAAGGTCTTCAACGTAAAAATATTTAGATCTAATCTTTTGCAAAACAAGATCAAGGAGAATTGAAAATTTGGCTCAAATTAAGTTGAAAAACCCAATCTAGAATTCACCAAAATTGTAAGAAATTCTTGAATTTCTTACAATTTAATTGCCAATGGGAAAATTCTCAATTATGAGGAAATCTAATTTCCAATTGGATTACTTAGAATCTAATTTCTCTTGATAAAAGGCTCAAAACCTCACTAGGAATTCAACACCATGTGAATGTATCAATGAAATTAAAATTCAATTGAAAATTAGAAATTAAATTGCAAGAATGAAATAAATAATTCAAGCAAAATTAAAATTAGAATTCAAAAGAACAACAATAACAAGAACTAGAACTTACTTTCTAGAAAGCCAAGAGAGAAAACAACTCAGAGATTAAAATTAAGATTCATCTCTTTGGGTGTGCAGTGCAACCCTTTATTTATAGTGCTTGGATTATAAAATTTGCTTAAAAAAAACATTCCCGTCACTCCAAAACAGCCTATTACTAAATCCCCCATAACTTTGTTTACGTATGTCAGAATTGTGCAAATTTGAGTTCATTGAAAAGATCTCGAAATAGGCTTTCTAATGAATCTAATTGTGCAAATTCGACATCGTTCGGTATATCAAATATGTCTAGAAAGTTGCACCTTATTTCAACCAATCCTAGAATGACAAGTGTCCTATTCTAAAAATAAAAAAAAATAAAAAAGGAAATGTGAAGGCGGCAATGCATACTGGATTGGTGGGTTGAATAACTGCAAGTTTCATTCATCCGTTGCTATTTTCACTCCTTGTTGACCTTGGTCAATACCTTAAGATGTAAGAACTTGTAAATTCAAAACTATAGAATCCTTCTCAAAAATGGACCTTGCAATATGAGTTTTCCAAGCCAAAATAAGTGAAAATGGGTTTGGAGTCATCATACATGGACACGAAAAATTAGCTTGATTAGTCCCATCATTTTTTTAGCAAAACTTAAACAAGGTGTGAACTGCAATATCATGGATGCGCCTGCATCAGATTTTGGGCCTTTTGATCAATTCTTCATTTGAGATGGTGAAATTGCAGTTGATTGGTTGGTTGTTTGTTTGTAAAGAATTTCAAGGCTTAGATCGAAAGAACTTTTATCTATCTTTGGAAGCCGTATGAAAGGGGCGGGTAGAGTTAGCAAGTGTTCGGTTAAGTGGGTAGCGCCTCCTCTGGGATCATGTAAATTCAATGTTGATGGCGCAGCTAAGGGAAAACCAGGGCCTGCAGGAATTGGTGGTGTCCTTCAGGACGATAGGGGTAGATTGCTAGCTGCTATTCCGGAATCAGTAGGGTCAATGCAGTCAAATGAGGCCGAACTGAGAGCAATTAGAAGAGCACTTCAGGTCTGGTCTAGATTTAGGGGTGGTACTTTCATTATCGAAGGTGACTCAACTAATGTCATCGCCTGGACTAGTAATAAGAAATTTCCCCCATGGAGGCTGGTTTGTATTGCTAGGGACATCTCGAGATTGTGCAGTAGGGGTAACATCACTTTCACTCATACGCCTCGTTCATGAAACTGTATTGCAAACTTTTTGGCGAAAGCTGGTGTTCAGCTTCTAACACACCGGCGGTTTTTTTCCCTCCGGCCAACCTTGGGAGCTAGAGGGATCGGACCTTCAGTGATATCAGTTTGGGGTGGATTTTTGTTGTATCATTGATCTTCTTTTTATTTTTGTTATTTTTATGGCTTTCTTCATATCTTGTTCTTATTCTTCACTCCGAGTATATATCTCCTATACTCAAATCCTTCTTATGTACTCCTTCCTTATTTTAATGAAATTTAATCGTTGATGCTTCAAAAAAAAAAGAGTCAACCATAGGTTTAGCCAACTGAATATCAAATTCCCTCAGTTGAGTTAAAATTCGTTGGAAATTGTTCTAAATTTTGGTGAAAAACCGTAGAATTTTCCCAATGCCATCCATAAGTATACTCAAATTTGGGACAATCTCAATCAAGTCTATTTTTTATTTTTTATTAGATCTAAATTCTTTAGATATAGATCTAGAAATTTGATGTAGCCTAGTGTCACAAAGGTTAGTAGGTTGAGACAGCAAAAGGGGTTTTGTCTAGCAAGGAAAATTTGCCCAATGGCTCTAAAGTATAAGGAACTTAGAGGAACTCCAAATGTAATTCACTAAAGGGGGTTTTGCATTCTAAAATTTAAATTAGAACAGAAGGAAATCAATAAAATTGATCAACTAAAATCCATAGAAAACTCTAACCTAATTTGATATGGGAAACCCAAATTCTCTATGGTGAAACCAAAGTTAAATTTCACTCATCAAGAAATCAAACAAAGGTATAAATCTCACTAAGGTTGGAATTTGTTCACTGGAATTCAAAACCAGAAGGCTTCAATAACGAATTCTGGTAAATTAAATCACAAGAAAATTAAACATGCAAAATAAAATGAAAAGAAATTCACAAAAGGATAAAAATCAACTAACGTAAAGAGGAGCACCAAACTTGAATTCCAAACCTTTATTTAGTGTTTGCATTACAAAAATTGACAAAAATAAACTTTCTCGTCACTCTAAGACACCTGGTTACAAAATAAATCATAACTTTGTCTACGTATGTCAAAATTAGACATGGACTCAATGGAAAGTTTATCAAATTAACTTTCCAATGAGTCTAATTTAATAAAAACCCGAAATCATTTGATACGTCAAATATGCCTACAAATTTACACCTATTCCTACTACCCAATCTTAGAGTGTCATGTATTTTATTCTAAAAATAAATAATAAAAAACAAAAACATAAAGGAGGTGGCGCCCACGTTCTTCTAGATCTTCTTAGATCCAATTTTGTACCATACCAATCTTCAAAAGGAGGAGGAAGGAATCTTCTAAATAGGTAAGAGTTGCAATCTCGTCATTTTTCCTTTTAACATGGCCCTCATAAATGGATCTCTTCAAGCCCAAATTAAAAGAATAAGGCCCTAACTATGTATGTACCCTATGGGCCTTATGTTTAGCATTTAAGGCCTGATTGGCTTCTTAAAGAGATTCTTTTGTCACCTTCAACTTTTCCATAGATCTTGCCCCACATCAAAATCCCCATTGTAGTCTAATGTTTCATCTCTTTTGAACCTAAACTACAACATAATCATAGCGTGACACTAAGTCATTTCCATTTTAATTGAACTTCCATTACAATTTTCAGTTTCAATTTTAATTATAGCCTTAAAAGCTTTTCTTTGTAATTAACATTTATTAGTGAATTGATTTCTTGTTTTGTTACTTAAAATTATATCATCTGCATAAAACATACATAATGACAATTCATCTAAGATTTATGTTGCTGAGTTATCTATTACTAAAGCAAATAAATAGCACTTAAAGAAAATCCTTATTAAATTCTAACTTCAATTGAAAACTCTTTTATCTCATCACAGATCATTATTACAAATGATATCTTGTACAATCTTAAGATACACATTATTGATACATATCCTAATGTATTCTTAAGGAGGAATTTCTTGTCTCAAATTGAAACAATGTTGAATTGAAAACTTTGTCCAAATTAACTCCATGTTCGCGTAACTCAAATCCTAGAGTAAGAACTTTGAAATTGTACAGAATTCCAATTCCGAATTTATAAATTCCCATCTGAATGTTATTTTAGAATCCCAAAGCAGCAGCCACTTGTTGTTTGGTCATTCTAGAAAAATTTATTATTTCCCAAATTCTAGAATTTGCAAATTCTACTAACTCTCGATTCTGGGAATAGGAATTCCTTAATTGTAAGTGATACTTTTTTCTCTTTTTAATGATATGAAGTCACCTAGAGATTGGAAGATGACAGCTTTAATAAATATTAATAAAAAAATCGAATTGAAATTTGTGGAATTTCAAATTCCCACTCTAAAATTCTAGTCTTAACTAACATAGGATCATCAAATTTCAAATCTAGATAAGAAGCCATCCTAAATAGAAGGAACTTTGACAAATATTGTTGTTGACTATGATAAAAGAAAATTCTAGAAGAGTTTATAATTCCTCAATTAGAATTAGCAAGTTATGCTAACTCTGGAAGTTGGGGAATTCCCCAATTTATGTGCATGGGTGTTAGTGTGCATGTGTTAGTCTAAGAATTATTAGATGGAATATAGAAAGTGATTTAGCTGGGATTACAAAAAGGCTATTGCAAACATGTGGTAGCATAATTTCACACCGGGAATTTGTATTCCAAATTTGGTGAATTGTAAATTATGTTTGAAAATTCTTATTGAATAGGGTATAAGAATTATATAATTAGAATTTCAAATAACACTTTCACATATGAACTCTTGTCCGGAATCAGAACATTTTAAAAAGTATTTTTTAATTTTATAAATTTGAACCCAACAAATATAAAAGGCCAGTAAATGAATAAACTAAGTATTAGAACAAAAAATTCTGCGGATTGCAGAATTCCAACAATTAAAGATTCAGCTCAAATTTACTGAAAGAAGACTCGAAGATAGAAGATTTAAAAAAAAAAAAAAATCAAAAAAAAAAAAGCAGAAATGGATGGTAACCAAACAAAACCTGTATTTTTCATAGAATCATCGACAATAATTACACGATCATTGTACCCTTGCATAGATATACAATCAAAGAACTTTAAATACTTGAAAAAAGCAGAGAACATTTTTTACTTTAATCATTGTTTTTTTAAAAAGCGTGCAGCATTTAAATACTGAAAAATTACAACTATGGCTTCTTTTTTTGAAAAAAGAAGAAGAAGAAGAAGAAGAAGAAGAAAGGCCTGAACCCCACAAATAAAAAAATAAAAAAAACCAGAAAATTTCAAAACCAAGAAATCCAAAAAACATGGAAATCAAAAAAAAAATAAAAGTGAGGAAAGCTGACCGCTGCGGGAAATGGAGAGACCAAACTGGAGCAAGATTCTAGAGAGGTCGCAGCCGAGGCCTATCTTGTCGGGGCAATTCACACTGATCATCATTCTTCCCGCCTCTCCCTCCCTCTCCTCCATCTGTACTATATCCTCATCGTTCCTCCATTCTACTCCCATGCCGGAAAACCAATATTCCGGCCGATCCAGCGAACATGTGGGGGGCCTGGTGAATATTTCGGGGCGGGAGGGAAGTAGGGATATTCCTTTCGGTGCTCTCCGGCGAGGGAGAAAAAAGGGAAAAAGTGCACACCGACTGTCACTCCCAAAAATCTTCTTCCTTTGTTGGTTTAGTTACAGCAGGTGTGTCTCTCTGTGAACGACATCTTTAAGGGACGGCTGGCCCACCCCACCGATGCGTCCGGATAATGGGTGAGTGAGTCACTGAGTTGGGAATGGATTGTAACTAGGGGTCTAAATGGATCTGGATCCGACTCATGGCTATTCGGCCCAGATCCAGGAGTTCATTTGCGATATATGGATCCTAGAGTCCAATAAAGACTCTCGGATCCGATCCAAATATCCATTAAGATAATGGGCCGGTCGCAGACTGTCGATGGACGGTCCAATGGATGGTCCAAAATATTGAATACGTTAATAACTATAGGCTAGGGCACAAAATCGAAGGATATCGAAGAGCCTCTCTAGCCGTTGTTCTCTGTCGCCGCTGCTCTCTCTCGATCTCTCTCTGGTCTCTCTCTCGCCTCTTTCGTTGCTCTCCCTCGATCTTTGCTCTCTTCTCTGAGTCTCTCTTTTTCTGGGTCTTTTTCTCTTTCTCGATCTCTCTCGCCTCTTTCGCTGCCCTCTCTCTCGCTGCTCTCTCTCGATTTCTGCTCTCTTCTTCGAGTCTCTCTCTTTCTGGGTCTTTTTCTCTCTTTCAGTTTCTCTCTATCAAGATAGAAAGCACAAGCTCTGCTCCTTCAACGACAGAATCCCACCAAAACGCTCAATCCCTTTGGTTCTGCAAGGCCCAGAGTAATTGTCTTAGAAGAAAAAGGCATCGACTGGAGGACTCTGTAGAGGAGAACGTCAAGTACTCGATCCAATCATTCTATGACCACTGCTGCTGTGTTGGTATGCAATATCTTGTTTTCAGTTCTTCCTGAATTCCATTGAAGTTGGGGTTTTGTTTTCTTATTGGTGTTGGAGATTTGGGTTCATTTCTTTTGGTTTTGATTGGATTCTCCATCTGGGTTAAGATGGATATATAAATGAAAATAAATAAATCTGGGTTAGTATTTTTTAAAAATATAAATCTATTTCTGAAGCTGAAAATGGTTTGGAAATGCTCTGCCTTTTTCTATTCTTTCCTGCATCATTCATTCATTATTCATTGCTCATATTATAAGAGGTATGCGGTGGTTCTACCACGTGGGTTGAATGAAAAAAATAAAAAAAAAAGAGGTTAAATGGAGGTTGTTCTTCTCTAGGTGACACATATCATAATCCAATCCTATTGACATTGCTCTATGACTGAGAGGCCAATTCACTTCTTGGTTGAAAACCAAGTAATGCATACATAGGATTCCAAATGTAAATGAGATAAAAGAAAGCTTTCAGTCAAAACATAGTTAACCTTGAAAAGGTTAGAGATCTACAAATGGGCTCTCAACTAAATAGATGGAGCTACAATTCATTTTTGTGCTCTGTTTTTTTTTTTTTCTATTTTTGATTTCCTGCTTAATAATATAAAAGAGTATTAAATTATTAGATTATTATATGTAGTCTATCAAGTGTCAAGTCTCTCCCTTTCTTGTGAGTTAGTATACAGTCTAAAAATGGGTAAATTAGATAAACTCATCGATGTTTCCCATATCGTCTATCATCATCCTTATTCTTCGTATGGATAACTCTATTCTTAAGTGAGATTAGAACATAAATGAAATTTATTAAGTTAATACTTTTTATGCAGTACAATGTCTACTTCTAATGAGAGGAATGACTTCATTGAGGATAATGAGATAGATGCGGCATCAAATGCTTTTAGACTAAAACATGTTGTACAAAGGAGGAAGACATCTACTATTTGGAATGATTTTCATTACGCAGAGATACATGGAGTTAGAAATACAATATGTAATCATTGTGTTAAACTATTTACTGGATTGAGTACTAGTGGAACTTCCCACTTGTGGCGCCACTTGCCTTTTTGTAAAAAATATGATCCAACACAATCTGGTAGCTTCAATGAAGTAGTGTGTCGTGATTTTGAATTTGATCAACAACTTAGTGTAGAGGATCTTACAAAGATGGTAATTTTGCATGAGTATCCTTTTTCAATCGTTGAACACAAAGGGTCTATAAACTTTGTGAAGAGTCTTCAACCACAATTTAAGCTTGTTTCAAGGACTACCATCCAGGGAATTTGTACGGGTTTGTTTGAAGAAATGAAAAGAAAGTTATGTAGCAAGTTGGATTCCCTCACTAGTCGTATTAGCCTTACCATTGATATGTGGACATAAATCCAAACTCTAGGCTATAGTTGTTTGACGACACACTACATAGATGCCGAATAGAATTTGCAAAAAAGAATACTCAATTTCAAAGTAGAACAAGTTCCTCATAATGGAGATAACTTGTTCAGTTCTGTTTTCGAAAGTATGTTAGACTGGAAAATCGACCGGAAGGTATTTGCATTAACCGTCAATAACCATAGAGTAAATGATTCTTTGATTACAAAGCTTGTTCAAAAGGTGAGAGGGAGCTTAGTACTTGATGGTAGATTATTCCATGTGCGTTGTTGTGCACATATTTTAAATTTAATAGTCCAAGAAGGCATGCGGATAATAAATAAGGATGTTGATATGATTCGTGAAAGCGTCAAATATGTCAATGGATCACAATCAAGGTTGAAAACATTCGAAGACATTTGTAGCCATGCTAAAATAAACTCTAAAAGGAAGTTGATCATGGATGTCCCTACAAGGTGGAACTCCACATATAAAATATTAGTTGTGGCCTTGCCATACAAAGATGCATTCCAACGTTTGGAACATTGTGATGTCAACTACAAAGAGAAAGTGGGAGCACCATCTTGGAGTGAGTGGGAGAAAGGTGAAAAAATTTGTAAGCTTTTAGAACCATTTTATCAAGCTACAAATGTGTTTTCTATTTCTAAATATCCCACCTCGAATTTATTTTTTGAAGAAGTTTGTGATATTCGGATACATTTATATGAAAATTCTATGGTTGATAATGATATCATTGCCCCTATAGTGGATAAGATGATGGGCAAGTTTGAAAAATATTGGGACATTTGTAGTCTAGCTCTTGCGATTGCACAATTCTTGGATCCTCGATATAAGCTGAAATTGTTGGAGTTCTATTATCCAAAGATTTTTGGGGCTGATTATGCGAAGGATCAAATAGCACAGATTTTATGTGACATTAAGAATCTTTACAAAGAGTATGAGGCTCAATCACCAGATAATAGTGCAAAAAGACAATGCATTAGGCAAGATGTTTGTAGTGGATCACCAACATTAAATGGAACAAAACGAGTGAAAAGGTTTGAGAAGTTTCTTGCTGAAAGCTCAAGTTCTGCTCATAAATCAAATCTAGATCTATATTTGGAGGAACCCAACTTTCCGAGGTCCGATGAATTTGATGTGCTGCAATGGTGGAAAAATAATACTCCCAATTACCCTATTCTTGCAAAGATGGCCCGTGATATTCTAGCGATTCCAATATCGACTGTTGCATCAGAATTTGTTTTTTCTACTAGAGGTAGATTTCTTGACCAGTATCTCTGCTCTATGTGTCCAAAAACTGTTGAATCGTTAGTGTGTGGCCAAGATTGGTTGCGGAATACCATGCAAGGTATTTTTAGTGCTTATTTTTATTTGTTGCCTTGATTTCAATTTATTTCATATGACCATATGACATCATTTATATTTCTTATGTTATGTTAGGTGAAAGGGAGTTGGGCTCTCTTGAAGTTGAGGATAGTAATTTGAGTTTGGGTTTTACATGGACTACCAATGATGACTGGTAATCCTTTAAGTTTTAAATAAATTTTACCGATCAATGTCAATTCATTTTATAGTTTTTCTTATGTTTGACTTGCACAATCGTTTTTGCTAATGCAGTGTTGTGGATGACATTGATGCCTCTACTTTTGCATCTCAACAATAACTCATGTTAAGGTAGTGTGTTTATAGAAAGAATTCACCAAGTCTAAATATGACATGCATAGTGGTACTCTATTCTCTTTCTGTAATCTCACTTTCTGTTCATGGCAGTGCTTATCATTTTCAAACTGTTTTTGCTGCAGTTTTGGGGTTTGCCTTTGGTGGTTTCATTTGATATTGCCATGTTGGAGCAGAACTGGTAAAAATGGGAACGAGGTTGAACATTAATTATATATTCTAATGACATTTAAGGCCAGTCTATCGACTTCTTCTGTTCTCTTAGTTTTCTTAATAAGGAGTTATCTTTTTCATTTTATACTGGATTCTTATGAAACCTAAGGTCTTGAGTGATGGAGGATTATCATTTATCTTCTATGAATTTTACCCCATGCAGGTTAAAGTTTCATGGGGTCGAGGAAAATCATCCACACTTGTTGCTAAGGATGAAGGCTTAGAAAAGGTAATAAGTATGGAGAAATGCTATCTTACAAGTTGTAGGGAATGTACTTATACTGTTTTTATTTTTAAAATTTCTTTATTGTTCCACTCAATTCAGAAAATTGTAGATGTTGCATATGTTAATTTATGATTTGATGTTGTGTTTGGATGGAGAAAATGTTAGGGATTAGGGATTAATTAAAAGCAAATAACACAATCACACAAACGACACAAGATTTACGTGGTTCGGTTAGAATGCCTAGGTCCACGGAGCGAGATCAAATCTACTATGTAGAGAAACAAGTACAAGAGATTACAAGGTCTCTCCCTCTCAATCTCCCTGACTCTCACTCTCTCTCTAATCCATCTCTGTGTTTTTAGCACAGGATTACAATAATAGATAGAAGAGACAAATAAGATAGGGCTTAAGTTACCCTACTGGGCCTAAGCCCAGTAGGCCCATAAGTGGGGCTGGCCCACAACAATCTCCCCCTCCAGCCCCAAGAGGAGGAGAACACTCTGACATGGATGTCATCTTCTGTAGAGGCCAGATGCCCCTACGCAGAACTTGAACTTGTTCTTTGGAAGAACTTTGGTGAACATGTCTGCTGAATTGTGGTCTATGTGAATCTTCTTTACACAGATCTGTTTCTCTTCAATATCTGCTCTCAACCAGTGATACCTCAAATCAATGTGATTCGTTCTTGAGTGGTACATGGCATTCTTACTCAAGTCGATGGAACTCTGACTGTCACAATACACTCTGTAGTCTTCCTGTTTGATGCCTATTTCCCGAAGGAATCCCTTTTGCCAAACCATCTCTTTCCCAGCTTCTGTAGCAGGAATGTACTCTGCCTCTACCGTAGAAAGTGTTACACACTTCTGTAACTTAGATTGCCAACTGACGGCTCTTCCAGTAAATGTGAAAATATAACCAGAAGTGGACTTGCAACCATCAAGGTCACCTGCCATATCTGCATCTGTGTAACCGGTAATAAACGGGTCTCCACTAAACATGATGCCCATACTCGATGTACCTCACAGGTATCTGAAGATCCATCTCACTGCCTCCCAATGATCATGTCCTGGGTCTGACATAAATCTGATAACCAATCCATCTGCATGTACTATATCAGGTCTCGTGCAAACCATCGCATACATGAGACTATCAACTGCCGACTAATATGGAATCTGACTCATCTTGTCTTTCTCTGTCTCTGATGAAGGACAACATTCCTTACTTAGCTTGAAGTGAGCGGCGAGAGAAGTGCTAACGGAGTTGCAATCCCTCATGCTGAATCGCTCCAAGACCTTCTCAATGTATTTCTCTTGAGACAAAATAATGTTCTTTTTCTTTCTATCTCTGTCAATCTCCATACCCAAAATCTGTCTAGCAGGGCCAAGATCTTTCATGTCAAAAGCCTTTGACAGGTCTGCCTTCAACAACTTGATTAATTCGGAACTCTTTCCAAATATCAGCATGTCGTCCACACATATAATAACAGGATGGTGAATTGATCACCCTTGAACTCCTGATAATACACACATGAGTCACTTGAACTATGTTTGTATCCATTTCATGTCATGAAAGAGTGAAACTTCTTGTACCATTGCCGCGGTGCCTGTTTCAATCCGTATAAGCTCTTCTTGATTCGGCAAACACGGTTCTCGTTGCCCTTCAACTCAAACCCCTCGGGTTGTTTCATGTAAATCTCTTCGTCTAGGTCACGGTGAAGAAATGCAGTCTTCACGTCTATCTGATCAATCTCAAGATCTAAACTCGCGGCCAAGCCCAACATAACTCGTATGGAGCTCATCTTCACCACTGGTGAGAATATCTCGTCGAAGTCCACTCCCTTCTTCTATCCAAAGCCCTTCACCACTAAGCGGGCTTTATGCTTCAGTATTTTGTCTCCATCCTTTTTCACCTGAAAGACTCATTTGTTCTGTAGGGCCTTCCTACCAACTGGTAGATCAACCAGTTCATATGTGTTGTTCTTCTTAAGAGACATCATCTCTTCTACCATAGCTTTCTCTCAGTGAATCTGTTTTTGTCGGCTATAGTCTCTAAGTAACTTTCAGGCTCCCCCTCACTGGTCATCAACACATAATCGGAGCTCGGGTATCTCGTGGATGGGTTGTACTCTCTAACAGATCTCCTAGGAGGTATAACATCCTCGGATGTAGAAGTACTTGGGGGGTGCTTCCCCTCGCTCGACTGTCTATCTCTGTCATGATCATCCTCCATTGTGTCCTCAACTGTATCATGTACCGGCTCATCAACTGTCTCATCTGTAGACGTATCTGCTGGCCCACTGACACTGTCACTGTGACTGCTAGAAGGAACATCTGACCCACTGTCGTCTGACTGACTGACTGGCGGTGCAGGTGAAGGAGAAGGTGATTGTGATACCCTGCCCCTAGCTACACTACCAATGTGGGAGAGTCCCACATCGGTTTGGAATGGATTGGATTCGGTGGTTATTTGAGGCCACCACCCCTTGTACTCAAGTGATGCGTTTTGGGCCGGGCCCAAAGGCAAATCCGTGCTGGCTCACTTATGCGTGAGGCCCAGAGCTGACAATATCACACTGAGTTGGACCCTAAGCCCTGTTTTCGGGTCGGGTCATTATAGAGTTGTTGTTGACTGAGGTGTGTTTGGAGTGGAGATGGGACCTTAACCTAGGTCACAGAAGTATGTGGGTTTATTGTTCTCATTGAAGAACTCATCTTCACGAAATACCATGTCTCGACTCCTGAACATTTTCTGATGAGCTGGATCCCACAGTCTGTATCCGAACTCTGGATCACCATAACCAATAAATGCACACAATGTAGACTTTACATCCAATTTCTTCCTCGACATATAAGGGATGTGTGCATAGGAAACGCAACCAAAAACTCTTAAATGCTTGTAGGTAATTTTTCTGCCTGTCCACAAACATTCTGCCACTTCACCATTTAGGGGAGCTGAAGGTGAGAGGTTGATGAGGTATACTGGTGTCCTCGCTGCTTCGCTCCAAAATCTCTTGGGTAGGTTTGCGTTGTGAACTATGCAACGCATTCGCCCAACAATGGTGATTTGTAGTGCTCGACTACACCGTTATGCTGGGGAGTCCCTGGCACTCTCAACTCATGTCAAATGCCGTTTTTCTTGCAGAATTCTTTAAACTCACCCGATGTGTACTCTCCTCCATTGTCGGTCCTCAGACATTTCAATTTTTTACCCGTCTCTCTCTCCACAGAGGCAACAAACTCATGGAAGAATGAGAAAGTCTGATCTTTGGATCTCATGAAGTAAATCCAGTACTTTCTCGTAGAATCATTGATGAAGGTAACGAAGTACTTGTTCTTGCCCAATGACTCCACCTCTATCGGTCCACAAACGTCTGAGTATACTAGGTCTAGCTTCCTAGTTTTTATGTGGCCTTTTAGATTGAAGGAAGCTCTTGTCTGCTTGCCCATGATGCAATGCTCGCAACTGTCTAGTCGGGTGCACTCAGTCCGTGGAATAAGGGCTTTCCTTTGAAGAATCTGCAGCCCTCTCTCACTCAGATGTGCAAGTCTCCGGTGCCATAGAGAGAAAGTAGTCTTTCTCTGCACTGCGTGGATCTGGCCGGTGCAAACTGTGCCAGTCAGAACATACAGATGATCTCTGATCACCCCTTGTGCCATGGTAAGCGACCCTTTGCTAATTTTACATCGGTCTCCGCCGAATGTACTGATGTATCCCTCTGTGCCAGTACCCTCACAGAAATGAGGTTCAGTCTGATGTCTGGCACATGTCTCACATCCTTCAAACTAATCTCACAGCCATGACTAATCTTCATAGTAATGTTCCTAACTCCAATGATAGGGGAACATGCAGAGTTGCCCATCTGAACTGTTCCAAACTCTCCGGATGTATATGTGGAGAAGAAACTCTTGTGTGGCGTATAATGATAAGTGGCACCAGTGTCAATGACCCACTCAGATGAGGAGGGGGTAATGGACAGACTCTCCCCCTCACTGGTGGTCACTATGACAAGAGTACGCTGCTCCTAAGATGTTGCAGCCGTGGTGTCTGAAGATGCTGGCGTTCATTCCTGATACTGCACAATCTAATTATTTTCTTTCTTCCACACCCTGCACTGATTCTTAAAGTGCCCCGTTCTGCAACAATGAAAACACTTTCTGTTGTCTCTGCCTCTGCTTTGAGATCTGTTACCTCCACCTGGTCTGCTCTTGCTTCTATGGTCCTGACTACCATGATTTTTATGTCTTCTACCCCTATCCTATGACACATATGCTCCGGAAGAAGAAGATGCGATGCCCTTCTCTTTCTGTCTCATCTCTTCATTCATCAATAACTCCTTGACAGCCTCTAAGGATATCTGGCCATAGGGCGCAGAGTTACTCAAAGCAATCACCAGAGTCTCAAAAGAATTTGGTAGTGTTGCCATGAGAAGAAGAGCCAAATCTCATCTGCAAAGATGATCTTCGCACTAGCCAGCTGGTTCACCATATCCTGAAAGTTGTTGAGGTGTTCTGACATTGACATGTTCTCATTATATATCAGTCTCACCAGTCTCTTGATAACAGAGGCTTTGTTCACTGGCGCCTTGCTCTCATACATTGTAGGCAGTTTGGTCCACAGTTCATCTGCCTCCTTTTCTTCTGTGATATGGTGAAGTATGCTGTCATCGACATACTCCCTGATCAGGCTCACAGCCTTCAAATGCTTGTATTCCCATTCTTTCGGCTTTATCTTCATATCATCAGGTATAGCTACATCTCCTAAGATTGGATGATATAAATTATGCTTAATCAGGAGATCTTGCATCCGGGTCTTCCGTAGGAGATAATTGTCCGGTACCAATTTCATGACTGTAGAACTGGAACTAGATGTCATTCTTGCACTGTCCTCTTTTTAATTTGGTGCGCAAATACGGAAGCAAATAACCAACAATGTAAATTTGTAGCCCTGCACAAACCTAGGAATCTATTACTAGCCTCCAACCGATTACCCCCGAACTCTTCACCGCTTGGGTGGTTCAATCATTCAAACACATGGCAGAATAATGTGTAAAAATATGTGACAGTAATGAAAGAAAAGGAAAAAGAAAACTCAGCTGATCTCCTTTCTACAAACGCCACTATTTGGCGCTCACTGCTGATTTCTCCAACAATCAGATCCACACAGGTCATTGTGTAGATCTCAATGCCATGATCGCACAGGCGAAGATAGATCTCAATTCCAAGTCCTGTTGACTCCGGAAACTGTAAAATAATTATGGACCGTTGTTTTCCCCACTACATGCAATCCCTCAGGTGCACTGGAAATGGTCGTCCTGCGGACCACCCGAAATGGTGGTCCCACAGCTGCACCTGAAACGGTGGTCCTGCGTACTACCCAAAATGGTGGTGCCTCGGGTGTACAGGAAATGGTGGTCCTGCGGACCACTGATTTTTTTTTTTTACAAATCTGTGAACAGATCAGTTCACGGTAAAAAAAAAAATCTTGGTCTCCGACGATCTGTCCTGCGATGGGAAGGTGCCTCTGACTTTGCTGCTCTTCGAGTTTTGATTTTAAGATCTGTACTCGGCCCTTTCTCCTTCCGCCGTGGATTGAAGGATCTGCACCGGTGGTATGGTTCTGCGCAGGGTACTGAAAACCCGACGACGAAGACACACGAAGATCTGGAAACCCCTTTGCAAACGGCTCTTGCGGTGTCTGGCCGCTGAGACTTGCTCTCAGATCTGAAAGCCAGATCTGGGCGATGGTCTCTGGTGAGAAAATCCCCCTTTGTAAAACCTTAGATCTGTTTTCTTTTTTCCACTGGTTGCTCCTCTGTGCTGCCTTCTTCTTCCGCTGCAACTCTTTTAAAGTGGACGCTGGCTGGGATTTTTATGAAAACCCCTCTTCCGTGCAACCTTCTGCTTGGCGACGAGATAGGAAACTCCTTTTTTTTTTTTTTCCAGCAGTGCGAACGACTGGGTTAGTAACCCCCTTGTCTGTTCGCTCTTATGCCGACGCCGACCTGAAGGTCGTTCTGCGGCTGTGCCGTCTCTTGATCTGCAATTCGCTGATGCCATCTGAATCCCATAACCTGGACCGAATCTAATAACCTTCGGCTCTGATACCACTTGTTAGGAATTAGGGATTAATTAAAAGCAAATAACACAGTTACACAAACGACATAAGATTTACGTGGTTCGGCTAGAACTCCTACATTCACGAAGCGAGATCAAATCTACTATGTAGAGAAATAAGTATAAGAGATTATAAGAGCTCTCCCTCTCAAATCTCCCTGACTCTCACTCTCTCTCTAATCCCTCTATGTGTTTTTAACACAAGATTACAATAATAGATAGAAGAGACAAATAAGATAGGGCTTAAGTCACCCTACTGGGCCTAAGCCCAGTAGGCCCATAAGTGGGGCTGGCCCACAACAGAAAAGTGGGGAGATTTCTCTAGGGAAGTTCATCTTCTCCTTTTCGATCCATTATCCAGGAGAAAGTGGGACCCACAAACAGTGAATTTTCTCCTCCTTTTTAAAATGTTTTATTTTTATTTCCCAATAGCATTTCATGAGTTAGTAAATTATTAGTTGAAATGTTTGAATAGAAATAAGGAATATGATTTTCCAATATTTTGTTAATGTATTTTCTCACTTTTGCTTTCTCAGGTTTGATTTTGGAAGTCCACGAAAGAGATCACCAACAAGTGGACGACATGATATTTTATTTTAAATGTACTTTTTTTATTTATTATTTGTTTTGTATTAAGGATAATAAGCCCAATTTATTTTGTTTGTGTTTCAAACCCTAAGATGATCTTGACCGTTGATGTGGTCACTCTATCGGTCTCTCACCATTGAGATTATTATTTCTATGTTTTATAATGATAGATGATACTTTACTAGTTTTACATTATATTTTTTATTTATCAAAAACAAATACTCAAGAAAAAAAATGATAAAGGAATTAATTTTAATTACTCATATGGATGTTGATGGATATATTAAAATATTTTTATCAAATTAATTAATATTTTTAAACTATTATAAAATTTAAATATTATTAAACAATCAGCTTGTTGGATCTTTAATAAGCTTGTTGGATCTTTTAACCCATAAATAAGCTTGTTGGATCTTTAATGGGCTGCGAATGGTCCAATGGGCTTGTTGGACCGTCTAGATCCATATCCTAATGGATCCTGTGTAAAAGGGCAGGATTCGAACTATCCATTAACATTAATGGGGCGGATCTGGATCCTGGCGAAATGGGCCGGATCCAGATCCATTTACACCCCTAATTGTAACCATAACTAGTGAGTGAGTCACAGAGTTTACAAGCGGCAATAGACTAGGTGGATTTCACACGTGTCAGTAACTCATTTATCAACAGTCCGGACATTCGGTACTTAAATTAGAACTCTGCTTTAAGATTTCATCCAGGCACTTTAGGGAATGAAAAAAGACTCAGGGACATTACGTTTATCTTTTTATTTATTTATTATTATTTAAATAATAAAAAATACATTAACATTTATTATTAAAATATTAGTATGTTATTATAAAAATTATCTATATTCTTATTACTTTTTAATTATTTGGGTTAAATTATGTAAACTAGTAAATTTTGAGTTAAGATAAACTAAAGTGTTTAACTCAAATCTTATTTTTAAAAGCTGGTCATTTAGACACCGCTCTTTTTTGCCAGGAGACACCATTTTTCAAAAATAGTGTGAAATTACCATTTTCCCTTCCATTTTAAATCGTGTAATGCCTTCTGTTCGGACGATGAGATGTTTGTTTGGAAGGGTAAAATGGTAATTTCACAAAAATTTTGAAAAAATGGTGTCTCCTAGTGTAAAAGAGCGTGTCTAAATGGCCATCCTTTTTAAAAACTGATTTAGAATAATTTAAAAGGGTTGGAATGATGACGAAGAACATGCCTCATGAAGTCATAGTCCTGAGTTCGATTTTCATTCTATTTTAAAAGATTACTTTTTGTAAAATTATCAAGTGTATAGATATAGAAACTTTCACATATCTCGAGAAAAATGAGCGGTAAAAAACTCTTCATTTTTGAGGAACTTACAAAAAAAGTTTCAATTTTAATAAACAAGGAAGACATAATGACAAAATAAACATTTAAGAGAGAATTTGATTTATAAAATGTTGTTTAAAGAAAAAAATTAAATTGCCCCATTCAATTCAAGGGTCCAAATCTCAGCCGATACGATAGGAATCAGCCATACTTTAAGATATCGGCCGATATCTCGGCGAGACGTATCAGCCATATATCGACCGATGTCCACACAAAAAAAATTTAAAAAAAAAAATCAAATATCAACCGTGGGCCCATGCCGATATCTCGGTTGATATTAGCCCATATCTGCCAAATATTGGTTTAGATATATTGGCTGATATTTAAGTTTTTTAATTTTCTTTTTAAAAAACTGGACTATGTAAAAAAAAAAAGCACCTATATTTGTTAAAAAGAAAATTGAAGGGAGAGATATCGGCGAATATCTCATTTTTTTGAGATTTACACCCCTAGTTAAATTTAAAAAATACTTTAAGGTAGTTCAGTCTAATAATACTTTTGTTTTGAAAAGATTTTGTGTAAACTCTTATTTTTATTTTTGTCTCTTTAAAATAATTTCATTTTTCATTATAATTATTGTAATGTCATGTTGACAATGTTATTTTTAATATTTTATAACTTTTGGAAGAATGTATCTTTAACACAACAGTTTGTGTATCATTACGTGTGACTCTGACATTTCAATACAAAATTGTTTGACTCACTGCAATAAAATTGATTCAATCATCATTTTTTAAATATTAATGTTGTTGGCCTAAAAGTTAAATCTGCATCCCCTGAATCAGACTAAGTTGTCAATTCTGTGATTGTGTCCAACTGAGTCATGAGTTGTCAATTTGTGTGACTCGTCGTCACCTTGTTCAGGTGTCAAGACCGTGTCTCTGAAAGACCTATATAGTCAAATCAAGTTTGAAGCTCCAGAAGACACGTCATTTGGTAAGTATTGCACCGAAATTGGAAGAACTTCATAAAAGTCAACCAACACAGGTATTTGGACCTTAGGAATGACTTAGAAGACCTATAATTACCATTGGGACAAACCTTAAAATCCATAACTTAGAATTTGGTTGGACTAATTTAGATTTCTTAAGTTAGGTGAATTTTGCTCTATTTTTGGTAAGTTTTTTCTTCTATCAAATATTTCTAAGTATTAGTAAAATTTTAATGATTTGATATAGCACTAAAAGTTCTTTTCAAAAAGTCCAATAACACTCAATTTGAAAATGTATAGCTCAAGTTATGAGCATTACAATAAAAGGGTGTAAAATAGAACAAAACCATTTTGTCATATACCCTCATTTTGAGAGATTATTTGAGGTATCAAATGAACTTTAAATTTAACCAAATTTTGTGAGAATATATATCTCTCAATGAGCTTTCCAACGAGCCCAAGACCACCCAATTTGGACACGTATAGCTCAAGTTATGAGTATTTCAATAAAAGGGTGAAAAATAGATCAAAACAGTTTTGTCTTATACCCTTACTTTGAAAGATTATTTGAGGTATCAAATGGAGCTCAAATTGTACTGAGTAGCTAAATCTCTCAGTGAGCTTCCCAACGAGCCAAAGAACTCTGAAAAACGAGTTCGAGAAACAAAATTATGGTCGGTTTAGTTGAGGTGTACAAAACTGTCAAGATTTAGGCGGCTGAATTTTTTGTTTCAGTCGACTGAAAATGCTGCAGATTGGTCTTTTCAGTCTCAGATGAGATTCAGTCGACTGAACTTGAAGATTCAGTCAACTGAAATCGCAACGGGAAGTTTTTAACGACTCTATTCTTGTGATTTCGACTTCCAACAGCCATATCTTCAAGAGGACTTTAAATGTATGACCTTAAGGCATTCCAAAAGTTGATTCTTGATGAGCAAAACCCTCTCTAACATTCTCCAAAACTCTCAATCGTTTTAAGAGCACTAAAACTCCATAGTTAGATTACCAAAGTTCTTGAACTCAATCTCACTCACACTCAAAGTTCTCATAGGCAAATCTTGAGCATTTTAGACTTACTCTTGAGTGTGTATTTGAGAGAACCTTTAGGGATAGATTTTATTTATAGGTAAACCTTCTACCATCCCTAAATCTCTTCTCCTACATCTTGGTTGGGCATCATTGGAGCATCTACACTTCATCAAAGAAGCCAAGAAAATGGAAGATCTTCAAGAACGTGCCAAAGTCACTTAGAGCATCAAGAGGCAAGTGTTCTTGGTATTTTTCTAAAAATCAAATTCTTTCTATCAATGTGTAATTTATATAGGGTTGGAGTAACCCTTGTAAAGAGAGAAGGGTGTCTTCTCTCTTGAGCGTTATTGTAATGACCCATTCCGAGTTTGTTCGATTTTCTTTTGAGATTTTCAGATCTCTGAGTTGTTTCGGGATTGTGGTAACAGTGAGGAGGGTGTGGGCTCCGTGGTGGGCCCTAGTTTGCTTGGTTTCGAGTTCGGGAACTCGAAGGGTATTTCTGTAATTTTGAATTATTGTATAATCTGTCATGAAAAATGCTTGAAAAATCACACGTCTTTCTCTCTCGATGTTTGACATTTGATTTTCTCGGGTTTTGAAATCATTTTCTTTTAAAATAGTGTGAGTTTTGAAATTCTTTTTTTCACGCAATTCGAGACTTTTTCTTAAAAGTTTAAAATAAAATAGTAAGTGAATGAGAATAAAATAATTACTAATAATATTTTTTATATTATATTACAGCTTGAGAGCTAAATGGTTTCAAAAAAAAAAAATGATAAAATAATTCAAGAGTTTGTGGGTTCTTAAATATATATATAAAAAAAAAAAAGGGTTTTCCCAAAACCCTAACCCCCACCCCCTTGTAACCTTCTTCGGCAGCACTGTAGCTATGCTACAGTGCCGCCGCAGCTCCTCCTCTCTCTTCCCCCATTTCTCTCTTCCTCTTCCCCCTCTCTCCTCTCCTCCCTTCCTAACCCTAACCCTAAGCTCTCTCTTTCCCCTCCCTCAAGCCGCCACCCCCGCCGCTCTCTCTCCCTCTCTCCTTCTCTCGGCCGCTCCCCTCTCCCATTTCTACTGATGCTCTTCCCTTCTCCTCCGGTTCCCGTCTCGTTCGGGCGGCTTCACTGTCGGATCTATCCTTCCCGCCACCGTTGGAGTTCAGATTCGCCACCCCTCCTTTCGGCTGGACGTGGTAATCTCTTCCCTCCCCTTCTTCTCCTTCCTTTCTCTCTTTTTTCCCTATTTTTCCTTCTTTTTCCTTCTTTTTCCTCTCATTTCCTTCTTTTTCCTGATTTCTTAGTGAGACCCGAGCCAACCTAGTCGAGTCACTGAGTTGACTCGGGTGGGTTCGGTTCTGGGCTTGGCAGCCCAGGCCCAGCCCGGCTCGCGGATCTGGCCCAGTTTGCCAAATCTGGTCTGGCCCAACTAGGCCCAGACCCAATTCAGCCAGTTCAGCTCGGCCCACCTTCGGCCCAGCCCGTTTTCAGGCCCAACCCGTTTTCGGCCCAGTTTCGGGCCCGACCCAATTTCAAACCCAGTCTCCAGTTTTGGGCTCAGTTTCGAGCCAGGCCCAAGTTTGGACCCAGTTTTCAGTTTCGGGCCCATTTCAGTCCGGTTTGGACCCGACTCGCTTTCGGACCCGTTTGTAGTCCAGACTTAGTTTGACCCATTTTACCCTGTTACTTATCCTTGTGTTCTCGTTTCAGCTGATTGAGCCCCTTCAACCCCGGACTCGTTTTCTCGCATTGGATTTCAAGGACACACATAGGTGAGTGGACTTATCACAGTTTTTAGCATGCATTGCATATACCAAATATGTACTTCCGGACATGAGTGATTCGAATGGGACCCTCTATTTATTTAAGCCACTCGGTAAGGGTGAACCGTTGAGAATAATTATGTGGAGAGGGGTCTGTTCGAGTGCACTCTTGTCCATTATACACTATTGTGAGAAACTTTAATTGGGTAAATTGGTATCGAATATGACACTTGGAAGATGTTGATGATACCTTGAGTGTTTATTTATAAGATGCAAATGCAATCATGTCGAGCATAGAGGGGTGTCTTTAAGCATCTTCTTATGTGCTTTTGACTTGCATGATGTTGATTTTGGTTTGTTATGTTAGAACATGCTTATATTGTTGTAACCGCTTATGTCGTTTATCTAATTATCACAATTGAATGAATTTATGATGAGAATGAGTTATGTGATGGATGTCAAACATAATGCTTGAGACTTAATGACGACGAGTTATGTGTCTATCCATAACATGCGAATGAATTTATGTTGAGTGTCTACTCATAATATGTGAATGAGACCATGGTAAATATGGAGTTTGTGTTTGAGATCTTACTACGTGCATATATTGTCACACATGCTTATGTTCTTATAAATGATTATGAAGCCATGTACATGTATGAGAGGTATCCCACAACGGACAATGTACCGTTGGATATTGAGATGGAGGATATTTTATGCGTATATGTTTATGATGACATGATGATGTTGTTTGTTGGGAGGACTTCTCCGTTACACTCCGGCGGTTAAGACCCCCATAGGGGATGCGGGTCTCCCCGTTGCGTTCCGGCGGTTGAGGTGTCTGCCCTAGAGATTGGCTTCCTCGGGCGTTGAGGTGGTTTTCCGACACGGCTCGCGTGGTTGAGACAGTTGTGTGTTTTATCATCGAGCGTGGTCGAGGTGGTTTTCCGACATGGCTCGCGTGGTTGAGACAGTTATGTGTTTTATCATCGGGCGTGGTCGAGGTGGTTTTCCGACACGGCTCGCTTGGTTGAGGCAGTTGTGTGTTTTATCATCGGGTGTTGTCGAGATGGTTTTTCGACACGGTTCGTGTGGGTGAGACAGTCGCGTATTCCTTAGTCTTCCGATGGTACTGATAGGGAGACCAAAGTTTGTTGGAGGACCCGATGTGGGCTATCGAGATGATATCTCGATTTTAGTCGGTGGATATTGGTTGGGGTGTATTTAGATTTCATGCATACCTGTGTTGTTATGATATTCTGCATTTGCACGCTTACTATCCACTTATATTGCTAACTTGTGATAAGCATTATATCCTCATTGGGCTAGTTAGCTCACCCCTTACCTTTCAGGTACCTAATCGCGGAGGGGCCGTGTGGGCCCTTTGAGTAAGCATCTGGTTAGGAGCGATAGTAGTTAAACATTTATGTTCTTGTGTATGTTCTAAACTTGGAGACTCTAGTTTGTATGAGCTTTTATTACATGCTTGTTTGGATGACTGTATAACTATGTTCAATTAGTCAAATGTCGTTGTTGCTCCTTGACTTTTTGAGCTTGTGATTTGTGAACGGGAGGTAGTACCCATTTTCAAAAAAAAAAAAATTAGACCTGATAACCGTCTTTTACGACTTTTGAGATGTTTCGGAGATAACGCGTCCGTAGCGGGACGGGGAGTTACAGTTATCGGCCCGATCTTCACCCGTGAAGAAGATCAAGCGTTATATAGGTTCGATCTCTACCTGTGAAAGAGATCAAGGTTGTAATAGGTTTCTTCTCCACCATCGAAGGAGAAGTTAGTGGAATCCTCAAGTGGTGCTCTTGAGGGGTGGATGTAAGCAAGGTTGCTGAACTACGTAAAAATTCTTGTGTCAAGATTTTCCATCTCTTCTCACCTCCTCACCTTACTTTGTGCATTTGTGTTTATTTCTTATATTTCTACCACTTGTTTGGTGAAATTGTGTTTGTTGAGATTTCACTTCACATTCATTATTTATTATAAATCTCAATATCTTGGAAGATCAATTAGATTAATTAGTAAAGACTCAATTTTAATTGACCAAAATTCGAAAGAAATTTAAAATTCCTCAATTGTCCTATTTACCCCCCTCTAGGACAATCTAGCTTAACCAACAATTGGTATCAGAGCCAGGTTTCTTGTACTCGACTTAACTGTCTAAGAGCCGATCCTTGAGCTAGTAAAATGTCTATGGGGGATAGCTTCGCCGTGCTGAGTCCTCCAATCTTTGATTGTTCCAACTATACTCTTTGGAGAGCTAAAATGAAAGTATGTTTAATCAAAGTAAATAGAGCTCTTTGGGAAATGATTAAATATGGTTAGACTCAACCAATCAAAAGTTATTTCACTTGGAGTGATGTTGAAAAGAGTATGCACTCGGCCAATGTGAAGGCCCTTGATGTCATATTTTGTGCTTTTTCATCAAACATCTTGGAAAACATCATATCATGTGACACCGCAAAAGAGGCACGGGACATTTTAGAGGAAACCTATGAAAAGCCTAAGAAGGAAAAAACCATAGAAAAATTCTATTGTCTAGGACCCATCCAAGCTCTTGAACATAATAATGTCAATACTATAATTGAAGAACCTAAAGATGAAGACTTAGAAAAAGACCAAGAATATGATATTCTTCATGAAGGCTATAAAGATCTATGTCTTGAATTTGAAAAGTTAACTAAAAGATTTACTAAGGCAATGAATGAAAACACAAAACTTTCGAATGAACAAGTTATGAAAAGTTAACAAGTGAGGAAATCTTAAAAGAATTAGAATTAGCTAAAGAAGAGGCATTAAAATTTAAAGGAGATAAAATTCAAGAAAATTCTATAGCCACACAAAAAGATTACCTAAACTTGAAGAGTGCTTAAAAATGGAAATTGAAGAAAAAGCTAATCTTGAAATTGAAGTAAGAAAACTAAAGCATGAACTTCACTTACTAAAAGAAAATTATAAAAATTTGAAAATTGTGCTAAGTGGAGAAGAAGAAGAAAATGTCAAAATAAAAAATGAACTCAAAGAGCTAAAAAACCATACTCCACAAGCTCAATCAATTCTAAGTGTTGAAAATCAAAAGCTCATAAAAGAAGTAAATGACTTAAAAAGATATAAAGAAAAATTTGAATTGAAGTTTACTAAAGAAGACGAGAAACTTGAAAAACTCTTGAAATTGAGTAAACCCTTTGGAGATAAAACGAGTCTTGGTTATGACAAGAAAAATGTTAAAGAACCCGCCAAACCATCTATTTTTGTAAAAAGTAAGTATCTCTCAACTCCTCCAATCAAAATCATAAAATGTTTTTATTGTGGGCAAACCGAGAATCTTATGTTTGAATGCAAATCAAAAAAAGAAAATCAATATCAAAATGCAAATCAAATAAAAATGAAATATCAAAGGCAAAAGGCTCACAATGAATAATCAAAAAAGTGCTAACCCAAAGATAAGAAAAAAGTTTGTAAACAAAAGTTAAAAGAGTTATCCACCAAAATTTCAAAATCAAGGACAAAGGCATAACAACTTAAATGGAAATCTAAATTATGCCTTAACTCATAAATTAATTGAAACTTTAAATGAATTCACAAAATTCTGTTAAACAAATAAGAATACTAAAAAGAGAAAATCAATTGTTCATTTGTTTTATACTAGTGGACTGTAGACCTTCATCTACCACCCAATGGGTATCCAAGGTTAGAGGTGTGGGTTAGATCTTCAGATTTCTTCTAAACTTGAGTCAGATTCAATGTTGCTAAATATATCTAGTAGAATTAAAATCGGACACGTTTGGCATGCTTCATATTTGCCTTAATCATTCATGCTCTACATGCTTATATCTTGTGGATGATTTTTGTGTATGAATTTCGTGTCCTACAATGGTCCTAGCTTGAGCTTTATATTAAAATATTGGATCTATGCAATAAACTTTGCCTATCATTTGATAAATTAGATCATCATCATTGTAGGCAAGTTTAAATAGCTCATATGCTACGACACAATACATTTGACTCTTAATGCATTGATTGTATTTTTCCTGGCTATAATACTTGTCATGCTTGTAGAGTCACAAATTTGAGGACTTGGACTTATCAAGGGTCCAAAAGAATTGCTTAAGAAATGTTTGTTTCAATCAAGCTACTCTGTAGTGACATGGACTTAAAGTTGTACCTTCATTCACTATCTTCTTCTCCATGCCTTAAATTAAAACTTCTTTTTGGGAATGATGTCATGGTAGTCTTTGATTGAAAGATTGGATATTGCTTAATTGAAATGAAAATTATATATATTTATCTTGCAATGCTATATGGTTGAATCATGCTTAACTTGTATGCTTTTAGTAAAATGTTTTGAATGCATGATTCCTTGGGCTCTAGGACCCCAAATCTATCTTAGTTACATATTTCTTAGGTCTCTAGAATTACTAGTTGAGTCCCCATGATCAAATGATTTCATCACCTTGAGCATACCTTGAACCATATATCTATCACATCACTACAAGAGATGAAAGATGAACAAGAAATATTCTCTTTAACTACTCAACTAATAATACTTTCTAAAAAAAAAATATATCAACTATGGTTACATCACAAGGCTGCCTCGAACTACTCTAAAATCTGATAACCTTGAATGTCATGATTATAACTTCAAACATGTCACACAGTTGTGTAAGGATTACATCTTAGAAAGTTTTCAAATTATCTACAATTCATGATATGTACCTTGCCCCAAATGTCAATTACTTGTATGCTTAACACAAGTCATTCAAGAACCTTGTCCTTTGCATTAAATGTATAATTATCTTTTAAAGGACAAATACATGCCAGCCTCTTCATAAAGATAATATATATGATCTGCTGGCCATTTTTTATCAAACCATTATATAATTATGGTATTCATACTAACATGGTGGCAACTCTGTGTTGAAAATGAGACATATATAAGGGAGAGCATAGTTGAAAATGTCATGGAACCTACATCCTCCATCTTGGTGCTAGTATATGCTCTCAATGCTTGATGTAATAAGATTGAGTATTGTTCAATCACTTTTTAATGACTATTCTTTGAGTATACTCCAATTGAGATCTCTACTCCTCGTTCATGATTTTCTCTCGACTACATGCTCTACATCTTTTACATGACTTATTTTTCAGTTTCTCTCCTCGCTGAATGACTTTATTGTCTCATGAACAACGCACATCCTTGGTTGAAGAGCTAATAGTTGAGAAATCATTAGAGAACTCTAATCTTTCAAACGAAATTATTTTTGTTCATAGTATGAATCAATTATGATAGATTAAAATTTGAATATCTTATATCATGATTAAATGGTTTGCACTCCATGCTTCAATGAATTGTGTACTAAAAGTTTTATTATACGTGTTCATGAAAAATGAGAGTGGATGAGGAAAAGAAAATTGATAAAAAGGGGAAACAAATGAATCAATTCTTTGACATAGATCCTTGGCCAAGTCACATTGACTTAATGATTTTGTTTGGAAAGCTCTAGGACCTCAAATTTAGTCACCCTTTTTATAGGTCCTTAGAAATTCCAACTCTATCTACTTTGTCTTAAACTCTAGTTATTTAATAGTTACACATTTTTTTTGTTTAAATATGATGGATGCTTATGAATCATGCTTGAATGGTAGATGATTGAACATTCATAAGTAGTTTGCATCCTTCATGAATATCTATGCTTTTATATGGTAAATTCCTTGGATGCTTTCATGAAAAATGGAATATTGGTAGGCTTGTCATATGCCTTCATGAATGATGTAATATTTGGTGTATCTTTATTTTTATTCATGAATGCATGGATGGCCTTCCTCACTTGTGTACATATGCACTTTGATAAATGGTTTATCATTTATGTTCACTTGTGCTATGGGTTTCTCCTAATATGATATATAGTAATTTCATTTTCATTTTGGCAATATATGTCATTGTGTTTCAATTGGTATCAAATACATCAGGCCTCAAAGTTAAATCTGTATAACAATGTGGTATTATTTGAAATTACCATTGTCCTCTTCTCTCTCTCCCTCTCTCTTCTCCCTATCCCCAAAGCTTATAGTTATATCTCATTCTCACTTGATGTTCTTAAAACTGTTTAACATGGTATATGTCATGTCTTGAACATCAATTGAAATATTTGGGGAGATTTGTGCAATATTAGCCTCATTCATTGGAATTACTCATCAAACGATAAATGAATGATAATGCACTATGTAAATTTGGCCTCAGTTCATAACCATAGAACATTAAGAGAACTGTGTAAGACCATTAAAGTGATCATAGTGGTATCAATGATGGGACTTAAAAGTTAAATCTCTATCCATATATGGTATATCACTTGGAATGATCTTTAAAATACCATTGGATTTCCCTCTCTATTCCCAATGCTTATAGTCATATCACATACCATTTGGAAATATGGCATTGTCTTAGTATAACTCATTACATTTGCCCTTATATAGTTATATTTGTCTAGATGAATGATGGGATGCTATGACTTGTACATCTAAACCTTTGTCACACTCCAATATTAAGGGAGAGTAAATATGAAAATTTACATGACAAGGTTTATGATAACTTGGGGAAATTACACTTCTTTAAATGATCTTCCACAACTTGTGCACCATGAAAAGTACTTGAAATGGTCCTTTGTCAATTTTTGACAAAAATGGAGAGAAATATTGATATACCCGGAGACACAAATGTTTTCATGGGAGAAAACTTTTAAAAGAGTCAATACATGAAGATTGGGGGAGAAACAAAAATTCAATATCGGTATCAAAGGCAAGGGGAGCAATTGTGATATTAAGACATATTTTAAAATTAAACACATTGTTTATTGTCACTAACAATGGTGGAGATTACTTTCCACCAGAATATGTCATTTATGTTGTGCTTACAGGAATATCATAGGCATATTCTAATGTGGAGCTGCCATGAGCCTTCAAGCCTTCAGACTTAATGTTGTCATGTCCATGTTCATTGAGAATATTGTAATATTGTATTTTTGTATATGACATGTATATGAATGATTCAAAGTCTGTATTGTGCATTTGGGTAAGTATAGAGTATTCTCTAGGTTTTGTCACGAAATTGACAAAGGGAGAGATTGTTGGCCTAAAAGTTAAATCTGTCTCCCCTGAGTTAGACAGATTTGTCAATTCCGTGACCGTGCCAGACAGAGTCATGAGTTGTCAATTTGTGACTTGTCGTGATCTTGTTCGGGTATTAAGACCGTGCCTCTGGAAGACCTATATAGTCAAATTAAGTTTGAAGCTCCAGAAGACACGTCATTTGGAAGGTATTGCACCGAAATCGGAAGAACTTCATGAATGTCAACCAACACAGGTATTTGAACCTTAGGAATGACTTAGAAGACCTAGAATTACCATTGGGACAAACCTTAGAATCCATAACTTAGAATTTGGTTGGACTAATTCAGATTTCTTAAGTTAGGTGAATTTTGCTCTATTTTGGGTAAGTTTTTTCTTCTATTAAATGTTCCCAAGTATTAGTAAAATTTTAATGATTTGATAGAGCACTAAAAGATATTTTCAAAAAGTCCAATAACACCCAATTCGGAAATGTATAGCTCAAGTTATGAGCATTACAATAAAAGGGTGTAAAATAGAACAAAATTGTTTTGTCATATACCCTCATTTTGAGAGATTATTTGAGATATCAGATGAACTTTAAATTTGACAAAATTTGTGAGTATATATATCTCTCAATTAGCTTTCCAACGAGTCTAAGAACACCCAATTTGGAAATGTATAGCTCAAGTTATGAGCATTTCAATGAAAGGGTGCAAAACAGATCTAAACAGTTTTGTCATACACCCTCACTTTGAGAGATTATTTGAGGTTTCAAATGGACCTCCAATTGGACCAAATTTAGTGAGTAGATATATCTCTCAGTGAGCTTTCCAACGAGCCCAAGAACTCCCAAAATCAAGTTCGGAAACCCAAGTTATTGTCTGTTTAGTGGAGGTGTATAAAAATGTCAAGTTTTAGTCGGCTGAACTTTATATTTCAGTCGACTGAAAATGCTGCAGATTGGTCTTTTCAGTCTCAGATGAGATTCAGTCGACTGAATATTTTATTTCAGTCGACTGAATTGTGCCCAAATGCTTCAACAGCCATTTCTAGACATTTCAATCGACTGAATCTTCAAGTTCATTCGACTGAAATCGCAACGAGAAGTTTTTAATAGCTCTATTCTTGTGATTTCGACTTCCAACGGCCATTTCTTTAAGGGCTTTAAATGCATGACCTTAGGGCATTTCGAGTTGATTCTTGATGAGCAAAACCTTCTCTAACATTCTCCAAAACTCTCAATCATTTTAAGAGCACTAAAACTCAATTGTTAGATTACCAAAGTTCTTGAACTCAATCTCACTCACACTCAAAGTTCTCATAGGCAAATATTGAGCATCTTAGACTTACTCTTGAGTGTGTATTTGAGAGAACATTTAGGGATAGATTGAATTTATAGGTAAACCTTCTACCATCCCTAAATCTCTTCTCCTACATCTTGGTTGGGTATCATTGGAGCATCTACACTTCATCAAATAAGCCAAGAAAATGGGAGGATCTTCAAGAACGTGCCAAAGCCACTTAGAGCATTAAGAGGCAAGCGTTCTTGGTATTTTTCTAAAAATCAAATTCTTTATATCATTGTGTAATTTATATAGGGTTGATGCAACCCTTGTAAAGAGAGAAGGGTGTCTTCTCTCTTGAGCGTTATCGGCCCGATCTTCTCCCGTGAAGAAGATCAAGCGTTGTATAGTTTCGATCTCTACCCGTGAAAGAGATCAAGGTTGTAATAGGTTTCTTCTCCACCATCGAAGGAGAAGTTAGTGGAATCCTCAAGTGGTGTACTTGAGGCGTGGATGTAGACAAGATTGCCGAACTACGTAAAAATCCTTTTATCAAGATTTTCCATCTCTTCTCACCTCCTCACCTTACTTTGTGCATTTGTGTTTATTTTATTATATTTTTAGCACACTTGTTTGGTGAAATTGTGTTTGTTGAGATTTCACTTCACATTCATTATTTATTATAAATCTCAATATCTTGGAAAATCAATTGGATTAATTAGTAAAGACCCAATTTTAATTGACCAAAATTCGAAAGAAATTTAAAATTCCGCAATTATTCTATTCACCCCCCTCTAGGACAATCTAGCTTAACCAATAAATATAAAAGTTGTTAATTTTTAATTAACAAATGACTCATGATTCTTAGTTTAATTTGCATCATTTCAACTCTTTCATAAATTAATTTTTAATTTATGATCTACATTCTAAAATGCTCCTTGGATGACTCTCGAAACTTGACCCTCGTGAGTAGCCTGCACACTACGCATTGACAGCCGTCGGATGCTGATGGATTGAGATTTGAGCCCCACATGCCTCATTGTTTAAGGCACAAGAATGCTGAGACCCTTCATCATGTGTGGATTTTCTTACTCTAAAAATGCTGAATGTAAAAGGAAGAAAGTTATAATAAGGATATGTTTAGTAAAAATAGAACTACGAAGAAATGAATGATATTTGATTTGGGTTAAACTGAAGCTGTGAGGTGGTATTTTTTTTTTATGATCAACTAATTTTTAAGTGTATGTGCAAGTCTTGTCTATACACACTCCAAGTACTTCAAGGGGAGTGATTCTTTAGAATAGAGTGAGAATCGAACTCATGACTCTCATTTTCTGAGGTGAGTTCTTAATCATCACTTCAACAGTTGCATAAAAGTTGCATTAAACTCCAACAAGTGACAATTGGATAGGTCAAATGGATTGGATTAGAGTATTTCACATTTTAATTTTAGATTTTGGAAGATATTCAATCTAAATCTAACTTATTTGTTGATATTGAGTTGGATTAACTTATCTGCTTAAAGGATTGATTCAAATTTTAAATTCCATTTAAAAATAAAAATTTAAATCCTAAATTTTAAGGTTAGGGTGTTATGTTAGTTTATAGTTTTTTTAGTTAGGTTACCACTAAGTTGGATTGGTGAGTGGTCATCCTCATAAAATATTGATGTGAACCAAATTCATGATCAATTGGATTGGAGTCTACTCTTTTTTAGATTTAACCCTACATTCCAAGTTAAATTAATCAGATAGGATCGAATTTATGCAAGACCCTCTTTCCATGCGCTAATACTATTGGTGAAATGGATTAAATTTATTTTGCATTTTTTTAATGATTAAGGTATTTAGGTCTCTTAGAGCACCCGACTAATTCTCGAAACATGTGCAAGCTTTCTGATGCAGGTAAAAAGTGGGAGTCCTAGCCCAGGGATTAAAATACCGGATTAACTGGTATATCGGCCGATATACCGGCCGGTAAATTTCTCTCTTCCGTTTTTTTTTTTTTTTTTTTTTTTTTTTCCGATTTTTTTTGGATAATGTCGGAAAATTTTGGGCTTCTTGAAAATATAATTTTTTCATTAAATATCGGTCATATACATACTCAAATTATTTATTTAAGTTTCATCTATTTTCAATATTAAAATTAACAATAGATGATTTTAACTTATAAAAATATGAAAATGTCACATCAATTCTCTCAAGTCTCATCAATAAGTAGATCCTATTATATAATTAATCAATAGGAAAATTAATAATAAAAATAAAAATAAAACTTCTTATCTCATAGCTCCACACATATTAAAAATTTGAATTAATGCCTATGTTATTGGGTAATTATAAATACATACTTACGTTTTTCAATAATTTCAATTTCATTCCTAACATTTGAAAGTCATGTATAAATGAGTCTCTGTATGTATTCTAATGTGAATAATTTTTAGGAATAATAAAATATTAACTATGATAAGAGTCCACTTATGCTAAGATAATAAAATGACAAAAAGATTTTAGCCATCATGTATTTATGTTGCCATGTATACACCTCACACACTTTAATAAATTGAAATTGAGTCAAATTAATTGAATAGTATTTTAAAATTCAAATTATGTTTTTAAAATTTTCAAGAAGTGGTAATAAAAGGTAAAATAGTATTTTATAAGTGAAGACCTCTAAATAATATCATATTGTTTTTTTTTGGACGAAATATCGCGCGATATATCGTCCGTGATATATCGCCCGATAATCGTTTAAAATATCGTCGATATTAATTTTTAAATAATATAACCAGACAGTTACGGGCCGATATTGGGACAATATCGGCCTATATTTTGGACCAATAAACGGTCCAAATATCGACCGATATTTGTACTACATATCGCCGATATTTGGTGGGTCCCACTACCGATATTTTTTTTTTTTTTTAAAAAAAACCATACTTTCCAGCCCGATAAATAGTATATCGGGCGATATTGGGCCGATATTCGGACCGATATATCGCCCGTATCGGCCGATATTGTATTTTTTTTTTTTTTAAAAAAAAGGAAAAAAAAATCTAATATACCGATATTTTCGAATATCGGCCGATATTAGGGCCGATATTGGGGACCGTTTATCGCCCATATCGGCCGATATTCCAACGGTACGGCCGATACTTATCGTATCGGCCGATATTTCAAGGTTTCAAAAACCGATATATATCGGCCGATACGATATGTATCGACCGATATTTAAACCTTTGTCCTAGCCATCATTCCAACCCCTTTGTTACAGTTAAATAAACTAAGTTACTTATTTTCAATAAAATTTATGGTCTTAGAGTCCTTTTAAATCAAATTTAGGAGCTCCTAACCTAGCATAGAACATTTTAAGCAACGCATCCCCATTCCATTACACATTTGTAGACAAGCAATAAAACATTAATTCATTGGTGTGATAGTAAAGGCTTTGAATTTATAAAACATCTCCAATTAAGTTGTAAGCCATTAAAATGAACCCCCATGATCTCACATAGTGTGTTCTAAGGGCAATGGGTATCACCTGTGGAGGTTTTACGTTGGGTTCCTACACGTAAATTTAAAAAAAAAAATGTCTGTGAGACGAAATGATAATCCTTTCTCTAAGAGAAAAGTCTAGAATTTGGAGCCCATCATATGCAACTGTCATTGGAGAGAGTTTTGTTTGCATGTTCGAAAGTATAAGAAGGGGTTGGCGTGACGATCAAAAAGCTCCTTTTATGAAGGGATGTCTTGAGTTTGATTTACACTCAAACTCTTCTAAGTCGCTTATCATGGAGTTACTCCTCATCGACTTAACCAATGTGTGTGAGTTGAAAGATATACACATGCTCGTAGAATTAGTTTACACATGCTCATAAAATTAATCTCACTTTCAATATGAAGTAGAGATATCGATGTTCCAAAAAAAAAAAAAAAAAGCTTTTAATAATGTTCAATAACCAAGTGCAGTTATTAGATATACTAATGCACTTATAATAAATCATATCTTGTAATAACAATTAGTACACGATCTTTCAATGAGAAACTGTCACGCAAGCAAACAACTTTTGAAAGTTCAAATAGAACAAAGGGGAACCAACCTATCTACGAAAACTGTACCTCAAAGTTCAAGGAAGATCTTCAACCGTTGTCCAACAATCCACTCAAACATATGACTTTGATATCTTAAGACATTTACTCAAGTGGCTATGTTGACATCTGTTCAACTATTCATCTCCATTGTTACAATTCTAAACTAGTCTCTACATTAGCTTGACGTAAAAAATGTTTTTCTACATAGTGATTTGAAGGAGAAAGTTTATAAAATTACACCACTTAGATTCAGAAGAACGGGAGGGAAAAACCTTGTCTGTCATCTCAAAAAGTCTGTCTATGACTTAAAGCAATCTTCTCATACTATGGTTCAAAAAATTTAACACAACCATTAAGTCATATGGTTTTAGGTGGTGCCAATTAGATCATTATATATTTATTTTCTGACAACAATCTAAGATTATGATTTGCTTTATTATGTGGATTATATTGTTTTAACAAACAATGGGGAATCATCTATTCGAACTTTTAAGTCTTATCTTTAGGATGTTTTGACATAAAAAAATGTAGGACCTCTTTAATATTTTTTTGGCATTAAGGTCGCGTGTTCTTTAGAAAGTATATATCCATCTCAACAAAAATATGTCCTAGATCTCCTTCAAGACACTACTTATCTTAGGTGTAAGCTTATTGATGCTTCATGTGACCAGAATGTCAAATTTTGTGCTGACAACGGAAAATTATTTGACAATTCAAACTATCATAAAAATATTACCAAACGTTTTAATTTATCTAACTGTCACATGACTTTTGATTTTTCATATGCAGTTGAAGTTGTTAATCAATATAAGCATGCTATCTTTTGTTAAGAGAAATTCTCTCTTGCATATCTTGAAGACATGGAGAACTCTATTTATATACAACAAAATAAAAATGAGAATACATTTGAAAATTCTTTAAAAAAAGAAGAAGAAGATAAGCTTATCTAATCTAGTGGTAAGGCTACATTTGAATTTAAAAATAAAACAATCATGTCACTTAAATTATCCAATAGATCCCATCAAGTTGAAGGTGGGGACAAAACTTTTAGCTTGCCACGAAGGGAATAGAATTATCCAAGAGAAAATCCCTCAGTGAAGATGTAGCAATCTGATCAAACATTAGAAATGTAGAACACTTGCAATTGGTGCTGAACAACATATTATTGTACAAAATGATAATCAACCTCTATTTATTTTGTACATGCATGAAACGCTATATTTTGTTGGGGTACAAACGAGTCTCACATTGGTGAGAGGGAGAAAAATATAAGGGATTATATAGGGCTAGATATCGTAGACTCAGGAATCTTCTAGCCGAACATGATGGTTGGCGATGTTCTATCTGTCGAAGAGCATCATTCGAAGGGGAGATTGTTTGAGTAAGAACGAGTCTCATATCGGTGAGAGGAAGAAAAATATAAGAACTTATATGGAGCCGACTATCTCCACCTATCAAGTTAGTCTTTTGTGCCGGAAGCCCAATCCCAATAGATTTGCCGTAAGATAAATAGCATTTAGACTATGAAAATAGAAGATGGTCATGGACAATGACACTAAGATCATGTAGAAAAGATTGCAGCAAGTCAACTCGGTGACAATATTTGGAAGACCTCTATGTTCAGACTCAATACTTGAGCGGGCCACAATGTGTTGCTTCTTCAAGCTCCAAGAGACAAGATTATCCCCAAGATAAATGCAACAACCACTAGTGGAATGCATTCCCAGCCTAATTAGCATCAGTAAAGGCCTTAAGTTGTAGAACAAATGGTTGAATGAGTCGTCCAAGTTCAAGGGTGAATTTGAGATGTCGAGGAATTTGCTTACTAGCAGTCTAATAAGTAATAGTGGGGTTATGAATGAACTAGCACACCTAATTAACTAAATAAGAAATATCAGATCAGATCAATTTAAGATATAAAACCCCTATAAGTTGACAATAGCATTTTCTAATGGATCAGCATCAAAACGTGACAATTTAGAATCCATAACTGATGGATTCGAATTGATTTAGCTCTAAGAATGCAAGAGATCCTTTCTGTGATTGATGGAGATCAACTTCAAACCCAAGAAAGTAGGAAGGGGTCCAAGATTTTTTAAAGAAAATTCATATTATAAAGAATGAATGAGTTGATGTATTGGTCAAGTATAACTACCTATAAGAAGAACATCATCAACATAAACAAACAGAAGCAAAGTATGACTGAAGTTGTTAGACAAATAAAACTCAAAGGAGTTAGTTTGATGGTCAATTCCGACTCTTATTTGCGGGAGGTCTTAGAATTAAATTCTCCTCAAAACAAAAATTGCCACTCTTCATTGTTTTATACCTGGCATGTACGGATTGATAGGTTTACAAGTGTCCTAAAAATTAATTAGGTGATATATCTGGATACTTCGGTCTTAAAAAAAAAAAAAGTTGTTAGACAAATAAAAATGAATCAGCAGTGACAAGTCAATAATATATAAACTAAGTCAAATACACCACAAACATGGAACTTGTTTCGGACTATAAAGGGCTTTGTAAAGCTTGCGAACATATGAAGGATGAGTAGAATCCATAAAGCAAAGTGTGTGTGTCATAAAACCGTTCACCTATAGGGAGCCATGTAAAAATGCATTGCTTACATCCAATTGTTTAATGTGCGATTTGTTAGAAATTGCAATAGTGAGTAGTGGTGGGTTTAGCAAAGGGTTAAATGTTTCATCATAGTCTAAACCCTCTTGTTGGTTTAAGTTCTTAGCAACTAGTCGAAGGTTTTTAGACTGAAAATTACCTAGCAAACAATTCCGGTCATTATCCTTTGGATCCTGTGGAAGGAAAGAAATGCGAGGTTATTCGAAGGTTCTCCTTCCAACGAAATTGATCTCTTCAATATTGCTAAGTGGAGATGGTTTGTATGGATGTTGGCGGACCCAGTCTTCAAGGGTCTTAAAATCAATGATCTCATTCTATCTTGGGAGGGTTACATGAGCTTTCAAATTAGAAAGGTAAAGGATACGGAGAAGTGGCGGCCACCACATCAGGGTTTCATGAAATTTAATGTCAATAGAGCTTATAGGGGGAAATCAGGTCCAATAGGGATTGGTGGAGTTCTCAAAAATCATAAAGGTGTGACATCCATAATGTTTAATGAATCGGTAGGTGTCAAGGAGTCGAATGAGGCGGAAATCCTTAGCATTAGGAGAGCCTTAGTCATTTGGAAGGATTATGGGCAGGGTAACTTGATCATAAAAGAAGATTCGACAAAAGCAATCAAATGGGCAAATGGTTTAAGGCATCCACCTTGGAGATTGGTCAAAGTGGTTCAGGAGATGAGGGATTTGGCTATAGGATTAGGAGTATCTTTTACCAAAGTGAGACACTCGGCAAATAGAGTGGCGGACTATTTCGCCAAATTGAGAGTTGACAATTATGTTACTGGCATTTTTTTTTCATTTGATTTTGTCTTTCTTGTCTTGTTTTTTCTTGTTCTTTGAGTCTAATTCTTGTAGACCTCATTTTTCTTTGTTTTTCCTTTGTACTTCCCCTCTAATCTAATGAATTTTCTTTGTTACCGCTATATATATATATATATATATACCCATTGACATCCAACGATCTCCATAAATGTATTGGTTGACACAACACAAGAGTCCTAGTGTCATTATGAATGAGAGCATTATATTCATCAACCAAGAGTCCTAGTGTCATTATGAATGAGAGCATTATATTCATCAACTATTGCTTGACTCCAATTGGAGTCTGTATTTGCTAAAAAAAACAAGTAGACTCAACATCAAGGCCGGCTACACCTCTAAGCAAGGTAAGCGGTCGCTTTAGACCCCACTGATTAAAATGCCTACTAATAGTTGCCGCATAACACCTTTTTTTAAAAAACTATAGCATAATAAATATTGAGAGGACTTTTCTCTTCTTTTTATTTTAATTGGATGAATTTTAAAAGATGGGTGAAGAGCTCTCCTAATCAGTATTTGAAGGCATTTCAATCTTTTTGATTTTTTCCTTTTAAAAGTTATTTCTTTTTAAAGGTCCTATTTATAATTTTTATCTTAAACCTCCCTTTGCGTATAGGCGGGCACTGCTAAACATGAGATGATGATGGCTCTAGGCTGACATCATGTTTAGAACTATAAAATACTCTTGGTTTACATGTACCATCGCGGGACCTAGTAACCATGGGATGCAAAGATGAACTAGTGGAAGGAGGTAAGGAACATATAAGTAGAAGGCCAAAGTAGAAATTTGCAATAGTTTAAGGTCTCCAATGAAATTTGAATAAAAAAATTAAATTTGGATCGATTGAAATGAGAAACCCAAATTTAAAAAATTCCAGAAATGTCTAAATATATTCGAATGTCTTTCAATTCTAGTTTTCAATTGATAATTCACTTGAAATCGAAAAAAAAAAACTGAATTTCAATTGAAAAATAAACTAAAACCCAGTTTTTCTCTTGAGAAACGATTTAGGTTCAAAATTTCATAATCCCAATACCATGGAAAATTCTCAATGAAATTATAAATTTAATTAAATATAGAATTAATTTGCAAGAAATAAAATTTAATTAATGCAAAGAAAATAATTATAAAAATTAAAATTTAATTCTAAACAAAATTAAACTAAAAATGAAAGAACTAGAAAGGAACTAAAATACTTACTTGCACAAAGCAATTGAAGAATATAGAAAACACGATGCCTATAGTTGCCAAGGCTCCTCAATTTATAGAGAAATTTTAGAAAAAAAATTACAACCATGCCACTTGGATGAATGCCATGTAGTACCTCCTTAAGCACCTCTTAATCATAGCCCTACATTACATGAAGCTAAAAAGAGAAAAAAAAATATCAAAATAACTACTTAGATCAACCAAGCATAGGTGTCACGCCCGAACCTCAGGACACGTGATTATATTTTTTTTCCTAATTCAGTTAATTACTAATTTCTTTTCTCAATTACGAATTATTTCTACAGAAATTTCAATAGAGTTTTGTATGCTTTTTAGACTTCTCCAAAGTTTCTACAACATGTTTTTAACCTGTAAGTACAATTCCAATCACGTGTATTCATAATGAAACTTCCCGTCTCCACCCTTCACACCACACATCATTAAGTCCATTCTATATATAAATATCCCACCGATACGATTTGCCACAAATAAACATTCACGCCTCCATTCTTCCAATTACACACATTAATTTAACTAACTGGGGCCTCTGGCACCCTTATTTATACTCAATGACAAGTAAATCATTCTCCAATGACATCAATAATAACAAAGTTAACTAATAAATGGGTGTAGTTGAACTGGTTCTCTCTCGTCTTTGGAAGCAGGAGGTTTCAGGTTCAAACCCACATAGCCTAACTTTGGATGTGCCTTAGGGGTAGTGGGCTCACTGTCGAAATTTTACGCTGGATATCCTACGATTTTCCACACGTAAATTAAAAAGAAAAAAGAGAAGTTAACTAATAAATGCCAATAACTAACCCTGAGGGTTAGCTTGATGGTCATTTCCCACCCTGTTTGTGTGAGGTCATGGGATCAAACCCCCCTCAATATAAAAAAAATCACTCCCCTTAATTCTGTACCAAAATTCATGTGAGATACTTGGACGTCTCAGAATGATCACAAATGCATATTATACTACATTCAAACAAAACAAGAGGGGTACCAAGATTCAACATTTAAGTCATTGAGTTCCAAACCATTTCTTTTAAAATGGATTTCACAATTAAGTCATGAAACTAAACCACTTTCAATGGTAACTTTTCTAAGGACAAAGTTGGAGGAGGTTCGGTCTCAGTAGGAATCTTGCTTGGCTAAATTAGCTACGATGCTGACCATCAAGGCAGAATTGAAGGCTTTCGAAGAAGAAAGAGATAAATTGAACCACCGACGAATCACCTAACTTTGCTAGTATCAACAGAAGGGGAGGAGGGCTGAATTGAAAGGGTTGGAAAAGAACTAGGTCGCCTTTCTATTTTGTGATTTTATTTGTTTTGCAAACTATAAGTTATTTTGGATCTGTACACAACTCTTATTGCTACTGGTTGTTATCCTTTATTCTATTTCTTCACACAAGGTAAAATAAGTTAGAAAAATGAAATTTCTCTTCAGCACAAAAAGAACTATTCTCTATTGTTCTTTACTCAACATTTGTAGATTGAAAAGTTTATCCACGGTTAATTTTGAATGAGCCTTCCCATTTAGGTTCGAATTTTGTAAGTGGAAGGCCACCCCTGACCTTGGCCATGTTAAACAACACCGTCTGTCTGTCTTTAAGTTCCTTATTTACAATATTCTTATTATAAGCCTAGTTGTTGATGATCCATCAAATGTGTGAGTGCATTCAAGCGTTTGTCATTCAAGGCCTCAAGTTTGGCCAAGAGAGCTTGGGTGTATTCAGGGATATGAGTTCCAATCTAGGCTCTAAGTGTGCAAAGGCGAGTAGTGGCGCGATAGGCCCACAAAGATTGGTTCAAGTGTTTGTGCCACAAACTCTTATTATCAAGAAACCTATTTAGACAAATTTTTATTTACTCCCCTCTCGTTTAGTTTAACAGATATTTTAGGCTACTCCATTTTTTTATGTAAAAAGCATTCCTATTTAAAATTGTAAAATCAAAGGCAATTTTGTCTTTGCACTAATCAAATTTGAGTTATTTTTTACCATTTTAGACAGATTTCTCTATCATTAGATGAAATCTTATTTTTCTTTTAATCATTTTGGGACAAACCAATCAGTCTTAGAGTACATCTCAAAGATATCCTTAATTAATCATCAATCCTGTAACCACATTCATGCTGTGATGAGGCCCACCATAACCAAAATAATATTGAAGAATATCAATCGTATTCATTTCCATTTCCATTTAAAATAAGACAGCAACATGTCCACAAGTAAACAAGAACATATAAGGGCAAACTAAAGAAAATCTCCCATTGTTCCAGGTCCCAAACAACTACCTATTTGATTATTACCATGAGAAACAGGGAACACTCCAAAATTCTGACCCCTCTTATTTATATGGAAAATTGAACAGGCCATCAGTTTTTTGCAATGCCAAGCCGTTGTCGGAAATCCTCTTCCATGAGGGGGAGGCCCTCTCGCAATTTGACTTTAGGTTCCCATCCCAACAATTCTTTTGCTTTGGTGATGTCTGGCTTCCTTTGCCGAGGATCATCTGGCGTATTTTCCACAATCTTCAAAGGAATAGCAGGACTGATTAACTGCAACATACAGTTTGGATAATGAGAGAAATTTCCTTAAAAAAGCTTGACGTGGGTAAAGTAAATTAATCAGTTGCAATTATGAAGTGGTTGATAGAGTCCGGAAAATAATCATACTAAACAATGCCACATATGGCACCTGTATGAGATTTGGGCTGGTCGACTTCTGGGAGATGTCATAAATCTCTATCATGTTAGTCGAGCCTTTGCATGGATTAGAGGACTATTGCACAATGAATGCCTATGGTTTTGGATTTGTTTCTTCCTTTTTGGTTTTGTTCACCCATAAGCCCTCCAATAAATAGCTAAAACCTCATGAATTTTAGGTCGAAGATCCATACACGGTATCAAGCCAGTTGACTGAATGGGATCCAGTGAGAAATGCAACACATTGATCTAGTGAATGTTTTGCATAAGCAAACATGAAAAGAAAAACAAACCTCCTTCACAGTTTCAGCTAGTTCCATCATTGTGAATTCACCTGCAACAATTGAAGTCATTGAGTTCAACTATTCAAATTCAACCACAAAACCTATACTTGTGCCAATGTTCAAAAATAACCTGGATTCCCAATGTTAATTGGTCCAGTATGATCTCCTTCCATGAGTCGAATAAGGCCATCAACCTTCAACAACCATAAGCAATGAGCAAGTTAAAAGTGACAACAAAACTCCCAAACTCCTCTACAAAAGCCTGAAACTCTTAAAGGAAAAAGGCAACTGCATACCATGTCCGAGACATAACAGAAACTTCTGGTCTGTGTTCCTGGAGCTTGAACTGTCAAAGGTTCACCCCTGCATAAAGTCAAGCAGAATGTGATGAAACAACAGCATACAATAATTTACAAGTAAGCAAGTATCACATAACCCTACTGATACATGAGGACAATAATTAAGCAATCAAGAAAAAAAAAATAATGAAAAATTGTGAAAAAAAATGTTTAGAACCTACCGTAATGCTTGAGCAATAAAATTGCTAACAACACGCCCATCATCAATGTTCATGCGTGGCCCATAGGTATTGAAAATCCTAGCAATGCGGATTTCTGTTACAGAACCAAAACCAAGAATGCACATAGATTTATCATGATTTTATTGAGAAATATTTGTGATTTTATTAACATTAAAAAAACTACTACTATTTTTTTTGGAAATGTCAATGTAAATCATTTAACTTTTACCTATGCCATGCTGCCTGTGATAATCAAACATCAATGTCTCTGCCACACGCTTCCCCTCATCATAGCAACTCCTAACTCCTGTAACACAGGACATTCTTCAATATAGAAACAATGACATACGCAAGTAGAGGCCTCCATATCAGTACATGATTCTCCAAAATATGGACTCAAATAGTGTAAGTACATTAAGTACAAGCCACGATACATGAATTACACATTTCTCCATTTCAAATTCTTCTTTGATTCTAGTATCTCCATCTCAACGTTGTTTTCTATTATAACAAGATGCCACCACATCTATTCTTCTTTTGAAATCTAACTAAATTGGTGAGATGTTTGTGTTGAGTAAAGATTGTACATTATTTTCCATTTTTGTCATTTCTACATGTTAATTTCACCTTAAAACAAGGGAACTGATTTTTTGCACCGTGAGTATTTTTATGGTGCACAGAATTTACATGAAATTCCCATTTTACCCCTTGAACAAATTTAGTCACTAAGGTTCAGGATGCCAGCTCCTGACCAGAATGGTGAGTGTGATTTGGAAGGAGAAAGGGGAAGGGGAGAAAAAGAAACTTGGGGAGCACCGTCGCCTGAAAACAGGAGCAGGAGGAAGGGAAGGGAGAGAAGAAGAAGAAACATAGAAGAGGAATCCTGGGGGAGAAACTCGATTTAGAAACTGAAGCTCATTATAAGCTTACCAAGGTGAAGATCTAAGATCGAGAGGAATCCTCACCGTTCTGCACAGAAGCTGACATCCTGAACCTGTTGAAGACTAAATTTGTTCAAGGGCAAAAATGGGAACTTTATGTAAATTCAGTGCACCATGAGAAATACTCAGTGCAAATCCTATGTTTTGACATTTGCCATGTTGGATACCGCATAATCATGCTCTGACAAATGAGCCCCTGCTGTACCTAGAGTACACTGTGTAACTATTTTTATACAAGTATAATGGGAGAAGGGTTTGAGGATGGTAATAGATGAAATTCATATACATGATAACATAGGCAGTAACTCAGGTACAGTAGGCAGGCCCCACTTGGATGAGTACAGCCTAAAAACACCTGTAGGGAAGAGTATTAACAAGCATCTAACAAAAAGGTGGTGCTAAGTGCTAACTATTTCTCTAGATGATGCCAGAAATAAAATGGGAAGTATCAACCCAAGTTCCATTGACTTTCTTAGAGGATAAATGGTCAAGTAGTTCTACTCCTATCATACACAAATCATGTAAATGAAAATAATAAGCAAAACGGAAGTGTATGGCACCATTCACGGGCCCTGATACAAACAAAGTTGAAGGGAAGGCTATAGCTCTCTGAAGGGAACTATCAGAATACACTACTGTTCTAAATGTCAAAACAACAATAAAAAACAGGCTCTCTCCATCTAGAAAAGGACATGAAAACAAGGACAGTGAGAATGCAAAGATGAAAGGATGTTGATGAAATATCTGACTAGAAGCTTAGCCTCTAAGTATTAGTCCCATGATCGCCAAAAGAAAACAGCGAAATCCAATTGAGAAAAGTTATGCAGTATAATCAAGGTCAGCAGAAATGGAAAATGCATATTAACTCTGGTTGTTCAGAAGGTTCTCAATTTTTTTATTTTAAAAAACGAAATTCATTTGAATTTAAAATTTAATTGGTATGGTTGGATACTGTGGGGAAATGAGAACAAGTTTCAACAAAATAAGATGATTATTATCGGTAAATATGGTAAGCTACTTTCATGTAAGAAAGATTCTACGACAAGTTATTGGTTTTTGTAGTAATTATTCTCAAGAGAATGGCCAATATGGTGATTCTAGATCCCCAGATCTCTTCCCCTTTAGACAGACTTTATGCTATATTATCCACAAGTTCACCCCATCCAAAAATCTGATGACCAAATATTGAAGCAGACAGCCAAGAATGTATCTAATCCAATACAATAATGAAAAGGGAATATTAAAAAAAAAAATACCGATTGGATTCACATTTCCCCAATATTCCTCCTTTTGAGGATGTTCAAGAGGATCACCATACACCTCTGAAGTTGATGTCAACAATATCCTGTTGTAAGTTTACACAAAAATAAGCCAATTTAAAGTATCAAAATAAATAAAGAGGAAAGCATTCAAAACTTCCAAACCTTGCACCGACTCTCTTAGCAAGTCCCAACATATTTAGTGTGCCAATCACATTTGTCTTGATTGTCTGTGAATATCATGAATGAGAATAATCAAGACCAACCAAGTGGCAAAAAAGATGTTAAAATAAAAATACAAAAAGTAAAGAAACACATGACAGGTAACACGGCTGCCCATGGTTCATCTGACAAACTAGAAACTTGAAATGGATATCAAGCAAAGGAATAGAATGCCAAAATCCAACTTTTGTACGCTGAATCACAGGTCATGGAACATCAGTTATCCCACAATACTTCCTAATATAATTTAATGTCATTATATCTCATGCAACATCAAACATAAAGATTGAAGTAGCACAACACAAATAACACAAATGATATACCAAGATAACATGTGAATGCTAATGCATTAGAAAGGAACTTAAAAAATGATAATTTGAAACTTAGAAGTTTAACTTTACAGTGACAAAGCAAGAGTAGATGAAATCAATAGTGATATATGCACCTTTACAGGGTTGTATTTGTAGAAAATTGGAGAAGCAGGACAAGCAATATGATATATTTGGTCAACCTCTATCAATAACGGTTCCGTAACATCTGCAAAATAATAGATTAATGAGGTAAAGCCAAGTAGAAGGTTGTTCATGACTTGACAGAAATTCTTTTAAAATATCACAGTTCCAAAAAAAAAAATTCTTTAAAGATCATGAATAAGAATTTCATGGAAATCACTAGATTAGATACTAGAAATAACTTTCATAGAAGGGAAAAGGAGAAACATAGAAAGGAGTTCAAAAAAAAGGAGAAACATAAGAATGATCAAAATCTGTTTACACAAGGAGACTCAGGGGAAACATAGAAGCCAAAGAGATCCCAATCGAATAGAAACCAGAATCTTGCACAGATAAGATCAACTAACTATTTGGTCAGTAACCAAAATTTCACAAACCTCAATAGAGTTTGCATATCCCACAAAAAGTGAGAACACCAATTATCAAGTTGTTCTTGATAATGGTGACTTGTTCCTTCACAGATGTCACATAAAGACTAGAGAAGCCAACCAAGTGCCATTATCACCCTATCAATGAGATATTAGCTGAGCATCCAATGTGGCTTCCAACCAAGTGCCAGTTCTACCACATGTTGGCTTGTCCGCTAAACAAAGAATGCCAATAAGGAGCTTAAAACTTACAACTCATGTTATAGATTATGAACCCTGCTGACCCATTATTTTACTGTCTGACTTTACTATCTGAGAAAATTTTAATTCAATACATTAAAGAAATAATGACAAATAAATGGCATTTTTTGACATCTAACCCGGATAAACCCACTACACGGTAAAAGAGAAGGGGTTGGGGGTGGTTCAGAGCTTGCATTCAAAAACACTTTCACTACCTACATGACTAGATCAATTATCCCTCTGAATGCTTTTTCAAACCTATCAATTAATGCATGTTAAAATCAAACAGCAGTTGCACTAGTGACATCAACTTCACGGATCTTCACGAACAGAACCTAGACTTCCAACTTATAGGGACATGACAAGAATAAGATCAAGGCAAAAAGAACATGAACATAAATTTGAGCTTCTACATCAGACAGTATGAATAGAATGTATCAAGAATTATTCAGAGAACAGGGAGTAAATCACTATATGAGTACAACCTCAAGTCTAGGGTGGAGTGAAGACAGAGAGCTCAAAGAGCTTGCATCAAATAGATGGGAAAATGACTACATTGGAAATAATGGTAATAGTCAAGCAGTGATTTACCCCCTTTTCATTTAAAGTAATAAAGAAAATTGTCAAACAGTTGTGAGAAGCACCTCTTTTTGCAACATTTTGTTATAGTATCTACGTCTTTCACTCTGAAAATGGTGTTATATAGCCTTTTATATCAAAGCTCAAAAAACATAATTGAAACAGGTTGCATTATTTCTTGCAACCTAAAGAATTATATATAAAAAAAATGGAGTGCCAAGGGAATACCATGACGTATGAGTTCAAATCTTGGATGACCAATCCATTCCCTGAGATTGTCTTTTGAACCAGTGAAATAGTTATCAGCAACAATAACCTGGCATGAAAGGGTAAAAAAGTGTCAAATATGTATCACCAATTTAGAAATACCTACCTATTTCATTTACATGAATGAACTTCTCCACTTCTTTTTAAATAAGAATGCCTTGAACTAGTAATTTCATTATTCTTTTATATATTTTGAGAAGTTTGTCCTGGTAGTAAATTCATAAATAACAAAATTTGCCAAAATTATCTCAAAAATCAGATCTAGCATGTTACAGAGAATGTTTTCATTCCCAAATAAGTCATGGTACTCTTGTAAATGCATAGTGAAAGACGGGTTCAGGCCAAAGGTAGTGCTTAGCTGCTAGAAATTTTTAGATCACTAAGCATCTTTTACTTATCGTCAAATTTTCAAGAATTTTTTAGACAGTAAAACTCTTTAAAATGCAAAATAAAGAAAAAATGTCCCTAATATGGTAACAGGTCAAATGTCTGAGGAATTAACTCATTCTCTAAATGCAGAACAAAACATCTGCAGTCACATAACCAATGTAGGCAAGGACATGAAACTCATCAAAAGGAAAACCCACCAAATGAAGGGATGTATCCCCTTACATTATTAAGGAAACAAGAATCACATAACATCATTAAGCTCTAATTCATATAAAAAGCTTTGCGATTCATGGATTAGAATCAAAGTCTGCTAAAAATTGGAGGTACTTTGAACTTTTAGTGAGACTGCCACACTAAGCACAATAAAGCAAATTCCCCACGTGGTGCATGTGGGGTTCAACTAGATTGGTGTAGCTGAACTCCAGCTCTAGTTATCAGGCCTGGTATCAAGTGCTTGAGCCAGTGTATGAACTAGACATATATTATACTGAACAAGTTTGAAAAGCTCAGTGAGTTGACTTGCAGCTCACCCTCTTGACAAGTTTTAAGGGCCACTGGTCAAAAGTTGGGGTACTTGCCCGACACAAGATAAAAAGACAGCTAAGGTGAATCTAACCATGTTTTAGTAGGACTCAATGACTCGGCAAGACTCTTGACACTACTAACAAGCATAACACAAAAATGAACAGGTGGACAGGAGACTTAAAGACAAGACGCTCGTGAAGACTTGCACTATGCATTCGCTCAACCACCATTTCGCCTTATACTGCTTTCTGTTTACCTTTTCTTCAAGAAATTTATAGAAAATAACTTCATGAATACATATGTATACATTGTTTTGACATAATATTGAACATTTTTAATAATTAAAAAAAGACTTGATCAAATTTCCGCATTTACAGACTTAGATCAAAATTTTAAGTTAGGAAAGTCCAGTCAAGGATCTGAGTTTCCAGCATTGATTTCAGTGACAAATTCCAAATTCAGCACAAAGCAGGCTGGACTCTGACTAGACCTTAATCCATACCAGAACTACTACTAGTTGAATCCAAATTCCTACCAGTCATTTCATTGTGCCACATCTTTATGGAAGAGTGAAGAAATCCTGTGGCATATCCTTGAGTGGAAGAGCATAATTAATTCTCATGTAATCAATAAACAATATTTTTTGACTCATGTTCAGTCTAGCAGTATGATATTACGACAAAAGCCATAAAAATTTGAGAACATATATTTTGCAGATGGGAGTTTCGGACTTGAGCACCTCATTTTTTTCATTCTCCATCAGTTTGTCCACTAAATGAGAGCCAATGAACCCAGCTCCACCAGTAACCAAAATCCGCATATTAGCCTGTCAAACAAGTCAGGATTACAATTCTTTTCAAGTACAAGCACTATCTATATGACATAATAATTTTTTCATATCAATGAAGAACTAAACACTATAATCATAACCTCCATGAAATATTATTTTTGAAAAATTGCCATATTAATAAAAGCTGAAGAGTACTCATTCTCAACTTCCTAGTATCTGCTAACTGAAAGATGAATAAGTACATGGTTTTATAAGCAAAGAGTAAATTTAAAAATATGAACCATTGCACATGGCTATGACTAGGTTAGAAATCCGATAGACAGCACAAAATAGGCATACAATGAAACCCTATTTTTATAATGCCCCCCACCTATGATGAATGAACACTTCAAAGTAGGCAACATTTCCGTACTGTGTCATGTTGAAGACACCATTTTTTACGTGTAAAGCATGTCCTTGCCATATCCATGACATGTCCCTCCCCCACCCACACAAAAGAGAAAGTCATTCTCAGAATTTCAACTTTGACACCTATATTCGGTGATAAATAACACTAAACTTAAAGCATAGATTATTATCATTGGAGAGTATGTTTTCACATCCCTCATCAATGTGAATACCTTCCTATATCCACCCATCCCCATTATTAGCAAACATTCAGATGGGTCTTACAAAATAGGATGTTAAGTACATTATATGATTGGAGTGCTACTCATGAAACCATGATTATGGTACACAAGATAAAGTGCAATCATGGTGCCAAGGGTCCTAGAGCCTAAAGCACAAGGCACACATTTAGGCATGAGCCTAATTTCCCAGGTGCACTCCTATAGATACTTCAAAATATACATAAATTCATTGCTTTTATCCTCATTGCATCAACTTTAAAAAACATATAAAAGTATTAAGGTATTCAAAAGAATCCACTAAAACAAAGTTCAAAACAAAGAATGTTTGCTACTTTTTTGTACATATTAGATCCTACAAATTGGTAAGGTCTGCATCATCAACAAAATACTCAATTGGTACAACCAATAAGTTAGAAATAAGTTGGTGTTAGACAAGAAGTCCATCCATGGAAAACATCTTGTTGAATCTGAATGAGTTCTACTAATAAATATAGAACTTAGAATGCCATCCCCAGATAGACATGAGAAATTTCTGGCAATAAACTTGGTGTCCTTCAAGAGAGAGAGAGTGAGAGAGAGAGAGAGAGAGAGAGAGAGAGAGAGAAGAAGACAAAGATAATATGATGCTGATGAGATAAAGAAGAACTCCTTTTGAGAAGATGAAGCATAAAGATACGAATCAAGCTAAGTCGGTAACTGGAATATAAAAAAACCATTATATTCATAAAAATCCGTAACTACAATGAGCCAATGAATCACTAATTCCAAGTAAAATACATTAAATTCTTACACAACAGCAAAAAAAAATCTTTATTAATTTTTTTGTCTTTTACTTATTATTTATATATTTATTTCAAATGCAAAGAACAAGTTCATTCTACAAAAGTGGAAGTATACTACCATAAAAAGAAAATAAGAGTAAGAAAATATCTTTGATTTTAGGTAAAAAGTCCTGTTACGTTACCTGAAAGAATTTGGAGTTTCGCAGGGGAGATGGTGTTGGAGGGGGTTTTGGTGATGCCTGGTGCTCACCGTTAGAGATTTCTTTGGCCATTGCTCAATTCCTCTTACAAACCTACAACATTTCAACATCCCATCAAATTCAGCCAAAGATTTACTCTCATCTGTGTGAAAATGCCAATACTGATAAAATTCCAATATCAATTTTTTAAAAAGATCTACTTCAAAAAGATGGGGGCGGGGGCAGGGGGAGGGAAGAGAGAAGTAAAAGATTGGAAGCAATCCTTGCAATCTCCTATGCTTCCCCCAAAATATCTTTAAAATGTTTTCTGGGATTTACCTGCGTGATGGAAACCTCAAAACCCTAGAGAAGAAAAAACCTCACTTTTCTTCTTACTCAGATCCTAAGAATACCTTCGAGGATCAAGATCCGAGGCTTATAATTTATAGACAAAACATCCTTCCTTCAACCGATCTGTCCTCTCTATCTCCTAACCGATTTTCTCTCTCAAATTGTCAAAAAATAATATTAAGACACACGTCTCTAATTTTAATTCTAAACAAGTTAATAAATTTCAACTTCTGTAAATTTGTCCTTATCATCGAAAAATTTGCAATTAGGTACTCATGGGCCCATATGAGTTTCAATTTGCATATCAAATTTTTTTTGAAAGATTATTATAGTTTTCTAATTAAAAAGATTGGTTTATTAAATTTTTAAATAATTCATAACTCAACAAAATATATAAGAATGAGTAAAATTTATCCTGATTATTTTTTTATATATATTACATTTCAAACTTTAGTCGTAAATCCAAGTGCACCCTTTTTTTTAATTATTTCTATAATTTTTTTATTGAATTTAAAAACTAATTTCAAATTAGATAAAATTTTGAGCTAATTATTATAAGTCATTAATCTTCGTAACTCATCTCACAAAATTACATAATTCCAATGTTATCAAAATCGGACCGAACTGTGGTGTGGTCGAACCGGCAGTTGGAATGGAATTTGAGGATAAAATTGTGAACCTTGAACTACGGCTCACAAATTTTTTATTTTTTTTATTTTTTCCTTCAAAATTTCAAAAATTAAAATTAAAAAATGGATATATTTGAAATATAAAAGTTTCATACCATTTTTATCCTATAACTTTCACCATTTTTGTATATTATTCAGAGTTTGTCATAAAATAATATTAATAAATAATAAAGTTATTGACACACAAGTCTCGTCTTGGAATTTTAATTCTAAAGAAGTTACTAAATTTCAACTTCTATAAGTTTTTCCTTATCATCAAAAAAATTTGCAAGGTGCTCATGGGCCCACATGAGTTGTCAATTTGTATAACAAAATCCTTTTAAAGATTATTATAGTTTTCTAATTAAAAATATTTGTTTATTAAATTAATAAATAAATAATAACTCAACAAAATATATAAGAATGAGTAAAATTTATCCATTATCTGATTATTTTTTTATATATATTACATTTCAAACTTTAGTCGTCAATCCAAGTGCACCTTTTTTTTAATTATTTTTATAATTTTTTTATTGAATTTAAAAACCAATTTCAAATGATATAAAATTTTGAGATAATTATTATAAATCATTAATCCTTTGTAACTCATCTCACAAAACTACATAGTTGCAATATTATCAAAATTGGACAGAACCACTGTCGAACCGGTGGTTCGACTGGAACCGCCAAGGCCACGATTCGATTAGGGGTTAAAAGTCGTTTTTGGTTAAAACCGCATAAAACCGGCCAGAACCGTGGTTTTATGCGGCTTTGAGGATAAAACCGTGAACCTTGAACAACTGCTCACAGATTTTTTATTTTTTTTATTTTTTTAATTTTCCCTTGCAAAATATCAAAAATTAAAATTAAAAAATCGATATATTTGAAATATAAAGGTTTCTTACCATATCTATCATATATCTTTTACCGTTTTAGTATATTACTCAGAGTTTGAATGTTATTTGTAATATTTATATTAATTTATTTGTAAAAGGTATCTTACTTAATGTCGTATGTAATATTTATATTATATTATTCATTGACCAACTTTAATCGCGGTTGAACCCAAAATGCCTCTAAGACAGTTCGTTAGATGGTCCGGTTCTGAGCATAGTTGTAAAGTAATATTTGGGTGGCCAGCCTAAGACACAAATACTCTTTCAAAAGACATGGGTTTTTCTGGACTTCCCACTTTACCCCATCCATCTGTATGAAAATTTTAAAATATCAAACATTTAGAAATTGGTGCACCGACCAGATCACTTTCCAGTGAATCGGTGCACTGATTTGGACTCTTTCACGTCTCAAGAAATCACGAACCATTAGATCCTCTCACGTCTCCTCAAATTCATGTTCCGAGCTCCATGCTGTCAGCCACAAATTAGTGCACCGATTCACTGGAAAGTGATCCGGTCGGTGCACTAACTCACTGGAAAGTGATCCGATCAGTGCACCGATTTCTGAATATTTGATTTTTTTAATTTTTCTGATCGGATGGATGAGGGTAAATAGTAAGTTCACTAAAACCTGTGTATGCTGAAAGAGTTTTCTCGTGTTAGGATGGTCACCCTAATCTTTAACTATCTTATTTGTAAAGTCATTTACTACATATGCTATTTTGATTTTATCTTACAAGTGATAACATGTATTAGCCAAAAAAAGAAAAAATAAACTTAATTTAAATCATCTATCTAATTACCATCATTATTCAATAAACAATTGAAATTCACAATTAAGAAAACATTAGTGTTCTTGATAATAAAGAATATTGATATACCTTTATACCAATTGAATAATAACAAGTGAACAAAAGAATAAATCTTGTAATACTTATTATAAAAAAATACTGATGTCGTTATTACTTTCTTTTCGTGAGCTGGAAATCTAAAAGTTCAAATCCATATCCAAATGCATGCGATTTATAAAAAAAAAAAATCATTTGCTATTAGTGTAAAGAGCGAGTCTAAAAGGAATGGGTTTAGAGAGAACGAGTTTAATGAGAATGATTTTTAAAAAAATATCATTAAATCATAAAGTTTGGTGAGATGTGTAAATAAATACATGAATGGAAATGTTAGTTTAATTTCCTGTTTATTTAATCATCTCACTTCATCAAATGAACCCGATAAAATTAATAGCCTGCATTATTGTAATTTTTAAAATCAAGATTAATAGATTAAAATAATTAAATAGAAGAATAATTTTATGATGCCCTGTGTGTTTCATTAAATCATATAAGCCTACCAATTTAATTCAATTTTAAGCAATGTACAAATTTAATAAGAGGCTTGAAATCCACGCAAAGAAAAGGGCGATAATTAAAGCGTGAATAAGGCACAAAGTAAGGAGTTTTGAGTTTTGATGGGACCAAAGCACCAAAGAAGAGTTTCGTGTTTGCTTCACGTTTAGGTTTCCTCGTGGAGAAGGATCCTAGCCTCACTAGGACTTCTATAATTTACAGTACAGCCATTGTGTTTTTTTCCACAATCTAATTAAATTAAATATATTTTTATTACTTTACTCTAATAAAGAAATTATCTTTTAACTGTTCATAATTAATTAGCTTTTGTAAATTATAAATCAAGAAAAACATCGGTATATTATATTTTGTTTTTTATTCATATTTGATTTGTAGTTTTTTTTTTTTGGAAAATTAACATCAACCGTTGATAATATTAATTTTTATTCAGAGGTCAAAAATAAAATCTTTGTTCAAACTAGGAATTTTGAATGCATATAGGATTCTCTGAATGTGACATGTAGTTTGTAGATAAAAATAAATTTTTATAACTTAAAAAGAATGACAGAAAACGTTAAATGCTAAATTATTTTAAATTATTATTTGATTAATAATACTTCCTATTGTGACGGACAATTTCCAGTGGAACTTGCTTAGTTATGTTATTTTCATGCATATGACGTGGAACAAAATTATCTTTTATCCCGATTACATTGAATGACGTCGGCGTGTTTATCCCTCAGTCATTTAGAAAAAAAAGTTTTTTTTTTTTTAAAAAAAAAATGGATGGATGAAATATCATTTGCACTAGACACTAATATTTTAGTAGGATCGAAACTCGTGTGGGTCGGTTCGATTTTAATAAACCCAATCAAATTCATATAAAGAATGATTAAATCCAACCTAATTCGACCATATTTGTTGATATGAATTGTTCAACTCAATTCGACTCGAATTGTTGACCCGATTCAACTCGAGTGCTATATTAGATTTTTTTTACGAAGTCGAGTTGGGTCAATTCGGGTTAAGTTGGTTAATTTTAAAAAAGCTTAATTTAATCCGATTCAAATTTAATTCGAATTTTTTTCTTTATAAAATCCAACCCACTTAATTTTTCAGGTTGAGCCATGTAAGTCAAATTCACACCAGACCCAAGTTTCACCCATAATTATTAGCATCTGTCATTAAATCATTTAATTTGTTTTAAAATTTTCTAATTTGAAGGTAAGTAAAATATAAAATTCAAAAATCTCAATTCAGTTAGATAATAATAATGACTACGTTGGTGAAACAAAATTAGCAAAAAATGCTTCCATCACACCAACCATATTGGGAAGAGACACGAATGTGATAAAACTGTAATAACACACATGCGACTGTGATGATTGATTGACGATGCTGGATCAGCTGATGTGGATTTAGCACAAACTGACATGAAGACTTATCGGAACCGAAACTTTTGTGCTGATCAGCTGATGTGGATTTAGCTCAAACTGACATTGAAGCCTTATCGGAACCGAAACTACTTTCAAACACTTTTTTAATTTCAAACACTTTCTTAATTTCAACAATCTGACATGGAACATCGTAGAGGACACGTTCCAACACAGCGACACCTAGCGAGCTAGTTTGGGCTATTGCAACGTGGCATTGACAAAACTCCCAATAGCTCTCATACGTGAGTAAAATATGGAGAACATTGGTTTAAATATAGGATGGACATTTAGACACAAGTTTTTTTTTTACCTGGAGACATGAGTTTTCAAATTTTTGAAGAAAATTATCATTTTGCCCTTTTGTGTCAGTGTGGTTCAGACGTGAGATAAGTACATTTTTCCTTCGTTTGTAATATAAAATAGTTTGGACCATAGTTCATGCGTAAATCATATCGTCCGAACTAAAGAATAAATATATATAAGATCGACCGGATCATACACTAGCATGGTCCGGACGATTTGAACTGAAGTTACGACTATAAAATTTAATTCCTCTCAGTTAAAATCGTCCGGACTATTATTCATGTGTAAATTCTACCGTCTGTGTAATGACCCGACCCGGGGTAGTGGGTCAGTAGTGATGGGTAAAAATAATTTAGAAAATTATCGTAGTTTAAATTGATAAATTTATTTTGGGAAAACATAATTGAATTTAGAGAGTGAATAATAGACCCCGATTTCACACACTTTCTTTTCAATGAGAATTTACAAATTTATCCCCTTCGAATTAAATTTAGGGAATGGAAAATAAATTATCAACTTAGATTGTAAATTTCCCCTGAGTTAGAATTTCAATTGGAAATATTTTATTTAAAATTTTAAAATCAATAAATAGGTTCAAACTTTAATTAACGAAATTTAAATAAATGGCAGATTAATTTAAAAGAAACCCGACCCTAAAACCTGAGATGCATGATAAGGCGTGTGGGCCCTTTGGAACCCACCTCTCTTAGCTTCCGTATGTTGGTCTCTCCACTCGAGTAGAGGGATTGAAATCCCTAAGGCATCGATGGAAAGAGTCCTCAAAATCCCTTTTTCTCCTTCCGTCTCCTTTGGTAGTTCCCCAAAATCTTCTGCTTCCTTTCCTTTCTCAAGTGGGACTCAAATCCCTTTCTTCTTTCTTTTCTCCTTCCGATTTTCCCTTCCGAGATTGGTGCAGCCAACTCAAGCAGCTACTTAAAGTCAAGCGGAAGAGGGAAAACCCCTATTTTGCGATCCCTAGCACTGCATCTCTCTCTCTCGGCATCGTTCTCACTTCTCCTTTCGAGCATTGTGAATGAGAAACCTTTCGCCTGCGGCACGTGGAAACAAGTTTTGATTTCTCCACAAGCTTTTCTCGGTCTTGTTCTTATACCCAGATCCAAACGCAACTATCTTTACCGAGCTAACCAGGTATGTCGCTTTCTTCTCCTTTGTTCCTCTTCTTTTCCTTACTCTTCTCTGTTTCAAAATTGGATATCTTGCCAACCATAGCTGTCCCTCATCCGTGAACAATACCAAACCAAGCTTTGTTTCCCAAGTTATTTACCTATGACTTACTTACAAGTTAAAACCCAGAACCTTATTACCTTGCCCTCTTACAGTGGTAATTTCAAGATAGTACCTACTGTATTAAATTGGTCTGATTTAATATGCTTTGCTACAATTAATTAATTGTTAAATTAAATATACTTAGAGTTATTTTTATCTTCCATAAAGGCAATCAACCTCTAAACTGCCCCAAATTAGGACAGTTTTCATAACAAAATAAAATAATACAGTCCTAATTATTTATTAGGTTATGTTGGCAACAAATCTGGAAACCTTTATTATTTTATCTCAGTTAATTTGATTTAAAGAGTGACTCAGATCTGTCCCCAATTTCTTATCCGTGAACAATAACCACTCAGTCTTTCCCTAAAACATCCTAAGTTGGGGACTGAATTTTAACCACAGATCGGCCAATTAATGGGACTGTTTTTCAGCCCTAAAAAACATTGATATTGAGGACTGTTTGGACCCAAAATTTCACTTAGAACTGGTTAGTGAAACTTGTCATCTTCCTACCTAAAACTGGTTGTTTAAACCAGTCTTGTTAATATCCAGTTCGAATCTGAGATAAGAAACCATCTCATACGTAGCCTCTTAACCTTGCATTTTTTAACATACATAGGTGAGGGCAGCACCCATCACCCACGGTTAATAATCCTCATACACCGATCTAATCCATACTATATGGAAATATTTGTTAGGAGGAATATTAATAGTAATCGGAATCTTTAAAACATATTTGCAGCAGACTTTGGTATTCAAGAATAATTATCACTTGGAAGTTACGTGGACTTCTCATTCGCAATACGAAAACTTTTAGGTGAGGGAAACAATTCATTACATACCATGTATTCGTATAATTTTCTATTTGTTATTGTGCAATGAAAAATATTGTATTGTTTTGTATGTTATGAATATAATTGTTGGATCTAGAAAAGACTGGATGCACTTTAATGATGGTTATAATCCGGTGTTCACTCACAGTAGTGTAAGGGAGATTTTGGTTAAATATTCTATTGGCCGTGAGGAGATCCAGTCCGCCCTGATTGTGAAATCTAACTATTAATATATATTGAAAGATCCAATGATTTTATATTCGTAGATTAGTGATTAACTGTATGGTATTGTTGAATTTCAATTTTGATGGTACATGTTTGAATGTTGGTCTATATGATTCAAATCATTATGATGCTTGGATTATTCCCATTTTATTTCAAGGTATATGCATGCTATAGCAAATGAGACGTCGATTATAATGTAATAATCTGCTTAGAATGAAAGTTATAATTCTATAAATATGTCATGATTAATTCAGCATATTGATTGGCATTGAGCATAGCATTCTCATATTCAGAGCATTGGGTATGAGGGTGCGATCCATGATTGTCACGAAAACCACGACGGTGGTAGTGTTGTTAGCCTCACTTTAAGTGGGAAGACCATTACAGTAGAAGAGATGTGATATCCGTGACAAGTCATGAGGGCTGTTATTTGGTGGTGGGTTGTGTTATCCTCACTTTATGTGGGAAGGCCATTAAGACAATTTTGTGTTATCTTCGATTCGTCGGGAGGCCACCAAATATTAGTAAATGTAATAATGGGTTGGAATATGGTATTTGGCATTGAACATTACATTTTGCAAAAGCATAAGCATGAAATAAATTGTGATTCCTGCTTATTTGAAATATCATTGAGGAAGTAGGAATATCATATGCTATATTTGTGTTATTGTTTTCTTTACTGGGCATGGAGCTCATCCCTTACATTACATGCAATCCCTTGGACTTGGGTCTGAACGATAATCACAATTGAGCTTAGAAGGCGAGGAGTCGATGAAGAATTCGTAAAAACGCTTAGTGCAGAATTTATTATTTAGATTATAAGTTAGTTGTTTATTTGATGTGAGACTTTGAGAAAGTTGTTTATTTGTTTTATTTTTATTTGTGAAAACTTAAATAATAAATTCAAGTATGGATTAAATTTGAGAACGCTTTAATTTGATTGTCATGGGAATATGAGTAAATGACGTGTTTAGAAATCTTTATTTGAGTGCTTTTTTATCCCCTTGAAGTTATTTGGAAGTTCAAATGAGATGTTAAGTCTTCTAGCAGGTTGTGGACTTGAGGAATCTTGGTGGCTTATGAATGTAATTATGTTGGTTTGAATTTAGCCACAGATTTTTTATGTAAGACCCGTTTAGGGCAGCAGGTGATATAATTTTGTACAGTCAGATCACGGCGTCAAGGTGTTGGAAGGCGGGGCGTGACAGTCCGGATCATCCTATAAATGTACATAAGATCGTCCGGACCATCCTCTAGCATGGTCCATACAATCTAAACTCAAGCAACGACTATAAAATTCCATTTCTCTCAGTTAAGATCGTCCGAATCATTATTCATGTGTAAATTCTATCGTTCGAACTAAAAAAATAAATATATATATATATATATATAAGATCGTCTGGACCATCTACTAGAATGGTACAGACGATCTAAACTCTAGCTAACGACTGTAAAATTCCAATCCTCTCAATTAAGATCGTCCGAACCATTATTAAAAACCGTCTGGACGATCTAAACTGAAAAAGTGAGTTTAAGTTTGAATCGCTACCCTTTTCCCCTCTTTACATTTTCGTTCCATCTTCCCCTCTCTAAACCCTTGGAACTGAAATTCCATTTCCAAACCCTTCTCACTCAAACCTCTTTTCAAACCCTTCCAACTCAAAACCCCCTTTCCAAACCCTTCTCCCTCAAACCCCCTTTCCAAAACGTACTACACCAGTATCAAACTACTCCCTTAATATCCTATCTTGGTTCACTGGTAACTCTCTCTGAAGCTACTGGCTCCATCTCCTATCTCAAATCGAATGTAACTCTCTCAATCCCAAGACTCCTCTTTTTTTTTTTTTTAAATAAGTAATATGGATTATATTGAAGGAGGTACATCCACATTTGTTGAAAATGATGAGTTTTATAATGAGAATGAATTTGTAGAGGTATGTTATCCAAGTCGAGAGGATCTGGTCAAGTATATTAAGGAGGTTTCTATTGCATAAGGATTTATAGTTACCATCAAGAGGTCAAGTACTAAAAATAATACCGTTTTTCTTGGTTGCAATAGAGGAGGTACACATCACAACACTGTTAATTTGAAAGATGATGAGAGGAAAAAGAAAGTATTCTCTCGCCTTGTAAATTGTTCATTTGAAGTGAGAGGAAAATAAATTGTTGATGAATCATGGAAGTTGACCATTAAAAATTTGGAGCACAATCATGATCTGTCGAATGTATTATTAGGCCATCCACTGACACGATATTTTTCAGATGAAAAGAAAATAAGGATTATTGAAATAAACAGTAGCAATATACCACCCCGCCAGATTTTGATGACCCTTAGAAATGAAAATCCGGACATTGGAGTGACAAAAACTGATTTGTACAATTTTTTTTTATTCTATTCGGAAAGAATAACTAAGAGGTCATACTTCTATTAAAGCTTTGATTGATGATCTTCAAGAAGGTGGTTTCCAGTACTGGCTTGACTATGACAATGACGGTCACTTCTCTCATCTTTTTTTTTTTGTTAACATCTATTGTTAGTTATACTTACTAAGACCTATACTAATATTTTTCTGATGGATTGCACATACAAAGCCAATAGATATCATATGCCATTGCTTAATATCGTTGGTGTGACAAGTTTAAATACTAACTTCTTCTCATGCTTTGCTTTCATAAGAAATAAGAAATTAGAAGATTATGCATGGGCTCTACAAATGTTCAAAAGGGTTTTATGAGTTGATCACGAATTTCCAGTTTTAGTGACGGATAGAGATTTGGCGTTAAAGAATGCCCTTGATTCGGAGTTCCCTAATACAAAGCATATATTGTGCATTTGGCACATTAACAAAAATATTCTTGCTCGGTACAAACCTCTCTTTCAGAAAGTCGAAGTATGGAATGCGTTTATATCCGAATGGAATGCATTGGTTGAGTCGCCAAGTGAAGAAGCATTTAATGGAGCATTTAAAGTCTTCAAACAAAATTTTAGAAATGATTAACGGGCAATAAACTATATAACAAGTACTTGGATTTCACATAGAAAACAATTCGCTAAGGCATGAATCGGTTGGTGCTTACATTTTCAAAATCGAGCTACTTCTAGGGTTAAAGGTGCCCATGCTGTTTTGAGAAATTATGTAGATACAAGCACTGGTGACCTCCACGTTGTTCGAAGAAAAATATGTAACGCCATTCAAAAACTTTGGATTGCTCATGCTGATTATATTCTTTTATTCGATAAATTGAACTCATTTTGTCTTAAATGAGTTGTATAAGCAATATGCTATGGTGGAATCAAATTCATTTTCTAGTTACTATACTAAAGAATTTGCAGCATCAATGAGTTTACCTTTTATCCACAAAATGAGGTGGATAAAGAAGTTACAGTTACATCATATCCATCCACAATGGAGGATCGACTTGATATCATTGAACGAATCGATCAACAATGAAATGAATCGGCCTGGGAATAAATTAGATGTTGTATTTGAGGGCACTAAGAAAAAATGTGACAATTTGTCTTCATTTGATCAAGATGGGCTCCAAAATCATCTAGAAGATCTTGCCAGCGAAGGTATGTCTATCAGTCATCCTATCCTTCAACATTCTAGAGGACGTCATCCAGGTTCCAAGAATGTAAAGTCCAAAAGTTCTAGAAGACAAGATCCCTCTGCATTTGAGATTGTAGATAATGAAACAAATGCAAGAAGATGCAAGATATACAAGAATATTGGTCATAATTCTAGAACTTGTCCAGATCGTCTTACTTCACAAGCATCAGCATCAGTGAGTGTCGATTTAAATGTTTTGCCTAATGTAGATGATTTTTGTGAATCATTCACAGCGGGTTTGTCTCAAATATCCCAAGTAAGTGATTATAAGAAATTGGTGCATTGTCATATTATTTCTACATAATTATTACAGTGATAAAGACTAACATCTATTCATTTTTTCCACAGCCCGGTGGTTCTTGCAACTTCTATGATGAATCAACATATAACTCTTCTGAGGTGTCCCAAGTAATTTCTTCACACAATTCTTTGTATATTTACATTGTTACAGGTATATAATGTTCTAATGACATTTTTCAAAATGTTATGTAGTGGTCTGGTGAACTTAGAGATACTGGTGATTTCCAGCATTGGTGGAATCAGTGAAGGGTTAAAGGAGTATTCATTGAGCTTCATCGAACATAATGTGTTGGTGCTAGGTCAATATTGTGGTGGTATTGGGTCAATGTCATAAGCATACCTTAGTGTTTTGATTAAAGAAAACCTTTTTTCTAATCAACAGTTAGATTTGCATTTTTATATGGAATTGAATGTTGAGAAACAGAGAAAATGAAGGATTCCTGATCTGGCAGGAGAAATCCAGTTTAGATCCTTTGGCAATTTAACTAGCAAAATGAATGGAGAAAATCTATTCAAATAATTTTTGCTTTTTATATTTTTTTCCACCACATCCCCTTTTGGGTTCATGTCATAAGCATACCTTTGGTAATTTAAATGAAACAATGAACCTTTTCAAAAAATTGCCTTGAATGGGTTTAATTTGTGACATTTTAAGTCTCCCTACACCTACAGGGTGGGTTTGGCAGTTTATCAAATCGAATGGGTATGTCATTTACAAATTTGAGATCGGATTGCTAGCAAATACTCTTGGGTCTATCTTTCCATTGTAAATAGATCTATGAAGATTTCATTCTATCAATCCAAGCCATATAGAACACGTTCATTCAAAACATATATAGAACATTTTCATTTGAAAATAGGAAAATTAGAAAATCATTTCCTTTACATGTCCTTATCAAAATATGAAAATTACAATATCTATCCCATTTTTCATGTCATCAAAATGAAGAACTATGGGGAGCCAGAAGCTTCTGCAGATGTATCAGGAACAGTCGGAGGATGAGTAGAGACAGAAGCAGGTGCAGGTGTTGTAGCAACATCCTTAGGAACAGTGGAGACAAAAGCAGATGCAGGTGTAGCAGCAGATGGTGGTCCAGAAGCAGATGTAGATGTTGCAGCAGGTGGTGGTCCAGAAGCTTGTGCATGTGCAGAAGTGAAGGCAGAAGTTGATGCATATGGAGCAAATCCAGTCAGGATAGTAGTGGAGCCACGACTTGGTGGACCTACAAAACAACGGAGTACACCTTCACCAGGTCCTACATGTGGGTATTCTATTTCTCTGAGCAATTAAAACAGACAAACTCATATTATCTACCACTTGGAGAGGCAAAGTATTAATCCTTGTATCTTGACTCTACATACATTCGTAGATGTCATCAAATTTCTTATTCATGTTGTCGTTCAGAGCAGAAATGCTGTCAAGAATCTGCTAAACCTGAGGTGCCTGAACTTCATGTGCCTCAAGTTCAGGTACCTAAACTACAAGTTCCTTTTCTGCTTTGAGAAACCACCGATTCTGTGCATTGCCGAGTCTAAATCCCATTTTCTTCAAAGTGACCTGACCAAAGGTATCAGTGGGTGTCATAGCTATTTTATCTTCAGGAGGAAGAGGGATTTTGCGTTTTCCAAAGAAGTAAGAAAGCATAAGACCATATGGAAGACTACATTTTTTTCTCTTAAGGCAAGCTTGCATGTGACTTACAATTATATAAGAGAGGGAGATTTGCTTGCCATTCATGATGCACCAGATGAGAAAAACATCGAAGCAGGACACATGCTTACTATGCCATTTTCTAGGAAAAATATTATTTGCAATAATGTGATGGATGATTCAGGCATCAACTGATAGATCCGTCAGTCCGGGCTTATCATCTTCGGTAATATCAGTGAGCCCACACATTTGCTTGAGGGTGCCCAAAGCAGTGAAGCCATCAACATCGGTAGGTGATGTATTTGTTCCATACTTAACAATTGTGGCCTTGGGGAGATTGAACATAATGTCCAATCTGTAATGACCCGACCCGGAGTAGCAAGTCAATGAGTAGTATTAGTTTAGTAAACTAATATTGTTTATGCAAAATTATTATTTTATTTTAAGGGAATGGAAAATTTATTTATTAAATTAGAATTTAATCTCAAAGGTTAGAATTTTAATTGGAATTATACAATTAGAAATTTATAATTTTGGGTGGGCTATGGGAGCTACACCCGTTGGTTGATTTTACAATAGAAATTAGCTTTATCAAAATTCTCACATTAAAATTTATTTAGGTAGATGTATATTTATTATATACATATGTTGGGTTAATAAAAAAGGGTACCCAAACCGTGTGGGCCCTTGGAGACCCACACCCGTGAATCCCATTCAAGGTAAAACACTCACTTATCCTAATAAATCTTTAACTCTCAATGGAAATAAACACCTTTTTCGTTTCCCACTTTCTTTCCCCAAAACGGCAGCCAACCCTATTCCCCTTTGCCATAGCCGATTCCCTCTCCCAATCCTAGTTTCTTCTGGAATAATCCAGCCGACTCCGTTCCTATATGAATCCATGCGATGGCAGACATATCTCTTCTCCTATTTTCGAACTTCTCAAAGCATCGGTATGATCCTTGGATTCCCCCTCCAACCTGGTTTTGCCCTTGCTGTTTGCTCCCCCTAGCCGGCGTATGAAAGCTGTTGTTCTCTCTCCCGGCTGAGCAGCTAGCCCCTCTATTCGACTCCTTCAGATCCATCGTCCCCTCAAGGAAATAGTTTTGTGTCCAATCGGTTAAGGTAGGCCTCCTTGCTTCATCTTTTTTCTTTATTTACCTTATTTTGATCCTTGAGAAGGAATTATGAGATTAGATAAACCAATAAACTTTGATGTTTGGGTTTGCCTTGGGCCAAAACCATCGCTTCTTGAACCAGATCTAAACCTTAGCCACCAGTGTGTTGAAGGGCAACTTTACTCATAAAAGGAAACTATACTTGTACTGTTTATACTTGAGACTGATTTTCAGTCTTCAAAACTGTTTGATTGAGGACTGTCTCTATTTTACCTAAACTAAAACCTTTGACCCAATCCTCTATTCATTGGCTCTACTTTCTATTATGCAGATAATTTTATCAGAGATGGCTTACATTTGATTGAGTAATTTCTTTTAAATGGATCTTGCTAGTGAATTGAATTCAACTACCTGTATACTTCAACTTTGTCAATTTTGTTGTCTTTGAGGTGGGAGTACTTTGCTGTTATTTCCATAACTTGTGTATTGGGTGTTATCGGTATTTTTATATCTTGATTTTATTTATGCTTTACTTTTATTTTAAAGGCATATTGTTATGTGTTATTATTGTTATGATGTGATGATGATTTATTTGATATATCTGGTATGATTATGTGATTAGGATATTATGGTAATGAAGCAAGTGTGGCCAATGACTAGTACCGGTTCTGGATTATTATGTAAGTTTTGTATGCCCCAAAGAACCTGGTCGGACCCTTCAAATTGATTGAGATCACATCACATGTGAATTATCTCTATGCTATGTATACCTTGATAGTTAAATGTATATGTATGAGTGTTCTTGGTCACACAACATAATTGATTGGGACTATAAAGCTGTGTGTACATAAGATGTGTTTCTATGTGTATTTGGGTTATTAAGTCTATGGGTGAGACTTGAGGATTGATTTGATAAGTGTGGAGGTTTATCGTTTGATGATTGTGTGGGCCAATGGTGAGATTGTGAATGTTCCTCGAGTTTGCAATTGAGAATTCTATATTGGTAGATGTGTATTGTATGGAGGAGTTTGATACTCATAGATTGATATGAATAATTGTGATATATCGAGTGGTGTAGGCCACATGAGATTGTGCGATGTGTTAGCCACTTGTAGAGGATATATCTGATCACTGAGATGTCGATTGATGTGTTCGTTGGATTTGGGTTCCACGTGTTGGATTGTAGTGCATGGGCCTTATGTGTGATGGGCCGTACGTTGTATTCACGGTGACGTATGTTTAGGCGGCATTATGTATCAGATTATTGATTGTTATAAGTGGCTTGTCAGGAAAGATCCCATGTGTGAGATTTGATTAAGAGAGTGATACTATTTTGTCTTTTTGATGGGGATGTGTGAGGCCAAAAGACCCAACAGTCCTTGTGGGCGAGTGATGGATGAGCATAGGCTACCACACTGGCGAGCTACCTCACTGATAGGCTACAGGTGAGGGTTGAGGTTTTTACTAATCCCATATCAAGAGCAGATCAGTGAACGCAATGTCTAATAAATGGATTTGAGAGTATCACTGTACTAGGTGAAATGAGTTCTTGTGGAGTTGATAGTATGATAAGTTACACTGTTTAGTTGGTTAAGTTGATGATCGAGTACTTAAAACTATGAGGTATTGATGGATATGAGTGTTATGAGTATGATTTCAAGATAGATACGTTTAAGTGAGTTATGTTGTGGTGTTCATGTGTGTGTTGTTTATATGATATTGAATAGTGTTGGATATTCGCCTTTTTATTAAATATTATTGTATGTGGGTTTCATATTGTTTATTTGTACCCCTACTGAGCTAATTTCAGGTGATAGCTGAGGAGTGACGATTCAACCTTCGGAGATGGTGACGTGGTACTGAATCAAGGATAAATGTTTAATTTCTTAGCATAGTTGTAGATTCATGCGAGTGAATTTATTTATTTGGTAATATTTATTTTGAGACTCGCTTAGTTGATTTGAATAAATTGAGAACCTTGAGGATATTGTTTTTGTTTTATTTTATGGAATAAGATGTGAGCAGTGAGGTTAGATTCGATGTTGATAGTATATGTTATTTATTTCATATTGTCGATGACATTATGATTCATGCGATTTGTAAAAATTGGGCTTCAAGGATTTGATGGCTTTGTTATTTCATTTATAATCTTAAAAAAAAAAAGATATACTTATTTTCCCCCAGCTACAAATCTGTGATGCAAGACCTGTTAGATGTGTGATGCGTTGGGTGACGCCCGTTCAGTCTGCAGTTAAGCGGGCCACGACCCATTTAGGCTGTATAAAGGGGCGGGGCGTTACACAATCTATCACACGAAAAAAATATTTCACAACCTCGGACTTTAGATTCAATGGAGTATTCATCCCTCGATTTTATGTTTGCATAAAATTCCTTTACTAAAGTAGGATACATATCTGATTTTATTTCTAAGAATTTTTTCCAACGAAGGGATTTAAAATACTCTTTGGTTTTCAGTTCAAATGTTGGAAAAAAGGAAAGATCAATGATTTTACCAAAGAGATAGGGTCGAGTGGACAAATCATCTTTGTAGAGAGTGACAACTTCCTCAGAGATGAAATGATTGGTGTCGAAGGTAGGATTTTTCCTCTATTTCTTCTGCGTGTTTGTAGAGGTAGATTTCCCTTTCTCTTCGATGAGCCTGAATTTGATGCCATGTGTATGTGGAAAGTTGAAGGTTGTAGGTGGAAGGTGGAAGGTCGAAGTTCGAAGGTCGAAAGTGAGGGAGTTGAGTGAGATTTTTCCTTTCCACGTCCGAAATCCATCGAACGATTGGGGGAAGTGAGAAATCGATCGAACGATTGGGGAAAGGGAGAGGAATCGTTCGCACCTTCGGGGGAGATCTATTTTTCGTTTGGAGGAAGGGAGAAAGTCCTTCGAATGAAGAGGAAGAAGTGGAATTGGATAAAATTAGTTTTAAGTTTCGTTCGGCCCATGTATATAACTTATATAAATTGTCCAGACGATGCATAAGCATGGTCCGGACGATTTTAACTGAGAGGAATGAAATTTTACAGTTGTAGCTTCAGTTCAGATCGTTCGGACCATGCTAGTAGATGGTCCGGACAACGGTAGAATTTACACATGAATAATAGTCCGGACGATTTTAACTGATGTCGTAGCTTCAGTTCACATCGTCCAGACCATGCTAGTGTATGGTCCGGACTATCTTATATATATACTTATTCTTTAGTTCGGACGATATGATTTACGCATGAACTATGGTCTGAATGATTTTATAGTACGAACGAAGGAAAAATGTTCTTATCTCACATTTGGACCACACTGACACAGAAGGGCAAAATGGTAATTTCCTTCAACATTTTGAAAACCCGTATCTCCATAAAGAAAAAACCCGTGTCTAAATGCCCACCATATATATATATATATATAATTTTATGTAGCACTTCCTTTATCCGTTTAATAGAACTATTATATTTTAATATCAGAAAATATTTTTTAATCTTTAAATTTTCATCTTTCTATCGGGATCACTTCAATCCCATGTGATGAGTCTATACGTAGATATGAAGGAAAAATGAAACAATTTAATCAAATCAACAAATTCACTTTTTTCTCTCTATAGATTCTAATAACTTTGAATGATTCATTAAATAATTTATTGTTCTATTATTTATTTAGGTGCCCCATATAGACACTTGGAAAATCTGCCTCTACACACCTGATTTCAAAAAATCGGATGAAATTACCATTCTACCCCTCCGTGTATATTCATCTGAACAAACTGTCAGTTAATTTTCAGTTCGTTAGGATGAATATACTCATTAGAACGAACAAATTAGTGTAATTTCAGTTTGTTCGGATGAGTATATTCATCCGAACGAACTGAAATATACTGATTTGTTCGTTCGAAAAAGTGAACTTATGTATGTTCATTCGTTCGAAAAGTGATTATTCGAACGAATGTGCCTTCTCATTCAGTTCCTCAATGTAATACCCCAGCCCAATTTAGGAGTTAATTATGATTAATCGTGATTAATTAAATAATTTTTATCCGTTAATTATGAAATATTTTTCTCTAATCGTAAAGTGTATCAAATAAGTTTTTCAACGGATCTAAGTTTGACTTGATCCGAATCCGGTAACTCTTCTAATTAAGTTTCAAAGATATATGGGTGAGTTACGAATATTATAATAATATTATTTTAGGCTTAAACCTTAGCTGCTGTATAAACTCAGTCATTTGACTTAGTTTGAACTTCAAATTTTAGATTATGCATTATTTTTAAATTGCAGACCTAATGACATGCTAATCTCGTTATAATTTCGCTAATTTATTTTACCCCAAAATTTTAAAGTGGTAAAACCCCAATTTGACAGGGTAGAGGAAGTCCTAAAAATATATAGAGAGAGTCAGTACTCAATCTTTATTATAACTAAGTTGTTTATTTCTTTATACTCTAAAATAGTTAGTTTTTTATATTTATTTTAAGCCGTGAAATATTAGCCGTTGAATATTCTTTCACTTGGAAAATGTGATTTTTGACCTCAAAACACTTAAAACTTTAGAATGATTTTATCAGACAAATTTACTCTATCAAACTATAAGGTTGGATACTTTCAAAAAGAATCATGAACATTAGAAGATTTTGTTAAAACGGTGATTTTTAGCAAAAACACTGGGTTTTTTAGATAGATTTCACTCCAAATTTTACTACCATACTCAGTTTTTAATACCTGATTTACTGAACCAATTGTATCAATTTAATAAGACCCTGAAATATCCCGATAAAAGAAAGGACATAGATGTAAATAGTAAAAAGAATAAACTAATATTATATTATAAAACAATATCACAAACCAGATGAATGATAAGTTTCAAAGCTACGGATGTAGCTTGTAGCTGTGCTGGAAGATTACAACACCGCTAATTACCTATGCGGTTGGTGACAGTTGTAATAATAATTATAAAATATGTAATAATAAATGCACAAGTTATCAAAATCTTAAAGCTAACGAATAGCTTAGGCAACCTGTATGATTAAAAAAAATGTAAACAGTTGCCTATAAATAGGAGTAATCGGCGAAGAAGCCAGAATGTAAAGAAAAAAAAAAAAACACTCCTATGCCGTTTTGCTCTCTCTCCCTCTTTCAAAAACAGCAAGCTCTCTCTCTCCTATTTTCTTTTCTTCCTCTTATTTTTCTTGCTTTGGCCATACCAGCAGCAGCCGAACGTTCGGGTTTCCCGTATTCTTTTAAGGGTTTTCAAATTTAGTCAATCTTATACAGAATTTTGTACCCAAGGTATCGAAATAATTCTATTTTTATTTTTAACTCCATAGCAAGTTAGGAGTAAAATAGCTTAATATTGGGGTTAAAAAAAATGAGATTTTTTTTAAATAGAGGAAAAATAGATTTCCTCTTAAAATTTAAATTTTACCTTCAAGATTCGTATTATTTTACGTTCAAAATATAATTTTTGACCCTAAGTAAAATCGGGGAAAAGATTAACCCGAGCTGATTATTGTGTGTTTATTTTTCTGCCTTTTGTGTTTAAATTCCTGTACTTTACCCTCTGGGCCAAATTCTCAATACGTCTTCATGGTCCTTCTTCCAGAAGACAATACGAGGATAGGGCACTGAGTACTTTTATTTACTTTACTGTCTCTTTACCCTCTGAGCCATATTCTCAATCGTCTCTATGGTCCTTCTTCCAGAAGACAATACGAGGATAGGGCACTGAGTACTTTTATTTACTTTACTCTCTCTGTACCCTCTGGGCCTCTCAGAATACGTCTCCATGGTTCTTTCTCCAGAAGACAATACGAGGGAAGGCACTGAGTACTTTATATTTTTCATTTTATTGTAATGTTTTGGATGGCTGACAACTAACTTTCTAACATAAGTTAAAGGAGTAGAAAGAGCCTAGGTGATTCATTACACATATCATGTTTTCTGGAAAAATAGCACGGAGTTTGGGAAATTATTATGTGTATATACTGACAAATAGAAAATTTATACATTTTACTCTATCTTACAGATTTTCTGTGAAAAACTCAACCGGAGAAGGTGAGGAGACTCGAACCAACACTTGTATTGTGTTATATGTTAAACCCACTAATACCAGACTGAAATGGGACCCATGGTCAATTAAAGATAAAAAAGGCTATATAGGTCCAGAATACGAGACCTGACATTGCCTACATGTAAGGGATGTAAATGTTCTAACTTTTTAGAACGTAGGCGTTAAAATGGTGTCGGCGAGTCGAGGACTTATAATCTCTAATGCAGTATAGACCCATGGAGTGTCTGGGAATTGTCGGGTAAAAAGTGGGTGAAGGCATTCGTGTTATTAAATCCAGTTTTACATGTTGTGTGATATTGATTATTTTATTGATCTCTTGTATTGGTATTGGATACACCAAATGGTAAGGCTGAAATATGGTGATTCTCTCAGAATAAGTCCATGTGTAAGGAGGGCACTGGAAATCATGCATTTGACATTTGCATGTGATAATTATGTTCATAAGTTAAATCTGTGGAAGATAATAACTTTGTAAAGTTTGATATTTGCCGTTGAACTATAATTACTGAGATTAGCCGAACACCGTTTGCGAACCGTTGGGTTGGCCGTGTTAGTAGGCTGTTGTCGACCGCCATCAACCGTTATGCACTAACAAGTTGCTATATTATTTCCGTGGAGGAATTAATATTAGTTCTGGCTGGAACTCTAAATGGGGGCTGACCCCGGTGTTGTAACATGGCTGGGGACCTACCCCGTTGTTAACAATACAATATGAATAAAAACCTTAGAAGGCGATCCTAGGGTGAAAATGGGATATGCTAATAACATGCATTTTTATGACATGCATTGCTTATGTATTGTTGCATTACAATAATTGGATTTTATGGTGAGTTCTCCCCACTGGGCTGTTGCTCACGTCCCTTACAATGCAGGATCTGAAATAGATGAGGGATTGGAGGGACCAGTGGTGCCTCGTTGAAAGTCAGAACTTAGAAGTTCCTAAGGTTTTCCCCATGTGGAAACCATTTGCCTGCTTGAATACGTTTAAGTATTTGTAATAAATATGCCTCATTTGGCATAAGAAACTTATGTCTGTAAGTTTTAATGTCGTATACATTATATCCACTATGCTTTCGTGCGTAACGCTGATGAGATAAATGAAAATATTCGTTGTGTAATATGAGTTGTATATGGGGACATATGGTATATGTTTGAGTCCATGTGTGAAAAGCACGTTTGATATTTTCTATGATCGGATTTTGGTAAACTTGAAGATCCAGCCCAGTTATGACATTGGGTGATTAGAGTTTATTGTTTAAAAAAAAAAAAATTAGTCGCGTTCCGGGCCCACATCTGGGTTTGGGGTGTGACACTCAAGCTTGTGCTCTTCAGACTTGGCCCATGTTCTATCTACATTCCCATATTCCTCAAGTTTGTACTCTTCAGACTTGGCCCATGTTTTGGCTGCATCCCCATATTCAGCTGCTTTGATTTGAGATCTGCCAGCAAACATGGCACTACTTTCCCTTTTCAAGATAGAATCCGAAATAGCACACCAAGAACATGTACTGTAGGAGTTTCCAAAATTATTTTTATGAATTACTGACTAATACTTGGTATCTCAAGAACCAGCTCTCCATTGTGTGTCTTATGCACCACATTTACTCCAGACATTTACCATGTTCAATTGTGTGTCTTGTATACCACATTTATTCCAGCATTCTTTGACATTTACCATGTCACATTGTGTGTCTTGTGCACCACATTTATTCTAGCATTCTTTGACATTTTCCATATTCAATTGCTTGTCTTGTGCACCACACATTTACTCTAGCATTCTTTGACATTTACAATGTCACATTGTTTACTCATTAAAGGAACATACTATTTTTAGGGTATATCCAAACTGATCATTCGAACAAATGAACATATATAAGTTCATTCGTCTGAACGAACTGAAATTGCATACTCATCCGTATGACTGAAATTACACTGACATGTTCGTTTGGATGAGTATATTCATTCAAACGAACAGAAATTACACTACAGTTTGCTCGGACGAGTATATTCACTCGAACAAACTGGAAATGAACTGACAGTCCGTTCGGGTGATAGAACACAGATGGGTAGAATGGTAATTTTACCCGATTTTTTGAAATCGGGTGTATAGAGGCAGATTTTCCAGGTGTCTATATGGGACGCCTTTATTTAATATCTAAACTTTCACTTTGATATGGGGCCTATTTTGTCACAACGTAGTAGTTTATTGAAAGGTCTATTCATGATTATTCGATCATGTAAAAATCTATCACAACTGAATCAAATAAAATAATGTTTTTAAATTCTTTAAATTTTGATGAGTTTATTTTAACCTCCAACTTCTTTAGGTGAAAGGCAACCAGTTGAGTTATACCTATATAGATAAATTTTCTTCTCTAAATTTTGATGACTTTGAATTATTTTCTTCTCTGAACTTTCAATATCTATGTGGGGACTCCTTGATGTAGTATAGGGTCTTGAGATAAGGATTTTAAATTTAAGATAGATCAAGAAAAATTCAAATTTGAGTTTTAAGGGACTCTTAAAGAAAACCCAAATACAAAATCTAGTTGAGGGATTGGATTTTTAGGTTTACTCTAGGAGTCTAGGCTAGTCAAACCTATGGGAAGATCACACTTTAGAAATTGGCCTGATGAGAGAGATTAAACTCTTTAGGAAGAAATCGAAATAAAATTTCGGCCAAAATCTTAACTTGGATATGCAAAATTGCACCATGAATTTTATACACAGAATGAATAATGAATTTAAAAAAATTAAAATTACACAATTAAGATTTAATTAAATAAAAAATAAATAAAAATCATAAAATAAAATAGATACAAGGAGAATATAAAGTTGCAAACTCAAAACTAGATGATCTATAGCCAATCGTGCCAACTTTATTTAGTAAAAAAACTTACATTAAACACTGCCACTTAGTGACATAAGACACTAATCTCAAAATTAATTCTAGACGTACGTGTCTAAGAAAGAAATAGGGTGCAAGAAAAGTAATGGGTTGGGTTGGATATTTATATATTTCAGGTCAGTTCAGGTTGAGAAAGGACAAATTCGCATAAAATTTAGATCGAATTAGATTAAATTTTTTTAAATCGACTCAACCTGATCCAAATTTCTTATATAAAACACTTCATCCTCAAAACCCTAATTCTCTTTAGTTATTTCTGTCGTTTCCTGCATTCGTCTGTGCACTGTAAACCCCCCACTTGATTTGTTAGGATTTGGTAGTCTAGATCTTTATTTTTTGAATGTATAAATTCCTCATTTTCTGCGCAACTGTTGTGCATTATTTTCTGATACTTTCACAGTTCTGTCTTTTCTTTTTCTTTTTTTAAGAATTTCATCCGATGATAAATCGGGCATACTGATACTTCAATTAGTGTGGTTGGTTATTGAAGCTCTCAGCTATTTGCAAACATACACTCACTGAAGAACCATGTCCTGGTAAATAAATTAAAGCAATATAAACGGGCTGGATTGCAGGTCCAATTCGGGTTGGACTGAGTCAGGTCAGCACTCGAATTCAGCCGGGTCATTAATTCTGTTAGGGTTGGGTTGTCGACTCGGGTCAGGTTCAGCCATCTTTTACATGAATTAAGATTGGATTTATCAAAATCTGACCCGACCGCCCAAGTTTCAACCCTTGAAAGAAAGAAGAAGAAAAACTCCTGGGTTAGATTACTTAGCTAAGAGATGACGTGAAATCCACGAGGGTATCGTATGAAATTTTTCCTCTTTCTTTCTTAGTTGGTCAAACTTGATCATAAAGGAAAGGGGCGAGATCTAAATACCCAAAAACAAGGTCTTAAATCCATATCCCATGCCTTGGCCCCTCCATTTGTTAATAGTTTGGCTCTAAATCCTTCTAAAAATGTATCATTTTGGACCAATCAAATTTGTCATGGACTTCCACTGCCATCTCAACAATTTCATCTAACTCATCCTTTGAGATGTTTGCCATCACTACTGTAGAGCTAGACAAAAAAATTGGTGTGCCGTTATGCCTGTATCAATGCACTGATATGTGATTCTCCCCTTTGATTTTTTTTCAAAAAATCCAAAAAATAATAGAAAATCAATAAAATTCTAGACTTCATTTCTATATAATTATATCACTATTTCACAATCATTTAGCTATTTAAATGTAATTTTGAAATTATGAAATTGAGAATTTTAAAATAATTTTTTATAACTTAAAAAGAATGACAGAAAACGTTAAGTTCTAAGTTATTTTAAATTATTATTAGATTAATAGTACTTCCTATTGTTACGGACAGTTTCAGGTTGAACTTGCTTAGTTGCGTTATTTGCATGCATATGACGTGGAACGAAATTATCTTTTATCCCCACGACATTGAATGACGTCGGCGTGTTTATCCCTCAGTCATTTAGAAAAAAAAAAGTTTTTTTTTTTTTTTAAAAAAGACGGATGGATGAAATATCATTTGCACTAGACACTAATATTTTAAATTTAAGATAGATGAAGAAATATTCAAATTTGACTTTAAAGGGACTCTAAAAGAAAACCCAAATACAAAATCTACTTAATGGATTGGATTTTTAGGTCTACTCTAGGGTAGTCAAACCTATGGGAAGCGCTATCTTAGCTCATAGACAATTTAGAAATTAGATCAAATTTTTTACAAAGAAATCGAAATAAAATTTCAGCCAAAATCTTACCTTGGATAGGCAAAATTGCACCATGAATTTTATACACAGAATGAATACGAAGTTTTTAAAAATTAAAATTACACAATTAAGATTAAATTAAATAAAAACTAATTTAATAAAAAAATCATAAAACAAAATAGATACAAGGAGAAATTAATTTAATAAAAAAAATCATAACATTAATTTGTTTCCTACTTATTTTTTCTAAATGAATTTTTTTAGCGTTTCGGATACCATATCAGCTGAGAATGGAGTATTTTTATTTTTCTCAAAACACCCTCTCTGACAAGTTGTTACAGCCGATGAAGGAAAAAAACGACATAAAACCACGATGGAGTCAATATGAGCTTTACAAAAAAAAAAAAATTCAGTGTTACAAACAAAATATTGAATGTGGACTGCAACGATACAATCAATACACGGTCAGTATCAGCCACAACGCCCTGTTGCATAGCGGCCGCAACATATCGGGTCCATGATAAATCCGATATGATTCAACCGAGTTTCATTTGATGGTCCGACTAAAAAGATCTATGCAAACATTTGAAGTCCAACAAAAATCACTGTAACTCTATTATGAAAATATGTTTCTAAAGAGTTTCAAATTTGATGATTTCAATTTTTTTTAATCCCTAAACTCTCGAACTATACATGGGGTCCGCATTGGTCATGTATGATAGCTCTAGTGCAAAGGTCTATGTCCTGAGTTGCAAAATATTTGCTCCTGGCAGAGACCAACAAAATTCAACTGATACTTAGTATTTTTAAAAAACACATTTCCAACACAAGACCAAACCAAAAAATTCGGTCAAAAATTTGAATTTGGTTGAAATTTGTAAGTGAGTTTATGCGTAAATATTATGTTTAAAAGAAATCAACTTGATTGGATCAATAAATCAATATTTATTAAGCTCTCCAATTTTTTTTGTTTTAAATTATATTATTATATTTTTTTGAACATTTTCATGGGATATGAGGTTCAATTTGACCCTATATAATAAGTCAATTGAAAAGTTCTATATATGAATATGGAAGTCAATAATATTCTAAAAAAAATCAACACAATTGGCATCATTTTTTATTGTTATTTCTTAATGCATAAATTAAGGAAAGTGGGTATAATCACGTGGAACAAAACCTCCTTATACACGACTAAACTTGCTTCCCTTGATGGAAGAGGATCACTCGTGGACGACATAGAAATTCGTTACTCCGTTGCACAAGGATTGCATGGCCCCCAAAATATGATCCAACCCAATTACTAGAAAATGGATTTGGACCCATACCTTAAAGACCTAAGCTCTTATTTTGTCAATTTTCAACCCAAACTCTCCAAATTGAGTAATTCTTTAAGCAATCAATTTATGTAAATGATAATCCATGAGATCCCACGTTAGTGGTGAGACTAATCCACAAATATATCCCACATTAGGTAGCTCCAAAGGAGAGTCAAACTCGAGACTTCTAGTCTATTCCTAGAAGCTTGAGCCAACTGAGCTATACCCAAGCAAGTTGGGTCATGTTTTTATTTTTATTTGGATTAGGAATCATGTAATATTCTGACTTCGTTCTCCTCTTCTTTGTGGGCTTTGTTCGTTGTTGACAGTTCCATCTCAGGCATTATTCCCCCTCTCCTACTCCTGTACCCTTCTTAATGAAATTTCTCAATGAATACTTCAGTAAGCAGCTAAAGAAGAATGAATGAATGAAAAAAGAGAAGGTAATGGACCTTAGCCTATATTGGCCCCTGGCAGGCTGAAGTCACCTGTGTTATGCTTGACATTGCAAAGAGGAAGGGAAGAAAAAAGACAGAACGAAGAAAACGATAAGAGAAACAAAATGAAAGAGAAAAAGAGAATGAGAGAAAAGATCAGAGAAGATGCTGGTCACCTTAGGAAGGACCCAATCGGGCTATCAAGTGATGAGGTAGGCATGTGAGGGGAGAGAAGAAGAAAGATGACGTAGCAAGATGATGAAAAATAGAGAAGAAAAAAGTGGAAAAAAAGAGAGCAAGAAAAGCTCCAAAGTTTTAACCAAAGGGGTTGGATTTATAGTCAGGAACCCGCCCTAGGAAACGGTAGTCTTGAGTTCGATCCCACTCCATCCCAAAGGATCACTACCCATAGAATTATCCAGTGTGTGTGGATAAGGATGTTTGTACATGCTTTGAGGATTAATAGGGTGTTCTAAGAGATCTGTACACCTTGGTCATAAAAAACGGGCTACAAAGTCCTTACTCTATACAATTGAAGAAGAAAAGTGGACGGAAACCAATGGCACTAAGCATGTGAGTGTGTTGATATATGGTGCATGTAAGAGAGCATCAGTGATGGGCAGGGTGTCTATCTATAGGCCCTTGAGTGGATCAGCTGGGTCCTAGTTAGTGATTGCTTTTACTGACCAGAGCCAAAGCATCGATTTGCAAGTTTCCAGTACCCATCCGGTGGTTGGAGATGGTGCTTAGGAATGGATGGTTGAATCATTGCGTTTAATTGAATGCAGTAAAGGCACTGTAACCATCACTGCCTTGGACAACTTTCCACCTGTTACCAGTTATTGTAGATACCTGTCATTCTGCAGGTCAATAGGAAAAAGGCAGTGAAGCTTTTACTGCCTTTTGCCTAAATTGAAGTGGTTCTAGAATTCAGCAGCAAACTATTTAGGGGATCGTTACCCATGTTAAGATGATTTTGGTTGTGCACACTTCAAACAATGGTTTTGTTGAGTCCCCACCTTTGAAAATCACTTTATAAGACACTTGTTTCAGATAAAGAACCAAAATAGGCCTACACATCCATCATTATGGCCATTTCAAAAGATGGGACCCACTCTCTTGCATCACCTGTTAAAAAGCCCACCTTTTAAGCCAGAGCCTTTGCTAGACCTCCTCATATGCAACATGTATGCATGTATGGGTGGTGCCTATTGTGGGACCCACTGCACAACACAGTTAACTATGTGAGACTCACCTCTGGACATAGTTGACCAAAATCATCATTGTTTGGAAAGTTGACTTTAACAAGCTATGTAATTTAGTGTAACTGATTATTCTTTTACTTCTTTCTTTTTTAGCCATTATAATTGGCTCCTTCTAATCTATTTACATGTACTCTCCTTCGATTATAATACACAATACATTCAATATACAAAAGAGAGATTTCCTATCCACAATTTCTCTCTTCTTTTCCTTTTTTCTTATTATTATATTCAACATGGTATCAGTTTGAATGATCTTCTGGACACTGTAAGGAGATATGTTGTCCATTTTACTGTTCTTCGCCGGTGTCATTGTTCATCGCTAGAATCTGAAGTCGCTTTTTGGCTCCAATCTTTGAGGACTACTGTAGTGGACCCTCTTCTTTGCTCTCCCTTCTTCAGACATACTTGCAAGGATTTCTAGTCGTTTACAGACTTCCAAGAAATCTACTGTCGCTGGTCCTCTGTACCATTTTTTTTCTCAACCGTACATCTCTTCTCCAGCGAGGCGTCTGCCAACAGGACTCCTCATACCCCTGTTGTTTTTCCAAGGTCTATCCATCTGTGTCGCCAGATCTACCATTTGGACTGCGTGGGACCCCCCTTTGTCCAGCCTTTGCCATTGGTACCTAGGACACAAAAAACCCATTTTTCTGGGTTTTTTCCTTCAATCCAAAAGGATACTGACCTTCTGCAACTTGGATCAACACTACTGTTGTCGCCCCTGCATCAGGTTTCCATCGCACTTGGAGGCCCCGCCTTCCATCACCGGTGGGCCCCTATTTGCTGCCATTTTCTATTGCTACCTGGGACGTCTTTGAAGCCAATTTTTGAGTATTTTCATATAGATCTGAATGTGACCAGCCCTTTTCCACTTGGGTTTTGCACCTTCACATTCACCCCTGCCTCTGTGTTGTATCTATGAGGCTCTCGATTCGGCTTGTGACTTCTGCAGCAATCTTCCTCTCGGAAACTACTGCTGCTGGTGTTGCCCTCACCAGTCTTCGACATCTCTCCGGCTTCCACTTTTGGTTGTGCATGGTTGCAACCTGCACTGTTATTTATTGCAAGACGACCCGTAGGAACACTAGAGGCCTATGGACGAAGGGTAGTCGTTTTTGCACATATTGCAAGATGACCAACCGTTCCGTTGCTTCATGCTTCCAACATCATGGCCAGCCACAACAAGCTCATCTCTCCGCTGCCTCTCCTGTTGCTCTTTCTTCTAATGTGGCTCCCCAGTGACTAGACAGGACTTCAACTTATTACTGCAACGACTAAAGCATCTTCAATCCTCTAGGGTCTCTACTGTTGTGTCCTCGAAATCAGGTACTAAGCCCCTCGGCCACCATGCCTCATCCATTCTTGGATTATTGATTCTGGGCCCACTTACCATATGGTTGGATATGTCTAACCTTGTCTCTTCCCTTTTCCTAGTTTCATATGGTAAGGTCAAACTATCCAATCAGTCATTTACTTATGTTACTGGTATTGGCATAGTCCATGTCTCTCCTACTTTGACCCTATCCTCAATTTTGCATGTTCCCAATCTATGATGTAATTTATTATCTATTAGTACCCTTAATAAAGCATTGAATTACTCAATCACCTTCTTTACTTCTCACTGTGTCTTCCAAGATCTGTTAACGAAGCAGATAATTGATGAGGGTTGTGCAGTTGACAGCTTATACTTCCTAGATTCTCATCCTACCACATTATCTGGAGCTTGTGCAACCTCCTCCTTGGACGATGTGTGGCTTTGGCATTGTCAAATAGGGCATCCCTGATTCTCTTTTGAAGCAACTTGTTCCATCTATCTTTCTCAAATTTTGATTGTGAAAATTGCCAATATAACAAACACAGTAAACCTGCATTTCCATCCTTTCCTCATAAACATACCTCTACCTTATTTTCTTTTATACATTCTGATGTCTGGCAATCTCATTTTGTTTTCCGCACTGGTTTTTGTTATTTTGTCACATTTATTGATGATTATTCTCAAATGACATGGATATATATGATGAAACACAAGTCGGAGGTCTTTCATCACTTTTGCAACTTTCACCATTGGGTTCAAAACAATTTTTCATGTAAAATTAAAATTTTGAGTATTGATAATGGGGGAAAATATTTGCCGCACTCTTTTGTCCAATTTTTGCAAGACCATGGTACATAGTCTCAACTTTCTTGTCCATCTACGCCTCAACAAAATGGTGTAGCTGAACGGAAAAATCGTCACCTCTTTGAGATTACCCGCTCCCTTCTTTTTACCATGCATGTCCCAAGTCATATTGGTCTGAAGTTGTTTCAACCTCCTTAACCGCATGCCATCCCGAGTGCTACAAAACAAATCCCCTCTTGACCTTATCTCCTTGCAAAAACCAGTCCTTATTCTTCCATTGCATGTCTTTGGATGTGTTTGTTTTGTTCACCAGTTTTTTGGTGATAAACTGTCTCCCTGACCTGTGACATGTGTCTTTTTGGGATACTCTCCCTTCCACAAAGGCTATAAATGTTTTGATCCCCTCACTAGTAAGATATATGCATCCATGGATGTCACATTTTTTGAGAGAGCCCCTTACTTTTGTTCAGATTTATCTCCTTTTGTTCTCCCTCTTCTCCCTACCGATATTGGTCCTTACAAGCCTTGCCAAGCCCCTTTTGATGAATCACCGCAGGCAACACACACCTTCAACTGTAGCTGACCCCACTCAACCATCTGCCAGTGGCTCAGATCAGTCAACCACTGACCCTAAACTTCCCATTGCACTTCCAAGAGGTAAGTGTGCTTGTACCGATCATCCCATTAAGCGTTTTGTGTCCTATCATGTTGTTTCTCCTTCCTATCACAATTTTCTTATAACCCTAGACAACATTAAGATTCCAAAGCGGATTGACACTGCTCTTCATGATCCCTCCTGGAAAGCTGCAAGGGAAGAGAAATTAGCCGTCCTTGAGATAAATAATACCTGGGAGATGGTCCCTCTTCCTCCAAGAAAGACTCCAATTGGTTGCAAATGAGTCTTTGCTTTGAAGCATCATCTTGATGGGTCCATTGCCAGATATAAGGCTCGTTTGTTTGCTAAAGACTTTACACAAACATATGGAGTTGATTATCAAGAAACCTTCTCTCCAACCGCCAAGATTACCTCTATTCGAGTATTGATTTCTATTACTACCACTCGTGACTGGCCCCTCCATCAATTGGATGTGAAGAATGCATTTCTACATAGTGATCTACAGGAAGAAGTTTACATGCTTCCCCCTCCTGGGTTTGTCAGACATGGGAAGACACATTCTGTATGCTGATTCAAGAAGGCTATCTGTGGCCTCAAGCAATCTCCACGGGTCTGTTTGATAAATTCAACAATGTTTTATTGTCCGTATGGTTTTTCTCGGTGCCAGGCAGATCATTCAGTGTTTCTCTACAGCGACAACTCATTGGTGATGATTCTCGTGGCATATGTTGATGATATTGTTCTTACTGGCAATAATGATACCACAATTTCTGCATTCAAAGCTTATCTAACCTTTAATATTAAAGATCTGGGGCCTCTCCGCTATTTTCTTGGGATTGAGGTAACTCGTTCCCCCATTGGACTCTCTTTCTCAACGAAAGTATGCGCTTGATCTATTACAGAATGCCGGGTATTCTGGATGTAACCATGCTGACACTCCTTTGGATGTTAACACAAAGCTATATGCTTCCAATGGGACCCTTCTTGATGATCTTGCCTTCTATCAGAGATTAGTCGGGAAACTGATTTATCTTACTATCACTCGGCCAGATTTATTATATGTTGTTGGTATGGTCAGTCAGTTCATGCATGCCCCTCGTGATACTCATCTTCATACTGACTTTCGCATTCTTTGTCATCTTAAGGCTCATCTTGGACAAGGGTTGTTCTATGCACGACATTCTCACTTACCAGCTCGTGGCTATTAAGATGCTAATTGGGTTGGGCCTCTTGACGATCGCCGCTCTACCTCTGGATACTGTATCTTCTTGGGATCCCATTTAGTTTCTTGGCGGAGCAAGAAGCAAAACGTTGTTGCTCGGTCTAGTGCTGAAGCAGAATATCGTGCCATGACCAATATTGCATCTGAGTTACTTTGGCTTTGCCAATTCCTCTCCAATTTAGGCCTTGCCCCTGTCGATCTGTTAATCATGTTTTGTAACAACAAAGTTGCCATCAACATAGCCTCAATCCATGTCTTTCATGAACAGACTAAGCATATTGAAGTCGATTGGCACTTCCTTGGACAACAAATTTCTGAAGGTCGGATCTTCACTCTTTATCTCAAATCCAAGGACCAACTTGTAGATATGCTTACAAGGTCGTGTCTCGTACCCAACTTGATCATGCTTTATACAAGCTGGGCTTATACGACATCTTCGCACCAGCTTGAGGGGGAGTATTGTGAGACCCACTACACAACACAATTGACTATGTGAGACCCACCTTTGGACATAGTTGACCAGAATCATCTTAGTTTGGAAAGTTGACTTAGAAAATATTAAAAGTTATATAATTTAGTGAAATTGATATTTTTTTTGAAAAGTAACTTCATTAATAAAGGAAAGAAAGATACACAACTAGAAAGAGCAGACACAAACCCCCTACAAACCAGAAAATAAAAAAAGACAGAAAACTCAACAATTACATATAATAAATAACAGTCTCTGAAGATAAGGATACCCTCTGTTGAGCCAACTCATCCGCCTTAGAATTTGCCGAGCAAGGAGCCCAAGAAATGGAATAACCATGAACTGAAATAGTATGAAAAATCCAATCTATTTTATCCAAATATATCCAAGGGCAAAGAGAACTAGCAGCCCAACCGACAACAATCTTAAGAGTCACCCTCAAAGATGCTTTCCACTGCTCCTAACTCTTTCAAAACTGCCACATCTCTCCACAAAGCATGTAGCTCCGCATCTAGCACATAACCATTCAGAAGAGGGCCAACAAAGGACATCACTGTAGTACTAATATCGTTACGAATCACTCCACCATAGCCTACTAAACCCAGCTCTTTCAAACAACTTCCATCAAAATTAAGCTTTAAACGACCCGCCGCAGGAGGAGACCACGTCACAGTTGTAACCGGATTCGAATGAGGAAGATATTGGTCCACCGAGTTCCAGGCTCTACATATATCTGATATCATGACTACCTTGAACTAACCCGAATTCACCATCCACCAAGCCACTCTGCACTTAATAATATTAAGAAGATAAAGAACAAATGTCTCTCTTCCTTTGAATATCCTGGAATTCCTTTCAAGCTAGATCGACCACACTATACACAGAATAGTGGCCCCCCAAAGAGACCTTCTGAAAGAGCTCCCAAAACAAACAATTTCTTCATTAAACAAATCTAACCAGGATTTTGCCAAACAGCTGAAAGAAATAACACCGAATCTGATACGCAAAACGGCAATGAATCAGAAGATGATTAACTGATTCACCATCCGCCAAACACATAGGGCAAGCATTTATAATCATCATTCTTCGCACCCGTAAATTGTCTATTGTGAGAATCTTTCCCAAACCTGCCAACCACCCAAATACCTTCACCTTGAAAGGGGCAACACCCTTCCAAATTTTCAACTTCACACTAGGCATATCCCCCACATTTAGCAATTTAGCGCAGAAGGATTTAACCATTGTAATTGATTATTCTTTTATTTCTTTCATTTTTAGCCATTGTAATTGGCTCCTTGCGATCCATTTATACATGTACTCTCCTTCGATTATACCACACAATACATTCAATATACAACAAGAGAGAAAGATTTCCTCTCCACAATTTCTCTTTCTCCTTTTCCTTTTTTCTTATTATTATATTCAACAATGCCAACTCACTTTCACATATCAACCAATAGAATGTGTCACAGCTGAAAGTGTTTTTTGCTTTAATTATCTATCCTAGTGACTAGGTAAGGACCAATGCTTCCATGGAGCTTATTCATCTGGTGCGTCTTAAACGAGTGATCCACTTAGTTGATGCTCCCAATGTTCAATCAAGTTCTACTTCATGATGCCTCAATATTAATAAGCTGCTAATTCACCTAGATCGAAATACACATTAAATGCAACTCCATTTCAATGTAAAACAAATGATGTGATGCATTAACTCCTAAAAAACAAGGAAAAAGTTAAACCTATGCAAGCCAAACTGCCAAACTGACATTAACCGAGAAGAAGGTTGTGTAAAACATCTCTATTTACAGTACATATATGGTAAATGAGCATCTGGTGTAATAGTTGAGAATCTACTACCAGCACAGCAGTAATTCAGGTAGTATTACTAGAATATAGACAATGATGGAAAGAAACATTAGAATTGGGTATCTGGATCATACATACCTGCAATAAGAGCAATGAAGATCCACAAGACGAGGATGCCTACTATAACAGTCCTCAAGATTTGGTCACAATTACCATTCAAGGGAAGATCGGTCATATGTGTGTCTTCCAACTCTTCTACCAAATGTGGACTCAGTTCACTCTTACTGGTGTCCTCTCGATGTTGGGTACTATCGATAAAATGCACGTGACACTTAGTACATGTGCATTTCCCACCGAGAAATGAAGGGACTGACTGAAGGTATTCTGTTAGAATATTGTGGTACATTTCTCCTACCACCTGCAACTTTTGCCGAGTTGTTGGTTTCAACACCTGATATAATCATAAGAAATTCTAAACTGTGAACAGAATCAAGACTATAGAGTCAAGATATTTTCTAAAAGCCAATATGAGTACTGAATCAGAAAATCCTAGACACCGGCCTAATAATTGGCTAGCCCACTCTGCATGTGTCAAATGCACAGGGAAAACATTTACATCTAGGGAAAAGGTTGGTTTGAGGTCCACATTTGACATACAAATGTCTTCACCGCTCACCTGATAAGTGAACTGGCCTATGTTTTGGCCAGGACTGTAGTTATACAAAGGCTTTGATGATGATGACTGCAATTACAAAGTGAGCAGCAGTTCTCAATCATGCCAGATGTTTCACCATGTATTGCATTTTTATGTCAACCACAATAAGAAAATTCAAGATAGAATTTTTTACAACTTTTAATCAGTTGAGGAACTTACTTGAATAAGAGTCTGTGCAATTACCCGAACAACTGGAGGAAGCCGAATGACGAACATGAGAGCAAGACGATTTGGAAAGTGATCTTGTAAGATGGTAGAGCAGGATCTCATCATCTGCATGGGAAACCTAAATGTAGATACTCCTTCGCAGTCCATCAAAACTGTAATTCTGGGATCTTGAATATTGACCAAATGCAGAACTCCATATTCTACTTGGGATACTACACAAAAAATGCAGTCACTACCCCCTTAAAAAAACCACTAAAATCTCAATATAAATAAACTTCGATGGTACTTTAAGAAAGAAATGAAAGCTTTCAACATATCATCAAATAAAAAGAGGAACTTAAAAAATCATCATGAAAAGCTAGAACAAAAATAACTTCACCATTTTTAGTCAATTTTTTAAAAGACATTGAACCATTAACATGTTCAATAATTCCCACCCCACCGCTGTGCCCACCCACACACACACACACACAAAAAAGAAGAAAAGAATAAGAAAACTTGCACAGAAAAAGAACAAGAGAAAATGCCAGCGAGTAATTCCTTAGTTTGCCAGCATGTACCAAAAGCCAATTGAGACAACCATTTTAATACTTAATAAAAACCCTGCCCAATAAAATTATGAAAACATTCAGTATGTCTAAATTGGAATCATTTTATAATGCACTGAAAGATCAAAAAAAAGTTCCATTGCATGGAAGTTTTGGATGATTTGCACGGCACTTTTCGAGAATGGCGATGTCTACTAACAACAGGGGTAGTAGAAGAAATGATGGAATGGTACTGTTAAATAATAACTAACCAACCGGCATGTTAATTGAGATAGTATCAAAAGGAACCTCAAATGTCATAGATTCTCTCTCATCGTTAGAGTACATTCCCTGGAACCCTCCAGTCTTTGGTCTAGGTTTAGTCCACAGGTTGGGGGTTGCCCATTGACTGGATTGAGCTTTTGATGCAATCTATACCCTTCCACCAAATACTTGAATCGAGAATTGTTTATGATTTAGACAGAGAGAGAAAGGTTATCTAATCTCATGCACTATGTGGATAGAGAGACCATTCGCAAAAACTTGAGAGAGAGGATATCTAATCTCATGCACTGTGGATAGAGAGACCATTCGCAAAAACTTGTGTGGTAATAAACTATTTATGATTCATGGCATGATGCCTAATTCAGTGACAGATCAAGAGCAAGATCACCATACTTTTCTATACTCAACAATCTTTAGTTGTTAAAAAAAAGTGAGATGACAGAGCGAGAAAGAGCAAGAGAGAGTAAGAAAGAGGGTGAGGGTATCTACGATGGTCAGAGAGCGCAGGGAGTGGAGGATCCCCACCATTTCTCTGACGGCCAGAGGCAGGACCAGGAGGGGCGTAGGGAGACGGCGGAAGGGTGATGGTTGCAACCAAAAAGGAGACACAGGAAACCAGAGAGGACTCTTCAGCAACACTATTTTGTCGGGAACCTCCCAAACCACACCTCAAACAGATGGCTCTGGTGGTTTTTCAATCGCTGAGGACCGGTTCAAGATTCTTTCGTTCCCAGGTAAACACTCATTGATGGACGTACCTTCGCTTTTGTGCGACTGAGTACGAAGGAACAAGCAGAGAGGGTTGTCCGTGACCTTAAGGGGCATATTCTGGAGGGGCGCAAGCTGCAGGTTAATCCGGCACAGTTCCAGCAAGGCGACAACCGAAAAACTGGCACAGGGGAAAGCTCCATTAGTCCATCTCACCAAGACAGTCCCATCTCAACTTCTAGGTCCTCCAAGAATCTATGGCGAGCGGTGATGGGCTGATGTGATGCATGCAGGGGATAGGGTAACCCTAAATTCCTAATGTAGTTATGGAAAGGGTCAAAATAATGCTCTCTAAATTTAAAATGGCCTGAAATTAATCAGTTAATTAATAATGACAATTAAATAATATAAATTTAACACAAATAATCACACAAGTCTTGGCAATCTAATGTAAATAATTATATAAATTTATCAAACCAAATTAAGGAAGGGTAGTGGTAGTAGGAAGAAACGGACAGATTTGGGACGGGACGGGTCTGGACAGCTCTAAGATAGATCTGGAACAGATCCAGGATGGTTCTGGGATGGATCTGGGGTGGATCTGGGACGGTAAGAGGAGGGTCTAATGGCTGGCAGTGACAACGGGAAGAAGAAAACAAAGAGAAGAAAGGGAAAAGAGAGATGGAAGAAGATAGAATGTTCCTGGAAAGGGTTGAAGATTTCTCACCTTCGGGCTTCTCGCCAAATAGATAAAAGGGCATGAGAGTCCTAGTGAGAAGACACTCAAACTCGAAATAAAGCTCTCATGCTCGAGTCTTCACTATTAACGAAAAATAAAATAAAGCCAAAGTCCAAGGGCTCTCGTGCAAGGGATGACTATTAACGAAAATAAAGATAAAGTAAAGTCTAGTGGAAGAGAACTCTTAGCGATGGAAAAGGAACCCTAAAGGAAGCAAAAGAGGCGAAAATACAGGAGAAAAAAGAAACGACAGAGAAGAAGAACAGAGAGGCGGAAAAGGAAAAAAATGAAGGCTCTTTTTGGTACATTTTTTTTTGCTTCTTTCTCCCTTTTCTCTCATTTCTTCTTTATTTCTTCTTCCTCTTATTCCTGGTCTTTTCTTCTTCCTAGTCTTTCTTTCCTTTCTTCTTAGAATCAGACGAGCTTACGATTCTTTGAGTTGACTCGCACGATTTGCGAGTCAACTCACAAATCGTACAATTTTAGACACATAACACGATTCTTCCTGCGATTTGACTTGTTGCACCTTTCGAGTCGATTCGAATCACAAGATTCGAACTGTGAATCATGCAATTTTAACAACATTGATTTCTACACTATCTCCAGGAACATCGCATTGAATCACAGTCATCTTGCCCTTATACTCCTCAACAAAATGAAGTTGCCTGTAATGACCCGACTCGGGGTAACGGGTCAGTAGTGATGGGTAAAATTAATTTAGAAAATTATCGTAGTTTAAATTGATTTGTTAGTTTAATTTGATAATTTTATATGGGGAAAACATAATTGAATTTGGGGATTGAATAATAGACTCCGATTTCACACACTTACTCCTCAATGAAAATTTACAAATTTATCCCCTTCGAATTAAATTAAGGGAATGAAAAATAAATTGTCAACATAAACTTTTAAATTCCCCTAATTTAGAATTTAAATTGGAAATATTCTATTAAGGATTTAAAATCAATAAATGAGTTTCAAATTTTAAGTATCTAGAATTTAATTGATGAATGACAAATTAATAAAAAGGGAAACCCGACCCTAAAATCCGAGATTTCTAAGTCGTGTGGGTCTTATGGGTCCTTAAGACCCACACCTCTTTTCGTTGGTTCCCCCCAGTTTCCCCTTTTATCTCTAAAATCCCTACGGTCTCGATGGAAGCCCAAGAGCTTTCTGCCGCACCTACGAAGGTTTTTCCAATTTCGGTTTCTTCTCCCTTTCCTTTCTCGTTTGGGACTCAAATCCCTAATATACCTCTCCAAAACGGAAACAAGGCTCGCCTCTCCACCTTATACCTTCCGTGTTTTACTCCTCAAAATCAGAACCCCTTTGGGAAGAAACCAGCCGACACTGTTTTCCTTTAAAGCATGTAAATCCAGCCGAACTCCTCCCATTTTCGATCACCAACAAATCCATTGTTTTCTTCCCCTTCTAGCCCCTTTACTTCCATCGCCAGTGCATGGTTTCATCTGCAGAATCCAGCCGAGAAACGTTGGGACTTTGCTAGTGGTTGTATACGGTCTTCACTCAGATTTCAAGGTACCTTTCTGTTTTATCTTATTCTCTCCTCTTTCTCCTTAGCCTATTGAATTTTTTGGTTGGATCTAAAGCCTCAAAGTCATCCATTCCTGGCTGTTTCCAGCCAGCACACCCTTCATTCAATCGAATCTGGCTGATTTTAAGACTGGTTTTAGTCTTAGTTTGATGAGTACATAACACCAGAGAACCCAAGACCTTTTTCCCACCAAATGCATACAACTGGATGCCTTTTTATTTACAGATAACTGTGTATTCAGACCAAGAGAGACTAGCCAAACCATTGAGGTAGCTGGAGATATCTGGGGCTGATTTTTCAGTCTTCAGATTGTTGGTTTTTGGGGATAGCTGGTTATCTTGCCCATGTTTATTTAATTATTTCGCTATTTCCCTTCCTCTATCAGTTTTCTATCTACCTCTACTTAAGTTAATAAAGCCTTGCTGAAATTTTATTTGGCTAGAATTCCAGCCGATATGGGAAATCACCCATTCAAAACTGGGTGGGCCTGTGGAACAATCCATATTTGGGATTTGGGTCTGAACTAGGATCCAAAATTCAGTTCAAAACACTATCAAATTGGGCCTTTAACTTAGGCCAAAACTGTTATCTTTTATGGGCCTGTTCAAGGATAACCAAAATCCAACCATTGAGAGAGGAAACTGATTTTCAGTCCCAAGATCAGCCAAATAATTGGACTGATACCAGTCCCAAATTTCATGCCTGTTGGACATGCTGTGGACCAAGCAACCCTTCCTGGTTGAGCCAGCAGAACCAGGTTCGAACTCCTCTAAATAAGGCTTGCAAGCCAGCCCAGATTATTGGTAGTAGGGACAGATTTCTAATCCCAGATCGATCAGATAATGAGACTGATTTCAGTCCGAGAGCTTCATAAAAACAGGACCTTAGTGAGCCAGTAAACCATTTAAACAAGATTGATTTAAAGAGAGTTAACAATCAACAAATGCTATTTGCTTAGAACATTTAATTTGATCTGCAGCAGTCCCCGAGTTTGCTAGTACTTAATTTAAGCTTGGAAAGCGTTTGGATTCATCACTCACGCTTCGCAAATTTCTAGATGAGGGCAACAATTTACTACATACCACGTATTCATATAATCTTTTATTTTGATTGTACAATGAAAAATATTGCATTGTTTTGTATATTATGAATATAGTTATTGGATCTAGAATAGACTGAGTGCATGTTAATGATAGTTATAATCCGGTCCTCACTCACAGTAATGTAAGGGAGATTTTGGCTAAAAATTCTATTGGCCGTGAGCAGACTCAGTCCGCCCGGATTGTGGAATTTAACCATTAATGTTACTGAAAGATCCAATGATTGTATATTCGTAGATTGATGATTATTTGTATGATATTATTAAATTTCAATCTTGATTGTATATGTTTGAATGTTGGTTTATATAAGTCAAATCATCATGATGCCTAGACTAATGCTATGTTCTATGTATGCTATGGTAAAGTGATATTCGCTATGATGTTATAAATTATTTAGAGTGAGATTTTATGATTCTGTAAGCACAATATGATAATTGAGCATATTTATTGGCATTAAGCATGGCATTCTCATATTCATAGCATTGGGTATGAGGGTGCGATCCATGATTGTCACGAAGACCACGACGGTGGTAGTGTTGTTAACTTCACTTTAAGTGAGAAGACCATTACGGTAGGAGATATGATAGCCGTGACAAGTCATGAGAGCTGTTATTTGGTGGTAGGTTGTGTTATCCTCACTTTAGGTGGGAAGGCCACTAAGGCGATGTTGTGTTATCCTCACTTTATATGGAAAGGCCAGTAAGGCGATATTGTGTTATCCTCGATTCGTCGGGAAGGCCACCAAATATCAGTAGATGTAATAATAGGTTGAAATATCGTATTTTGCATTGAGCATTACATTTTTGCGAAGGCATGAGCATGAAATAAATTGTTATTTATGTTTACTTGAAATATTATGTGAGAAAGTAGGGACGTCATATGCTATGTTTGTGTTCTTATTTTCTTCGCTGGGCATGGAGCTCATCCCTTACATTGCAGGCAATCCCTTGGATTTGGGTCTGGACGATAATCAAAACTAAGCTTAGAAGGCGAGGAGTCGATGAAGAATACTTGGAAGCGCATAATTTATTGCAGAATTTAGCATTTAGATTATAAGTCGCTATTTTTAATTGATTTGAAACTTTGACGAATTTGTTTATTCGTTTATTTTTAGGTTGTGGAAACTTGGATAATAAATTCAAGTATGGATTAAATTTGAGAATACTATAATTTGATTGTTATGGGAATGTGAGTAAGTTAATGCGTTTAGTAATCCTTATGTGAGAGATATTTATCTCTTTAAGGTATATGGAAGGATGAATGGAATGTCATGTCTTTAAACAGGTTATGTACTGAGGAGTTTGGTGGCTTGTGATTATAGTTATGTTTGTTTGAAAAAAAAAATATAGCTACGGATTTTGATGTAAGACCCGTTTAGGGCAGCAGGTGATCTAAATTTGTACAGTCAGATCACGCCCGTTTAGGTGTTGAAAGGCAGGGCATGACATTGCCAAGCGTAAAAATCATCTTATAGACGTAACTCACACTCTCTTACATATTATGAATGCCCTTGAACATTTTTTATCTGATGTTGTGCCTATTGCATATTATTTGATTAACTGTATGCCATCTAAAGCATTGCACAGTAAGTCCCCCATTGATATCATTTTATGTATATTGTTTTATTTCTACCATTCCACTGAGAGTCTTCAGTTGTGTTTGTTTTGTAAATTGAGTAACGTCAGGAAAATATAGTCCTTGTGAATCCCTTTTACAATCAGCAACTATTAAACTTCTTTTGACTTTTTTTTGGAGGGTTCAACTTCTTCAAACAGTTATCATAGTAACAAGATAAATGCGCGTGTTCAATTCTCTATAGCGGTCAAAGGCATTTCCTAGTAGCGCCTAGGGTCCAGACCCATTTGTGTGTAGGCCCTCACCTAATTTTTTAGAAAACCTTTTTTTATAATAAGTGTTTATTTATTTATTTGGGGAATAACTAGTGAAGGTTATAGTTAATATGAAGTAATAGTGACAAGAACCCAGGAGTGCAGCGGTCAACTCATTCATCTCAGGGGATGAGTCATTCAAATCTGGACTCACACGAGGAATAGGATTCCATCCATAATTTCAGCCAGAAAGAAGTCCAACCAGGACTAGCTCTCAAAATTCCTAGATTTCCAAAGTAGCTACCGAGGATATGGGTTGTCTAAATAAAGTCAAAGGGGAATATATTGAGATTAAGCACAGGGGTGCTAAATTATAAGGACTGAGGACAATGCTTAATTCTAGGATGCAGCAGGTGTGAGCTTGTGTATGTAGCAGAAAATCTCTTTGAATGGAATTTTTAGCATAAAAAAATTACCAAAATATTGAGTAGGAGGCCATGAACCTCCTCGAATTGGTTCCGCCCAACAAACCACCTCATTCATTCTCTGTTCCTATGTCAAACCAAACCAGAAACTCACACATTTGGGTTGTAGAAACTCGCATATCTGAGTTTTCAATTTAGAAATCTATCAAATTGTTAGTGATCCTCAATTAAGACTTCTAGTTTTTAGATAACATGCTTGTTCATGTATTTGATACATATACATGCTTATATAATGTGCTTGAAAGCTCCACTGCCAATATTACTTGGTGATTTGGATAACTAGTACTGTATTTTGTTAACGTTGAAGCAATAAGGTCGGAAATCCAATCTACACATTTTTAACCATCTAAATAGGTTTGCATAGCAAAATTTAACTTGCACCTAGACATGAGCCTTGCATCTTAGATTCCAAGACCCCTTGGCACCTTAATTGCACTTTGCACCTTGACTGTTAAGCAATTCACAATGATGGCTTAATCCTTAGGATCCACATCCCAATAAACGTGTGCCCCATGTGATTATAAAATCCATCTAGTTACAACACCACCACATGACAGAGAACCTAAGTTGCATGGATATGGGTGCAAGTGTCAAACTTGGATATCTAGGAAAAATTAAGGCACAGGGACACGGCACCATATTTAAATAAATTTAATATAAATTTATTTTAAATGCAAATTAGGTGTGAAAAATAACACTAATAGAAAATAATATACTAGTTTCACTCTAAACAATCGGGGAACAAACAAATTGATATTTTAATTAGGTTTTAAGAGGAGAGAGGTGATGTAATATTTTTAGTCATCTTAGAAAATAATGTCAAAGACACTAAAAGAGTCCATGAAGAATGTGTGCCAGTGTCCACAAGTGTATGATAAAGGTGTGTCGCACAAAATTTGAAGTGTCCATGCAACAAAGCATAGAATGACAATGAAATAAGAATCCATACCCACTGCTTGAGCAAAGCGAGGCCTGTCATGATACGACAAACTGGAGCATGCAAGTCCAAGGCGAATAATAAGGCAAGGGTGGAGCTTCACATCACATCCATGCCAAAATACCATATGTGACCACATCTCTAGTTCTTGTGCTGAAAGGATACTATAAGTTTCCCTCCAACGAATTGTCCTTTTGATTGAAGCAAGCAAGCAAGAAAAGTCACCATTTGCTGCAGTACAGAATTGTTGAAGCTCATCATCATTGATCCTGCAATATATCAATAATATTTAGTGACGGTTGACGGCAATGCTATTACAACAAATACTTAAGATTAAAAGGAAACAACAAAAGATTAAAGTAAAATAATTAAATTAAGTGCTTAGGAATAAATATATGGGGAGAGAACTTCAACAAGCTGTATGTCATGGGAGAAGTGTGAATCCTTCCTTCATTCAGCACGTGCGGCACTCACTCAAACAGTCCATCATCAAGCGAGTCCGCCTTACCACCAATATGATCACTCTTTGGACCAATGTGATCAAACCAAACCATACCACACACAAACTTGAACACAAGAATGAGAAAGGGATGGAACAACCAAGACTTGGACAAGAATGCACTCACTTGTATTGATGAACACAGAGAATTACAAGGCTTTGGGGACTCAAGTTCTCACTCACACACTTAGGCTAGAACCCTTAGCTAGCACACCACCTGAAGCTATCCAACAAGCTGCAACACTTGGGGACTTCAACTCTTTCCCAAGCACCACTCTCTCTAGCTTGACTCCTCTCTCAAGCTCATGAGTTGAGGGTTGTTCACAAATGAGCTCCTCACCTCCTTATATAGGTGAGGCCATGGACCATGAGTGGCTAGGATTGTCCCAAGTGGCATCATCCTACACCACATGAAAGTTCTAGACTCATTCTAGAACAATCCAAGCAAAATATCCTAGATATTCTCCTACGATGCTCCACACACTACTACCACATTCTTTAGAATTCTTCAGTCTCCATAGACTCTTCTACAAAACTCTATACAATTCTATATTATTATACAATCTTCTAGAAAACTCCATAATTCTCTAGCACCTTGTAGAGTCTTCTTGAACCATCTGGAACATTCCGCGACATTTTTTTTCCTTTTTTGAGGAGTAACTTCATTGATCAAGAAAAGAAAAGATTACAAAAGGGAGCCAGCACAAAACACAAGCAACCTAGCAACAAAAAAAAAACCAAAATTACATCAAATTAGTAACAATCTGCGAAGATAACGAAACACTATCACGAGCCAACTCAATAGCCTCAGAATTTGCCGAACGAGGTACCCAAGACACCGAATATCCATAAGCCATCATGGAATGACGAATCCTGTCAATTTTATCTAAATAGCACCAAGGACAAAGAGAGTTAGAGACCCTAAACCCAACTGACAACAATCATAGAATCACCTTCTAAGATACTCTCAATTGCTCCTAACTCTTCTAATGCCAACAAACCCCTCCACAAGGCATATAACTCCACATTTAACATAGAACCATTGTGCAGAGGACCCACATGGGATAACATAGAGCCGCCACAACCATTCCAAATAATGCCTCCATATCCTGCTAAACCAACCTCTTGCACACAACTCCCATCAAAATTGAGTTTAAGGAGACCCACCATAGGAGACCAAGCCACTAATCTGACCAGAGATGGCTGAGGCAAGGAAAAATCCATTGAGTTCCAAGCTTGACATATATCTAAGATCACAACTCCCTTGCATTTACCAGAACCATCAATCCACCAAGACACTCTACTCTTAATAACTTCAACAATATGTGTAATAGAGGACTCTCTCCTTTTAAAAATCCTAGACTTCCATTCATGCCACACAAACCACACAATGCTCAAAACAGTGGTCGCCCAAAGTGACTTCCTAAAGGAACTACCATCAAAAACAACTTCTTCACTAAATAGATCTAACCAAGACTTCGGCAAACAAAAATCCAACCCTAACAACTGAAAAAAGCACCACCAAATCTGATACGCAAATCTACAATGCACCAGCAGATGATTAACGGACTCCTTAGCAACCAAGCATAGGGGGCAAGCTTTAACTATGAGCATATGATGCACCAGCAAGTTATTAACAATCAGAATTCTCTCCAAGCCAACCAACCATCCAAACACCTTCATCTTGAAGGGGGCAACACCCTTCTAAATTTTCAAATTCACCCTAGGCACTTACACAATACTTATCAGCTTATTACAAAAGGATTTAACTGAAAACAACCTATGAAAATCTGGTTCCCAAATACGGCTATCTTCACCACTCCCTACAAAATAAACACTACTCAACTAGGCCATTAACGCCATCCAATCCTCCAACTGCCTTCTAAGCTGGGGCCACCAAACAATCATATCTTGACTAAAATCCAAATACACCATTACCTTAGCATCTTTATCGAAAGGTGGATTCCAGAAAAGAATATGCTCTCTAGAATAAGCTCGATACCCGATAAAGGAGTTGAAAAGCACAGAGATAGATCCAACCCCTTTCCAAAAGCCAGACGCCTTGCTATTAACGATAGAGACTCGCCAACCCAAGCTATTTAACCTGTACTTTTGCTGAACAATATGCTTCCATAGACCGTCTGATGGCTCCCCCAATCTCCATAGCCACTTACCCAATAGAGCAATATTAAACAATCGAAGAGGCCTAATTCCCAAACCCCCTTCCTTCACAGACTTGCAAACCTGAGACTAGGTGACTAAGTGGAACTTTCTCTTGCCCCTATCATCATTCCACAAAAAAAATTCTGAATACTTTCCATCTTTTTCATCACAGCAGTCGAGCACTTAAAAACACTTAAAAAGTATACAAGGAGGCTAGAAAGAACATATTTAATTAAAACGATTCTCCCCCCAATCGATTAATACCTTCCCTTCCAACAAGATAACATTTTCTCCATTTTTTCGACCACCCGATCCCAACACCTCTTATATGGTTTCCCTTTACAGAGAGGAAGACCAAGAAAAGATGACGGAAAAGAGCCTACTCTACACCCCAACACCGCAGCCAACTGAAAACACGAGCTATAACCAACATTTACCCCCATCAGTTCACTCTTAACAAAATTGATCTTCAACCCCAAACATAGCTGGATCCATAACAGAATCGTCGAACCAACCTCAACTCCTCTATATTAGCGTTTAAGATATAAAATGGTGAGTGATGTCAAGCTCCGCATGAGTAACATGAAAACCATGAATCAAACCCTGCAAAGATACAACCGGTAGCATAAGGTGAAACGACTCTACAACAATAACATAAAGGTAAGGAAACAAAGGATCCTTTTGCGTGATACCCTTCTCCATTCTAAAAAAGCCTTTGGGACTACCATTAACCAACACTGATAAATAAGTCGAGGCAAGACAAGAACGAATCCAGCTTCTCCACCTATCCCCACACCCCCATCCTTCCCAAAACATAATCAAGAAACTCCCAATCTACCTTGTCGTACGCTTTCTGAAAGTCCAACTTACAAACTACACCTGGCTCCCCATATTGGAATCTTGAATGAAGACACTCATGGGCCACCACCACTGAATCCACAATTTGTCTACCTTTAATAAATGCACTCTGATTAGGGGAAATCAGAGAAGGAGACATTCACCAAAACTTTTGCTAAAATTTTGTATGGACTTCCAAGCAAAGATATAGGACGAAAATCATTTAATTTTGAAGCACCACCTTTCTTAGGGATCAACGTAATAAAGGAGGCACCAAATCTTTAGAGATAACAGCCCTTTCAAAGAACTCATAAAGAAAAGCAAAACCCTACGGCTTGACCAATTCCCAAAAATGCTTAAAAAAAAAAGAATTGGCAAGCCATCCGGCCCTAGAGCTCTATCTTCACCCAACTGCCAAACCGCAAGCTTCACCTCATTTTCCTAAAAAAGAGACTAGCAACGATGCTTGATCTGTAGTAAGAGCCTTGAATGGAAGAGACTCACGCACAACAGATGTACCTTGAACATTAGCATACAACCCCATAAAATAATGGAGAATTCACCGCACACCTCACCTATTCTCCACCAAATCCTCATCAACAGTAATGGAATAAATATAGTTCTTACGTCTTCTAGAACTGGCCATATGATGAAAAACATTGTATTTTTATCACCTTCCTTAAGTCATCGCACTCTAGACCTCTGTTTCAATTTAATTTCATCTTGCATAGCTTTCCTCTTAAGGAAAGCCTTCAACTCAGTCCTTCTGATCAATTGGCCTTGTGAAAGGTGCCCCTCCACCTCTACTGTACGAAGCAACTGCAATTCCTCCAACCATAAGATTCCTGGCAAGAAGATTCCTCACGACGCTCTTTGGCCCAAGACCTCATCTTACTCCTCAAGTACTTAAGCTTCTGCGCAAGGCAATACCCTTTCAGCCTGTCGGGTTAGCTTCCCTCCATCAACGATCAACTAACTGTTGAAACCCATCTTCATGAAGCCAAGCAATTTCAAATCAAAATGGGGAAGGGCCCCAAGAGTCAAAGCATGAATCTAACAAAATAGGGGTATGATCAGACACAGGACTAATCACAGCTCGTTGTACAGACTGATGGAAGCACTCCAACCAACTCACATCCACCAAGAACCTATCTAACCTAGCAAAAGAAGGATTTTCTTGCAGGTTAGGCCATGTGAAAGTAGCGTCCCCCAAAGGTAGATCAACTAATTCCATCTGATCAATCCAACTGCTAAAATCACCACCCACACACCAAGGGGAGGAAGAGTCTCCTCTAGTAGCCGATAATTCATTCCAAAACTCACTACGATCCGATTCTAAATTAGGCGCACATATACATTTGTAAAGAAGAACTCCCTTCCTGCTGAAACATCCTCCAAAACGACAGAAATAGAAAAAGACCTCACCACAGATGAAACCAACTTCCATTTATCTACATTCCACACACACCACATCCCACCTGAAGCTCCATCAGAGGCTTTGGCAACCCACCCCACATTACCACTACCCCACACTGATCTGATACCACCATCATCTGGATCTTGACACTTTGTTTCCTGTAGAAGAATTATATTCGGTTTCTGAAAGTGTACAAATCTTTTCACCAGCACCCTTTTTGCCACTGCACCAATTCCCCGAACATTTCAGGAAAGAATTTTCATTTATTATCTACTTCCTCCTTTCCAGTGCCTACAACCACCAAGCCACAGTCATAGTTCACAAAATACTGTATATTTCTCAATTCCCTCTCCCTCTTTCTAGATTTTCTGACCTTCTGCTCTTCTTCCTGCTCTCTCCTTTTAGCTTCCCAAAACTCTTTCAATACATCCTTGAGCTGACTAGACCGCTGTTTGGAAGAAATCCCCAGTAACTTCCTTACCAATAGCAACTTATCATCATCGGAGCCATCATACAGCATAGGAGGCCTTTGAATATAGGTTTCCTTATCCAAATAAGCCCATCTAACTGCCTTACCAGCTCCCCCAGACACATCCTCCTCCGCCACTTGCACTGTTCCCTCATTTTCCGGCAGACCAGATGTCACCGACGACATACCATCCTCCTAGACCTGTTGCAAAGGCACTGGTGACGCCTCCTGAACAGACGAAGTGAAAGAAGCATCTTGTTGGGTCACTACAGATTGTCTCGTCCCTCTCACCCCACCTACATCTTCCGCTCGATGAAGGAACTGTAAGTTCTGGGCTGAAAACTGAAGTTGTGGCTGATTCGATGGCCTCGGTCTCTGGGCCTTGGACTGAGCTGTGGCCCAAAGAAACCCAGCCCTCACGACGTCCACTGGGTTGGACCAGTTCAGAATCCAACTGGGCCTTCCTGCCCAAGCCCATAACCAACACATCCTTATACCTTCCGCAACATTCCGAATTCTTCTCGTGCGTTCTGGGCCATTCTCGAGCATTGTAAAAACTCCTACGCGTCTGAAACCTCCATCTTCCGAGCTCGGCCATACGATTTTGACACCAAAGCCGGCCTTCGCGTGTGTTCATCTAGTCACAGAGTCTTGATCCATGACATGTAGCTATCTTCTTCTTCTCCTCCCTTGAAAAATGTCCATCATGTAGCTAGTTTATTTATTTTAAAAAAGAAAGAAAGAAAGAAAAGCTCCAACTTCTCAACTCCACAAAGCTTAACCAACTATGATGGTTATCTGGGGTTTAGAGCTAAATATTTAAGTGGAAGCATATGGACTTCTCAAATATGTTGAGATTGTTGAAAATTTGTAGTGTTTGAAATGACATGTAACAATTTTTTTTTTTTAGAGATATAGGTAACCATGTAATTAGACTGACAACCATAATACCAAAAACAAAACAATATGGGAGTCATTAGTGAAAGTTAAATGAACCAACTATCAATTGAAGATAGTAGATGAAATCAAGTCAAATGTCAACCATCCAAATTCAAAGGTAAGCTTTTGAGCCTGAAGAAGCTCCACATTTCTAAAGGTTTTCACAAGGCAAATATGAAAGACTATTAAACAAGAACAATATCACAACTTCATATGGAAATAATACATAATTATTTCACACATTCATGTGCTTCCATTTAGAATATAAAGCAACATCAGCTCTTTGGTATAAAGAGAAGTAGAGAGCCTATGATTCATGGATACAAGTAGAAGCCCTAAGAAGCACACTAGTTGAGTATACGCTAGTACAAGTTGTGGAATGGCTAGAAAATAGTCCTATTTCTTCTCCATGATTTTGAAAAATGCCAAAACTAAGGAGCAACAGACAATGTCATCAAAGAAAATTTAAAAATTTAATGGTAAATTGCAATTATAAACATGTATATTTTTATCATCATAAAAATATATAAACCTTTTATTTCAAAAATCATTTCAATAGATAAAAGATTAAAAAGTGCAAATTCCATTAAAAACAATAAAAAAGCATCTAATTCCAAAAAGATAAGTTTATTTAATTATAAAAATAAAAAATAAAATAAAATAAGCTAAAGAAATAAAAACTAATGATTATACCACATGGGCAAGTGAAACAATGTAATACAAGGTAAAATTCAATGGATATATTAATGCAAATAAAAATAAAAATACATTCTCAATTTATTGAATTTTCAAATGATATCATCGCCATTGTCATCATCATATAGCAACAATCTCATCTAATGGGATCGGCTTTTCGAGTTCTACTTCTCCATTTTGACTCATAAACCATATAGTCAATCACTCCACTATCTACTATATCGTTGTCCCTTATTTTCACATTTTTAGTGGTCTACCCCTCTTCCTAGCACCTACAACTTGTAGCCTCTCAATTCTACGAACTGGGGCTATCTCTCATCTTCTACATATATGCCCAAACCACTTCAAACAAATTTCTCTCAATTTTTCATATATTGGGGCTATTTTTTAACTTTCACTAATGTGGCCAATGCTCTCGTTCCTTCACTCATCCAACATAACATGGTTGTCTTTGTTGCCCTAATTTTGTTTATTTGTCTGTTCTTTATTGCCTAACACTGCTCCGTAGAGCATTGTAGGTCAAACAGTTATTTCATACAATCATCCCTTTAAATGATGCAAGACTCTCCTACCGCACAAAACTCCACTTTCAATCCTCTAAAAGATTCTACCCTAGATCCCAAGTATCTAAATTTATTGCAGTGTGCTACTAAATCATTTCCAATTTTCACCTTATTTAACTTCTCAATAGAAATTGGGTATTTTGGTTGCAAGGCTACAAAAACACCATTTGATGTGAAGTCCAAACTTAGTGTTTTTTAAAGTAATCCTCTATCTAGTCCTAGTTATAATAAGAAGCTGGTTAGGAAACTTATTTATTTGATTATTACTGACCTGATTTGTTCAAGTTGTTGGGTTCATAAGGCAATTTATGCATGCTCTACGAGATAATCATCTTCAAGCCATCTTTTGCATCCTATAGTACCTCATGGCTCATCTTGGCCTCGACGACTTCTACAAAACCAAAAATAAGCTTTCTGTACGTGGTCATTCTAGTGCTAATTGGGTCAATTCCAAAGATGAATGTTAACCAAATCTGAATACAAGGCCATCACTAACAATACAAGTGAGTTCTTTGGTCTAAAGAATTTCTTCATGAGCTAGCCTCTTTGTTTCTTTGGTCATGGTAGTAGAGGCTAGCTCATTATGTAGAGTGGAGAGAGGTTCCGGATTGAAGGCACTAGGAGGAGAGGCCAACCTTCGAAAACATGGAGGAAAGGGATGAAAAATGACATGTTAGACTGTGGAGTGACTGGATGGTATGGTTCAATGTTGTCAAACTCGAATCGTATCGTAAATCGGTATAGGGGTGTGACTCATGAATCGTAAATCGTAGAATCGTAAGAGTTATAATATTTTTAATTTCTTTTAGCAATAATTATTATTTATAGCTTGTTATATATTTTTTATAGCTTGTTTTTTATACATTATCGTAGAATCGTAAATGTATAGCCTTTTTTTTATAGCCACAGTTGTAGTGACAGAATATTATACAAAAATTAAATTTTAATATATTTTGTAAAACTATTAATTATACAAATTATTTTTTATTATTAAAAAAATTGTATTTTTATATTGTAATTAATAGAAAAATAAAAAAGAGGTTTTTTAATAAAACTAGAAAAAGATGCAAAAACTAAAAATAAGAAAAATAAACATGTGAAAAATAAGAAAGAAAAAATATTTAATTAAAAAGAAATAAACTATATAAAAAGAATGAAGAATATCACTAAAGAAAATAAATATAAAAAACGTGACTAAAGCCACATGAAAAACTAATAAGGAATTAGTAAGAATAAAAAAATTAGTAAAAAATTAGAAAGAATATTTCTCATCTATTTTTTCTAAAATTATTTTATAAATTATAAATACACATAACATGACATATACTCAATACATATTTGACATTTATCATCCATCGTAAATAACTATCTATAAAAAATACAAAAATATATTAATATAAGATTTTAATAAATTTTATTAGTATTCATTAAATAAAAAATAATTTTTAGATTTTTTTATTCTTTTAAAATAGATTAAAAAAAAAATTAAGCATGAGAGTTTACAAAGGGTATGAAAGCGGAAGGCGTGAAATACGAAAGCGGAAGGCCAAATAACTTAAGCACGCAGAAGAGCTGCAAAAGGCGTGAAAGCAGCACGAGAGTTTACATTTACTGAGGTTTAGGGTTTACATGTGGCGGCGGACTAAGGCTTAGGGTTTAAAGTGACGAAAACAAAGGGAAAAAAGAAAGAAAGGGAGAAATTAGAGAGAAAAAAGGGTATGTTGTTCTTCCTTCTTCCTCCTCTTTCTCACCCTTTTCTTCTTCTGTTCTTTCTACTTTTTCTTCTTCCTCCTCTTTTTTTTTCTTTCTTCTTCTGGATCAAACGATTGTCCCAGTTGGCCATTTTCGATTATTGACCATTTTCAATTTAGCATGCGAGTTAACTCGCTGGACCCTCTGAGTCGAGTTAACTCGTAACTCAGACGATTTTAACAACACTGGTATGGTTTATGATAGAGTTATTTGGAGGAAAGAAACTCATAAAGCCGACCCCAGATAGATGGGATTAATGGCTGATGATAATGATGATTTTCTCTAAGTTTACCCAATACTTTAGAGCTATAGTCAAATTCTCCTTGGTTGAATTTTACAATTTGACCTGAAACTCCATACTGTGGCTGAAACTTCAACTCCTGAAAGTAGATTGCATCAAGGCCCAACACTCATTTATGCCAAAGTTTCATGTGCACCCATAGCTCAATGGTCTAGGCCAATTAAAATGCACTTTTTACCACTAAATGACCTTTCAAAATGGAGAATTTTGGAGGAATCTATTTTTTCATAATAATCAAGGGCTATGCTTAAATTGAGTCTTCAAACTTCATTTTCTTGGGCCTTTTTCTCCATAGTTTGAGTTTGATCTAATGGGCATAGGCCTTCTTTGAGCATGTTTCTTCTAAGTTTTAGATGGGTCCACTGAGCATGCTTTCTATTTTGATTTTAGATGGAATGCTCCTGGATCACCTCAATGTGTAACACCTGACATTTAGATAGCTGAGTGCTACCTGAAAATGGGTGAGGGGGTTTGATATGGTCCAAAGTTGGCCTAGGTGGCCACAAGGAGATTGCATATTAGTGTGCATCACTTAAGGGTCCATAGCTAATCATTGGGCATTCTCCCTTGTTCACTTTTGCGAGTGCGGACAGAACATCCCCTATGTGGGGCCCATTTGAGCACAAACATGAGTTGGAAAGATCTAAGCTTGGGTTATGGGGCCTACCCAAAATCACCTAACAATCACTCTAGCAAGGTCTTTAAGGCAGAAAAGATCAATGGTTTCATAGGGGATGAGTTTTGTTCAATGGTGAGTATAACTAAAAATGGATCAAGTTGGGTAACAATATAATGGTGACTTTGAAAGACCTATGCTTGGGTTATAGGGCTTACTAAAAATCACCTTAGTTGCATCACTCTAGCAAGGTCCTTAAAGCATCAAAGATCAATGGTGTCATAGAGGATGAGTTTTATTCAACAGTGAGTGTAACTCAAAGTGAGTCAAATTGAGTAACAATACAATTCATGAGGTGGACTCCATCTAGCAGTTGTTGGAATTTACCAATTACTCAAGCTTTTGTAGAAAATGGTATCTTCCAGAAGTTCCCCTTCATCCAACCTCAACTTGATTTTGCTTTCTAGTGGAGTATCACTAGGTTTGCAATCATACGATCATGCTTTACGAAGTAAGCCTAAGGCATACTTTTTTTGAGAGAGAATAAAACTTTTTTTTGTTCTTGAGGATTTCAACACCCAAGAAATACTTCTCCAAGCTCCTTGATATCAAACAAGTAAGGAAGCAAACCTTTTTTAGACCAGCAAGATATGGCTTTTCAGCTGGGTCGAAACTGGAATTCATTGATTGTCTAGTCCCAAACAGAGAATTTGTGTGCGTACTTTAAGTGACAAACTACTATATATGTAGGGTAACATAAAAGGCAAAGTAGTAGAAAATTTACTACCAAATCACATGCGCGCACACACATACGCACATGAAGCACCGGTCTTCCCCTCTTATCTATTCAAGCTAGAAAAATTTATCTTCGTCCTATAAAACCATTAAATTTTTTAACTCCTAAATCCATGACAATGACGATGGCATGGAGCATGAAATTTTATCTGCCACAATCTACCTAATGACCTTACATTTCATCAATCCCCCAATGAAGAATCTAGTTGGGTTCCATGACCAGTTACATTACCATGAACAAACACGATTACACAAAACAGAGGTTCAAGAACAGTTTCCATCATAATACAGATGAAAAATAATCAACTTTTCAAAAGAAACGCAAGCAAAGATAGGTTTATCGAAGTTGAATAGCAAAGTACACACCTTTCAGGTAAAGTAATTCCTTGCATCTCTAGTTCCATTTTAAGTCTTAGCAACCAATTTTCAGATACAGCAGAATCAAGGATTTCATCGCCAGAGATTCTGAAAAGCCAAAAAATGATTATGAAGTATAACCACAAGTTAAAAATGATGATGGAGGATTTGCTTACAAGGGGGGGAAAGCAGTTAGAGCATTGTTATTATTTTATTGTTGAAGAAACTACATGCTCAACCAAAATAATCATTTGGCAGAGATAAATGGAAGAATGTGAAGTATGAAAAAAACACTTGAGCACTCTCTTTAAGTTATATTTTTATGAGCATTTTTATGAGCAACGATTTTTTTTTTTGCCACGGAGAACAATATAAAAGTCATCAAGAGAGACGGGAGGTAATGCCCCCATGAAGGTTCCATCTTCTCCAAAAATAATCATAATGAACCTGCAACTTTTATAGTTGCAATAATGAGAACCTTTTAACTGTCCTACTATGTTACAGATCAATATCAATATCCAAGTTAACTTTTACTTTGTAGGAAACAAGTAAACAATGACATGCAAAGAAAGCACTTGTTCAAAACCCTGACTAAGAAAAGAAACTCATGAATAAAAAAGGGCAATTTTTATGAGCAAGCTGAAAGGAAGCCCACTTTGTATTGTCTGCAAGTGAATTTCTGTTTTAGACTTTGTATAAACCATATTAAGTTTGTCAATGTACTTTCAAACTAGTTTCAGTTATTCACCACACTGGTTCAAAAGAATAGTTGTTGGATTCATAGACCCTGACATGAAGATCTGCAATTTACACTGTTCTGACCTTGACATTAAAATAGTTAAGTAAAAAATGAATCTAAGTCAACTCAAACTCATCCATGAATTTGGTCTCAGATCGATAGATCCACACGCTTATTTTAATTGAGTCTTACATTTGCATTCTAAATATTTAAATGCACATTTTATTCATGTAATGACCCGACCCGGTATAATGGGTCAGTTGTGACGGGTAAAATTAATTTAGAAAATGATTGTAGTTTAAATTGATTTATTAGTTTAATTTGATAATTTTATTTGGGAAAAACACAATTGAATTTAGGGATTTAATATTAGACCCCGATTTCACACTTTCTCCCCAATAAGAATCTACAAATTTATTCCCTTCGAATTAAATTAAGGGAATGGAAAATAAATAATCAACTTAGATTTTAATTCCCCTAAGTTAGAATCTTAATTGGAAATATTCAATTAAAAATGTGAAATCAATAAATAAGTTCCAATTTTAAGTGTCTAGAATTTAATCGATGATTGACAAAATTAATAAAAGAGAAATAAAGGACAATTTATTAAAATCAATAATTTAAAGGGACCCACCTTCCCTAGTCTAAGTTAATTACCCAAAATTCCTTCACGTTGAGATTGGTCTAGTGGGATTTTTATATTACATATAAAAAGATATAAATATCAAATTTTTATCGAAAATAGAAATTACACTAATCGTGTGGGCCCTTTGGACCCACACCTTCAGTTTTTATCTTTGTTTTCCCTAAATTTCCTTCAACCCTTATCTCCCAAAAAAATCCCAGATTCCCAAAAAAATCCCAGATTTCAAGATTGAAACCTGAGAGCTCTTTGCCGCACCATGGGTTTCCTTGTCCAAATTGGATTCTTCTTCTTCCTTGTTTGTTTGGGGCTCAAATCCCTCCTTAAATGAAAACTGTCCAAAATCCTTTCACCGATGGGATTCCTTTACCGATAGGACTCTCCTCCTTTTAAGAGACCTGCGAACCTTCCCTTCTTTTACCCTTTTCGAAACAGCAACCAAATCTCAACGGAAATCGCAGCGGAAACCTCAGCGGAAGAAGGGAAAGAAAACCCCGAAATCTCTCTCGAGTTCTTGCTCCTCTCTTCAAAGACCATTCCGGATCGAATAGCAGAGCCCAGGACCACCGTGTGACTGGCTCTCTGTCATCCTTGGTTCCAGTTGCAGCTAGTAACAGGTATGTCCTCCAATTCCCATTAAGTTTTTCTTCTCCCTTTGGTTTTTTCTTCCTTTTCTCCCTTTTGTAATTATTTGAGCCGGCCAATCAACCCAAAACTAGCAAAATCGGGACTGATCTTAGTCCCCTTACTGCTAGCCACCTTGCTGAATTTAATTATCTCAGTTAATTGGATTTATTTAGTAACTCAGATCAGTCCCCAATTTGATCCGTGAACACTCAGATCCCCACCTAACCCCCCCCATTTCCTTTATATCTTTCTGTCCCACCAGATCTATTCCTTCTTCCAAACAAATGCATACAAGTAGATGCCCTGTTATTTACATTTACCTGTGTGAATAGACCAAGAAGAGACTAGTCAAACCATTGATGTAGTTAGTGATATCTGGGACTGATTTTTCAGTCTTCAGATCACTAATTGTGGGGACTGATTATGAGTTTAAAACACAGCCAAAACTTAAGTGTTTTCCCTTGTTGTCCTACTAGTTTTAAAACAGCTCGGGTGTGATTCTTTCAAACCAAGCCAGATCTTGGTCGTGGGTTTTCTTGGACTACTCAAAATTATTTTTAAACCTCACAGATTTGTTTCCTTTTGATTTTTATGAATTTTGTCTGTTTTAAATAATTTAGATGTGCATTTTCCTTAAAGTCTTGCGGAGAACTGATTTGTGTCAAAACCATTTAGACGATGCCAAATATTTAATATTTGACAGTTCTCTATAGCAGCCCCTACTGCAATTTCCTCTTTGTTTAATACCCACGCTTTTACAGTTGGAGACTGATTTCTTACCCCAGATCAGCAAGTTAAAGGGACTGATTTTCAGCCCCAAAAACATTAATGTTGAGGACTGGTTGGTCCAGAATTTCACTCAGAACTGATCAGTAAAACTGGTCCTCTTTCTACCTAAAAACTGGATGCTTAAACCAGTCTTGTTAATGTCCAACTTGAATCTGAGACAGAAAACCATCTCATACCTAGCCTCTTAACCTTGTATTTTCAGCATACATAGGTGAGGGCAGCACACATCACCCATGGTTAATAATCCTTATACACCGATCTAATCCATGCTATTTAGAAATATTTGTTAGAAGAAATATTAAAAGTGATTGGAATCTTTAAAACATATTCGCAGCAGACTTTGGTATTCAAGAGTAATTATCACTTGGAAGCTACGTGGACTTCTCATTCACAATACGAAAACTTCTAGGTGAGGGAAACAATTCACTACATACCATGTATTCATTTAATCCTTTACTTTGATTGTGCCATGAAAATATTGCGTTGTGTTGCATGTTATGAATATAGTTGTTGGATCTAGAATAGATTGGGTGTACATTAATAATGGTAGAAATCCGGTATTAACTCACAGTAATGTAAGGGAGATTTAGGCTAAATATTTTATTAGTTGTGAGGAGATTCAGTTTGTCCGGATTGTGGAATCTAACCATTAATGTTATTGAAAGATCCAACGATTTTATATTCATAGGTTGATGATTATTTGTATGATATTATTAAATTTCAATCTTGATTGTACATGTGTGAATGTTGGGTTATGTAATTCAAATCATTATGATGCTTAGACTATTGCTATGATTTATGTATGCTATGGCAAACGGATATTCGCTATGATGTTATAAATTGTTTAAACTGAAATTTATGATTCTGTAAGCACCATATGATAATTGAGCATGTTTATTGGCATTGAGCATGGCATTCTCATATTCATGGCATTGGGTATGAGGGTGCGATCCATGATTGTCACGAAGACCACGACGGTGGTAGTGTTGTTAACCTCACTTTAAGTGGGAAGACCATTATGGTAGAAGAGGTGTGATATCCGTGACAAGTCATGAGGGCTGTTATTTGGTGGTAGGTTGTGTTATCCTCACTTTATGTGGGAAGGCCATTAAGGCGATATTGAGTTATCCTCGATTCGTCGGAAAGGCCACCAAATATCAACAGATGTAATGATGGGTTGGAATATGGCATTTGGCATTACATTTTTGCAAAGGCATGAGCATGAAATAAATTGTTATTCTTTCTTATTTGAAATATCATTGAGGAAGTAAGGATATCATATGCTATGTTTGTGTTATTGTTTTCTTTGCCGGGCATGGAGCTCATTCCTTACATTGCAGGCAATCCCTTGGACTTGTGTCTGAACGATGATCACAACTGAACTTAGAAGGCGAGGAATCGATGAAGAATTCTTAGAAACGCTTAGTTAGTGCAGAATTTAATATTTAGATTATAAGTTGGTTGTTTATTTGATTTGAGACTTTGAGAGAAAGTTATTTATTCGTTTATTTTTAATTTGTGGGAACTTGGATAATAAATTCAAGTATGGATTAAATTTGAGAACGCTTTAATTTGACTGTTATGGGAAATGAGTAAGTGATGCGTTTAGAAATCCTCATGTGAGTGATATTTATCCCTTTAAGTTATTTGGAAGGTTAAATGAGATATTATGTCTTCAAGCAAGTTGTGGACTTGGAAGGCGGGGCGTGACAATTCATGAAACCTAAAATGCTGAATCTAATTTTAAGCTTAAATGCTTTATTTTTTTTCCAAATTTCCATATTGTTAGTGAATTTTTTTCCCAGAATGATTGGCACCTAAAGAATGACATGGGACTAAAAGATTTTAGTCACTATTGAGTCGATTTTGTATCAGTCACTACTGAGCCCCTAACCGGTTAAAAGATATTTAAAGCTTGAGCAAAAATATTTAAAAAAAAAAACCACAAAAAAAACATAAGAAAAGAATTCCATATCCATAGAAACAAAATCACTTGTTAGAAAAATTCACAATTTGGGATCTTGACTCGAAGCAACAAAAAATGTGCTGCAGTTAGAGAAAATAACCACCAAATAGAAAGGATGCCGGAGTGGTGGCGGAACAGTTTCTCAGTCTTTGTAGGTAATATTCCGGCGTGGGGTGCCAGCAATTTGATTAGAGTTTTCAGTGCGGCGGGAGTTGTCTTCGACACTTTTGTCCCTCTCAATCGTCGGACGGGGAGTTAGAAGGAATTTTGCCTTTGTTCGCTTTAAAACTGAGAAGGAAATGGACTTGGCCATTAAACTGTTTGACGGAAAATCTATTGATGGGCATACACTACGTGTGAATAAGGCTCGATACGGTCCTAAGAATCGAACCGAGATTTGGCCAATCGAAGGGCGTCGCAAATAAATCAATAAAGGAAGCATGAGTGGTTTGCAAAAATCATTTCTTGTTCTTCATCATAACCCGTCAATGGTTCTTAATCAAAACCAACGACTGCTTCAGATAAAAGGGAGTTTGTAAAGAACAATAAAGCAAAGTTGTCTCGTACCTGGATTGGAGTGGCGTGCCAATCTGACTCCTCGACTTCTGCCATTAAAATTGGCTGCTGGAAAATTGGGGTTTAGATCAATCGTTGTCTATTCGCCATCTATCCCCTCTTCTATTTTGGATTGTAGTTTCGTCGGAGATTGATCGTTGCAAGTATCCCAAGGGTGGCACACCTCTCTCCAAAGGGCCACTAGCGAGGATTGACCGTTGGACTGAAGTGGTGGGATCAAGTATGGTGGTGGATTGAGTGAGGATTTTCGGGGTATCGCTTCATGCATGGCATAGGGAGGTGTTGTGGAAGCTTGGGGTTTTTTTAGGGTTAGTGGAGGTAGTGGACGAATGATGCTTGACTATGGAGGTGGTTGAGTTTGTCAGGGTTAAGATTGTGCATCCTGTGGGTGCTGAAATTCCAAAAACATTATGCCTGGAAGTTTGCGAAGTTGGTTTCGATCTATGGACAGAGGTGGAGCCTCGAATACTAGTTGTGGTGGAAGATTTGGCTGCTCCGGGGCCACGTGTGAAGGAGAACAGTCTTTTGATGGCCTCCGCTTTGCCGGATTCAAAGGATGGAGGTTTTCAGGCCTCCCAGCATCAATCGCCCATTTCTTTTTCAAAGGAATCACATGTTCCTTGTCAGGGTGTCGATGTTTCCCACACGTTAATCCCAAAAAAAAAGGGTGTCAATGTTTCTGTTAAGTCGAAAAACCGGTCAGAGTCAGAGAAGACAAATGGGATTCCAGTGGTAGGTAATGGCAGTTGCTCCGCTTCTGCAGCTTTCTCTGGATTCGCAGTGACTCTTGCTCCTGGAATCTCGGTTGAGCCGTTGGTTGTTGCTCTTCCTATTCGCAAGGCGAAAGAGACGGAGGAGTTTGGAAGTCTAGGTCTTTCGAATCGAAAACCTAAGACTTTTAAACAGGTCTTAGTGGACCCGGGTAAATCTCACTCGGATTCAAAACTTAAGATTGTGGTGGGGGCCCAAGTTCATATCAAACGGATTATTAGGCCTTTAAGTCAAGCCCAACCGAGACAGGTTATGTTCGATCGTAAAGGTGGATCCCAGCACTCCAGCCCAGTTCGTTCCAGTTCCAATGGGCGACGACATTTCTCTCTTCGGCGTTTTTCAGTAAAGCATTTCTCTTCACCGCGTCAAGGCGGAAGTAACTCTAAGATGGCTTTCGTGTTGACGATGTTGGCGCAAAGGATATTCATGGCAGAAAGGGCCGACATGGGGTAGAAAAAGCCCATTTTCGTCTGGAGGAGTTGTCCACTGGTGCAAACTCTTGTAGCATTGCTCATGTTCAAAGGGAATCAACGAATAGTCCCACGGAGGTGCAGGAAGGATCTCAGGGTCATGCTAGTTGGGCTTCAGAGGTGGAGGCTGAGGACTACCTCCCTTTGGCAGTTAGGCCGGAGTCAACAGATGAGGAAAGGATGCTTATGATTGGGTCTATTCTCAGGATTACATCTCCGAGCATGTCATTGCAGTTGAAAGGTATTTTGCTTGATTTCTACGAGGCAGAAAGGCGAGAAAAGGAGGAGGATACCAAGCTATGTCGTACTAGAAAACAGGAGAGAGAACTTCAAAACTTACACTCTTCCGTAAATTATGACCGTGCTCTAGTTCTGGCTGAAAATGCAGCAGTCCAAGGCAGTGGTGTCCAATGAAAATTATCTCATGGAATGTAAGGGGGTTAGGGGCAGTTGGGAAAAAAAATCAGGTTAAGAAATTTGTGCTTTCCAATAGGCCAGATGTTTTATTTCTTCAGGTGGAGGAGTTAATCAAGTCAGTTTGGGGTTCAGGGAGTACGGGGTGGGTTGGTAAGGCATCCGAAGGGGCATCAGGAGGTTTGTGGATGATTTGGGATGCGTCAAAATTGTGATTATCAGTGTCAGATGTCAAACGGTTTTCCATTGTGACCGTTTTGGAAGAATTATCTACAGGAAAATCGTCTCTTCACGAACGTATATGGCCCAAATAGTGATGCAAACAGAGAAGAATTTCTGGATGAGATTTCTTCAGGGAAACAATTATATAATTTGCCCCAGTGTGTAGGTGACTTTAATGTGATTCGGAGAATGTCCAAAAGGAAAGGTTGTACCAGAATTACTTCATCAATGCAGAGTTTCAGCAATGGATAGAAGACATGGAATTGTTGGATCTGCCTCTGGGAGGTGCATCTTACACTTGGTCTAATACGCAAGATAACCCAAGCTTAGCGCGTCTGGACAGATTCTTCATTGATTCACAATGGGCTGGGTGTTTTCATCACACCTCACAGTATGCGGCAGCCTCCATTGTCTCCAGTCATTTACCAATTCTTCTTGACTCATGTTTAGATTCTTGGGGCCCTACTCCATTTCGATTTGAATTGGCAGGGCTGAAGGTAGACGGTTTTGCAGACTTGGTTGGTAATTGGTGCAGGGAGGCTTCTGTTACTGGTTGGAATGGTTATTGTCTCCTGCAGAAATTGAAGTATTTAAAAGGTAAATTGAAGGCTTGGGACTTTGCTAGGCGGGAGTAAGAAAAAGGGGAGGAACAACAATGGCGGGATGAACTACAGGAATTGAACCAAGTGGAGGAGATGGGTCTGCTTTCGATGGACCAGCTTTTGCAACGAAAGGAGCTAAAAGTAGCTCTACGGAAACTTGCCTTGAGGGAGGAGATAAAGTGGAAGCAGCATTCACGCATCACATGGTTGAAAGATGGGGATCGGAATACCAAGTTTTTTCACCATATGGCAAGTGCTACAAAAAGGAAGAATTTAATTCATTCACTTCTTGTTGAAAGGGAACGCATCGAAGGCAAGGAGGATATTTGTGACAAAATAATCCATTACTTCAGCGTCTTTATGCGCCTCCTGACAAGGACTTTCCCACAACACCTCCCTTTTAAGGAACTGCCAGAGGTACAACGCATTATGTTCGATAGTCGTTTTGAAGAGGCCGAGGTAAAGGTTGCGGTGTGGGAATTAGGAGAGGACAAGGCACCGGGGCCGGATGGGTTCCCCATTATGTTTTTCAAAACCTTTTGGGTGGTAGTCAAGCTGGAGGTACAAGAGTTTGTTTGGGAGTTTTATGATAGAGGTCTCATTTCAAAGGATCTGGGTGCTGGATTTATAACATTGATTCCGAAAAAGTCGGGAGCCGCTGCATTGAATGACTTTCGGCCAATCACACTGCTTGGGAGTCCATATAAAATTTTAGCAAAACTACTCGCAAACTGACTTAAGAAGACTCTTCCACTTGTTATTTCTCCGGTGCAAAGTGCTTTCCTTGCAGGTCATCAAATTGTTGATTCTGTTATAGTGGCTCATGAAAGTGTTGATTCCAAATTTCAGTCAGGGGAAGCGCATGGTTTGTAAGTTGGATTTCCAAATGGCTTATGATAATGTCAATTGGTCTTCTTTGGATTTCGTAATGGAAAGAATGGGATTTAGTGGTAGATGGAGGAGTTGGATGCATTCTTGTTTATCGTTAGCTCATTTATCAGTATTAGTGAATGGCAGCCCAAACAGTTTATTCAGAATGGGAAAAGGTGTTAGACAGGGGAGCCCTTTATCTCTGTATCTCTACGTTATAGTGGCCAAGGCCCTTCATCTCATTTTTTTTTCTTTTGGGAAATAGTTCATATATTAATATATAAAAAGGCACCAGAGGTGCGAATACAAAGAGAAATACAAATAAAATCACAATCGCAAAAAACTGGAAGAGAGACCAAATAGTGAAGCTTCAAGCAAGATCAACACACTCTTTCCAGACATGCAAAATGTCAGTCATAGAAATATTCAGGAACTCTTGTAACGAAGCAGCCCAAGAAGCACACTTTGCATGAGCACGAATGCCACAAAGAAGAGCATTTAGGCGAGGCGGAAGCAATATCCCTTCATCTCATGTTTCAGATGGTTTCCTCACAGGGATGGATTCATGGTTTTCATATCAGACAACCTGATTTGGTGGTTTCTCATTTGCAATATGTTGATGACACAGTCCTCTTTCTTAAGGCAGATGTGGAAGAGTTGAAAATGGTCCGAGATGTTCTAAAATGGTTTCATATTTGCTTGGGTTTGAAAATAAATTTTGATATATGTGAATTGTTGGGAGTGAATGTGGCTCATAGATATTGTGAGGAATTGGCATCAACTTTGGGATGCAAAGTAGTTTCCTTTCCATCTAGGTACCTTGGACTTCCCATGTGCAAAGGAAAGCCTAAGAAAGGGTGTTGGGATGAGATCATAGACAACATGGAGAAGAAACTTGCTACTTGGAAAGGGAAGCTTTTATCCATTGGTGGGAGAATTATTCTACTCAAATCTATTCTTTCCAGTCTGCCAGTTTATTTTCTCAATGTGTTTAAATGCCCCGCATCGACAGCAACAGGTTGAAACAAATTTAGTTGAAGTTCTTGTGGAATGATGATAACGAGCATCGGAAATTCCATTTGGTTAGTTGGTCATAGGTTAGCAACATAAAGAAGGATGGGCGGCCTTGGTACTCGGCCAAATCGACATTTCAACATGGCTTTGTTGGGGAAGTGGATATGGAGGTTGGACGATTCTTCTGGCGGTTTATGGAAGGACATCATTCGCACGAAATATCGGATACAAAGTCCAGGATGGAGAATCATCAATGCAAATAGAAGAGATTATGGCTTTTGGAAAGGTGTTTGTAGTGTGGTACATGATTTTGGTTGGCATATCAGGTATCGAGTATATTCTAGAAACGAGATCTTATTTTGGCAGGATAAATGGGCGGGGGTGTAACGACTCGTCCGACTAGCATGATATTGTCTGCTCTGGGCCCCACACACGGCCCACACGTCTTTCAATTGGCAAGTCAATCCACTGTTGCTCCCAAAAGGCCTCATGCTAGAAGGAGGAAGGATGTCACTTATATACCAGGGAATTTCCAACGAAACTGGCAATGTGGGACTTTGGCAAGCTCCATACTATAGACACCCCTCTGGGGCGGGGTATTACAATCTACCCCCCTTAAAGCCAGAGTCGTCTTCGGCTCTGCACACACAACAACCAAGACCACACCCTCAGGCAGAGAGTTGAACCATGCTCTGATACCATTTGTAAAGACTCATCCCGCTAGCATGATATTGTCTGCTCTGCCTCACACACAGTCCGCATGGCTTTCAATTGGCGAGCCAATCCACTGTTGCTCCCAAAAGTCCTCATGGTAGAAGGAGGAAGGATGTCACTTAAATACCAGGGAATTTCCAAAGAAACTAGCAATGTGGGACTTTGGAACGCTCCATACTACAGACCCCCCTCTGGGGCAGGGTATTACAGGAAGAGGCTTCTTTGTCCTGTTCGTTTCCCACGCTATTTTCTTTGGCGGTTAATAAGGACGCTACAGTATGGAAGTGTTTCAACGTTATTAACAACAAGATTATTTGGAGTCCAACATTCAAAAGAGAATTGAATGATTGGATGGTTGATGGTTGGATGTCTCTTTTGAATTTATTAGAGACTACCTTTGTGGTTGGAACAGGTCCGGATCACCGTCTTTGGAGTTGGATCCTCATGGCAACTTTACAGTTTCATCTTTGAAATCTTGTATGGAGTTATTGAAATCAGAAGTGCAGCCTGTTGTTAACCCAAAAATTTGGTTGGGACTTTCTCCTTTAAAAGTAAAGGTGTTCAATTGGTTAGCAGGCCTGAAGAAAATACTGACCATCGATAATCTACGATTACGAAAGATGCTTATTATTAATGTTGTCCATTATGCTTGTCAGATGCAGAGTCGGTAAACCATCTTGTACTTCATTGTCCGGTTTCCTTTCAGATATGGGCCCACTTTTTCCAACTTCTAGGTGTTCACTTTAGCTTGCCTCGTGAGTGGTCCGACTTGTTAAATGAAGAGATGATAATGTTTGCGACCTCCTTTGGCCGCGCTCTTTGGGAAACAAGGCAAAGTATATGGTGGTCTATCTGGCTAGAGCACAATAAGAGAATCTTTCAAGGAAAATCAAGCTCGGTATCGAATCTCCTTGACATCATCAAAGTACAAGTGGCCTGGTGGATGGTCGGATCATCACAATACAGGGGACTCTCTGTGTCAGATTTATTTAGAGATTGGGCTTCGGTAGATCAAGTCTTGCAACAATTACGCTCTCGCCCTTCTATTCCTTGGTCTCCACCACCAACAGGATTACTAAAACTATACTTTGATGGTAGCAGTATGCAAGAGGAAGGGTTAGCAAGTTATGGAGGTTTGTTCAGAAACGACTCCGGTCTTTCTTTGTTATCCTTTGCTGGTCCTATCCCACACAGCTTTGTCATCGAGGCAGAACTATTTGCCCTTTGGAGAGGCATTATGGAGTTGGCCAAATTAGGTGTCCAAGGGAGTATTGTCGAAGGGGATTCATAGGTAGTGGTGGGGTGGGCAACAGGTTCTCAGTGCACGTGGCGTTATTTAGATAAAATTGAGCAGATTAAACAACTATCCTCGGTCCATAACTTTAACTAGCATGGGCCAACCGGACTTGTAATTCTGCTGCAGATGAACTAGCTCGTCATGGGGTGTTTCTATCTCTAGAATCTGTAATTGGTATATTGTAATTGGGAGGGTTGTTTTGTTCTAAGAGGTAGCCACTCAGTCATCCTTCTCTGTATATTCTTCACTTCTTTAATATAACACGTTACCTTTCAAAAAAAAAAATCACAATTTGCAATGGCATCTATTAGCCTTCGGGTAGCAGCACAGATCTTCAATTTTTGCAACATTTTGGAGTAAATGTTGTATAAATCTGTTTCCATTTGGTGAAGTTTCTGTTAACCAACTTCTAGAAATAGACCAAAGGTCTGAGGTTTGACTCTTCCATGAGCAATCTGATACACGAGGCTTGGAAGCAGTTTCGTGTATCCGTGGGATTAGTCACACCTCCACGTGGGTGGGGATACCCATGTTATTCCCCAAAAAAAGCTTCTGTTAACCAAGTTAAAAAATTAAAAAGAAAAAAAAAAAGCATGAGTGTTAAGAGTTGGACAACTTATTGACAATAAAAAATCCTACAAATACAATTATTTGGCATGATTTTGCATTCCATTTTTTTTTCAAAAACAGATGGCAGTTGGTAGTAGTAATAACAGCACATTTTTATAGATTTAAGTTTTTCTTCTGGGTATGATTATAGAATTCAGTGACAAGGAGCAGCTGGCAACAGCATCATCAGAGATTTGAAGCACTTTAACTATGCTCTTATGTTTCTTATTCAAACATCTATGATAAACAGAGTTACAACTTTACAATAGCCTTGACAGTTCTCTCATAGACATCTGAAATCATTTACATTGCATACCTCATATCAGAAACTGATTGTGTAGGTGGTGACTCAGGTTGTGCCTGAGACTCATCCATATTGTCCGAGGTTTCATTGAAATAGTCTGACTGATCAGAGATGGCAGTTGCAATAGACAGGAACAACAATGGTCTGGAGAGTTTCTGCCAAAATAAAAGAATAGCTAAGGATCAAAAGAATGGTGGACAATCTTTGACGAAATAAAGGAAATTAACCCAATAAAACATGGAACTCATTAAACTTTTTTTTTTCATTTCCCTTATTTGGATGTGGTATGGTCCTACATTTTACAAACACTCCAGATCGATAATATATTTTCAGAGGACATTCAAAACATATAGACACACAAACAGAAGCAGCATGTCCAGAACTTGGTATGGGGAATCGTTTACAGCATAGTACAGGACAGTTACTGAACGTCACAAGCATCACTCTGACTGCAAGAACTACCATACAAGACATAAGAATATCAAATGTATTGTAGCACATGAGCCATTTCAAAAGCTAGAAGCTTTCCAAAAGAGTAGTAGTCACGAAGGGGTCTCACAAATTTCTCTCCTCACAAATTCTTACATTTCTGTTTCTTTGATGCTAAGCTGTTGCAAGAAAAACTGACAATTTAGACAGCTGAGAAGAAAATGAATTATAGATGGGAAGCTCATTGCTGAAACCTTAGAGACTGTCGCCTCAAGCCACATTCACCCAACACCACCCAAAAGAGAAGAAAAAAAAAAAAGGAAAAGACCCAGGTACACCCTGCAGTACTGGCTTAATTTCGACGTAATGGAACCTTCCTAATACAAAAGTCAACCCACCCCACCCACCCACCCCACGTAGTTCCGATTTATCTAGGACTTGAACCGGACCTCCTCAATTTAAAGTCCACCAAGAGAATACAAAACAAGGCAAAAGGAATTCATGTATGATGGTAACCGTCTAGCTCAAGCCAGGTCTGGGCATGATTAACAAAAGGAAACCCGAGCTTGAGCATGGAACAAGCTAATATATATAAATACATATGGCCAAGCCCAGGCCTGACCAGCTGAACAGAGTGCCCAGTCTAACTGAAGGACCATTCATGACTTCTGACCTTTCATTTGTTTCTTATTTTTCCAACCTATGGATATTAAATATGGCCTAAAGTTTAACTAGGTTAGATTTAACGTCCAAGTTTAATTGGCACCTTACATTCTTATCCTCAACAGAGAATATCAGGAACAAATCCACGCTACCTGATCATTATCAGAGTGAAAAGAACATAATACAACCACTTAAATAGGATAAACAATATTGAAATACTAATAATGATTAAAGAAACATTAATATCCAACAAACACAATGTTTAGATGTTTAAACTTTGAACCAACCTGCATGCCTTTAACCAGAATCTTAAGAGGTGTCCATCTCTGAATCCACTTAAATGGGGGATAGCAAATGATTTGTAATGCTTGAAGACCTTGCCAAATGTATGGACACCTTGCTTTGGACAGCCTTTGGAGCATACCCAAGGCTGCAACTTTAAGCAAAAAGAATACTATCGGGTCAGTAGATCCTCTGCCCAATCTAACACGTTTGAGAGAAACCAATGGCTTCAGAAGCTTCTGCAAATTCTTCTGAGTGGAGACAACTAAACATTGTTGGGATCTCTTGCTGGTTGTAACATTATTCAGCACTTCTGAGTTCTTACTTGATCCAGACACGTGTAAAGAGTCTCCCATTGGAATGAATCAATAAAACCCCAGCATCACCTTCTTACTTAATTGAAAACATTAGAATTTAAAAGATCAGATATTCTTGAGGCCATATCTGGAAAGTGCTCAAATCATTTGGGGGTTTCACATTGCAGTGGTGCGACTCTAAAATTATTGCACTGCACCAGACGAAAAGCAGAACACCTCCAGTTGCATGCACCAGGAAGAAATACAACTAAAATGAAGCTTGAACAAAGCTAGCCTGATAAAACACCAATTTCAACATCAACATGACAAATGAAGGTTGATGATAGATGTAGTAAGAAAAACATGCAACTCCTTCATATAATAATAAAGACTAGAGTGACCCTTCAAAAAAAAAAAGACTAGAGTGATCAACTGAAAACACCATTTTTTGTCTTTTTGAAAAGGAAATCACTAAAAACACCATTGAGATTATAAAAACAAATTCTCAACTAAATGTTACTACACTATACAAAATGGCATCAAGAAACTAAAGTATTCACTTGAAAATCTTGGAGTTTATTATGCTAACAACATACCCCTAACAAGTGTAGAGGTAGAGGCCGTGTTTGAATGTGTGGGTGGGTTGGGGGTTGGGGGGGGTGGGGTGGGGGGTCGGGGTTGGGGGGGGGTGGGGTGGGGGGTGGGGGGGCTGGGGGTGGGGTGGTGGTGTCTGTTGGGGGCTGGGGTAGGGGGGTAGAATTGGAGAGACTTCTCCTGCTTAGATCCATTCTCCAAGAGAAAGTGGCACCCACAAACAATGAACCTTCTCCTCCTCCAGGAGAAGATGATACACTCCACCCTTTCCAAGAGAACACCATCTTCTCCAGCTGAGGAGAAGATTATTGCAGGTGCAACATGTCATTTAGGTTGCACCAGGTAACCCTTTTTTAATTTTTTATTTTTGGAGTTCAATAAAAATCTAAATATTGGGACTAAATAATCACTTAATGAGCTATTAGTGGATGAAATTTCATCTCAAAATTCAAATTTTACCACGATCTTAGTGATCGAAAATGACCAGAAGCCTTTTTCCCTAAAGATGCCTAGTGATTTTGACATCTAAGATCAAGTAACTCACATTTGATTTTTGGGCTAAAATTTGATCCACATGTAGCTTCATGAACTCAACTTCAATCCCACCTAATTGTTTTTGTTCATGATTCACAATGTAAAATAAATAAATATCACGGTACAACTCATATAGCCTTATGATTAGGTTCCCCTAACAACATACAAACAAGTTTAAAGGAGATCTCCAAGAGATCTTAAGAGGCAAAAGTTCTCCTAATTTCTCTTACCCCTGAAGAATCTCCTCTTCTCCTCATCCAAACATAGCCATAGCGCGTACATGCTAACTACTGAAAAGCTAAGGAAATTTTTTCAATTATACACCCAATGTACCACAAGGACTAGCACCATTCAAAAAAAAAAAAAAAGGTACCATAAGGACTACTTGTCCTTAACAATTGCATGATTAATAAATCTAGATATACCATGTGTAATCCACTAATTAGGGGCTGTAACAGTGATATGATCACCATGATCTTTCCAAGAAATCCATCCACATGGACCCCACATGTGGGCCCTGCAGACAAGGCATTTAAGGGATCTGAGTTATGTAGTGTATATATATAATTATATATATGGAAGCAAAAAGGTTTTTCTTTAGAAGCAATTAAAGGGTAATAAGTGGTCCCACTTTTTCTTTCTAGCTGGAGTTGGATGAGGAAATAAGATTCAATTGATAGTAAATGCTTCAATGATGATTTCCTTGAACTTAGGAAATAAGAAAAATTGGACTATCTATATAAGTTATGATTTGGGAGAGATTGAAGCAGGCTTCTCCTTTGTCTGATTTAGTTCCAATAGGCATTAAGGTGCGACCACATCAAAGCCCCTCGCCTTGGTCTTTAAAAAAAGTAATAAAAATAAAAACAAAAAACATACTCCCTTCTTCCTCCTCTTTCTATGAACTATGAAGCAGAAGTCTTGACCTCCTAGCTTGTATACAAAAGCTTGTCCATGAGAGGGATCAAGATACAACCTAGAAGATAAAAAAGGAGAAAGAACCTATGGCATCCAAGTTTTTATGTGTGGTTGCTACAAACCAGGGTACTGACTATGATGTACGTCTATTTAAACTTGCAACCAATTAATTTGGTTTATTCACAAGATACGTTGGCTCATTAACAACAAATTAATACCCATTTATGAGGCAGTTGGCTGAACAATAAGCCTCAAAAGGACCTCTATTTTCTAGTTAGAGGAATTTTTTATTTTCTAAACAACTGTGATATTCATTGAGAACACTACAAGCTATGATATGATAAGAAAGAACTTGATGCAAAAAAGAGTTCACAAGACATGTGGACCCATATTTGGGCTCAATTTCAAGCTATATGCAAGATGACCCATCTCTGCTCGAGCGCAAAGCCATCAATGTGGGATATGAAACTCTCCACCAACTAGTCGAAGATCAGACCTAAGAACCCCAACATCGGTATGTTCTTCTCTCTCTGTATATAGGAGATCCTAATGAACCATTTTTGAAATTCTCCCAAAAATAATCCTACACTCAATTGTTTCAACACAGCATATTTGCTAGGATCTTAGGTCATTCAAGTAACTGGTTTGTTTGGGAAGCAATGATCAGGTGTTTAGAAGTTCGGATCACATATCCAAGCATTATTCTTGTACTTTGATGGTTGAATAAGACCACCTCTCATGAACAACTACCATAGTTCATAACCTTTTCTCATCCACAACGCTACATGCTGAGACTTGAGATATCTTGGGTGTTGGCAAAAAGTTGTATGTTAGTGGATGGGATTAAAGGGAGGTGCCTACAGTTGTTTCTTAGTGTTTGAATATCACAAGCAATGTTCTTTGCTAATGTTATTTTGACCTTTTTTCTGGATTTTGTGATTGAACCTATTCATGCCATTGGTGCAAACAGAGGTCATCTTTGAAATCTTGTTCACATCAGACTTGAACAAGTGGACACCATCACTGAGGGGGGAAAAAGACAATTACATGTTAAGCATGATCTTATCTGGTGCTCTGGCGTAGTCGGTTATCACGTAGGTTACCGTTCAAAAAAAAAAAATGTTAAGCATGATCTTTCTTAAGAGTTGCAACTATCACATTAAGTCAATTCCAACAGCCGGTGGAAAGTAAAAGTCAATGTTACTATGTTTACATAAACTTTTCCATCTGAACTCAAATAGTGAGATCACTAAGAAAATTATCCTAGAATGGCTAGTACATAAATAGCTGGACAGTGCATGAAACAAGTTAAGGATGGGATAAAACATTCCTTGTATGAATTCAAGATGCCAAAGATTTACATCACTCACCAAGAACCCATAGCATAGTACAAGTTAGGAAAGAGTAATAGGAGAATGCTTCAGACAAGAACCAAGAAACTCAAAGAACCAATATGGGTTGGACAGTTAAGGAAAGAGTAATAGAAGAGTGCTTAAACAAGACTCAAGTAATTTTAAGAACCAACTTGGGTTTACACAAGGTAAGTTCACAATAGAAATTATTTTGGTAATGAGACAACTTACGAAAAAGTTCAGGGAGACCTTCACTAAAAAAAAAAAAAAATATAGATTTTATTGACCTAGAAAAGGTCTATAATTGGGTATCAAGGAAATTAATTTGGCAGGCATTGAAAAGAAAAGCATCCCTAAGAAATATATGGAGACATATAGATTAGATACAATTTCTCTACCTTTTTTCCTTTCTCTTAATCTTATCATGGTAGGCAGAGCCAGCATCTCATAATTTTTTGGGAGAAGCTGCTACAATCATCCTGTCACTTTATCATCACTGTATTGGTGGAACCCACTGATTTCTCTTCATCAAATCTCAAGCAAGGATATCTTTTCATAAAGAATTTATCCTTGGTAATCTACATATTTCTTAAGAATTTTCTGTAGCCTCTAGGTCAGTGAAAACAATGGACTTGTTCTCTACCAGAAAAAAAATGGGACAAAAAAACTGTGGAAATTCTTTATCCCAACCATACATCTTTTTAGAACTTTGGAATCTCTTTGCAAGACTCTCCCCCTACTGTTCTCATTTTTGAGGGCCCACCCATCTGTGACCTCTGATCTTGGAACCGAAATGTGGGGTCCACACTACAGCTGTTTTCAATCAGCGGCAATCACAACCAAATTGTGTTTTTTCTTCTTTTTTTTAAGATTTTTGCTGTGTTTCACTTTCATTTCCTTTTGACACATTTGGTGCAGAACAAAATTCAAGGACTTTATAATCTAAATTCTTAGTGATCATATCAGCTATATTTTGTACAACACAATAAAGCAAGGATCTTGAAATCTTTGAAGATTGTAAATCCTCAAAATTATGAAGATTTATGATTCTAAGGGTCCCCGTGGGATTTTGTATCCTAGATTTGTAAATTTCATGGAGTGCATGGAATACATTCTCTCTCACATGAAAAGCATGCGTTCGGTCCTTGCCTCCTAAGTGAAAAAGAGGGGAAAAAAACAAAAACAAAACCTCTTCATCCCTTTCTCCATTTCCAATGCCTCCATTCAACAAAAGGGCATAGATTAACAATATCCAGTTATGCTATTAACCTCTTTGTACTACTTTTTTTCCTTTCTTTAGAAAACAAGACAAACCTCTAATGCATTACTTTCAATAGAATCCCCATTATTCAATCCATATATTTCAATAACGTCAAAATAATTTGAAGAAATTTTTAAGTAATGATAAGGAAAAAACTCAAAATAATTTGAAACCAAACCAATCCATGTATTTTTCTAAATCTCTTGCTGTCAATCAAAAGAAGAGGAATAAGCCCTCCACTTCACCAATTGTCATCCAGTCACCCTTGGACTGTCCAGATCCATCACTTAATTGGTCTAACCTCCCATTGCATTACAAAAAGATAAGTGTGTCTCTACTAAACATCCACTTGATCTCTTTATTTCTTATCATCCCATTTCACCCTCATATTGTAGTTTTCTTTCATACACAGATACCCCTCTATTCCTAAGAGAATTAATACAGCTCTTCAAAACCCTTGTTGGAAAGCAGCTATGAGAAAAGAATTGACAGCACTTGAAAAAAAAAAATAGACTTGAGATGGTGTTCTTCCCATGGGGCAAGACTCCAATTGGATGTAAATGGATATTTTCTCTCAAACATGATCTAGATGGCTCTATTGCTCGCTATAAGGCATGTTTGGTTGCTAAAGGAATCATCCAAGCCAATGGAATTAATTAATAGGAAACTTTTTCTCCTACGGCTAAACTCACTTCTGAACAAATCCTTATCTCCTTTGCTACCACTCGTCAATGGCCAAAAATTAGCTAATATCAAGAATACATTTCGTCATAACGACCTAAAAGAAGAGGTCTACGTGCTTCCACCACCCAACTTTAGTAAACAAAGGTTGTCATGGTTGGTATGTTGACTCAAGGCACTTTATGGACTTGAATAGTCTACACGGGCAAGGTTTGATAAATTCAATAATGTTTTATTGATTTATGGTTTCTCTCACCGTCATCAGACCATTCTGTCTTTGTTTATCATACTAAAAACATTTAGATGTTTCTTCTTGTTTATGTAGATGATATTGTTTTAACAGAGAACCATGAATCCTCCATCACTATGCTAAAATGTCAATTCCAAGCTTTCTGCTAAGGATGGCACTACTCTTGTAGATCCACGATTTTATCAACAATTGATAGCAAGTTTATCTATCTTACGATCACTCGACCTGAATTATCTCACACTATTGGCATGGTAAGCCAGTTTATGCATGCTCCAACTCATGTGCAGCTGAAAGCAATTTTCCAAATTTTAAGATATCTCAAGCACATCCTAGTTGTGGCTTTTTCTATAAGACTCGGACTCAACTTACTATTCAAAGATTTTTTATGCCAATTAATTTGGTTCTCCTGATGAATCATTGGTCTACCACTAGCTATTGTCTTCTTTTGAGTTCTCATCCGATTCCCTCGCAAATCAAGAAACAAAGTATTGATGCTTGATCTAGTGCGAAGGCAGAATATAGGGCAATGGTGAATACAACGTGTGAATTATTGTGGTTCCAACAATTTCTTAATGAACTGGGCTTTGCTTCTTCTAAACCTCTTCTTATGTTCTATGGCAATCAAGTTGTCATCAACATTGCCCCCAAGCCAACTTCTCATGAGCGTAATAGCATATTGAGTTTGATCCTTTCTTAGACATCATCTCTTCCAGAAAGATTCACATTCCTATCTGAAGTCAAACGATTAGTTGGCGGACAAGCTTACAATGGGCCATGTCTCGCTCAAAACTTGATAATGTTCTAAGCAAGCTGGGTTAGTTGATATTTATGCACTAGCTTGAGGGGGCGTGTTGCAAGATATATTATGAAAATGTATTTTTTTCTCTCTCGTACCTTTTACGGAAAGCATCTACAATTTTGTATAGTATTGCAAATCAATGTACGTACTATAGTTGACAATTCCTTTTTCTCTAAAATCTTGTCTATAAATGAGAGTTTTTGTAAGCTCAAAATCAAACAATGAAATATAATTTCATTCTCCAAAATCCAATTATTCTCTTCCTTCTTTCCTTTTATTCTTTTATCTTCCCATTTTATTAACACCATGTAGCATACCATCGTACCAATCTAAATTTACACCTAGCCACCCCATCTACATTAAAAAAGCTTTAGGAAGTATTGACCACTTCTACACAATTTCCTTTAATTCTTCTTCCTTATAAAACACTTGTCAAGATTAACCTTGCTAATTCCTTGGCAACAACCACCAACACAACCTAACTTTGGCACATTTAGTCCTTATCCACCCTCTTTCACTTTCCTATAAAAAATCCAAGCATTCCTCTACTTCAAAAGAAAGCATGAAACAACTATTAGATTCGTGTCCCAAGCAACTTTCCTTTTGCCATTGAGACCCACCACCCCCCACCCCAAATCCCAAAAAAAAAAGACAAACAATATTACTGAGCACCCCCATCATCTGCCAAAAACCTCCCAAATAATTTTCTAGAAAAATGACACCCACTAAATAGGTGATCAGCATGTTCCTCCTCTTCCCCACACATAACATAGGTCATTTGAGTTTCTTCCTCCTCAAGTTACATTTAGCCAAAACTTTACCATAATTGCACTCCAACATAAAACTTGAACGGATTGGTGCCTAGCCCCACCATGACATTAACCATGATGGTTTATCCCCCTAGATACCAAAGGCAGTTTGAGACAAGCCTCCGCCTAAAACTCCCTTGAAGAATCTCTTACACCCCATACTCCTGAACACAACAAATGATTTATCATACAATAACATAAAATAGGTTTTCCCACTTCCTAGTCTCCAAACATATTTTAAAAGGCATCAACGAACAACCCCCCCTCCTTTTTTCTCTCTCTCCCCCCAAATCATCTCATAACACCCTTTTACAGATAACTTCTTATTTACCACCATCCTATATAGAGCCCAGGAAAAACTTTTAGTTTCCTCTCTCCAAATGGATATTTTTACCTTTTTGTTGCTCATTCAAGTGTTGAGGCCAAGTATTGAGGTGTGGCAAATATTGCTTGTGATAAGGTTAAAGCAGCTACTCCTTGAGCTTTCCATTTGTCATCCTACTCCATTATAAATGTTCTATGGTAATCAATCAGCAGTTCATATTGCTTCAAGCCTATTTTTTTCAAATGGTAACTTTATTAAGGGGCACAAGATGAAGGCAAAAAAATAGAATACAATGAGAAGAACGAGAAGGAAACCCTCAAAGCACCCAAAAACTAAACAAAGCAAAAGCATGAAGGCCACCCCACCAAGCCCCATAACACCAACAAAAGAAAACGTGAAAGCCTATATTAATCCAATAGACTCGTTCCAAGCATAAGAAATCTCAAAAATGGAAAAGTCTCGAAACTCCTGAAAAAAAAAAAAAAAAAAAACCCACACAGTGCATTTTGCTTTGACTCTTCTACTAACCTCTAAAAGGCAGTCTTCTTCAAAGAATTAAGGTCATTTCTTCGATGTGCTCTCTACTTCTAAGTTCATAGCCTTCGCGTAGGTTCATCGATATTACCCATCAAATAAAGGCATGTTCAGGAAGACCATCAAATACACCTAAAAGGATCAGTTGAAATCCCTAATTGTTTCTGCAAGACCAACATATTTGCCTAGGGAACTAGTAAATACTTCTACGAAGAAGGTTGTGATAGAAACGCCCAATTTCTTTTGTTTCTGAAAACCCTATTCTACTCTCCTAGCAAAGGTTCCAAATTTTGGCGACAAGAGCAAGCTATCACAGGATAAAAAATCTAAATAAGCCTCTACATAACTCCCAACATAGGGAAAAGAAGCAAAATCGGGTGCCATTAACCACTAAACATCACAAAGGCGGAATATGGCGGCCAAACATTTGAAGAAAAGGAACAATGGAGAATAAGGTGGTCCACATCTTCAAAGGCACAAAAGCAAAGAGGGCAAGCAATAACCATGACTCTATTCCTCTTGTGGATGTTTTCTTTAGTAAAGATCTTGCCAAGACCAACAATCCAAGAAAAGTTGAACGCCCAAGGAGAGGCTTTGGAGGACTAGATGCCCGGGTCAACCACAGGGGCCAAATTGCACCGATTGCTCCACTAGAAAAAGAATTTATTAAACGAGTCTTTGTGGTGTTAGGCCACTTATCAAAGAGTCCTCTTCAGCAAGATGTAAACATGTATTGCTAAGAAGGAGAAGAAAGGAAGCAAAGTCATCAGCTTCATGATTTGAAAGATTTACTTGAAAGAGAGTATTCCACATAGATTGATCACCTCGAAAGGATAGGCAATCAACAACTAAAGCAACATCAGAAGTTGACAGGTAAAAGAGAGGGGGGAAGAGGTCAACTAAGGGGATAGATCTATACCAATTGTCTTTCCAAAACTGAACTTCATTGCCACGACCAACTCTAAAATGCACATGTTGCTTGAAGTTCTCAACATAGGCACAAATGGATCTCCACATTCCAGAATCCTTTCGAGGAGTAGGGTTGATCTCCCAACCAAAGCTACTTACATTGTACTTTGCAATCAGTAGGGATTTCCAATGGGCTTCACATCAAAGGCGAGGCACCAAAGCCATTTGGCAAGAAAAGCTTCGTTCACTTTAGCAATAGAAGCACCCCAAGGCCTCCAACTTCAATGGAAAGACACAGTTGATGCTAGACACAAGATGAATTGTTTTCTTATCGAGAGAGCCACCCCAAAGGAAATCTCTCTCAATTCTTTCAAAGATCAATCACCTTCCTTGGACATCTGAAAGCCGAAAGAAAATAGGCTAGGAGAGCTAAAAGGACAAACTTGAGAAGGGTGATTCTGATGTAGGACACGCAGCTCATAGGCCCAATTTTAGTATTTATTATTTTTTGTATTTTCGCATTATTTTATTTTTAAAATTCTTATTTAGCAAGAAAGCCAGGTCGGTGGCTTTCCCAATTTATTTAGACGTCTAGGATAAGATTAGAAGTTCTATTTTCGTTTAAGAATAATTAACAAGTTTCCTACTTTGATTAGGAGTCCTTTTCTATTTTTATCTCTTTGTTTTCACTTGATGCGGGAGCACCGCCTACAACTAAGCAGGAAGAAGGTAGAAACGTCTGCAACTTGGGCAAAAGTAAGAGAAGACAAAAATAAATCAGATAAATCGGAATCTTTAATTCATTATTCGAATAGAGGTGTATCCCTCTCTTACATCTATCATATTTATAAGAAAACAAAGATATAAAAATAGAAAAGGACTCCTAATGAAAGTAGGAAACTTCCTAATTATTCCAAAACGAAAATAGAACTTCTAATCTTATCCTAGACTCCTAAATAAATTGGGAAAGCCACCGACCTGGCTTTCTTGCTAAATAAGAATTCTAAAAATAAAATAATGTGAAAATACAAAAATAATAAATACTAAAATTGGCCATGAGCTGCGTGTCCTACATCAAATTCTGCCTCCAAAAGAAGATATTTCCTTCTCCAAGAGGCAAGCCTCTTGCTAAATTTGTCGATGACCGATTTCCAGAGAGAACTATGAGGTAAATGAGATGCAACCCATTCACTCATGCACATCCAAACACAGTATACATGTATTAGATTAAGGGCACAAGACCTCATGAATACAAATCCCCTAAGAAATTATCCAAATCAGTATTTCACTTTTGCGAAAAAAATGTAAATTCTAACCAAAATGTAGAAGAAAATTCAGAACACATCCAACAGATTCATGCACCAACACTCGTTTTAATTCGAATTCAAATCCCCTAAGAAATTATCCAAATCAGTTCTGTACCAATTCAAATTTTCAAAAAACAATTCCACATATAAATCAATGATGTGTCAAACAGTGGGGGCCACTTTTCCAATCCAAATCCTCCAGACACCCTACACAAACATCCAGGTGATCCTCGTACACAGGAGTCTAAAGATTGTTATATATACAAACTATGGGACCCTGAGATCAAGCTGTTGGAATAACCGATCCAACCCACGATTCCATACCCAGACAGAGAGAAGAAGAAATTCTTAAAGGAGAAAGGTTCTTCAGAATAAAATCGCGAAATGGAAAAGAATTTCGGATTCTTCCTTTTTCTGGTGAAGTGATTTTTTTCTTTTCTGCTGTTGTTCTGGAGAAGTGGAGATGTTGGTATTCACATACCTTTCAGTTAGTTTGTCAAAAAGGCCATCGGATCAGATGGAAAATAGAGAAGCTGAATTTCTCGATCCACCCTTCTGCGAAAAGAGAGGGAGGAGAATACGTTTTCAGCAGAAAGGAAGGTCTGGAGGAAGATTTGCCGCTCGTTTTCTTCTTCTTATATAGCAACTCAGAGGGAGAGAGAGAAGGGGAGACCTTGGCTTCTTCGGGTGGAAAGGGCCTTTCGGCCTCCATTGCAAGCACGTGATCTTGGCCACCACCTTGGTCGTCGTTCACGTACACCTGTTCCCATATTTCTTTTTCTCCGTAGCGCCATTTTCTCTCTTAAAAAAATTTGTTTGCCATTTCACCCTTTCTTGCTTTGTCACCTTCATTTCAGCTCAGCATCATTGTCTTCTTTTTACAAAAAAAACCTCTTCGGCATTTCAGCTCATCTTTTCATTATTGTTTTCATGGCAAATGACAAAATAATCTTCAAAATAAATTACTTAAGTGAAATTATATTATAATAACTTTTTTTAACATTGGTATTTCCATTTTTTTTTTTGAGATGAGACTAATTTCAAAACAACGGTAAGTCAATAGAGAATAACCCCATAAAAAGTAATTCACAAAACTTTGAAGGTAAATATAAGAATTATGGCTCTACAGTTGATTCATATAAGAACTCTTGTCTAAAAAATAATGCGGTAAAAGAAGAGCCCAATGTTCACTTATATTTATTATATAAAAAATTCTCATATTACCAACTAGACCCAATTTAAAATACCACAACGTTGGTAAAACATTTCACTTGAAAAGTAATTTTATCATTTGCCAACTTGACGTGATAGTGCAAGACTTTAAAAAAAAAGGAAAAGAATATTTAAAAAGAACCCTCTAACTAAAATAAATATTTCAAGCTTTTCATAAATAAATTGCCCTTAAAATGTTATACAAGCCTATGGTATGCACTCTATGAGATGCTTAAATGACACTAGTAATGGCCACTCTCACTTTCTGTAAGAGCTTTGAAATTTTCATCTAAAGTATTTGCATACCGCTCTTCTACTATTTCAAATAAAAAGTATACCTAAAGAATATTTTTCAAGCTGAAAATCACCAATTTAAGAATTGTTGCCATAAAAAATTATGCTTTAATATGAACATCCAAAATTAGAAAATTGCAATTGACATGAAACGAACTATCCTCTAACTTCGTGAGTAAAACCTTAATGAAAATTTGTTAACGTAAAATTGAATAAGTTTTAGAAAAATATCGAAAATTACACAAAAATCATAAAAACTCTATCAATCACATCAAAGACTCTTCATTTAATGTAGAAACGTTTGTATACAATTTCATTTTTTTTTTTTACAAGAAACTCAAAAATAAAAAGTTTCCTAGAAATACCAATTTTTATCAAATTTTCAGAAAAATCTTGAAAAATCAAAGAGACACCCTGTAAACAATGTCACATCTCCATTGAATTCTATAAGCACCAAATATTATTTCAGTAAATTATTTTCACAAAAAGTTCAAAATTTGAGATTATCTTAGAGTCAAAACTCGAAAAAAAAATAATAAAAATAACTCAAAATAGTTAAAATTGATGAAAATAACTCTAAAATTGAATAAATTGCTTTTAAACTTTTTTACATTCAAAATATTGGTGAAAATAACTTAAAAATTAGTTTCAACCGATTTTTTTAATTTAAAAATAAAAAATCAGCATCGGTCAAGATACTGACCAACATATTGGCCGATATTACTCTCTTGAAATCAATACGATACATATCAGTTGCCCAAGGTTTGTATCGTAAAAACTATGAAACTTATCAAATCATAAAATAGATTTTTAACCAGTGCCATCAAATCTTCAATGAGGTGTTACATAAACTAATGATGATATTGGTGGCCCCATTTGACGTATATCAGTGTTGCCGCAATTAAAAACAAAAGTTCATTTTCCAATTAGTCTACATCAATATTTAGTACAAGATTAAGACTACTAAATTAAAGAGATGTTCTTCAACCTTCCATTTTAATTATTTCCGTTTTAGTTATCTGAACCTAATATAAAGACAACATTTAAAATGAAGAATATGAGAAGAATTACTCAAAAAAAAAAAAAAACTTTGCCTACAACGTTTGGTTTAGCCTCAAATTAAAACCAAAGCCTTAATTTAGAGTTAAATCAGGCTTTTAAAAGAATACCAGACAAAATCATTAAAGAACTAATGGTCAAATCGTGAATCCACACTATACTGTTGCAACTGGTCATTTCCTCATTCTAAAAAAAAAGTAGAAGACGAAGAAATTTGTAGTAAAAAAAACTGTTTATTTCTATAAATAAAAGTAAAAAAACCTGTGGTTTTAAACCTTTCTTTATGTTTAGAATATTTTTGAAAAAATTAAAAAAAAAAAAAAAATGACCAAAGTAACCAGGTGTCTTTACGTGTATTGTAACATAGAACAATTTTAACCTGATTAATGCCTGGGGCATATACGATCCTCCCAATATCACATACACCATGTGCCCATTGGGGTTCGAGCATAAGTCGAACTTAAGAATCCACTTCTTGAAATGGGCTTGACCATCATGCAACCCCTTGGGGTTACAAAAAATAATATTCATTTTAAATCTTAGAAATAACATATTTTACAAGTTAAGACCAAACAGACAGAGCCAATTGTAATCAATATTTTTATTCCATACTACCTTTGTATAATAATTGCTAATTATATGTCCAACCTTGCAACTCCAACTATCACCCGTCTCATTAAAACTGTGGTCCCACATTGACAATGCCCCAGTATTCAAGTTTAGCTTTCAACGCCTAAAGTAGAGCATTGAATGCCTCCATCTACACCTTCAAAGGGAAACCCCGTTATTCTGCAGCAGAGCAGGCTAACCACCCTTTTTGTGGGATAAGCAGGCTTGCCATTTTCAGGACCCTTTTACTCTCATACCTTGAGGACCCTCCTCTTCTCATCAACTGGTAAAATAGGCTAAACCTGAGACTACTAAAAAAAAAAAAATTACTCCACTAGCAGATGGTTCAAAGTTGGCTTGCATTGAGTTACCACAGTTTGTGAAACAAACAGATGTATTCAGATTGATGTTCGATGTAGGACTAACATGGAAATTGTTGTGTTATTATTGCATTTAGTCACTCAAAAAGTCTCCAACTGTATTGAGTCTGGTAGCATGGTTGAAGCACAGAATGCTGCTAACTTAGGCCACTCAAAACTACTAAGAAATTTCTTCAAACCAATTGAGTCTAGGGAATATAATCTAAACAGCTAAATCCAAGACTACCGTAAAGTTCACAACTTTCTTCAAACCCAATTGAGTAAGAAGTATCATTGAAGCATTCAATGCTACACTTGTAATCTAAACCTTCAAAACCATAGGCCAGACGAAAGTTCTATGAATCATCATATTTTGACAGAGCACATCCATCCCATTGATTCCACTAAATCTGCATGAATTTTGCAGTCTCTGAAATCATTACAAAAGCTTCAGCCCACCTGTGACATCATCAACCACATCAGCAGGTCCTGTCCAAGAAAAACACAGAAGGTCAAAGTCGATGCATATAAATTATGACCAGTGAAAGAATAAATATGCTACGCTTCTTTTTTATAACATAGGTATCCCCACCCCACATTGGGGGCGAAACTAATCCGACTCATTGTCACAGATACAGTTCTCTAGATATTAACAGCGATTGATAATATAGAGATTCTCGAATTTTTATCAGGAAATTAACGGGAAAATCTAGCGGAAAATATAACATTAAAATAATAAAAATATTAATAAAGAATTTACTAGAAATTTATCAAGATATTATCGCAAAATTATCATTTATTGAGAATTTACCGCCGTGTCAATAAATCTCGGGATATTAATGGCAATTGGTATTTTTCCAATAAAAACGTGGAAAATTTGAAAATATCATCGATATTTGTGGCATTGCTCCACGGGCATGTGTAAACCTCCAGATCCATACACACCGATTAAGTCTACAAGGAGTGGCCCGTTGGGGTTGAGCTTAAATCAAACTCAAGACCCCACTTCATGAGACGGGCTTCTTGCCACACTTTTCATGACATGGCAAAACATAATGTCTTCACAGCATTCAAGGAGATCAAATTCCATTGTGTAAATTGTAATATGTCTTCAATAGTCCTAAATCAAAGGAAAAAAAAGAAAAAAAGGTGGAACCAGAGAATCAGAATGCCTAAACCAGAAAAAATATTAGGTAAAAGGGCGTTAGTCAATATCACTCTAATGCACAAGGCCAACCTAAGATTTTTTTGAAACGAAGACATTAAAGGATCATTAAGTAAGAAAAGTACAAAGACAATGGCCACCTAGCATGAGAGTATATACACGACCAAGCACAGCAGAAAAACTAGACAACAAAGGAAATGTAAGTACAAAGTTCCTAAAGTAGGAAATTACAACCCTGAACTCAACCCCAACCCACAAACTCGAGATCAGAAATCAGAAGAACTCCAATGATGGCTTCTACACTCCAACCTTAGCCACAAAGTCTGCAATACTATTGGCTGAATGTGCAATGTGAGTAAATGATATCTCCAATCCTGCTCAATCTCCCGATGTCCCACGATGTTAACCAGCTTCCAATGGGGATCCTTCCACTAGACTAGGTAGTGGCATTAATAGAACCACATTCAATAATGAGGTTAACCAGCCTAAGATTGGGAAACAAAAAATACGACACTATTACTCAATTGGTGGTGATGGTTAGGCCTGTTCACAGCCATGCTATCTTAGCCAGCCTGTTTAGATATATAAAAGTCGGAGCCCACCTGCATCTCGTTAGACATTTCAAGGCTAAAGCCCAAGGCACCTCCCCCCACCCCGACCCCTTTTTCCCCAATGTCCCATCTGAGCCATTTTAGGGTCTTCTTTTATTTTTGAACTCAATGAGAAAAGGTGAGTGAAATTTTGAAATGTTCTTTTACCCTTTAATATGGGAAAAGCTCTTAAAAAAGTATTAGTAGTCAACATATTAGCATAATGCAAGTCGTTGTGTGTGTATCTATATCTATATATATATATATTATATCTCACAATTTCCTCCTAAAACTAAGTCCCATGAGACCATGCAAATTTTGATTTGTGGAGTCCACAATGGGTCCAATTTAGCACCAATCAGACCTTTACAACCCACTGATCTAACTCGATGAATTTCTATTTTCAGATAAAGTTGATATTTCGAGTGTATTAAAAAACATGGTTTAGCACAATCAAAAGCCAAGATCTTTCAAACCCACTTATCCGTGTAGACCCATCTGCTTAGGAGGGGCCCTCCCTCACTCACTCACATTGAGGAATGAATGACTTGATCACTAAATATTCAATTCTCTCATCAACTTGGAATTGATTCACAAGTATTCCTAAATTTTTTAAATAAAAAATGTATGGACTTCGGTTGTGTTTAATCGTTTGATACTTCAGTACATATATGTACGTATAAGGTCATGATGAGCATATAGACTTGCCTTTCAACTTCGACCCTGCTTTTTGGGAGGGCCTGCGTTTGTTGCGCCATTTGTTAACACTAGCACGCGAGCTAGCACCTTCTTTCTTTTGAAGCTTGTTTCAGAAACTATCTAGTAAAGTTTACTGGAGAAGGGCTTTGTGAAGCGAGCCTTACTATATAGAGAAAGTCGTAGCGCACCTTACGTGATGGGGGTGCTCTAACATTTTTAAGCTAGTTGTTAGATGTAGCACGCTAACACGCCTTCCCTCCTCACTTCGGAAAGATTGAGCAATATTTTCTCAAGTTGAATGGTCGAGAGATTACGATACGTCGGTGTAAAAGATTGAGAGAGGTTAGTGAGGTTGGTTATAGTAAGGCCTGGCCTGTGGTGCACAATTTACGAAAAGGTAAGCAGCTAGGTTGACTACTCCCATTTTTGGCTTTTTCTGAATCTAAATCTAATCCCATTTTGATTCTCCACAAGATCTTTGTTTCTTAGCAAACATCAGAGCAAAGTACTCAAGCTACGATGACTCCAAGGGAGTTGCAAAGCGCAGGTTGTGTAGGCCTACGTGCATATCTGTGCAATAAAGTTTTTAAAGTTGGAAGCAAGATAAATTGGAGTAGGGATAAAGGGAAGATTGCATATCCTATAGAAGATCTAACAAAGGCTTCAGCAGTAACAACTTGAGCAGATTTGATGCTAGGTGCATATCCAATCCCAGAACCCATTGACCTCATTGACTCATAACCAATTGATCTAAAATCCGATCGGGATGCCAAAACTACATCTCCCATTATTGGATCTAATGTAGCGGAAGCGGAGATAAAAATCAAATTAAGTCAATTCCGGCTCTTATCGGAACTCTCACACGTAAGATGGCACGTGTGAAAACAACTTAAAGGGCAAATGGCTGGCACGTGGGGGACTTGAAGTTTAGGGCTGAAATACGAATGGAAGAAGGGGATGAACCGAAAGGGGAAAACGAAAAGGGGAAAGGCAGCGAAAGAAGCAGAGATTGGCGGCAGAAGAGGGAGAAGAAGAAGAGAGATCGAAGGGGAGGAGAAGAAGAAGATGAAGGAAGGGATCAAAATACTTGGTTTATGGATGGAAGGCGACGCTGATAAAAGAAGATCAAAGGTGCCGAAGCAGAACTGTAGCAGCAGAGATGATTTTAATGGCAGCAGGGGGCGGAAGACTTGTAACTGAGATGAGCTTGAGATAAAGCCCAAGCAACAACTGATTCACGTCTGGGATTAAGCCCAGATATGTGTGCAACTTCGCTGGAGTTAGACCAGCTGACGAACAACCTGCAACAAGGCAGAGGAGAGGTAACAAGATAGTCTTGAGATTAATCTGATTTCTTTCGAAAATAAGGTGTATTCTTTTTCTCCACCTTTGTATCTTATTTATAAGCTAGAACCGACTATTACAAAGACCTAAAACCGAGTTTACATAAGACTTCTAATACTACTCAAACTCTTAAACCAAATAAGAAAGCAACACTTAACCCAAATAGGATTACATACGAATTAAAATAGCAAATTAAAATATTAAAAAAAAAACGAATTAAGCATGTGGCCTAGCGTCTTGTCAACGCGGCGTGAGTATGTCTTCAAGAATTTATCGGCCACTTGTTCTACATCAGGATCTCAATATTGATCTGATGAGTAGTTGTTTCTATCTCTACTAGCTCCTCTGTGCCATTTCTATATTCGTTCAACTCGGTGTGTGCATACACCCTTGCCTACTCTCTAGTTACACAGTCTCTCTTTCCCATGACACCAACTTTTGCATTTCGGCATCCTACTCTCTTGCCCCTTTTTGTTGAACAACTGGTTCGAATGCAAGGTTCAAAAAGAAGAGCCAGGTTAATTGCTATTGATGCCTTTTCCCCTACTAAATAAGCTCTTGTGTATGATGGATTATCTACAGGTCTAGGGTCAAATGCAATCCTTTTATAGATTTCTCAATGAGAGATTGAGTTGGGGTGGTCGCCTGACACTGGATCTCCATCTGTACAAGGTGCTGGTTTTGGATCCCCGTCTCTAGAACATATTCTTAAAACCTGACTTCGACTTTCAAAAAACACCGCTTTAAGCCTTCCCTTAAGCGAAAGGACACTTTTTCCTCAAGGGTGATGTTGTTCCACTAGGTACTTTGGCCAAGTCAACTACCACAATTCCTGTTTTTCCTGGACGTGATGAAACTGCGATCCTCACCACTAATGCCTTCTCTCGATCAATAGACTGTCTAGCTGCCTCTATTACGCTTTGCCCTTGTTTAGAACATTTGCTTCGTGATGGTCTATCTGGCATATAGATTTGTCTCCAGTACAGGAGATCGTACCAACAATGGGTAGCATGCCCACTGGCATTCCCATTATATGTGATGGTCCACCAAGGGCACCACATTTGTTGGTCCTGGGCACACTTTGGTTTCAAAAGTGTTCATGTTTGGATCAGGGCGTCAACATCTTCTAATGACTGTTGTATAGTGAACCGACCGACTGAGATAGCAATTGTTTCTTTTACAGGTTGGTATCAAGCTCGCTACGTAATCAATTCCATTCATTAGAACAGTTTCCATTGAGTCTCTACACCTATCGTTTTTTGAAATGGGGTGCCTCCCCACTGTTCTATGACCCAGGACACATAGCTCAGGTCCTCATGTTGAAGGCTAACGCAGACTATTAAGGTATGCTCCCTCGCTTCCTAATCCAAAGCAAGAACGTGGTCAAGAGCATTTGGACCTACCTCAATCAAATTCGACAAGATTCTCTTGAATCAACTCTTCTTGGGAAGAAGCTTTGTGTTCCCGTCCTCCTTATATGGGTTCTCACTAGAAGAGGAATCCATACTAGAATCTTCATCTGAAGAGGAATGGTCCTCCCCCAAAGGATGTTCACCTGGGGATTACATATATAAGTACAGTTCATCCATGCAAAGTCATGCATGCACGATATTGCGCAGGTCAGCTTGTGGAGCCCACCAACGTGGAGTCCAAGGGGTGGGGTTGGGTTCATTCAAAAGGTATCTTTTGGATGATGCTTCTCATAAAAATATCACTCCACTAGATTCTCAAAGCCATGATTTGCAAGGTTCCAAAAATCGACGGTAAAAATGGGGAAGATTTGCATGGATTTTAATACAACAGTGATATCAATGCAGAATGGGTTCAAATTGAGTAGGAATCCAATTCACGAGGTAGGGTAGGGTGTGAGGGGGGTAAGGGGTTCAAATGGGACCGAGGTGGGCCCCACATGTAGGTCCAAAATTTTTGTCGCCCATGGACAATGTTATTCATATCCATGTCTAAGGCTGAAAATGTAAGCCAAAGGAAATGCTGCAAAGATGATGCCTTTGCTGCCTACATGCTCTTTGTCAATTCTCCTCCAAGATCTATTTTTGTCATGACCATTACAAGTTATATCTTTACAACAACTTTTTTTTGAGAGCATCCACAAGAAGGTTAACTAAATGATACATATGCAAGCTACCATTGTATTTTACCTTTTCTGCTACTAATTTATCCTTTTGTGACTGCTAAAAAATACATAATTTAAAAAGCATAAAATTGTAAAACACATTAGATATTTTAACAAAGAAACTAATAGCAACTCTAATTTTATTGAAATGAGAATACACTATACCAAGAATTGCCATCACCGTCCTTGAATCTGAAAAATATAAATAAAACTATCAGTAATAATTAATCGATTGACACTTGGGACTCCAACTAGGAGAGAAAAAGAGGAAAAACAGGGAAATGCTAAAGTAACAAATATTTGTTAAATAGAAATTAATTTTTCATATAAAAAATTGTGGATCAATGGACTTTGTCATACAGAATATAGAATTTTCTAGTATTCTAAAATTAAAATTAAGAACAAAGTTTAGTTTTAGCCATCAGAATTAGATGAGTCAAAATCAATAGTAAGATGGTAATTAATCTCAATGCATCTAGATCAAGTGGCCAACAATCACTTTGGTCCCAATTTCAAGTTATGAGATACTTCACAATTCTAAATGGTGGTACCCACTAGCCTACTACATGCCACTAGCCCACTAGTTATGAGTTCTGTTATATTGAGTATGAGAATGTAAACAAGTTATATGAACGTACTCCAAAAAAGGAGTACTTAATTACCCAAAAAATTACAGAACTCACTTGGTGCGATCTGTGTCCTCCCAGCATCAATTGTAACATGGGTTGGTAACTTCAAAGACTTTGCTCTTTCCTGTCATAAATGGCATCCATAATAAATGGGAATGAGATGATGACTAACAAATGTCGCAAGTTGCAACCTACTCAAACATAAACATCTAGTCATCTATTCTTTTGGTAATCAATTGGTAATCAATCATGTAGTAAACACTGGAAAAATAACTTTTAAATCCTCATCACAACAATCTTTTCCAAGAGATTCGTTAGTCACTGGAGACAACAGCTGTAATGGGATAACAGCATTTGATGGGTCAAAAAGGAGAGGCGAGAAATGGGAATGACGGTAGGAAAGGAGAGAGAAATATTGGAGAGCTCAAGTAGTTATATTTGATGACTCATATTATTTGAGATGTCCCTCAGTTTACAATTGAAACAAAACTGTAGCATGTTAACCATTAGTTAGCATTGATTGATTGATTTCGTATTGTTATAAATTTGTAATTCCCTCTATAAATAAACCTGTCACAAGATACAGAATCAAGTTCTAGAGCACATTCTCAAAATTATTCTTCCTCCTCTTCAATTCTATAACACCACAGAAGTCATCATGGTACGCTGAGTTCCTTTCATAGTAGACTGTTCATCATCATCTTACAAGATCACTTTTTAACCTTCAATGGTTCTAAAGTAACTGATCTTATCATTGAGTGCTGAGGGGCCAGCCTAGGACTATCGGATGGAGTCGGCTCCTCCCAAACCATTTCTTATGCTCATTAATCTTTTCCAGAGATTTATCAGCCAGCCAAGTCGATCCACGAACTCATTTTTCAGCAACAAGAATAGTGAAATTCCAACATTGCTCTTTTAATTTCAGTAGTTGAATTTCCTTCTTTTTGGCCATCCGACAATGGGAAGCCTGGATATACCACAATTGATTTCTTGGCCAAAAGTGGTGTGGAGAGACAAAATGCCATCTTCTTTATTTATTTTGTATTCTCACTAGGTTTTTGTGGTTAAAAATGAGTATACACCTCCGGTATCAATATTAAAAATCTTTTTTAATTGATACAAGAGCTCAATTACCTTCTCAAAAAAATAATAAGAATAATAAGACCAAGGCACTAATTGCACCCATTTGAAATTTGAATTCAAACTAAGACTCTTAAGAACATTGGCTACACCACAGTTTGAAATTTGAATTCAAACTTGGTTACATAGAATTTGAATACAAATTTACTAAAGTAAAAGGAAAATCCACCTTGTTAAGTGGGATGACATTATCAAATCAATGGAGGGGGGGTTGGGTTTTGTTAAGCTAAAAAATGGATATAATTCCTAGTGTACATGACCATGGCAATGTATAATGGAGAACGCTTTGTGGAGGATGATTTTGGAGGCAAGGTATGGACATGAAAGGGAGGACGATTTTGAATAAGGGTTCTATTGTGATGAAGGCTACATCCAAAATGGTAGATAGGGAATGCCATAGGAAGGCAGGGAAGGTTTACAAGGGTTGAAATTGCGGGGAAAGGATGATAGGGTATTGTTTGGAAAGATATGTTGGTGGAAGAGATCACACTAGAAGACACTTCTTTTTTATTATTTAAATGGTGAGGAATAGGAATGCAAGGGTGGCAGAGTCGAGAGGCACTTTACTATGGACCATGGACTATGGACATAAGAGTTTGGGCTTTTAATCCATTGGAGAAGTCGATGTTAAAAAGTGCACTACAGCCACATTGGTATGGAAGGGATCAGCTCCACCAAGGATGGAGGTTTCTATTGTAGCATAGTGGTAGCAAGTTTTTGACAAAATGTAACCTACGCAAAGGTTTGTCAAAAGAGAGCGACTTGTGTTCTTGTGGAGATAGTGACAAACATGCTGATTAATTATCCCATGAATGTTAGTTGAAGAGTTATAGTATAGGTTTGTGAATTTGATGGGATGTATTTGGGCCTTAGGTGGATTGTGTGTTAAAATTTGCAAGGAGCCCAGTTCAGGTGGGCTCAAGGCAAGAAGAAGCCTCCACTGAAGCTTATTATTATGTTTAGAGAGATTGGACAATTGTCTCTCTCTAAATGTTCTATTCATTCATGTCTATAAATCGGCCAATGGCGTGGCGGATTTCTTAGTGAAGCATAGCGCCTCTAGATCCGATTTGGAAAGAAAGGAAAAATAAACAACTAGGATGTGTTCGATTTTGGAGAAGTAAAATAATATGGGTGATGTTATATAAGGAGTTCAGTGGATATTTTGTTGATGATTTTGAGAGGGAATGGGAAGTATTACTAGAGGCAGGGGTGAGGAACATGAGGGTAGTCCAAAATGGGAAAAACATTAAAAGGGAATATGCAAATTCAATGTTGACAGAGGATTAGGAGAAAACCAGATCCTACAGGAATGGGAGATCAAGTTAAGACATGCTCTTTCAACTTCATTGGAGATTATATTAACATAGGACAAAGGTGCTAGTTAGTCAGCAGCCTTGAAACTTCGTTTGGATCATGTTGTTTGAAACAGCATCATCAGAAGGGACTCATCTAACACTAATGCAAGTGCTTGGTTGTCGCGGAAGAGGAAGGTTCCACAAAAGTTGTTAATAGTGATTAGAGAAAAGAACATGGAAGTTTACTTCAACGTGTGAGGTGGTCAACAAGAAAGTAGCTAATTTTTTAGTGAACATGAGTGTGGAGAATCATGATATTTTTGTTGGTTTTCTTTAGGGAAAAGTTTGCATTTTCTCCATCTATTGTACATGTTTTCACTATAGCCTTTTTTATATTTTGTGTGTAATTTTTTTGTAAATGAAAAAATTATTGTTATTGTTGCAAAAAGAAGAAGAAGAGATTCAAATATAAAATAAGTTGACCATGACTAATTTCTAAGAAATAGATGATTGTAATTCATTTTCCCCTTCTTTTCTCAGTAACTATAAAACTGCACATACAATAGGCCCATAGGCAATCAGCTCTATGGGCCTATTATAAACACAGCCTGATAGGCAGCAGCAGTATCTGAAAAACTCAGAGCCTATAGATCCAGCAGTCTTCTCTCAGCCTTGATCATGTTTGCTGCTTTCTGTATGTTTGTTGTGTGCCTATTACTATGCAACAGAAATCATTTTTTCAACAGCTGATTGCCTGTATACCTGATCTGGGCACCACTGTAGTTGCTGAAGCAATATGGTGATCTTATACAATGAAGTCTGGAGACAGATGATCTAGAAGCATCTGTATCAGTTTAGTTTTTCCTGTGGGAGTCTGTATGTTAGCTTTATTCTTTGTTTTCAAATGTCTTTCTGCAAGTGGGTATCTGTATACTTATTTCAGTTGTCTGTAAGCTGGCTATGTCCTGTTTGTCGACCTTTTGGTCTCTGTTGTTCAGTGTTTACTGTTAGTTTTTTAATTTGTATGGAGTTTGTATAAGCCTGTATAGAGTCTGTATGTTTCTGCTTCTTCCCCTTCTTAGGAGGCATATTCTGTATTTTTGGGAGGTTTTCCCTATTCTTTGAATGAATAAAAATGCTAAATTGCTAATCATTTACAAAAACTATAAAAGTGCACATCATTGCAATGCAAATAAATCTTTTTTTTATTTTGAAAGATAGCAAATAATTCTATATTGAGGCAGTAATTGAATGATGATTACTTGTAAAATTAGCAAATCCTCTTCACTTTCACTTTTCAAAACCACTTTAACTTGCCCACACATCTCCCACCTGAAAAGGGTAAAAACTCCGCAACAAAGTTGAAGAAAATATAACTTATTCATAAGTTATTCCGAATTGATCACAACAAATACAAATTTAACACAAGTATATAATGCTAACGTTTGATCACTTCTGACGAGAAGTAGAAAATCGGTACCTATTTAGGGCTTTTGGTGCCTTGTAAAGGAGCTTCTTGTATAGACCCAAAGTTGCATGACTGCCAAAAGAGGTGGAAAAGGGAGTTATTCTAAATAACAAAAAAAGAAACCAACAACAACAACATTGTTCAATAATAAAAAACGGAAAGATAACCTCAATTACAGCAATGCTTATATCAGCCCCTTGCTTGTATGATACAAAAGCAGGTACAACTACAACTTATTTTGAGAAAATGGAAAATACAACATGAAAACGTCTAAATAATGCATAAAAGGAGTTGCTAAGATTCATTTTCTAATTTTATTAAAAACACACAACCATAACTAAATTAAGAAGTAAAAAACAAAATCTCTCTCTCAAAAAAAAAAGAAGAAAAGAAAAGAACTAATCCAATCCAATGTTAAACTTTCAGCAAATCGATCATCACTTCTTTAGGAATAAATAAACAGTAGAAAACCACCCAAAAAAATTTAGAAAAAAAATGAGTAAGACCAAAGATCATGCCTGCATACGAAGATTTCTGACCAAAATCTATGATTCCTTAGCTCCATGGAGAAATCCATTATCTAGATGGCATTAGGAAATCCATGACAAAATCCCATAATCAATGAAATCCTCCAATGTCAAGATTTCTCCCATTCCTACAAGGGATTAAGAGATTTCCAACCACAAGACAATCGCAATCAAAAAAACATCTAACCTCAACTTTCCAACCATATCCATCTCATCGCCCAATAGCCAATAAATTTTGAATAATGATAAAGCCAATAATCAATGGAGAAAGGAGCAAGACACCCTAGTGAGGACACATTGGAGGATGAATTTCATTTCATTCTTTATCCACCAAAACAATCTAGTTTTCAGTCAAGACTGTTTTTTGCACAAGTTGGGCAAGTTTCAATGTACTCATCCAGGCGGTTTACAAGACAGGAACAAGAACAGGGACCAATGTCCAGTCCTGGAAAAAGTTAAAAATTGAAGGAGAGGTGCAACGGTTGAGGAAAGAGAGATGGATGTTGTAAAGGGGGCCAATGTCTTTTAAGTACATGTTGTATCCTTTTGGTTCTATGAACTTTTTAGGTTTCTTTAGTTTTTTTTTCTTTTAAATTAGGTCCCTTTTACATCTGTTCCCCTGTACTGATATATTAAAAAAATTCCAAAATAAATAAATAAAGGATAGGCAAAATGACTCATGCAAATCAGCATATGATAGATGAAAAGGTTCAAAAAGAAAAGTATATGGACATGGAGAAAGAAATCCCAACCAAAAGCAAAATTATGTAAGAATGGAATCCCAGTTAGTCAAACACGAACCAATGGTGGGACTGGAGATGCCTTTAAAGAAAAACAACAGTGGAAAGAGAAGGAGATAGGTTGACAGTGGAGCCTTAAAAACAACGCTCATAAATAAATAAAGCATCACTCTTGCATACATTTGGGTGTTTATAATGTGGACTGCCTAATAGATGATGCCACATATCTATAGATGACCGTACATTATTTGGACCATTTAGGTAACTCCAAATGATCTCAACTTCAAGGTTTTTTAATTGAGTTCATGGGGATTAAAGCCTAAACTTATTTTACATGGCCCACGGTAAATTTTTGAGTAATTAGAAGTGGCACTATTGACAACAGAGCATAGGGAAATTTTAAGGCTAATTAAATTTCCATTACTTTCTACTTAATCTGCATTTGGTTATCAATTTCAAAAAAATTATTTGTTTATGAGAAATGATCATATGTTGTCATCCCCATGGTAGGTTACATGAGGATGAATGAATCCACCATCCATCAATTTTTTAAGTAGTTTTTTCACCAACGACTGGATGTATTTGTCCTGAAGTGAATGGTGGATTAACTCATCCTCATGGCAACTACCGTGCAGATGGCAGCATATGATCATTTCACGTTGTTTATTATTGGGAACAATTTAGAAGGTTTAGTTTCACTAAGTTTATGATATTAGTGAATCCAAATGTAATAGGATTATGTAAATCCTTGATTTTTTTATTTTGGGCACAATGGGACCCTCCAACTATAACAAAAATCCATATATATTAAAGATTATATGCACTTGGAGGAGTTGAGTGAAGCATTTGCTGGCCTAGGATATATTCCTTTTGTTGATGAATAAATCAATTGCCATTCATAAGAATAAGTCCAACGCTAATGTTGACTACCTCAAAAGTAGAACCATTAAAAAAAAGGACGCTTGTAACAAATATTCACAAAATACTTATTCCAAACCTAGAAACTCCCAATTCCCAACTATTACAATGTTCATTGCAAGAATTGCACATGAAGCATAAAAAGTTAAAAAATTATATAATAATATTATATAAGCATGCCGAGTTTCGACGTACTACTCCCATGACAAATCATACACACCTTCTGCAATTCAAAGTCAGATAATGAAGATGCTGGATACATCCAGTATAACTTTGACTATGTCCAACCTATCTTTTCTCCATATCTGGCAACGTTCCACCATGATGTGGAATACAAGGAATGGAAGTCGATCTGTTTCCAATTGAAAAAATATGTAAATGGGGATCCATCCTTCAAAGCATTGAAGAGGCAGGCCTCTATGCACTGTCTCATATTGTTCCAATAGCCGAAAACTGGAATCATTTTATTCCAATATTCAAAAAAGTCACCAGCGCCCCAATTGAAGAAAGTCGTGAACTTCATATCAAGGCTGCCAGAGGAGTTGTAGATTATGCTCATGGAATAAATAATGTTGTTGAAATCCCAAATCAATAAGAGAATGACAATTGTAATGAGCAAGAAGAGACCGGGGAAAACACAAAAGATGTACAGATGGAAGCTCAAGTACAGCCTTGTTGAGATCCAAATATGAAGGCCACTGAAGATGGAGAAGTTCAGGTGAATGTTCACGGAAAAACGGCATACACGATCAAATTCTGCTCGAAAAAATTCGATGCTCCAGAGACTTAACAATGGCCAAAAGCCACTGCTTGGGAAGATGATGATAATGGCAATCAACCCCCAAGAGGATAATGATTTCAATTATTAGAGTGTAAAGTGACAAAAAAAAAAGGACATGTTAGAGTGTAAAGTGATTGATAGTATGGTTTATGATAGGATCAATTGAAGCAGAAGAACTCATAGAGCCGACTCCAACAAGAGAATGACAACTGTAATGAGCAAGAAGAGACAGGGGAAAACACAAAAGATGTACAAATGGAAGCTCAAGTACAGCCGTGTTGAGATCCAAATATGAAGGCCACTGAAGATGGAGAAGTTCAGGTGAATGTTCGAGGAAAAATGGCATACAAGATCAAATTCTGCTAAAAAAATTCGATGCTCCAGAGACTTAGAAATGGCCAAAAGCCACTACTTGGGAAGATGATGATAATGGCAATCAACCCCCAAGAGGATAATGATTTCAATTATTAGAGTGTAAAGTGATAAAAAAAAGAGGACATGATAGAGTGCAAAGTGATTGATTGTATGGTTTATGATAGGATCAATTGAAGCAGAAGAACTCATAGAGCCGACTCCAAATAGATGGAATATTGGCTGCTATTCATGATGATGATGATATGAAGAAACAAGTAGACGGATTTATAATGATAGGGATGAATATTTTAAGATAGATAAGTAGAGTAACAAACACGTTTTTTTTTATGATGAAGAACCCCAAGACTCCCACCTCTCCCCTAATACGAGGGCGTTGGGTAAAACTCCAGATGCACGCAACCCCTCACCAGCCACAGGAACAAACACATTATGGAGACAATGAAAATAGCTTTGATAGATGAGAAAAAGAGAGAACCACTAAAGGTGAATTAGGCACATAAACAGGACTAGAATCGGTCACTGTGAGAAAATTTGATAGGCTACAAGTAGAAGGAACAAGGAGGAGAGGGAGACCTTCGAAAACATGAATGGAATGATATAAGGGATTCTGAGGTAATAGAGGATATAGTTTTTGATAGGATAGAATGGAAGAGAACAACTCAGAAAGCCAACCCTAGATAGATAGGATTAGTGGCAAAATAATAATGATGATCTGACAACAGTATGTTTCACAGAGAAAGAATCACAATGTAGCTAGAGTTGAAGAGAGAGAAAACTATGCATGTAATTAAAATTCAGCAAGAGGCTACCTGCATTGGGCAGCAATCTTTCCTTTTCCCATCTTTAAATCATTCCTTACAACCAGAACCTAATTAGAAAAAAAAAACACATGACATGCAATGCATATACAATGAGGAAAGAGAAAACCCTCTTGTGTCGGGGTTGAAATTAAATTGAAAGCAATAACAGATGAATGGCTAATGTTTAGGGTATGAGGGAAGGGAGAGGAAGAGGAAGAGAGAGAGTATCAACTTCACCATTTTGAAGTCTTCCAGGATGTCTGCGAGCTTTTCTATGTCGATGGATTCCTGTTCCCGGCCCTTCTTACTCTTCTTCCCCCCTCCCCTCCCAGTGCCGCTGAGAAGAGATGAAAAGGAAAGACGAAGACCACGACGACTGGCAGTTAGGTAACCCAATACGAAGCAGCCCGCACCCAGCAGCAAGGCATTCAGCCATGAAAGATCCATCAACATCATCATTTCGTCGATGTCCTCTCTCTATCTCTCTAAATATATATTGATGGATTCAGTTTGCCCTCCAATCCATCTCAATCTGTGCTCGGCCCGTACCGGTCGACTATAAGGCTGTAACATACAGAGAGAACGCCCCTTTGTGATGTACCTCTTCCTAAATCGTTCGACCGAAATGCCCCATGTACCTCTTCCTCACCGCTTCTTCCTCGGCCTGGTGCTTTTAGGGCTCTCCCGGATCGCTGGTTGCTTCAAGCCGTTTGTTTGCACCTTGGTTTCCCGGAAAACGGATTTCAACGGACAAATTGATTTTTGAAAACAGAAATAATCAAATGAAGATTGACGAAGAGTAAGGTTGGGCCTTCGCTGGTTGAGATTTCGGCTGTGTTGAGTGTGTTCCGTGGAGAACCCAGATTTATGAGATAATTTTTCTCTGCTTTTCCGTTTTCTATATAATTAACCGCGTTCCTTTTTCTTTTTGAATTTATTAGTGGAAACCGCAGGAAACTTTGACTCAGGTGGAAAGACAAATATTTTTATTTATGTTTGTTTAAAATTAAAGTTTATAGGGCATTTAGGCTCATTTATTATTTATTATATTTTTTATTATATAAATTGAAAATCTAATCATATATTTTTGAAAGAAAATTTTAAAAATATATATATATGCTATTATATTTTTAATTATATTTTTGTTATATATCTAATCAATTTATACAATTTTCAATTTAAAAAAATTTGTACATATGCAAAATAAATGAGATTTATTCGAACCGACTCGAACATTTTTTTTGCTTTTCCCGGCATCAACCCAAGCCATGAACATCCCTATGTGCAATCTTTATTCGATAAAATTTTATATAAAGGAAAAAATCCTACAAAATTGTCAACTTCATCCAAATACAGCTTTCATGTAAGATGAAAACATCGACTGCAAATAATATATCATCCTCTCAAAGATTTTTTTGTTAAAATTTCAATATTATTAGTCAATTAAATATTTTGTAAAGTTGAATTAAAAATAAAAATTAGGATTTATTATTGTACAAACTTTAAATAAAATAGGAAAAATGTATACTTAATTTTTTTAATCATGGGCCAAAAATAGGATGAAAGGAGAAAAATAAGAAATTGAACTGTAGAGAAAGACATCCACAAGTACAAAATAAAGAGTTTTATATTTGTTCAAACTTTTTTATATAATGTGGTTTGTCATGCAACCATTTTACGGTTTCCTCTCTTTCTTCAGATTGTACAGCCACCAATATTCATCTAAAAGATCACCGACTGCAGCTGGACTCGTATGCTCTTCTTTGACAATCCCCTTTTGATTCTCAAGGGTACATGTTACTTGAAAGTCTCTTGTATCACTGTACTTGTTTGCGTTGATTATGAGTGACTTAATATAAGAAATTTAATATGAAGTGTTATGGTATATGTTTTTTTAGATAAAATAGTATTAATTAGTAAGATGAAAGAATAACTCAATTCAATACTAGGTCTGCGGAGGAGAATGTTGGAGGTCAAATTAAAAATTAGTGGAATTAAGACATAATACGTGGAATATTTTTTTAGTGGGTTAGACGATAATGATGGTAATCCGATAAAAATAGGAAACGACATAGATGCACATCTTGATGAGTTTATATATTTAGAATCTGTGAGAGAATCTCAAAATAGTTTCGACTTAAATATAATGAATTTTATAAATGTGGTGGGCAAATGTAGACACGCTACTCAGATCTTATATAATAAAAGAGTCTCCGTTCACCTAAAATGATAATTTTATAAAACAATTATTAAATTTGTAATTTTATACAAAGCAAAGTATTTGATATTTTGGAAAAAAAAAACAAAGTTAGAACAATAGAGATGTGTATACTATATTAAATGAGTAGTTTAACCCAAAATAATAGAGATATGTATACTATATTGGTGGGACCTATCGGGTCCACTGAGACTGCCCAACCAATACATGGGACCAAGGCCGGCTAGACACAAGCGGAGGCTTAAAGCAAAAACTTTAAACAGGGCTTTCTTGTATTTAACCTATTATTATAAGTAATATTTAATTAAAATTTTAACATATTATTATAGGATAATTATTTAGACACGCGTATTTTTTTTTGCAGACACGGGTTTTTAGTTTTTTGAAAGAAATTATTGCATTGCCCTTCCATGTCAGCGTGGTCCGAATATGAGATAAAAACATTTTTTTCGTTGTTCGGACCATTATTCGTGTCTAAATTCCATTGCATACGCTACAGTAATACACAATGCATTTTGAATAATAAAATCTTCTTTAAAATTTTAAAGTTATTTTTTAAGCACCGTGTATTTCTAAAATTTCTCAAATTGAATATCCGGACTAATTACGATAACCTGATAAAAATACTTTAAGACTTCAAGGTCTTTTAACACTCCCAAATGCTTAAACACAGTATTTTACATAAGGGTATCCCTCGGCGGTGCCGAAAACACATTTGAGAGTGTTAAAAGACCTTTAAGTCTTAAAGTATTTTTTATCAGGTTATTGTAATTAGTTCGGATATTCAATTTGAGAAATTTTAAAAATATACATTGCTTAAAAAATAACTTTAAAATTTTAAAGGATATTTTATTATTTAATTAATGCACTGTGCATTACTGTAGGGTCTGCACTGTTATTTTTTAAGCACTGTATATTTCCAAAATTTCTCAAATTGAATATTCAGACTAATTACGATAACATGATAAAAATACTTTAAGACTTAAAGGTCTTTTGACACTCTCAAATATGTTTCGGCATAGCCAATAGATACCTTTATTTGTAAAATATTATGTTTTAAGCATTTGGGAGTGTCAAAAGACTTTAAAGTTTTAAAGTATTTTTATTAATTTATCGTAATTAATCTGGATATTCAATTTGAGAAATTTTGAAAATACATAATTTTTAAAAAATAATACTGTAATTTATCAATAGCCTTTAAATACTTAATTTATCGAGGCCCTTTAAATACCCTGCGCCTTTGAGCGATTGCTTTTCTCTTAAGGGTAGAGCCGGCCCTGCATGGGACCTATACGGTCCACGGGAACATGCACAAGGGGTTACCGAAGCTACATGGCTCAACCAACCAACCGACACACACATGTACCCGCCATGAGATACATCTCTCCTCGTTCCACGACAAAGCAAGCACCTCAATCGTATACGCATATTAACATATTAAAATCATGTATATTGCATACAATATCATTAAAAGCATGATAATGGAGTCTATAAATCAGACAACCAGACACGTTATATCTATAACATGTTATACAATCAGTGCATATATAAAATATATATTCTCTAACCGTGTAAATTTTGTATCCAACATCTTATCCGGTAGACGGATTGGACCTTTCACTATTGGGTATTTTAAACTACACTTACATTTAATTATTCAATAGTTTACATCGTTACAGATCTCATCACTTTAATAAGTAATACCCATTGTCAATCTAAGCTTAACCCAGTCACACCGATCAATCAACTATACATTTTAACCTAAAATGCCACATATTTTCATTTTACAAGAATATGCAAATATGCATGCAAAGCTATAAAATAAATAGGCGTATTCTCCTTATGTGGTTTGGCGAAGATATTCGAGTTTTTCGGTTCATGTGAACGAGAAAGAATTGGTCCAACTGATTCAATTAGATATCTGACGGAGGTAGAAACTATCTATTGACCTAAATTGGTCTGACCAACAACTCAGTGGTCCGATTGACCAAACACAATTATGTCGAAGAGAGAATCTCAAAATTGATAAAGGCCAAGTGTGGAGGTTAAAACTCGGGGTCTGTTCAAAGTGCCTCTTATAAAAAGATAGTTTTTAATTTCAAGATTTTGAAATTTCAATTTAAAACATTGTTCGAAAAGTCGTTTCAATTTAAGTGCCTAATTTATTTAACGAATAAGTGATGTTTAAAAAAAATAAACATCAAACGTCATTCTATAACATAAAATAATTAATATTTTTCTTCCAAAATTTGAAGTCCAAATCAATATCATATACTAGTTTAACACAATTAAACATAATTATAATACTCAAATTTTCTCAAACTATACTTTATTTTCATCATTTTGATTTATTTTAAAACCATCTAATTTAATAATTCAATAAAGTTTGAAATGAAAACCCAAACTTCTGATTTATTAATTTAATACTTAATGAAAACCCAAAGTATCAAAAATCCAAAGTGCAAGGTGCATACTGTATACAGGACTTATATACAGGTGTCAAAGTGCATAGAACACCACAACACTTCATAATAGGGATTTTGCTAAATTCATTTCAGCTGATTTAACAAAATCAACTTTTGATTAAACCCTTTTTTTTATAAATTCAAATCAGCAATTAAAATAAAAATACATTAAAAGGCCTAGTTTAAGAATATAGTCACTTCAACCAATTATTAAAATCATTTTATTTAATCAATTTAAACCAAATCTTGAAACCCACTTTAAAGTTTAAACTATATCATAATTTAAGGTAATCAAATTAAAATATAATTATTCCAAAAACCATCTTTATTATTTCATTTTTATGTCTATATACATATTTTTTCCATTTAAAAACCCAACTAAAATCATAAATCAAATGAGTAAAGAACTAAATAAAAACCATACCTAAGTTAAAACCCATCAAAGACGTTGGCTGAAAGAGAATTAGAAAGAGAGAAAGGAAATAAGCAAAAGATGGAGGCAAAGTCTGAGAATCTGAGAAAGAAGAGAAGATGGCAAGATATTTATCAAACTTTAAACTTAGGGCCCAAGGTAAATGGGATAAGATTTTAACATTGCAAAGTATAAGATTTTAACATGGACGTGGTGGGCAAGTAACGAAACCAAAAGAAGAAAAAAAAAAAAATGTATACGTTGAAAGAGTCAATAGAAATGGGCCCACTTTAAGTATTTAAAAATGATTTTTTCTCAAATAATTCTTTTTACATTTTTATTTATTTTTGATAAATACTATGCATTAAACATAAACTACTAAAAAAATAATTTTGTTCAAAATAATTATTCTGTGATAATTTCAATTCAAAAAATGAATTTGATGAACAATGTGAAAAAATTCATGATTTCCTTCAATAGGTCATAAGAAGAGCTCTCGAGCTCGAATTCGGCCAAATTTGGACTTGTTGAAAAGTCCACATTGAGATCTACGTAACAAAATCACTCTTAATCCAAAAATTTCCATAATTTCCGTAAAAAAAATGATCTCGGTTGGGTCATTACAGGGTTGAATATTTTTTATTTTACGATCAGGTTGGGTTGAAGGATTAAAACCGAAATTAAATTAGGGTCGATCTCGGTTTGGATTTTAAAAACCTAACTTGACTCGACCCGACATAATACCCATATGTATAAATATAATTGATAATCAAGTTGTTTACTGATGAAACTTTATTTCTTTGTATTTTTGTTTTTCTTCTCAAGCATTAAATGTCTCAGAAGTATCATTTCTTTTTATAAATGAAGAATTTTATTTATTTTCAGTTTATTTGTCATTCTTCTAAACACTATATGCGTGGAAATATTATCTTTTCAAAAGAGTAAACTAATCTAAATGCATATTATGTAATAGCCCGGATTTTTTTTAAATCAATAATTACATTGGCTATTATTTATTTTAATTGTTGAAATTAAGAATTTTGATGGAATGGATGGTTGATGAATCAAAATTGGGGCAATAGCCCAAGTAGGGTCCAATGGACCAAGGATTGGATTAATTTCATTTAAATGGGTCAATGATTGTTAATTGGGTCATAGATGGTCAATTTGGTCAAATACCCATTTGGGACCCAATGGGTCAAGATGTTTGAGCATTAGGGTAAATGGGTAGGAGGTGAATTTAATTGGGCCATGGGCCCAATGGTGATCAAAGTAAATAGAATGGAATGAAGTGATTAAAATCACCTAAGTTAAATTGGAATGAATCAAGATGGCATAATCAAATGGGGCCCAACTCCACCTCACCAAGTGAGGTGGCGTGTGGACCAAGACATAGGTGGGGCCGACCACCATGGTTGACTCAACCATGGATAAGTCAAAGGGAAATTGAGGAGGATCAAGGTGAATTGAATTGGATAAATTGATTAAAATCACCTAAGTTAAGTTGGAATAAATCAAGGTGGTATAATCAAATGAGACCCAACTCCACCTCATCAAGTGAGGTGGCGGGTGGGCCAAGGCATTGGTGGGGCCGGCCACCATGGTTGACTTGGTCAACCATGGGTGGATTCATGGAGAAATTAAAGAGAAATAAATGTAATTAAATTATGTAATTAAATGACCTAAGTTAAATATCAAATTAAATAAATGAGTTGCATTACATGGAATGAGTTCAATGGGGGTGAGTCATCTAGGAAATGGGTGAGTCAAATGGGTGGTTTCATCTCATGGAAACCACCCAACCTTCAAGACAAAACCCACCCAAAACCGTTGGCATAGGTGGAGTGCCATGTGGAGGGCATGCTTCCCCCTTGGCTAGACCAAAAGCCTAGGTGGAGAGCATGCATTGGCCAAAAATGAGGTGGTGGTGCCACCTCATCCAAGCCCACCCAAAACCGTTGGCCATGGAGGGGTTGGGAGTGCCATGTGAAGGGCATGCACCCTCCATGGCTAGATAAGGCCCTTAAGTTGGGGGCATGCTAGGGCATGCATTGGCCTAAAGGGAGGTGGTGGTTCCACCTCATCCCAACTACCACCACTAAGGGACAAGAGGCCTAAGATTAAGGGTATGCATGGACCATAATTGGGCAAAAGAAAGGTGGTGGAGTCTAGCTCAAGCAAGCCCAAGTCAAGATGGATTTTCCATCTCATTCCTCCCACCTCACTCTTTCCCTCTCTCCCTCCCTCTCTTGGCCGGCCCTCACACAAGGAGAAAGACAAGAAAAAGACTTAGAGAAAAGGAGGACATCCCAAGCTTGGTCGACCACACTCCCAAGACCCAAGACTTGGGATATTTTCCATTCTTTCTTCCTCTCCCTCTCTCAAACCTACCTCCATCTTGGCCGAATCAACCCTTGGTGATCTCATCTTGATCAAGCTCATATATTGGCTGAAGATCAAAGAGAAGAGGAAGAAGGAAGGCTAAGGATCAAAGAGGAGCAAAAGTAAACCGAAAGAGCCACGGGATTGGTAAGTAGTCCTCAACAAGAGTTTATTTTTAAAAGAGTTAAAAGGAGACCATGGACTCCATTTTTCTTGGATTAATTGGTGGCCAAAATATTACGGGCCATGGATCTAAAATCCATCTAAGAAAGGGGATGAGAAATGGACAAACCCTAATGGGTAAGATATGTTAAGAAAAATAATGGAATACTAAGGACACTATGTATATCTATAGGTTATGTATGCATGCATGGCAAAAATGGGTAAAAGACCATGGGTCGGCCATTGCATGGCCAAACCCTAAATGTTATGGATACATGGAGAGGGCTTCATGCATGTCAAAAGTATGGTGAATGATCAAAATGTATGGTTTGGCCTTTGCATGGCCAAACTCTAGGGTTTCTTGTATGAGAACCATCAAGTAACAAATCATGAAAATATGATTTTTGAAGAAATAATGAACCATAGGGTTCGGCCATATTGTATGGCCGAACCCCATGGAAGGAGATTAAGTAATTTTTAAGGGGTTTAAAGGATGGAAACCATGGAATGATGGTTAATGATTTTTGAGATTTTGAATGGTTAAAAGTTAGTAAATTTTAAAGGGGTTAAGTGAGGGAAACCATGGAGAAATATTGATGATTATTTATAGTCTTAAATGTTGCAAATAAAGATGAACTATGGACCATGGGTTCGGCCATGTTGTATGGCCGAACCCTATGGAGAGATTTTGGTGGATTTAAATGTTTTTGGAACCATGAAGATGATGGGAAATGTTGGTAAGTTTAGAAGGTTTAAAAGTAATAAATGATAATGACATAAATGTATATTTGAAACCCCCTCAAGAAAGGACCCTGTTGTGGATCTAAAATGTGATAAAGGATCCAAGAAAGAGGATGAAATGCCATCATGGGTTCGGCCATAGTGTATGGCCGAACCCCATGACCCGTTTTATGAACCCTTTTTTATAGGTTAAGTATGGATCTATGCATGCTTAAAATGAATGGGTATTAAGTTAAGGAAATGGATGATGTATAATGATTTTTATGTCATGGTTGATGAGTCATTAATGGATCCATACTTATGGATCAGTTATGGACATAGATGTGCATGAATGGAAGGAGTGTTTAACCATAGAAGAAGGAGTGGTAAAAATGTAAATATGACCAAAAATAAGAACCATGGGTTCGGCCATGGTGTATGGCCGAACCTCATGGGGGATGGTTGTGGACTTGGGGACCTTTAATGATGACCTTATTTGTTGGATAAATGAACCAAAGGGTGGCTGATTTTAGACCCACAAGATTAAAATGATCAATGGATCAAAAAGGGACCCAAAAACCTAATTAGTGAGGTTCGGCCATGGTGTATGGCCGAACCCCACTAAGGCATGAATGGTGAACTTAGACATGGTTGAAATATTGGGTTAATTTGTTGATGTGTAATAAGGTAACGGGATCTCGTAAGCGGTGCGCGATCGGTAACCGAATTCGTGGACGGAAACGCGAGGCACATTAGTTGGTCTTTGGTAGGATTCCTACCTCATTGAAAGCTATGGATTATGTGTATATGAATGTTTTACTTGATTTATTTTGTTAATCAAATGACATGTTTTAAGATGGGATTTAATGCTATGGTTTGTAATATTAATATATGGCATATTGCACTTACATCTCATGCATGACATGGGAGGGATGAAATGAAACCGGAGTCCATGCTCCGTCGGGGCGACCGATAAACACACATGGGGATACTATGTGTTTGTGATTCCTTAATAAGGTTTTTCCATCAAGAGGGATACTATGTGTTTATGATTCCTTGATATGCTTTTTCCATCAAGAGGGACAGTGTATAATGATGATATGGATGATAGGTGAGACTCATGACATAAGACACCCATGGCATGGCATTGATTGCATGGTTTTGCTATACAATTATCTATGTGTTTTGTTATCATTAATCCATGAGTTGACCTTACTCGGAGTACCTATTAGGCGCGTTGTGTAATACCCTGCCCCGGATTAGGCGTGTTTTAGCTTAATTTCCGTGTTTAACCGGTTGATCTCGAAGTTTTCGGTCAAAGCTTTGAGGAAAGCCCAAGCGAGGCCCAATCCGAGCTCGTGAGCTCAGAGATCCAGCCCGTTCAGCTGGAGAGGGGTATTTTGGTAATTTTACCGTCTGTCGTGTAAATTTTCATAAATGGTGTAATTTGGTGATTGTCATTGATTGATAATACTCTTCTTATGGAATGATTTGCATTCTAAGTTTAAAATGAATTTATTTTTCAGAAAATGATATTTAAATATCGCCCGAAAGAGAGTTTTAATTATTTAAAATATTTTCGGGAAAGAGTTAAATTTTAAAAACGGTATCTGGTGCTAGACCATTTTAAAAATGATCTAGATATTTCATTTCACTTGAAAATAAGATTTACAAATTAGTTATTTTTATATTTGTTTAATTAAGTAATTATAGGTAAAATATGATTTTATTTAAATCAAGGGTTTTTAATGAGAGATAATTCATGAAATTTTTATGGTGACCAAGGTTTTCAAAACCCAACCCATCTATACGGTTGGACCAAGTTTTTGAGTGTTTAAATTAGTGCTTTTAGTTTAAAAATCGATTTTTGTTGAAAACAGGACTTATCTGCAAATTTTGAAATATCAGAGGGCTGATATGCAAAAATCACGGTTCACTGTAGCAGCTTCAGCAGCGTTCAGGCGTGCACTGCCGCTCAGCCCATATCCCGGCGGTGATGATTTCCTTCCACCGTCGTGTCCCATCCCCGGATTTTCGGCCAGAAATCTATAAATTCAGGCCTGAGCTTCCCTCTTCAACTCCCAGCAACTCTTCTCTTGCTATCCCTCACTGTAAAATCCGGCCGAAAACCCCCTGCCCGTTGCCTGTTTTTGCAAACCGAAGCTTAAGTGGAAGATTTTTCAAAACTCAGATTTTCAGCCCAAAATCCCAAACCAAGGTATCCATTGCATTCCTTTTTAAATTCTAACCAATTTAGAATCAAGAAAATAAAAAATTGACCCCGTTTTGATGGTCCTTTGAGCTTTTGAGCTCCAAACCAATCCCTATGTAAAGAGGACTCCCAGAGGAGTCCATCAAACCAGACCGATGTGAAAACCGAATCCAGGAAGCCCTCCCTTTCTGGAATCGCATTTCACCATTTTTCCGCCGTAACTGTCTGCTGTTGCAGACAGTTGGAGACGACGACTCTCGGAAGGTCCGAACCTTCGGACAGTCCGAGCCGTGACCCTCGGACGTTTCGAGCTTCAACCCGAAGCCCAGACCGCCCGAGGCGAGCCCAACCTCTCTCGGACGCACCGAGCCAAGCTCGGAAGGATCGTCAGCCTTCGGACGTTCCGAGCTCACCCGAAGCCCAGAACGCCCGAGGCAAGCTTTTCGGAAGGACCGAGCCAGCCCGGAAGGTCCGAACATCTTCGGAAGGTCCGAACTCAGTATTCGGACGTTCCGAGATCTGCAGACCCATCGAGACTCGTTGTTTTCTGTTTTTCTGTTTCGGATGGACTTCGGACGGTCCGAGACCCAGTCTTCGGACGATCCGAAGTCAGGCCCCAAGTTCCGAGGCCAGTGACTCAGTTTAGAGTGGTTCTGATGATCCGAAGCCACTGCACCCAGTTCCGAGGCGATGTTCCGAGGAACACTGTTTTAAAGGATAAAATATTGTTGGAGTATTGTTTTTGTCTAAATCTTGAGTAATATTCGATGTGATTAGTGATAATGATGATTTATACCCCCCCTTGTTAATTAAAAGTGTGCTAACCCCTTTTCTCTTATTATTTATAGTGTAAATACTATTGTATACGCTTTCAGTCCGACACTAGTCGGGAACTGAGTGATTCACTTTCAGGCCGACACTATAGTCGGGCACTGAGTGACCTCGAGGCCTACTCAAAATGTCAGCTCTTGTCCATATTCAGAAGACAACCGAGAAGTGACCCGATGATCTAGACCTTACTCAATAAGTCAATCTGGTCAATGCCCAGAAGACAATATGAGTTTGGACTGAGCCCCTTATGTTTATTATGTTATTATCTTGTGGATAATTTAAAAAGGGCAGAAACCAAGTATGAGACTCATTTCCATTAACCCTGGATATTTTGTTGGAAAATGTGTGATTTTCAAATATTATGTATGTGTATGTATTTGTTATGTATATTGATTGAGCACTTGTATGTTGTTTGAACAGAGACTGCGAAACCACACGATCACGGTGAGGGAACTTAACTCTGCAGATTTTTGTAAACAGATGTTATATTGAGCAATGAGTGGTTTCGATTTTGATGAACCCACTCATGTGCCTATACATGATGCACTATGGTAAGAGTGCTGTGATGATTATGGTATTACGGTGTTGACCGTATGTGTATGAAAGACTGCTTCCACGTACCTGGGCTATTGAACCAATATCGGCCATATGAGAGATGGTTTATGTCTACTGGACCATGGGCGGACCATGCTGTCGTCAGTTGCTGACTTGAGGGTGTCAGTATCGGCTAAGTTTAAGAGCCGGAGATGTACTTGCAAAGATGTATTTTGACCGTGTCGGGACTTAATACTGGTCTCAGTGTAGTCGGCAGGCGTTACGGTGGATAATGGCAGTGATTGATAGTTGATAATGTTATTATCTTATTCGAGATTATGCTTACTGTTATCAAGCATGTAATATTGAACTGTTGCCAACCTGTTTTGTTATTTACTTAATGTGCATTGTTAATTATCCTTCACTGGGCTAGTTAGCTCACACCACTCACCTTTCAGGCAATGAACCCGAAGAGGAGGACCCTCTCTTTCAGGCTTAGGGCGGTTAAGCTGAAGCAGTGCCTTGGGATTCCCCCCGGAGGGGAATGCCCTGATCTTTCTGTTGGTTCTTGGAACCGTTGTTTTTGTATTAAGTACCGGATGTGGTACTTAATTTATGTTGTAATCGGCTATGTTGCCATCTAAGACAATGTTATGATTGATTAATCAATGATGTTTGATTTTGATTATGTTATGTGTTGATGTTGTTTATGTCTTGGTTTTTGGAGGCAGGCATATGGTACATGTTTGAGTTCACTTAACGGGCTGATGTGTAACCGCTGGGCCTAACTGTTGATCCGGCCCAGTAAGAGTGCTTGTGGTTTAGTTTACTTACCTTTCAAAAAAAAAAAAATCAATCGCGTTCCGGGCCCACTGGTCGGGTCGGGGCGTGACAGCTTGGTATCAGAGCGTAGGCTCAACTTTAGGACTGTGATGGGTTACTACCTAGTTAGACTTGTTTTTGCCTAGTGTTGCTATTGGTTGACATTTTCTTGTTTGGTGATACAGATATGTCAGGCAACACAGAGTATTTACAGGGGACACCTAGCGACCCTATCGTCATAGATTCGGGAGACGACTCCGGTGCGCCGAATTTTGATGAGGTTGCACCAGGGGAGGAGATAGTAGTGGCTTCCCCAGAATATCACGTGGGAGCTGAACCTGAGGAGGAAGAGGGAGATATCTCAATTCCTGAAGAGTCAGTGGGGGAGAACGGTTCACCTGAGTATGTTCCGGCTACTCCGCCATTGGACGAGTATGAAGATGAAATGTGTGAACTCTGCAATCAGGCAGGGCACAACTTCATCTATTACCCCTATCCACCCAGTGTCATCTGCCCAGTTTGCGGACTCCGCGGACATGGGAGTGCCAGAACCAATTGTCCTTATGTAGGAGGACCGGGGATTATACCTTGTCTAACTTGTGGGGTGTACGGGCACAAGTCTGAGACTTGCCCGGATAACTTTTATTATTTTGGTGGTGAGGAAGGATTTTTTTAAGGAAATTAGATCAGTGTTTGTTAAGGGGCATCGGAGGGTTTGTTTGTAAGGGTTAAGTTTTGTTCTTTTGAAGGGTTTTCATACCCTACTAACCCTTATACTTATGTTTGAAATTTTGAATGAATTCTAATGAGATTGTTGCAACTTGTGTCCTTTGCTTTAATAAGATTCTTAAAAATTGGTTAATGATATTTATAAGTGTAAATAACAGATGTCAAGACCCAACGCAAACCGAGCCAACTTTCGTGGGAGGAGGACTGGTCTTCCACCCCGTAACCTGCCTAACGAGGCGATAAGAGCGGCGATTGAAGCATTTCAGCAAATAGCTGAAAACATGCGACGTCCGCCAATCCAAACGCCAGAGGAGAGGGCCACCTCGGCTCTCAAGGAGTTCAAGCGTCTGAACCCGACTAGCTTCTCGGGAACAGAGGACCCCAGCGCTGCGAGGAACTGGCTAACCCAGATTAGCCGAATCCTTATTACCCTACCAATCGCCGATGACTTACGTCTGACCTTGGCGACTTATCAGCTTGAAGGGAACGCCTACGAATGGTGGGAGGCGAAGAGCTTGGTTCGTAACCACGAGCCAATGACTTGGGAGGAGTTTTCTGCAGCCTTTTTGGCCCGTTACTTTCCGAAAACAGTGAAGGAAGCGAGGAAGAGAGAGTTCCTCAACATTCAGCAAGGTTCAGATACAGTGGCACAGTATGCCATGCGCTACATCGACCTGATGCAGTTTGTGCCGTGGATCGCAGCCAATGAGGAGGAGAAGATCCAGCATTTCGAAAACGGACTTAGACCCTTCCTGCAGCGGCAAGTGGCCGGCCTAGTGTTCAACACTTTGGAGGAGATCATCGATCGAGCTTCAAAAGTGAAAGCAGTTGACTCTATCAACCGGAGCACTGACAGCTCTCAGAAACCTTCTTTCAACAAGAACGAGAGGTTCAACCAGCAGAAGAAGCCTTTCTTTAAGAAGAGCCAACCTAGTGTGGGCCAGTCAAGTCGGTCTGACTCTCGGCCGATCGTATGCTACACCTGCAATCAGCCTGGGCATACTTCCAAGTTCTACCAATCCAAGGGAGAGAGGGCTTGCTTTCACTGCCAGTAGACCGGGCACCTGTTCAAGGATTGTCCTTTTTCTGGTAAGACGGCACCTTCGCAAGGCGCCGGAGTTTCCTTCTCTGTGGCGCAGCCGTCTGTCGGCAGATGTTCTCAGCAGGCTTTAAGAGAATCAGTGACACCGAGGAACGAACCACCTCGGAGCGGTCAAGGGAGAGGACAAGGACGTCCTCAAGGGAGAGTCTACTCGATTGGGACTCAGAAGGAAGAACCGATGGAGAACACGGTGATGGAAGGTACCCTCAATCTTTTCAGTCTTTTGGCTCGAGTGTTGTTTGATACCGGTGCTTCGCATTCCTTTATCTCTAGAACTTGTTGTGTTAGATTGGGTTTGAAACCGGTAAAAGTAGTTAACCCGCTAATGGTAGTTTCACCTTTGGGTAAGAAGGCTTTGGCAAACCAAGAGTGTAGGTCTTGTGTTTTGAAGATTAGCGGAGTGGAGTTGTCCTATGATTTTCTAGTTCTGGAAATGACGGACTTTGACATCATCCTTGGTATGGATTGGTTATCGATTTTTGAGGTCTGGTTAGACTGCTCTCAGAGGAGAATTCGTGGGGTCTCCTTAACCGGTGAGAGGTTTATGGAGAACTTGGTACCCTATGAAAGGATGAGAGTCATTTTCTCTGGCCTTAGGGCGTATCCCGGTAGTGTGGTGGCAAGCATGGGTTGGAAAGATGTAGGTGGTGTAGAGTCTGTTGCTCCTCGGGTGGTGTGTGAGTTTATGGATGTTTTTCCTGACCAGTTGGCTGGGCTACCTCCACGCCGAGAGATAGAGTTTGTTATAGGCCTACAGCCAGGAACATCTCCAATTTCCATGGCACCTTATCGGATGGCGCCGGCAGAGCAGAGAGAGCTAGCTACGCAGGTAGAAGAGCTTCTTAGTCTTGGCTTTATCCGTCAGAGCAACTCGCCATGGGGCGCACCTGCTCTTTTTGTGAAAAAGAAAGATGGATCGATGAGGATGTGTATAGATTACCGGCGGCTTAACCAGGTAACTATTAAGAATAAGTATCCGTTGCCTAGAATAGACGACCTCTTTGATCTTTTGAGGGGATCGAAGCGTTTTTCGAAAATCGATTTGAGGTCGGGTTACCATCAGTTGCGGATTCGAGAGGAGGTCATTCCAAAGACTGCTTTTCGGACGCAGTATGGCTTGTACGAGTTTGTTGTGATGCCTTTCGGTTTGACGAACTCGCCAGCCATGTTCATGGACTTGATGAATCGTTTGTTTCGACCGTATCTGCGAGAGTTCGTGATAGTCTTCATCGACGATATCTTGATCTTTTCATCGTCAGAAGAGGAGCATGAGCGTCATATATGGATTGTTTTTCAGACTCTTCGGGAGCATCAGCTGTTCGCTAAGCTGAGCAAGTGTGAGTTTTGGTTGACTCAAGTGCAATTTCTGGGACATGTGGTGTCTCTAGGAGGAATCTCGGTAGATCCAGCAAAGGTAGAGACCGTAAAGACCTGGGAAAGTCCCAAGAGCGTGTTAGAGATCCGGAGCTTTTTGGGATTAGCAAGATATTACCGAAAGTTTATCCCATACTTCTCTCAGATCGCAGTACCGATGACTCGGCTGACGAGGAAGAACGTCAAGTTCGAGTGGAGCGAAGCTTGTGAGAAGGCATTCCAGGAGCTGAAGGAGAAGTTGACGACGTCTCCAGTATTGGTGATACCCGAACAAGGACGAGGTTACGATGTTTATTGCGACACATTCAAGTTTGGTTTGGGCTGTGTGCTGATGCAAGAGGGGAAGGTAGTAGCTTATGGTTCCAGGCAATTGAAGGGACATGAGCAGAACTACCCGACTCATGATTTGGAGTTGGCAGCTGTTGTATTCTCGTTAAAGTTGTGGAGACATTACTTATATGGTGAGAAGTTCAATGTGTTTTCTGATCACCATAGTCTCAAGTATATCTTCACTCAGAAAGACTTGAATATGAGGCAGCATAGGTGGATGGAGTACCTGGGAGATTATGACTTCAGTCTCTCCTATCACCCGGGGAAAGCCAACGTAGTGGCCGATGCCTTGAGCAGGAAGTCTCATAGCAACGTGGCAAGGATGGCATCCTTACAGTGGAAGATGCTCGAAGTTCTGTCCGAGTACGATCTGGAGCTGATCGAAGGAAGCGGGTCAGCAAGAATCCATAGTTTGGTTCTGCAACCCGAGGTAGTTAGATTGGTGTTGGAAGGACAACAGAGCGACCCAGAAACGAAGGAGTTGGCAACTCAGCTTTCAGGAGGAGCAACTCTTGAGGATTGGAAGATCAAAGCAGACAGAAGTCTAACTTTCAAAGACAGACTGTTTGTGCCAAAATCGGGCAAGTGCAGGAGAAATGTGCTTGATCACTTTCATCGATCTCGCTTTGTGGTGCATCCTGGTGGAACGAAGATGTATCGTGACTTGCGGCTACTTTTCTGGTGGAAAGGTATGAAGCGCGAGGTAGCAGATTTTGTATCCAAGTGCCTAACTTGTCAACAAGTGAAGGCGGAGCATCAACGACCTGGCGGAAAGATGCAACCTTTGGAAGTGGCTGAATGGAAGTGGGAGCATATCACGATGGATTTTGTAACTGGTTTTCCTAAGTCTCTTAAAAAGAACGACGCTATTTGGGTAATAGTCGATCGATTGACGAAGTCAGCTCACTTTCTGCCGATCAAGAAGACGGATTCTTTGGCTACCCTAAGCAGATTATATTTGAAGGAGATAGTCAGATTGCATGGAGTGCCTGTATCCATTGTATCTGATAGAGACCCGAGGTTCGTGTCAAGGTTTTGGCAAGGATTGCAAGAAGAGTTGGGGACGAAGCTGTGCTTCAGCACTGCTTTTCACCCTCATGCGGATCGTCAGTCAGAAAGAACTATTCAAACCTTATAGGATATGCTAAGAGCCTGTGTGATGGATATGCAAGGAAGTTGGGAATAGATATTATCTTCCTATGGATGAGGGTTTCCATGGTGGTTTGGATTAATGCCGGATATTGGCACTATGGTAGACGCATTGGTAGTGTGAAGGATAGTTTGGTCCCATAAGTTGACATATTGGTCTTATGATAGACATTTTGATTCCATAGTCGACGCATTGGTCGTATGTTAGACCTGTTAGCCCTATGATAGACATATTAGTCCTACAAAGGTATTACTTATGACCATGAAAGGATTATACCCATGGAGGGGTTATATTCATGGATCTGATGAACAAATCTTTCGTCCGTATTTGGACAAGTTTATAATTGTTTTCATTAACGATACCCTGATTGTCCAACCATCGGGCGGAGCAAACAGGACATCTAAGGATAGCCTTGGACACCCTAAAGAAAAAATCAATGATATGCCAAAGCAAACAAGTGCGAGTTTTGGCTATTTGAGGCTAATTTCCTAGGACATGTCACATCAAAGGAAGGAATAACCGTGGACCGGCTAAGGTGGCGGCATTGAGAAAGTGGAAAGCACCGATGAATGTGACCGAGATCCGCAGTTTTCTGGGATTGGCCGGTTACTACATGAAATTCATCATGGACTTCTCCAAGATTGCATCTCCACTTACCCGGCTCACTCAGAAAGGAGTAAAGTTTGAGTGGTCAGATGTGTGCAACCGTAGATTTGAGGAGCTAAAGGAGAGGCTTACAACCGCTGCTATTCTGATTTTGCTGAAAAGAGGCAAGGGCTATGAGGTGTACTGTGATGCTTCAAGAGAGGGACTTGGGTGTTCTCTCACAAAGTCAGCTTATAGTGGCTTATGGTTCAAGACAGTTGAAGATTCATGATCGCCACTATCCCATACATGATCTGGAGCTAGCCGCAGTAGTCTTCGCTCTCAAAAGCTGGAGATACTACCTTTATGGTGAGAAGTTTGAGGTGTTCTCAGATCACAAGAGCCTGAAGTACTTATTTGATCAGAAGGAACTCAACATAAGGCAGCGTAGGTGGATGGAATATCTGCAAGATTATGAGTTCGCGCTTCGGTATCATCTTGGCAAGGTGAACAAAGTGGTGGATGCCCTCAGCCGCATGTCACATGCGACAGTAGCCAGTTTGATCAGGACAGAATGGGATATGTTGAACACCATCTGAGAGTCCAATTTGTATATCAAGAACCATGGGAGTATGTACAATCTGATCATACGGTCCAACATGGTCTCTAAGATTGAACAGGAGCAACGGACAGATCTAGAGGTGAAGGAGATATGGGCTAAGATGTCTACCAGTGGGGTTGTACCGGAATGGGAATTACGACCAGGACAGGGTCTTGTGTTCCGAGGCAGGACATATGTGTCTAAGAGCTGCAGAAGAGAGTTATTGATTGAGGCACACTAAACCAAACTCTCTATCCATCTGGGCAGCACCAAGATGTATCATGATCTTAAGATGCACTATTGGTGGCATGGACTCAAGAGAGATGTGGCAGAGTTTGTTGCTCATTGCCTGACTTGTCAGCAGGTTAAAGCGGAACATCAGAAGCCACTGGGTTTACTCAAACCCTTACCAGTGCCAGAGTGGAAATGGGAGCACATCTCCATGGATTTTGTAACAGGGTTGCCAAGGTCATCAAAGGGCAACGATGCGATATGGGTCGTGGTGGACTGATTGACCAAGTATGCGTATTTCCTTCCCATCAAGATGACAGATTCATATGAGACCTTGGGTCGAAGGTACATTCGGGATATCATCAGACTACATGGTATTCCCCGGACTATTGTGTCCGACAGAGATGGCCGATTCACTGGTAGAGTGTGGCAGAGCATGTAGTCGGCTATGGGGACCGACTTATTGACTAGCACAGCATTCTATCCACAGACTGATGGACAGTCGGAGAGGACGATACAGACATTGGAGGATATGTTGAGAGCATGTATGCTAGACTTCAGGGGTGGATGGGAGGACCACTTGCCACTGGTGGAGTTCTCTTACAACAACAGTTACCAGGCAAGCCTCCAGATGGCTCCCTTTGAGGCCTTGTATGGTAGGCCATGCAGATCACCAGTGTGCTGGACAGAGGCCTGTGAGCCTGCACTGATTGGACCCGAGTTGGTTGCGGAGACCACAGCGCAGATCAAGTTGATACGGCAACACCTACTCATTGCGCAGAGTCATCAGAAGAGCTACGCTGATAAGAGGAGAAGGTTCCTTGGAGACTTAGCATTCTTAAAGGTCTCGCCACGGAAGAGACACATGAGGTTTGGGAAGAGAGGGAAACTGTCGCCTAGATTTGTGGGACCGTTTCCAATCCTAAAGAGGGTGGGGGAAGTAGCTTATCAGTTGATGCTTCCTCCACAGTTTTATATATGGATTTTTTTTTCCTTTTTAATCTTACGTTGCATGCGAGTGGAAAACAAGTGTTTATACTCTATTTTGAGTTATAATTATTGGTCTCTATATTAATTATGTATTAGATGATACTCATTAATTTAGATTTTTGATAAACTTTGATATTAACTCGTTATATTGTACATTTCAAGGAGTAATAAATAGATTATAATTTGTATGTGTTGACCTTTTTTTTTTTGTCATTTACTAAGATTTAAAAATATATATTTTTATTTTAAATATTACAAGCAAGAGCTAGAATTCCATTTTAAATTATAATTATAAGATGAAATGTCACGCCCCGACCCAAAGGGTAGGCCCGGAACGCGACTGATTTTTTTTTTCTTTTTGAAGCTAAGACTAAATAACACAACACTCAAGCATTCTAACTGGGCCGGATCAACAGTTGGGCCCAAAGGTCACACATGATCCCAACATATGGACTGAAACATATATCTTAAGTTCCTCCCAAGAGACACAAACACAAACATCAACACACATAAATCCAAACACTGAATTATTATTTCAAAATCACATCAGAGTAACTACAGAAACGCAGTAGTTTTCAATACATAACATTCAAACAGACTAAGTACCACACCCGGTACTTTACAAAGATAAATGGTTCCAATAACCTAAGGATATTCCCCTCAGTGGGAATCCCGAAACACCACCGCAGCTTATCCACCCTAAGCTTGAAATAGAGGGTTCTCCTCCTCGGGGTCATCTCCTGAAAGGTGAGTAGGATGAATTAACTAGCCCAGTGAAGGAAATATAACAGTGCAGTTTTAAAGTAAACAACAGGTTAGCAATAATCAACAGTTGTAATAATATCTCATGCTTGATAATAAAATTCACAATATCAAATAAAGTCTCGTCATCATTTCCATCATTCCATCAGTCTTCCATTACTGCTATCATCCAACGTAACGCCTACCGACTACGCTGAGACCATTGTATTAAGTCTCGACACGGTCAAAATACATCCTTACAAGTACATCTTCGGCTCTCCCATAGCCGATACTGACACCCTCAAGTCAGCAACTGTTGATACCCATGGTCCAATAAACGTAAACCATCTCTCATATGGCCGATATTGGTTCAATAGCCAAGGGTACGTGGAAACAGTCTTACACATTTCATATGATTAACATCATAGCATTTACCAGCATCATAAGCACTCTTACCATAGTGCGTCAAGTCTAGGCACATGAGTGGGTTCATCAAATCTGAAACCATTCATTGCTCAATATCCATATCAAATAAACCTATTTACATCAAGCTGCAAAGTTAAGTTCCCTCACCGTATATGTGTGGTTTCGCGGTCTTTGTTTAAACAACAAACAAGTGCACAATCAATATACATAGCATTCATACACATACAAACAGTATTTCGAAATCATATTTGTTTTCCCAAAAATATCCAAGGTAAGTGGAATTGAGTCTCCTACTTGGTTTCTATCCTTTTTAAATTATAATAATCCACAAGATATAATAAATAAAAAGGGTGCTCAGTCCAAAACTCATATTGTCTTCTCGTTATTGACCAGATTGACTTATTCAGTTAGGTCTAGATCCTCAGGTCATTTCTCGGTTGTCTTCTGGATAGGACCAGATCTGACATGCTGAGTAAGGCCTCGAGGTCACTCAGTACCCGACAAATATAGCGTCGACCTGAAAGTGAAACCACTCAGTGCCCGACCAATAGAGTCGGCCTGGAAGTGAATAAAATAGTATATACACTATAGTAATAAGAGAAGAGGGTCAATACATTTTTTTTTTTAAACAATCCAGCAATAATATTTATTTATTTATTTATTTATTTCAATTGGTACTGACATCACAAGCATCAACATAATCCAACAATAATATGTATTTCCCGAATTCGATTTTCATATCTATCCGGTCCGATGGATTCCTCTGGAAGTCCTCTTTCCATAGGGAGAGGTTTGGAGCTTTGAAGTTCAATGGGCCAATCGATTTTAATACTGAAAGCTTACGGGTACAAGGAACCCATGGTTTTTCCTTAAACTTTAAAATGGTTTTTCTTGCTCAAAACTAAACCAAAATCAGTTTTTCTTGATTCTAAACCACGTAGAATTTGAAAAGGAATACAGTGGTTACCTTCACTGGAGTTCTTGGGCTAAAAATCTGGACTTTGGAAAATCTTCCCCTTTTAAGCTACGGTGGAAAAACAGGGAAGAACAGTAAGGGGTGATCGGCTGAAAAACCAGAGAGCACTTAGGGAAAGAGATAGAGAAATCTGAGGAAGTTTGAGCTGTTGGGGAAGGGCTGAATTTATAATAAATCAGCCATGGATTGGGGTCAACCGGCCATTGCATGCCGCTGCATGCAGATAAGCGGACGTCCTGAACAGTGGAGACACTGTTCGGTGACTTTGGTTGCAAATCAACCCTCCTCAAGTTCTGGTTTTGAAAAAAGGTCTATGGTTTGATAAAAACTTGAATTTTAACTAAAAATATGATTTTAAAAACTCAAAATCTCAATCCAACCTCACAGATAGGTTGGGTTTTGAAAACCTTAATCACCATAAAATTTTTGGAATTTAACTCTCACTAAAAACCATTGATTTAAATAAAAATCATAATTTAACACTATTTACTTAATTAAACAAATGTTTAGTAAAATAATTTAAAAACATCATTTTGGGGTGTGAAAGAATAATTAGACCATACTTAAAATGGTCTAAAATAAAATACTTGTTTCAAAATTTATCTAACTTCGAAAATCATTTAAAATAATTATTTCTCCCTCTTGGGGTTTTGACGGACGGGTTTAAATACCATTTTCTAAAAATAAAAATTATTTTAAAATCAGAAATACAAATCCTTGATTAAGGAGAACATTATTATCCAATAATAATCACATAACAACATAGTTTATAAAAATAATAATAATAAGCGGTAAATTGCCAAAATGCCCCTCCAGTTGGGCGAGCTGAATTACTGAGCTTTCGACCTCGGAATCGGCTACACGTGGGCTTTCCTCAAAGTCCTAACAGTAATCTTCAAGATTAATCGGTTAAACAAAATTATTAAGCTAAAACACGTCTAATCTGGGGCAGGGTATTACATGAAACCCATGGATAATTGTATAATATTTTCAATTGATATATTATTAATTTTATTTAATAATTATATTTTAACTATTTATATTATATAGATCTATTAAATATCATTAATTTTTATAAAATTGACAATATGTGAAAAATGTTCTGTTAACATTTATAAAAAACCATCGACTGGAGAATCCATCATTAAAAAAAAAAAATTCCCCTCGTGTAGAGTGTAAACGCAGCAATTGTGACTTGCCGAGTCATGCGAATAAGCATTCCTCCATAGAACTGAGTACTGGGCGAGGTGAGCAGGAACGAAGCTCAAGTCCAAGCTGAAGCCCTACCTAGAGCCTGTCATGAGCTTAATGGGCCGTATGATAAAAGCACGACGGTAGCTCCAAGGCACAAATTGCATCAAGTTAATGTAGCGCATGGCATACTGTGCCACGGTGTCTGAACCTTGCTGGATATTGAGGAACTCTCTCTTCCTCGCTTCCTTCACCGTCTCCCGAAAGTAACGGGCCAAAAAGGTTGCAGAGAACTCCTCCCAAGTCATCGGCTCGTGATTACGAACCAAACTCTTCGCCTCCCACCATTCGTAGGCGTTCTTTTCAAGCTGGTAAGTCGCCAAAGTTACTCGTAAATCGTCAGCGATTGCTAGGGTGTTGAGGATTCGGCTAATCTGAGTTAGCCAGTTCCTCGCAGCGCTGGGGTCTTCTGTTCCCGAGAAACTAGTCAGGTTCAGACGCTTGAACTCTTTGAGAGCCGAGGTGGCTCTCTCCTCTGGCGTTTGGATTGGCGGACGTTGCATGTTTTTAGCTATCCGCTGAAATGCTTCAACTGCCGCTCGTATCGCCTCGTTGGATAGGTTACGGGGTGGAAGACCAGTCCTCCTCCCTCGAAAATCAGCTCTGTTTGCATTAGATCCTGACATCTGTTATTTACATTTGTAAATATTATTAACCAATTTTAAGATCTTATTAAAGCAAAACACAGAAGTTGCAATACTAAGGCAAAAGCAAATCTAACTAGGTAGTAACCCATCACAGCCCTAGAGTTTGAGCCTACGCTCTGATACCAAGCTGTAACGACCCGACTCGAATACAGGCTTAGGGCTTGACTCAATGTGATATTGTCCGCTCTGGGCCTCGCACACAAGCGAGCCCGCACGGTTTTGCAGTTGGGTCCAGGCCCACCTGGCCCGGCCCATAACGCGTCACATGAGTAAGGGAGGCCACCCACACTTAAATCCCCCATCTTTTCCCCTCCATCACCGATGTGGGACTCTTCCCACATTGGTAGGTAGGGGTTTCACAATCACCCCCCCTAAAGCCTCGAGCTGTCCCCGGCTCGACTCCCGTCCAGCTCAACAACTCTAGGGAAGGATGATAGACCCACACAGTCTGAGTATAGAACCTTGGCTCTGATACCATTTTCTGAAAATAAATTCATTTTAAAATTAGAAATACAAATCCTTTATTTAGGAGAACATTATTTACCAATAATATACACATATCAACAATATTTATAAAAATATACACAACAAGTGGTAAATTACCAAAATGCCCCTCCAGCTGGCGAGCTGGATCACTGAGTTTTCGGGCTCAGATCGGGCCAAACTTGGGCTTTCCTCGAAGCCCTAACCGTAATCTCCGAGATTAACCGGTTAAACAGGAATTAACGAGCTAAAGCACGCCTAATCTGGGACAGGGTATTACAGTTACATAATAATGTAGAAAAAAATTAGAAAATGAAACTAAAAGGGTCCTAATCACTTGAACTAATAACCACACAAATGTTATACATAATAATATAATGTTTTTTTTCATTTGAGAAAATAGATTTTATTTTTCATTAATAATAATTAGATAAATAAAATTATTAGATAAAATTATGAGCTATAGTTAATTATGTTAAATTGATATAATAAAAATAAAGAATACGTTTTAATAATAATGACAATGGTAAAAATATAGATGATAAATATAATATTAAATTATTATAATAAGATAAATTAAACAAAACATTATACTTCTTACTTTCAACATAAATAAATATTATATTTAAAATTAAAAAAAAATATTAGAGTATACACAATGGCTTCCACATGAGCTCTTTAGGAAGCTCACATGAGTTCCTTTGAAAAGAGGGTTCCACACTTCCACTTTGAAGCCCTAATGCTCAAATGTTACCTTCTTCTCTTTCACTCTCTATATTAAACCCTAGCCGTCGCTGCTGCTCTCTGTATTTTTCCCATCATCGAAGAAGAAAAAGAAGAAGGAAAGCTCTGAAATGTGCAACAATTTTTTTTTCTTCAATCTTTTCTCCATATTTTCTTTTATTTCTTTTCATTCTTTCTCTTCCCATATTTCTACAAAAAAGGGCTTTTTTTCTAAAAAAAATAACAAACAATCGATTTTTTAAAATTTGGCCAATATTATGACTAAATTATCGGTAAAAAATTCGATCATATCGACTGAAGTTTTTTTGTAATTCCGATAATATAATATATGTATCGCTTAGAAAATTCAAATTAATTCGGTCGATACCCAATTTTTTACCCCGCCGGCAAGCGGCCAAGCCATTGGAAGCCCGAAATCCATTCATTTGTCTCTCTTAGTTAAAAACTTAAAACCTAGCCAGGCCACCGGTAGAAATCAACTCTCTCTCTCCAACTGCTTTCTCCAACGCCTCTCTCCCCGAGAGCCCTGCTAATTTTCCGCCGGTCATTCTTCGGTGTTCGCCGGTCATTCTTCGGTGTTCGCTGGTCGTCCTCGATTGTCGCCGCCTCTACTTGCCTTCAGTTGCCAGGTACGATTTCCCCACCTCTATCTCCTCTTTCTCTTCCTTCTCTCCCCTCTCCTTCGTCTTCTTCCTTTGCCCTTTGTTTTCTATCTTCCTCTCTTTCAATTTTTTTTTTTAGAATTTTCCCTTCCATCTTTCCCCTTTTTCTCTCTGTTTCATTTTCTTCCCTTCTTCCTTCTTTCTTTCTTTCCTTCTTCGTTTGTTCCCTTCTTCTTTCAACCCTACTTTCGGCGCTGCCTCAGTGCCTCCTGCCACCGCAGCCGCCGCCGGCAGAGCCAGTTTTCCCCTTTTCCCTTTCCTTTTATTTAAAATAATAAATATATGAAAATAAGTAAATAATCAATCTCTTCTAATCCCCTATTCTCTTTCCCATTTCCTTCCTTATTGTTTATTTTCTTTATTTATATTTATATTTATTTTATTGCTTTATCTCTTTCTTTCTCTTTGACTCCTTAAAAGCGATTAAAAAAAAAGCCTTTTCAAAACCTCTCTTTTCCTAATTCTCTTGAAACCCATTCTCTTTTTTTCTTTACTGTAAAGTTGGGACATCAGGCAAGGCAGTCGGTTTGCATGTACACCTATTTTACCGAATCCATTCTAAGGTGCTATCTTTACTTTTGTCTTATCACTTTTCTTTATGTCTACTTTTAGTTTAGGCCATGTAGCAACACTTGGTTTACAGTCTAGCCTTGTGAACTGCGCAATGAAGGATAAAGTAACATTAGGCTACGTCCAGTGCCTGGACAAGGAAGAGTTTGGAGTCAGTCGATGTTACGATAAAAAGAAATATAAACAAATGTTACATCCAAAGGCTTAACCTCATCTAACCTCACAAATTTGTAGACTATGTATATAGAGGTTTTATACATGAACATTGTAGAGTTCTTTGGAATGCTTCAAAGTTGTCCAGAGTCCTCTAGAGAGGGAATGACCTAGATGCTTCTGGATGATTCTAGGAGCATAGAGATTTGTAGAAAGGTGTAGGAGATTTTAGAGTTTTCCTTCACCATTGGATGATTGGCAAGTGGCACAATCCTAGCACTCATTTCCAAGGTTAGTACTATAAATAGGGGTGAGGTCCTCATTTGCAACCAACTTCGCAAGTGTCGTACATTCTCAAGTGCATTGCGAGTTCTCCATTCCAAGCAAGTGTGCTTGTGTCTTGCATTTGCTTTGAGTGAATTGATCTTGAGTGTGAGTGAGCAAGACTGAATTGTTCAACGATCCAAGTGTTGTTCAAGTGCCGCACGTACAAATCTTGAGTGCAACTCTAAGTTCGTGATACATAGCTTGCTTATAAGAGACTAAGTGAAAAGGTAGAAAAGGGATATAGGATATGGGTTTAAGCTATTCTATGTAGGAAAATGCTCTAGAAATAGAGTAGGCATAGTTGTTAGTCGCGTTTTAAAAAAACAATCATAGAAGTTTAACGATAAATGACAAGATTTCATGATCAAAATTATTTTAGATTTCAAGACTTTAAATATTATAACCTCCCATGCATCTTAGTCTGGACTAGGAGAGATTGCAAGAGATGACTTTTGGAGATCTATGGACAATCTAATGCATAGCATACTGCTAGATAAGAGTATTATAATTGGAAACAACCTAAATGGACCTGTTGGAAGTAACAATGATGGATATAAAGCCACTCATCGAGGGCATAGGTAGGGAGAAAGAACATTATAGGAGTATCAATTCTTGATTTTGCAGTAGCCTTTCATTTTGTTTTAGCAATAGGTTAATGGCCCAGTTGGGTGATGTTTTTGTCGTGGGGATTGGCGATGATAGGCGTATCTGCGATCTTGATCCGTAGGGGATTTTTTTCAGTTAGATCTTTTTGTACAAAGCTGATTTTTGTTGGTGATGTGCCTCAGCTAAGTTTGAAAATTTGGAAGGGTGTTGCTCCTTACAAGGTGTGGTTTTTGGCTGGCTGCCAGGATTGGAGAAGATTTTGACTATTATTATTGTTAATGTTTGTCCGCTTTGTTTGGCTGATGAAGAGTCAATAAATCACCTTCTTCTTCATTGTTAGTTTGCCTATCAGATCTGGTGTCATTCTTTCAGTTATCAGGGATGGCATTTTGTCTGCCCAAAGCTTGGTTGGCCTTGTTTAATGAAGGAGTTTTATTGGTTGGAAGTTCGTTTAGAAGGACTCTTTGGGTTGCTACTGTTTTGAGTATTATGTGGTCAATTTGGTTGGAAAGGAATTCAAGTGCCTTTAACAGTAAAAAGTCCTCTGTCAGGCACCTTATTGAAGTTATCAAGTGCAAAGTTGCTTGGTGGCTGGTGGGATCAGGGCGGTTTGGTGGTATTAGTATTTCAGATGTTTGTAGGGTGTGGGATTCAGTGGATCATATTATGCCTCATTTAGTTCCGGTGAGATCTGTTGCTTGGTCCTCTTTAGATTTGGGTATCCTTTAACTTAATTTTGATGGGAGTTGTGTGTGCGAGCTTGGGTTAGCTGGCTACGGGGGAGTTATTTGAAATAACTCTGGTGTCACCTTGGTTTCTGTTGTGGGCCCTCTTTCGAACGGCTCAGTGCTTGATGTGGAGTTGTATGCTTTATGGGAGGTGTTTTGGCATTGGAAGAGCTAGGGGCGGTTGGGAGTATCTTAAAAGGGGACCCTAAGCTTGTTGTTGGTTAGGCCTTGGGGTCTCTTTGTCCTTGGTCTTATTTGGATAAAATGGACAAGATTTGATTCTATTCAGACTTATAGTTATTTGGTCTCTTGGGTTCCCTGATCTGCAAATTCAGAAGCCAATGAGTTGGCTCGTCATGGTGTGACTTTGTCGTCGGAAATTGTAAATAATTTATGTAATTTTCGGGAGTAGTCTCCTTTTTTGTTTGGTGGCTGGCTTTTTCTGCCTGCTTTGGTTGTTTGTTTATTTTATTAATGAAGTTATCTTTCAAAATAAAAAAAAGGACGTACATGGAGTGTAACTTTAGTGGAACAAAAGATAGAAAGGGTGAACTTATTAAATTGGTAATGAGTTAGTGGCATTTTGATGAGTTCAAGTACTTGGGATCTATGATAGAATCTCTTGTGGGATTGATCATAGATATAGCAAATATGATGGGAGATTGGTGGATGAAATGTAGAGAAGCTAGCCAAGTTATATGTGATAAGAAAGTCCCTCACCACTTGAAGGGGCAATTTTTTAAGATAGTTATTAGACTTGCAATGCTCTATGGAGCATAGTGTTGGGCAATGAAAAAAAGATAAATAGACAAAGTTACGGTTACGGAGATGCACATGTTGTGCTGGATGAGTGGACTAATCTTAGAACATAGAGTTAGAAATGAATGCATTAGGGTTGTTTAAAAATAGCCCCAACAAAAGACAAATTGAAAGGAATTTATTTGAGGTGGCTCGGACATGTAAGTAGAAAGACAACCCTTGTACGTAGAGTTTAGAGGCTTTAGTTGCCGGTACAAGGAGACAGGGTAGACTATTGAAAACGTTGAGGGAAGGGATAAAAAAAGACATGGTGAATAATGGAATGACTAAATATACGGTTTACGACAGGGTCAAATGGAGTTGAAAAGCCGATCCTGGATAAATGGGATTTTGGCTTTGATTATGATTATGATAATCCCAGATAGATGGGATTTTGACTTTGATGATGATGATGATAGAGCAAGGAAGATAAAGAAGTTGGATATAAAAAGTGTTTCAAGAAAAAACAAAAATTCCAAAAATAGGAAAATAAAATGGAGAGAGTATATTGGACCTTCCATGCTTTGCATCCTCATTAGATGGATAGAAAACTTGAGTCCAAATCTGAGAGTTTTAATACAATCCAACCATCGAGAATATTAGCCTCATTTCCTCTCTCCTTTTATTTAATCAATGTTGCAAATGGATTACACATAATTAAATAACCATCATTCCACATCTGGGAAAATGAGACCTGACATAAGACAAAAGGCCAGTTAGAATCATATAACAGCGACAAAGATCATATCAATAAGAAAGAAATCAGATTTGAAGAGAAAAAGAGAAATGGAAAGAGACAGAGAGGTTCTTTTTCTTTTTGTATTGGTAAATGTGTGTGTGTGTGTGTGTGTGTCGTATTTCCTCTTTTTTTTTGTCAAATCAAAGTTGCAAATAAACATCACATAATCAGGTAAGGTCATTTCAGATCTAGGAAAATAAGACAGGAGACAAGACAAAGAGCCAATAAAAATATATTGTTTTGAAATTGGACCTGAAGAGATAAATAAATGGATTGAGATAGAGAGGATCTCGTAAATTATCCATACATATGTATGAGAGAGAGAGAGACGAGTGGTGATGGAAACCAGGTGTCAAGAGAGAGAGAGAGACGAGTGGTGATGGAAACCAGGTGTCAAGAGAGAGAGAGAGACGAGTGGTGATGGAAACCAGGTGTCACTTTCATTCTTCTTCTCTTTCTCCTCTCTCTCTCTCTCTCTCAAACTATTTGCCCATGCCCATCTCTCCTATTTAACTTTTTACCCTAGCTCAGGTTTCCATTTTTTCCCCGAAAGTGCCTAGCTTAGGTTAGGTTGCCTTTTTTTTGGTCCAAACCCATGTTGATTAACCTTTTTTAACCCATCTAAAGTTTCTCTCTATTAAGGATTTTTTTTTTTAATGTTTAGTAGCTAATGATTGTATATACATAATGCTGCAAATGGGCTCATTGGCTTTTGGGCTTGGTGGTGTATAAGCTTTAGCCTGTCTCTAATATTAGTTAGGCTTCAATTTATGTCCAAGCATGAGCTCAAATAAACAGTGGGCTAAACATTCATGCCATACCCGCCTTTTTCTGGCTGGACACTTTAGCCCTTTGGTAAATGGGACAAATCTCGATCCTCAACAACGAGTTCAACTCTATATACTTGGTATTATCAAAATTTAAAACCATCAGATTGAAAACTTAACCCAAATCTCGATCCTTAACAACAAGTTCAAATCTATATACTTGGTATCATCAAAATTTAAAACCATCAGATTGAAAACTTAAATTTTAAGATTGCTACTTGTTTGTCACATCTGAACTAACTTCATCTTCCTGTAAAGTATATGGTCTTCATTGTTAATTAATTGTGTAATAGTTACATGTAGGAAATGGAAGGAAAATCCAATTTTAAGATTGCTATTTGTTTGTCACATCCGCACTAACTTCATCTTCCTAAATGGTATAATGTTCTTTGATAATTTATTGTCTAGTTGTTGCATGTAGGAAATGGAGGATACCAAGAAAGCCAATTTTGTTGACATCGAAGAAGAGTATGTCATGCTTGATCTTGATAGTGTTTGCGTACAAACTGATATTCCTGCCAATGCGCCATTTGATCTATCTGTAAGTGTATTTGCAACAACCATCTCATATAAACATTTGAAGTTCTTTTTTGGGCAATCACAACAAAAGGGAAAATATATTACTGGTAGAAAGAAAAATATGAGCATGTTGGTATAAAAGACTTATACCAAACAAAAAAAAAACACAAAATATCATCACCTTAACAGAGAACAATCACTACGTTCCCCAACAAAGAAGAATACAACATCACCCCAACAAAGTACAAGTACAAAGACACTCTCCATAGTATCACTCCCCAAAAAAGAAGAGAACCCTAAATCCATCCCAACAATGTGTTCAAATAAGGACCACTCGCCCCTACTCCAACTTCACACCCATCTTGGTCAAGAAATCTGCCACCCCGTTTACTGAACGACAAACTATTCTGAAGGATACACTGAGGATGTGCATAAACCCTTGATTTCCCTAACCACTGAGAGGAGTTTCCAAAGAGGGCTTTTCCTACCGTTAGCCCATTTAATGGCGCTGAATCCCCTTCAATGATTACCTTTCCTCGGCCATGATTAGCCCAAAGAGTCGAAGCTTTCTAGATTTCTAGTAATTCTGCCTCATTTTGAATCTATGACACCCATTGATTCTAAAAAAAAAACACAGAAGTGGTCCCATTCGCTTCTCTCAAAAACCTCTCTCTGCAAGCTTGGGTTTACCTTTACCAGCCCCATCAACATTAAATTTTGACCACCTTGAGGAGGAGACCAAATTTCTTTTCTATGATTTTGATTGCTCCTACTACCCAAGCAACCCTCCCAACATCTATAAAAGTCCAACAAACAAAACTCCTTGAAACCCTTTCTTGCCGAAGGCCACATAGACAATTGCTATTTAGCACACTTAAAGATTTCTTGCGCTTCACTACATTTATTTTGAAAAACTAATTTTTTTATCCTTCCATAAAGACCATAGAATAGCAGTTGGGATGGTCTTCCAAGACACTTTCCATCTTTCCCCTACGCTCTTGATGTGCCAACTCTCAAAATTGGTTTTTATGAAATGGTAACTGTAATTGTATTAAAAAGAAAAAGGCACTAGATGTGCACAATACGAAAACGAAAATAAAGAAAAGGAAACACCCCTTAGCCCCATACACCCAAGCAGAAAGAACCCCGAAAGTAAAATAACTATGATTTAAGATAGGCCAATACACTCTTTCCAAGCTCTCAAAATGTTCGAGATGGAATGGCGAGGAGTTGGAGAGTCTCCTACAGTTTGCCCAATAGACTAATTGGACAAAAATCCTTGAGTGAAGATGTCTCGTCCCTTTTAGGGACAGAGACAAGGAAGGGAGCGCCAAGGTCCTTGGAAACTCGCCCTCTAATAAAACTCCTTGCAAAAAGTCACTAGATCATGCTTGACCACATCCCAAAAGGTCTTGAAACACACTATAGGATACCCATCTGGCCCAGGAGCGCGATCGTCACTGAGATCCTAAACCACATATTTGATTTTATTCTCAAAAAATGACCTTTCAAGGAGAGAACTATCCTGAGGGGATGAAGATTTGAAACGAAGACCGGCAATGGGCAATGCCACAAGGGTTTACCGAGTATAAATCTTGGAAAAAGTTAACTATGGAGGAGGTGAATATATCCTTGTCAAAAACCATATTGTCATCGATGGAGAGAGAATTCATGCGGTTGACCTCTCTGTGGGCAGAAGCTATGGCATGGAAGAACTTAGTGTTACCAGCTCCCAAAATTGTTAGGGCAGGACTCCCTGAAAACCCATGACACCCCCATTAAGTTTAGAAAGGTAGACCACAAATGGTTAGCCATTCGACACTTATAAATAAGTGATCTACGTTGTCCTCAGGATGTCCACAAGAATGCAAGAAAAGTCAGTACCCTGATTTAGCAACCCTCTATAGTAAAGACCTACCTTGGATAAAATTTTACCCTTAAGGGCACGACATATGAAAGTCTGAACATGAAGGGGAACAACACCCCTCCAAGCTTCACAACCAATCGTAGAAGTACTGCTATCACCTTTAAGCACCAATCTAACTGCAGTCTTCACTAAAAATAATCCCTATGAGTCACTTGTCCAAATATGATCATCCTCCTCACTCACAAAAGTAACTAGATCACGTAACAAAGCTATCAACTCCTCATAACTTTGTTGTTCAATGACACTTAAATTCCTCCTAAACACAGTTTTCCATCTGATAGAACCACCCTCATGAGAGTAGCGACCCCGTGTTCTTACCAATTAGTACCGAAATCTTAAAGAGTTTTCTCAGTTTTTGAGGCCTTTCGCCCACCCACTAGTCCTCCCAGGATAAAGTTCTATCTCCATTTCCAACAAGTATTCTCAGTTTTTGTAGATGTTGCCAAGCCTCCATAATCCTCCACTAAGCCTAGACTTTAGGTGAGGCCATTGTTGTCAAAATTGTACGAGTCACGAGTTGACTCGTACGATTCGTATCGACTCGGAAGCCTGGGGATTTCAAATCACAAGAAGAATCGGTTTTGGACTAAAATTGTACGATTTTAGGGTTGAATCACAAACCGTGTGATTCAAACCCTAAAATTGCAGAATCTTGCGATTACAATTTACCTGTTTTCCGAGCTTCTTCATCTTTCCTCATCTTTCTCCTCCTCCTTTTTCTTTCGTTTCTCTCCTTTTGAATTTCTGTTTTCGTCGCATCTTTCCTCTTCTTTCTTCTTTTATTTTCGTTTCTCATTTTTGCTTCCGCCGCATGCTTTCAATAAACTTTACTCTTTTAATTTCCGCCGCATGCTTTACTAAACTTTACCCTTTTAATTTTGTTTGACAGTCCTGCGTGAGGACTGCGTGAGGACTGTTTGCACGAGACGTGAGCAAGCCCTTTTTTAAAATTTTTACCATTATTTTTTCTAATTAAAAAACATCTCTTTTTTTTTTCTTTTCAATATTTTGTATCTATTTAAAAAAATGTAAATCTCTATTTTTTATTTTAAAAATCACCAATGCTAATAAAATTTATTTAAATGCCTTCAATTTATTTGTTGATTTTTTAAATTTATTAGTACTTAATATTTATATTTTATTCTCATATTAATATATTTATTTTTATTAGATTTTTTTTTGAGATTTTGGACTTTGGATAATAATTTTTTTTTGAATTATGATGATGATTTGGGATATGAAAACTTGACTTCTAATGTATTTTGATTCCATTTTGCATTGGTGCATTTTGTCACATACTCATGTGTTTGCGTATTTGCTTATATATTATGAAGATTGAAAAATCTTATTATTCTATGCCATTTTATATTTATTTATAGTTTTTATATAATAGTTTTAGAAAGAATATTATGAATCTTACGATTTTACGATTTTTGATACACGATTCACTATTCACACCCTAGACCGATTTTACGATACGATTTTCACAACATTGGGTGAGGCTTCCTTTTTCACTTTACCTCCCAACCTTCAACCACCACCAACATCTTCCTATCCATACCTAGCCACTAACACATTTCTCCACAATGCCTCCCTTTACCTTCTGAATCTCCAGTTCCATTAAAGCTTGATTCCTAAGACCTAAAGGCACAAGTCCTAGACCCCATTCATCGCACGATGGTGCTAACTCCGACCAATCAAGAAGGTGAACCCTCTTCAGATCCTCCTTATCTCCCCACAAGAAATTTTGTTGGTGCCTCTCTAGCTTAGCAACCACCCCTTTTGGCATTTCAAACAGTGACATTAAATAAAGAGGAGGATTCACCACCATAGACTTAATGGGGGTCAACCTTCCCCCAATGGAAAGGTAATTCCTCATCTAGTTGGCCAATCTCCTCTCGACCTTTTAAATGATCGGGGCCCAAAAGCGTTTCAATCTCGGGTTGGCATTGATGGAAAAACCTAGCTATGTGAAGGGCAATCTCCCAACTGTGCATGCCATTTTCGAACTTAACCTATTAAGCATTTCCTACTCTGCTCACTCCAATTAAAGACTCTTTCCTATATTAATCCCCAGGTCAAAAACCAATTCAAAACATCTCAAAATGGCTTTTTAAGCCATTAACTCATCCTCGTTGCGTCATGGAAGAAGAAAAAATCATCTGCAAACTGTAAATGAGTTATCACTGTACCTCTTGCCGCTACTTCGGGTCTAATAATACCCAAGTCTTTTACCTTCTCCACCAACCTATTCAAGCCTTATCCTACTAAAGGAAAGATAAAAGGGGATAAGGGATCCCCTTGCCTTTGTTAGCATCAATCGGGTCAATAGGTGAGCCATTAACCAGAATAGAGTAAGAAGAACCTTTCATCCATTTCTTCCATTGGCTACCAAAGGCCATTTTGTCAAACAAAGAACCTATAAAACCGCAATCCACAAAGTCTTCTTCCATATCAATTTTGGAAAGAATCCCCGATTTCCTCTCTTTTCCTGATATGAATCAATTCATTTGCAACCAAAACCCCATCTAAGATTCATCTATTTTCCCCAAAATCCCCTTGATTCTAATTATGGATGTCATATCTGTATGAAGGACAATTAACTATTTAGTTTATTATTGAACACCTCTTATAGGTGTTATAGAATATATTTTAATGAGGTATAATCATGACTAGTTTGATTATTTTGGTTGCGTGCAAGCTTATCCACGTTCCATTCGGAGTTAGATTAATATTATAAACTGTCTATCAGACTATAAGAATTGAGGTTCATTGAGACGAATATGGAGTTGAATGTAGCAATGCTTTGTGGGGCTGAATGCTGGGCAATGAAAAAAGAACAAGTAGAAAAAGTGCAAATGACCAAACTTTAAAAAAAGAAAAGAAAAAAAGAGTGCAAATGACCAAGATGCGCATGTTGAGATGGATGAGTGGGGTTAACGTTAAAAGCTAGAGTTAGAATTATGACTTCAATAGAGGAACCTTAAATATGGTTTGGACATTGATGGAAACAATGCCAATGAATAGAATTTACAAGTGGTGGGAGCTAGGAGAAGAGTTAGAGATTAGAGACTTGGATCAAGGGTGTAAACAAGGATATGATAGTTTTCAAAAAAAAAAGGAGAGGATATGATAGACTAAGGGTGATAAAAGATTTAGCTTTTGGTAGGATGGAATGGAAACATAGGACTAAAAACGCTGATCCTAGATAGATGGGTAATGGTGTCTGTTGTTGTTGATGAAGATGATGATACCCATTGAGAGAAGAACATAATCCATTGAATTCCAAAAGGTTCAAAGAAAAAAATTTTGTACTTTATTAGAGAACTTATGTCCACATGTGCTTCACTCTTGCCTTCTCCGAATTCACCTGCTGATATGGCCTCAATCTGATGCCAGAGTTGATTCACATCTTTTGGATGCTCTGGTTCTTTGCTGAAGGCCAGTTTTGGTCTTGGAAAGAAGGTTTTAAAAATTGGCCGAGTCCGAGTCAACTCAGACTCAATCCTGCTTGATATGACCGAGCATATTATGACTCGTTTAAGTTCTATTACTTTGACCTGATTCTAGCTAGGACTTGGCCAGTCAGAGTCAGACTTGGCCTATACGATTTGGATTCATCAAAGATTGAGTCCGATATTTAAAACATTGCTTGGGCATCCTACTGATGACTTTTTGACGCAGGACAATACAAAGGGTTGCCCTAAATGCCTAAATGCGATTTATGATGTTAGAAGAAATCAATGAAAAGTAAAATATTAGGTTGAAATTAAAATTAAAATTAATAATCATAATAAAATCACATAAATAAGCCACAAACAATCAAAATAAATCTTTAGAATCAAAACGTGGATTATTATGTAACTCACCAAGCTCCCATAGATGCTCAAAGTGGAGATCTTTCAAAGTCACGTAATTGTCGGATCCCAAGAAAGTCCGAGCCTCTGGAGGTTTGCTGAGAACCTCTTCCAACTAACGGTTGTGCCACCGAAAAGATGCTCCTGCGCCTTGCGAAGGTGCGGCTCTGCCGAGATAGGGGCAGTCCCTAAACAGGTGCCCGGTCTGCTTGCAGTGGTAGCACGCCTTTTCCTCTCCTGTTGGGCAGAACTTAGAAGTATGCCCAGGCTGATTGCAAGTGTATCACACGAATTGTCGAGTGTCAGGCCGACTCGACTGTCCCGCACTATGTTGGCTCTTTTTGAAGAATGGCCTCTTCTGGTTGAATTTAGCCTTCTTGCTGGAGGAAGGTTTCTGGGAGTTCTCGGAGCTCCTGTTGATGGAATCTACCGCTTCCATCTTCGAAGCCCGATGAATGATCTCCTCCAAGGTGTTGAAAGTTAAACCGGCTACTTGCCGCTATAGAAAAGGTCGGAGTCCATTCTCAAAGTGTTAATATCTTCTCTTCCTCGTTCGCCGCAATCCAGGGCACAAATTGCATCAGATCGATGAACCTGATGGCATACTGCGGCACCGAGTCGGAACCTTGCTGGATATTAAGGAATTCTCTCTTCCTTGCTTCCTAGACAGTCTTTGGGAAGTAACGGGCCAGGAAGGCGGCTGAAAACTCCTCCCACATCATAGGCTCGTGGTTACGAACCAAACTCTTAGCCTCCCACCATTCATAGGCATTCCCTTCCAACTGATGGGTCGCCAAAGTTACCCTTAGATCATCGGCAATGGCTAAGGTATTCAACATCCGACTGATTTGGGTAAGCCAGTTCCTTGCTGCACTAGGATCATCGGTTCCCGAAAAGCTTGTCGGGTTTAGTCGCTTAAACTCCTTCAGATCCAAGGTGGCTCTCTCCTCTTGAGTCCTGACGGGAGGGCGTCGCATATTCTCGGCTCTCTGCTGGAACGCCTCCATTGCTGCACGAATGGCTTCGTTGGGTATATCGGGTGGAGGACGTGTCCTCCTTCCACGACAGTAATTTCCATTTCTGCTAGGTCCTGACATCTGTTATTTACACTTGTAAATATTACTTTAATTATTTAAAATGAAGAGGTTATCAAGACAAAACACAAAGTTGCATAATTCATTAGAAATCTCAAAATTTCATTACAATTTGAAGGGTTGGTGGGGTTAGAAAATCCCTCAACCATCAAAACACACTTGAGGGCACTACTAGCAACCCTTACAAAATCTCCTCTTTTTCCCTGCTACTTTTCCACTACTTCCAGCCTAATCTTCCGTAGAAGACCCTGCATCCTCATCAAAATAGAAGAAGTTGTCAGGGCATGTCGTTGACATGTACCCCAACACTCCACAAGTCAAACAGGGTATTATTCCCGGTCCCCCAACGTAAGGACAGTTAGTCCTCTCCTTCACGTGTCCGCGAAGTCCACAGACAGGGCAAACAACATCAATAGGGTAGGGGCAGAAAGTACAGTTGTGCATCTCCTGGTTCACAGTTCGCACATATACTCCGTCAACTCCTCCAAAATCGGGGTAGCTGGAGTGTACTCGGGCGAGCCTATCTCCCCTACACATTCTTCTAACATTGGGACATCTCCCACATTCTCTTCTGGCAAAAGGGCTGGAACCACTTCAACATCTTCGGGTGAGCCTACCTAGACGTTCACATTAACTCCAACATTGCAGTTTGGCACGCTGGAGTCGCCGGAAGAGGAAACCAGATCTATAGGACAGCTTGGTATCAGAGCTTCGGCTCAAACTCTAGGACTGTGATGGGATACAACATAGTTGGAATTATTTTTAGATTAGAACTGCAGTTGTCATTTGACATTTTTCTGTTTTCGTGGTACAGATATGTCGAGCAACGTAAAGTATACTGAGTTGTGGGACACAACATTGCGGTTTGGCACACTGGAGTCGTTGGAAGAGGAAACCAGATCTATAGGACAGCTTGGTATCAGAGCTTCGGCTCAAACTCTAGGACTGTGATGGGTTATAGCATAGTTGGAATTATTTTTGGATTAGAACTGCAGTTGTCATTGACATTTTTCTGTTTTCGTGGTACAGATATGTCGAGCAACGTAGAGTATACCAAGTTGTGGGACAGAGGGACCCCTAGCTGTCCTATAGATCTGGTTTCCTCTTCTAGCGACTCCAGCGTGCCAAACCGCAATGTTGGAGGTAATGTGAACACCTAGGTAGGATCACCCGAAGATGTTGAAGTGGTTCCAGCCCTTTTGCCAGAAGAGAATGTGGGAGATGTCCCAATGTTAGAAGAATCCGTAGGGGAGATAGGCTCGCCCGAGTACACTCCAGCTACCCCGATTTCGGAGGAGCTGATGGAGTATATGTGCTAGCTGTGCAACCAGGAGGGGCACAACTGTACTTTCTACCCCTACCCTATTGATGTTGTTTGCCCTGTCTGTGGACTTCGCGGACACGTGAAGGAGAGGACTAACTGTCCTTACGTTGGGGGACCGGGAATAATACCCTGTTTGACTTGTGGAGTGTTGGGGTACATGTCAACGACATGCCCTGACAACTTCTTCTATTTTGGTGAGGATGCAGAGTTTTCTACGGAAGATTAGGCTGGAAGTAGTGGAAAAGTAGCGGGGAAAAAGGGGAGATTTTGTAAGGGTTGCTAGTAGTGCCTTCAAGTGTGTTTTGATGGTTGAGGGATTTTCTAACCCCACCAACCCTTCAAAGTGTAATGAAATTTTGAGATTTCTAATGAATTGTGCAACTTTGTGTTTTGTCTTGATAACCTCTTCATTTTAAATAATTAAAGTAATATTTACAAGTGTAAATAACAGATGTCAAGACCTAGCGGAATGGAAATTTTTGCCGTGGAAGGAGGACACGTCCTCCACCCGATATACCCAACGAAGCCATTCGTGCAGCAATGGAGGCGTTCCAGCAGATAGCCGAGAATATGCGACGCCCTATCGTCAGGACTCAAAGAGGAGAGAGCCACCTTGGCTCTAAAGGAGTTTAAGCGACTAAACCCGACGAGCTTTTCGGGAACCGATGATCCTAGTGCAGCAAGGAACTGGCTTACCCAAATCAGCCGGATGCTGAATACCTTAGCCATTGCTGATGATCTAAGGGTAACTTTGGCTACCTATCAGTTGGAAGGGAATGCCTATGAATGGTGGGAGGCTAAGAGTTTGGTTCGTAACTACGAGCCTATGACGTGGAAGGAGTTTTCAGCCGCCTTCCTGGCCCGTTACTTCCCAAAGACTGTTTAGGAAGCAAGGAAGAGAGAATTCCTTAATATCCAGCAAGGTTCCGACTCGGTGGCGCAGTATGCCATGAGGTTCATCAATCTGATGCAATTTGTGCCCTGGATTGCGGCGAACGAGGAAGAGAAGATACAACACTTTGAGAATGGATTCCGACCTTTTCTACAGTGACAAGTGGCCGGTTTAAATTTCAACACCTTGGAGGAGATCATTGATCGGGATTCGAAGGTGGAAGCGGCGGATTCCATCAACAGGAGCTCCGACAACTCCCAGAAACCTTCCTCCAGCAAGAAGGCTAAATTCAACTAGAAGAGGCCATTCTTCAAAAAGAGCCAACCTAGTGTGGGACAGTCGAGTCGGCCTGACACTCGACAATTCGTGTGCTACACTTGTAATCAGCCTGGGCATACTTCTCAGTTCTGCTCAACATGAGAGGAAAAGGCGTGCTACCACTGCAAGCAGACCGGGCACCTGTTTAGGGACTGCCCCTATTTCGGCAGAGCCGCACGTTCCCAAGGGGCAGGAGCATCTTTTCGGTGGCACAACCTTTAGTTGGCAGAGGTTCTCAGCAAGCCTCCAGAGGCTCGGTGGCACCTAGGAACGGACCACCTCGGAACAGTTAGGGGAGGGGACATGGATGTCCTCAGACCACCGAGGGGAGAATCTACACGATTGAGAATCAGAAGGAGGAGCCGATGGAGAATTTAGTGATGGAAAGTACCCTTACTCTTTTTAGTCTTTTAGCACGAGTGCTTTTTGATACCGGTGCTTCGCATTCCTTTATTTCTAGAGCTTGTTGTGATAGATTGGATTTGCAACCAGTAGAAGTAGCTAACCCGCTAATGGTAGTATCACCCTTGGGAAAGAGAGCTTTGGTAAACCAAAAGTGTAGATCATGCATTTTGAGAATTAGCGGTTTAGAGTTGTTCTATGATTTCCTGGTTTTAGAAATGGCGGACTTTGACATCATCCTTGGCATGGACTGGCTGTCAGTTTTCGAGGTTTTGATCGTCTGTTCTCAGAGGAGAATTTTTGGGGTCTCCACGATCGATGAAAGGTTTATGGAGAAGTTGATACCCTATGAAAGGATGAGAGTCACTTTCTCTTGCCTTAGGGCGTATCCGGGTAGTGTGGTGGCAAGCATGGGTTAGGAAGATGTAGGTGGTGTAGGGTTTGTTGCTTCTCGGGTGGTGTGTGAGTTTATCGATGTGTTTCCTGACCAGTTAGCTGTGCTACCTCCACACCGAGAGAGAGTTTGTTGTGGACCTACAGCTAGGAACATCTCCTATTTCCATGGCACCTTATTGGATGACGCCGGCTGAACAAAAAGAACTAGTTATGCATGTAGATGAGCTTCTTAGACTCGGTTTTATTCGTCAGAGCAATTGGCGCACTTGTTCTCTTTGTGAAAAAGAAAGATGGATCGATGAGAATGTGTATAGATTACCAGCGACTTAACCAGGTAACTATTAAGAATAAATACCCTTTGCTTAGAATAGACGACCTTTTTGATCTTTTGAGAGGATCGAGATGTTTTTCAAAAATCGATCTGAGGTTGGGTTACCATCAGTTGCGGATTCGAGAAGAAGACATTCCTAAGACTGCTTTCCGGACGCAGTATGGTTTATGAGTTTGTGGTGATGAGGACTGAAATTGGATTTAAATGGTTGTAAAATGACTAATGGTAGTATGGTAATTAAGAGAAGATGGAATAAGTTAATCAAAGAGGCTTACGGTGATGTGGGAAGATGCTGGGAGTTTACGGAAGTCACAGGTATGGGTTGCAGCAAGGCTGTTTGGAACTGGGGAGGCTTACGGAAACAAGGGAGGAGTTTGGGAGTGGGTGGTGATGACCGGAGAGGAAGATAAAGGGGTGGCGAAGGCTAAGGCAGTGACTGAATGGGTCTGGAAAAGGATTTACAGCAGCAAAGGAAGTAATATGGGGGATGGTAATCACTAAGAAGGGGTTTACAGTGGTTGTATAGGGACTGTTTGGGACTGACGAAGAGGTAGGGAGGGATTAGGACAAGGGCGGAGGTGTTAGGATGGATTTAGGGAGGGGGCGAAAGTAATGGAAGAGATTTGGGGCAGCGGCAAAAGGGGTTGGGGATTTTGGGAGTCACGGCAGGTAAGGGGAAGGAATAAAAGGAAAGAAAAGAGAAGAAAGAAAAAAGAGAGAAGAGAAGAAGATGGAGTACCTGGAGATCGAAGGAGGAGGAAGAGGGCTTCTCACCAACACCAAACCACAGCAAACTTGTGCGGAAAATCTTAAAATTTATTTCATAGAATCGTCCCCTGCCCAAAGGGCTACAAGGCTTTATATAAAACTACCCCTTAAAATAAAATAAAGCAGAAATTACAAGGTTACCCTTGCTTAAAATAAAATTAAAAAAAACAGGAAAATAGCAAGTAAAAAAAACAGCAGGGATGCATCGCATCACTTTTGTTGATCTCAGACCATTAGCTGTAGATTGATCTCAGACCATTAGCTGTAGATGACCTAGTAATTTGATCTCAGACCATTAGCTGTAGATGACCTAGTAATGTTGTGACTCTTCAGATTCCTTTGCTCATTAATTTGGAAGGCATGGTGCAGCAGATGGTGCATGGGCTAACAATGGCTGGGTTGTCATTTGATAGAACTCTTGAGGCAAGCTAGGGTGGTTGCAAGGAAATAAAAGAGAGATCATAAAAAATTGAAGGAGACAAAACTCCAGGGTCAAATGGATTTTAGATTATCAAGTCAAGTTGGGAGATAATTGGTAAAAAATTCATGAGAATGTTTATGGAATTTAATGATGAAGGGGTGACTGGTAAGGAAATGAACACATTGGTCACCGTAGTTCTAAAGAGTGGGAGCAAGGGCAGTATCCCAATTCAGATATATTAGTCTGGTAGGTAGCGCCTTCAAATTGCTAACTACAGTGTTATTGCGGAGATTAAGGTTAATGTTAAAAGATGTCATAGGAGATGCACAAGGTGCGCATTTGTAGAGGAGAGAGAGATTCTTGACAGGTTCTTAAAAGCATTTGAAATGGTTTCATGGTTAAAATCATTGTGCAAAGTTTTCTAGCTGTCATTGGGGTGGATGAAAGCTTAGTATTGTATTTGGCGAGGGTTGGGATGTCCAATTGGCAAGCTACCTTCGACATATTTGGCTTACCAGTGGTTGCAAATCCATAAGCCAAGAAACTATGGGCCCACAACGGAAAGAATTGAGAAGAGATTGGCTTCGTGGGAAAAGTATTGCATTTCTATTGGGGGTGGCCTAATGATGATCAAAGTAACACTACCAACCTAACTATTTATTGTATGCCACTTGAAATGCCAGTTGGGGTCATGAGAAAATTGGAGAAGGATTCAATGAGATTTCTTATGAGAGGGTAGTGGAGACTAAAAGAAGATACACTTGGTATAATGGGAAGAAGTGGTGAAATCAAAGGAAGAAGGGGGGGTAGTTTGGGTGTAGTAAGGTTCTTGCGTTGCTAAGTAGCCTTGTAGATATGCTAGAGATGTTCATTGAGGAAGTTGATACTGATAGTGGCTGGGTATGGAGAAGGGGACATGGGTAAATGGGAAGGCATTAGCTCTTAAGGTAACCTGAGTGTCACATTTCTATCAATCACTCCTAGCCAATGGAAGGCATTGACTCTTTGGGAAACTTGATGTCTCCAAATTCTTGTATCTAGCTTGGGATCTAAATAGGATATTTAACATTCCATTGTTGGGATTTGAACTTCAGTTGCCTTTATATCCTAATTGGATTAGATGGCGATGATTTAACACACGTGGGATACACACACACAAAATTATTGAGATTATGCAGTTCATAACTTAATCCATTTTCTTGTCTTAGCTCTATCCAGAACTTGGTTTCATCCTTACAGACAGAAAGGGTGTTTGGACCATCCAAAATTTGAGATTTGTTTTTAATCCAAAGATGCAAATTAGCTGGCTAAAGTTGTGAATTTAAAGACGAGTAGTTCTAGCGTTATTTTCAATTTAGGACATGGCCTTTGCCTCTAGATAATGTCCTGTCCACGATTGTCATTGTCAAAGCTATTTCTCCCATCTATCTATTGTTGACACTTATAATTAGATTTGAAAAATTGTTTTACAAAAGTTAATTCATGTTTTTGTTTCACTTTTGTAGGGTTTGGATACACAAAATCCAATTTTAGTTATCAACAACAAATTGAAGCTGGTGAGTAGCTAAATCATTTGTTTGCTTTGAGAAATAGATGAAATATGATCTCCATGACTAATTTTTTTCCTCTTTTACAATAATGACCTTTGAGCATGGTTCCAACTGCTAACCTTGTACACAAAATTTACTACTGGGTACACATCTATTGTTCATGTGGTAGTCTTTCATGTTTGTCAATCTTGAACTTCCAAATCTTGTGCTTGAATACCCCCAGGGGTATTGGCCTGATGGTCAAGGCTCTTGCATATGGCAGCAAGGTCTTGGGGTCAATTCCTGGCCAGCCCCTTTTGGGTACTCTCCGTGGGATATGTATAGAGTAAGGTCTCATCGTTTGAACCTGACAAGTGTGTGTGTAGGGAGGCGTGCACATGTCTCGAAGGACTAGTTGAGCGAGACACTTGTACACCTTCGATCATAAAAAAGAAATTTTTTCTTGTACTTGAATATTGATAGTAGATGAAAAAAATTAAAAAAACCTGTTGATTCATGTATGTAGAACTTGCAAGGGGTCAGTCATCTACTCAATGTTGTCAAATTTGAGTCATGTAGTGAAATTATTTTATTTCATAAATCATGAATATTTTTTTGAATAGTCATAAAGAAAGAAATATATTAAATAAAAAAGAATATACACAGTCCAGAGTAGAAGAGATTTATACCCATTCTTATTATAATAAAGCAGAGCTCCCTTACACAATAATCCAAATACAAAAAAGATTGCCAAAACAACCCTCCACCCCTGTCACCAATTACAAAGGGGTAAGTAAACAAATGCATTAATAAAAAAAATATATTCAACTAAAAAAAATAATGGAAGAGAAGGGAAGAAAAGAGAGATGAATCCTTTGTGTTGTATTTCTTATGTTGAATCGAAAGAGGATATACGAATATATAGAATACAAAGAGCCAATTAAGGCGAGCAAAAAAGGAAAGGAATATCGGTTACAATCAATTACAATAAATGATATCTAAAGGTCAAATGCACGTGTAAAATGTGAAATTTACTACAACATTTACAACACTTAGCCCATGTGTCAATTTCTAGTTGGAGGATATTTTAGAATCATGATGTATCCAAATTTTATTGGTGTAATGAAGGTGTATGTAAAATAGGATTAATTGGAAAGCTAATTTAATAACCTTTCAAAAAAAAAAAAAAAACCTAAGTTCGTGTAAATAGGACAAGTTGTAATAAGGTATTATAGAGTGATGAGGAGTATAAGGGTGTATTATGCAACATGATGTCACCATGATGCATGAATGACCTACCCTTGTAGGTGGTGTATTTCTTTGTTTTGCCCCAATCCTCAACAATAAATAAAGGGTCTTTGGGCACCCATTAGATGTCCTAGACATCTAGTTGAAGTTTTTGAATAATGTCTTCGCGAGTTTGGTGAGTTTTTATCTCTTCCAGTTTATATTTTCTTGTTTATTAACTTTGCATTGTAATATATTTATTTCGTGCAATTTTAATTTCTAGAATTCATAGACTGTTATTCATTGAGTGTGAATTGCCTGGTGTTGATTACACCACTGAGTTTTGATCCTATAATTCTTTCTTTGAAGTGTAGGTAATCCATTGGAAATTTTTGTTCCTTTTGAATGGAGCAATTTTTCCTTTGGTTTTTCTTGGAATTGAGAGATTTCAGAATTTTCTCTACACTTTAGATAGAATTGAAATTAGGGTTTTCCAAATTTTTTGAGCCTAATTCAATTTTCCTTTGACCGAGTTGCAAAACTAGATTTAAAACCCCTTTGAGGACCTTTGGTTGAATTCCTCCAAATTTTAACCCTTGGCCTTCATCGACATTTTTTCCAGTGCACTAAAGTATGCATAAGAATGAGGATCCACATTGATTCCAACGTAAGTTTGATAGTTCAGAAGTTGTTGATTGCATGTCTTGTGCAACAGTGGCAAAATGAGGCCCTTCATGAAGTGCGAATAAATGGCATTGCACCAACATCATTACATTTCAAATTGAACCATGCATTACTGAACAGAGAGTATTGACTCATCTTTTGGATGAAATGAAGCCACAACTATCTAGTGATCTTGCAAAGTGGTTTGATATGTAAAGAATGGTTCATCGTGATGAATTGATTCATAGGAATTAGTATCTACTTGATGACAAAACCTTGAAGTAGTGTAAGGAGCTTGAGTTGTACCACATTTAACACTATTTTCGCCATTATCAATCTCTGATGTGTGAGTTTCATTTAAGAAAATTGATACTTGAATAGATCAATCTTTGAACATATGGCAGTTGCTGATATCGACAAAATCCCTCATAATATCTGATGTGTCATAAATCTTCAGAATTTTGTTTGACATGTGCTTCAATTTTCTCAATATGGTCAATCTTCGTCACCATAGAGTTGATGCGAAATATCAGGTGGTTGTGGGAGGAAAAATGGTTTAGGAAAATAAAAGAGCAAATAGGTTGGTTTTTTATATGCAAATACATATATACATACATACACAAAGACACCCTTCCCATTTTCTTAGTAGTGGAGATGATTAAAATGCCGATTTGAATCGAATTACTTGGTGTATACAAGGATGAAAAGATGAAAATGCCAATTTGAATCAAATTACCCATGAATCGATGTGAGTCAAACAATTTGTATGATTTTAATTAAACACTGTTACATTCTTCTCCTTCCAAATTGACCATGACATAACAGATTTGAAAAATGGTGAAAAATGTAAAAGACAGAAAAATGAGAAAAATATAAAACATTAAAAAGAATCAATGGTTTGATCTCAGATATTGTTTGTTTGATGCTCTCTTCATTAATAAGCAAATCATACCATTTTTGAAGAAAAAAGCAAATCGTAATTTTTTTTTTTATTACCCTCGCTTGTGGGATTTTCACTCCTTGTAATCTTTTTCAAATCTTGTTCTTTTTGCTTCTAGTGTCTTCAATCTTCAAGTATATTTAGTCTCTGACTGAAAAGAATGGAAAAAGAAAGAAAGAAAACTGAAGGAGAAGGGTTTAAAGTCCCCACAGTAGCCACTGCAGCCTTTTCTTGTGGCCCCAATATATCTGCTAATATTTTTATTTGAAAATATTGGCTAATATAGTGGTTTTCTTTGTGATACTTTGTTCATCTTAAATCTAACAAAAGTACCCTTCTTGCCACTTTGGCAATGTGAACCTTTCTTATCTCAATACCAAACAATGCAGCCTGCTCGGTTGAGAAATCTGAAGCCAGGTTATGTTGTTGGATCCTGATCTAAATGGTTTTGTTATCATCGTTTATCACCATTGTTATTGAATGGAAGATCTACAAGTATGATTCCAAAGAAATGGGGATGGGAGGGAACCCCCTACCCCCCACCCCCAATAATACAACTGAAACCGAGTATTCAAAACAAGCATGGTGAACAGATCCAAGAAGTTGTGTAAATTCTTTCTGATGGATATTTAGGAGATCTGACTTGGATTTCAAGATTCCTTTGAATTGTTGTCCTAATGCCATGTTGAGATCAATATTGCCTATATCAAAACTATATCATTCTTCTCATTGACATGTTTTAATATCTGCAAAGTTTAAATGCAAGTGCCTAATGAGGTAACTTGGATCTGGACCGAGATCCTATCTCCTCATCTAATTAAACTGTGAACTTGGTTCAATCAAATGGTTCAGAATCCAGTTATCCACACCCTGATCCAGCAGTAGGATGAGCTTAGCCCGTTCACAGCCTTTTTGGATACAAACGTTTTGAGTTCTCCAAGTGCCCCGAAGGGTTTGATGGCTTAAAGTCAGGAGGGAGACGGGTATGATATCATATCTGGATGTAATCTTAGCCGAAAACCTAATGACCCTAATATACAAAAACTTATCCTAAATAAAACAGTAATTGGAAAATACGTTAGGGATTTGAAACAAGTAGACAAGTGGAAACTTAAATCCAGAGGAGGATATCAAGCAATTTTTTTTAATGATAGTTTAGGCACATAATAGAAGTTTTGAAACAGTTCTAGTATGAGGATTCATCATTTATGAGTGAAAAGCAATTGGTGAGGCGGACCACTACAAACTTGAATGAAGTGGTTAGGATGCACACACTAGAATGTAAATTTATATAGAACATGACTTTATAAGTTTTGATGGGATTGAGTGGAAAAAGAATTCTAGAAGTGAATTCTAGATAGATTGGATAAAGGTTAAATGTAGATGATGATAATGACGTTGGCAAATAATGTGCATTAAAAATATTGACTAAATTTTTTTCAGGCCTACAGATTTGAAGTGGACAGTTGCATATGAAAGTTCTGAAGTCAACTGTAATTACATGTATCATAGTTATTGAATTATTTTGCATTACCATGTTTACTCTTTTTGCCTTTTGATAGTGAGTCTGTTGGCTACCTTTCCTACTCATTTATTTTAGGCGGAATGTTGAAAAATTTAGTTCTTTAAAACGTTTTACCCATGGTTCTGTTAGACAGCATGGTTCTGTTAGACAGCATCTTACCTTATAGATTCCTTATAAATGTGTGTTTGATTTAGTGAGGGCTACCTCTATGAAAATCTTTTAAATTATCTTGTCCTTGGACAGATAGGCGAGTACGAAGAAACAATTGGGACATGCTTCATCTTCTCTGAAAGTGGTAAGCCACTGTTCATTTTTGCAGTGCAAGTAACTCGGCTCAACTTGATTTTTATTCAGTTCACATCAGCTCGAAAACCCGGACAAGTTTTGACTGAGTAAAAAAGTTGAGGACTCAGGCAAGACTCAGTCAAAGACATTAAATTAAGATTATTTTAATATATTATATATATAGAATATAAAAAAGTTGGGCAAAAATAATGCTTCGAACAAAATAAGAAATATAATTTTATAATAAGACATTTAAAATGAAAAATAATAAGCAAAAACGAAAATGGAAATAGGAAACTTGACAAAGGAAAATATTAGTGGAACCAGCAAAATAAAAAGAATAATAAAAAAAATAAATAAGGAAATAAAAGAAAAAATAAAAAAACGAAAAAGAACGAGAAAATAAAGGAGAGGAAAATAAAATAAAATAAATGATGAATAAAAAGAAGTAAAATAAATTAATTTAAAAATAAACAGGGAATCAATGGAAGAAGCGATGAAGAACATAAAAGAGATTTTATGATTTTTTCCTCTGAAAAATGAAATAGAATTGATGAAAAAGAAGAAGAAAGGAAAAATAAATGACGAAAAAAAACCAAATGTTGAACCTGAGATCCACATCTCCCATTCTTGTGCTTTCCTTTGCTTCTTTTTTAATGGTCAGAAATTAGGGTTCCCATCTCAACTTCAGAAGCTTTTATATCTTTTTGAAATTATTAATTTTCCCTCAAGAAAATTCTGTAAGACATCCGTATCCCGCTAACAAGCAAAGTACTAGATGGACTCAACTTGCCTTGACTCGGTCGAATAGTTTGTTGTGTGTCCTATGAAAACTTGATGCCCAGTCGAGTTCTAAAAAGAGTTACTCATTTTTTTCAACGAGTCGGGTTGACTCGGCAAAGTTAGCGGAGTCAAAAACGAGTTTTTAATCTATGCATTGGAAGCTCCATTTTAAGGTGGATGTCTAGGAAAGGGGATCTTCAATTGATTCTCATATGGAACTGACCAACCAGACCAGAAGGTTTGTCTAGAACTGGTGCTTTTGCCTGTCAATCAGACTCAAGTTTGTCTCCAGCGAAAGAATCTGATCAAAATGAAAAGAACTGTAAGGAATTAGCAGGACCAATATGCACGAGTGGTTTTTATTATTAGATTTTTATTTTATTCTTGACATTTTTGATGTCATATGGTTAGATGAAGTTGGATGGGCAATTAAAAAATGTGGGATTATGCTATGAACCCCAATGGATTTATCTTGGTTCTAATGGTTTTAATTTTTATAACGTTGTTAAAAAAGTTATGATATTCTTCCCTGGTCTATGGATGATACCCACATCATACACATCAGTCCAGATGAACAATATTGTGGTTCACACTTTGATGGGGAATAGCTCAGGAATATGTTGATCGGAAACCAGTAGGGCAAGGAAATATTACCCCAAATTTGGCACAGAAACAGAATGTCCACTTATCGAATGGTTAGTATTTTGAAATGTGATTTCTGTATAGTGCCATGTTGATAGTTGGGTCACATATGGAAGAAACAATATTGATTGGGTTTGTATATATCAGTAGCATGGGATGAACAATATTGTAGTTCCCACTTTGATGGGGAATGGCTCATGAATATGTTGATCAGAAGCCAGTGAGGGTAAGGAAATGCTACCCCAAATTTGGCACAGAAACAAAATGTCCAGTTATTGAATGGTTTGTATAAATGTGATTTCTGTATGGTGCCATGTTGATAGTTGGGCCGCATATGGAAGAGATGTTGATTGGGTTTGTATACGTCAATAGCATGGTGAGGCTGGTGTCACTGCAATCCTGCAGGCTCCACCTGGTTTATCATCATCATCATGATCATCATCAATCCATTTTCCGAAACTAGTATACAAGATTGAAAATCTAGAAGATCACTTCTCAGAGAACTCCTATGCACTATTCTGCTGTATAGACTATCGGGACCATTCACAGCTTTGGCTATACAGTGCATGTCAGTGTGTTCAAAACCACACCCATCATCCACCTTTATTTGTCATGTTTGATTTGCATAGCTCTGATCGAATACCTAGGGTTGTAACTGGTTTGGTCTATGAACCATGGGTGATTAAATATGGGCGTATTAATGAACTAATCAATTTCTCCTATAGGGGTTTTGGTGGACATGACTGCTGAATCATTTGCCTAAAAGCCTATGTTAATGAACCATGGCCTTACGAAATACTTTTGCAATTTTATCTTTTGTCTTTAGCTTGTGATTTCTTATTTGATTTTTTTTTTTGAGTCCATGTTACACGGTAGAATGCAGTTATGAATACAATATTTGCTTTTATTCATTTTGTACGAGTCTTATGCAATATATGTACTAAAGTTCTTTGGAAATAGACAGTACACCAGGTCTGCACAACCAGGCAGGAGTATCTGAAACAGACCTTTTCACAGGAAAATGTACCATGGATTCCAATCAAGTGCCAACTAGACAAGTAAAACCCATTGCTCGCCTTACTAAGGTTCTCAAGTTCAGACCATTAATATCAGAAGAAGATGCAACTGAAAAAATGTGACTTCATCAAGTAGCTCCCAACTCAAATGGTACTCATTACTACAACAGAATTTGCAAGTCCAGCTTCAATGAAGAAATGGAAAGGTTGCCAATGAAACTTGCAAGAAAATTGCTTATTAAGGATTTCTACAAGTCACAGCATCTCTTAAATGAAATTTTGATGATTAAAGAACTGAGGAAGTTGTTTGGAATGGAAAGGCCTCATTATGAATTAAGTGGCCAAAGGAAAGTCATCAACTTATATTATTTGTTGGCAAGTCACCATCTGTTTAGGTGAAGAGTATTGTAGCCTGGTGGTAAAGATGTTTGTTCTGGACTTTAAAAAAAAGTCGCCACCTGTTTAGTGGACCTTGTCAGTTGTTCGTTTCTGCTGAATCACATTGGAAGCTTGTTGGAAATGTGTGTTTGATTACATGTAATTTGTCTTCTCTATTTCAATTTGTTACATATCCCTTTCATTATGCAGATAATTGATTTATTCGTAAAATTATCAATTGAGATGTAGTTGTGTGGTTCATGAAGGCCTGCTTAATCAAGATTTTATTAAATGATAATGATGGTATTAAATGCAATGCTAAAGATGCTCTGGCCACTACTTCCAGTTAGTTCTTTGGGCTATAGATATCTGGTGCAAGGGTGCTCTTCTAGAGCTTGGTTTGCTCCCGTAATCATTGGAATATGAGGTTTTACTGATGGATGCTAGTTCCACTGTGGTGTTGAACCTTAGGCTGTGTTTAGATGGGGAGGAGTTAGGAGACTTCTCCTGAAGAACCTTGAGTTCTCCCGTTCGGATGACACGGGGAGTAAGTGGGGCCCACACAAAACATATACTTTTCCTCACTTCTCTCTCAGGAGAAGGTTGTTCTCTCCACCCTCAGTAGGGGACACACTTCTTCTCAGTTCTACTCCAGGAGACACTAGAAGTCTCTTTCTTTAAGTTCTCCCTATCCGAACATGGCCTTATTCTTGATGAAGCTTTAGCATGTCGATATGGTTTGTGGTCTTGTTCTGCCTACGCCTATGGACTTCTTGTGACTCGTGCCCTTCCGGTTCCATCCATAGAATGGCATGCATTTGCTCTGTAATTGCAATCTATTGTGCAAGGAAATCTTGGGTCTTTCAGGGAACTAACATTTTTTAGTACACCTGCAGTAGTCTGCCATTCCGCACTGTAGACCCCAGCAAGTATCCACAAGCAGCTTCCAGGTTTGGAATTCTCCTGATATGAATCTTAGCTACATCTCTAATTCTTACCCCTCTTTGTCAACCGTGGCACCCCATTTCCTTCTGATAAGCTGACTTAACGTCAGTTTAATTGTGTGATGCTCTGGAGAAGGTACTCCAGTCTGAAACGTCAGTGATTGCAGACTTTCTTCTTCCTCTAAATCCTGTTCTGGATGGTGATAGCATTCTGGTTGATGGTCCTTGTATTTGTTGTTCGACTCCAGGGCCTTAAACTTGATGCTTACCTTACCTTATTCATCACCTCGGGGATTGGGCCACACCCTGAAACCCATCCAGAACCTTAATTCTTACGGGATAGTTGTTGAAAGAACACGTTGGCTCCATGGATCGGCCTGTCAACTGTGTTTTCCCAGGTTTCTTATGCAGCTGATTATTGTTCGCTTGTGGGATTCTACTGCTGCTACACTACCTATCCTTTAGTTTTGGACAGATTTTGTTCTTGCCAGTTTAAGACATCCGCCTACTATTTTGCCTTGCCTCTTCACTCTAAAAAATAACAATTTCCATTCTTAGAAGAAAATCTAATGGATTTTGGTTAACTTTCCAAAGAAAAACCCTAATGGATTCATGGATACACTAGAGGATGGCCCAACCATTCACTCGTGTTGACTGTCAATCCAACACCATTATCATACACAATTGGCTAGCATCCATCGTATCTGGGGTCACATATTGAGTTGGCTAAACGTGAGCCCACATAGACATCCGAAAAAAAAAATGGATTTAATTGTTCCAGGTTGGTTCGGCCTTGTTGAAATTTACAGGCAAAAAATATCAGATGTGAAACTGGAATTGGTTCAGGCCTAGTGACTAAAGCCCAAAAGACCAAATCTGAGATGATCATAATCATCAAGATGTACACGAGTGAAGCATTTTAGCTTAATTAGTCTTTGAAAATACAGAATTTCAATTTTTCCACCTTATTAGATCTCTAATAAAATAAAGCCAGTTTGAAATCACAATTGTTATTAGCCTTCCATCAAGACCTACGTTAGTGAAGCATTTGAACCTACTTAAATAAGAGAATCCAACATTATAATTTCTAATATATAGAGATTATAGGAGTCAGACATCCGTGGTTTTCACAGAATCAGTAGGGAACAAAGACTAATGAAGTTGAGCTATTTAGCATTAGGAGAGTTTTGACCATATGGATTAAGTTTAGGTGGAAAAATTAGCCATTGAAGGAGATTCGTCAAATCCCATTTAATGGGCAAAAGGCTTAAAACGTCTCCCCTTGGAGACTGATTACTACAGTTAAGGAGATCATGACACTTGTTAGGGGACTTGAGGTATCCTTTGTTCATATAAGGCGTTCAACAAATGAGGTTGTAGACTTTTTCGCTAAGAGTGGCGTAGAGGGATCTGTGTTGTATTGGACATCATTTATATATGAAGACGTAAGGTCATTGGCTAGCATTTTGATTGGACCTTTTCATTTCTTTTGTAACTGTTATTCTTTGTGTAATGCCTCGACCCGAAAGTGGGCCCGGAACATTACTGATTTTTTTTTCTTTAGTGAACTAATCTCTAAGGCTTATAAATGAGCTGGATCAAGAGTTAGGCCCAGCCAAACATGATTTTATGAAGTGGACTCACACACAAACCATAAGTCTACCCACATGCATACACATAACATACAATCACATATTTTCATCAACGAAATATTTCATAAATAAATCAGAGTTACTACGGAACACATAGTGGTTTTACAATCCATCACAAAATAAGTACCACATATGGTACTTTACTCGAATTATGGTTCTAAAGAACCAAACACCAACAACAAGTCTCCGTCCAAGGGAAACCAAGGCAACGCCACAACTTATCCTTCCTAAGCTCGATACGGAGGTTCTTCCTCCTCGGGTACATCTCCTGAAATATGAGTAATGTGATCTAACTAGCCCAGTGAAAGAACATAATAATGCAGTTTATTGAATATCAGGTTAGTCAAAATCAACATTATTAACATAACAGTTTCATCATGTCCAAAATTTCATCATAATCCCATAACTGCTGACATCCATCGTAATACCTAGATACTACGCTGAGACCTATAGTATTAAGTCCCTACACGGTCAAAATACTTCTTTCAAGTACACCTCCGGCTCACCCAAAACCGGTATTGACACACACAAACTCAGTAACTGACCCACTTGGTCTAGTAGACGTAAACCGACACACACAAACTCGGTAATGGTTCAATTGTAAAGGGTACGTTGAAGCAGTATTATTAACATCACAACTCATAAGCATCATCATATGTGATCAACATCACAATTATCCATCAACACTTTTCACAATAGTGTATTATATTTAGGCATATAAGTGGGTTCATCAAAACAGATCCTTAAAACCACTCATTTCACTAGATCTCTGTGATGACCCGACCCGGAGTAGCGGGTCAATCGAATCGGGTAAAACTAAAATAGCAAATGGGTCTCTTGATTGTGTTGTGTGAAATTATATGTTATTTTTTCTTTATGTTTTTATTGTTTAAAATAAAATAAATAAACACACAAAAATCTAGAATTTTATTAATTTAGGTTCGCCAATGTACACACATTTTCCCTCAATTAGAATTTTCAAATTTGTCCCCTTCAAGTTGAAATTAAGTGACCGAAAAATAAATTATCAACTTAGACTTTTAAATTCTCCTAAATTAGAATTTTAATTAGAGTTATTCTCTTAAGAATTTAAAATCAATGAATGAGTTCTAACTTTAATTAACTAAATTTAATACTATTTGACAAATTAATCAAAGGGAAACCCGACCCTAAAACCCGAGTTTTCTAAGCCGTGTGCGCCATTCCATTCGGAACCCACACCCTTTAGTTTCCCCATTTTCCCCTTAACCCTCGATACAAACATAACCCATACCGTATCTATCAGGTTTTTCCCCAAATGGGAGTCTTTCCCTTCCTTCTCTACCCCAAATCCTTAATTTTCCATTCCTTTCCTTCTTTACCTCTCCAAAACGGAAACAAATCCTAGCTCTACACGGTGCACCTTCCGTTTTTGACTCCTCAAATCCGAATCCTCTCGGAAGAAACCAGCCGACTCTATTTCCTTTAAATTCATGCGATGGCAGTCAATTTCTTCTCCCAAAACTCGATCTCCATCTAGATGTATCTCCATCAGATTTCTATCTTACTGTTGCTGCTCCAACCTACGCCAGTCGACATTGTGATACCAGCGAGCGCTGTGGTTTCCAACACTCCACCGTCGTTCGCATTCATATTGCCGTTGAGACCTTTGTCACAAATATCGGTGGTATTTTCAAATTTACCGCGTTTTTATCAGCAAAATACCATTACTGCGTTAAAAACACGTTTTTATCGCCACGACGATAAATTTTCGGTAAATTTCTGATAAAATCGCGTTAAAAACATGATAAACGTTAATAACGCGATAATATCTCTGTAAATTGCCGGTAAATTCTCGATAAATTCCTGGTAAATTTTTTATATCATTTTTATTTCATTAATTTTTTTATTTATTCTATTTTTTTATTTTTTAAATATTATAATTTTCGCGAGATTTTTCCATTAAATTCCCAGTAAAAATCCGAGAATTTAAAAATATCCTTTTATTATCAATTGCCGTTAATATCCCGAGAACGGTATTTGTAACAATGGTTGAGACAAGGAACCCAACCAAATCTTCCAGGTATGCCTCTGTCTCGCCTTTCTTCCTTTTTCTCTTCTCTTTCATGTGTCTACCCTCCTTATCTCGCTAGTTATGGTTGTCCCTCAACTGTGAGCAGTTAGCCTTGCAACCTTCTTCAACCAATATTTTCCTTAATCTTGACCTGTTGGAGTTTGCAGTACCTTTCTAAATAAATATAATAATAATAGTGATATGTAGAATGTATTTCAGACTCTCTATTTTAATTCTTTATTTAAAATAATGCATATCTTCACTAACCCAAAGCTCATGTACAAATTTTAGATCTCATTACTCCTTGCTGTCCCTTATGCCCTCTTCCATCGTTTTATACTTTCTCACTTTTATTTATTTGTTGCTTTTAGTATTAAATTATTTTGAAATAAAATAAAATAAAGAAAGAAATCAAAACAAAACTTATATTTTGGCCTCTTCTTTCAGCCGACCCTCCTTTTTGCTGTGTTCACTTATTTTAGTGATTTTATTTTAGTCCACTTTATTAAATTGGGTTTTGGTCCTTGATTTTAATTGTTTTTGATCTAGTTATCTATTTTTATTTTATTTTATTTTAATTCACGACCGAAAATAATTAATGAGTTAGAATTTTTTTTGTTACAGTTGTTGTCTTACAACTTTCATAATTCTACTTAAACTTTTTTGAGAAATGTTTTATTTAAGTTATAATAATACATAATCTGAACCTATATGGATTGGCATCCTATGCCAGTTAGATTCTATTTCACTTCATTACATTATAATATGATATAAGATTTTGAGAGTTTTTAACAGTAAATATCTAATTATCATTTTTTATTTTTCCACCATTCTTTCCTTAGGATTTCTGCTAGATATTTTAGTTGGCCCTTTCTAGTTTTTTTTTTTTTTATTATTTACTGTTACCCATTTTATGTAATCAAAGCACTTAATGGTTCATATTTTTAGAATGGTATTTTGTTCTTATAAAGTACCCATTTCCTGTTCAATTAATTTATTAATTTATTTTGAAAATGGTTCAAACTATCCTTGGATCTTATTATCCTAAGAATTTCATTACCTTATACTCATTAATTCTCTAAGGTATTTAATAACTCAGCTCCTTTAAATGTTTGAGGGTATATGTTGGCCCAACTGTAAGGTCCATAGTATGTAATAAACAAAATTCTGAAACAGATTTGAGTCGATATATGTTAGCCAACTTATTTATTCATTGGGTTATATAATTATTTTCTTTTCCTTAATAATGCAAGGAGTTTAAAAAATAGGTACATATAAAAGATATATTTTAGATTTAAGGTGTTAGTGTTATCACCTTCTTTACAAAACACTATTCCTTTCTTTTCTCTTTAACTGACTACTATAAGCTTTTCACCTTGCCAACTCTTTTGCTTCAAACAACAAATCTTGTTTAGTCAATTTATTTGATTTCCCTTCTTTTATTTATATTAGCTACAATCTATTACTTTTCAACTTTTATGTATATTTCAACTTTCATGTAGTCTCTCCTAAATTTATTTTAAGAGAAGGAAACAAACTATCATAGGAAAACAATGTTAATGTTTTTATATCATGGTCTACTATTACTGTCCTAAATTTTTTATAAGACTTAATTGTATGTTTTAAACCTATGTACTTATCTTTACAAGGTACCTAGGGTCTTCATTCATTTGATTAACTGCCCTTGTAGTCGGTGTCAATTAATTCAATATTTTGTTTATTTTACTTGGTAACTTAAAAGAACTCTCCTTATTTCATGAATAAGGTTTTTATTGCCTTATTAGTGCTAAGTGGGATTATGCATGGTTCGGCTATATAGTGTGTGGATTCAACTTTCAACCTTAACCTTGGACCTTAGGAACCCCTTTTTACATTTATTTAGTTCAAGTTGGGAGTAATATTAAGGATATTCAAAACTTCAAACGAACTCTATGCAGTACTTCCCGAACGTCCTATTGATTGATTTCAAGTTGGAATGCGTGAGGATTCATCACCTACACTTCGCAAGCTTTTTAGGTGATGGAAAATAATACACTATATTTTGTTGTACATGATATTCTCTATTTTATTTATTTGATTGAGCAATGAAAAATATTGCATGATGTATTATATTTTGGGAATATAATATTGGACCTATGAAATAGACTAGGTATTTATTGGAATAGTGGTTGTAATCCGGTTCTTACTCACGGTAGTAGAAAGGATTATGTTAAATGTTCTAATAGCCGTGATGGGACTCAGTCTGTCTGAATAGTTGAAAATTAGCCACTAGCCTTTTTGAGAGGTCCAATAATTATGTTCAATTAGATAGATATTTTATGTACTGTTGTAAAGTTATTTGTGATGTTATTGAGATGAATTCATGATATTGTATTGTTATAATCATAATTTATTATTATGCAAGTGTAAGATTATTGATGTTGGATTATAATGCTTTGGGACATGTATATGGTGCTTATGTCAACTTGAAATCATATGACTGTTGGAGTATAATGTTTAAACTTATGACATGATACATAATATGTGGTATGATGATAGAGATAATGCATGATAGGCATGGCATCTTCATATTCATGGGATGGGTATGGAGGTGTGAGCCGTGATATTTTATGCAGACCACGATGGTGGTAGTGTATGGCCTCGCTTTTAGTGAGTAGTACCACGTATGTAGTAGGTTTGAATTATTAAGCCATGAAAGATCACATAGACTGTTATTTGGTGGTGGTGTTAGCCTCGTTTCGGCGGATAGGCCACTTCATGTAGTGTTGTGTTAGCCTTGCTTCGGCGGGTATGCCACTTCATGTGGTGTTGTGTTAGCCTCGCTTCAGTAGGTAGACCACCAAATACAGTAGGTGGTGTTGTGGATGAATGAGGCATTGAGTATTGTGCATTGTGCATTACATAGTATAAAGCATGGACATTAAATGCATATTCAATTACTTATACTTTTAATATTTCTTTATTTGTATTAAATTAAGTATATTGGAGATATCAAATTTTGGATATGTGCTATTGTATTCCTTCATTGGGCTTGGAGCTTACACCCTTATATTGCAGGTAACCCTTTGGATTTAATATTGGAAGACGACGTTGAAAACTAGAAGTTATTATGGATGAATATTTAAATTCCTAACTAGGTGTTGAATTATGTTGATTGAGTTAATTATTGTATGCTTCTTATTCTTTGAGACTTGATTATTTGATTTAAGTAATTTGAGAAATTTGAGATTTATTAGTTGGTTTTATTTTATGGAATGTGATGTGAGTAATGAGATTATATTTGATATTGATAATAGATGTTATTTATTTTATATTGTCGATGACATTATGATATATGCGATGTGTAAATTTGGGCTTGAACGATTTGATGGCTTTAATTATTTCATTTTTAATTTTAAAAAAATATATACTTATTTTTCTTCAGCCACAAATCTGTGATGTAAGGCCCGTTAGATGTGTGACGCGTTGGGTGATGCCCGTTAAGTATACAGTTAAGCCGGCCATCATCTATTTAGGCTATAGAAAGGGGCAGGGCGTTACAATCCCTTTTTAATCTGATTTACTTCTATTGCAGTATTAAGTTTTCTCATTGAAAATGTGTGGTATTGAGGAATTTGTCAAGCATACAAACAGATATACAAACAGTGATCAGTCTATATATATAGCATACAAAATAATACATACTCATAGTATTTCAAATATTTCTATCATATTTTCCTGAAATCTCCAGGGGAAATGTAACTGAGTCTCCTATTTGGTTACTAACCATTTTAATTTACAATAATCAGCAATGTATATATAATAGAGTGCTCAGGTTACTTCTCATATTGTCTTCTAGGCATGACCAAATTGAGGTATTGAGTTAGGCCTAGAGGTATAAGGTGGTCAGGCCACTACTCTTATAGCGAGTTAGCCTACAGGTCATTCAGTACCCGAACCCTTCTTTTCCATCGAGCGGCGAAGGAAATCACACAGCTATAGATAACTATCGGGCTGAGTTAGCCACAGATAGAGAGTATCGCCATGGAAATGAATACAATAAGTAATACACTATTATACTAAAAGAAAGGGATTAGTATTATTTTAATTATAAAAAGGGAAATAAACATCACATTAAAACCTATGGTCTAACATATGCATCTTGAATCAAACCAAGGTTTACAAATCAAAGTTGGGTTTCTCGGAACAAGCCTCGAAATCAGGTACTATGGCTTCGGAACTTCCGAGCCAATGCCTAAACTGGTCTACAAAACTTCGAAACACGGTTTGGTTCTTCGGAACGTCTGAGGCTCATGTCTCGGAAAGTTCGAACGTGCTTCCGAGCGGAAAAACAGAAAATAGAACCTTCGGTGGTCTCAGTGTGTCTCGAAACTTGCCGATGAAATCTTGGAACTTCCGAGCAGTTCAGACCTTCCGAACAGACTCGGAACATCCCGTAAGCAGAGGCTGGAGAAACGGTTGGCCTCTGGACACTTCAGAACCTCGAATCGAAGCTCGGAACTTCTAAAGGTGTCAGCTTCGGAGCTTCTGAAGACCAACTCTCGGACTTTCCGAGAGTCGTCTTCCTCCTCTGTCTGCCACAACAGACAGTAACGGCAGCGGGTGAGTGAAATGAGAATAAAAAAACAGTAGATTTTCTGGGTTCATTTTTCACATCCAACTGGTCTTGACATAGGGAATAATTTAAAACCTTAACACTGATTCAAAACATTGGATTTTAACTAGAAAACCAGTGTTACACAAGAATTTTCAAGTTTTTCCTTAAACTTCAAATTCATTTTAAACACTCAAAACTTGATCAATTTCACTTCTGTTTGATTCTAAACTTATTAAAATTTAAAAACGAATACAATGGTTAACTTCGTTTGATCACTGTAGTTGAAAATCCAAAACTTGAAAAGTCTCCCTCTTAAGCTTCTTGAAAAGAACAAAGAGGGATGGTAGTTGGTTTTCACAAAGGGTTAGATTTTAATCTGAGGTTAATCTAGCTGGGAGGAGGGTAGAATTTATAAACCCTCTAAACAGGCCAGCATGTTGACACATCACTGGCAACCCACGGGCGTTTACATGGGTTGCCTCAGTACCAGCGGCAACAGTAAAAACTGTAGAAAATATTTGCAGATAAGTCATTCCTTCAAGTTTTGCAATTAAGTCCAATTTTGGTCTTAATTAAATTTTAACTAAAAACATGATTTAAATAATTTAATTAATTTAATCCAACTTGATAAAAATGTTGGGTTTTATGAACGCTACTTGTTATGAAATTTTGGAGATTTAAAATTCACCAAAAACCATAGATTTAAACAAAACCCACATTTTGATACTATTTACTTAATTTAACTTGTGATTAATAAAATGGTTTAAAACCTTTATTAATTTGGAGAAATAAACTAAACCGTTATATTAAAACCTATCATCACATGATTTTCTCAAAATTTTCTTATTTCTGAAATTATTTAAAAATATTTATTTCTTCTCTTTCGAGGTCTTTTCGGATAGTTTTAAATACCAATTTCTGAAAATAATATAATTCTATAATTATGAATTAAAATCCTTGATTAAGGAAATCAATATCATTCATTAATAATCAAATAATTACATACATAGAAGAAATATTATTGATAAATGGTAAATTACCATTTTGCCCTTCCAACTAAACGAGTTGGATCATCGAACTTTCGAGCTCTGATAGGGCCAAATCCTTAACCGAAATCTTCAAGATTAACTGGTCTAAGTATGATTTATCATACTGGTCACGCTTAATTCGAGTCAGGGTATTACAATTTGTTTTTGTTTTTTGTGTTAATCTTTTTGTTCTTTTTCTTATGGGTCTATACCTTTTAGAACTCATTTTCTTTCTTTTTTGTACTTTTTGTTTTCTTCTTTAATAACATTATCTTTGTTAGCGTTCAAAAAAATATAATTTCTAATATATGATTAATATTTTGTGAAATGATGCAAACTTATTTTAGATTAGAAAAAATTACCAGCCCAAATAACTATGCATATGCATTTTGAGTTTGAAATCAGACTTAAAGTCTTACAAATACGGTATACTCGTCGACAGACCTCGGTTAGAGCTCAGAAGGGACTTGTGGTTACAAATTTGACTCAGGTCAAGGCAGGTCTATATCCTGCCCTAGCCTCTTAATTGTAGCTTTAGTTATTAACATAGACCAATTTCTATCATTGAGAATAATTACCACTCACAGATGGAAGGGCAAGGAACCAATTTAAAAAAAAATCAAATGAGACATCAATACTGTTTCATAAAGACAAACGAATACTCACTCTTTTATTACTGACGTTTGAACATTTAAGGCACGATACCGCACAGCAGATTTCTTGAACTGAAAAATTCAAGTCCTCAATATATTCATAGTTTTGTACAAAACATATACATAGATTTTAAGACAGCAATGGATCTAAAATCCTCAAATATATAATTCGATTAGGCTTCCTCTCACACACCCTTCCCTTTTTTCCTCTTTTTAATTCACACGGCACTTGGTTTTGAAAAGAATAGAGAACACGATTGACCAAAACCTCCCTTTACAACAATGGAATTTCAATCACCAAACCGACAAGAGTACCAATGTTTAGATAAAAGATGAGCAATGTATTTATCCAAATTAGAAAGTTTTTATTTAATTTGTTGATTTAGTTAAATCTAATTTAGAAAATAGAGTTTTTATGGAATTCAATTAACCTAAATGTATAATTTCACCAAACCTATTTAATTAGTGAGTTTCTTGGGATTGAGAGCTCAAAGTAAATGAGAATCAACTAGAGACAAACTAAATTTGACTTGAACCCTACCTTTTTCAGCAATTTGTTAAAAAAACACACTATCAAACCAATCCAAATCTATGTATGATTTGAATTCTGTACATTTACATGTTTATAAATGTATTCAACCTAAATCCAGTTCAACATCTGATGGGTTTGTATTGAAGATTTAAATGAATAGATTGATTGCCTGAACTTAGACCCTAGTTTCAATTGCAATATTATTGATGAACAATTTGATGACGAACAATATAGATAAGTTGGTGTTATCAGTCAATAGGTCTAATGTAGATTAGTAATCTATGATCACAATAGTGTAGTTTTGAGTCTTTATTAAAGATTTAACGATATATACCAAATATGGAATTTCAAATCCTAGAGTTAATTCCTCAGACTTTAAAATCGTCGAAGATTCAACATTTGAATTTATCAATGCACAAACATGCAAGAGTCCCCTCATCCTTGTATTTAGAGTGATAAAGTGAAATTTATTTATTTCGAAAAAGGAAGCCCCATTTCTTCTCCTAACATGAAATTGACGTTAAAAACACAATGGTGACTTGATATTTGTAAATCCTGTAGGCCACAAGCAAAAGGGAACGGTGCAATCTCAACATTCAGAAAATTGTATTTACTGTTAATAGTTATTAACACAATGTTATGTCAGTTATGAGCCTGGCGAAGGGCCTGAATGTTTCCACAAATACAATTTTAATAAATTTGCACAATTACATATATGCTCTCCCATCTGATTTGCAAAGATCACCATATTAAACAGTATCCTAGATTTGAATTACGGCTCCGGAATTTTATCTTTCAAATAATTAAGAACAGATTTGACTCCTCGATCCAAAATGGACCGCCTGATGCTGCAAAATGCACAAGTTTTCAGAACAAGATACAGCATTGCCTGCAAGCTCATCTTTTTAAAAGAAAGGAGAAAAAAGGTGGAACTTCACAACAGTTTGAACACAGAACGAACATTCACAGAGTTTCAGTTGCATTCCTCTACTATACAATTAAAAGTACATAAATGGAACGTTTAAAGCCATGTGCGCTGTAACAAACAAGCAAATCAAGAATGCCCATCTAATAAGGGTTTGTTCCTACTTGACTAGGGTGAACTTTTTAATAAAGATCTTGATTGGAAAACTCAAGGGAGATTGGCCTCATGAGATTTATTAGGAGAATGCTCACCTAAGGTAGACTTGGTCCCACATGGTTAGGTAGGTCTAGGTAATCAAATTGCCAATTCATCATCATTGGGAGGGAAGAATAGCGGCAACTTTTAAGGAAGGAATTAGATTATCAAATGGGTGGGGGAAAGGACACTTGGTGAAGTTTTCCCTAGATTATTTAGGGTAGCAATGAACAAGGATGCCTTTGTTAATGACTACTTCAATGAAGTCAATGGGGTACCTCAATGGATAGTAATTCTTAGAAGGGCCTTAAAGGAATTTGAGGAATCTCAACTTGAATCATTAATGAGGTTTCTAGAGGAAACACAATTGTGCATGGAGGAGGATAAATGGATTTGGATCCATGATCCATCAGGGGTCTTCTTGGTAAGGTTGATCATTAGGTCAATCTACTCTAACGATCAAAATTCCCTCTCACCGTGTAAGCTGGCCTAGAATAATAAAATTCCCCCTAGGATCCAAGTCTTCGTATGGGCGGCAATCAAAGGCAAGATTTCTGTCAACTGCAATCTGAGGAGGAGGAACCCTACCAGAAGGAGCCTTGCAATTGTGCACCTTATGTGGCGAGGAGGAAATGGTGGGTCACTTGTTCTGTAGTTGTCAGTTCAAGGGAGAGTGTGGGGGTTGTTCCTAAACTTCATGGGTTGTTCTTGGGTTCTAGATAGTACTGTGGGGGGGTTATTATTGGACTGGGCTGGGTGTCCATTTATAGGTAGACGGGGAGTGGCTTGGAAGCTAATTCCAGTGGTGATCTTTTGGTCAGTATGGAAGGAAAAATGGGAGAATATTTGATAGGAAAGAGGAGGAATTAGGGAGGTCTTTGAAAGGGCTAAGTAGCATCTAATGAGTTGTCTCTCTCTCTCTCTCTCTCTCTCTCTCTCTCTCTCTTTGTAAGGAATTCTCATGGTACTTTATGGAGAACTTTTATCTGTCATGGGAAGGGTGTATGAAGGGGGGCTAAGATCTTTAGAAAACAGGTGGTGGCATGGAAAAAGCCGGAGTTAGGCTATTGTAAGTTTAATGTCGATGGGGTAGGTTGTCACTAGGATTCTCAGAATCCATAAGGGTCATGGAATCAAACGAAGTAGAGTTGAGGGCAATTAGAAGAGCTTCAAATTTGGTCAAGGAATGGGAATGGTGACCTCATTATTTAGGGAGACTCTAGGCTCTGGGCAGGAAGGATCCCCCTTGGAAACTGGTTCACTTGGTTAGGGACATTAGGTGATTTAGTAGGATTGGAGGAATCACTTTCTCCCATATTGCAAGATCAGCGAACAATGTTGCAAATTTCTTAATAAGGTTGGAGTGGAGCCACGGCAGTCATCATTGGAGTTCTTCACATCTTGACTTTGTCTTTGGGGTTTGGGCTGTATGGGGTAGGGGTTTTATGTTACTCTACGAGCTTTTCCTTTACTTTTGTGGTGTGGTTGTGTTTTGATTATATAATGGCCCTGTATAGCTCTCTTATACAAGGAGGATATTGTCTTGTAACTTTTCTAATTAATGAAATCATTCATTGTCTGTTTCAAAAAAAGTTAGAGCCATCTAATTGTTTGGAGGCTTTATTTGGCTCATTTGAGATTGGGAATGACATTGATGTTGTTGTTGTTGTAGTGGAGGAAGATGATGTGATGGATTCAATAAAAAAAGGATAGCTAATATTGGAGAATAAACTACAAAAGATTAATGGAATTAAAAAAAAAAAAAAAAAAAGAGATTCTAGGGTGTACCTTCTTAGCGGGTTTCCATTGAGTCTCAAGACTTGTAAGTTGGGCTCAAGCAAACCCTGTGGAAGGAAAATTTCTACTTATAACAAAATGAAGGAGGCCATGGAATCCCTTGACCCAGTAAATAATTTACAATGGTCGGAAAAAACAGTTTTGCACTAACAATTTACATAATGTCTGCTTAAAAACTTGAGCAAAATCTGAAAATGCAATTTCTTCTTGGTAGGTGTAAGTTTGCTTATTTCATGCATTTTTGAAAAAAAAGAGGATAGAACAAATAGAACAAATAGAACAAACATCATCACATGTATTAAAAGGGGGTGATGTTTCTCATTGGTAAAAATATTTCTCTAAAAAAAATGACAAGCTACAAAACATAGTGATTCAATGGGAGGAGAGTGAGTCGTGTTAAAAGCTTTACAGTATACCATGAAATATGGCCCTGCAGTACACAAACAAAAGGCCAACACATACCATGGTAAGAAAGATGGGAATGCACATCAAACTTTAAAATCATACAATTTTTTATGCAATTGTAACGGTTTACAGTCAATGATGACCAACATAGTCAAAACCAATAAGCAAATAAAATCACATTTAATGGCTAGCTTATTTTTTTATTTCTGAGAACAAAATCTATGGAAGCAAGAAGATGGGAAAAGGGAGGGGTAAAAAATGAAAGGAGTAGGAGGCAATAGAATAGAATGGCCTGGGGGAAGGTTTATAATAGAAGAAGAAGAGGGGAAAATCTGGATTGATGACCAACACTTTCGTCACCGTTCTGCCTCTGCAGCGGCCACCGTTTCCAGTGGCCCTGCCTCATCGCCCATCACCCATCTTGCCTCTGTCCTCTCTGATCCAGAACCCTTCACCGCCTGCAGCCACTGTCCCCTCCACCTGCCTTCAGATTTGTCCAACCCTTTCTCCCTGGAACCCTTCACCGCCAAGGTTCAGTTCTCTGCCAGTCTTCCCCATCTCTAACTGTTCACCGTCCATGTTCCCAATTGATCTAAACCTCCTTTCGCTCAGGCATCCATCCTCTATTCGCCCGCGTCTGCATTCGCCCCAACTCATCCAAACCGAGACAACTCTTTTCTTTCTTTCCTTTTTATTCTTTCTCAAGGCAAACCAAACAACCCTAAGTCAAACCTAGTGACCCGTCTACCCATTCGCCAAGTCACCCGTCCATTCGAACCCGATCCTGTTCTGTTCTTCATCAAGTGGACTTGATGGCATCCAACACTGGTGATGAGTATGTAACCAGATCTGAGTTCAACGAATTTAGATCTGAGTTGAAAGCAACTTTTGCTGAATTTTGGGTGTCCCTTCTTGAATCTCCGAGAGAAACAATGCACGGTGAGAGAGTTGAAGACAAGAGATGATAGTGGAAGGTAACTCTGAGCACTCAAATCAGGTCAACCCGACCCATCACACTCAAACACAACCACCACCACCACCACCATCAATACCACCGCCATCACCACCGCACATTCCCCGACCCTCCCTCATTCACAATACACACAGCGATACGGATAAAGAGACCCTCTCTATGGTGGTTCCTCCACTTTCCTTCACTTCTCCTGTCCTATCTTTGGTGCATGGTGCTAGCCTCCCCACCCTTCAACACTATCGCTTAAGTTCCAAGGAATATGCCATCCTTCAGGTGAATTTTGAAGACCCCTTCTTCAACGGATTGTTTCACCCTCGTTTGAGCCCTGCTTTATTCGTCCCCAACAAAAGTTGGCTCTTGCCATATGTGCATTGCCGGTTGCATTGTTAACGAAATCCCCGTTCGGCTATTCGGGATTGGCCTCCACCTCAGTCCTATTAGTAAGAGTGGGGTCCACTCGGGTAGACAGATGTAGAACCCGGCCCACGCCTAATCACGTGTGGACCCCACTCTTTCTAAATTAGTAAATTACTTTGGATCTCTAAATTTAATTTTAATAGTTTTTTTAGTTAGTTTTCTAGTTAAACTTGGATTACCTTTCCAAATCGGGTTCTTTTAATTTTTATATAAAGACGGGATTGTAATGAAAGGAGAACAACTCTCGTGAATTCAGAATGAAATATAATTAATTTATTTTCCTTTCCCTGTCCTCTCTTCTCCTTCATCCCTGCCGTTGAGCAGTCAAACTTTGCAGGATCTCTGGCTTCTTCTTCTTCAACCCTGTCTCGGTGAAGACAAGAGATCTTATTTTGCTCGATCGAATATGCTGGTGTGCATCGATCCCACATCATGCAAACTTTCATAACCTGCTATCATTTCTAGGGTATTTTATTCTTTTTTGTAAACCACATTGAGTATTAGGGATTTTGCCTTTACTTGTATCTATGGCTTATTACAACTTTAGTGGATCTCATGGATGGACTCTACAAGATGTGCTTGGATCTACCGAAAAGAACCAATGAATTGCTCAAATTCACAAGCAACTAAAATGTATATGGGTGCCAAACAAAGATTGGAATATATTGATGGATCTCTTTTAGAAGGATCTCTTTTAGAACATCTTTCGATTGATCCCATGTATAGGAAATGGAAATTGGAAAGCCAATGATTATCAAGTTAATCTTGGTTCATTCACTCCATGGAATCGCATATAGGCCGTATAACTTAGTCACTTCCTCACATCATGGCTCTATTAGAAACAAGTCAATGGACACACTTCGCTTCCAAACACGTCTCTCTCCCTCTTTCTAGGCTGTTGAATGCCACCCAACATCTACTCTCTCCCTCTCCCTCCCCCATGTTACTTTGAACCTTGTCAATGTAGAAGGAAGCTAACTCTAGATTTCTTATATACAGTCATTAGTTTTTTAATCACTTATCCTATTTAATCAATTGCTGGGATTTGTGATTAAATTTGGAAAAGAAATTCTACATGCAAAGGCCTATCTACTCCCACGAGACTCAAACCCAAACACTATGATTTTTACAATATTTGGCAACTTTGATTTGGTGGGAGATCATCGAATACACATCTCTAAGATTTTTATTTAAATTTTATGTTTCTTATTTATGTACACAATTAAGGTCGGATAGACAAGTCAATAAAACAATTGATTCTGAACTAAGTCAATCTTTCGTGTTAAATCCATCCAAACTTCAATTTAAGCTTGGCGAATTGAAATCCTACAATATCTTCGTCCCTCCAACTTAAAATTCCTGGATACACCCTGAACATAGGTAAGGAAGGATTATAATAGAGGATGATTTGGCTAATACAATAGCATGGGCAATAGGCTTAGGTCTTAAGAGGGTTGCTTGAGCGGAGGGTCAAAGAAAGTGGTCTGACCCCACCCCCCCATCCTGAGGGGTTTTTCAAAATTACTGAGGATGGAGTTGCAAGAGGCAAGTCCGGCCTAGCAGGTATTCGAGGGTTGGGTGTGCAATGAAGTTAGTGAGATCTATAAGTTATTTGCTGAGTCAATAGATATTAGCAATTCCAACAACGAGAGTGGATGGGTATAAGAAGAGCCTTAGAATTGTGGGCAAATGATAGGCATGGGAAGTTTATTTTGGAAGGGGACTAGTAAATGCAATCAAGTGGGCTAGCGACAAGAGACCACTGCACAAATAAGAGCCAGTGACCAGGGAAATTCGGGCTTTCTATTCAGCATTGGATGTCACCTTCATTTATGTCAGGAGGTCTGTGAACGATGTAGCCAATTTCTTCACTATGATTGGGGTGGATAGAGATCAAGCCATTTTGGAATTTTATTAATGATTTCTGGGGGCTCCTTTGTAATGTTTGTTTTGTTTTGGGGGATTGTTTATGGTTCTATGGTATAAGCATATACCCTGTATCTTCTTTGTTACTGCTAAAAAAAACCATGGGCAAGAGGCAAAAGGAAGCCGTCTTAGAACTTATCACAGTTGTTAGAGATATCAGAGGCTTGCAGTGGCCGAATGATCACTTTTAAGTATGTCAGGCCTTTTGCAAAAAGGGTGGTGAAGAAGTGGAGAGAAATCAGTCTTTTGTTGGCTTTTTGTAATTCTAGTAACCATGTTATTCTATTTGATCTCCTATGCTGTAGCAGGAAGAGTGTTTTCTTTGTATTTGTTTTACTAATGTACTTTTTTTTAGTGAAATTTTCTGTCATCATTTCATATAAAAAGGGCAGGCTCTATAAATGTTCAAAACCAGAGGCACAGGAGTATCATTATTAATGAAGATTCTGCTCAAGTTTTGGCATTAGGAAAAAGAAAAGTTCCCTGAGAATTGTTTGTGGTGACGAGGAATATCAAAAAGCTGTGCAAACATCAGGACTGCCAATGGCTTGACAATTTTTGACAAAGGCAGAAGTTGATAGGTGAGATGTTTTCTGATTTTTGTAGCTCAAAAATATCTTGAATGAGATGCTTATGATATCCTATAGTATGATTCTCTTAAATTGTAACAGTGTACCCCTCATGCAATATGTTACATTTCCAAAAAGGAAAAATAACATCAGAAGAACCCAAAGAATAAACTTCTATTTTTTTCCTATGCAAACGACAAAATACATATTTTGAAATCCTATGATGAGGCATACATCGACAAGTTGGCCAGTAATGGGCCAGATTTGAGCACAATAGACACAGTGGGCACAATAAACACAGTATCTTCATATTTTTGGCAGGATAGATTAGTATCCAGATCCAATTCAGATGCTACAACCCATGCCCAAGTCTGGGCTTTTAACAGTAAGCTAGATATTTGAGCTTACAACAAAGATGATGATGTTGCACCTCAGTTTTACTGGTTTTCCTTGACAATTCACAAACCTTGTAATTGATGGAAAGAAAACCAAAACGTCCTAAGAACATGTCAATCAAACATGAAAATAATCTGATGATGATGAAAAAAAACTTCAAAATGCTACAAGTTTCCAGTTCACACAAAATGAACCAGGTTTTCTAGAAATCTGAAATACAGAATTACAAACATTTGATGGGGGCATGAAAGTTAAAGGTTGAAGGTAAGTCATATATGAGGTATCAGATAATAGTAAAGTATCCTGTATAAACAACCATAGCAGTAGTAAAAGCTCACCAGCTCAAGAGGAAGGCCTGTAATATTGTTGTCAGACAGATCAAGCTCGGTAAGAGAGATCAAATTCTTGAAATCCTACTCCATGCATCAAAACACAAATGTCACATGATGAAAAGCCATATGTAACTGAGAATATATATGAGCTCTGAAGACACACACATGGAACAATTTTAACTAGTTCAGGCAATGATGGAACATCTATGATAGGGTAGAATAGAAGAGTAAAATTCAAAAAATCAACTTCAAATTGATACGTAAGTGGCAGCGAAGACGATGATGCAACATTAGGAAGTCCAGTTCTACATGGAACTTGTTTCTTCAATTCAGAAAAATTAAAAAGGAAAACCAGCCAAGTTGATTATTTCATGGCTACGCCAATAGTAGATAGAGGTTTTAGCCAATCATGTTCCAAGTGGTTTAAAGCAGGCTTTAGTGGATTTCAATCCCTCAACCAAGCTTTTCATTACCTTGGGAATAGATGCAAGAGAATTCTGGCTCAAGTCAAGAATACGCAATTGCTGTAAGCTTGATATATCTGGTGGAACTTCACTCAGTTGCATGCGTCTGTGAATTTAGAAGAAAAACATTACTGTAGAAAGTCAAATTGTTAAATTACATGACATCAAACAACATTTCTAACTGATTCAAACCTCAGGTAAAGCTCCTGTAACTCTGGCAAATTAGAAAAAGCAGGAGGATCTGGTAGAGATGCTGCATTGCCACTCAAGTCCAGAATTTGAAGCTTCAAGAGAGCTCCAAAACCATATGGTGGAATCTGTAACAAGATATTCCAATAAAGAAAGCAAAAAACATAAGTACAAGACATCAAATCTGCAAACTGAATTAAGCCTTTAAATTGTAAGGTGAAATGTTAAATGGAACCCGGTAAAAAAAGGGGGAAAAAACTAGGTTGCAAAATCTAATGCTTTCAGAATTTTTATATAAAAATGAGTAATCTAACAAATACGTAAAATTATAAAGAAAATCAGGATGACGCTTAGAGATGAATTTATTAAGGCAACACCTGTTTTCCATTTAAGGCTTCAAAGTTCTCTCCTAGATCATTGATCTGAAGGTCCTACCGTACAAAGGGTAACCACAAAACTGTCATAGACTTGAACATCAAATCTCTGGGTCTTTTTGTTTTCTTCCAATACAAATGGTACATGCTCTTTCATTCATATAATCGCCAGCATTGTAGGGTAGTTTATTCAAACTGGAGAACTATTAGTTCATCCATCACCTAGTGAGATCATATCAATGGTCTGGAGTTACAATGGAAGGCCCCAGACATACATGATTTCGTGCACCTCAGCAACCAGCTCACTGGCAAAGTTTCTGTTCATCAACTCCTCATAACTACCTTATCAAAGGAGATTTTTTATCTCCTTCTACCTCGTGCACCCTTTACTACTTTCATCCCTATTATCCTGATTTTGAAACCGGAAATAACCTCCATTGTTATCATTGCTAACCACACCCCCTTGTTCCCAGAAATAAATCTAGCTTTCCCTTTCTTGAATCTAGTCCTCTTCATTTGTAATCTATTACCTCCATATGCAAAACATTGAGAGCTGACATAGCTTTAGTTTTGTGGGAAGCATCCAAGTCCAAAGGAAAGCGAAACCCTGCCCCTGTTATCCCTTTCCTTTGGCATGCAGACCTCCCTAACTGTCATCCTCCTTCCAGAATGAAAGATCCAGTCAGTGAGAAGTCACGTTCACATGTACTTTCTGTCCTTTGATGTGACTCCAAGGAAATCAAGTGCTTTTTATCCTTTCTCCTCCCTCCTAATCTCTTCTTTTTCTTCTCATTTTCTTTTTCTCCAACTTTTTCCTAATTTTCTTGCATTTTTGGAACCCAAAACAGCCCAAAAACCGCAAATAAACCCAAATCTAGCTCAAGCAAGGCTAAATCTGGGCTTTGCAAGCCACCATGAACTGGGCCCCACTCAACCATACGACCGTGCAGACAGGGTCATTTTGGTCATTTTGTGGCCTATTTTGCATCCTGGCCTGGTTCCCTACCCTGCAGCCAACTCTTTTGTTCAGAAAATCCACCAAGCAGCCCATTACTTAGATCTATTTCAAGTGTTTTTGGGTTTGGATTCAAGTAGGACTTGATTTTTCATTGAGAATTTGTACATTTTCACATGTGTGGGGAATTTTTGACATTTTGAATATGATCTTAGGATATTTCGAAGCTCTAATATTGATTTGTGATTACTTTTAGGGTTTAATATGCTTGCATGCTATGGATCTTTTCAGATCTCTTGATTTTAATCATTGAATACAAAATATTATCTTCTTAAATCAGTGCTTCCAGTGCATATTGTGAGCATATAGCAGTAGTTATTATTCAGATTTACTATTTTTCTTCTTTATATTCTTAGATCTAGGGTTTTATCGTAACCTCATTTTAGGGTATACTTCACTTTTGTCCTGCATCATATTTGGTATGAAAGCTTGTCTTGCGTCACTGTATTTCCTTTTATCCTCTAATGAATAAATAATGAACTTCAAAACGGGTAACAGAATGGTCTTTGTATGTGTGATAAACAAGGTTAGTCATGATGGTTAGCATGCAAAATTATTCCCTAGACATCTTCTCCTCTCATTCTATCTTCTTATGTATAGACCTATTTAATCATATGACTAAGTTTCAATCAAAGAGATGTCTCAAATCGTGCAACATCCAAGCAAACTCAAGCTTAAAGTACAAAATGAAAACATGGGAGCAATAAAGCAATGCCTAAGACATAAATCTAATGTTTTCAAAACCACTATGTCATCATGCCAAGTGGATCCATAACAGAGGCAGTTTTGCCATCGGGACAACTCATCTATATATATTTTCTGTGTTAAAAATAATAAATAAATAAATTATGAAGAAAGTAATCTAAAATGAATGGAACTTACCTTGCCCAAGGGGTTACTATCCAACTTCAAACAAAGAAGATTAGGAAGTGAAGCAAACACCGCTCCAGGCCATTCCTTTATCTTGTTCCCAGATAAAATCAAAGTCTACATACAGGGTCAATAGTGAGCTTGAATTAGAACATGTAAACAAGCTATGCAGAAAATGTGTTGCTGCAATGAGAGTAAACTTAGAGTTGAGAAAATATTAACCAGAAAGAAATACATGGAAATGATTGTATCAGAGGAACATTTAACGTGATCTAATAGAAGATGACGCAATGGCACTTAAAGATAGTTTGTGCATGTGCCTTCACCAAAAATAACTCTCTACGAATAGTTGAAGGGTTACCAGTGGAGGTAGTAGGAGAAGGGAAGGCTAATAAGGAATAATACTTTTTCTTTTTTTGGGTATCAAAGTTTAAAGTTAATCTCTGCAAAGTGTAACAAGGGATAATAATAGCAAACATCCATAAACCAACAAATAACTTTGATCATCATCATCATCACCAACCAAGAACTTTGATACTTTACCATAGTGGAAAGGAATATAAATGATCCAATAGCAAAAGAAGGATTAACAACATTAGGACCACAAATATTAAGAGTTAATGAAACCTTTTCAAAAAAAATTATATGCCTTCATATATTTTCAAGAAGGAAACCATAAAAAATAAATAAATAATCAAACCTTTTTTTAAAGTAATAATAAAACCAATTTTGGAGCTCAGCTATGATCATCCTAAAGCCTACACCTATCTTTCACAATCACCTATAAACCCTAAATTGGTATGTCTCATCATGACACCCATTACCCATTGTTCACTATTGAATTACTTTTGTCAAACTTAATATTTGTAATAGATGTGCAATAAGCTACAAGACTTTATGTCATCATAAATGATATTTGTAATATAGGTGTTCCTCGAGGAACTACACAGCCATGCCTGGGGTTAGGTTGGCTATGTCATCAGAAGGGAAAATTGATATGTCAAGTCTCCTCGCTTGGAAGGGTTTGGCTCCATTGAGAATTTAGGTTTTCTTGTGGTGTGCCTTGAGGGGTAAGGTTTTAACAAGGGTTGAACTTAGGAGAAGGAGAATAATCGCAACAGCCACGTACCTATTGAGAAAAATATGGATTATCTTTTTTTTTGAGAGTGATATAGCAAAGGGGATGTGGAGTGGGTTCATAGGTTTAATGGGTTGCTCGTGACTTCTTGGTAATTCTTCGTCTAGTGATGAAGGGTATGAAGTTTTGTTCTTTTATGGAGAGAACATGGAATCGGATTACAATTCCAACAACTATTCCACTCTTTATATTGCTCAAAGGTTAAAGGTCCGCCCTTTCTCAATATATAGCTTGTGTAATTGAATATCATAACTGCACTTAAAATTGAGTTTCTCAAGATGGTCTAACTCAAACCAGGAACTCCACATCTGAGAGTAGTACTGGATAATACTAGACTCCCCTTGACGCAATTGAGCAACTTCCTGGTATATCTAATAGATTATGGCAGAACTATCTTGATCAGAATAGAGATCTCTTGCAAAATTCCAGATCTCTTTGATATAGACATCATGTCAAATATGTTTTTCCATTGAATGAAGCAACCAAGACTGAATCATATAATTATTCGTTTTCCACTCTTTATAATGAGGATCAGATTTTATAGGCTCAGTTCTTGTCCCATCAATATAGTCCAATTTTTATTGGGCCCCAATAAACATCTTGGCAAAATGAGAACGACGGAGATAATTTGTCTCATTAAGGACAATGGTGATTTTGCCAGTGTATATAGGGTCTGAAAGGGATTTCCCAAGAATAACGTTAGTCCCCGAAGTGCCAAAACTTCTGGAAGATAAGGGTAGAATCCGACATAATGGCAAATAGATTGTAAAATCCAAATAATACAGCACCCAAAAATATCAATCTTTGCAGGAAATAAGTACAAAAAAGCTGAGAAATGCTCAGGTACAACATATTTGAGAGAAAAATGATCCAAAAGTGGGCCTCACTCGATCAAAATCCATGAAACAATCAGGAAGAAATAGAAAAGGGGTAGGGGCGACTAGGATGGAAGAGGTACTAAGCCCTCCTGCTAGAAATCAAGCCAGATCTGAGGCCAAAAATGCTAAAACAGCCAAATTGGATGCCCCCTAGGCTGAGTAAAAAAAAAACCTAGCAAGAAAGGTTCCCACAAGTCAATGGACCAGGCAATCAACAATACAATCTCTTCGACGGTAAGGGACGACAGGTGTGGTGAAGTTTCAAAGAGAGATGTGAAGGGATGTACCAGATCTAGGGCTTCCATTCCAGCACTATTGGTGTTTCCTAGTTTTTTTAACACAGAGAAAAAAAAATTCTAACCTCTGATCACTCCAACAATTCTAGAAAAATAGATCCTGAGTCCGGGCAAAGAGACGAATCAGATGGCGTGGTTATTTGCAAGAGATCTTTTAGGTGGGCCCCACCCTTGATAAATAGTTACTAACGTCATTCAACGGTAAATAGGAATAGAACACTAGCTAGGAATAGAACACTAGCTCTGATACCACGTTGTAGACTACAAGGAAGAAAAGAAGAAATGGAAAAAGAGTGAGAAAAGAAATAATGAATCTGGCTCTTGTATTTGATACATTCAGGAGAAGGGATTACATGGATTTATAGACTTAGAAATACAATAGAAAAGGTAAAACACTATAAAAGGAAATCAACCAATATGGTGATCCTAAAGAATATAGAAAAATAAATACAAGGTTACAATATCCTACAAGAAGTACCATTCAGCTGCAGTTGGTAATAAAATCCTTGAATATTTTTGGGTTTTTGGTGACCGGCCTAGGCTTCATAGGACACTTCTACAACACGTTGCAACCACATTTCAAAGAGTATTTTGGCCTTGGAAAGCATCCATGAGAGCTATTTCATCACTGGGTAAGTCTAGATTTGTTTGAGGTTGCTATCAACCATTCGTTGGGTTTGTATTCAGTGAAGGCAAGGGTTAACTTGGCACTCAAAGGTGGAGATTCAAGGTCGAGGCTTGGATCTTTGGCAAGGACAGGAGCAGCCCCTTCGTAAGTACAAGCTTTTGTTTGGTGTGTTCTAGAGGGGAGAACCCTCACTAGGAAGGGACTTAATCACAAGGGTTTGTTGAATGAAGATGATGATCTGCCTTGTATTTTATGTGGTAATCAGGAGGAGGACATTAGTCACTTGGTTGGAAGGTGTTCGTTGGCAACGTGTCTATGGTCTAGTTTTGCTGAATTGATGGATGTCTCTTGGGTTTTTGGTAACTCTTGTGCTGGTATTCAAGACAGCTGGGACATTTAAGAAAGCTGGGGTTAAAAAGAGTGGCGTGGTATACTATCCTGGCTGCTATTCTATGGTCGATATGGAAGGAAAGGAATTTGAGGCGATTTGTGAAAAAATCTAGTGAGGCGAGTCAAATGTTTGGAATTGCTAAATGGCGATTACGTGCATGGTTGTCGGTGAGCAACAAATTCTTGGTTGCTCCTTATTGGATTTTTATAGATCATGGGACAGTTGTATGGGTACTAGACCTAAGGTTGAGGGTAGGAGGGTGATTTGGTCTCCTCCCCTGTCTAGTGTCTACAAATTCAATGTGGATGGGGTACCAAAGGGAAAACTAGGTCAAGCAGGGATAGGAGCTGTATTACGCAATGCGGAAGGTTTGACCTCTCTTTTCTTCTCAGATCTGATAGGTGTTAGAGGTTTGAAAGAGGCGGACCTATTGGGGATTAAGAGAGCCTTGGTTCTATGGGCAAGTTTTGGGCAAGGGAAGTTAATAATTGACGGGGATTCGGCGAATGCTATAAAGTCGGTGAGGGGTAGTAAAAGACCACCTTGGAAATTGGTCATAGAGGTTAGGGAAATTAGGTCATTGTGCTGGGATCGAGATGTCACTTTCGACCCTGTTCATAGATCAGCAAAGCAAGTAGAAGACTTCTTGGCCAACTTTGGTGTGGATAAGGATCATGAGTGTGCTTCCTCCTAATGAATGTTTGTTAGGATGAATGTATTTGTGGGGTTCTGCGGGTCACCTTGGGGTTTCATTGTATTTCTTGGTTTTCTAGAGGGATTTATTTGAATTTTCTTCTCTGTGTCAGTTGTTGGATATAAGCCTTTTACAACTGTTCTTTTGTTCTTCCATTTTTATAAAATTGTGTCTATTCCCATTCAAAGAAAAAGGCTTAAGGGGATTTTTTGCGGGTTGTTTGGGCACTGTTTTATTGTAGAAAGTCTTTGAACAGTTTGGGACAGTTTAGAACCCTCCTGACTACATCAACACGTAGGTTGACTATGGTGGGCCCACAAGGTAGGTTGAAGTACTGAAGTTGTACTACTCATTAGACCCATAAATATAGCACAAACTGCCATTAGTATTATTTTCCTTTACATGGTGATTTCTTAGCATGATTAGGACTCCCCTACTTTTTCTTATGTGACATCATGATGCAGACTGGGTAGAATAGAACACCCTACTTAGTCATTTAGTGGAAGCTTTGACACAACCCGGATACCCTGGTTGTGGAAGTTAAAGAACCAAATGGATTTAATGCAATCCGTGGACTTTAAATGATAAAATCCAACTCAAATAACCATGAATTAATTGAATCAAAATAATTGGCTTGAAATGAACGTGGTGGAGTTGAAAACACGTCCAATGAATTTTTAACAAAAACCATTACAAATCCCATCCTAACTTGGATCTCCAATTTCTTGGCCCAAAATGAATTAGATTGTTTTAAAAACAAATGGAATTTTGTTAAAAAGGTCTGAAACACCCTAAGGCTAATCGGGTATGGGCTCGACTCGGTTTGCATAAAACTGACCTGGGTCTGACCGATAGGAAAGGATCAGTCAACTCATTTAGAAAAACAACACTTAGGCCTGGATTTTAATCCAAAAACATTCAGTCAAGGCACTAACCCAAATCTATACCCAACGACCTTAGTTCTCAAGATTTATACTCGCCAAATTATGTTAAAACTAGTGTTAATTCCTCAAATAAGATCGGTCCAAACAGGATTTTAGAAATTGTTTTAAACCTCTCAATCAATCCAAACGCTGTTGCAAAAAGCCCCAACAAAAATCAGTTCAACAGATCTGAAAACTGAATTTTAGTTTTTAAAATCAATCCAAATTCCAAAGTATTGTTTCAAAACCCCACACCAATGGTTCAAAACCTGGGATTTCACTCAGTTAATCAACCCACTCAGCAGTTTCGGTTGGTTTGATGGGCAAAATCAACTATGATTTGATTCAGTTAATCCATAAAATTATGGAGTATGGACATACCTGGTTTTAACGAGGAGATTTTAGATCAGCCTCACCGCCCTTAATCGTTCTGATTCTTCAGAATCCAGTAGCACACAGGGCATGAACCAGCTGTATTCTGGATTTTTCCTTTCACAAATTTGGCTGGAAATAAAACTTTATAGATAGAAATTCTGGGTTTTAATCTTCGAATAAAATCAGCCCAAATAATATTTAAAACTGCTTTTCTTCCTTCAATTATCACAACTGAAAACAAAATTTATCAGAATATTTTCACCTCAAATCAGTTGTAAACGCTGTTTAAAATTCCTCACACACACGTTTCAGATTCAACGTGTTACCCAGCGTGATGCGGGAGCAACGCCTGCAACTAGGCAGGAAGATAGAATCGTCTACAACTAGGCAGAAGAAAGATAAAAGAGAGAATCGAAAGGCTATGCCTTCAATATGTGTTTATTGAATATCCATCGTGTGTTTCATCTCTATTACATCCATAGGTATTTATAGGAAAACATTAACTCGAAAATAACATAAAAATCTAAAACGGGAAAGCCACCGACCTGGCCTCCTTACTAAACTAGGACTATCCAAATGGAAACTAACTAAAATTAGGAGATTAAAATCCCAAACGAAAATAACAAACTTATTCTACTCAAACTTGCTAAATAAAATAAATATAAATAAAGAAAATAAAAATAGAAGTGGATCTGTGGGGATCGTCCATGTTCGTGTCCAACATTAGTCCTCCGGTCTTGAAAAGAACTCGTGATCGAGTTGAAATCAGCAAAATCACAAGGTACCAAACAGAGATGAAGACCAAGTCCAAAAATGTGAATGATGAAGCTTGGAACTGCAAAATCTTCAATGCACGGATGATGAGATCTTTCGTTTTGCGGGACGAAGAAGTCAGCAAACGCATATGTGCTCAATCGAGGGCGAAACAATTTTGTAAAGAAGGGATCTTCAAACTGCACTGGGGAGATAGCACGGTCCTGATGGTGTGTCGGACACGGCTCCAAAGGGAGGACATAAGACGGGCATGATAAGGTACGAATAACGATAGATGAATTCTCGGTATCCGTAATGGGACCAGGTTTGGGTAATGGAGATGGTTGGGTAATTTGCGGTGGCGGAGGATCGACACATGTTGGTTGTATCGACTATGGCGCCAGCAACACAACTGGCTTTGTCTCCAACACAGGTAATGTCTGTGGGGTCACGACTTTTGGAGAAGCAGACGGGAACACTGAGTCCGACTCCAGGGCAGGCACAAACTTTGATGGGGATTCTAGAGGAGTCGGTACACATCTCGATGAAGAGGGCACGCATTTCGAGTTCTTGTTCACCTTCGTCGGGCCTCCATATTTTCTGCCAAGTAATATTTCTCTAAACTCTTGGAAAAATTCTTGAAATTCTAATCGCAATTCAGAGAAAATTTCAAATTTAAATTCGTTAAACACAGTTTGGCTGATAAATGATCATCTTTATTGTTGGAAGCTATCGGGCTTGCGTGTTGTGGGCGATCAGATCGAGGTGTCACAGAGTCCAAGAAATGACGGTTGGAGTGGGGAAAATGTTTAATGGATGGGTGAGGTGGGACCCAATGGTAAGACATGGAAATAGATGTAGTCAAAGGGGAGACATAGCTGGTCAAAGGGGTCTACCAGTGGTCAACTGGAGAAGGTGGGGGCCACAGATGGGAAAGGGCGTAGGCGACTAGAAAAGGTATTAGGGTGGGTCAAAAGGGACAAAGTGGGACAAAAGATCGGGTCACACACGTGAGGGTTCTTTACACGTGTGAGTTGTGACTAAAGGGAAGGCTTTTGGCACGTGGGGATTTTAAAGGAGAGAATCGATTTAAGGTGTGACGAATGGAAGAGGGGCATGCGATTGCGGTTAAAAAAAGAAAATGGGAAAAGAAAGAAAGGGAGAAGAAAACAGAGAGGGCGGCGGAAATGGGAAAGAGAAAAAGAAGGGGTTTCGCAGAAGAGGATTGGAGGAGGCGGCGAAAGGCTAGGGATTCGCTAGAGGATTTGCAGAGGGGATCGTGGAAGAAGAAAGGAGGACGAAGAAGGCTAGTACCTGGCTGGAGGGGTTGCGGAGGTCTGCTGGCTGCAAGAGGAGAGAGATCGGGTAGTAGCAGAAGTAATGCAAGTGGCTGGTGAAAATAGAATGGAGGGTGGAAGCTGTAGCAGAGGCGAAGCGACGGAAACAGAAGAGAGAAGGTTGTGGCTCAGCTCCTGGGCTTAGGCGAAAGCAAGGCGAAGGAGAATTCGAAGAAGCTTGCAAACAGGTATGTGCTTGTTGTGGCTTTTTTTTTTTTTTTGGTTGGGCTAAAGGGGAGGGGAAACCACAATCGTCCCTTATAATGCAGGGGCATGTCTCTGAATAGGAATGTCTCTATATAACAGGGATACAGAGAAACTCAGCTCGGAACCAATTGATGCGGGAGCAACGCCTACAACTAGACAGGAAGATAGAATCGTCTGCAACTAGGCAGAAGTAGGAGAAGAAAGATAAAAGAGAGAACCAAAAGGCTATGCCTTCAATATATGTTTATTGAATATCCATCATGTGTTTCATCTCTATTACATCCATAGGTATTTATAGGAAAACACTAACTCAAGAATAGCATAAGAATCTAAAACGGGAAAGCTACCGACTTGCCCTCCTTACTAAACTAGGACTCTATCCAAACGGAAACTAACTAAAATTAGGAGATTAAAATCCCAAACGAAAACAATCCTATTCTACTAAAACTTGCTAACTAGAATAAATATAAACAAAGAAAATAAAAGTAGAAGTGGATATGTGGGGATCGTCCGTGTCCGTGTCCGTGTCCTAAATCACAGCGAGTCGACGTGTAACGACCCGACCCTACCATTCCCAAGTGTGATATTGTCTGCTTTGGGCCCCACGTGGACCCGCACGGTTTTGTTTTTGGGCCCTGGCCCATATGGCTAGGCCTAAAAGGCCTCACACAAGGGAGGGGGGACTTCTCTCATATAAACTCCCACCCCACCCACCTCACAATCGATGTGGGACTTTTTGAGGTGGATGGTGGATGTTACACGAGGTGACTCGGGTTAATTAAAATATCAGAGGTCAAGCTGAGTTCACGGGTTTAATCAACTGTAAAAGAACCTGATTCAATTAATCCAAAACTTTTGAGTTTTGGGATTACCTAGTTCTAATAGGGGATTTTTGAAGCAACCCCAAATGTTCCCGACTTGGTAGGAATTCAGCAACAATCTGTTGCTTGCTTGCCTAGCACTCTGGGTGGCTTGGGCCCTCAATGCACTTGGTTGGAAAACAATAATAGTTTTTATTTCTCTAATATGGTCTTCCAATTATTCATTACACACCTCAATATATAGAAAAAAAAAAAAAACCAAAAACCTTGCATAGATGGGTCGACCCTCATCTTGCATATCAAAGTAAACTTCCAAAAATAAAACTAATCCCAAGTAAACTAAAATCAGCCAACGTGGTGGCTGATTTTCCATTCCCACCAGGTGTCCCAATTTAAGTAGATTTGGGATTCTCAAATCTTTCAATGATGCATTAGTTGTCTAGGCCCACTAGGAATCATGCCTGGGATTATTTCCAATTTGAATTGTATTTCCATTGCTTCATTCGTCTGGCTTAGTCATGTGGAGGACTGGTTGAGTGCTGGGCCTGAGTTGCTGGGCTTTTGGCCCATATAAAGGGTCCACTTTTCCAAATTTGCAATTAGAAACCCAGACTGGTGAATTTGCTAATGCACTTGCCTGGATCGAAAATAAAATTTTGTTCATGCCCGTTGATGTCCGCATCACATCAAGCGAGAATATAGCTAAGGTGGTCAAAATTTATTGGCACTAAATAAATTTTTCTTGTAGCAACAGATGATCTACATTCATTCTTGAGAAGAATAAAACCCTCTTGAACTTTTTATTTCTTTTGGCTAGATGGTACAAAATAACTATATCCTGACTGAACATAATATTAATAACCAATATGACACCCAAAAGGGGAGAAAAAACATTAAGAGCAAATTTGTTAGAGCAAGTTTCCCGATTTACAGTTTCAGGTTACACAACTTTAAAAATCAACAAGACATGATGAGAAAATAACATTTGTCACCCCTATACACTTTATGGGCATTGATAAGGCCCACCAAACCTGGATTTGATGATGAAATGGTAAGAGTGCATGTAGTTCAACATTTTATGCCTTATTGATTCTCATCAGTATGTGCTTAACAAACATAAAGAAATAAAGTTTCATAAATAAAGGCATGTTTGTTTAAACAAACCTGGAGTGACGAACAGGAGGAAAGTTCATTTGGTAGCTCTTGGATTGAATTCCTAGAGAGATCAAGCTTTACAATCTCACCTAATTCGCACATCAATGGTGGAACATTACTCAAGCCTAATCCAGTGAAAGAAAGTTCCTGCGAATTAAAAATCTAAAGGCATAGATAAGATCTAATTGTAAATGCCACAATGATATACACATGAAAGGGTGTAGCAAAAGATAGACCTTTGAAGAGATTGACAATCGAGTTGCCATGGCAATATGATTGTCTTTTAAAGTAGTGTTAGCAGATCCAGACGCTGCAGGAGACATGTTATTACTTATTTAGAAAATTAGTGTCCTATAATCAGTATAATAACAACGTCACTTCAAATATTATAACTTAATTTAGAAAATATAAAATCTCATTCCCTCTCCCAAAAAAAATATTATATATATATAAGAAAAAAGAACAGAACTTTGAAGATCAAGACAATAATGCTTGAAAAGAAGTTTAGAGGTCCTAAAAGAAGCAACAATGGAGCGGAACTAATAAAGAAGATTCGTAACTGAAAAAAAAAAAAACCTCAACAAATGGGCCAAATTGTTACCTAATGCAATAATAACTGCAGCATAATTAAAAAAACCAGGCATCCTCTTCAATAATAGATATGAAAAGATAAAAATATATTTTCAAAAAAAAAAAAAGATAAAAAAATCCAAATCGTATGCTCTCCCTACACAGTGATGAAGATAGCAAAAACAATTGTGACATCAATTTTAAGATTCGGATATATATATATTATATATATATATATATATAGCCTTTGATTGAGGCAAATGGGACAGTAAATTAGCCAATTTAGGCTCCAAATTGGCGAACCTAATGCATGTGGATCCACCAATAATTATAGGACCCACATGGACCTGACTAGCACGAGCAATAGTCAACTCGGCCGTACAAGCCAATCGAGTTTAAGCCGTGCAATTCCCCCGAGTCAGGATGCGATCGGCCAAAATCTCAGCAAATTAACATGTGCACGGTGCCCTAACTCAACTGCCAAAAATCAGTAATCACACTCAGCAAACGCCAACTCAGACCATCATACCGAGTTTCGGTCAAGTCTGCACTGAGCTGAGCAAACCATCTCAGGACCATGCTTTCTACAGTGTTCTACCACATTTCAGCCGAGTCAAAGCATTTTAAAGCCCCCGTTTTTCAGAGCTGAGTCACACAACTCATCAGCCCACTCACCGTGCTGGGACATCCACAATGTGAAAGGCAAAATTCTCAGCCAGCTAAGTCAGCACTAACCGAGTCAGAAAAGCAGCCAATCAACAAACTGTGAGCAGCTGCACACCGAGTCAAGGCAGTGTTTTCACTGAGTTAAACATACAACGTCAGCACCTCATTTGCATTGAGTCAACAACATCTCATTTTGAACCGAGGAAAACCAATAGCAATTGCAGCCACTGCAACTCAGGAGCGTCCCAGGCCTACCAAGGCATTCAGCAGCCCCTCTGTTGTTTTTTTATTTAATAACTAGCTGAGTCAACTCTGATTTCTCAGTGTTTTTATCAGCTGATTCAGTGTTTGGGAGGCAAAAACTTAGCAGAAGCATAGGCTTGCAGGAACAACTCAGACCAAGCAGGACATGGGAAGTGCCCAGCCGTGCACTCAGTTGGAACAAGCAGAAAATATCAGTTTTTTTACTGAATCAGTCCCTTGAAAAACCAAGCAGGACGTGGGAAGTGCCCAGCTGTGCACTCAATTGGAACAAGCAGAAAAAATCAATTTTTTTTACCACGTCGGCCCCTTGAAAAACCAAGTAGGGACGTGGTCGCCTCCCAGCCATGCACTCAACACCGAGTTTGTTTTTTTAATATTAATTTTTTATTTTTGAGAAATGGCCTCGGTAACTGAGTCAAGGAGAAAATCTATATAAGGGTGGGTTGGACAGAGGAAGGAAGAAAAATTGGAGAAGAAGAAAATCTGAGAGAAAAAGGAAGGAACTCCAAGTGAGTTTGTACAGCTTTGAGCCGAAGTCCAAGTCGGGACATTTGAGTCCGAGCCGAGACATTTCAAGTACAAGTCAGGACGACTCGAGTCCGAGTCGAGACAGTTCAACTCTGAGTCGAGACGATTCGAGTCCAAATTGGGATGGGGTAACTGAGAGGGAAAGTCGAGTTATCCCTTGTATTTGTAAGTGGTTACTGAATCGATACTAGTATTATTCAGTGTTGATGGAATCAAACTAGATTTCCTTGCGTGCTTTAAATTAGTTTCATTTTTCCAAATGCAACTCGTATATTTGTTTTTTTCCAATCACGCGTACTAGAACTTCAGGACCACTTGTTCCTCGAGGAGTGCATGCAACATTCCTCTTGGATGGGAGCACATCTGGTCGACACCGGGTACGTCTCCATATTGCATGTGTGGTTCGTTAGATAGTTTAATTGCATTGCTATCTCGGGCTACAACAATTGGTACCAGAGTTGCCTGTAGCACCTTTGGTACATCACCACATCGGATGGAAGTTCGAGTGGTTCGACATCACCCTTTGTGCGTCCAATTCACAACTCAAATTGGGCTACATCAGATTGGTGTCAGAGCTCTATTTGGAAGTGGGTTGCAACAGTTGGTATTAGAGCCTATTGTGCGTCCAATCACAAATTGGGTTGCATCAGATTCAAATTCCAAAATCTAAAATACCCATTGGACAATATCAAATTGTGTTCCATTTTGGTTATCATTGAAAAACTAAGATATATCCTACATTACTATGCTTGAAAATTTTGAGATGAAAAAAAAGACCACCCATGAGATCACTAAATTCACCATAAATATTGAATCATCCCACTCAGATCCCATAATGCTGGGATGCAAGCTTGTGATCATCCTAACAAAAGAACTAAAAGACTGCTCACTACCATTTGAAATACTGAGAAAAGAACGAGGAGAATTTTGGAGAGCATCCTCAATGTGAGAGGTATTTATAAAGGTAAGAAAAGTATGGTTATCTTAGGTAGGGCTTCATTGATCCAGTCAAGATGTTTATGGAAGGTCCCTTATTTTATTTTATTTTTATGACCGAAGGTGTCTAGGTGTATGGTAATATGTAGTGCACAAGTGATCATTTTATGTTGCAAGGATCAAATCATTGACATGGTGACAAAATGAGAGAAGGGAAGGAGAGCGTGTACCTGGGAAGCATTATGTTGGAATCACCGGGGGAGGGAGTGGTGAAGAGGGGAGAGGGGGTGCAAGACTGACAGTAGAGGGGGGCAAAGGGTGATCAACATGAGGCAACAACTGTGAGAGGAGGGGGCTTCAATCATGCTGTTTGTAGCTAATATCCCAGATTTGACTAAAAAAAGCTCACAAGGTTTCTTCAAGCACTGGGGGATCATCAGAGATGTTTCTGTCCCAAAGAAAAAGGAAAAAATGGGGAGAGTTTTTGCATTTGTCAGAATGGCCAACGAACTTCAGGCAGAGAGAGGTGTCAAGGGCCTCAATGGGGTCCCTACTCGAGGGTAGAAGACTGCAAGTAAACCCTGCTCATTTTGGTAGAGACCAAAAGACCTCTCTTCCAGAAATGGAAATCGTTGGAGATGAGGTGCATAAGGATATAGATAAAGGCTTTAACATCTCAAAAGGTAAAGAGAAGGTAGTGGAAGGAAAAAGATGGGCGGATGTGGTGGGTGAGTCGTTTGAGATCGGCGGAAGGGCAAAAAATTAGGGGTCAAAGGGCCCTCACCTAAACACCCGTTCAATTGATTTGATGGTTGAATCAAATGATGAAGGATAAACTAGAGAATGACTTCAAGATCTCCGGTGGTTTGCTTGTAAGGCCGAATTTAGCATAGAATATATGGAGTTTTGAGTTACTTCAAGTTGAAGATAAAAAAAGCTTACTAAAGCTTGGTTTGATTTGCAATTGGAGTCAAGTGTATTCTCCTTTGGTGTTCAAGTTCCTTTTTTTCGATTAGTTTTGGTTTGATTGAATCAAGTGCATAGTTTGTTGTTGATTCTGTTGGTTCTTAGACAAGTGCATTGCTAAGACCAATCAGCCATTCCTTGAGTTGTGTTTCGGCTTGAATATCAAGGATTCTAATCACTCAATTTCGGCCAACAAGTGGCTGTCTAAACCATGCATTGCAGCCAGCCAAGTGACCAAATTTGAGGTGCTGTTTGCAGCCTGCAAAGGGACTGCATATCAGTCTGTTTCAGCAAGCAAAGGGGCTGTTTTTCTATCATTCAATCTCAACCATTGAGAGCTGGCTAGCATCCAGATTTGGACTCGCAAGTGGCTGGTTTTTAAACTCTGTTTGGAGGCTGAAAGGAGACTGGTTTTCAGCCAGAAACTGGGTTGAGTTTCAGCCATTAAGGAACCGTTTAAAACCATACTGATTTCAGCCAGCCATCGGACTGCTTTGAGGAATACAGCTCTCAGTTGTAAGGGACTATTTTATACATACAGTTTGGGGGCAGCAAAGGTGCTGTTTTAAGCACCCAATTCCAAACAGCAAAGAACTGTTTCTAAGCATCCAATTTTCAGCCAGTAAAGGACTGATTTCAGATGTTGCTTCAGCAAGCAAACAGCTGCATAGCAGTCCGTTTTTGGGGCAGCAAGAGGCTGCTTAAAGCACTAATTTCGGATCAGTAGAAGGTCAATTTCCAAGTATCCAAACAGGGCAGCCAACGGTTATTATACTGCCATACATTCGGTCGAATATCATTTGGTTTGGGAAATTATTTTGATTTAATCAGCCACGCTAGTCTAAATTGGATTTATTTTACCTAAGGGTTGTGTGTTAGCATCCTATTTGACTCTAACCAATCCCGGGTGTCACCGATTTGGATTTATTATTTCATTGTGGTCTAAGGCTGGGTCCCCTACCCCACCTAGTCTACATCAGTATATATGGTCAAAAAATTTCATTTGTGCAAGGGATAAAAGACCGGTCTCTCTAGGAGGAACAAAGATCTGTTGTTTAGAACTGCGTATTTTTCACATTATTCAAATAATAAATGAAAATATTGTGATGAGAATTTGAAAATTCATATATAGACATGCCCTCTAAATACCTAATAGTTTCACTTCAATAGAGCCTTAAATTTCTTCATTAACTTCTTGTAACTTTGTTTTTTTTTTTTTTTTCCTTTTTTCTAATCCGTTGCTCAATTTCTCTCTCTTGTACTAGGATTTCTTGCATGATTGCTTCTTTTTTAAATAAAATTCCTTTTGTCACTATCACAAAAAAAAAAGGGTCAATTAATACATGTTTCTTACACTATCCGTTTGACACAATAAATTTATCGTGTATTTTTTCCTTAGTTTCTTCGCATCTATATCTTTTTTTTTTTCAACTCTTAAGGCATTTGAAATCTTCTTTTGATAACAAAATCCTTATTCTAATAATGGACATATAAGCATTGAGATCTAAATTGATGCAATTGGGGCATATGTCAAATTTTGTCTCTTTTAGTGTTTTGTTTGTGATGCGGCGTATTCTATCCCATGTGCAAGTTGCTTTCCCATGTTGCTATTTTCGTTTTTTTAGTAAGGGTAGTTTTGTCACATTGTTGTTTTTTATTTATTTTAAGTAAGATAGACTCTTTATAAAGCCTTGAGGCAAACTTACGATTGATGAAATAAAATAGAAACTTCTTCCGCAAAGCCTTGTGTGCGACGGTAGTCTTGGTGGAATCCAAGGGAGATTTGAAGCTGCTTCTTCTTCCAGGTACGAGTACATCCCTTCTTCCCTTCTTCTTCCCCCATCCTCTTTGTTTTCCTTTTGATTTCACAAACCCAACCCTTTTTCCGCCATAGCCAAAACTCCCCTCTTTCCCATCCTATCATCACCAGACCCTTCCCCAAACACCTTTACTGTTTTCGCCCCTCTCCAAATCCCTTTCCCCTACTGTCGCGCCTCCCTAAACTCCATCTACACCTTTCCTTACCCTTAGATAGGCCTCCCACAGTCTCTGTTAGCCCTTTTTGGGTCTTTTCCCTTCACCGATACCCTTAAGAACCCACACAGCCCTCATCCTTAGCCCTCTACACCTGCCGTAAGCCTCTTTAGACCCTTCTTTTCTCTACCAACAACCCATACAGTCCCAAAACTGCTGCTGTCCCATTCTCTTTAGCCTTTCTTAACTTTCTTTTACATCTGTCCTGTGTTTCCAGCCACCATACTGCTGTCCTAAACCCTTTGGATTACTTGGCCCAAACAGTCATTGCTGCCCCTTCCCTTGTGTCCCCTTTACTGCTGTTCTGCACCTTTTCACCCCTACATCTTTATTCTAAACCTTTCTTAGGCCATATACTGCTGTTCTACTCTACTTTGAAGCCTAATAACCAGATTTGAATCCTATTTGATGTTGGTTTTATGTGTTTGCGAGATATGTTAAGCCCCTTTGTTTTGAAAGGCCTTCTATTTTTGAGCTATAACTTGATTTGGATTAAATATAATTTGTTTATATTGAATTCCTAGAATTTCATGTTTGTTTGTGGTAGATTTTATTATTCTGAATTGCAATTATTAATTTAGATTTTAATTTCAGCCCCCATACTTTTGATTCATATTGATTTCTTGTCATATTATACTTGCATTTAGGCATTTAGGGATCCCTTTAGCCTGTCCTGCGTCAGTTTGTTTTGCAATATAGTTCTACCATACTACAGCATGAAGGTTGTTTTCTTGTCCTTTTCTTGATGTACTATTCTTATTAGAATAATGAAATAATTATTGCCAACATTTCAAAAAAATTGTGATGCACAAAAGTAGAGAGAGACCTACACATGAAACAATGTGGATTCATACATGAATCAAGCTTTCCTATTATGTGTGTATGTGTGCGTTTTTGTTGTCTACCCCACCCCCCACCCTGTCTTTTCTTCTTGGTGGAAATGATACTCTTCCTACAATTCTGTTTAAACATAATTGGGTATCAAAATAAATAAGAAGCTACTCGTAAGAGTGAATCATGTCTATAATGAAAAAGAAAAATTCAAGAAAAAGTGATTTTTGGGGTTCTCATGGGTCATCATCATGAAAGCCACTTATTCCATATATTTGGAGTCGGCTTTTTTAGTTCTTCTCTTCCATTCTATTCTATCAAAAAACATCCTTCTGTTACTCTACAATCTAACAAATCTTTTTTTTATCCCTTCCATCTAAGTCTTTAAAGGTCTACCTCTTATTCTTGTTCCTTCTACTTTTATCGTATCAACTTTCCTTACATGGGTTGTTTCTGGTCTCCTATGCACATGTTCAAACCACCTTAAGAGGCTTTCCCTCATTTTCTCACCTATTGGGATGCTCTAAAGGTATCTTTTTTTATCCCTTCCATCTAAGTCTTTAAAGGTCTACCTCTTATTCTTGTTCCTTCTACTTTTATCGTATCAACTTTCCTTACATGGGTTGTTTTTGGTCTCCTATGCACATGTTCAAACCACCTTAAGAGGCTTTCCCTCGTTTTCTCACCTATTGGGGATGCTCTAAAGGTATCTTTAATGCTTTCATTTATAATTCTATCTTTTAAAGTCACTCTACTCATCCATCTTAGTTTGCGCATTTCCATCACTATTACCTTATCCACTTGTTTTTTTTCTTTTTAATTGCCCAACACTAGGCTCCGTACAACATACTCGGCCCCAATATTTGCTTTATAGAATCTCCCTTTAATCTATAGGGTATTCTTTTATCACATTGCACTCCAGTAGCTTGTCTACATTTGACCTATTTTGCACCCATCCTATTAGTTATATCTAGATCTATTCCTCAATTTGTTTCCATAGTTACACCTAAGTATCTAAATTGATCGCTACGAGAAACGAAGTTGCTTCCAATTTTTATCAATTCTTCTATGCTTCCTAAGCAACTAAAGTTTCATATACTTAGTCTTGGTACTACTATTTGTTCATCCATTCGTCTCCAAAGCGTTCTTCATAATTCCAAATTCACATTTGTTTTACGTTTGGTTTCATTGATTAATACTATATTATCTGCAAAGAACATACACCATGGCACCAAGTCTTTTAGATCCATTGTTAGGTAATCTATAACTAATACAAACAGATACAGACTTAAAGTTAATCCTTGATGAAGTCCAACTTTGACTAAGAATTTCCCGGTCTCCCCACATATCGTCCTAACCAAGGTTGTCAAAAACGTATCGTATCGTGAATCGTGAATCGTAAATCGTAGAATCATAAGGTTCATTTCATCTTATTCAACGCCATTTTTTCTATTTTTCTATTTTGTTTACCAATCCTAGATTTGCTTCTACTTCACTATGTTTATCACGCTCCTTTTTCCATATTTAATAAATCTCTAGTACCTTTCCCATCTATCTCTTATTTTTTTTATCTTCGATTAAAACCCCTTTGATTTTCATCCTTTATGCATCTTACATGATCGAATCCCTAGTTCTCATCTCTTTCACCTTGGCAAGCTTGTAAACTTTCCCTTTTTCCCTCTATGATTTCTAATGTTGCATACAACTTCATACCTAGCTTTTCTCATAGATTTGCTTGCAAATCTTTTAGCTATTTTTCTAACTGTCAAAACCTTCTAGTTGCCTCATTTTTTTGCCATTTTTTGAAGTGATACTTCTTTTTATCTATAGCCTCCTGGATTTCAGATTTCCACCTCCATGTTCCTCTATGGACGAGTCTTTTGTTCCCTTTGGACACACCCAAAATTTCCTTTAAATCTCGTGTAATACTACCAACCATTTCATCCCACATAATCATTTCAACTAAAATACTTGTTCCAAACATCTAAAGCTAGAAATTTTTCTTTCAAACTTTTTTATTTTATCTCCTTTCAAGTTCCACCATCTAATTTTTGGAACATTCCACACTACTTTATATATGATTCTACTTTTAATGTACACATCTACCACGAATAGTTTGTGTTGAACTATAAGGCTCCTGGAATAACTTTACAATCCTTGCAAAAGGTCCTTGCCTTGAATCTTCAAAAAAAAAAAAATCATCTATTTCGGATCTACATCATCCACTTTTAAGAGTCATGAGGTGTTCATCTCTCTTATGGGAAAAGGTATTAGCTATTACTAAATCAAATGTCATCCCAAAATTTAGAATCATTTCGTCCATTTCGTTCCTTTCTCCATAACTATCCATGAATGCTAACCAAAAGGGGGTTGGCCTGACAGTGAAGAAGCTCCCCTCATGAAGGGAAGTCTTGAGTTCAATTCACGCTCAAACCCCTTTGGGCCAATCCCCATGGGGTTACTCCTCATCACTTGGACCGGAATGCGTGTGTAAGGAGGTGTGCAATGCCCGAAGGATTAGTCGGATAAAGTCCCTTACGGGTGAGAAGCCTGGACACCTTGTGTCATTAAAAAAAACTATCCATGAATGGTTTTATAACCATCATTTTTATCCCGTGTATCCATTTAAGTCCACTCCTATTATTAGAATTTCCCCTACATGTATATTTTGGGTTTCTCATGGATAGTAATACGTTATTGAAGAAAATCATGACGCATCTCCTTAATGTGCATAAAATGTGACGTAGCGGAAGCGGTGCGGGTTTAAAGAAGACTGGTCAAACCCGATAAAATCAAGTCAAACAGTCAAATTGGTCAAATGGATGGGTCCCAGGGTTTAAGGTATGACTTTGGTCAAAGGAGTGGGTATGAATGGAAAGGGATAGTTTGGCGATTAAAAGGAAAAAGTTGAGAGCAAGAATGGAAGATGGAAAAGAATTAGTAGGTCGGTAAAAAAGAGGAAGATGAGGGGTATTTATGTAAAGGGAAATTGATGCATGGATCAATGGGACAAGAAAAGGTGTAGGGAACCGATGGCTTTCTTGGGTTTGATGTGGATGGTTGGGAATAGCACAATGAAATGAATAAAGAAATAAAGAAGGGTTGTGTGACTATTTGGTTAAACGATGGAGAGGAGATGATGGCTTTGAGAAGTGGTAGCAACAGGTAAGAAGTAGAGAAGGTTAGGACATTGGTGACTTGGAGACGATGAAGGGAAACGGGCGGAAAGGGTGTGCAGGCTGTACCTGGGCTGGCTGTTTGGAGAAGATGAAGAAGCAGCGGCGATGGTAATTGGTTTTGGGATAAAGCCCAGATCCGGCGACGATGCAGGAAAAAGATGTGGAGCGATGGGAGTCTCGCCTAGGATAAAGCCCAGGTTCAGCGACGAAGTTGAGAGTAATCGGCTGGAACTTGGCCAGTGTTTGACGAATCGTCTGCAACTTGGGCAGAATGTAGGAGAAGATAGAAGATGCAACGAGATAATAAATCAAATAATGTTCCGTATTATTCCATAAAGAGAGTGAGTCTCTTGCCATTACATGTATGGTTTATATAATAAAACACTAAGCTAATAATGGTAAGAATCCTAAACCAGCATGAACACTGACCGACTTTCCTAGAACAACTCAAAACGAAATTAACAAGTCTAATCCTAGTAGAAAACTGATATTAAATAAAAATTAATTAAATAATTAAAATTGAAGGTGGGGTCCACTTGATATCTGGGCCACTGTCCTACATCAGAATCTTCATATATCAGCTAACAATGACACCGACTCTTACCCATTTAGGGGATTCAAATTCTCCAATTTTTTTATTGTTCCTTTTTTGGACTCTAGCTTTCACTCCAAACTTTGTGGCCACCTTGTATCATGCTTTTCTTTTATCCATTTTAGCCTAAAAAAAAACAGACCTGACTTTTGGGGTTCATCAGCATTACAGCAGCCACTAATCCAATCTATCTAGGGCTGGATTTCTAAGTTCCACTACTCCACTTTATCCTACCATTTTATTAAAAGACCATATCCTGCATTACCCCCACAATCCATCATATCCTTCTTAATCCCTTTGATCCAAGTTTTTATGGCCTCCCTCTCCTCTCCTACTAACAACTTCTCAAATTTTCAAACAAGTCTTGTACTTGATCTTCTATATAATGTTGGAAACACTTTAAACAAATTCCCTTTATTTTCTCATATATTAGAGCAATTTCTAGGTATCTAAGTGGACATTTATAATTTAATCTTTCAATGATAGTGCACTTATCCATCTTAAAATATGCATCTTTTTTACCATTACCTTTCTACTTGTCTGTTTCTTTTTTTTTTTTGAGCAACAAATAATAGAATAAATTATACCAATAAAAAAAGATATGTAGATGGAACGGCATTGATGGGTCTAAAAGGCTTAAACCCAAAGTATGCCAACTACTTGTCTTTTCTTTATTGCCCAAGATTCCATTCCACAATGCATTTCGACTTGATAGTTATCTTTTAGAGTAACCCCTTAATCAAAATGGAACTCTTTTATCATAAAGTGTTCCATTGGCTTGCCTACACCCAGCCCACCTTGATTCCATCCTACTAGCTATATCTAAATATCACAACATCATATCAAAACATTCCCAATTTTAATTAGTTCCTCCCCTTTATTCTCCATTGCACTAAAGTCACATTTGATATATTTTGCATTTATTCTACTAATTTTCAAATTGTTCATCTCTAAAGCTTTCTCCTCAATTCTAATTCCTATTTAGTTTTTTCTTGTTAACCAATTAATACTATATCAAATAGCAGCACTGCAGCATTTCACCTCTATTTCATCTCTTCCTCTCGTGTTCTTCAACTAGCAACACTTCTGCACTTTACCTCTATTTCCTCCCTTCCCCTCTCATGTTCCTCTTCCTCCACCCTTTTTTCTATTATCAACTTCTTCTCCATCTAGCAAGACATGTTGATCTCCATATACCTCAAAAAAATACTCAAAAAATGAAAGACAATTGTCAATGTAACCACGTATATTCACCCCAAACCAAGCAAGCAAAACTCGACCATTATACCCTAATGTGTCCATGGATTACTATGACCACATTGAGTAAAGGAAGCTTCAAAGTGTCACAAATGTTAAAGAACTGGTTATCAAATATAAAACTAAAGATAGAAATGAACTTGCCTTCTTCATCATTAGAGAGTCTACTTTGTAGATACTTTAATAAAGTGGGTGTAGGTCCTGAAACCAATGAGCTGTGGAAAAAAAAAAAATCATAGGAAATCAATCCAACACTAGAATCGCCAATAAATGATCAAGCACTTTGATATTGTTAATTTCAACATCACACCTTCGAAGAGTTCGGATGGGATTCCCACTAAGTAAAAGCTTTCTAAGAGTAGTCATCGTTCCTGGAACATGATTGGTATAATCAGTAATGCAATAGTAATATATATTGCAAACGCACTACATAATCCATGCCATATTGGTGAAAGTACCATCACAGACTCAAAACACATCAATATTCCCACATTACAAATTTAGAATCATTTTGAAAAATACAAAGTTCTGATACAATAAATGAATACACACACAATATCAAGGAGATCATCATGGAATCTAGAAAAAAAGGTGAGCAAAATTAAAAGTTTGAAGAACATTCCATGTCACAAGTAGCAAGAAAGTACAAATATGATATTTGAAATCGTCCCTATGCAAGCAACAACTATAGAGGGGAAATTTGGCTGAACTAAATGCATTAAATTGAATCCAAATGCAACACCAACTTTAAAGAAAAAAAATCCCATCAATAAATGATTATATATGTGTTTGAATGGTAAAAGATCCCAGTATGGTAAATTGCACCAATGCAAAGAACAAAAACAATAAAAATCCCTATATTAGTTAGAGTGGGGAAAAAATTTGCATCTTTAATCAACAAGTCTCAGCTAGATACAACAGATTTTGCAAGTAATGACATTGAAAACAGAACCAATTACAGCTTAAAAAAAATACTCCATTAAATGCAATAAAATTTTCATTCGGTGACCATGACAAAGATTTCAATTAAATTTACCAAAAATTTCTAACATAAGGAACACCATACCCATCTCAGGTGGTAGCCCAGATAATGAATTGTTTGACAAATCAAGGACAGATAGACGCAACTTGCACGCCTCAACTGGAAACTCTTTCATCTGCACGCATTATAGGATAATCAGCAAAAGTACTGCAACATAGTGAATACTGTCTGCATTAAGTACTGGAAAAAGAGAAGGAATCATATGATGTAAGTAGCAGATAAATTTTGTCATGAATATTAAAAAAAGCACAAACAGTTAAACAAATTTCACCTTGTTTTAAAGATCAGGATCCAACAGAAACAATGTGGACATAACAAGAAGCCATCATTCTAAGAATGTGAAGAAATTCAATTGTAGCACTTGCTGAGGCTTGAGAATATAAATCCACTCACAAATTTTGGGATTCAAACCAACTCATATGATGAGCTCATAAACCCTATTGTTTTTTTTAGCAGTAACAAAAAAAAAAGATTTTATTAAAAGAGAAGAACAAATACAAAAAGAGAAAAAGAAAGAGGGGCTAAAAGGATTAGGCCCATACAATAAGAAAAGAAAGATATCAAAGTGCAACAAAAGTACATCAAAATGAGAGCAAGAAATGCTAGAATCTTTGAGGGTGAAACATCAAATGAAAATGAGCTCTTCCAAGTCGCCAAATGGAGACTCTGCATTTGGCTACTGGCTGACACTAAGTTTTCGGGTCTCAAATTAAGTGACCTCCTATCGTCCTGGGAAGGCTGCATGAGTTGTTACAGGAGAAAAGTGAAGTCGGAGGAGAAATAGGTGCCACCAGAACAGTGTCATGAAATTTTATGTAGATGGAGCAGCTAGGGGAAAACTGGGGCCAACTGGGATAGGCGGTGTATTAAGGAACTATTGGGGTGAAACCGTGAAACCTTTGTCATGTTCAATGAGTCAGTGGGACCCAAGGATTCAAATGGGGCGGAAATCCAAGTATTAGGAGAGCTTTGGCCATTTGGAAAGCTCATGGGTAAAGTAAACTGGTTATCGAAGGGGATTCGATAAATGCATTCAAGTGGGCAAAGGGTTTAAGGCACCCCCCATGGAAAATTATCAACGTGGTAAGGAAGGTTAGAGAATTGGCGGAAGGGATGGACACATCTTTCGCTAAGATCGGTCATTTAGCTAATGAAGTAGCAGACTATTTTGCCAAGTTAGGAGTCGGCAATCATTTCGCGGGAGTCTTTTTCTTATGATTTTCTTTGTTGTTTTTGTACATTTGTTTTGTTTTCTTCTTGTTGTTTTTTTGGTCTTTGTGGTCTAATTCTTTTAGACCCTTCTCTTTGTTCATGTACCCGCATTCCTTTTTTGTTTTAATGAAAGTTTCTTTGTTACTGTTCAAAAAAAAAGTACATCAAAATGAAATAAGTGCCAAAACACGAACCAAACAACAAAAACTATCCTCCATAGAGCTGAAAGGCGCTTATGACAGAGCCTTCTACGCCACATTTAGCAAAATAGTCTGTCAGCCCATTCGCTAAACGACTAATCTAAGCAAAGAACACCTCGAGACCTGAGGCCAGAGCCCTAACTTCCCTAACTGTGGTAATTATTTTCCATGGGAGTCGCTTCAAGCCTCTAGCCCATGTAATGGCATTTGTCGGATCTCCCTCAATACATAGTTCTTCACCCCCTCAAAACCCGCCCAGATTCTCAAAGCTCTCCTAATACTAAGCAGTTTGCCTCATTTGAGTCCCTAATCCCCATCGACTCTGAAAAAACCAAGGACGATTGACCTAAATTATCTCCAAGGATGCCCCCAATCCCTAGTCGGTCCAAGTTTACCCCCTAGAAGCCCCACCACATTGAATTTCATTTCACCACTCTGAGCTGGGGCCCAATATATCATTTTCTTACGTCTCCAAGACACTCCACTCATACAACCTTCTCACGATGATAAAAGGTCACGTGCTATAAGGTCCTTGAACTCCTTACTGGAAAGAAGCCAAGCACATTAGCATTTTGAAAAAGTTCATTCACCTCTGTGGACTTACCATCAAAAACTCTAAAGTCCTTTCTTTCCAAATAGTCCACGCAACCACACCTAGGATCGTAGTCCAAGCCAACCTCCGCCTAATGTTGAGATTAGGGAGAAACCACAACCCAACAAATCCTCCCAAGTGTTCGGGAGAACCCAAAATGCACCCATCAGACTTTAAAAAAAAAATGACCCCATAAAAACCAGGCAATAGGGGACGTGACAAAGAGATGGTTAATGGATTAGTTTGCTAATCCACAAAGTGAATAGCTGAGGTCATCCTATGGCCCCAACAATCCTCTTCTCCTAAGGTCCAATCTAGTAAGTATTGTCCTTTTCACCCCACATCAGACAAAAGTATGGACCCTAGGAGGAGCTAGGCTATTCCAAACTTGACTCGAGACAGCCGAAGCACCTTTGAGTTCAATTGGGCCAAATCAACCATCAACTTAACCTCGAAGAGCCCAGAGGAGTCGCATGTCCACACCAACTCATCCTCTACCCGAAATCCAGGAAACTCATTTAGCTGACCAATCAACTCATTCAAGCTTTCAATCTCCAAGGTCCCAAGTTCTCTCCTGAAGTCAAAGTGCCAAGGAGACAGATGACCCTCTACCTGATAGACATCCTAGACTAAATCCAATTTGTTCCTTGCTATTCTGTACAATCTAGGGTACCCATCTTTTAGCAATCTATCCCTGATCCATAGGTCCTTCCAAAATCGGGTACAGTTGCCTTTGCCCACTAAGATATGAAGATTTTCTTTATACAAGGAACCTACAACCATTCTTCCTTGGCACACCCTCCACCACCTTCTGAGCATCCCTGAGCCCAACCTTTCCATCCCTTCACCTAATCTCCACCCATTCTTATTTTATATCCCGTATTTAGCTGTAAGCACTCTGACCCGTAAAGCATCCCTCTCTTTACTAAACCTCCAACCCCATTTACAGAGTAGAGCTTCATTCCTAACTTGTAAAGGAACTACCCTTAGACCCCCTTTCCACTTTGGTTTAGTAACCTCCGACCAAGCCACTAAGTGAACCTTCTTTTTCACGTCTTGATAACCTCATAGAAATTTCGAATAAAAGTTTCCATCTTTCTAGCAACGATAATTCAAATAGCGACAAGTAATACAAGGGAAGATTAGCTAATGTTGATTTGAAAACTGTTAACCTACCGCCCATGGAAAGGTATTTCCTACTCCACCCTGCCAGCCTTATCTCCATTTTTTTGATTACCGGGGACCAAAAATTCTTTAATCGAGGGTTACCCCCAACTGGTAAGCCTAAGTAGGTAAAAGGTAACTTTCCTACTCCACATCCCACCTCACACTCCTCCACTCCGACTACTATGAGGGTGCTCTTTCCTAAGTTAATCTGGAGGCCGACACTACCTCAAAACATCGAAGGATTTCTCGATAACCTAGAACCTCTGACCTAATAGGATCACAAAAAAGCAAGGTATTATCCGCGAATTGAAGATGCGTGAGAATCGGACCCCCCGGAGACACCTCAAAATCTTTCATGATTCCTAACTCCCTTACCTTACCAACTAACATGTTCAAACTTCCACCTACCATAGTGAAGATGAAAGGGGAAAGTGGACCCCCCATGTCTCAATCCCCTACTTGCTGTGATGGGTGAAGTCGGGGAACCACTGACCATGACTGAATTCGAAGTCTCCTCTATGCACGCCTTCATCCACCGCCTCCACCTAGGTCCAAAACCCATCCTCTCAAACAGGTAATCGACAAAGGGCTAGTCCATACAATCATATGCTTTCTCCATGTCAATTTTAAATAACAGGCCAAGATTCTTTTCTCTTTGCCTCATATGGACAAGTTCATTAGTGATGATAATACCGTCCAAAATCTGTCTATGTTCAATAAAAGAGCCTTGTGATTCTCCTATCACCTTTGGTAGAACATTTTTAAGTCTCTCCGCTAACACCTTAACCAACAGTTTGTAAATGCTACCAATGAGGCTAATAGGCTGATAATGCGAAAGTTCCGAAGGGCCCTCCCTTTTTGGAATGAGGGTGATAAAAGATTTCATTAACCCCTTGTTAAGCATATCAGAGCCAACCGTGTCCCAACAAGACTTAAAGAAAGTAAATTTAAACCCATCTGGACCTGGAGCCTTGTCACCCTCTAAGTTATCCAAAGCTCCCCTAACTTCATCTAATGTAAACTCCCTCTACAACCAGACCGCCTTCTCTTCGTTAATCCTTGAAAACCCGGGAAGGTTTCAAAACCCACCCGGACCATGCATCTCACGGTTACGGCTGAACCGCCAGTTCAACCGCGGTCCAGTCAGGTTTCTATAACACTGATCCCCACGAATATCTCATGATTTTTGTTTTAAAAAAAAATTGGAACTCTTAATCCACACCAAAATTCTTGTATTAGAATTAACTGAAGAAAAGGAAAAAAAATATCTTTTAAACTCTGTTTCTGTAATGTCTTGTACGAAGCAAATGGTCAGAAAATACACCGATGGTGAGGCACCGAGAAACCAGATGGTGACCATGGCTGCTTGAAAATTGAAAGGTGAAAATGAAGAAGTAGGAAGTGGAGAAAGACGAAAAAGGAAGAAGAAATAAGGAAACGGCTAAAGAGGAAATCGAGAAGGGGAAAATGAAGAAGAAAGAAGGAAAGAGAAATTGAAAAGGGATAATAAAGAGGAAAAGAAGAGGGAATCCCAATTTCGCATGAACATAGACAAGAAATCAGGATTTAGTAGCTCACAATCTTGGGGTTTCCTGTGTTGCAATAGCCAATGGAAAATGATCTAATGAATTTCCCACTTTTCTTGGGCGTCTATCCAACTCCATATGAAACAAGAATTAATAAATTATATTGATATAGAATATGTATTAAGTCGGATCAGGTCGGATTGGTCTTTTAAAGGCCGACATCCAATCCGGGTTTTTTAATTCTTCGACCCAACTCAACCCTAAGATAAAAGATCCTTAACCCAACCCACCTGTTTTCCGGGATGGGTAATGCAGGTCGGGCCAAAACCCAGCTCAAGTTTCATCCCCATGGGAAATTACCCTTCACATACTTGGGTCATTCAATAGGGGCAAACTGAGGTCCAAAAGAACTTGGTCGCTTGTGGTGGAGAAAGTGGAGAAACACTTGGCCAATTGGATGAGGAGCTACTTGTCTTTAGGTGTGAGATTGACTCTTAGATAGTCAGCCTAGCTGATCATCCTTTATACTTTGCCATTTTTTGAGATGCCTCAACAGATAGTGAATAAATTGGAAAAGGCTCCAAATGGATGTCCAAAATTCAAAGTCTCTTGTACCAGTGATATCTGATAAGCCTAAGTTTTAGTATGTCAGAACTCAGGTTAAAGCTCAGACTCTTATTGCTAGGCTTTTTTTGTTACATGATTAGCAGCCATTCCAATAAATTTGCTAGCACAAGGAAAGACTCTGCTAGCTGGTTGAAAACTGTTGTTTGTAATTATTGATTCTTGTTTTTGTTACTCCTGACCTGGGATGTGGGTTCTCCTTTGAAATATTGATGTAAGTCTGTTTGTCTCTGTTGTTAGCTTTTGAGGCTCCCCCATTGTCCTTTCGGCAGTTTTGCTTCTTTGGAATGATACTCTCTCTTATCATCCCAAAAAAAAGCATCTCTTGTACCTTATATGGTACTTTCTTTTCTATAATAGTATTTTGTGAATGCTTCAAAAAAGAGTTTTTTTAATTTAAAATGCAAAATTATTCAATAAGCGCTCCTCTGGATGCCAAGAATTTAAGTCAGGAAGGTCAATTTCAAGGAAATCCACTCCACATTTATTTGGATGTGTCTGGAACCAGTAATTTCAGTCCATGAACTAATTGAGAATCGAACTGAGCAAAATGAATTCGTTACGAACCCAGAATGTACAGACATTAGAGCAAGAATAGATGGCAAAATGGCTAGGGAAACGATAATGAACCAGAAGAACAGAACCAAATTGAAGAAAGCAAACTATAATCAGGAATAATATGCAAGCAAGGTGCTTGACGTTGATTTAAAAAAAAAATTATGATCCACAAGTTTCAGAAACAAGTTTGGTACAGCCAACTCCAAAATGCTGAATTAGTATTCTAACGTGCTGTTCATAGACAAAATGAATAAGTGTGTGTTTTAGCAATCTAAATATCTAAAGACTACAATTTTCAATCTCCAGAAAATCAGAGATTTCAATCCATACATTTGGCAGGCAGTAGATTAGGAGCAAATATGTAGAAAAATAGGATATTCTGAACTAGGGGGGATACCCTGTAAAGTAGATCTCCATCTCCTAAGTCTGTACATTCAGTTTAAACCCCCTCAGACGTTTTCCACTCTGGCAATAACCAATCTCTCCATCTTCTAATGAAAACCAAACAGTAAGATTTTAATCTAAAAGTGACTTTCTCCTAATCTCCTAAATTTAGAATCTCCAATCTCAGAATCTACCAGTTGCCAAAGTCAACCTAAGAACTTTCATTAACAGAAAGCTATGATAAGAAGTGAACAAATAATAAAGTTTTTATAATAAATCCCGGGTAATGATTTTCACACCAGCAACTTTGATAGTTGCACACCATAGTAAAAGGAAATCTCATTATCACCCTTTTAGTCTCCTCCTTGATTTTCTCCATTCTCCGTGTTTTCGTTGTTTCCTATTCTCACATGGTATCATCCAATGCAGCTCCAAGCGGTGTTTGGCAAGATGATCTCTACGTCGATGACACTGGAAATTTCACTAATATCCCCTATGTGGTTAATGCAACTGAAAATTCCACTCATCCTTACTCAATGAGTTCAATCAAACTGTTGTTTCGGATTCACGACGCCGAAGTTTCGATCATGTCGGACAAAGATCCAAAAACACATGATTTCCACTACTCTCAATACCATAGGGTTTGTTGCATCCGTGAGCATGATCGCATTGCTCGCCAGTGGATATTCTTCCCAGCAAAAGGATTCCATATGGCCTTTGATATTGGCTAATTGCATTGTTGTTCTTAGTATGTTGGTTACTTTTGCTTACTCCATTACTTGGTTTTCTTCCCACCCCACCACTTTCGCTAGCATCGTACTAGCGGGGGCAACATTGTGGGTGTCACTGTAGATGTTGAGAATGTCCATACATGTAATCTTCATCGCACATGTAGACAGATTTTTTGTGTGGGTCATGTCCTCGGTTCTTAGACAAATAAATGTTGCTGGTTCAAATGATCAGCCATAGCCAAAACCTTGATTTGTTACTCTCTTTGGGTTGAATCTCATTTCAATTTCATTTTACCAGACTTATGTATTGACGATATTGCAATCACACAATCTGAATTGCCGATGTTGGATGCCTCCTGATAACTAGTAATTTTAACTAGCAGTCTCCCTCCACCCACATGGCCACCTCTCATTGCTTGTTCTTTTACCAATGTTTCTGAGAAAAGAAAGATGGCAACAGGTGTTGTTTGTTTTTACCAAACTTTCCAAGAAAAATGAGAAATGTAGAGACAGTCATTGCATTTTGAAACAGCAGCACAATGCCATTCTACTCCTTTGTCTCAAAGTAACCGTTTTATTTTTTTCTTTTACCATCTCCAACAATTCCTCCTTCCCTTTCACTTTTCTTTTCAGCTTTATCTTACTATACTTCCTCTGCTTTCGGCCCATGGCCTCTATAAAACATGTCAATGTACAAATCACATGAAAATCCAACTCTCTCGACTCCAAAATCATAACTAACATACACCATCCCATTTCAATGGCTAGAGAGGCTGCTAAGACCATCTTCTTCTCTCTTTCCCTCTTCACTCTCTGTTGTTCAGGTCAGTCCAAATTGGCTACAGTTGTGTAAACTTATATTGGTCGAATTCTTCTTGGTTGAATGATGAGCAGAGGGCGAGAAGGTCTAGGAGATGGTGGGTACCTGATACAGGACAACTAATAGGGTAACCCTAAATGCCTAATGTGGTCCCTAAAATTAAAAAAAAGAATGAAAATAATGCACCCTAAAACTAATATGAGCTGAAATTAAAATTAAAATTAACAATCTAACAATCAAATAATATGTTAAGCTGCAAATAACAATGAAATCCAGGAACTCAATGTAGCTAACTCAATATTAATCCAAACAATTAAAATGGATGATGGGTATAGTATGGTATAAGACATGTACGTGTGGAAGTAACTTAAGATGGATACTTAAGTCATGTGGGAACTTAAAAAGGAATTAGGGCAACCATACGATAGATGGAATGTGAAAGGCTTTGGGGCGGAAGACTTGCAAAGGGAAGGGCTTGCGGCAGCCGGGAAGGGGAGGCGGAAGCAAAAGAGCTGGGTGGCGACAGTGAATAGGGCTAGGGAATGGGCTGGCGACAACAGTAATGGCCAGCGAGGGACTGATGCTTGCAAGAAGAAGGTAGTAAGACAGATCTGAGCTACGGAAGAGGGACTGCGGTAGTATGGAGGGTGGGTTATGGAAGGTAGCAACAACAGCAAAGGGAAAAGGAAAGAGAGAAGAAGACAGGAAGAGAAGTACTTGAATAGCCTTACACCAAGCCTCACACTCTTTGGAATCTCTCCAACAATCAATCGCACCTTACGAAGGTATTTTTGCAAAAAATCTCAATCTTTATTCATAAAATCTGTCCTTCCCTCATGGAGGCTACAACTTATATAAACATCTCCTTGCTAAAAATAAATTCTTGCTAATTACTAAAACAAACCCTATCTAAAAATATAATAAAAAAAAACGAAAATAGCCAAAATACAAAAATGGAAAGTAAGGTAAATGGAAGGCCCGGATCTGAAGAATCTAGAGAATGTTCCGCATCAATCTCTCCATCTGAAAAGAACTCAACTTCGAGTTCAAGCAGATGAAAAGACAGCAATCGTCCCATGTATGCGTCTTTCCAGTGTGGGGTCTTCAATATGCAATACGCGCACGCGAAGTCTTCAAATGTCATCCAATAGAGTTATCATCAAGCCACACTGCTACTGGAGTGGCTTTCTTCCTTCGTCACTGGGATGCTCGGATAACTAAACTGTCACTTTAGTCAACATGTTGTAAATGAAAAGAAGGCACCTCTGGTGATACAAAGCTGTGGCATCTCCCCAGAAGAGTCGGATCCTGTCGCTGAAGGTCATCTGCTTTCAACAATGTGAATTCTGTTTTCGGCTGGTGTGTGGGAATCACTTTCTCATTCAGTACAAACTCTACCTTCTCTCTCTTGGGTGATAGGTAAGTTTTTGTAGATTCAGGCCAAGGATTAAGAAGTGGGCTAGGTAGGCCAGTATATGGGTCATGATGAGGCTCATATGAGGTGGGGTGGAGTGGTAAAGCTGTTGGGTCATGGAATGGTGTAGGTGATGATAGGGAATGCACACTGGGTCCAATTTGCCTCAAGATTCCTTGTGGGAATCGTTCAGGCCTCATGTAGATCGTCATAGAATCACCCACATTGACATCCTGGAACTTACAATAAGAATCTGCAGCAAGCTCATATTGTTCATTGCATGTATTAATTTCAGCGTGCAATGCATGTGTACGTGGTGCAAATGCAGATGCAGACTCAAACAACTTAGGCGACACTGGTACTTGACTAGGGTTTATGGATGGGGATGATAAGGGAACACACCTAACCAACCCAATGGGATATTCATTGATATCGTCAATGCTCTCATCACTTTCAAGATGTTCTCCCATATATTCATTCTCAATGTCCTGGTCAGTCTTTTCATTGGATTGTTTTTCCATCATAAGGGTTCTTTCCTTATTACGATTCTTGGTAGAACATTCATGAGCGAAATGCCCATAACCATGACAATTGTAACATTTGGTCCCTTGTTTGGAAGAACTCGCACCAGAAGCCTTGTTTTGGAATGGAGCATTGGCGGTTTGCCGAGCTCCTGGCGGAGCAGGCTCGAAGTTGACACTACGGAGGTCTGACGACCTTGGAGGATTCGATTTCAGGTAGTCCTCATATTCATGTACAGCTTGATATGCTTCATCCAAGGTAACAACATGACGCAAAATGAGCTCACGCTGGAACTCGGGACGAAGGCCTAATCTGAACTTTGAGAGGGTCTGATTGGGGCCCTCATCGACTTCGCATCGCATGAAATACTCGTCAAACTTAGTGATATACTCACTAACAGTCTGACTTCCTTGGCGCAAGGAGTTCTACTGATCAAGAAGTTTGTCCCAATACCTGTGGGGAACATATTTTTCCTTCAAAACTTCTTTCATCTCATCCCACGACAAGTTTAAGGGATCATCTCCTGCTCTCCTCATCTTCTGTTCCGCAGTTGTGCAGAAGAGCCTAGCTGGTCCCAGTAATTTCATCTTGGCGAAACGGATCTTACGGACCTCAGACATGTCATGCCAATCAAAATATTGGTCCATGTCCGATAACCAGTCTATAAAAACCTTAGGATCTAGATGTCCGTCATAGCTGGGAGCTTCTACGTGGACATTCTTCAAGGCACGCTCATCATCCTCGATAGGTTCCCGTTGCCTGTGTCGCTGTCGGAATCTACCATGACCATTTCTGTGGCCTCAATGGTTTCTATTCCTAAGATTCCTATCATGGTCATTATCTGATTCACTTTCATCGGTCTTAGGGGTTTCTAAAACTGCAACTCTGGTCGTAAGGGTGGCAACATCAGTTCTAGTATCCTCTAAGGTCTTCTGCATTTCGTTCAACTGGGCAGTCAATTGGTTGAGCCACGCTGGGGGTTGTTCTCCTGAAATATCTTTAGAATCAGATTGGTAACTAACCCCGCTTCTAGTGGTAATGCACTGAAACACACTAAATGATGTGACTTAACTCTAAATGCAATGAATGAAAGAAACAAAGTGATGCATTTTTTTTTTAAATTAATTAATAATTTTTTTTTTTTTTTAAATGCGACCTAAGATCTGTAAAGTTAAGAAACTCTTCTAACCTAGGCTACTGATACCAAATTTGATGCAGGACAACTAATAGGGTAACCCTAAATGCCTAATGTGGTCCCTAAAATTAAAAAAAAGAATGAAAATAATGCACCCTAAAACTAATATGAGCTGAAATTAAAATTAAAATTAACAATCTAACAATCAAATAATATGTTAAGCTGCAAATAACAATGAAATCCAGGAACTCAATGTAGCTAACTCAATATTAATCCAAACAATTAAAATGGATGATGGGTATAGTATGGTATAAGACATGTACGTGTGGAAGTAACTTAAGATGGATACTTAAGTCATGTGGGAACTTAAAAAGGAATTAGGGCAACCATACGATAGATGGAATGTGAAAGGCTTTGGGGCGGAAGACTTGCAAAGGGAAGGGCTTGCGGCAGCGGGGAAGGGGAGGCGGAAGCAAAAGAGCTGGGTGGCGACAGTGAATAGGGCTAGGGAATGGGCTGGCGACAACAGTAATGGCCAGCGAGGGACTGATGCTTGCAAGAAGAAGGTAGTAAGACAGATCTGAGCTACGGAAGAGGGACTGCGGTAGTATGGAGGGTGGGTTATGGAAGGTAGCAACAACAGCAAAGGGAAAAGGAAAGAGAGAAGAAGACAGGAAGAGAAGTACTTGAATAGCCTTACACCACCAAGCCTCACACTCTTTGGAATCTCTCCAACAATCAATCGCACCTTACGAAGGTATTTTTGCGAAAAATCTCAATCTTTATTCATAAAATTTGTCCTTGGCTCATGGAGGCTATAACTTATATAAACATCTCCTTGCTAAAAATAAATTCTTGCTAATTACTAAAATAAACCCTATCTAAAAAAATGAAAATAGCCAAAATACGAAAATGGAAAGTAAGGTAAATGGAAGGTCCGGATCTGAAGAATCTGGAGAATGCTCCGCATCAGTACCACCTGGGCAAGTGGACGCTGGAATGGAGAGAGGGCTTTGGGCGGAGAGATCTGACAGGATCTGGGCTGGTTATGAATTGGGAATGAAGGGCACTGCAATGGAACAGGGGAAGATGGAGAAGAGAAGGAAAGAGAGGAGAGGCGAAATAAATGTGGTTGACGGTAGAACACTAGAACTTGCTATGTTTTTTGGCGAGCGTTGAGAAGAGGAAACGACGGAAATGTTAAGAATGGAGAAAATTAAGGAGGGGACGAAAAGGGCAATAATGAGATTTCCTTTTATTATAGTTTGCAATTATCAAAGTAACTGGTGTGAAAATCATTACCCTAAATCCCAGGGGCAAGTTTTAACTCAAGTAGAAAATGGCACAGCCAGACAAATTTAATCAACCCATGTCCTAACAGTCACAATGCACTCCAAGAAAAATAACAAAAAACCAATGACGCATTGGCCAGTTCAGGTAATTTAGAGCATCAGAAAGTATGACAAAAATATATATGAATCCACTAAATTTGCTTTGTCGTTCAAAAAATTAAAGCAAATTTCTCTTCAATTGATACTGCTGATAATAAAATTGAAAAAGGGGGGTAATAATGTAGACACCTGATTTGAGTGAAGATCTAAAGTTCCCAAAGCAGAAAGTACCGCTATCTCTGCTGGTAATGAAGACAGCATGTTGTTTCTAAAGAAACCATTAACCAAGAATGGTTATGAAATGTGACAGCAAAGAAACTCCAATCATGAAATAAACTCAACTAAGATGGCACAAAAGAAATTAATGAATGAAAAATAACTGCATATTGAGAGAGAGAGAGAGAGAGAGAGAGAGAGAGAGAGAAACCTAACCCCATATAAAACTCAGTAAGTGAATGGCAACCATTGATTGATGATGGAATTGATAAAATTTCTGCAGAAGACATTGAGGAAAGCATCATGAAGACTCTAAGAAGACAATAGTAGTTACCAATGCTAGAGAATTTAAAAAGTATAATGCCAAAATTAATATTGACTTAAGTATGTGATATCACTAGAAAGAAAATGGTAACTCACTGTTTTGATGGAAATCAAGACGAATGAGTCGTGAAAGGCTCCCAATGTTATTTGGTACAAAGCTAAGTGAATTCCTTGCTGCATTGAAAATAAAAGCAATGTAATGTAGAACTATGATAAAACATGGTCATACCATTTGTAAGGCCACATTTGGGTGTATTCCAATTTTTTTCACTGGATACGATACTTCAGCAGTGTAGAGGATTTTAAAACCCATTCCACTTAATCTCAGACATAGATATCAAGTATAACATTGTGTAGAGTGCTGTGTTTAACAGAATAGAAAAGGAGGGCAACATAATAAAAATTGCAAATGATTTAGTGTTGCACTGTCATAAGTTTAGACACTTGGGCTGAACTGTTGAATTGAATGGAGGACCAAATGTAGATATGACCAATATGGAGTATTGTAGAGTTCAGTGTGATAAAAGTCTGATATAGTTTAGAGGGCTGACTCACATAAAACATTATAAGACCCATAATGCTTTATGGAATAAAGTGTTGGAGAATGAGAAAAACAAAAATAGAAAAAAGCTATAGCAACAACAATGCAAAATTCTTAGATGAATAACTAAAATAAAATTAAAAGATAAATTTAGGAATAACCAAATTTGGGGGACCTTGAAAATGGCCTCAGTATATGACAATATGAGAGATTTGTTTAAGGTGGCAAAAGTCATATGCATGGTAAAGCCCAGCATATAACTCTTTTTTTTTTTTCGGAAACAGAAACAGAGAATGAAAGTATTAAATGCAAAAATGAAAAACTAATCTGACTAGTATAAGAGACTTTACCAGCCGGACAATCACACAGACACCCAAAAGATACATGGAAACACACAAACCTAGTGTATGGAAACACACATCCAATACATAAAGCTGAGAGATTACAAGTATAAGGTACAAGGAGGTAAGGAATGCTGTTAAAAACTAGGAAGGAAGAGATAAAGAGAGTCATGATAGATTTGTGAAGTGACGGAGGTTATGGTTTGTGAAAGGGTTAAATGGAAAACTAGAACTAGAAAGGCCAACCTAAGAATTCCCCTTGCCAAAAGAATTACCAGACAAGATGCACAAGGAGAAAGATGATATAATTTGGGGAGTTGGCAAGGTTTTTGATAGGACAAAAACGTAAAGAAAGTACTCAAAACAGCCAACCACAAATCAAACAAGGCGCACAAGGAGAAATATGCAGTCTCCTATATTCTCCCAATCCAAAGAGACCCTCAATATCATTTCAGAATCTGCATACACACGCAACGCAATCCTAGTTTACTCCAAAACAAAGAACAAAACAATCCCACTTAATGTTTCTCCTCTTTTTCTCTTTTGTTTCAAAAATAAAATCCCTGCTTTATCCAAAACAAAGCATAAAACACCAGTGAGAACAAAAAAAAGGTAGGCTATAAAAAAATACACAGTTTATTATGAACATCGTAACATCTATTATCATTTTGTTCTATAATAAATAATAGATATAGAATCAGGATAATCAAGTGCAATGTTACTAAACCGCATGATTTTTTAAACAATGATAAGTCATAATATATTTATAAACATGTGGATAATCCACAGTTCCCTTACATTAGATTTAAAAAAAAAAACCATCCCCATTTTTCAGGAAGCTGTCATACACTACCCATATCCTTATTCATCTGAATACTAAATAGGCTAAAATATTAAAATATCTATTCTACCAATCTATGTTATGCAGTACGTCAAAATGCACCCTAGAAGATAACAGATAGATACCAGCATTGAGCTCAGTAAGCATGGTCCATGATGCAAACATACTCTCAGACAAAAATGTCAACTTGTTCCCCTAGCACATACCACAAAAGAAGTTAAAACACAAGAGGCCAAATACAAATTAACACTGCTGCTATGAGAAAAGCAACATAAACTACCATCCTGACAAATATTAGAACAAATGAAGATAGTGAGTACCTCAACATCCAATTTCATCAACTTCGAACAGTTAGTCAACTCTTCAGGCAGTTTGCCCAAACAATTGTTTGATGCCTAAGGAACAACAGAAACACTTTCAAAACCTCTTTCATGAAACAATGACATGAATTTCATTACGAAAGAATGTACATCAAGAGAACAAAATACAAATTACAAGACAACAACATAGGAGATCTATGTTGAAAAACAATAGCGGCACCGAAAAACAAAGTACTACAAAAAAACCAACAAAAGACCAATCTCTCTACATTCATGATTTAGCATGGAAATCTATCTCCCCATTTGCACTAACACATGCTTGAGCATGACCACCAAGCCACTGTTGAACCTCCTGATATCTCTAACAATTGAGATGAGCATACAAGGAAGTTTCCTTCTACATTTTGCTCATGCTATTTCATTAGCTGAACCACCCTGTATGGTAAGCCAAAATTTACCATCTTACCTCCACAGTCCCACCGCCTTCCTAATACCCAGCAACTCCACGTCATTTCACACCTTAAAAACTCACCAAATCTAAGAAAAATACCTCGATCTCCTCCTTATTATCATGCAAAACTGCCCCCACCTGGGCTAAACCTGGCTTACCTCTCATTGCACCATCTATATGAAATTTGCAAAATAAAGATCAAATTCTATTGATTTTCTGTCACTTAAATTATGTGCACAAAAACTCTTCCTTTAAAGGAACCCATACATGGCCAAGAAAAAGTTGTACAAAATAGGAAAACAACTACAGTAACCATGGCATAGTGATCCTAGGGACTAAATACAATTTGATGGTATATTGGTTCTAGGTACTACTACAACATATTGTACACATTCAATAAAGCGGGAGGGTAAGGCCAGCACTAGACATTAAATGATCTATGATTATTGTATTTGGTATACTTGTTTTTGGTCTTTTGGCAGGATTGATTCTCGCTTTTTCTTGAGAATCAGAATACATCTCTTATATTTTACCTTCTTCTAATGAATATACTTGAGAATCTTTCCAAAAAGAAAATCTCAGCCGTGGGGGGTTTAGTAGGACTGTGTATGAGTTTCCCACACGTAAATCCAAAAAAAAAAAAAAACTTATTAGATAAAGATCACCTTAAGTACTAAAAAATCTCTTCATTTTTTTTTTTAGCGATAGCAAAGGAGAAATATAATAAGAGAAAAAGAATGTACAATAGGGTCTACAAGGTTTAAACCCTGAGAAAAAATACAAGTGTCAATGTACAAGAAAGAAAACAGAAAATCAAAGTACAAAAATAAAAATAGAGCCTCGCCATCTTGTCTCTCTATTCCCCATTGATCCCAAGAGAGAGTCTCGCCATCTTGTATCTCCATTCCCCATTTGCTAGAAAGTCAGTGACTCCATTTGTCGATCTTCTAACAAGTGAGAAGGAGACCTCTCTCCCGACACACAAAGTACTAATCTCCCTAGCTACTGTCACCAGTTTCCAAGGTGGTCGTTTCAATCCCCTTGCCTACTTGATCGCATTCGCCGAATCCCCTTCAATTGTTAACTTACCATAACCGAACTCCACCGACAAAATCAGGGCTCTCCTAATGGCTAACAACTCATCTTCGTTGGAGTCTCTCACTCCTACAGGCTCTGAAAAAACTAGCAATGATGTTCTACCCGAACATTCGCAGGTGCAAGGTATGTTCTTCTTCTACTGCTTCTTCTTCTACTTCTTCTTCTTCTTCTTCTACTTCTTATTCTTCCTCCTTTTTTCGTTTTTCTTTTCTTTTTCTTTCTTCTTCTTCCTCTCTGATTTTTCGTTTTTCTCTTCTTCTTCTTTCTCTGATTTTCATTTTTCTCTTCATTTTTCTCTTCTTCTTCTTGCTCTTATTTTCGTTTTTCTCCTCTTCTCTTCGTCTTCTTCTTCTTCCTCTATTTTCGTTATTTCTACTTCCTCTTTTCTTCTTTCTTCTCTTCTTCTTCTCTGTTTTCGTCATTTCTTATTCCTCTTTTCTTCTTTCTCTTCTTCTTCTTCTCTGTTTTCGTCATTTCTTATTCCTCTTTTCTTCTTTCTTCTCTTCTTCCTCTTCTCTGTTTTCGTCATTTCTTATTCATCTTTTCTTCTTTCTTCTCTTCTTCTTCTTCTCTGTTTTCGTCATTTCTTATTCCTCTTTTCTTCTTTCTTCTCTTCTTCTTCTTCCTCTGTTTTTCGTTTTTTCTCTTCATCTTCTCTTCTTCATCTTCTTCTCTTCCTCTTCTCTTCTTTCTTCTCTTCTTATTCCTCTGTTTTTTGTTCTTTCTTCTTCCTCTTTTCTTCTTTTTTCTCTTCTTCTTCTTCCTCTTCCTCTGTTATTTTCGTTGCTGCTGCTATCTTCTTCTGCATGTGTTTTTAAAACTCCCAAACAGTCCCCTCTCTCCTCTCCTCTCCTTACCATTTTCTGCCGCATGGAAAAGATAATTAATTTATAATTTTATATTTAATTTAAAGTTAAAAATAATCTAAACAGATTAAATTTTTAAAAATTAAAAATAACCTGATTCAATTTAAATGAATTTTTAAAATTTACAAATTTTTCTAAAACTTTAGTCGAATTTTTGAGGTCAATAATATTTTAGGTCATGATTTCTAACGTTAACTTATATTAATATACTATGTAAGTTTATTTATTATAGTTGAATTTATCTCTTGAAATATGAACGAAAAAATATCAGAAAAATTAAATGAGCTATAAAACATTGATCTCTAACAATATTACATAATTGACTAATTAGAGGCCTTTCACCTTTTTTTATTATTTGCATAATAAAAAATACCATTTAATTAAATGGAGAGAGAAATCAGAAATATTTATCATCTTCTCTTCATCTTCTCTTCATCTTCTCTTCTTCATCCTCTTCTCTTCCTCTTCTTTTTCTTCTTCCTCTTTTCTGTTTTTAGTTCTTTCTTTTTCTGTTTTATAATTGCTATTTTATATCTCTGTTTTTTTTATTTAGTATTTACATGATGTTGTAAATATATTAATATCATATTAACATATTTTTATGCCTTTTTTTTTTTATGATATTGTTTTGGATGTGGCTTTACAAATTTGTAGAGACTAAAAACAGTTAAATTGGTCCGAGGTCAACGAAGTGGTGGGAATGACGGACAAGATGAAACATGGCAGTTTTGTACTAGGGTAGAATCGGGCAATCATTTGCATGTGCAATGCAATTTTTGTAAAAAAAAAAATGTATGGTGGTATATATCGAATGAAAAATCATTTAGGAAAAACAAAGAAGGACGTATCGGTATGTGACAAATGTCTAGAATCGGTGACCCAAAAATGTCTTGAGTTGATGGGGCACAATGTGGACACAAAAAGGAGAAAAAGAGAGGCTCAAATGAAGGCTGGAAGATCTGAATTTTATTTTGATGATAAGGACACAACAAAAGGGAAAGGACCGATGGAAAACTTTGTGAATTTGGAGGATGACAAGAAGCAAACAACTCTTAATAGAGTTTGGAAAAAAGAAGATAGAACAAATGCTTGTCGTAATATTTGTCGGTTCTTCTATGCAAATGCCCTCCCCTTCAATTTGGTAAAGAGTTCATTTTTTGAACCCATGTGTGAATCAATTGGGAGCTTTGGAAAGGGTTTGAAACCCCCAACATATCATAAGATAAGAAATACTTATCTCAAAATCGAAGTTGAAAATGTAGAGAAAATGTTGGAAAATCATAGAAAGGAATGGACAAAAAAAGGGTGCACAATTATGACGGATGGTTGGACTGATGTAAAGAATCGGTCTATTACTAATTTCCTTATCAATAGTCCAATGGGGAGCGTATTTTTGAGAAGTGTTGACACCTCTTCAATTTCCAAGAATGCAGAGAACTTATCCAACCTCATAGAATCAGTCATAGAAGAGGTGGGCGAGGAAAATGTTGTGCAACTTGTCACCTATAATGCAGCACCATATGTAAGGGCCGGTGAAATTTTGATGGACAGAAGGAAACAATTATTTTGGGCTCCATGTGCAGCACATTGCATTGATCTTATGCTAGAAGACATAGGGAAGCGAAAGTTGGAGTCTTCTACTATTTCCGATGTAAAATCAATTGCAAAATTCATTTATGGTCATGGTTTGGTTCTAAATTTAATGAGGCATTTCACGAAGAATCGTGAGTTTGTTAGGCCATCAGTAACAAGATTTGCAACAAGCTATCTTACATTGAAGAGCATACTAAAATGCAAATCTGGCCTACGAAAAATGTTTAGCTCGGATGAATGGGATTTAATGCCTCTATCCAAGACTGAAGGGGGAAAAAGGTGAATGATTTGATTTTTGATAGTAAGTTTTGGAATCGTGTTAAATTTTGCACTAAGGTTGGAATGCCTCTTGTAAAATTGCTTCGATTAGTTGATGGAGATGAAAAACCGGCAATGGGATATATATATATATGAGGGTATGGATCGAGCCAAGGAGAAGATCGCAAAGAGATTGAACAATGATGAAACGAAATACAAGCCATACTGGGCCTTGATAGATGCTCGTTGGAATCAACAACTCCACCATCCTTTGCATGCAGCTGCTTATTATTTGAATCCTTCTTTCCACTACGATGAATCATTTAGCCCAGATGTTGAAATTAAACGGGGGTTGTATCAATGCCTTGATAAGTTGGCCATAGACATGGATGAGAGGATTAAGATTGATGAACAATTGCATAATTTCAAAACTGGAAAAGGATTGTTTGGGGATAGGATGGCCATAGCAACCAGGAAGAGAAAACAATCAGATATTTGGTATTTAGTATTTAGTTATTTACTATTTACTCATTTATTATTTAAATTTGGAATTAGATTTTTTATCTCATATTTTATAGCCATTTGGTGGGATGATTATGGTGATGAAAATAAAGAATTGCAACGTGTTGCGATAAGGATTTTGAGTTTAACTTGCAGTGCAACTGGGTGTGAGCGGAACTGGAGTGTGTTTGACCAAGTATGTTTTATTTCTACCTTTAATTAATTAAATACAAATTTTTAACATTTGTTTAAGAAGTGGAGATAATAATCTTATATGTTTGATACTTTGATTGTTTTTTAGATTCATACGAAGAGGAGAAATAGGTTAGAGGCAAAAAGGATGAATGCCCTTGTATTTGTAAAATACAATTTACAATTACAAGTGAGACAAACTTTAAGAGATTCAAAGAAAGATTATGATTCTATTTGCCTATCGGATGTGGAATCTGATGATGAATGGATAACTGAAAAAGAAGATCCAGTTCTTCCAGAAGACAATTCTTGGTTGCAAGCCGACGAGATGTTTAATGAGGAAACGAGTAAGCCTTTTAAACTCTTGAAGATATGTAAATTATAGTTAGATTTTAGAATACAAAATTTATAAAATATTTGATTTTTCTATTAACAGGGGTTTATTCAAGAAAACGAAAGAGAGTTGAAGGAGAGGAGGAAAGCGTTGAAGAAATTAGTGAGGGAGATGTGGAAGATGGAAGAGACAATTTATCTTCATCCTACTTAGATGTTTTAGATGATATTGATGACAATGATGATTGATGACAATGACATTCTTTAGAATATTAGATGTTTTGTATTTTTGGAATGTAAAAACTTCACTTTTAATGCATTTAAAATCATTTTGAGTTGGTACATTTTGTCATATATTTATGTCTGTGTATATTTACTTATATATTATGATAATAGAACAAAATGTTATGAATCTTACGATTCTACGATTTACGATTCACGATTCACGGTTCAGACCCCTAAACCGATTCACGTTACGATTCGTTTTTGACAACCTTGGCTAAGGGTAACAATGGAAGGAGAAAAATAATGGGTAGGTGGATAAAAAAGTAATAAGGTTAAGGGTATTTTGGGAATGGAGAAGTCAAGGGGCGCATGAAAAGACAACTCATTAATGGCATTGGAAGATGGTGTAATGGTTGTTTGAAACAATGTTGTGAAAATCAAATCGTATCGTAAATCTTTAATACATCTTAAATCGCAAATCATGTATCGTAAATCTTAGAATCGTAAGATTCATAAGTGTTTTCCCTAAAAAATATAAAATATATGAATCAAGGTTGTCGAAATCATGTGATTCACGATTCGTATCGAATCGGAGGTTCTTACAGTACAAATCGGTATAATATCGAAATTAATTAAAAAAATAGCGTTTTTTCCAGAATCGTGAATCGTGCGATTCGAACTGCGAAGGAATGGAAGAGGCAAAGATACGATTTAGGGGAAGAAGAAAAAGAAGGAAACGAAGAGAGGAAGACGTGAATAGTTTTGAAAAGCATACCTCGTTTGATTCAGTTTAAGAGAGGAAGGAATAGTGTACCTGAGCAGCTTCTGCGTCCTTTTTCCTCCTCTTTCTCCCTTCTTCTGCTTCCGTCTCTTCCATCGTACCATTCTCTCTTCTGCTTCCGTCTCTTCCTTACCGTGTAGCCTTCCAACTATACCCTAATTTTACCCTTTCAGTTTCAACTTTACCTTTACCTTTTTAATTTCGTGCCATCGTCCCTTTCAATTTTGCACGAGCCGAGGTCCATTTGACACTTTCGACTCTCTTCTTTCGGTCGCACTGTGTTTTCATATTTTTTTAATTTGTTGCTATCGTTTCTAATTAAAAATATCTTCTTTTTTTTTTGTATAGTTATATTTATTTTAAAAAATAAATAATTCTAATTATTTTAAAAAAATTATTTGATAGATGTTATTTAGAGTTATTTACAATTTTAAATGCTATTGAATTATTATCTACTACACTAATCAGATTTCAATTAACAGTTATTATTTAAAATAGTAAACTTACTATTTTAATATAATTATTATTAAAATAGTACACATCTCAATTAAATAGTTATTATTTAAAATAGTACACTAACTATAATAATATATTTTCCATTATCTAGTCAGATATTTTAAGATATCTGGTGTCCCTCTTTCCATAACTCTATGTAACCAATCATTATTAATTTTTATAATTTTCATTATCTAGTCAAATATTTTAATTTGTGTCTACCTGTATAATAAGAATTGTTTGAAATTGTACTAGATACTTTTAAAAAATATGTCTGCTATAATAAATTGAACATTTTTGTAAAGCTATATGATATCAAATTTTCATGCCAACTAAACCCATATATTATGTGGAATTGAATGATGTATCTTATTATTCTATGTCATTTATATGTAATTATACTATAAATAATAATTAAAAAAAATTGTGAATCTTACAATTCAACGATTCACGATTCACGGTTCACTCCCTTAAACCGATTCACGATACGATCCGATTTTAACAACCTTGATATGAATAACGTAAAATATATCTAAATGTAATAACATGAGCAATTCTCCAACTTTCTTTCAATATTAAGCGAATTCTATATAATCAGTTTATTGGAGCTCAAATTTCAATGCTCCAATTCCCAAAAGTATAAGAGCAGTATATAATCCAACTATACTGTGAAAAGTCAATAATGAACTAAAAAAACCCTCAAAAAATTGAAATGTCTTAAATGCTCATTAACTCAGGCCTTAAAAACTATTAAAACGAAATGTTTCATGCTTTCACACTCCTAATAACCCCATAATTCTATCATTTATACGAATCGTAAGATTTGTTGATAATCATTCATCTTATCATATCATATGAATAGTAAGATACGAATCGTGTATCGTAAGATTTTAACAACCATGGTTTGAAACGATGGGCAAAGGTTGGAAGGATAAAGTGAGAAGAAATAAAAAAGAGGTAAAGTAAATGGAAAAGGACTGGCTATTGTTTGGGAAGGTGAAAGGAGATGGGCACGGCAGAACAAAAGCAAAGGAAGAAGGGTCGTACCTGCTAAGCACAGTTGCAGGCGAAGATGAAGGGAGGAAGAGGATGGCGATGGAATGGGGAGAAACTGGAAGAGGTATGCAGAGAAGGTGACGGCAGCAGCATGTCACGGATCAATCACCCGAAACCTGCAACTCAACCGGATCTATTCGTAAAAGAAGACCCAAGAAAAAATCCAAGAGGTTCAAATAAGAATCCGGAACAATGCAAAAGGTTCCGGAGGGTTCAAGAAGATTCTACAAGGTTCTAGAGGTGAGTAGAATTTTCTAGAATAACCTAGAATAGTGTAGAAGTTTCTAGAGTTGTATAGAAGATTCTAGAACTCTATGGAAGAGTATAGAATGTTGTAGAAGTCTATAGAATGTTGTAGAATTGTATGGAAGTGTGTGAAAGTCCATGGAAGAATGTAGAAGTATAGAGATTCTTAGATATTTCTAGAATGTCTAGGAGTGTGTGTAGATATTTTAGAGGGAACCATTAGATTGTTGCCACTTGGCACAATCCTAGCCACATTTGTTCCAAACCTCAAGTATAAATAAGGGTGGGGAGTTCATTTGCTGCCAAGCTAGCCAAGGATTCTACCATAGCATCGTGAGTTGAGAGCTTATAGCCTTTGAATGTTTCTTTGTAATCTCTTTAGTTGTTCAATACAAGATAGTGTTTGTGTTGATCACCTTAGTGTTTCATCTTCATCTCATTCTTGTGTTTGTGTGATTGCTTCCGCATCTTGGTCCAAAGAGTGACTAAATCAGTTGTCAGGCTGACTCGCTTGACTACGAAGTATCGAGTAAGTGCCGCACAGGCTGAATCGCTAAAGGATTCCCTAGCTCCGTGACAGGCAATTGTAGTCGAAGAAAAAGGTGATGGGCTGATCTGACTGTGTCGAAAGGGCAAGGAGCAGAGGAAAGACGAAGCAGCAGCGGCGACGGTAATCACTTCTAGGATAAAGCCCAGATCCGGCGACAATGCAGGAAGATGTGTAGCCGCGATTCCGACCTGGAATATCACCCAGATTTCGTAATGGAAGATCAGTATGGAACAGGGCCACCAAAGGGCCAAGTCTGCAACTTAAGGCAGAAAAAAGAAGAAAGAAGATAAAAGAGGATAGGAAAAAATAATTTGATTCTATTCCATCTTATTTTCATACAAGAGTTGTGACTCTCTTCATTACATGTATGCTTTATATAATAAAAGATTAAACTAATAATAGTAAGAATCCTAAACCAGCATGAACACTGATTGGGTTTCCTAAAACCACTCAAACGAAATTAACAAGTCTAATCCTAGTAGAAAACTGAAATTAAATAAAAATTAAAAATTAATTAAAATTGAAGGTGGGGTTCACTTGATATCCGGCCACGTGTCCTACATCAAGTCCAGTAACCTAAGACCTTTAAATTCCGAACTGGTTGCCAACCAAGCACATAACCTCCATTTCATTGTTTGGAATAAGTCTTTTTCCTCTGATCTTTTATTCTCAAAAATTCTTTGGTTCTTTTTTTTTCCAAGCTAACCAAAGGATAGCTTACGAGATAGTGTTCGATACCAACTTGAACTTAGATCCCATTTTGGAGATGACCCAGCTTTCCACAATTGTCAAGAAGCAACTATGGAGAACTCACGATACTCCCATCAAGAAATCGAATATGTTCCAAAGATTTCTCGCTATTGAAAAACTTCCTAGTAAATGATCTACATCTTCCTCTTGCTCTCCACAAAGAGAACAGGAATGGTCGTTGCTAGACACAGATTCCCCTCCTATTGAGTTCTGTTTTGGACAATATACGCTTTGTAGGACGCACCAAGTAAAAGCCTGAACTCTTGGTGGAGCCACTCCAATCCATGCTGAAAAGGCTCGGGCATCTCCTATTGATGGGTTCTTTTTGAGCCAATTCCACCTCGCTCTTTACTAAATAAAAGCCCAATAGGTCACCTTTCCAAATTTGTTCATCTTCCATGCTCCAAAAAATGGGTACGACCCCTAGCAAAGCCTTTAGTTCCGATAAGCTCTCTTGCTTGAAGGCCCTAAGTTCTCTTCTAAAGTACGAACAAATCTTGGCATTTCCCAAGGAGCTTGGCAATCCTTTAAGTTGGTTGGTTTGAGCAATCAAGTGACAAACTATTAGTAGGACTAATAATATGACCAAAAGAAGGACAAGAATCTTCTTGACTTTGAAGTCCATATTAGAGCACCGAATGTTTGAGAAAGGCTAGTGACTTCCCTACTTCCAAGCTAAAAAAAATTGTTGCTTTTAACAAGAAACTAGAAATACAAACTATCAAGGTAGAGGTTACCTTAAGTTCTGACAAATTTTGGCATCTCCCAAGGGAGCTTGGCAATTCTTCAAGTTGGTTGTTTGAGCAATCAAGCCTATAACATTGTCAATCAAAGCCAAAACAAAGTTAAAGACAAATAAAGAAGCAAATTCAAGTACATCACTCTTTATCTAAATGGTTACCAATAATTACAACATGCTGATAATATGATCCTTTTTATCACCTACACACCATGTCGCATCATGTTACACAAGCACCCCTATGTGGGAGCCACTTGGGATCATAGGATGAATTGGTTGAAAAGGGCTATGCTTGAATATGGGGCCCATCAAAGCACCTTGACTTGGTCACTCAAGCAATAGTTTTAAAGGCCATAACTTTGATCCTGTTCTGAGTTATACTCATCATCAGATTAATAATGCCTCATGACACTACTGATCTTTCAAACCTTCTTAAAAAAGGGCTTTGTTACCTTTCAAAAAAAAGGACTAAGGACTTCGTTGACCCAATCAAACTGATTTTAGATACACCCCATACCAGACAGTGGATCATTCCAACAAACCCATCCATAAAGTCCCATGTAGGCCCATAAAAGGGTGCATACAAGTGGCTACATAGCATTGGTCATTGGGGATTAATGCTATATAAAGTAACAATCTAGCGAGAGAGGTTTTGATCAGGAGCATACCAGTCCCTGTTTCCATGTTTCCTTTATGTATTTCTTTTGTTTCTTATTATGTGCTTTAGTTTATTTTTAGTAGAGGATATTAATGTAAATTTTAGTTTCCTTATTTAGGGGTCTCTTATCTTATAAAAGCCTCTCTTGTAGCTTGATTGAAAGTTAATGAATAAATAAGATTTGAAGATTTTCGCGTATACCTTTTCATGGTGCGACGGTGACTAGAGAGAATCCACAAATCTTGATGAGAAACCAAAGGGTGAGAAGCCAGGTACTCCCCTTTCTATCTCTCTTCTTCTTCTTCTTCTCTCTTTTCCTCTTCTTTTCTTCCCATTACCAGCCGAAACCTGCACAATTCTGTCCCAGTTGCTATCGACCCATCCCTTTTGCAGCCGAAAACCCAGATCTACATCCTTGTCTTCCACCCTTGCACTGAAATCCTTCCCTGGTCTTCGCGTCTGTCCCCACAGCCCTCCCCTGATTCACAAAACCCCCATAGACCCATCCTTTGTTGTTGCCAGCCTCACTATTACCCTCCTCTGTTTTCGCCGGTCCCAGACCCTTCACATGCATCGCCATCCCTTCCCCAAAGGCCCCTACCCTCACTGTCACTCTCTAACACCCATCTACCCTGTCGCCTAGCGTGCACCCGCCCACCCCCCCCCCCCCCCCCCCACAACCCCCCCCCAGTCCCACTGTCCTTTCCACCACACCCTGTAATCCATCTCCCTTTGCCACGACCCCTATTTCGATCCCATGTGACTTCCGCCACCCCCACAAACCAGCCCTTTTGTTGCCCCAAGGCACTACAGTGCCTTCGTTTCCTATTGAAAGCCTTCTTTCCTTACTTCCGTGACCCCACTTTACCTTTTTTTTTTTTTTAAAACCATATGCCTTTTAATTAAAATCACATGGGCTCAATTCATTCAAAATCATTTCACCTTTTATTAAATCTTTCATGTATTTGTTTACATCAGATTCGAGGGATGTTTTGCATGATTATCCGTGATAAGTTTATATTAATTAATTGCATATATTAATTTGGAATTTAATTTCAGCCCATTTTAGGTTTAGGGTGCATTATTTTTATCCCCTTTAGTCTTTGGGGAACCATATTAAGCATTTAGGGTTATCATATCTCCTGTCTTGCATCAGGTTTCTATTTTGAGAATGGAGACCATGCTGTAGACAATACTTTTATGTACAGTTGTAGCTACACTTTTACAAACAGCTCACGACCCCAGTTTTTATTGTTGCTTTCTTTCCTACTGTGAAAAACAGTGTATAAACCATGTCTAATACATCTATATGAGGCTTAACAGAAATAAAATACAGTTATTCCATTTCATTTTCAATTTGTTTCTACTTACCATGGTATGTAGAACCTTTGAAAACTTTCAGCCACTAAAACCCATACCATGAACAGTGCCATGAACATTATCCATTTGTTCCTGTGGGACCCACTCTCATCTTCTACCTTTGAAATCTATATGGTTGGAAGCATTATTTCTTGCTCAGAATTACACCACTTTTCCAGGTTTTTTGGGCTCCTGGTCAATTCTTCTACTCTTTTTTTCTTGAAATCTAGAAAAGTAGGGCAGACGGTTTTCATCCTTTTTTCTAGCTCTCTTTCGATTTCTGGTCTTCGATTGGTGACCCCACTATATCCTAGTTGATTTTAGGCCACGGTTCAAATCAACTGGGTCATTTTTATCCTCATGTTGTGGGGCCAACTGTAAGCTCTTCCAGACATGCTCTAGCTTCCACCCATATTGTTTTTGGGTTTCCTTTTTATGCTGTTTTCCTTTTCGAAGTTGTTACATGTTCATTTTTTCCCCTTATTTTGGGGATTTTAATGCAACAGTTCTAGTTGAAAGCATTGCTTTATTCGTATCATCATTTGTTAATGGGTTTCCAGATGTTGCTTTTGGTCATTTTAATTTGTGTGTCATATTTTTGGGGTCTGTTGTTGCATCCAATCACATCTTTGTTTCTCTTTGATCCCATGGCAAACCTTCCCCTTTTGGACCTTGTAGGTCCAACAATACAAGTGTTCACATTGGGAAAATCAACAATGGATTGCATAATGAGACTAATTTTTTTTAGCAGTAACAGAAAAGCTTATATTAATAAAGAAGAAAGATACAATAAAAAGTTACAAAGGTCCAAGAGAATTGGGCCGAAGAACAACATAAGAAAGAAAAAACAAAGAAACAACAATAAAAAGCTCCATAAAAACTCAATAGATTTGTCAGCCATGCAACACAGGGGACATCTAGTATCTCCATCCAAACTCAAAAGACTTCATCTAAGATCCATCCTTGTCAAAATTTTCCCCTTTGCATTACACCATGAGAATAATTGTACTCTAGGAGGAGCAAGGCTCTTCCAAATGAGTGACTAATGAGCTAAGGAGTTGTTAACCTCCCGAGTTGCTAACTTGATCATGGCCTTCACAGAAAAAATCCCTGATGAATCGCCCGCCCACAACAACTCATCATCTCCTTCCAAATCCAATGGAAACTCCCCCAACTGAGCTTTAAGATCGTTTAGACTATCCATCTCGAAACCTCTGAGTTCTCTCCTAAAATCAATATTCCAAGAGAGGTGTCGGTCACCCTAACAGTAGGCATCTTGAACCAAAACATGTTTGTTCCTAGCTACTCTAGACAATCTTGGGAACCTCTCTTGCAAAGATCTATCCCCCAGCCATAAGTCCTTCCAAAAGAAAGTTTGATTGCCCTTTCCGACTAAAAGATGAAGGCTCCTCTTATAGAGATTTCCCACCTCTGATCTACCCTCACAAATCCTCCACCAGGCTTTAAGAACCCTTGACCCTGACTTGTCCACTTCCTCCCCCAAACTCCACCTATTTACATTGGAGGTACCATATTTAATGGTCAGAACTCGGACCCATAACACATCCGATTCTCTTCCAAAGCGCCAACCCCACTTACATAATAAAGCCTCATTTCTCAATCGAATAGGGACTAAACCTAATCCGTATAATGAGGCTAATTGTCTTCTATTGTCTCACGTAGGGGCATAACTTGGGCCAGTCCCAACCCAATTTAAATTTCGGATAGAGCCCAGACATTGCATACTTGGGGCCTAACCCAACCCAAAAGCCCGACTCAACGTCAGCGGAAGATGATTATCATAAATGCATGCCCTCTCTGCCTTTCGAACAGTGAGACAGTCAATCATCTCCTCCTTCATTGTCCTTTCTCAAAACAGATTTGGGATTATTTTTTGAACCTATCAGAAATTTCTTTATGCATGCCAAGGACTTGGTCACAAATTCTAAATGAATCAGTATTGATATCGGGAACTTCCTTTCGTCGCAATCTATGGGCTACAACAGTTTTGAGCATCGGATGGTCTATTTGGTTGGAACGTAACAAGAGACTCTTTCAGGACAAATCTAATTCTATTTCTTGTCTAGTAGATCTCATAAAAGTGAGGATTGCTTGGTGGATGTCAAGTTCAAGTAAATATCTGGGGCTCACAATTACAGATCTATGTAGAAATTGAGCCTTTATTGATTCGTTTCATCAGCAAAAAAAATCAACACTTGAAAGTCCATGGACTCCTCCAGTTGGAATTCTGAAACTCAATTTTGACGGCAGTTATCAACGTGAGGATGGACTTGTTGGATATGGTGGAATAATTCGCAACAATTCTGGATCTTCAGTGCTTACTTATGCTGGGTCACTACACAATGGATCAGTAATAGAAGCAGAGTCAAAAACCTTATGGAGGGGTATTCTAGAATTGGATTCTTTGGGGATCGCTGGAAGTATCATACAAGGGGACTCGAAAGTAATCGTGGGGTGGGCAAATGGCTCCAACTGTGCGTGGTTTTTCTTGGATAAAATCGAGAAGATTCGTCAATCAATTTCCACAAACAACTATCAACTCATCTGGTCTCCTCGGTCAGCAAACTCAGCTGCCAATGAATTAGCTAGAGAAGGGGTATCTTTGACAATGGAAAGAGTTTTCCATCACTTGTAATTAAAGGGGTCTTTTTCTAGCAAAGATGCACTTTGGTCATCTATTGCTTTTGTAATTTTTTAAACATTTAATAAATAACACAGTTATCTTTCAAAAAAAAACAGTGCAAGCACAAGTCACTTTACAGCTTATCCATGTAATGCTTGAAAGTAATTAATTGCAGCAACAAGCAAGAAAACATACTTCACAAGAGAGGTTGCAGAGCCAATCTCTTCAGGTATCTTGACTATTGAGTTGAATGACACATCCAGCAATTTCAGAACGGTAAGACTGTCAAAGGAAGCATCAAAAATATAAAATATCAATCATTTCTTCTAATGTATCATCTGATGGACCTACTAAATTGAATTGCACAAGGCCAATTTCTTGGTGATCTAAACTATTTACATAATGGGGCCCATCAAGCATGGGAGATGCCAGAAATCCTCCTATCAGATTATCTAAATCATCTGGTTTTGCCATCATTACATGTGGCCACTATTTGTAATTGTACATTTATGAACCACAAAGGATGATCTGGATACCAAGTAGGGAAGAATAATGACACATGCATCCCGTTAGGGCCCCACCGCATAAACAACCTAGTGAAAAGTAGTTTCCAGATGTACAATTGCTGGTCAAATGAAAAAAAAAAAAAACACTTTAATTAAAAATTATTACTTGAAGGAATTACTGCTTCAAGGAATTAATTATTTCTTTTGATTGACTAAAGGAATTACTTACTCTCCCAAAGAAGCTGGAAGGTGAGAAATCTTGTTGTGACTAACATTAAGAACAGTCAACAACGACAAATTTTTCAGGTCCTCTTTCAATACTTCAATGTCATTATGAGCCAGAATAAGTTTGTGTAGTTCAACTGCCTGCAAGTCACAGGAAAATCCTCTTGATGCCAGCATATATAAGTTCCTCATCAAATGCAACTTGAAAACTCAAAAAATGTAAAAAGATGCATATCCAAGTATTTTGAAAACCTTACAAATCAAAGATCATAAATGAGAAAAAATACCTCCCACCATTTTTCACCCTCCCCAACTGAATCCAAATTTCTATAAACCTCACCAGGCACTTCCCTGTAAGGGAAAAAAGGAAAAGGAAAAGGAAAAGATTAGGATAAAATGCTAGAAAATGAATCTCAACACATATGCACATACATGCGCACAAAATTGGAATCATGGTTTCCCTTGTATTGATACAAATGAAATCATCACATGCATGCACACATAAAAACTAGGATCATGTTTCCCCCTGCACTTATACAATTGAAATCATGACCCTCATCATTTTTTATTTTTTTTGAAGACCAAGGTATCCAGGCCTCTTAGAGCACTTGACTAATCCTTGAGGTATGTGTAAACCTCCTTATGCACACACACCAGGTAACACTATGGGGAGTGGCCCTTTTGTATTAAGAGAGACTTGAACCCCAGACCTCCCACACCTCAGAAGGGCCCTTGACCGCGAAGCCAACCCTTACGGGCTATCAGGACCATCATCATTGAAGACTTTGCTCCATCTATTTGGCAACGTTTTAAATTCCACTTGTCCACTCAAGCGTATTTACAATTATGTTCTGCCAGCCACATTCTATCATATCCTAGTACCTTCTACCTTTTTCTTTTTAAATGGTAATAGAAAATTATTAATAAAATAAAAAATTAGTAAAAGTAAAATATAGTTTTGGGATCCAATTACATAATAAACCCCGACCCAAACCCAGGGAAATAACCCTTCTAGCTCCTACACACACTAAAAAAGTGTGCCCACACTACCCCACCGATTTCCCTTTGTGGTACTAGCTACTGATGCTGAAGTTGATGTTGCTGATGCTGATGCTGATGAACAATTATTAGCTAGAATTGGATCGTTTGGAGAATTTTACATTTAAAAACAATGATGATGCTCAACAACATTACAACTTTGAGTCCATCCATGCCCAGCTACTTGGCACCAAGCCTCTACAATCTCTCAACTCAATGCATGCCTCATTTTGAGAGATGAGCATCGTCTTATTGGTATAGATCCTTCTCCAATCGTCATTGAACGATTGCCTTTGGTCACTAAGGCACCTGCTTCTTTATCTAAAGGGAAGCAAACTATGATTGAAGATCAACGTGATGGGTCCAATAAAAGGCCCCGCCCTAAGACCACACACACTTCAATATGACCCTCATAATATCGGTTCCTACTACAAGTTGCATGGTCAACCTCTTGATAAGCAAGCAAATCATTCTAAGATTGAGCGATCAGATCAATCTTCACCTCTGGCCATCTCTTGCAAATATCTTGTCAAAAACATGATTTTACCACCCAAGATCAGATGCATCTAAAGAACATTGAATCCCACAAATCCTCTAAGGCCACCCTGCTTCAATCAGGTGTTATGCCGCATGCATTTCACATGACAGGTATGTCTCAACAAATTGTCTGACCTATCTAGTACCTCTTCTACTAATGTGAGACTTGCGGATGGCACACTCACCATTATTAGTGGAAAAGGAACCATTCCCTATCGTCCCCTTGACATCTCTCATCTACTTTATTTGTACCCATTTGTTTGCAAATTTACTATCAGTTAGTGCGCTAACAAAATTATTGACTACACGAAAGACGATTGGTGAGAGCCATGAAGTTCCAAGCCTATATTTCTTTGACCCATCCGTTGGTTCTTCTATCAATTACTCTATAGTCTCGGATGATACCTAGTGTAGAAAAGATAATCTGTGTATTATTTCAAATCCATATGCTATTACATGTATTTATAGCCTCTAACCGACCCTACGGCTATCACAGTCAAACTGTAACTCTTAACTAATTATAAATCAAATACACCTCTTAATTAGAGGTAAACCAAACTTAGACTCCTAATCACACAATAACTCTTTTAATATTAGAACTCTAAATATATTCTAACACGCCCCCGCAAGCTGAAGCGTGGATGAACGCGAAACTTGGAACATGAAGAAACGGCAGGTGAACTGCAAAAAATAGCAACTGACTGGCCACGAAGATTTGTTAGCAGCAAACTGATTGGCTGCAAAATTTGTTGAAGAGACAGCGTTGACTGGCTGCAAATATGTATTTATGTGGCAGCGTTGACTGGCTGCAAAATGACAAGCGGCGAACACCAATGGCGGCCTGAAATAGGGAAAGAGGCTCAGACGATGGTAGTGGCCATAAGACAATTATTCGGCAAACAATGATCGCAATATGCGATAAATACAGGTAATGAGTGACTTGCAAAATAAGGGGTTGAAGCCATCACATCAATCAATCAGATCGTAAAGGCCAGCGAACAATAGTTGTAGCCATAAAGGCCAGCAAATAAAAGCTGAAGTCATAAAGATCAGCAAATAGGGTTGTAACCATGAAAGGCCAGCAAAACGGGTTATAGCCATAAAAGGCCAACAAATGAGGTTGTAACCATGGAAAGGCCAGCAAATGGGGCTGTAACCATGAAAGGCCAGCAAATGGGGCTGCAACCATGAAAGGCCAGCAAAAGAGATGAATCAGAGTCCTCCAAATAAAAAAAGTAGATGAATTCCACAACAAATGGACATGTGTCCAAAACATGCCGTCTCATTTTCGAGAAACGACAAAACAAGACGTGCTCGAACGAAGGACAAGTTAACAAGACGTGCTCGAACGAAGGACAAGTTGCGTCCCTTTCTTCGGCTTCAACAAGCATGTTCGAACGGCAACACCCAAATTGGTGATCCGACGGGTCACTCAAAATAGTACTCCGATGAGAGCACCAACAAATGTGGTAGAAAAAACAGCAACAGCAAAAGGGTATGCAAGAACTGCAAATCTCCCCCCTATCCTCCGGCAATTCAAGTGAAAACGCCCAAATCTCTCAGCAAAAATGCCCAAATCTCCTGTGGTGGCTATCAGTTGTAAGACAGAATGCAGCAGTTGCTGCAACGACGGAAGCAAATCTAGAAAAGGGTCTTCCTTCTCCATTTTTACAGCATTGATGCAGCACGGGCTGAGTGGAGAGGCCTGCGATGAGCATAGCAGGGGCAAACAGATCTGGTTGTGGCCGAGTACAGGCGGCGACAGCAGATCTGTCCAAGAAGACGAGCAGTAGGAAGACTTCTCTCATTCAGAGACCGGCTGCTCAACAGAGACAGCGGTAGCAATACAGACGGCGAGAGAGGCGGATCTGGAAAAAAAAACCAGATCGGTAAACGTCTCCGACCAGATGTGTAGGCGTTGGAGAGACAGAGATCTGATGCAGTAAACCAGGCACCAAAGAAGATGATGGAGAAAATGGCAGCAGCAGAATGCAACAGTGAGATCTGCGTCGGCTTTACACAAAACAAAGATCTGAGAGATTACTGTTTATGCAGATCTACAGTAAGGCAGATTACTGTATGAGAGTACTCTATGAGAGAGCAGAGAGGCAGTAAGAGAACCGATTGGGATGTCAGATCTGAATCTCTGAGTGAAGAGATTCCGATTTCAATCGGTGCGGGAGAGAAAAAGACAGCAAGTATATGTTTTCCTCCCACCCTCTGCCAATAATTTTCTCTGTGTTTCCCTCCCTCCCTCCCTCCCTCCCTCTGCCGATGAATCTCCTCCGGCAGAGGGAGAGAAAAAAAAACACTGTCGATGGAAGGCCCACTCAGGAACAAAATTTGGCTGATACCATGTAGAAAAGATAATCTGTGTATTATTTCAAATCCCTATGCTATTATATGTATTTATAGCCTCTAACCGACCCTATGGCTATCACAGTCAAATTGTAACTCTTAACTAATTATAAATCAAATACACCTCTTAATTAGAGGTAAACCCAACTTAGACTCCTAATCACACAATAACTCTTTTAATATTAGAACTCTAAATATATTCTAACACCTAGCTATGGCATTACCATTTTGGGCATCCATCTAAAAATGTTTCAAAAGCTTGCAGTACGCCTTGAAGGAGTTTCAAGACCAACCAAAATTTGACCTATTTCATGCTTGGAAAAAGTGTATTCGCATTGGATAGTAGTCTATCTATTGTTATGCTTCTTTTGAGTTTTTTCTTTACTATCTCTGACCTTTTTTTTATGACCAAGGTGTCCAAGCCTCTTAGAGCACCTGACTAATCCTCAAGACATGTGTAAGCCTTCCTACCCACATACACCAGATAACTCTAAGGAGGAGTGGTCCCTTGGGGTGGAGTGGAATCGAACTAAGGACTCCCATTTCCTGAGACAGGTTCCTGGCCATCACTCCAATCCCTTTGGGTTCTTTATTGTCTCAAACTTGTTGGCCTTTCATGCTTGTTTCAAGTAATTTTTGGGGATTAGTGCTAAAAAAAATGTACTTTTTCGGAATTGAATAGTGATTGAGATTCTACGTGAATGGGATCCTTCTATACATATGAGAAACCATAGAAATGAAATTTGTGTGAAAGAATTGGGTTCTAAGACACCCATTAGGGAGAGTGTTAGATTGCCTCTTTGTGGGTTATGTACTTTGGAAAAGGGTTGTGTCAACCATTTTTCAAAAAAAAGCCGTGCCAGCTTCATAAAGTTTGAAAGAGTAGGTTTTTCCTTTTAGGATTTCATTGTGAGCATATTGTAATTCTCTCATTCTTCTTTTTTTGCCATTGTGGAAAGCCATCTTCACTTTCACCCATGGACGTAAGCATCATCAATGAACCACATAAATTTCTCTCACCTTGTGTGTTATGTATTGATTTTATTTTATTATGTTTTTTTCCCCACCATCACAACATATTTTCCATGAAGGACCATAACATTTTTTTTTTAAGCGGTAAAAAGGAATTTTCATTAAATAAAAGAAACAAGTACAAAAAAAGCTTTACATCCTATTAGAGAGGTCTAAAAGAATTAGACCATACATCACAGGATAACAACATGAAACAAGAGAAAGATCCCCCCAAAAGATAAACAAAGTAAAATCCCTAAATAAGTCTCCACTAACTCAAAGGAAGAAAACCCCGGAGTCTGAGTTGTTGACTCTAAATTTAGAGAAGAAATCCACAACCCCATTTGTTGTGTGACTCACTTGGACAAAGGAAGCATCCATTCCCGAGGTTAAACCCCTAATTTCCCTGGTTATGGTAATCAACTTCCAAGGAGGACGCTTGAGTCCCTTGGCCCATTTAATTGCATTCTCCTTCAATGACAAATGAACCTTGCCTATAAACTCTCCAGATGGTCAAACCTCTCCCGATACTAAGTAACTCTGCCTCATTTGAGTCTTAATTCCCACATATTATGTAAAGACAAATACAGTTTCCCCCCTATAAGTACTCCAGCTATGCCTATTGACCCCGGCTTACCTCTAGCGGCTCCGTCAACATTGAATTTCATTACATCACGAGGAGGAGGAGCCCAATTGACAAATGTTTTTAATTTTCTAGAGCTACCCCTCATGCACCCCACCCAAGATGACATGAAATCCATTGGCTTGAGACCCTTGAAGTCTTTCCCGAGAGGAGCCACACACATAGCCTCTACTTATCCCTTTGGAAGAGGTCACTGATCTCACTTGATTTTCCTTCAAATATTCTCGCATTCTTTCTTTCCACAGGGTCCAAAAAATTGTAGCTAGAACCGTGTTCCAAGCTGCCTTCTTCATTGGGCCAAGTTTCCACAACAACCCCCCCCCCCCCCCCCCCCCTGCCCCGGTAGTTCAACCCAAGAAACCTGAAAGAGGCTCGCAAAATTTAACCCGAGAAGGTGATCAACATCCTCCTCTAGGTGACCACATAAGAGGCAACTAAGATCCTCTCCATCCCTCAACAGATTCCTTCTCTTGAGCTCCATTCTAGTAAGGATCTTACCCTTTAGTGTACACCAAACAAAAGCTTGAACCCTTGGGGGAGCCAAACCAATCCAATCTAACCTAGATAATGAATCTGTATTGTACCATAACATATTAAACTCATTTTTCCTAAATTACACGTGCCATTAGACTAAATCTGATTTCTAAGGGACTTTGTGGACTTCAAAACAACCTTAAAATGATTCATTCAGGTCAATTTGATAGCTCCTGCACAGGCCTTTTCAACCAACTCATCCACATGATTCAAGGAGGGTCCCACAAAAAAGTGCTCATCCAGTTAACAGGGAACCAGTACTCAAGAGATAGTTTATCGTCAAAACTATCATCCTCGATTCTATAGAAATGAACAATCAGGGACGTCTATGATGTTTTCTCTTGTTGTTGCATGTTTCAAACATGACATAGACCAAAATGAACAGTGTCGAATTCTTATTACATGCCTAGATTCTTCAAATGCAGAGAGAGAGAGAGAGAGAAAAAATGGGGGTATTTTATTTATAAAATCCTATTGAACATCTGAAATTTTGAGAGAGAGAGAGCTTTAAATTTTCCGAAACTCGGGAATAACGAGACAATGGAGAAGAATCGTGAGACCTGAGGGAGCGATTAGAGAGATTAAGGGAACCCGATGTCCTTGCAGCTTTCAAAACCCGATCCATACCTTCCGTCCCCAAAACCGACGAGATTCATTCCATTCTCCGAGAAACTAAGCGCGCCTTACACGATAGTAACGTTCGCGCCACCGGATCTCTCTGTGTCTCCCACGCGTTGGGTCCATTTTTTGTGAATCTAAATCATATAAATCTAGGGGTAGGCACGCGCGATGGATTTGGACATTATGTCAATCAATATAAGGAGAAATGATTTTTAATGAATGTATCATTGCTCTTTTTATTAAACTAAATAGAAAATTATAAACTTTAATTAAAGCATCTCAAAAGTTCAGTTTAAGGTAAGAGTGGTTCATACGTCTATAGAAGGAATTAGGGGATTTTCGTGCAAATGGATTTTTTTCATTTTGTAAAATCGTTTGAAAGTTTGATAAATTTTATTTTTTTCCCTATATTAAAGGTTTGTTTTTATACATGTCACTGACGTGTATTTAGGATTATAGTTTATGTTTTATTATCTATAAGGATTGTGGTTTTCGGTTTATCATCTATTTGTCCCTAAATTATAATTTTAGTGTAGGTCAAGAATCTAAGATGATCTTATCTACACATAAAGATGTTTCTAAATAACAAACCCAATAAATTAGCATTAATAAAATAAAACTTTCACGAAATGTAAGTCCAACAATGAATTCTTCTATACTCAACTTCAAAAATAATAATTTCTCAATAAATTATTTTCTCTGACTAAAAAAAATTAAAATAAAGCAAAGAAATACTTTTAATAATTGATGAAGAATGCTTGATTCTCAATCCTATGTGCTCTCTTAGAATCAAACAAGCCAAACTTTCAAAAAGTAAGATAAGGAGAAAGTGACAATTAAATCTCTAAAAAATCCATAAACAAAATCACAAAACTTAACTCAATTCAGCTCTCCCCTAGCCTTGAGGATGCCTCGGGCAATTAAAAGGTATATTCATATGACAAATTAAAAAAATAACCTATATTGAACTAATTTCAAACTCAAACTCGTCACTTTATGACACGCTATAAAAAATAAGTTATAACTTGTTCTATGCATGTCATAATCGTATAAACTTTGGTTGGCTGGATAAGTTATTGAAAAATTCATCCAATAAATCCAATCCATGAATACATGGAGCTCTTGAGAGAGAGAGCTAATGGGAAAAATATTCATTTTGTCACTATTTCAGTTTTTGGTTATTGATATTTATCTATATAGATTTAAACTTGATTTTTCAGTTGCTTAGTTATTTTTTGACACTAAAATGTCCAAAATTTGGTTGTAGCATCAATTTGCGAGTAGGAGGAAAGATAATTTGGATCTCAATATAATAGAACAACAATGAATCGACAAGTTTGACTCAGCAACGATTGGATACAAATTAAAATATTATGAATGGATACTTTTTCTAATAAACTTTTATGATCAATGATTTCGTCTCATAGTTGATGCATTGAATAAGAAATTTGTATGTCATAAGCTTGCCTCAAACAATAGATAGATCTCACGTAGCTTACTTGGTATATTTCATAAAATGTGTATGGGTTTAAAAGTGCATTTGTTTCTATTATACTTATTGTTAATAACAACTTATATTAGCAGTGTAATCATTTAAGCAATGCCCATAAATGTAAAAGTGGTTCCTTTGTGGTACACATATCTCATATTGAAAGTGTGGGGTGGCCCATTGAGGAGAGTGAGAATATGGGTCAATGCAAATGGTAAGACACCCCACTAGGAGATGGGTCAGGGTGATTAGATTGGTTGATTGGGATAATAATTTGAGTTTTTGTGTTCAAGTCCCGAGTAGGTATTTCCTTGTTGTGATGAACAACTAAATGAAGAACATTACTTTTAAACTTGAGATAAAGATGATGCTCTAAAATACATAGACTATTGCATTCAAGGAGAAGAAATAAGGCAACATCAAATGCATTGAAAAGAGTGAAAATGCTCTAAAATACAGACTATTGCATTCAAGGAGAAGAAATAAGGCAACATCAAATGCAATCAAAAGTGAGAAAAAAAATCCCTTAAATGTTGCGCATACATTTATCATCATTTATGATACCCTTTTTTGCACTCGAAGAAGTTTTATAGAGTCATAATCCTAGTGACAAAGCAATTGATCACTAGTCTTAGCAATTCATGATGCCAACGAACCAATCAAGATTCTACTCTTGGGTCATTACAAAAATCCTCCACAATTAAGTGAATATTATGGGTGGTGCACAGTGGATTCATATATCCTTGTTTGCCTTTTTGAAATTATTTTAATTGTCCATCAAAATCTAAACAATGTAAAGTAGACCAATTTCAATCACCGAACATCTTAATGTCTTAATGTTAATGCATGCACTATTCTATGTAAATGTTGAAGCATCAATTGGATTTGTAGTAAGGCCATGTGATTGAGAGAGAGAAGAGGAAAGGCCATGTGATTGAATGATAGAAAGGCTGTGAAATAGAACCAAAGAGGAAAAGAAAAGAAAGAGAGGGCAGAATGAAAAATTAAAGAAAATGATATTATCTGTTATACATAAAAGTGACGGTCTAAAATTCACTCTTTTAAAATTAGACTACAGATCTTGAGTTTTGATACACGGGGTTTAGAAGTAGTTTTATGTATCAATTGGATTAGTATGGAGGTAAGGATACTCATGTTATGAAAAAACAAGGAAGAGACGAAGAAAGAAAAAAAGGTAAAACAGTGACTGAATTTTTGCAGGGAGAGAGAATAGAAGAAATGAGAGGAAGAAAAAAGTAATAGACAGAGAGCAGCTGACTGCAGTTTTTGCAGGGAGAGAGAAAGAATGAGGGGAAGCATAAAGAAAGAAAAAAGTACAGGAAAATGTGACTGTATTTTCTGCAGGAAGAGAGAGAAGAAAAGAAATGAGAGGAAGAAGAAAGAAGAAGAAAAAGGAATAGATAGAAATAGAGCATAACTAGCAGATTGTGCTGAGTAGAGACTCCGGAGGAAACCATAGAAGATGGGCGTTGTAGTTGCCACCAGGAGACGATGGGAGAAACAACATTGAAAGGCAAGCTTAAACGTACTGGAAAATCGAAGATTACACTCTCCGATTCGTGTGTCGATCTCTCTTCCTATGGATCCCCCCTTCACAGGGAGCGAATCTCTCTGGTTTGAAGATTAGCATCTAATCTACCTTTTCCAAAATTAAATATTATTATCTCCTACTAATGGTAGATTAGATATTTTAATTTAAAGAGATTGTTTATTATTCAACATATTAGTATTTCAAAGTTTATAAATTGAAAAACTATTTAAATTTATTTATTTTTAAAATATTTGAAAGACCTAGTTTTATTTTTTTAAGATCAAGGTATTCAGGCTTCCAAGAGTACCTAGCAAATCCACTACGGGAGAGTGGCCATTTTGTATTGAAAGTGACTTGAATTCAAGACCTTACGCATCTCAAATGTATTTTTGACTATCAAATCAATCCTCATGTTAAAAGACAGTTTTATTCATGGAATGAGAGTATTTTTTTAAATCTTCGTTTTTAAATACAAAATTATTATTGTGCCCTTCAATTTTAGATTGTATGAATCAACATCCAATTCATTTTTAGTTCGTTCGGACAGTCTTCTCTATGTGGGTTGTGGAGAGGGGTTTTCAAACGAGGTTGTTTCTCGGCAGATTTCTACACATAAGGTATCAAAATTCATCTATTCTGAATTTTATAAACTCCGAGACTGATTTTAAGTGAAACGGGTATAGGCTTGGACTTCAAAAATCTTACTTAAAGAATTAAGGGAAAATATTCTTCCCTCTTAATTCTTTTGGTACGATTTTTAAAGTCCAAAACTATACCATTTTCACTTAAAATCAGTCACGAAGTTCATAAAATTCAGAGTAGATGAATTTTGATACCTTTTTTGTAGAAATTGGTTGAGAAACGGCCTCGTTTAAAAATCCATCTCCACAACCCACAGAGAGAAAACCGTCCGAACAAATGCATTTTACACTGAAATGTTTGTTCGGACGGTCTCATCGTCCAAACGAACGAAAAAATGAACCAGATGTTCATTTGGACAATCTAAAATAGAAAGGCAAAATGTTAATTTCACACATAAAAACGAAAAAAGGTGTGTTCTGGTAGGAAAATGTGGTGTCTACATGACCAGTCATCTTATAATTATATTATAAGATTTTTTCACAAATCTATCATATATGATTAAAGAAGGCCTCATATATATCATAAATATTTATGACTAAGAAATAAGAGATTGACAAAGACACATTTAATTTTTCCCTCTATTTTTTCCTTAGGTGATAAAAATATTCTTAATTAAAATTTCGCATAAACTCAAGTATCATTTTGTAAGTATAATTTTCTCATTTAAAAAAATAAAGTATAAAAATGACTCCTTATAAAATAGAGGCACCCCATTAATCCTCAAAAAGTAATATAAAATGTTAGTTGTGCTAGGTCAATGTCTAGAATAGTCTTAGAGGGTGGTGAATAGGTCTATAGCAGAATTTTAAATTTCTTTAAAACCTTAGTCCATTAATAATTGATCTTTATAAATTAAGCAAATTAATCTTTCAAATAGAGATGTAAGCAAGAACAATTAGCATGCATCAACAAGTCTTCTCAAATAGATATGCAATGATAATATGAAACAAAGCACATAAAATGAGAGGAGATGAGAAGATAATGTCACAAGTATTTTTATGTAGTCCGGCAACCTTTTCTACATCCACGCCGCAAGTACACCACTTGATGATTCCACTAACATTTCCCTTCAGGGTGAGGAAAAACCTATTATAACTCTTGATCTTTTTCACAGGTAGAGATCGAACCCATACAACACTTAATCTTCTTCACGGTAAAGATTGGACCAATACACCAAGAGAACACCTCTCTTGGATTTTAATAGGGTTACACCAACCCTTTACAAATATCTCTCAAAAGATAAAAATAAGTAATGTTTATAAATATTACCAAGAACACTAGCCTCTTGTTGTTTGATGTGACTTTGGTGTATTCTTGAATGTCTATCTCCTTCTTGTCTTTTGGTTATATATAGATGCTCTAATGAAGGTCAAACCAAAGAACATGAGAAGATGTTTAGGGATGGTAGAATATTTTCCTATGTGGACAATCTATTCCTAAAGGTTCTCTCAAATGCACAATGCTTGAGCCTAAGATGCTCAAGATTTTCTTATAGGTGCTTTGAATGTGATTGAGAGAGAGTTTAAGAGTTAATGGATTTAACTTGGAAGATATGCGCTTTTAAAGATGTTTGAAATGATGGTATAATGTCCGAGAGATTTTTGTTCAAGTCAATCTTGCATTTAGAATGCCTCAAGGTTATGTATTTGTAGCTATTTTAAATTTATAGCCTTTAGGAGTACAGTTGGGAGAAATAGTCGTTGAAAAACCTATTGAAAATCCAAAATTTGACTTTTTTGGAATGACTGATCGACCTCTCTCAAGGACCGGTGAACTTATCTTAATTGAGACTAAAAAATCTCAATTCTGTAGTGGAACAGTTAACCTATCCTCATGTAGCAGGCGCCCACTCTGGGTTTGTTAGCTTTGCACAATCTTCGATAAAAACAACCATAATTTCTTCTACTTTTCGAAAAGCTCTTTGAGAGATCTATCTACTTACAAAATTTGCACAATTTGAAAGTTTATTCGATGGTTCAACATGCTCTCAAAGTCAAGGTAAATTTCATCCAACCCATGAATCTCTCTGTTTTACCTTACTTGTACCATTCACTAAAATGTTCATAACTTGAGCTACACAACCCATATTTAAGTGAAATTTGACTTTTTCGAAAGCCCTTTGAATTTATATCTACTCATAAAATTTCATCAATTTTAGAATTCACTTGATAACACAAATGAGCTCTCCAAATTAAGGTATATTCATGACAAAACTGTTTTGTCTTGTTTTGCACATTTTCATTGAAATGTTCACAACTTGAGCTTTATAACTTCGATTTGGGGGTGTTCTTAGACTTTTTAGAAACTATTTGACTGCGCTATCAAATCATAAAGATTTTACTAATATTTGAGTACATTTGATAAGCAAGAGCTTTTCCAAAACAGGGCAAATTCTATTTAACTTAAAAACTCAATTAAGTTCCACCAAATTTTAAGTTATAAATTCTAAGATTTATCCAAGTGGTAACTCTAAGTCTTCTAAGTCTACTTAGATCCAAATTACCTGAATTGGTTGGCATACATTGAGTTTACCTCTTTTGATGAGCGACCTTCCAGTTGTCGCTGCCTCTAAAGCTTCAAGTTTGATTTGACTTTGTAGGTATTTCAGAGGTGAGATTTATGACACACAGACACAATCATGACCTAATCACGGAATTGACAATTCAAGCTAACTAAGGAGAGACAAATTTAACTTTTAGGCCAACATAGAATGTAATGACCCGACCCTTGTTTTTGAGTTTTTGGGGAGATCTGTGGACCTCCGAAATGATTTTTGGGATTTTGGTAGCGGGTGTTAGCGTGTGGGGCTCTCTAACAAGCCCAAGTTTTCATAAATCAGAGCTTAGGTGCTCAAGGGGTATTTTGGTAATTCTACATTATTGGTTATTTTCCAAGAAAAATGTTTGAGAAATCATATAAAAACTTAGAATTTGCACAACTAGACCTCCCAAAGTATGCACACACATTCTCCTCACTTAGATACACATGTAGAATGTTGAAAATAATCAATGTTTGGTTTTCGAAATTTTTCTTGAGATTTCTCAAATTTTAAAATAATATTTTAAATTATTTTCTAGTGTTTATTTTTTACAAAAATCATATTTTTAGGTCAATGTTTTGTTAAAGAATTTAATAAAAGTTTCAAAATTTTCAAAAGAAATATTAAAAAAAAAATCCAATTTTAAAATTCCAAGTTTCTTTTAACTTAAACTATTCTTTTTTCATTTTTTTTATTATTTAAAATAAATAAAATAAAAGTTAAGTTTCAAACCCAAAACTTTTTTGTTATGATTTATTTGATAGAGTTAAAAAAAAAAGGTTATCTTGCAACAAAATATTCCAAAAATCGTGTGAGCCCCATGGGACCCACACTCCACTCACCCAAGCCCAATCTTTCTAAAGAAACCCTAGCCCTCTCTTTGCTTATCTCTTTATTTTCTCCCTCTTTCCTTCTTCAAGAAGCCCTACCCTAATTTTTATCCTCTCTCTCCAAACCCTAGCCGCCACCACACCTTCTCCCTCTCTTAACCTTATTCAGCTATCTTATTCCTCTTATACTTCATCTTTTTTTTCTTCTTCATTATCCCTCTCTTTGTATCTCTCTCTTCTCCTTCTCTTTCACTTGATTTTTCTCTATATCTTCTTCTCCCTCTTCCCCTCTATCAAAGTCATCTCTTTTCTCTCCCTCTCCCTTCCATTCTCAAAAACTCGACCACCATGGCCGCCGCCCCAACCCTTGGCTGCACCCCTTATTCACCCAATAAACCCTCATTTTTTGGGTTTTTCGACCCACTCCTTTTACAAAAAAATGTTTCTCTTGGCTTTTTCCTTATTTTACATATTTTCTGAGTTTTTTGGAAATTCTTCAAAAAAACACATTTTCACAGAGTTGACTCAGTCGAGTCACCACTGGGTTGGGAGTTAGCAAGGCCCAAATTATTTGTATTTCTGAAAACCCTTCTAACTCCTTCATTTCTTAGATTTTTCTCCCATCCATTTGAACTAAAATAGTGCCAACTCAACTCACTCGACTCACCCCAACCGAGTTGACTTAGTCAAGACCCGAGTTCCACAGATTTTTTGTACAAGCCAGATGTTATACATGTTTGGACTAGTAGATCTCATCCCGGCCTTCCAGTAGTGACTTGGGGTCGACTTGATTTCAACTCGAACCCGACTCAGTGCTCGACTCGATATGGCTCAGTCACCAACTTGGCGTCCAAATTTTCAAGTGGACCTTAGGATCTCCATGCACTTTTCACCAACACATCTAGGTGAGGGGACTTATCACAGTTTTAGCATGCATTGCATATATCAAATATGTATTTCTCGGAATGAAGTGATCCGAATGGAGCCCTGTGACGACCCGTCCCGTTACGGGCACGTTAAAACCGACACAGATTCCTAAAATCGATCCAATACAATTTGGAGTACCTCTTTTTTTTTAAAAAAAAAAAGGAAGACACTGCTCCCGCAACCCACACTGATCATAACAATCCACCAATAAACCAAAAATCGTAAGCATTCACTCGGTAGAATACCTATAGAATTCTGTGAGTGGTGGTTACACCAGTCGTGTTGAGACCATCATATGGGGTCCAAGGTTATGAATTTGACTATCGAGACTCTGATGCTTGGTTGATGAGACCAAAGATGAGTCTGGTTGGCAGTTCGTTGAGGACTGGTGAGGTGGTTACTCCCTTGTGGTAATCAATTTGGGACTCTACTGAGTCCGACTCTTAGGTTGGTCGTGGTATGTGTGCGGGTTGTCATGAGAGGGTCATAGGTCTAGTTGAGGACTAGAGACCCCTATCTGACTGAGGATCAGTCTGCGTACACGTGGATGGGTGGACTGTTGCGGTTGGGCACATAAGGGAGTTGCATTGGGTTGGTTAGAGGATGTTCTAGAGGCCCACCTGACGTGGGCCCATGTGCTAGGGGTAAGGCACACGTTTGTATGGTCATGCATGTAGACATCCTAGACATTGATGTGTCAATATGATTATATGCAGTGTATGCTTGATGACTTATGATGCATGTGTTACCCTCACTAGGCATGTAGAGCTCACCCCCTTGCCTCACATGTATTTCATAGAGGGAGGGTTGGTGGAACCTCAGTTGGACGTTGGGCGTAGAGTTGTAGCTTTGTACTTTGTTACGGTCCCATCTTATAATTGAGGACTTTCTGATATATTTGAATTATGTGTTGTAACACCCTGGAATCTCAAAGATAACAATTTACATGAATTTATCCATTTTTACAGAATTGCGATTGTGATATATTTGATTTGAATTTAAATGGGTCAATGGTTCAATCAAGACCCAATGGTTAGTAATTTTGTTTACAAAACAAATGAATGGATGAAATGTACTCAAACGGGTCAAGAGTTGTAATTGGGTCAAATGGGTCAAAATGGCCAAATTGGATCCAATGGGTCGAGATGGGCATGATTAATCATGGAGTGAGCTCAAACCTTAATTGGTCTAAGTTTCATTAAATATTTGAGTTGGTTGAGTTGAAATAAATGATGGGTTTAGTTGAGTTGAATTTATTAGTTGAGTTGCATTAAATAAATGAGTTGAGTTGGGTGAATTAAATATATGAGGTAGATGGAATAATTATTTTAATGAGTGAATTATGTGTAAGATGGTGGTGTGAGCTGGTTGTAAGTTTTAACACAAAGAAAACGGTGGCTGCAAGGAAGGCATTTCATGCATGTAACTCCCATTTTAAAAATGAATGGGTGACGGTTTTGGGAGTTACAATTGTGGGGAGTTTTATTTCAAAGTTTAAAAGTATTATACACGTTGGGCTTGCATGTAGATGTTAGGTTATGCATGAGAGATTAATATATGCATGAAGATTAAAAGGGAATTGGATAATCCAAGGGTTAAGGTACAAAAACTGTTGGCATGTAGGAGTTACATCTCATAGATGTAAACTCCCACATGAGTATCTAATGAAAGATGGCTGTTATACAAGTCAAAACAATGAGACAGCCGTTGGACACCTTGGGAGTTTCATCTCAAGGATGAAACCCCAAGGGAAGTAGTAAACAAATGAGGGTTACATTTGGAGTTGCATAGGATGGTTATGTCATGCATGTAACTCCCAAAAATGGAGCATGAATGGGAATGCTGTTTGGTGGACTTACACTTAAGCTACACGTTGGAGTAGTATGGATTGTCATTTTCATGCAAGTAAACCCCAAAGTTGGAGCTAAATGGAGCTGCTGTTTATGAAGTTACACAAAGAGATAATGGCATTTCAAATTCAACTCTTGGTTTACACGTTGAAGGAAGGGCAAGAATTTTATGTCAAAGATGAAACCCCCACTTGGGGCGTTGATGAGCATCAAAAGGATGGGTGTTTCACAAGGGCTGAAGTACCTTGGCTGAACCGTTGAAGTCTTAGGAGTTTCATCCCAAGGATGAAACCCCCAAGTCAGCATAAAGGTTTATGTTGAATGCAAATAGAAGTTACAAATGTTGTCACTTAGAGACACCACCCCTTGGGCTGGTTTTGATTAAACATAGAGGACTCATTTTACTCTCTATCTCTATCTCTCTCTTTCCCGTTTTCTCCATTCTCACAACCAAGAACAGCAGCTGGCTGATTAGCTTCAATCAGTCTTAGGCTGATCTCTTTCATCAAGACAAAAAAAATCAGCAAAAGGGCTTTGGCAACAAGGTTATCAATTTCAAGACCAAAGTTCTCTTTCTCTCTCTTTCTCCCTCAAATCCATATCATCTGGCTGAATTATCCCAAGGAGCTTGCAGCAAGATCAGTCTCAGCCCAAAGAACAGTAAGAGAGAAAGAGAGGTCAAGGAAATAAAAAGTCAAGGAAGGAGTCAAAAGAACCGAAGGAGAAACAATATTAGTAAGTGCATTTTGAACCCTTGTTTGATAGATTGATTAAGAAAAGTGATCCGGCCATTGTATGGTCAGATCCATCAATGGTTTAAATATAGGAATATGATGTTTAAAAGTGGTAAAATATGAACCATAGGGTTCGGCCCTTTGGATGGCCGAACCCCATGAGAAAATTTGGTGAATTCTATGGTGTTTGAAAGACAAAAATCCATATTTTGAAGTGGGGCTTTTAAAGGATTTTTATATGGAATTAAGGTTACTGTTTTGGATCAATTATGAGATAGCCGAATCAGGTAGTTTCCATGGTTAAGATGTGGAGCCTAACATGTACATAATTAATGGAAGCATTGGGTAAAGAGAACCATAGGGTTCGGCCATACATGACTGTTTTGTTGAATAATTGGGTTAAGTTTATGATGGACATTAGGTAATATTTATATGCTTTGATTTAAGAATAATATATGTTTGTTTATGGAATTAGTATGGGTAAATAATCAGCCAACATGAATGATGGAAAGTGGGGATAAAAATCAGATTGGTGAGGTTCGGCCATGTGTATGGTCGAACCCCACCAATGGTAATTGTTGGACATAGTGGTTAGTTTATATGGAGATATGAAGGGTTTAAGAATGATCAAATTAAGTGGTGAGGTTCAGCCATGTGTATGGCCGAACCCCACTAAGATGGTTTTATGTTAGATGATGGAAGTTAGCTAATTTAAAGCAAAGGTTGGTCTCAATGGCACAATCGTAATTATGGGTGAAATGATAAAAAATAAAATGATCATATGATTGGATAAATGAGCTAAAACCAAAGTGGTAAGGTTCAACCATAATATATGGCCGAACCCTACCAAGGTTCATTTAGAAGTTTGGGTTAATTAGATGGTTTTAATTAAATAAAAGAATGACCAAAGTTTTAATGGGTGAGGTTCGGCTATGGCTTTGGTCGAACCCCACTAAATGGTTCATGGAACATTAGGCTTTGCTGGAAATTAAGTAGACAAATGATTAACTTGCTGCTATGTACATAAGGTATTTGGATTTCTAGAACAGTGTACAAGCCGTGATCGGAAGACGGTTCAAAGGAAGGGTCAAATAAAGTAATCTAGTGTAGGTTTCCTACCTTGTTGTAACCACATATGTTATTTGTTGTTTTATGTTTATTTGAATAAGTTATTTGAATGAAATGTTATATTTACAAATGGCATGTTTGCATAGACATCTTATGCATGGCATGGGATGATGGTGTTGTAACCGGAGGCCACACTCCGTCGGGGCGTCCGAAAGACCACTGTGGGGTACCTTGATGATGAGAATCCCATCAAGAGGAATCCGGAGGCCACACTCCGTCGGGGCGTCCGAAAGACCACTGTGGGGTACCTTGATGATGAGAATCCCGTCAAGAGGAGGCTATGTAGAATGGTGATGGGTGGGACTCATTACATGTTCATTTCATACATAGCATGTTTTTATGGAATTTTGACACACATGTATTATTATATTATTTGCATGTTTTATACTAACATTGTGGTAGCCCTATTAGGAAACACTACTGGGCGCGTTGATCTAACGCCCTATCTCTACCCTTAGTGAATGACGCAGGGAAAGGAAAGAACGAGGATCGAGAAGAAAACCAAGCATAGGAGCTTAGGCATTTTGAATGGATTTGAATGGACTATTTATGAACTTGTTATTTAAGTATTTGGACAATGTAATTTGTTAGCTAGATGTTGTGGGCATGTAATAATGTAGTTGATTAGATGCTATGGTTTGATTTATTTGGATGGTTTGGAATAAATGGTAGACTAAGGTTAAATAGTAATTTTGAAGAATAAATTTTGTACTTTGCTATCTAAGAATGGAAAATTGGAATAGTCATAGGATCTATTATAACCTCAGTTAGATTAAGATTAAGTTAATTCCGCAAGTTGTATTTGTACCATGTGTGCATCAGTTTTATGGACTTAGTTCATACACACATGGGTTTGGCCAGTTAAGGGTCGGATTTAGAGATCCGAACTTAACTCGCGTCGTGACACTCCGCCCCCATCACTAGATTATTATATTTAAAAAAAAAAAAAAACTCTGATTATTAGAGTGAAAAGGGCGGGGTGTTACATGTGTACTTTTCATTGAGTTCGATAAATATAATAATGAGATGATGCTATAATTTGTAATTATTGTGGTTGCTTACAATTTTTGGTTTATTGGTGGATTGTTATGATCAATGAGGGTTGCGGAAGCAGTGTCTTCCCTTAAAAAAAAAGAGGTACCCCAACTTGTATTGGATCGATTTTAGGAATCTGTGTCGGTTTTAACGTGCCTGTAATGGGACGGGTCGTCACAAGCCCTCTATTTTTCAAGCCACCTAGTAAGGGTGAACAGTTAAGAATGATTATGTGGCAAGGGGTCCATTCGGGTGCACTCCCATCCACTGTATACTATTGTTGAGAAGTTTGAAACTAGACAAAATGATATTAATTTGATATTTGGAAGATGTTATGATACATTGCGTGTTTACACATAAGATGCAAATGAAAACATGTTGGATATAGAGGTATGTGTTTTAGAATTATTATGTGCTTGCTTTTATTATATCAGAACATGTTTGTGTGGTCACACATGATCATGAAACCGTGTGCATGCTTGAAAGGATTTCTTTATATGTGTATACATTCATGATGACGTGATGAGTTGATTGTTGGGAGGACTTCTCCGTTATGCTCCGGCGGTTGAGACCTCCATAGGGGATACAGGTTTCCCCATTGCATTCCGGCAATTGAGGCGGTTGTGTATTGTGTAGTCTCTCATTTGTATTGGTAGGGAGACCAAAGTTGTTGGAGAACCGTTGAGTTATGGAGGTGATGTCTCGGACTGGTCAGTGGGACCATTGGTTAGTAGCATAGTTGAGTACTCATGAACGTAGACATCCATTCTATTATGATATTTATTATATTTCATACATGTGATATATGTTTATGTTGCTAACACGTGATATGTTTTATCCCTTCACTAGGTTGGTTAACTCACCCCTTATCTTTCAGGTATCCCGATTGAGAAGGAGCCAGGCGGTCCCCTTGAGGAGGTACCCGGAGAGGAGTAACAGTAGTTAAATATCCCATATTATGCTTATGCTTTAGTTTTGAGAGACTCTTGTTTGTAAAGACCTATTATCACATGTTTTGTTTGGATGCCTGTATGACTATATTGAATAGTCGGTGGTTGTTTGTTATACTTATTATTATGTTGAATTTAGCCTTATTAGATTATTGAGCAGGAGGTAGTTTCTCCGTTTAAAAAAAAATTAGCTCGATATCCGTTCCTTGGTTATGTTTTAAGACTTTTCAGAAATAACGCGCCAGTAGCAGGACGGAGCGTTACATAGAATATAAAAAATTAGAAAGAAAATCATTAATTCAATTAAAATGAATATTTAATCTAAGGATAAAAATGGATTTAAATAGAATTTATAGTTATAGGTTGAGTTTGGATGAGGGGAAAATTTTATATGAATTTCCCTCGAAGAGTGATTTTATTTGAGTAGGGTTTTTCTATGGAGGAAATTTCTTTAAGGATTTTTTCTTCTGAGGGATTTTCATGTTTGTTTGATAATTACAAAAGAAAATGAATGACTAGAAGAAAATTTTAATAGAAAAAATTATTTGATAAAATATGAATATAATTTTTTTGATATATTGTTAGGTTCCTGATAATTGATAATATTTAATAATCTTATATAATAAAAACAATCAAATTTTATATTTTAACACAAACATAATTGTTAATTAACATCCACCACATAAAAAATAGTTATTCACTCTATAAAAAAGTTATTCTAATCTCCAAATTCTTTCTTTTTACGATATTTTCTAAACATGTATTTTGAGACTCATTTCTCATATAAAATAAAATAAAATATTTAAATCTATTAATACAAAGACAATTCAATTATATATCAAATTCAAACTTGTTTATATGAATTGAAAATAAATAGTTTATGCAAAGATTAAAAAAGTTATAGTTTTAGAGAAGAATTTTAAATAAATAATTATTTTAAAATATTTATACTTATATATATACAGTAAAGTATTTTCTATCATAAATTTATATATTGTTTAAAATTTAAAATTCAAATCCGAGTCGGGTTTTTTTCTCTCGTTCAAAGGAAAATGCAAAAGGAGGCGGAGAGAAGAAGGGAGTGGAAAATAATTGGGGATTTGATCTATGTCAGTAAAGGGAAGGTGCAGAGAAGAGAGAATGGAGGGGGCGAGATGAGATGAGAGGGAGAGGAAGAAGAATATAGGATCTGAATGCGATGGAGAGGCACATCCAAAGGCTGCTGAATCGCTTCTCTTGGGCAGCCATCGTCATGGGGACGCTCACGCTCTTCCTTCTCTACACCCAGCCCCCTTCTCATTGCATCCACACCTCCCTCACCCCTTTCCCTAAGTCTTCCTGCGACACCATCCTCAGACGCAATTCCCTCTCCCCGGACCGACGCGTTCGCAAGATCTTCTCCTCCCCACGTTGGCTCAACACCATCAACTCCTACGCCCACTTCTTCCGAACCCTCAATGCCACTCTCCTCTCCAATTCCTCCCGCGTCCTCTGTATCTATGCTGGTGTCGGCCTCGAGGCCATGGCCCTCTCCCAGATCGGGGTCGATGATGTTACCGGCATTGACGTCCTCGACTCTCCCCCGCTCGTCCAACGTGCCGATCCCCACAATCTCCCCTTCTTCGACGCCTCCTTCGACCTCGCCTTCTCTTCCCACCTCGCCGACGCCCTCTTTCCCACTCGCATCATCTCTGAGATGGAGCGCGTGGTTCGCAATGGGGGCGCGTGTGTCCTCGCCCTCAACCCTGAAGAAGACATGCCCAGGGTCAGGTCGCTCTTCCGCACGTCTACCTTCGTTGGGGCGTGGAACATGAAGCAGATGAGGCCGCAGATGACCCAGTTTCTAGTTATGAGAGTCGGCCGAACGAGTCCTCCACTTCCACCTTGAGAGTTGTTTGTTTTCCCTTCTTTCTTCTTTTCTTTTTCACCATTCCTGTCAATCTGATTCTTTCGTTTTGTCTGCTCCTGTATTCTTTTTACATTAGGTTTATTTATGTATTGTATAGACTTCCTCTTTTGCAGTTGTGCATTTGGTCTGGTGCAGTTCTTGTGAATTTCAGTAACTGAATGGAATCTTGTTTTCATCAATTGGTGAATTGAATTCTAAATTACTCTCGAATTTGACTTTATTTTTTTTCTAAAACTGGTCTTCCCATTGTTGAGATTCAGTCGTTTGCCCAATAGAGAACTCGGTGCTTTTATTTTTAACTAGCACATTCCACTTGTTCTGAACCTTATTGACTCGCCTCTTTATAATGGCTGTCTTTGGTGGGGAGAAGTGCAGAGACCTCTCATGGAGAAGTCCAACTTGTTCAGTTTGTCTGAGTTCTACAGGAAGTGGGGTCAACAAACAGTGGATCTTCTCCTCCTCAAGAGAATATGGTCTGCTCCACCTCTGCCAGAAGAACAACATCTTCTTTAAGAGGAGAAGATGGGCCGAAGTTCTCCTACTCTTGGAGAAACTCCTTTTAAGTTCTCCTCAACCAAAGATAGCTATTTCTATTAGGAAAAAGTGTTCACCTTTAACTTTAGTTATTTTGCATGTTAGTAGATAACTTTAAAAACTGAATTAGAGAACTCGGTGCTTTTATTTTTAACTAGCACATTCCACTTGTTTTGAACCTTATTGACTCGCCTCTTTATAATGGCTGTCTTTGGTGGGGAGAAGTGCAGAGACTTCTCATGGAGAAGTCCAACTTGTTCAGTTTGTCTGAGTTCTACAGGAAGTGGGGTCAACAAACAGTGGATCTTCTCCTCCTCAAGAGAATATGGTCTGCTCCACCTCTGCCAGAAGAACAACATCTTCTTTAAGAGGAGAAGATGGGCCGAAGTTCTCCTACCCTTGGAGAAACTCCTTTTAAGTTCTCCTCAACCAAAGATAGCTATTTCTATTAGGAAAAAGTGTTCACCTTTAACTTTAGTTATTTTGCATGTTAGTAGATAACTTTAAAAACTGAATTCTCCAATGGTTTCATTTTCTATCGAAGGATCTTGGAAGTGCACTCTATCCCTCAGTTAAAGAAGCTTTGAATTACTAGAAATGGATGATCTCTTCTGATTTGTATTGATCAATTTGGTTTATGGTGTCCATATGTTAATCATTAGAACTTTGGGGGCTAGAACAAGGGTGGTGTTCTTGAGGTTATTAGTCCCTATCCAAGTACCTTCAGAAAGGTGAGCCAAATGTTGAGCAGAATGTTAATAGTTAATGAGTCGATTTTAGGGGGAATTACAAAAAAGAGACTATCTCTTTGGGCATGTTTGTGCAAGGGCAAAACTCCATGAATTTTCAATTGTCAATGATTTAAAAAACTTAGATACTATAAGGATTTGGAATCCATACTTCTGCAAAATTCCATGTTTGGTGCAACAACAATTTTTAAATTTTAATTATGGATTAGAAGATATATTTGGTCCCAGAAATGAAGTAAACTGTTATCTATTATGATTTAAATATGATACTCCAAAATCCATTAGTACTAAGTGGTAAATAACAACTCAACCGACCACTAAGACTAACATGAAACTATTAATAGAGGCAAGAGTTGAGTAGCTCCTAGTTGCTTTCTCAGCCTAATAAATGGTGATCTACGGGATACGAAGTTGAGCATTCATCTATTTATTTTGCAAATTGCAACTAATTCCTAGTGGAACAATATAAGATGATTTCATGATCTAACCTATAGATGTATCTTCCAAATTGATTTTCTTTTCTAACAAATTTGCCAAACAAATTTCCATAAATGCATTTACATTTTCCAAACTAATAATAAAAAAGCAATTGTCTTCTTTTACCTTTAAAAAGAGTTGAGAGAGAGAGAGGCCTCTCTTTCTCTCTCTCTATGTTTCTGTACGTGTGATACACATGGTAAATATTATTATACACACACATATATCCATTTAAATTTATCCCACTACTCTATAGATGTCAACCTCTTTCGCCCACACTGGTTTCAGCGAGGTTGCATTTTCGGCCGACAGTCACAACCACCCTAAGTCGAGATTTCAGGTAGAAAATGGGGGTTTCAGTCGCAAGGCTGGGGTCGAGGGGGGGAAGAAATGGTAAAGTGGGAGGAGAGGAAACAATGCTTTCCTCTTCTCATTCAGGGTTTTCAATTGTTGGTACTGACTGCGGACGAGGTAGTGAGAGGAAACCTGCAGCTAAATCTACCTCTTGAGGTAATTACCAAATGGAACACAGCCTTTATTCTGAGATCAAGCCCTAATCTTCCTCAATGAGGTCCCATTTGTTAGTCTTTTCTGATACCAAATCCTTCTCTCTTTTCATTCTCCTATACACATGCATGTTCCACTCGTTTAGTTTCAATTTCTTGTAAAACACAATGCTTCCTTCCCTTTAGTGGGATCATGTATGTGTGGACGAGTTGTCTTTGAAAGAGGGTTTCCTAGACTTTACTGGGTTTGTTGTCACAAAGAGGCCACGGGGGGCGATTGTTATGAATTCTTGAGTGGTAAAGCTATTTGGAGTATAAAGTTTATGCATCTCCTTCTTGAGAGGGAGAGAGTCATTTTTTGGAGTTTATGCCCGTAGCCTTAAGTAAAAGCACACTTTTTCATTATTTCCTTTTTAGCTATTAAAATATAAATATTAAAACATAATTTCTAGTGTTAAACTATAAATAAAAGCATATTGATAATAACATACAATATTTGCAAACTTTATCTGAGGAAAAGTAATGGGGGAAAAAGTGATAGACAATAAAAATGAGCAATCATATCATTTTTTATAAACTTGAAATGACTTGAATGAGTTAGTCTGAGTTGACATTATAGGATTTTGAATTGAGCGAGAACCTTGGTCAAGTTTTTCAAACTCGATGGGATTTCAAGTCAAGTCTGAGTTTCAAGTTTTCAAATATTGATTCATATTGATGATGATGATGATTACGAAGCATCCATAGAATGAAAATCAAGCTTTTTATTTATTTGAGATAAAACTCTTTTGTTTGGGTTGATGTTGAATGGATTGTGCAATTAAATATATTTTAAATTTGTATTTTCATTGCTGATATGATAAATGAAATGACGACTTATTTATGATTTTGAATTTTTATTACTTAGTTCTATACATTTAGACTTGTTTTTAATAACACTGTTTAGTTGGTAGTGAGTCCAAAAAAGTGATGTACATTGTATATATGTATTGGTGTAAAAAAATATGCATAATCAAATAAATATTGATACAAACCTTAATGACAAATGTAAGATAATGAAGAAAAATGTAAGAATGAAGGATAAAGATTTCACTTTCATGGAAAATCGAGCTTCTAATGCAGGTTTCAATTCGAGAAGATATTGACCTCCCAGCCAAAGGCTGTATTTTTGAAGAAATTTTCTTTTTTCTTTTTCATTATTCAACTAAGCCTATAAATAACATTTGTTTACAATTCAAAATGGAAATAATAATTTTTGAAAAGTAAAGTTTGTTATAAAAACCTATAGGATGAGCCCCATTACCCCTAGGGCACACCAAGGTTATGCTATAGGGGATCGAATCTGCAATCTCCCATTTCCTAAGACGGGAGGTAATCACTTGAACTATACCCATCTGCATTGATCCATGCACTGTTGAACAAAAAAGTTCATCGACACATTGTTAGATGAAATAAAACCACTACTATCTGATGATCTTGTGGAGGGCCATGATAGTGAAAGTGTACTTGATTAATCTCTTTAATTAGATTAATGCAGACATGGTGAGTGTGGGGTCAAAATTAGTGGGATGGGCATGAATTTCACCATCGTCAGCACCATTATTAGCATTTGTAATTTCAATTGCATGAAAATCAATGTTGAAATTTATGTTTGATTCAAAGTTAAAAGGCACTCTTTATTTGATGTGTGCATATTGGAAAGTTTTTACATTTCTTGAAAGATTAGTAGAGTGAGATTTGGAATACTTTCAATCATAATTTTTTTTTTGGAATAGCACCATGTACAACAGTATTTGCATCGCTATCAATTGTTGATTTGAGACATTTCATAAATAGATGACTATTTTCTAACTCTTGGCTCCCACAAAAAATAGCTCCACAACAGAAAAAAAAAAAAACCATGCATTCATCTAAACCTATTACCGTATGACGCGACTGCAATATTAATTCTTAATTTTTAAGTTATAAAATGCAATAAAATAAGGCACCCCATATAGACACCTGATTTTTCTACCTCTACACATCTGTTTCAAAAAATTAAGTGAAATTACCATTCTACCCTTCTATGTTCTATTCATCCGAATGAACCGTCAATTCATTTTCAGTTCGTTCGGATGAGTGTTCATTCATTCGAATGAACAGTTTGGTTCATTCGAATGAATGAGTCGAATTTTGTGAATAATTGACATATATATATATATATATATATATATATATATATATATATATATGTTCATTCGTTCGAATGAACAGTTTGATTCATTTGAACGTAGGAGAAGGATTGTCATTCATTCGAATGAACCAAACTGTTCATTCGAACGAATGAACACTCGTTCGAAGGAACAAAAATTATACTAAGGTGTTCGTTCGGATGAGTATATTTATCCAAACGAACTGAAAATGAATTGAAAATTCGTTTGAATGAATTTATACGCAGGGATAGAATGGTAATTTCACCCAAAAATTCGAAAATGGGTTTGTAGAGACAGATTTTCTAGGTGTTTGTATGGCTCACCTAAAATAAATAGCAGCTTATTTGACATCCTTCCACACGTTAATCAGTTAAAGATATTTTTCTTCCATTTTAACGATTTTAGAATTGATCCCATGTTTTCGAAATTCATTCTCTCTCTCTTGGACCTCGATAAATTTAATCCGACCTAATTATCCAAACTGAATCTAAGCATCTTAAATGGGTATGAAATTAAAATTTTATGATTCAAATCTGAAATAGATCCAAACCAACTTGTTTAATAAACAAGTAATAAATTGAAGATTGTTGATCCAAATCCGAATAAGATCTAAATCGAAACAGATGTGGTGTGTCCCATTGTCAGGTTTTTCTCTCTCTTTCTCTCTCTTTTACCCAAATACCTTATGGGTGCTTCAAATTAAATCCAAGCCGTGATTGCTACCCGCTAAAGTATTAGAGTGGGACAACTTATTATATATTATGATTCTAAAATCAGTAAAATAAGGTGTTGTGCATGGGATCCAAATGGAGTTGAGGAGGGCCCATTTGTTTGGTGCACCTGCTCACCACACGGAAAGAGATGCTTTTGGAAATTATTACAACCTTGTCGAGATCATACCAATAGATTACTGAATAAGTGCGTGCAACATGGATTATGGATAAAAGGCAAAAGAAGAGCTCCAGGGAGACTGCTCTTTATATGTTGAGGTGAGTAATATATTTTTTAATAGAACATATAGAGAACGATGAAATTATTAATTGTATTAAATTTAAACTCCATCTTATTATAATAGCTTTGTGATCTTAGACTTTGAAAATTTAATTGGTATAAAATCATTGATTTTTTATAGCTCATCTTATAAGATTATGATGATTGAATTGAAGAGTTTCTCTTTTACTTAAATCATCCACGAAAGTCTACGAGGCTCTCATGATAAGTTTGGAGCATCCTCATTTAAAATGAATACCAAATCTCCCTAGAGCTACTTAAGGCAAAATGGTAATACCCATTCTCTACTAAACCTCTAATGAGACATGCACCCAAACAGATCTGGAGAGCCACATAGCTGTATACTCTTTTTGTCCCAATTTAATTGTCTGATATGCATTTTGAGATTGTCCAAAAATAATTGTCTCATGTGCGATTTTGATTCTCTATCTCTCTACTCTTAAAGAGAAGTTCATAAGCCATTTGAGACCCTTCCTTAAAAAATTCAAATTTTTAAAATGAGACAACTAAAATGAGACAAAGAGAGTATAATGTAAAAAGGACCATAATGGGTTGTGTATGAAGTTTCACCTTAATTTGATTATCCTATCTTTTATTTTAAACTTTTAAAAACCAATGACTTATACGCATTAAAATTTAAAGATGAAGATTATATGACTTGCATTATCAATTGATAATTAATCTTTTATATATTTTATATCTATAAAATCACTTATCAAATGAATCCAATCACATGAGACTCATAAACCATTTGATGACATGTCTTATTGAGTCCTGCTTGGTTTGTCTAGCAAGCCCCAACTCTTTGTAAGAGTAACAGCTGTACGTTGTTGGGATTTTGGATTCGCTTTTAATCTACACTGAAGAATAATCTTAGTGAAAGTCCATTGTAAAAAGGCAAGGAATAACCTTGGAAGGCACTAAAAAAGGAGGGCTCTCTCATTTCCTCTCTCATTTGTGGATCGCTGAAATAAAAATATTAATTACCAAAAACTAAAAATAAAAATGTTGTATGTAAATGTCATGCCAAACAACAAACGATACACCAGTTTACTCAGTAATTTGGAATTGGTAATAATCTCATACACTTTAGGCTTTTATAGGCATCATTGGCAGTAAATAAGAGTTTTCCCACTCCACCATCTGAAGCCCATAGAGCCATTCCATGGTGATGTTCCACCCAGGCAAGAAGAAGTAAACTAGAACAGAAAGTAGGCTATGTTAGTTCGCAAAAAGGGTCAGAAGCTCAAGATTCAGACTGAGAGCACCGTAACTAGGTGACTCGCCAAGCAAAAAATATGAAAGGTTAACTGCTTAAGCAGAGGTGCAAGGCATGTCATCGGCATTTCCAATGTTCTTGGCGGGAGATGAAGGTGGTTTACTCTCAATGCAAGGCTTAGGTGGCCTATTTGGATGTACTTGATCAACCATCTCAGAGGGAACACTGAACTGCAAAAATAACAAAGAACCATATAGTTTAAAAAGAGAACAAGAGACGAGAAAACCACATCCACAATATCTTTGTCATCCATTTATTATCCACAAAACAGGCAGGAAGATTACCCTAGGACAAAAAATCCCATTAATGATGAAAGTAATTCATTTGCGAGGGTTGTATTGCGACCCCTCCATAGAGTGTGGGGTATGGAATCAAGTAACAGGGACAAAGAACAGATCATTAAGCACCATGATGTGGAAACGTGGGGTGGGGTGTAATGTAAATGGAACCTGAAATGTGGGATAGTTATTGGTTTAACCATCTTATATAATTCTTAGGAAAAAAAACTGTATATGTTTGGAAAAACAGTAGAAAAACTTCAATTTTTTAGTGTGCTAAATTGCCCGTGGTGCGTTTCTAATCCGAATATAAACACTTCTTGTGGTGTATTTCTGACTCGAATAGAAACACTTCTTCATCTTCCTCTGATTCTATCAACTTGGTGTTAGAGCCAATTCAACCGAAATGTCGCAACTCACAAGGAAAGAATAGATACCGGAGGCAAAATGTTTACAAGACGACAGAGAGCACACGACAGTAGGATACTGCTTTCTGAAACAACTCTCAACGAATGGCTGATCGTCTACAACAAATGAAAAAAACTCTTAGAGCATTAACCAAGGCCATCGTGGAACTGCGAGTTCCATCGGAAACATCGCCTCATAATCGAACGGTGCACCATGGTGAAAATAGCTCAACAACAGGCAGTCACATTCAGCCACGTTACATCAAAATGGAGTTTTAACGCTATTCGGGAACAGAACCAACCAAATGGCTGAACCGCGTTGAGCAATTCTTCAAGTATCAAGGAACGGCAGCAGATAAAGAAGTAGCATTAGCCTCGTTCCATTTAGAAGGGGAGGCCAATCAGTGGTTAGAACAGACTTATGGGGAAGTTTCCTGGGATACATTTGTGGATGGAATATGTGTAGATTTTGATGAAGATCTTTCAAAAATTAGACACATTGGAACAGTCCATGAGTATCAACAGGGATTTGAGCGACTTTCTATGCGAGTCCACGGGTGACTGGAGAAGGCACTCTAGGGGGGCATTCACGGGAGGATTGAAGGAAGACATTGGTGGGGAAGTACGAATATTTAAGCCTCATTCATAGCGGCATGCCATTGAGTTAGCCCAAATGAGGGAAGAACGGCTATCCCGTCAAAAGAAAATGAAGCCACAAATCACAGTAATTCTAGCTGTTAGTTGACCACAACCCACTATCCTGCCATCAGCCGTTAAAAAAATCACTGGGAATTAGATGCAGAGATGACAAAAAGGGTCAATGGTTATACTGCTATCAGAAGTTTGCACCGAGACACAAGTGCAAGCCCGCTCAGCCACTGATGATTGAGCATGAGGGCAATGAAACACCACCTAGTGACGTTATACTGCAAGGGGAGACATCAGAGAATCCTGAGATATCAGAGATTTCACTCCATGCATTGTCGGGCCAGGCATCACCCTTACATCGAGTGGCAGCCTGTTGTGATCCTAATAGACACTGGTTCAACTGACAAATTATGAGTGATAAATTCGCACAACATCTCAAACTGCCAATCACCACCACAGCCAACTTTCCAGTGATGGTGGCTGATGGCAACCGGCTCATGTGTAAGGAATGCTTCAACAAAGTGAGCATGCAGATTCAATCATTCAGATTTTCTACAACCATGTTTTCACTGCCCTTCTAACAGGTTCAGATTTAGTCCTCGGGGTTCACTCACTCCAGCATTTGGGCCCGGCAATATATAACTAGAAAAATCTCACAACAGAATTTATGGTTGGTTGGTGTGACTATGAGTTGCAGGGTCAAGTCATCAACGCCAACTAGCTAATCACTCTCCATTACTTGAACAAACCGGTTTGGAAAGGAGCTGCACTCTTCGCACTCTATCTCAATGGTAAGCACGGGCTGAAACCAGAGATACTGTCCTCAGACTTGGCACTGTTTTACAAGAGCTTAATGTGGTCTTTAATGAGCCTTGTCGCTTACCTCCAATCAGATCTCGGGATCATCAAATCCCATTGCAACCAGGTGTTCTACTCGTGAACGTGAGGCCATATTGGTACCCCCATGCTGCACGACAGAATATAGAGTAACTCTAAACGCCTAATGTGGTTCCCTAAATACTAAAAGCGGATAAAAAATAATGCACTCTAAATCTAAAATGAGTTGAAATTAAATTCAAATTAATGATTGCAATTAATTAATATAAAGTTTACCACATATAGTCACGCCAAATATCTTTGGAATCTAATGTAAACAAACACATGAAAATTAAATGAAAATGTGGAATGATTTTAACAAAAAGGGTGTATGTGATTTTAAAAGAAAGGGCCTACAGAAAGGGTCTGCGAAGGACAAATGGACTAGATGGGCTGGCGAAAGCAATAGAAGGGAACAGAGGGGCTGGCGACAACTGGGAGGGTTTTGGGAGGGTTTAGCAGGGGTTCTAGGGGCTGTTAGGAGGGACGAGAGGTGTAAGGGAGGATTTTAGGAGGGGACGAAGGTAAGAAAAGGGATTTGGAGAGGGGGCGAAAACCCAGGATGGGTTTAAAGTCACTAGCGAAAGCCCAGGATGGGTTTAAAGTCACTAGCCAAAGCCCAGAAGGGCTGGAGGTGATTGGTGAAGGCCAGAGATGGTGTAGGGAGCTGCTTTAGGGGAAACGGAAGGTGTAAGGGGTGGTTAGGGGGTTTGGATGAGGAACGAAACCAGTGGTATGGGTTTGAGGCTCAAACGAAGGTTACAAGGGTTGTTGGAGGGTTCGGCTGCAAGGGTGGAGGGGGTATGGGGTCGCGGAAATCAAATGGGATGGGATATGCCTTGGTTGGAAGGTAAAGGAAGAAGAAAAAGAGAATGAGAGAAAGAGAAGAGGAAGGAGGAAGAGGAAGTGGTACCTGGACAGAGAGGGCTTCTCACTCATCTCCCTGTCGCTCGCCGTAGCGTCTCACCGAATCGGCGACAGCTACCGTGCTTCCCTCTTCCTTCACTCCTTTCGTTTCTTCTCTGTAATCGTCAATCTCCTACCTTAAGGTTACCAGCTCCTTTTAAGGAAAAGAAAAACTTAAGTTGGTTGGCTGGGCTCAAAACTGGGCCTGGCGAGCTGAGCCAAGGACCAGTTGGACTGCTCCGCATCACCCCATTTCTAGAAAAATGAAATTGAAAAGTTGGTTAATGAAATGCTAAATGCCGGGATTATTAGGCCGAGTACCAGCCAATTTTCTTTTCCCATCTTATTGGTTCGAAAGGATGGATCATGGAGGTTTTGCAATTTGCAACGATTACCGTTCCCTTAATTCAATCACTATCAAAGATTGATTTCCCATTCCAACAGTGAATGACATGCTTGATGAATTACATAGTGCTCAAAATTTTCCAAATTAGATCTCTGATTTGGATATTACCAACTTCGACTCAAGCCAGAGGATGCACCGAAGACTGCTTTTCTAATACATGACGGCCACAACGAATATCTTGTAATAACGTTTGGGTTGTCAAATGTGCCATCCACATTCCAGGCTAGCATGAATGACATTTTCCAGCCATTTTTACGATGGTTAGAGCTTGTGCTTTTTGACGATATTCTAGTTTATAGTATAACGTGGTGAGATCATTTGCACATTTACGCAATGTGGGACTGTTTGTAGGAGAGTTAATGGATCAACTTTCTTCTTATGTAAATGTTAGTAAAAAAAGATAGAAGAAGTTTAATTTTTGAGTGTGTTAAATTGCTCTAGTGGTGCGTTTCAAACCCGAATAGAATTACTTCTTGTGGTGTGTTTCTGACCCAAATAGAAACACTTCATCTTCCTCTGATTCTATCAGGTTGATCCAGGATGACTAAAAAAACAGATGATCATGACTATTTCTTTTGGGTCTAGAAAATGGACAAACATGACCATGAGCTAACAAATTAATAGCCTAATGGTAAATGCAACTATTAATATTATTGGGTGGACTGCATGTTATAGTGGACCTAGTAGACTAGAGAATTTTCAAAGTGAAAATGCTTAGCCACTAAAAGCACAAAAGGCAAGAATTGGTATCAAAGCAGCACCGCAAGAAAAAGAGGAAAACTAAGGATAATCAAAAGCATTATTCAAAAGCACAGACCGGCCCCTGATCATAGTTATTCACTCAGTAAATGGCAAAATATAAAATATGGTTGATATTATTTCATTTAGTCATTCAATGATACTATCAAGAAACACATGAATGCATAAAGCTCAGAAACGGTAAGTTCAGGTATAATATGGTTTTTTATAAAAAATCTAGACCAAAATTTGGTGCACACGCATATCCAAAAAAATTTACAGAATCCACATACAACTATTGTCGACACTTAATACTAAAATTTTATCACGTAGTCCATAATAAGGTAAAAAATTTGCCAGTAAAGCTATCCACTCTTATTTAGAGGAACAAGGTCTAACTCATCAGACATGCAAAACAAATTCAATGTCAATAATTCTGTTGGAAGTCACCATGGATATCTTCTGATCTGAACATTAACATGGTTCTCTCATCTAGTGCCCCACAATTGATCATTGACACAGCAGAAAAATGGGACCCACTAAGTTACCAAGTGAATGATGGCAATTCTCTGAAATACTAAATAAAGGAATGATGGCGAATTTTTGGCCACAAGATCTGGAAAATGAATTAGTGGACTGTTCAATAAGTGAGGTGGATTGTCCAAGTCCACAATAGCCAGGGAACACTGAATTGTTTTCCATGCAAGACATTGACCTTTTCCTAAAGGTGGAGAGGGTCATGGAGGTGTGGATACCCAATTGTTAAAGACCATTAGCTCCATCTACATCTTCACGTCTAAAAACAAAGTCACAGGAGTTCTTGGAGATTGAAGTTGGTCCCTTTATATGTCACCATTCTTTGGAGTTTGGAAATTGACTCTTTTGCCAAAGAAAAAAAGGGTATAAGCACCGGCAACAATTTGGAAATACAAGACGTGAAACAGAGGCATCAAGGTACACACACACATATATAGGAGTTCCCCCTAAGAACAAGTTTGCACCAAACTTGGTGCAACAACCAATGGGAACCATTTCGGTCCATATGGATGGGTGGATTTGAAAGACTTTGATTTGTATATAGTGCCATATAAAATTTCATATTGAATGGATAAAAGACACCATATTTTTTAGATCCATAAAATTTCACATTTATCTAATGGTGGAAATTCATCAAGTTAGATCAATGGGCTTTAAAAATCAAATTCGTGTCAAAAAGGATACGGTTGCAATTGAAGGGGGGTAGGTGGGTGTGAGCGGGGAATTGGCAAGAAGGTATATTGTAGGCCCACAAACCAAATTTTGCATAACAACCTAATGAAAATTGTTCTTAGGGATGAATCATTACATATTAAGAGCTCTTCCATAAGCACGAGTTTGCACCAAACTTGGATTGTTATAACAAGGATCACCCACAAATGAGTTTGTATGAAGTTTGGTGCCAACTTTAGATTGTGGGGCCCACATTGGATCAAATGGATCCATTCCTCCCCTCCCCCTTCTCACATTGACCTAACCCCTGTGAATTGCACATGTGCCCAATTTGAATCTTAAGCCCATTGATGAAACTCGATGAATTTCCACCATCAGATAAAGTTGAAATTGAGGACCTTAAAAAGCATGGCTTATCCTATCCAATCAAGATGAAATTTTACAAGCACCATATAAAATCCAAGGCCTTTCAAATCTACCCATCCATGTGGGGCCAAGTGGAACCATCAGGCCATTTACACCAAACTTTGTATGTATGTATCTACATATAGAAAAACGTCCACCGCACACCCCATAAAGTTTTCTCACGGTGGGAGGTCCATGTCTAGCCCACCTATGATCATGGGGACATGGTTTTGAAGGACTTTAAAATCAATGGGTAGAGTTATTCAATCAAGTTGATTTTTTTTTGAAAGGTTCAATCAAGTTGATTTTTTGCAAGCACTATATATAAAAAATAAATCTTTTAAACCCACTCAATCCTATGATCATAGGTGGGCTCCACAAGGAACTCCCACCGTAAGAGCACTTTATGGGGTGTATGGTTGAATGCTACCCATCCCCTACTCCTTACCCACACTCTTCATGAGCCCACCTATGAAAGGCTCTAGATCCATTGAAAAGGTCTAAGCTTGAACATGTGACCCACGAAATATCATTTTGATTGGACCGATCAAGCATTTTTTCAAGCCCTCCAAAAATTAATCTTTTTAACCCCTAAATTTTTTATGTCAAGTATCAAGATGATTTTTTATGGGCCACAAGTTTAAGAGTGGATCTTTTCAATGGACCCATCACCATCAACATAGGTGGACTCACGAAGAGTGTGGCATAAAGAAGGGTTGATGCGGAACACCACACGAGTTTCCATATTTAGCAAGTTTCTATATTTAAATTTAGGATTTCCAGTTTTTCATGATTGTATTTTTTCTTTTATTTATTTATTTAGTCCAATAGTTGGTTTTGTGTGGGGAAATTTAGTGATTTTACATGTAATTAGGGCTTTCTAATCATTGGAGTAGTTTGGTATTTGTTTATTTGAGGGTCTTTTGGTCTTTTTCATGTTTTTAAGTCATTATATATATGATGTAACCCCTCCATACGGGATTGACACTTAGTCAATGAAAAGAACAACTTTTGCTTTGTGCAAACTTGCCTCCATTGTAGGAAGCATGGTGAGAAGCCAAGGAACCCTCGTGAGAAACTAGGGAAGGCGAGAAGCCACGGGAAAATGTGAGAATCCTCTTCCAAGATCCAGGTGTTTATCTATCTCTCTCTTTTTCCCTTTCTTCTCTCTTTGCTGCCCTCTCAAACCCAGCCGAATTGTTGTCCCAGAATCATCCTATTGCTGTCCTAGATCTGTCCCAGAAAAATCCCTGTTTATCGTCCCGACCCGTCCCAAATCCCATCCAGACTCGTCCCAAGCCTTTCCTAAGCCCTTACAGCCCTCTTACTGCAGCCACAAGTCCTCTTGGACCCACCCTTAGCCCCATACAGCCACCTCTACCTGTCCTAAACTACCATACCGCCATTATCTATCCTCTTTTATCATTAAATCCCTTTTTTCCATCCCTGATACTCCCATACCCTGCTGCCTCCACTTTGTTTTTGACATCACCTTGATTCTAAATAGTCCAAATTAGTTTCTTTTGATGATTGATCTACTTATTTGTGGATTTAGTTAAACCCCTTTTTGAAGGCAGTTATTTTGTTTTGTTTTTTGAGTTGGAATGGTTTGGACATAATTGTTCACATTAAATTGATTATTTGCAACAAATTTATATTGTTTATTGCAATTATTAATTTTGAGTTTTAATTTCAGCTTCGTAAATTTGATTCATATTGATTTTTTGTTACATTATAATTGCATTTAGGCATTTAGGGTACCATATCCTTTGTCCTGCGTCAAGGGTGGATGGGATCATCATCTTATGTATACATATATATATATATATATATATAATATATATAAATATATAGATAGAGAGAGAGAGAGAGAGAGAGAGAGAGCAAAAATGGAACTTGGAGATGTGCTAAGAATTTGAGTTGTGATTGAGGGTGCAGCTTCAGGTTCAGGCAAATAGCAAGGCATGCATAGACAAGGGCATTAGAATGGAAGAAGAAGATATTAAGAGGAATGGAAGGAGAGTGTAAGTATTTGTCAACTAGTATTCTTTATATTTCTCAAGAACTCAACACGATATGTGCAATAAAAATCTCAATTATAGTAAGCAAGACGACGTCCATGCACAAGCATGTGTAAAAAGGTGTGACTTCCTCGCCAAGAATGGAGTAGACCACACAGTTACAGGCATTTTCCACCTTTAAGACAGTGAGAGGATCTTCCACTTCTATTTGGATGCATGGAGCCTTCGCTCCATGGTAGTATTTATTTTCTTGTAATTTTTTTCCAGGGTTTAAACCTTATAAACCCTCTCTTGTATTATCTACTTGAACTTATTCCTTATCTTTGAATATATTAAACCTTTCCTAAAAAAAAAATTCTCAATTTCTGCATGTCATCCTCATGTAGGGGTCATACTAATCTTCTCTATCATGTTCTAATTTCATTGGATGTCACCAAAGAGACTCCAACAAACACTTAAATTGGATAAAATTGTATCTCTATCATTATAATACCCCATTAATCTTGCTTCTCAAATTTCACATAGGATGAAACTGCAAGGGATCACAAATATCTTGTAAGACCTTCTAGAAGAAGGTTTTGTTGCTCATAACAATAACGATTATGTTTTTTCAATTTCGAAATAATAATAATAACAATAATAACAACAACAACAAGAATAATAAGAATAAAAAGGATAAGCATTTGATGATTGTCTCCGTACTAACCTTATAACCACAACCTGTCACACAAGCATGGAAGCATTCCTGTATGTAGAGAAGTGAAGAAATAAATCGCAAATAGAAGGTACACAAAAAAATTCAATTATTCTCAAAAATGACTTCACATTGTGCATTCATTTCATCTAACAATAGATCATTGATGCCAACAATATGTGCGTACTCACAGTACAATGGTCAAGCCATCACCCCATTTATCTACACCATTGGAAGAAGATGATACATGATACAAGAAGTAAAATTCATCAATAAAATGTTTCCTAGCTAAACTTGGCATTATGAGATCTAAGATGAATGTAGGATTTTTTATTATTATTATTTATTTTGGTGAGAAGGGGGTAGGGGAGGATGGATTCCTCTTTTTGTCTTCTATTGGTTAGCTTTATTTGTATCATTCTGCAAGTTCAGAGTATCCATCTTATATTCTTCGCATGCGCTCTTTATTCTCATTTCTCTTCACAATGATATACCTTAACTTTTCCCCCCCAAAAAAAAAGTGTCCAACAAGACCAGAGGAAGGGATGTTCCCAGCAGCAAAAGAATACTGGGCCATTTGGACAGTAAGCTTAGCTCCTTTGAAAGGCCGACCAATGACATTTACAATGGAACGAAGAGCTTCAACCTCAGAACATGAAAGCGAAACCACGAGGTTTCCATGTCTCCTTGGCCAAAGGTATGAAACTATCCACAATTTTCTCAAATTTACAGAAAATAGTGAAAATGTCGAGCTTGTAAAACGATTCAGGATTGCTTGAAATGAAAAGGAAGAAAGATGATTTCCTACAGTCCTCCCACCAAGTGGAAGAAGCATGAAGAGGGAGGGAGGGAGGGAGGGGGGGAGAAGGAGCAGGAGAGGGAGTCATCCACTATCTGCTAGGGCCTTGGTGCAATTAAGGCCATGCCTTTGACTACTATAGTAGATTTTGATCTCAGATATTACGAATTTAGGAGGTAAGGAAGAAAATATACTCAAACTGAAATATTGGTGTTTGACTATCATTGAAGGGGAGAGAGATTGGTCTACACCGAAGCATAAGAGTTTCGTGGAGGTAAAAGCAGGCTTTCAACTATAACATACCCTTATAATATTGAAATAAACTTGACAAATGTCAATTTTTTTCTAGTTTTGACCCTTTGATGACACTCAAGAAGGACCAGCTAGGCCTACGGTAAAAGGAATTAGCTTTAACCTCAAAGTACACAAACTATAGATATAGAATTGCAATGTAGAATCATTATAGATGAAGAGAATGAAAAAAAAAATGAACTTAATGAAATAAAAAAAATAACTCTTTCTTTTTGTTTTAAAGATAACTTCATTAATTCAAAAGGGAAAGACAAGAAAGACCAAAAACTCAGGCCAAAAGAGGCCTACCAAAACAAAAAATACAAACCCTTCCCAAAATTATAAGAATTTATTTACAACTTCCGTAACTAGAGTCAACCCCTGACGAGCCATATCATCTACAACTAAATTAGCTGATCGAGGAGCCCAAGCAGCTTTAAAACCAAAGGAAGCAATAATATGCCAAATCCTTTCAATTTTGTCCAAGAAAATCCACGGACATTGGGAGCCCAAGGCCACCTAAGAATTACCTTCTACAATACCCCCATAAACTCCTAACTCCTCCAAATTCCAAAATGCCTCACCATAATGCAAACAATTCTACCTCTATTACTGGACCGTTAGAAATTGGATCAGCAAAGGACAGCACTGTAAACCCCGAATCATTGCGGATGATCCCTCCGTACCCTGCCAAACCAATATCTTGCATACAACTTCCATCAAAATTAAGCTTAAGAAGGCCGCTAGCAAGAGGAGTCCAAGAAACTTGGTGACTAGACTCCAAGTAATGCATACCGAAGAAATAGAAACACCCCGGAACTTAGACGACCCAGCCATCCACCAAACTGCCCAAATCTTAATAAAATAAAAAATAAAACTATTAAAAAGTAAAAGGCAATCAAAGTTGGGCAAAAATGTAATAAAAACATCACCTTGTTTTGAACCAATGGTTTTAACATTCCAAAGAAACAAAGACCTTTTGCTCCACTTTGTATATTCATCTAGAAAATAAATAGGAAGTGCCACAAACTATATGGCTTTCCCAATCTAAGTGACAGAAATGGGGAAAAGATGAAAGAAAAGGGAGAAAAAGTTGCTCTGATAACCCCTTTAAGAGTGTAGGTGCATGGACAGATACACGAGCAATACACTGAGAAGAAGAAGATGATGATGATGATAGGTCATAGTGTCACACAGTGATAGTTTAGGATTTTTAGGCACGGTGGATATGCACCAATCTGTAGTATTTCTAACCCCTAAAACCCAATGAATGTTGGTAGATATTATGAACCATGCTCTGGAAACTATATCCTCGGGGCCCTCTATAATTCCTCTTAAGATTAGTTACTGTCAACTAAAGTGAAAATTCAAGAAATATATTAGACAAACTCTAGAAGAGGCAACCCATTTTTTATTGGAGGCTTATAACAGATCAATCAATTAAATCGTGATGCTAAAAAAATATGAATGACAGATAGCACCACAATCGAGCAAATTTTTAAGTGCATTAAAAGGATTTAGATTAGTTAAAGAGAGAAACCATAGAGTAATTATCTGCTCCTGGAGAACGATCAATGTAAGCACTCCATTGATGGTCCTTAAGTACTGGATCCTTGTAGCATATTTCATTGCATTCTTCCAAACCTGAATAAAATATAAAAAAATGTTAAATTAACTATGCCATGAGAGGATCCATCATAACATAATACCACAATCATTCAATGTACTCCAAGATGAACTCAAACTGAACAATATACTCAAATGGGTGTTTTCTTTGCATAATACTATCTAATCCGAAAGTTACATAAAAATAGCATTTGAACTAACGTTCAACAATTAGTCTTGTGCATGGGTGGGATGCAAGGTGGTTCATCATCATCATAGCTTAAATCCCACATATCTGGGGTCAGCTTTAAGAGTTCTACATTTTCATTTGACCCTATCATAAATCATACGGTCAGTAACCCCCTGTTCGACATAACTTTTTGTATCCCTTCCAAGGTTGTCAAAATCGAATCGTATCGTGAATCGCAAATCGTAAAATCGTAAGATTCATAATATTTTTCCTAAAATTATTATATGAATTATAAATACATATAATATGAGTACATGACATAAAATAATATGATGCTTTTTCAAATTTTTATAATATATAATGCAAAATAGAATCAAAATACATTAAAAGTCAAGTTTTCACATTCCAAATTCTCATAATTCATAAATTTTTATTATCCAAGTTCTAAAAAAAATGTAATAAAAAGGAAATATATTAATATAAAATTTAAATATAAATATTAAGTACTAATAAATTAAAAAAATCAACAACTAAATCAAAAGTATTTAAATATTTTTATTAACATTTATCAAATAATTTTAAAAAATTAAAATAGATACAAAAGATTGAAAATAAAAGAGATATTTTTTAATTACAATAAAAAAAATAATGATGAAAATTTAGAAATATAACAACTTTGTCTCGAAAAAAAAAAAAACTACACGAAATTGCAGATACATAGTGGAACTAAATAGGCCACACGGGAACTCTCGAATAAAAAAGATGCTCTCAAATTAAATAGCCTTGTGCGGAAACTCCAATGTAGAAAGGGTTCTTTTATAAACAGTAAACCCATGATTCTGGAAAGAGTAAAGTAGCAAACAGCAGTGGACACTTGCAGGAGGTGACGGAAGTAGGAGGCGAAGGTGAAAAGGTGATGGAAGGTAGAGTTTTTGTTGCTTTTCTTGTAAACTCAATAGAAAAGATATCATCCAAAGAGTTTTTCTTGCTTTCCTTTTGAAAAATTCTTTATTTTTTCAAAAAAAATAAAAAATTAGGCATCTTTTCTTCTTCCTCTCTTCTCCCGAATGTATCGAACGAGTCTACGATTCTACCAATTCGAATCGAGCGACTCGCGAGTCAATAAAAAAACGTACGTTTTTAAAGGATTTCGATACTTGATGCAACTTAAGTCGTAAGACCCCTCGATTCGATACGAATCGTGCAATTTCGACTCGAATCATGCGATTTCGACAACCTTAATCCCTTCCCTCCGTGTTATCAATGGTATATGTCTCCTCCTCATACCTACAACTTGAATAATCTCGACTCTACGTACTAGGGCTGACTTTGGTCTTCTAGTAACATACCCAAACCACTTCAAATGGGTTACTCTTAATTTGTCATCAATTGAAGCTATTTTTAGATTGTCCCTAACAGAGTCATTTCTAACTATATCCCTTAAGAGTTATCCAGTCATCCTACGTAGCATGTGCATTTCATCACCCTTCGTCTATTCGTCTTTTCTTCATTACCCACCACTCTGCTCCATATAGCATTGCGGATCCAATAATTACTTTATATAATCATCCCTTTAAACGAAGCAGGACTCTTCTATCACACAGGACTCCACAGGCTTGTCTACACTTAGCCCATCCTGCTTCCATCCTACTGGTTATATCTAAGTCCAATTGATGTAGAACAAGTGGCTGATAAATTCTTGAAGACATACTCACGTCGGATTTAGGAGTCCGAGACCTATCTCTCTTAGGATTTACTATTTTTGCATTATTTTTAATTTAGAATTATTGTGTCAAAAGGAAGCTAGGTCGGTAGCTTTCCTATTTGATTTAGGAGTCTTTTTCCTATTTGATTTACGAGTCCTTTTCCTATTTGATTTAGGAGTCTTTTTCCTATTTAATTTAGGAGTCCTTTTCTATTTTGGTTTAGGAGTCCTTTTCTATTTTGATTTAGGAGTCCTTTTCTATTTTGATTTCTTAATTTTTCTTATAAATACAATGCATGTAAAAGAGGGATTCATCTCTTTTGGAATATATGAATTGATATAGATTTACTATCTTATTTTCCTCTATCATCTCTGCCGAGTTGCAGACCTTACTTTCATTGCTGGTTTTGTTCCGGCCATCGCTGATTCTGGGCTTAATCCCAGAGGAGATATCCTGCTGTCGCTGCCTTGGGCTTTATCCCAAGTTTATCTCAGTTACAAGTCTTCCGCCCCTGCTGCCATTAAAATCATCACTGTTGCTATAGCTCCTTGTTCCAAGCTTCTTCCAACTATAAACTAGGTACTTAATCTTTTTTCTTCCTCTTCTTCTTCATCCTCTTCCGCTGCCCCCTTTTCGTTTTTCCCTTTCCTTTTCTTTTCCCATTCATATTTCACCTTATCAACAACCCTAATTCCTTCACCCACGTACCTTAAGTCCCCCACTTAAGTTAGAACTTGCACATGTGCCTCAACTCACGTGTGTGACTCTTTTCGAGTCGGGTTTTGACTTGATTTGATTTTTATCCCCGCTTCCGCTACATTACCAATCCTCCAAGAGATTCTACATTGATTCCAAGTATCTAAATTTATCGCATTGTGCGACTAGATGGTTTCCAATTCTAATTAGACCTCCTTCTCTATCTTTTGTTCCACTAAAGTTGCACTCCATGCATTTTGTTTTTGCTTTAATAATTTTTAAAACCATACATTTGTAAGGTTTGCCTCCAAGATTCCAACTACTATTGAGTTGTTATTTCATATCACTAATTAATACTATATCATCAACAACAAGCATATGCCATGACACTTCAAATTGGATTTTAAATGTTAAGTTATCCATGATTAACACAAAAAGGTACACGCTTAAAGCAGATCCTTGGTGGAGTCCAACTCCTATTGTAATTTCTGTCATTTCTCCATAAACAGTTCGCCCATTGGTGGTTGCACCCTCATACATGTCCTTAATAATTTCTACGTAATCATTAAGAATACATTTATTTCTTAATGATCTCAATAGCAGTTTATATGGCACTCTACCATATCCATTTTCTAGGTCGATAAAAACCATGTATAAATTCTTCTCTATATTTCTTTACAAATTGTCTTAATACAAAAATGGCTTCTATAGTTAACCTACGTGGCATAAACCCTAATTGGTTTTTGGAGATACTCGACTTTTATCTTAGACAAGCTTCTATTACCCTCTCCCAAAGTTTCATAGTATGTCTCATGAGTTTAATCGCTCGATAAGTTGTGCAACTTTGAATATCTCCTTTGTTCTTGTAAAAGGGGACCAATGTACTTCTCACCACTCATCAAGCATTCTTTTTGAGGTGAAAATTTTGTTGAACAATTAGGTCAACCAACATACCCCATTTTAACCTAACACACTCCAAACTTACATAGGAATACAATCCAATTTTAGTGCTCCATGCTTCCTCATCTTTTTTAAAACTATGCTTACTTCGGTTTCAGATATTTTGTTCACTATCCCCTCATTTGTCATTCCTTCCATATTGACTTTACTTTCAATTCTGTATTCAACAAATTATTAAATTAAATTTCTTATCTATTTCTAATTCCCTTGTCTTTAACTAAAACTCTTTGGTTTTCACCCCGAATGGTAATGTCATGAACCCCCTACCTTTAAGGTTGTGACAGTGAGCACTTTCAACTACCTTGGGCTTTGTCAATAGGTTAGAAATGCCTCAACCAACAAAACGGTCCAAAGTAAAAGAGGCAAACAAAGACAAGTCAAGACCCTGGACTTAGGACCACTTGAGTCCATAGCAATGTGGGTGGCAAAAATGCTAGAGCAACAAATAAAAAGGTAAAAATGCAATTTTCTTGAATGTGAACCATCTGAGAACTACGAGATTGTGGATGAAAGAGACGAAGTACAAGATATGTCCAGTTGCATATAAGCTGCAAGACAATAAGTTACCAACCCAAAGTACATAGTAAATGACTCCAAAGTACACTTCAATGTACTTTAAGTGGTCATGGAGTTGTAGAACTCCAAACCACATTTTAATGTATTTTAAGTGTAATGGAGTAAAACCCCAAGCCACACTTCAACAACCATGGAGTCGTAAAACACCAAACCACACGTCAATGTATCTTTAAGTGTTCGTGGAGTTGTAGAACCCTAAACCACACTTCTATGGATGATTTAAGTGTTCTGGAGTTGTAGAACTCCAAACCACACTTCAATGTACTTTTAAGTGTTCATGGAGTTGTAGAACTCCAAACCACACTTCAATGTATTATAAGTGTCCATAGACCCAAACACTTGTATGGATGAATTAAGTGTTCATGGAGTTTTTTTTTTTTTTTTTTTAAATGGTTCATATATTAATAGATAAAGAGGCATCAGAGGTACAGATACAAAAAGATAATCACGAAAAAGCAACAAGCACTAAATACGAAAAGGAATACAAACACTCTGGCCTCAGGCTAGATCAACACATTCTTTCTAGGTGCAAAAAATGTCAAACATAGAAATATTCTTGAATTCCGATAAAGAAGCAGCCCAAGAAGCACACTTAGCAAGCGCACGTCTCCCAATGGCCTCACTGGACTCACTAGAATCTTTGAATACCCTATTATTTCTTTCCCACCAAATAAGGTTGTCATCAATGGAAGGACGCATCATAAAGGATAGACAAAGGAAAGGTGATCAGAGAAGGCATCAGCTTCAGAATCAATCAGATTACGACAAAGAGGGCTGTCCCACACGGCTTGCTCACTAATAATGGTGTCGAATCAGAAACGGTTCCCAGTGTTCATGGAGTTATAGAACTCCTAACCACACTTCAATGTATCTTAAGTGTTTGTGGAGTTGTAAAACTCCACACAAAAACTTGTATGGATGAATTAAGTGTCCATCGAGTTGTAGAACTCCAAACCACACTTGTATGTGTCCATGGAGTTGTAGGACTCCAAACAACACTTCAATGTATTTAGTGCCCATGGAGTCGTAGAACTCCAAACTACACTTCTATGTTAAGTGTCAATGGAGTTGTAGAACTCCAACCCACTTTTTTTTTTTTTTGAAGACCAACCCACATGAAGATGATAATGGATGAAGAAGCTAAGGACCTTCAACTCTTGGCCTCTTAGGGAAGTAAAAACCTCTCCAAAGATCTTGCTCCTTGAAGAAGAACCCCTCCCAAACATTCCAAAGAAAGGCCCTTCCAAAGCCAAACCCTCCCATATTTATAGCCAAGGTTTAACTCGTGGATGGATCCAACCGTCAGTTGAACTCATGCACACTCGCAAATGGATGAATTTCAATGAATTCGTCTTATGGGCGCCACCTAAAGTGTTATATTTTGGTTAAGGATCCACTTTGAGTGATTTATGCCATAATAGGCCTTGATCCATTCCTAATTGATCATAGGTGGGACAAATGCAACATTTATTGATCCATACGTCCAATCGAAGATCCACAATTTGCATTGGAAAGCTATTGTAAAGATATTCAACATGGAGAAATGGCCTCAATCATCAAATCATCATAGGTGGGTAACACACAACATCTAGTGTTCAATGCATTCACTCGAAGATCTGAGAACTGTGTAGGAAGGCTATTGTATGGATCTTCAATATGGGGAGATGGCCTTGATCATTGGATCATCATAGGTAGGCAACATAAGACATCTAGTGATCCATACATTTGATCAAGATTAGCAAATTGTGTAAGAGAGCTACTATACATATTTTCAACATGGAGAGATTGCCTTAGTCATCAAATCATCATAGATGGGCATCACATGACATCTTTTGATCCATGCATCCAACCAAAAATCAATGAGTTGCAAAGCAATCCTAGGACTAAGATATGACACCAATCAAATCTTAATACTTTTTGGGTCTACCATCAATTCCTTCTTCGATTTGGAAGGCAACTTTCCTGGATAAACTCTCCAACTCCTCCATTTTTTCATCATCTTCAGCTCCCCTTTCACAAATTTCCCATTGTTTTCCTCTTAGATCACATCTTTAACTTCTCCTCCTCAACCACAATTTCTATTCTCAACATCCCCTCTCTAATTAACATGTTAAATTTCTCAAGGCAATTCTTCAACTTATGGTTTGTAGGAAATTCGATTTTAGTAGGTTCTGGCTCGTAACAGGCGCTGGGCTTCTAGCAAACCTCCAACCTGGTTCTCATCTTTTCCAAATGAACTCCCCAATTTTTGGTTTCCCAAAGAAAATGCACACTTCATTTGTAATAGGATTACCAAATTTTGGGTTGTAACAGGTTTTCCTATTAGGTTTTGGCTCTTAGTACTTCACACTCCAAAACTTCATTAGGTTATCATTATCATCATCAACAACATTATACTAAAAAATAACTAAGAAGGCAAAATGAAGGCTTTTCAGTAATATCAACTTCTGTGCACAATGGTATATGCTCCAATCTTTTGCATAAAGATATTCTCAATATTTAAATGATAAGAAGACATCCCATGAACCCATAATACATATGTTGTATTAAAAGAACCAACAGTATAAACAAACTAAATACTTACATTCCTCCCAGGTTTCTCCATCTGCATCACAGCCTTTCTTGCAAAAAACTCTCCCTACAAGAACCTATCATGGATTATTATCCAACGGTAAATTTTAGGTAGAAAACATAATAATAGAATCAAGAAAGCTACCAAACAAAGGACACACAAGCATTACATACAGAGAATTGTTTTTAATTCACTAGCCAAAAAAAAGAGTTGATTGAGGTTCAATCTTTCCTGATGAATGTAAGTATTAGTTCTAATGAAACTTGACCTACCTTTGAGTAAATCAATTGAGTTTGTATGGTGATAAGAACCTATAGCGCAACTGATAAGGGCTTGTTGTTACAGCCTAAAGGTTATGGATTCAAGTCCCATGGGTATCAACTAGACAGTAGACCCATGAAATAGTTTGTCAAATCCAAATATAAAGGTCAACCCCATATTGATGGGAAAAATGGCTTAAATGATGATGATGAAGAACTGAGTTTGTATAATGATTGATTGACCTATAATGGTAAATTGATAGATTGAAGTTTAAACTTGTTTTCTTTTTAAAAATGATTAAAAAACATACAATTCAAATTAAATCCTTTCAAGGAAGAAGGCAATCTCCAATTACATCTTTGAAGCAACACATATGTGACAACTATGTTGTGAAGATGTCTTGTACTGTGGTGATCTACGTCATACTGGACACCATACCCCAAATGAAGGTCCTATGCCAAGTACATAATATGTCTTCAAGGGATTTCTTTGTAATTTTCTTTTGAAAGGTAATTTCTTAGTAATTTTTCTCCTATATATACAATGTCTTTGAGGAATTTCTAGGTTGTGGTATTTTTTTATGACCAAAGGTGTCCAGGCATCTCACCCGTAAGGGACTTTACTAACGCAGCGGGTAGGATCGGGTCTGGAGATGATATAGGTTTAGATCGGGTTCGATGGGTAAGCAGGTCTATGGAGGGTCAAATGGATCTAGGTTAATGGGATAAAATAAACAAAAGAAATAAAATGGGAAAACAAAGGACGGTCAAACTGGACTAAGAAAAGATGGGATGGATGGGTGCATGGCATAAAACGTTGGTTGACAAAATATGGGTTGGTAGATTTTAATTAAATTGGGTTTTAATGAAAGTAGGTGAGGGACAATGGAATTAATGGGTTAATTGATGGTGGGGAAAGAAGGCTTAATGGGACAATGGGCATTAAATGATGGTGTGAAGGGTTAAGTAAAAGGAAGTGGAAGAGACATTGGTGGAGAGTGAGAAGAGATGATGGTGCTCTGTTCTCACAAGTCACGAACAGAGGGTGGAGGTGACTCTATCAGGTGCTGCTAATGGTGAAGCACGGAAGGCGGAGGCGAGACTAAGAGGAACAGCAGGGGAGAAGGAACAGGACAGCAAAGGCACACGCGATCAACAGACTGTGCCCATCATCCGCCGGCCTGAGTGTATCCCGACCTTCTGCTTAAGGGCAGGGGAGGGAAAGAAGATAACTCCGGGAGCACTGTCGAACGACGGCGATGGCAGAAACCCTCAAAGGAAAAGAACTCCTTCGATCTCCGTCGGACGGGAGGGAAACTCGAATCCACGAGTGAGAATCGGAATCCACCGGGGAAGACGAAGATAAACAGGGTAAAACCCAAAATCAATTCATTATCAAAATATGTATATTACGTTCTCTAATTGGGGGTTTTATAAGAAACCCAAAAACCAAAATAGCAACAAAATAAAAACGAAAATACATTAACCAAAAGAAACTAAAATAAACTAGGAAAGGATGGCAAATCGGTTGTGGAGTGTTGGAACCGACGATTCCGTTGGTGCTTGAGCGGGAATCTTGCTTGAAGAGGGAAACTTTCGTTCTCTATGTTTGGAAAGGAAAGGGAAAGAGAAGGTGTTTCACAAGGTGGGCCTCGGGTCCCATGTGTGTGTTACATCATTTACCCTACTAATCCTTCGGGGCATGTCACACCCTCCCTATACACACATAAGAGGTTCAAGCGGTGAGGAGTAGCCCCATGGGGAGTGGTCCAGAGGTGTTTAAGCGTGAATCGAACTCAAGACCTCCCTTCATGAGGAGATCTTCTTGACCGTCAGGCCAACCCCCTCTGGTTTCTAGGTTGTGGTTTATCATACACTAAGAGAGGCATGAGGAAGAGTGGAAACCCCAAAACTCCATTATAACAATATTCTCGAAAAGAGTGAATTGCTCCTACTCACCATGGACATAGGCACATTGCCGAACCACATAAATCTTACAGTGTTTCAGTTTGTTTGTTTGTGTTTTTGTTACATCATGGTTTATTTGTTGTCAACAGATAACAGATGATTGTTGATTCAACAAAATTCTGTGACTAAATCAATGCATTCAAACTCTCTTTTCTTTTCAAGCGAAAAACATCTTCCAGTCGTACCTTTGGATAATTTAAGCAATGTGACTTTCTCATGTTTTTTTCTCTTTTAACCACATGGAACGGCAAAATGAATTTAATTAAAAAAAAAAAACCGCGGTTTCTCATGTGCTTCTCTTTTAACCTCTTGGAAGGGTAAAGAAGAGAAACTCAACAAAATGGGAGAATCTGCAAAGAATTGTCAGCCAAAGGCAGAAACATTAATAAACCTAAACCCCCCTTCCACCCCCTCCCCCTCGCCTGTGGTAACCTCGCCTAACACACAAATCTAAAAGCACAACAAAAAAGAACAGATAAATTTCAAATTTCCCAATAAATTTCCTAGATGGAGAAAGAGAGAGGGAGAGAGAGGAGGATTCCTTACAAGGGATCTGCATGAGAGCTGCGTACTTGCTAGTGCATTGGTTTCCGCAAGGAGAAGACCATTGCTGCGGAAACATCGCTGCACTTGAGTGAGTGAGTGAGTGAGAGAAAGAGAGAGGCCGAAAAAACGAGGGAAAAAGAAGACCGTTTCTTTTATCTATATGTGCGGACTGCTGCGCACCGGTGGTTCACTGGGGAAAGCGCACATGCACGGGCGCTGGCTCCGGCCGCGGCCCCTGGTACGTTCAACCTGTCTCTTTCTATTATAGAACACCATTCTTTCACCCGCAAATTTACGAACTTGACACTCGCCTCAATTGCGGCCTCATCCGTACATAACATTGATAAATCATAAATGCCATTTCTAATGATCGGTGGGACCTATCATGGAGATAAAATGCTTCCTTCGAAAATCTCTATATTTGATTATAAGTCTTAAAAAGTGGATTATTTTAATAAGGTGATTAATATATTTTTAACTACAATATATGAAAAAATTTAAAATTTTCAACCTTTATAGATTACCATTTTTTCAAAACAAATTTACAAACTTGACACTCGCCTTACCTCATCCATAGATAGCATTCATAAATCATAAATGTCATTTCTAACTCTTAGTGGGCCTATCATAGAGATAAAATGCTTCATTTGAAAATCTCTATATTTGATTATAAAAGTCTTAGAAAGTGGATTATTTTAATAAAGTGATTAATACATTTTGAATTACAATATATGAAATATTTTAAATTTTTCAACCTTTGTAGAACACCATTCTTTCAACCCAAATTTATGAACTTAACACTCACCCCAATTGCGGCAGCATCTTTAGATTTAGCATTGATAAATAAAAAATGCCATTTCTAACTCTTGGTGGGACCTATCATGGAGATAAAATGCTTCATTTGAAAATCTCTATATTTGATTATAAGTCTTAGAAGTGATTAATACATTTTTAACTACAATATATGAAATATTTTAAAATTTTCAGCCTTTATAGAACACCATTCTTTCAACCCAAATTTACGAGCTTGACACTCGCCTCAAGTGCAGCTCCAGCCTTGAATAGCGTTGATAAATCATAAATGCCATTTCTAGCTCTTAGTGGGACCTATCATGGAGATAAAATGCTTTATTTGAAAATCTCTATGTTTGATTATAAGTCTTAGAAAGTGAATTGTTTTAATAAATTGATTAATACACTTTTAACTACAATATATGAAATATTTTAAAATTTTCAGCCTTTACCCTTGGATAACATTGATAAATCATAAATGCCATTTCTAACTGCTGGTGGGACCTATCATGGAGATAAAATTCTTCATTCGAAAATCTCTATATTTGATTATAAGTCTTAGAAAGTGGATTATTTTAATAAAGTGATTAATACATTTTTAACTACAATATATGAAATATTTAAAAAAATTCAGCCTTTAAAGTCATGATTTTTTTATTAATCTTTTATTTAAAACACAAGTATGTTCACCCATGTGCAGATGAAAGTGATCCTAAATATGCAAGAAGTCAGCCACAAGCCTCGTATATCAAATTACCATGATTTGATTAATTTTATCTAGTGATTTTTGAAAATTCTATACTCAAGTATAAATATATTCAATTGATTGATATCCCAGGCCCCATTAAGGGTTTTCTGTTTGAATGTGGGTCCCATGGATTTAAAAATCAGTTTAACCGATATATCGGTCGATATGTAAATATTGGCCGGTATATTTCTCTCTCTTCCGATATCGGAACTGTGAAAAAACCGTGAAAAACCGTAAAAAACCGTGAAAAACCGCAAAAAACCGTGAGAACCCGTGAACCCTGAACCGTTGAAAACCGTGAAAAACCGTGTAAAAACGGTGAAAAACCGTATTGATGTTTTTAAAAAAAAAATTAAAAATAATAATTAAATACCGATATTTATGAATATCGGCCGATATTGTGGCCAATATTTCGGACCGAATATCGGTCATATCGGCCGATATTCGGTATGTACGGCCGATACTTATCGTATCGACCGACATTACTCGGTCTTAAAAAACCGATATGTATCGGCCGATATTTGAACCCTTGGTGGGTCCATTGTTCTTATGGTAGAATCCACAACTCATGATTTTTAAACTCTATACTTTAGTGTGTCACCTCCCGAACTCGGATATGGGTCTGGAATGCGACTAAATTTTTTTTTTTTTAAACAATCCAATTATCAAAGGTCTATGGGTCTCTCCAAAATTCACATAGGCCCATAGAAAATGTCACACATCCTCATGTAGTCACTTTAAATGTTTGTTAGTAAATTCTTGTCATTTTAAAAGACACATAGAGTTCATACAAATTTTTGAGTAGAAAGGTCTATACTTAAGTATAAAACCCACTAAAAATTACTTTATCATAATAACTATAATATATTTTTTAATTTATTAAATTTCCATCAATTTGAAATTTAAATTACTTTTTAAAATTCAAGCCTTTGTGTCTTTTGAAAACATGTAAGGCTCATAATAATACACTTTGACCGAAAAAAGGTATATACTTAAATGATGGCAAAAAAAAACTTATTCGACTTATTCTAAAAAATTATGGAGCCCACAAAAAACCATATTGATTAAATACAACCAAACTATATTTTATCACTCCAAATTTAAGTCACTTTGAATTATTTTAATCCCTAAAATTTTTGCCATTTAAAAATGTAGAGCGAAAAAAATCACATCAATCGAATTAATGAAGTCATATTTTTTAAGTTTCAATTTTTACAACTTTATTTTATTTTTAATCCTTCAAATTTTATGGCCTTTAAAAGAGCTAACAAGAATCACCTCAATTTAAAAATTCTATACTTAAATACAAGGCCCCACCAAAATCACTTTGATCAAAGCATTAAATTTATACCTTTACAATCTCAAATTTTAATTATTTTAATTTATTTTTAATACTCCAACTTTGTAGCTATTAAAAAACTTAAGACCCGTAAAAAACACCTTTATCAAGAAATTCTATGTCTGAATATGGGTCCTACGAAATTTTTCTGGATTGAATTAGTCAATGCACCTTTTTAATTATTGAGTTTCCCATCTATCTTCAGAATGTTGATTTAAACCATAAGGCTATTGTTATGAATTTTTTTTAAAAAAAATTTCTAAATCCACCTGTTCTTGCGATTTTGATCTCCACAAATCCTTAAAAGGTGGTATAGATAAAAAATATTTTTATAACTTTTTCAAAAACTTAAAAATTCAAACAGCTAATGTTTTCTCCTTATTCAAATATTTAACATTTTAATCTCAAGAGATTGATTTGTCATTCAAGAATTCTGTTTTAAATAGTAGGGTCTTAAGTTTGATTCACGTTTAACCTTCATAAACCACTCTCTTTACTTATTTATCCAGTGTGTGGAATTAAGAGATCTTCACATGTTCCAATAATTACTTAAATAGGCGATTGACACTTTGGTCATAAAAAAATATCTAAGAATAATGAGTCCAAATTTATTATATAGCATTGTGAATCATTTGAATACTTTCTCCTCATTCAAAGTGCTAACTTTTTAACTACTGTTCTTTGTGTCCTTGAATCATCCTCCAAAAAGGAAGTGATAATATGTATTTTTATTTTAAACTTTATATTATCTTGAATGATATTCATTTCTTCTTTAAATATAAAAGGTTTATATATTATAAAATAAAATATGATATTCTATTTATTGATATAAACTAAAGAACAAATGCCTGATGAGTTAAAGTATCCTTTTTAATGAGTAGATATTTATTTCTTATCAATTATATCATTAACTATATTTATTACGTATTTAATTTAATAAAAAAAAATTTTAAAATATATTCTATTTTATTTGAAATATGGTTATTAAAATAGATATTAGAACCTGGCCTTTTCAAGTAGATATGATATTTTATAATATAGTTTTTGAGACCTAAGTGTCACATTAATGGAAAAAAAAAGGTCATAGTTGTATCAAGGTGGATGCTGCCAACAGCAAATCCATTCTCATAGTTACCATTGGCAAATTGTGTCATGGTGAGGGAAGTGCGAGTTTGGAGTTGTTTTCTTTTTAATAAAAGATAAATCGATTTGATAAATATTTACAAGTTTCTTTAATTTTGATTGTAATATAAATTTTAATTCAAGTCAACAAAAGTTAGAGAGCCTATGAAAACACAATTTGATTGAATAAATCAAAATCATTTTTTGGGGTCAAATTTTTAAATATAAATCTTTTTAATAGACAAACAAATGTAGTCTATGACCCACTTAAAAGTTTGTACATAATCCTTTTAAATACAACCTTTTGAGGATCCTTAACCCTAGAAATAGATATAGCCTCGCCTCTTGGAGTCAATGATATTGATATTCTTTTTTTAAGTGATAAAGAGAATATATAAGACCAAAAGGGAAAAATAGATAGTAAGGTAATGTGTGTCCAGGGTTTAGTTTTGAATTATTATTTCACTGACCGATTTGTCTAATACTTATTTAAATGTATAAAAAATAAAATAAAAAGCTCAATATAAAAATGAAGATTATTTACAAATAACAAATTAATAAACATAAGTATTAGCACATCAATTATTAGTATTTTATGCGATTCTTATGTAAAATTAAAATATCAATTATTCATTATGTATTACAGATACAAGATTTTAGTTTCCTCTATTTTTGCATTGAAATGAGAGAAGAAACTCACTGTGTATTTCCATTCTCTATTAGTAAATATATATACAAAGGGATCCTAATCATATCCCAGATCCTATATACAAAGTGATCCTAATCATATCCCAGATCCTACAATCATACTTAATCATATTTTACATATGCACTAATTTACAGGCAGGGATCAAGGCATAAAATAAGGACAGGTCAACTATTCATTAATATGTCCCTCAAGCTGATGGGGGAGGAGCCCACTGAAGCCTGGACCTAAAAGGGTGAAAAATAGAAGAAAAGAGACATTTGGTGAAGATATCAGCAAGCTGATTAGAAGAACGAACAAAGCGTACGGACAAAAGACCTTTGCAGACTAAGTCGCGAAGAAAGTGATAAAAAACTTCAATGTGTTTTGTTCGTGCATGAATGATGGCTTTTGCATCGAGCTGAGTTGCATCCATATTATTATAATAGAGTTGAATCGAAGAAGACAACAAGATACCAATGTCACGAAGAAGATATGAAATCCAAAGAAGCTCTGGAGGTAGTAGTAGAGAGAGCTTTGTACTCGGCTTCAGTACTAGACTGAAAGTCTTAAATTTGCTTTTTAGTAGCCCAAGAGATAGGGTTTGCACCAATAAAAACACAATATCTTATAGTTGAGCGACGTGTATCAGGACAACCGGCCCAATCAACGTCAACATAGGCGGTGAGAGAAGAGGAAGATGTGGAGATAAAACACAGACCATAACCCAATGTTCCTTTCAAATAGCGTAGAATATGATTAGCAGCATGAAAATGAATGTCCCGCGGGCAATGCATGAACTGACATACTTGTGAACGGCATATGTAATATCCGGTAGAGTGAAGGTAAGATATTGCAAGGTACCATCTGTAACGCCCCGACCCAGAAGTGGGCCCGAAACGCTACAAATTTTTTTTTTTTTTTTTTGTAAACTAACCTCAAAAAAAGTCACACATATTCTCAACATGTGGACTCAAACATGCACCATATATCTACCCACACATATCATATAATCAAATATTTCCATAAATCAATTATCTCTTATTTATATCAAAGTAACTGCGGATCATAGTGGTTCATACATGCCATTAAGTAATAAGTACCACATGCGGTACTTTACAAAACATATGGTTCAAAAGAACCAAAAGATCAACAAAAGAGAAATTCTCGTCTGTGGGAATCCCAATAAGTCGCGACAGCTTAACCATCCTAAGCTTGATACGGAGGTTCCTCCTCCTCGAGTACATTTCCTAAAATATGAGTTGTGTGAGCCAACCAACCCAGTGAAAAAACATAACAATGCAGTTTATTGAGCATCATTTTAGCCAAAAATCAATATTATCAATATAATAGTTTTATCCTACTAAAATCTCAAAATCATTCTATAACTGCTGACATCCACCGTAACACCTAGACACTACACTGAGACTATAAGTATTAAGTCCCGACACGGTCAAAATATAATTATTACAAGTACATCTCTGACACACCTAGAATAATTAATGGCTACGAGCTTATTTCAGCAATATATTCTTCTGCAGAAGATGTACTTTTCTTAATATTTTGAAGTCGATTTCGAAGATGATCAAGACGGGCTTGAGATTACTGCTGGAAAAGAGTTTCAAGTGCACCCCAAACTTGCTCCGAAGTTTGTAGACCAAGGACATTGAGCATTGGTGCTAGAAGAGAGACTTGCTTTGATGCAGCTTAATAAAAATTGTTCAGTTTTCAGCCAGATTTTGTATTATGGATTGACACTTTCTTTTTGTGTTGTTTGATTGATCATCATTTTTGCCGGAGGAGGAATAGGTCCATCCACAAAACCAAGCAAATCATTGCAAATAAGAAGAGGCATAAATTGATCACACCACAAAAGATAGTTCTCTGAATCTAATTTAATTGAGATATGATTTGATGTGTATGAGATAGGAAAAGAAAGAGGAGGCGGAGAAGAAGAGGTGGAAGCCATACGTAGGACAGAAAGACTGAACTAGATGAAGAGGAGAATAATAGAAATTGAGATAGAAGAAACAAAGAATGGATGCTATGAGTATATGCCTAGGACTGGCTTTGATACCATGAAATGAGAAAAGAAATTCATTGTGTATTTCCGTTCTGTTAATAAATATATATTCATAGGGATACTAATCATATCCCAGATCCTACAATCATGCTTAATCATATTTTATATGGGAGCCTATATAGACATCCGAGAAATCTTTTCCTACACACTCGTTTTCTAAAACTGGATGGAAATTATCATTTTGCCCTTCCACCTAAAACGCCGCATCCTCAGCAGATGATTCGTTCGGAAGAATTAAAAAATTCGTTCAAACGAATAGACTGTGAAGTGGGATTTTCAAAATAAGACCGTTTCTTGACCGATTTCTACAAACAAGATATCAAAATTCAGAATAGATGAATTTTGATACCTTGTTTGTTGAAATCGGTCGAGAAACAGCCTCGTTTGAAAATCTCACTTTAAAGTCCATTCGTCCGAATGAATTTTTTAATTCGGTGGATTATCCATTCAGAGGATCGGTGTTTTTAAGTGGAAGGACAAAATGATGGTATGATGTATAAAGAAAGATTTTTCAAGTGTCTACATGAGCTCCCATTTTGTACATGCACCGACTTGCAGAGAGCACGGCATAAAATAGGAGAGGTCAACTATTTCACTAATATGCATAAACATAGGGATTACAAGAATTTTTTTTTACTGAGTGACAATGGGTCGATTCCCAAGTCAGTAGAAGGTGAAGTTACAAGTGGAAGAAGAAGCTAAGGTCCACTTGAAGGATAAGGTTTTCCTCTTTTTTATTTATTTTTTCCTTTGCACAGCATTCCCAATATTTCCATCACTACTAGATCCTACTTTTTCTTTTGTAAAAGGCATTTTCTTTTTGGAAAAAGGGTCCCCTTCTTGGATAAAAATGAGGATTTATAGATACAGACAAGCATTGTCATTGTCTGAGATTTCATTGAGAGGCAAGTACTAGTTTTGTTTTTTATTCATTTTGACTAGCGAGTCTTCACATTCTTTGTAACGTCATTGTTGGTGTTCAAAACTTGAGTCGCAAGTATCTTCAAAACTTGAGTCGCAAGGATCTCACTTGTCACTAAAACTTGTCATCACTTCTCCAATTGAAATGACACGGAAGGACTGGTTTCACCGTGTCTTCAAAATTTGGGTTGCAAGTATCTCACTTGTCACCAGAGCTCTCTATCACTTTTCCAATTGAAAATGACATGGGCTGCGTTTGGATGGTGGATATTTTTTTAGAGAGGTGCATTTCGGAATAATGATATTCAAAATGAAAAGGGTATTAAAAAAGTGAGAAAAAAAAGATAAAAAAGAGTGTTATCTCATGACCTCCTCAATTATCAAAAAGAGTAATGAAGGGTTACCCTACATCACCCCCATTTATCTCCAAGCCAAACGCTTCCATGGAAGGGTTGGTTTCACAGTCAAGACGCTCGCCTCATAAAACAAGGTTTTGATTTCGATTCATTTTCAACTCCTCTATGTCACTTCTAATGAAATTGATCTTCATCGATTTATTCAGTTTATAGATTAGAAGGTTTATACATATTCATAGAATTAGTCCCATCTTCAAAATAGAGTAAAAATGTTTATATATAAAAAAAAATCTCTAATCATTAAATAATGCTTTAAAGTATTTTTCTATGTGGGTGGTTGTTTTTATAGTGGTGCATCCAAAGTTGGAAAAGTTGGGTTTTTAATAAAAACATAACATTAATGCCTTGAGAGCTGGTAAAAGTCACATCCCTTTTTTTTTCTTTATTGTGCTATCAAGATGTCATTGTTGGGACCGATGTCGCTATGAATAGTTATTGCCTTCTTCAGGAAGCCAACAACACTGTTCTATATTTTAACTTTCTCTGGCAGAATCAATGTGTATTATTATTACCTTCATTTAGATATTATGGTGATAATTTTTCAGTCACTAAACACATGGTTCAATCTAAACGATTTATTCATACAATGTTCTCTACCAACATTCTCTAGAGGGTGCAACTTTTCAATCTGATGACTAACCATTCTTTTTGTGTTGTTTGATGGATCATCTTTTTTGCCGGAGGAGGTATAGAACCATCCACAAAATCAAGCAAATCATTGCAAATAAGAAGAAGCATAAATTGATCACACCACAAAAGATAGTTCTCTGAATCTAATTTAATGGAGATATGATTTGATATGTTTGAGATAGGAAAAGAAAGAGGAGGCGGTGAAGTAGAGGTGGAAGCCATTCGTAAGACAGAAAGACTAAAGTAGATGAAGAGGAGAATGATAGAAATTGAGATAAAAGAAATAAAGATTGGACCTTATACACTAAGGATTGGTTCTGATACATGAAATAAGAAAAGAAACTCACTGTGTATTTCCATTATTTATTAATAATATATATATATATATATATATATCCTAATAATATCTTAGATCCTACAATCATGCTTAATCATATTTTATATATATCCTCATAATATCTTAGATCCTACAATCATGCTTAATCATATTTTATATATGCACTAATTTACAGACAGAGATCATAGCATAAAATAAGGAGAGGTCAACTATTCCACTAATATGCATAAACATAGGGATTACAAGACTTTTTTCTTTTGCTGAGTGACAATGGGTCCATTCCCAAGCATTGTCATTGTCTGAGATTTCATTGGAGAGGCAAGTGCTAGTTTTATTTTTTATTCATCTTGACTAGCGAGTCTTCACATTCTTTGTAACTTCATTGTTGGTGTTCAAAACTTGAGTTGCAAGTATCTTCAAAACTTGAGTTGCAAGGATCTCACTTGTCACTAAACGTTTTATCACTCTTCCAATTGAAATCACACGGAAGGACTGGTTGCACCGTGTCTTCAAAATTTAAACTTTTTATCACTTTTCCAATTGAAATGACACGGAAGGACTGGTTTCACCGTGTCTTCAAAATTTGAGTTGCAAGTATCTCACTTATCACTAAAACTCTCTATCACTTTTTCAATTGAAAATGACATGGGCTGCATTTGGATGGAGGATAATTTTTTAGAGAGGTCTATTTCGGGATAAGAGTATTCAAAATGAAAAGGGCATTAAAAAAGTGAGAAAAAGAAGTTAAAGAGGAAATGTTATCCCATGACTTCTTCAATTACCAAAAAAGAGTAATGAAGGGTTACCCTTCATCACCCTCGTTTATCCCGAATCCAACGCTCCCATGGAAGGGTTGATTTCACAATCAAGATACTCACCTCACAAAGCAAATTCTTGATTTCGATTCATTTTTAACTTCTCTAAGTCACTTTTAATGAAATTGATCCTCATCGATTTATTCAGTGTGTGGATTGAAAAGTTTACACATATTCGTAGAATTAGTCTCAACTTCAAAATAGAGTAAGAATATATATATATATATATATAATCATTAAATAATGCTTTAGAGCATTTTTCTATCTGGGTGATTGTTTTTATAGTGGTGCATCCAAAGTTGGAAAAGTTGGATTTTTTAGAAAAACATAACATTAATCTCTTGAGAACTGGTAAAAGTTATATCCTTTTTTTTTTTTCTTTATTGTGCTATCAAGATGTCATTGTTGGGACCAATGTTGCTATGAATAGTTGTTGCCTTCTTCAAGAAGCCAACAACACTGTTCTATATTTTAACTTTCTCTGTCAAATCAATATGTATTATTATTCCCTTCATTTAGATCTTATGGTGATAATTTTTCGGTCACCAAACACATGGTTCAATCTAAACGATTTATTCATACAATGTTCTCTACCAACACTCTCAAGCGGGTGCAACTTTTCAATCTGATGACTGACCATTCTTTTTGTGTTATTTGATCGATCATTGTTTCTGTTGGAGGAGGTATAGATCCATTTACAAAACCAAACAAATCATTGTAAATAAAAAGAGTCATAAATTGATCACACCATAAAAGATAGTTCTCTGAATCTAATTTAATTGAGATATGATTTGATATGTTTGAGATAAGTAAAAAAAGAGGAAATGGTGAAGCAAAGATGGAAGCCATATGCACGACAGAAAAACTAAACTAGATGAAGAGGAGAATAATAGAAACTGAGATAGAAAAAATAAAGAATGGACCTTATACGTTAAGGACTGACTCCGATATCATGAAATGAGAAAAGAAATTCACTGTACATTTCCATTATTTGTTAATCTATATATATATATATATATCCCAGATCCTACAATCATACTTAATCATATTTTATATATGCACTAATTTAGAGATCATGGCATAAAATAAGGAGAGGTCAACTATTCCGCTAATATACATAAACATAGGGATTACTAGAATTTTTTTTTTGCACTGACAATGGGTCGATTCCCCAGTCAGTGGAAGGTGACGTTTATAGATACAGACAAGCATTGTCATTGTCTGACATTTCATTGGAGAGGCAAGTACTAGTTTTATTTTTTATTCATTTTGACCAGCGAGTCTTCACATTCTTTGTAACGTCATTGTTGGTGTTCAAAACTTGAGCTGCAAGTAACTTCAAAACTTGAGTTGCAAGGATCTCACTTGTCACTAAACTTTTTATCACTTTTCCAATTGAAATGACACGGAAGGACTGGTTTCACCGTGTCTTCAAAATTTGAGTTGCAAGTATCTCACTTGTCACTAAAACTCTCTTATCACTTTTCCAATTGAAAATGACATGGGCTGCGTTTGGATAGAGGGTAGTTTTTCTAGAGAAGTACATTTCGGCTTAAGGGCATTCAGAATGAAGAGGGTATTAAAAAAGTGAAAAAAGAAAAAAAAGTGAAAAAAGAAAGATAAAGAGGGGTATTATCTCATGACCTCTTCAATTACGAAAAAAGAGTAACTCTAAGATATTATCCCAATTGATTTGGGAGCAAGATCTCTAGAGAGAGGTCCTGGGTTTAAACCATGAGAGCACCAATGAAGGGCCATTTTCCATGGAAATATATATAGAGTAAGGTCCTATCGATTTACTCGGTATGTGTGGAGGAGGGTTTTCACATACTCTAAAGGACTAGTAGGATGTGACGTCTGGACACCTCCGGACCTAAAAAGAAAAAATTACCAAAAAAGAGTAATGAAGGGTTACCCTTCATCACCCCCGTTTATCCCCAATCCAAACACTCCCATGGAATGGTTAGTTTCATAGTCAAGACGCTCCCCTCATAAAATAAGGTCATGATTTCGATTCATGCTCAACTCCTCTTAGTCACTTCTAATGAAATTGATCCTCATCGATTTATTCTGTGTATGAATTGAAAGGTTTACACATACTCGTAGAATTAATCTCACTTTCAAAATAGAGTAAAAATATCCATACATATATATAAAAAAGAAAAAAGTCTCCAATCGTTAAATAATGCTTTAGAGTATTTTTCTATCTGGGTGGTTGTTTTTATAGTAGTGCATCCAAAGTTGGAAAAGTTGGATTTTTTAGAAAAACATAACATTTATGTCTTGAGAGCTTGTAAAAGTTATATCCTTTTTTTTTCTTTATTGTGCTATCAAGACGTCATTGTTGGGACCAATGTTACTATGAATAGTTGTTGCCTTCTTCAGGAAGCCAACAACACTGTTCTATATTTTAACTTTCTCTGTCAAATCAATATGTATTATTATTGCGTTCATTTAGATATTATGGTGATAGTTTTTCGGTCACCAAACACATGGTTCAATGTAAACGATTTGTTCATACAATGTTCTCTACCAACATTCTCTAGAGGGTTCAACTTTTCAATCTAATGACTAACCCTTCATGAATTATCAAATTTGTATTAAAACTCAACCCATGGCCAAGCTTTGTTTGTAAGGTTTGAGCCCACTTCTAAATTTGAAATGAATATCCAGGTTTATCGAGTATAGGGACTTTTAGATCCAAAATGGTTTATTTGTATCTTTATTTATAAATATCAGAAAATATTATTAAAGGAAATCATGTTTTTATAAGATTAGAGTCAAATCTAACCTTTCAGATCAAAGTTGGGCCTTCTTGAATAAAGTTTTTAGCCTAGAAAATGAGCTTCAATCAAGCTCAAGTCAATTTAGATTCGACTTTTTTTTTTATACAAGTTCAAGTTAGACCTAACTCAAATTGCATCTCTACGTATAATATTTATATATATGAAAAAATGTTACTATAAACACATGTGTTCTGAGTAAAGGTGAAAATATCGACTATCTTTAGTAATAATATCGGCCAATATTATTAAATACGGCGTGTTTGAATGGTAAAACACGTAAGTTTGACTGCTTGCATTTTATCTCCACTCTCAATAAATTGAGAGCTCCGTCCATTACACAAGACATGCACTTTGACGTCTGTCGAGCTGTATCACATAAGCAATCTCCTTTCTCTGTGTTTTTCACTTTTGAAATTTTATTTACCCTTTGTCAACCTGTATTACAGAAGCAAGCTAATTTACCCTAGTTTGCACTTTGATGTTGTTAATTCTCTCTCTCATGTTTTTGTACAATGTATAGTTTAAAAAAAAATAAAGATAGAAATCTTAAATAAATGAAAAGAGAATCGAAAGTTATGCATTAACATAATAATAAAATGTGTTTTTAAACAAAAGTGTTAAAACGGGTCACTCAATAAATCTTTAAAGTATATGTAAATCTCTCAATTCATGTTATTAAAATTGGATCGTCTACCGAACCGTCCCCAATAAAGGTTGGATTAAATAAGGTTCAACGGAATTAACTATGGGTATGACTTGGTCAAAACCGTATCATCCGTATGGTAGTGACATACATCACCTTGCAATAAGGATACTGTGAAATCTATTTCATTGAGGATAATGGAATCAAATATTTTGTGGAATACACACACTTGATGGAATATCATTCGTGAAGTTTCACCTCTCATTTAATCATCTTAAAACTTGTGTTTTTAGTCTTTAAATTTTGATGATTAAAATGATTATTTTAACACATTTAATTCATGTTAAGATGATTAGATGATAAAACATTTTAACCTCTTATCCATGTAGTCTTCAGCGTATTTAAACAATTGCATTCTAATTTATGTTAAATAACTAGCATTTCAAATGAATTTCACTGAATATTTTTTAATTTAAGAAAGAAGAACATTTTATTTTTACTAAAACAATGACATGGCCTTTTTAAGGATAATGATTTTTGTACCTCCATTTTTTTTCATAGTATACCCCTTTAAAGAAAAATTTACATTTGCTCATACTTCCCTCTCTTTTCATTTTTTTTTTCCAACAGTACCGGTTGCCTCAGGAAGCAGGAGGCTGAGGGTTCGAGTTTCCATGGCCTAACCTTGGTGTGTTTTAAGGGTAGTAGGCTCACCCATGAGGGTTTTAGCAGGACTGTGTCTGAATTTTCCACACGTAAATAAAAAAAAAATTCCTTTAAAGAGATACACCATGAGAGAAAATGGGAGTGAAAAAATCACTACCCTTTTAATTATATCGATTTTTTTAATGAGACTACAAATCATATTTTTCTATTACGCCCTACCAATTTTTTATATGTGTATAAGCGTGTGTGCCGTTAGATCAATCTATCCTTGCCCGTTGGCACTTAAAAATTTAACTATAGTAAAACCTCTATAATGTAATAAGGTTGTGACCATAGTACATATATTGTATTATAGAAGTTATTAAATTAGAGGGTTTAGCAATATTTATTTTTAAAAATCTCCTAAAAACTCTCACCTATTATAAAAAATTACTTTCAGTTTATCTTTATGAAAACAAATTACTCATTTCAGCTTCTCTTTCTTAAAAAAAATTTATCCTACAACAGAGTGGGCGGACCATCCAGCCCAAAGTTTTTTTAGACGAATAATCTCCTTGTTACCTTGCAACCCAGACAGTTTGCATATCCCTATCCTTAGAGCAAACTGTTTAGCCCATTTATCTTCTTTATATATTATATTATATTTATAAAATAATAAATATCTCCACCTACCCACATCTCCGCTCCTCTTTTTTCATCCCAAATTTTCTCGAGACTTCCACACTTTATCAGTTTGTGAGGTCCTTAGTCATTTTTACAGTAATTTTTTATTCTAAATGTGTGGAATATTACTTTGCAAAATAGTTGAGATAATACATTTTTTATTCTGAATGTATTGAGTATTGAGTTAGAGAAATTTATTACATTTTGTATGGGCCCGAGGTGAGGACTAATTGCCAATATTATTTTAGACATATTTTCACTTTATAGAGTATTACATTACTGAGAGTTTACTGTATTTAAGCCATGCCCATTGAGCATTTATGATTTATTTAATAGAAGTTGTTAGTTACAAATTTCAATCAAAGTAAATAGGGATAGAAAATTTTGTTGATATGTAGAAATTTCAGTTAATATTTCAAAATATTAGTTAATTTTTTTAAAAGATACATTGTAATATCCTAACTTAAATTAGACTTAATTAATATGATTTATGTTAATAATGTAATGGCGCATGTCAACAAAATGGTTATAGGAATAAGAGGATATATGAATCGTACGATTTTACGATTTTCGATTCACGATTCACACCTCTAGAACAATTTCGATACGATTCGAGTTTGATAATATTGAGTAAAATTGGAGAATGCCATACACTTGGAGCATTGGGAATATTTGTAAAATTCCATACTCACAAGGTGTGTAATAATATGTTTGAGTAAATGTTGCCTTTTGCACATTCTAATGTATAGTTGGGTAAGGTTATGGTTTGACCTTTTTATGCTTGTGTGTGATTGATATGAATATATTGTATCAGATATATATGTATGAGTTTTTCAAGTTTCCTATGATTAGTTTTCCAAGTTTCCTATTATTAGATGTTTAATATAATTGAGAATTCATAGATTTGTGATGTGTTAAAGTATGATAGAATGTATGATAAATCAAGATTGCCAAAGATGTGTAATGTAGGGCCTTGAACCTTCCCATACTTGTCTATGGTTATGAGTAATGTATGTATCAAATGAATTCTCATGATTGTGATTGAAATTTTTAGATGGGTAACTCATATAAAAATAATGATGAATGTGTTTTATGTCATGCTTGGATAATATGATGATGTATACAGTACTAGTGAGCACCTATGTTAATAATGGTTGTGGTCGATCCACCTAACCATGTGTAGAATGAATTTTCATGCTTTGAAGAGGGTCTTGGTAAAGGATTAGATTAAGTGATATAAGTGAGTTAAGGTCAAGTATATTAGAACTCAAGGGGGGGTTAACTTGTGCTATAATGGGAATAGACTAGCATGATTGAGAATGCATAGAATGTAATGTAAATGTTAAGAAAACCTTATTTGATTTCCCTAAAGTAAAAGTATGATCACTCCCTAATGTCAACCCAAATGTGAAAATAATGAACTACGGTTGATCTGATCCAGTATGTGGTACGTAGCAATTGAGAGCATTGTGCCTAAGCTCGATTAAAAGATGCATTGTGTTATCCATTTATATTAAGGATAATGTAAGATGTTGAGCAAATGTGAAGGGTAAAAAGAGATTGGTTGGATTTACCTTCCTTAATATAGACCCTAATGCTAAATGTTGGATCCCTTGAAGGTGACCCAAAGAGGTTATGATGCCTTAAGAGTTTCGATATGATGAGACATATATGTTTGTTACTCGAGTAAATCCTATAGTGGCTAGAGAACTGTGAAAATTCTTAAAATGGACTGATGAGGACTTTGGCACTGAGATGTATGTGACTAAGTCACTTGATTATATTGAGACGTGGTATGGGTAAGTCCTTCACGTGATGATTATATTGAGACGTGATATGATTGCGTCCCTCACGTGATATTGATTATATTGAGGCATGGTCTGGGTGCGGTTCTCACGTAATTTTGATTATATTGAGGTGTGGTATGGGTGCGTTCCTCACGTGATATTGATGATTGAGACGTCGCATGGGTGCGTCCCTCACGTGATATTGATTATATTGAGGTGTGGTATGAGTGCGTCCCTCACGTGATATTGATAATTGAGACGTGGTATGGGTGCGTCCCTCATGTGATATTGATTATATTGAGACATTGTATGGGTGCGTCCCTCACGTGATATTGATGATTGAGACGTGGTATGGGTATGTCCCTCACGTAATATTGATAACGTTATACCTCAGTTCGTTGAAAAATGAAACTTAGATCATTGTATCTCAACTATGTGTTGGGGATTAGACCCAATATCCACATACAAAAAATACAAATTCAATCACACAAAAAGAAATAACACACGAGATATATGTGGTTCGGCCCAACCTTGGTCTACGTCCACGGGAGAGTGTAGATTTTATTATAGATAAAAAGAATACATAGATACAATATTTGGATCCCAAGATCTCTTTTGGTATCTTCCCTCTCTCTCCATCGCACTCACTACATCTCTGCTGCAAGAGGCCCTCTGGAGCCTCAGAAGGCACTCGGCCAAACAGAAGGGTTTTCATGAAACCCACGTCCTTAATATATAGCAGTATTACAGTGTCCTATGTTTAACAGTTTCCTAATGTAATTAGGAATCCTATGAAATTAGGAGTCCCATGTAACTAGACTCCTAATTTCAGTGGAATTGAGCCACAAGTTCCAACAATCTCCACCTTGGCGAAAATCCACTGATCCTCATCTAGAGACAACTGTGACATCGTCCTCCACTGCAACTATGCACCTCTGTACACACTAACCGCTACCGGCCATGCTCCACTTACAGATGTAATCCTCTGCATCTCTGCATGAAATGCGCATCCCATACCTTAGGATGATCCACCAGTCTTGAGTAAGAGTGTATAGCCCAACTGGGCTCCACCTCGATCTTGGCCGTCCAAGACCCTGTGTTGCATATGCAACTCCGCTTCCTACATTCTACAAGCACATCCCGACGTGCTTCACAAACATGAGGCTGCGTTTCCTTCATAGTGTGTTCTTATACACACTAATGTGTTAGCTGCAATCACCTCGGCCTCTCTACGCATATGGCGAATGTGTCATTTCCACGCGTACCGTCAAAAGGTCCAAGGTCATTCACCGTGCAGCAACCCTCTCACGGCTACACCTTGTCGTGTTTCCTTAATGTGATCTCACGCACCGCCGTCGACCACTCCCCAACTCTTCCAAAAAATTAATTTCACTCATTTTCAAAATCTACACCTGTCACCACGTAGATCTCGTCGCTACGATTACACAGGAGAAGACAGATCTCAATTCAGAGTCCCGATGACTCCAGAAATTGCAAAAAAAGTCTGACCGTTGATTTTTCCCTACTGAAGGAGTACCTGAATCCGTGGTCTTGCGGGATCACCCGAAACTGTAAACCTGCAGATCACCAACCAAGCATACTGTAGTCCTGGCGGGACTACCCCAAACTGTAGTCCCTCAGGTGCACAAAAAATGGTGGTTCTTCACAACCGAGTGGACTTTGCCGTGTGTGACTCCCGATTTCTGTCTCCGGCGATCCTCCTGCTGCTGGCCGATCTCTTTTCGTGCTGTCGACACCTTTGCTCAGCGCTGCTGTTCTCAGATCTGACCGAGAAGACCCCTTTCCTCTGCTGTTTCCTTCTGCAGAAAATGAAGATGCCGCCCCTCTGAGTTTCTGCCGGCTAAAGAAGATGCGCGGCTGCTGCCGATCTCTCTTCTCCTCCCGATCTCAGATCTAGGTCTCTTTTTTTTTTTTTTTCTATTCCGCCTCAGATCTGAAATCGCCACTGCTGCCAGATCTGCCTCTTCCTATTTCTCCTGCGTTTACAGGCCTCCGCCAGCAGTTTTCCCAGATCTGATCTGGCCACTGCAGTGCCATCCTATCAAATCTGGCGCTGTAGTGAAACCCCTTTTCTGCGATCTGACCTTGTTCCGTCGCTCAGCCCGCTGCCCTGCCTCTTGCAGCGTCTCCTTCTCCCGGTGCTGGTAGATCTGATGTGTCCTCCTCTGCCAGCGCTCCCCTCCGTGAACAGTAACACGCGCTGCTACTGTTCTCCTCCTCTTTGGCATCGAATGGCAGCCGCTCAAATCTGTCGAGCCTCTCTTTGGCTCTAGCCGCCTCCGACATCGCTGCACGCTACTCGGCCTATCTGCGCTGCGGACCTCCGGGTTCTGCCGATCTCAGATCTGCAACCGAGATCTGCCCTCAGATCTCTTCTCTAGCTGTTGAGTTGTCCTCTAAACAGCGTTAAATCTGTGACTCGCTCTGGCTATGGGGCTTTGTCTTTCCAACCACACTTCTGCTGGCTGCCACTCACAGATTTGAAAACTCTGATCTACAGCGGTACTGCATTGTTGTTTCCGCTCCTCTCCGACCGTCGAGTTATCCTCCAGACAACATCAGATCTGCGGTTCGTCGTTGCTTGCAGCTTCCTCTTCTTTCTTGATATGTGATTAATCTGGCCCGAATCGAACCTTCGCTCTGATACCACTGTTGGGGATTAGACCCAATACCACATACAGAAAATACAAATTCAATCACACAAAGAGAAAGAACACACGAGATATACGTGGTTCGGCCCAACCTTGGCCTACGTCCACGGGAGAGTATAGATTTCATTATAGATAAAAAGAATACGTAGATATAAGATTTGGATCCCAAGATCTATTTTGGTATCTTCCCTCTCTCTCTATCTCCCTCACTACACCTCTTCTGCAAGAGGCCCCTTGTGGCCTCAGAAGGCACTCGGCCAAACGGCAGGGTTTCCATGAAACCCACGTCCTTAATATATAGCAGTATTGCAGTGTCCTATGTTTAACAGTTTCCTAATGTAATTAGGAATCCCATGTAATTAGGAGTCCCATGTAACTAGACTCCTAATTTCAGTGGAATTGAGCCACAAGTTCCAACACTATGTATAATTAAAAGGATGAAATAAGTATATAGATTCCATGAGTAAGGCCTAGAGTAGCCGTGAGACCGTGGGAGCCTCGATATGAACATACGGAGACTGTGGCATTGAGATGTATATGTGACTTGGTCACTTGGTATTGAGACGTGGTATGGGTACATCCGTCACGTGATTATGATTGTTGACTGACCGTTTCAGAGAGATATTCGGGAAGATGGGGTCGGTTACGGAGACTTGGTCCCGTAGGGTTGCCGTCGAGGAGTAGGTCCCTCACATGTACGAGTTGGAGGGCGCTCTCACGGATATTTAGCATACTTGATGTGCGTTGGTGTGAAGAGTTAGATACTATTTTACCCCATGAGGGTGGTGCTAGCTTCATTGAACGTTGTCCGACCGTCTTAGAGCTTGACTGAATCACTCATGAGGTGAAAGGATTTAGGGCGAGGTAGACTTGATCACGCCAGTCATGAGTCTCCTGCTTAATAAGTGATGGGCCCTAAGTTTTGTTAGGGGCCGTGGTATATTTATGATATGATATGATGATTTGATATTGTTGCCACAGTCACGTAATGATTCATTCGATTGTTGTTCCTACGGATAGAAGATCTCATGGTAGATGATGTGCCACTGAATTAGTTATGCACATGGATGGATTATACCAATGGAGGAATTATATTTATGGATGGGTTATACCCATAAATAGATTATACTCACAGATAGCATGTTAGCAGGGATGGATGTATATACCCATGGATGATGTTTCCCATAGTGGTTTGGATTCATGTCCGGATTGGTCTTATGGTAGACCTGTTGGTTTCATAGTAAACGTATTGATCTTATGTTAGACATGTTGGTCCCATGGTAGACATATTCGTATTATGGTGGACATGTTGGTCCAATAGTGAACGTATTGGTCTTATGTTAGATATGTTGGTCACGTGCTAGACGTATTGGTATTATGATGGACATGTTTGTCACATATTAGACGTATTGGTCTTATGTTAGACTTGTTGGTCCTATGATAGACATATTGATTTTACGAATTTATGAATTATGCCTATGGATGGATTATACCACGGAGTGATTATATTCATGGATGGTTATTACTTATTGATAGATGATACTCACGGATGGAGAGTTATCAGGGATTGATGACGAATCTATGGATGTTGTTCCCATAGTAGAGATATTGGTTTCAAGCCTAGATATCGATTAAATAGTGCGCATATTGACCCCATGATAGATATAGTGGTCTCATGGTGGACGTGATGTTTATATGATAGATATTATTTTCTCATGGATGGTTATTCCAATGGAGGGCTTTGTGACCATGGATGAGTATTGTATACTGTGGTAGATGATTGGCTACACCCGTGATAGATGAGATCTATTCTATTAATGAGGCCCACGATAGAGTAATTAGAATGTCTTGATGTAACATCATGAATAACACGGGGTTAGTGCTATGAAATAAATAAACTGAGAACTACGCAGGATCTGATTTCCATTGGAGTACGTAAGCAGCTGATAATTCAGTTCGATAAAATCAAGAGTCCAATAAGACTTTGGATCCGTAGAGATCTGACAACACGTGTAAGTGTCACGTGTTTGGACTATGTGTTGTGCATGTTTTAGAGTTGAAAAAAAAATATTATTGTTTCTCATGTGTCCGTTGGGTCGGGGCGTGACAAATAAAACATGTTTTGACCTCTTAATCACGTGGATTACAGTAAGGGATTTGTGAAAAGTCCAAGACTGACCCAATCAGAGCTCGATAGCTCGTTGGTCCAACTCATTTAAATAAAAAGAGCAGAATGGTAACTTACTATTAACAATGTATTTTATTATTTAAATAATTATTTGGTTATTATTGGAACGATATTAATTTCCTTATTAGGAGTTTAAATTTTAAAATTTTTAAGTGTGTTTATTATATTTTTAATTTCAGAAAATGTTATTAGAAATCAACAGAAAAGGTCCCGAAAGCTAGGCAATGATTATTTTAAATAATTTTAGAAGTTAGAAAATTTTAAGAAATGTATGCATTGTTAGATTTTATTTTATCTCATTGTTCTATATTTCAGGTTTTGAAAATAGAGATTTTAAACTCTTAAAATAAATGCAAATTAAGTTAATTAAATAATGTTAAAAACATGAATTTTGTTTAAATCGTGTAATTTTCATAAAATATAAATCTCCAAAATTTTATAGTAATTATAGATTTTAAAACCCAAAATTTTGGGTAAGATGGATTAAATTAAATAAATCATTTAATAGCTGAATATTAAAAATAAAAGAAACAGGGTTTAAAATATAAATAAGTTTAAAGGGACTAAATTACAAATACTCCAAAATTCAAATCACCTGCGTAACAATTGACGCGCCAAAACCTGCTGCGTACGCCTAAATCATCGCTCTATGCGATGATTCATGCAAGTTAGGCTATGATAGCTTGACTACCGTGACTGCTTGAAGGCCATACCTTATCCTCCCTTCAAGGCTATAAATACCAGTGAGAGGGAGAGGAGAAATCCCAGCTTTCATTTGCTCTTCTATGTTTCTCTTCCTCTGCAAATTTTCTTCCGTTTCAAAACTACAACTTAATTGGAAGATTTTTGCAGTTGTTGAAATTTAACCCAGGAACAGAAGCGAAGGTAACCATTATGTTTATTTTCAAATTCTAGTCAGTTTAGGATCAAAATGAAGTTAATTTGGTCGAGTTTTGACTCTTAAAATCAGATGTAAAGTTTAGTGGAAAACTTGAATTTTCATGTCTTTCACTGATTTTCCAGTTAAAATCTGATTTTTTCAATCAATATTAACTCTCCAAATCATTCCTAAAGTGAAGTGGACTCATTGAAGAGTCCTTATAACCAGAAGTGTGTGAAAAATGAATTCAGACGACCCATGTTTCTGGATTCGTATTTTACACAGCCCCTCCCGTCACCACTCTGTTGCCGGTGACAGAGGAATAACACGACTCTCAGACGTTCTGAGAATCGGCTTTCGGAAGTTCCGAGCTGTATTTCAAAGTTCCGAAGGAGCATAGGCTAACTGTTGAACTCTCTGCCTCAGCGGGTTATACATGACGTTCCGAACCAATCGGAAGTTATGAACAGACCTCGGTAGGTTCCGAGGCGGGCCAAGACTCATGATTTTTTGAATTTTCTGTTTTCTGGTCGGTAGTAGGCGCGAAAGTTCCAAAACCTGAACTTTGAAAGTTCCGAGATCTGAACTTCGGAAGTTCCGAAGGTTTTGTAAAGACTCAAATTTTAGACAGTGGCTTGGAAGTTCCAAAGCCACAGTACCTGGTTTCGAGGAACCCAGAACAGGTTTTGAAACTTAGTCTAAGTTAGGATTCCATGTTAAATTTAGATCATAGGTTTTTATTGTGATGTTTATGCCAATTTAATAATTAAAATTGATATTAACCCATTTCATTGGTATTATTATGTAAACATATATTATGTATTTATTTCTAGGCCGATACTCTCTATCTGTGGCGTAGCGGAAACGCAGACCGGTAGAAATCAGTAGTTGTGCGATTAACTTTGCTGCTCGGTAGAAAATAAGGGTTCGGGCACCGAGTGGTCTCTAGGCATAACTCTATATACGAATAGTGGCCTGAGCATCCTATATCTCTAAGCCTAACTCAATATATGAGTAGTGACCTGAGCATTTTATATCTCTAGGCCTAATTCAATATGTTTACATGGTCATTTACAGGAGACAATACATGTAGTGGCCTGAGCACCTTATTAATATTGCTGATTATTGTAATTTTAAAATGGGTAGTAATCCATTTAGGAGACTCAGATCCATTTCCTTTGAACTTTTTATGGAAAAATAGGATAGAAGGAGTTGAAAGACTATGAATATGTATTGTATTATATCTGTATATATTGATTGATTATTGATTATATAATTCATTTGTATCTTTGTTTGCGTGTTTGACAGATATTTCGATACCCCACACTTTCGGTAAAGAGACTTAACATTGAAGTATGAATAAATCAGGTTAAGAGGATCCAGTGTAATGAGTGGTTTTAAGGATCAGACTTAATGAACACACTCATATGCCTAGACAGGATGCACTATTATGAAATGTGTTTATTGCTTTTAACGATGTTTATCGTATATTCTGATTATTGATGAACTTGAGCATTATGATGATATTGATACTGCTTCCACGTACCCTTAACTAATGAACTATTACCGACCTAGATGTGTCGATTACATGCCTAGGTGTGTCAGTACCGGCCCAAGAATGTCGGAAATGTATTTGTAAGATTTTGCATTTTGACTGTGTCGGTTAATGCTTATAATCATTGTAGTGTCTAGATGTTACGTTTGATGTTTGCAGTTATGAAGATTATTTGATATATTGGCATGATAAATCTATTATGATAATGATGTTGATTTTGGCTAACCTGATATTCATTACACTGCATTGTTATGTTCTTTGCACCGAGTTGGTTAACTTACACCACTCACATTTCAGAAGATGTATCCGGGGAGGAGGTACTTCCATTTCAGGCTTAGGATGGACAAGTTGTTGCAATTAGTTGAGATTCTAATGGACGAGATTTCATTTTATTCTGACTATCGGGTTTCGTTGAACCATGTTTTGTTTAAAGTGCCTCATGTGGTACTTATGATATTTTGTAATCATGTATTGAAATCGCCATGTTACCGTTAGCAACTTTGGTTTGATGGGAATGAAAATATCTTTTTTGTGATGGAAATATTTGTTTGTATGATATGTACTTAAAAAAGGGTAGTCATATGGTACATGTTTGAATCCGTATATAAAAAGCGCAGATGACGTTTATTTCTCGGCATAACTATTGATTCAACCCTGTAGAAGTTTTAAAGATAATTTAAAAAAAAAAAAAATAGTAACGTTCCGAGCTCACATCCAGGTCGGGCATTACATACATACTTTGACTTATATTTAAATTAAGAAAAAATTAATTATAATTTTATTTTTCCAATTAGAGCATGGAACTCCAATAAGTGATAAACAACATAAGGAATAAGACGTCATTTTGCTTCTATTTTACATGATTTCCAAAATAATATTCTCTCCGTCTCAAAATGCTTGTCCCTTTTCAAAATTTTTTATTTCTTTAAGGATCATTTTCATATGGAGCGTGCCAAAATCCTATTAATAAATCCTCTGAGTTAATACAAACTTGATAAAAAAAAGAGAGGCCTCGACGATGTCTCGTTGTATAGTTACTAAATAATAATGTTTTCTTAACTATGTAACAATACATGATTGAGATGATCAGAGTCATAGGCAGAAATAATTACAAAATACCTCATATGAGCAAGTCAGTGCTTACTAAAGAAATCGTCTTCCCATCATGTTAGAAGGTGATTTGGAGCTCATCGAAAATGTTAAAGCTTTGATTTAATGTGAAAATAAAGGAATAAGATAAGTAATTTAGGACAATTTTGAAATTCATATAAGACAAGTATTTTGAGAACGAGGGAGTAATTTTTATTATAGATTTGTAATTTAATTAATGATATAAAATAATAAATACCAAATAAGTAAAACCTTTCTTTCTTATAAACAGAAGTTCAATAAAACCCAACCCCCCCCCCCAATTGCCATTCTGCGCTCCGACTTCTTCCCTTTTTCGACTTTCGGCTGGAAGCAAGTCGCAGGGATCATCCCTCGCTCCTTCTGCAACCAGGCACGCTTCTCTTTTTCTCCTTCCTACCATCACAAAATCCGTGAATTGCAGGAAATTTCATTCAAATTCTTTGCTTTTTTTTTTTTTGTTAAATTAACTTTACAGGCACTAAAACTCTGATTTCAACCAGCATTTCTCATCAATTTTACAGGGTTATTTTCTTTTCTATTTCGATGAAATGTTTCACAAATTCCCGCCTGATTACGGACTTCTTCCCGAGTTTTTAGAAAATGTTCCTTTTTTATAAATTAGAAATTATACTATCGAAACTTCAATTCATTGGAACTTTGTCTCGTTAAAACTGTTAATGTTGTTTGATCATGTCCTCAAGTTTGTTCATTCCATCATTTCTTTCCACTGTCATTGCTAGAGAGACTCTTTATCATTCTCTAACCTACTGTTTCTAATTGCTTCTTTACCATCATTGTCATCATTACCACCTTCCTGAGTATCTCGCATTGGCTTTTGAGCTCTACATTTCCATTCTATCCCCAACAAAATCCATATCTTTTGTCATTCCACATCTTATATCCCTTCTATCCACATTTTTAAAGCTCTTTCTCCCATTCTCATACCTTTGGCGTGTAACCTTTATTTTTTTCGTTATGGGCTGTTTCTAGTCTTTCGTATAAGAGTTCAAAGTTCAAACCATCTCAAGCGGTAATCCTTCAGCTTCTTGTCTATTGGGACTGCTTCTAATGCCTCTTTAGTGTATGTCACTTCTAATTGAACCTTTTAGTTTTACTCCAGCCACCTATCTTAGCATGCCTCTCTTGTTCCATTACTTTGTCTACTTTGTTTCTTCTGCTCATTTGGTTGTGTTATTTTTTACTTAACTATGTGACATATCTTCCCCTGCCTTCTCCAAATACACACACACATGAACCCGGTCAAATTGTTGGATAGTGGTTAGAAATCATATTTTTGAAGACTTTAGGATGAATTTTAAGTATTTGTTTGCTTGAACATTTGAGAAAAACATTTAAATATTTTTGGGTGTAGCATTCTACATGCCTAAAAACCAAATTTTTATGTTTCGACTTGCATATGCAATGGAGATTTGGTATGCTAGAGATTATATAAATTGTTTTTTGTAGCAGAGCTGTGGCGACTGTAGTAGAAAACTGTAGCCCAAGTACTGTAGCAACTGTATCAGGTACGTATTACACTGTGGGTGTCTGTAGCAGCCCGATGGAACGAGGAGAAAAAGGAGAATGATAGGAGAAGAAGGGACAGAAAATAGAGAGAGAAATGGTTCAGCCAGGTGGTGTTGGTGGTGGCTGAGCGTGAGCGAGGCCCTGCTTGACTCTGCATAGCAGCAGAGGCGGCAATGTTGGGAGCACCTGGGCGAAGGATGGGGTTGCCAAAGGCACTGTCTTCCGGCGGAAGATTGGCAGTAAGGGAGAAGGAGAAGGGCATATGTGAGAAGGGAGGAGAGACGAAACTAGAGAGGAGTCAGCCGTTTGAGCAAAACGGAAAGGATGGGTGTTTAAGAGAGGATGGATTGATTAAAGGTGGCATTTCCATGCAGCTTAAATGAGAGAGATCATGGGGAGAAGAAGAAGAGAAACGGCTATGGTCTTTACTGTTGTTTGGGTGATGGTTAAGAGGTAGAAGAAGAGAAAGGGTCATTGGCATTTGGGTAAAAGTCAACCCAAGACCTCCTGCAGTTTTCAATTATCTTCAAATTTCTTAGGGTGTATTTAGCAATCAGGTGGTTCTCATATATGAGATTCTAGAAATAGGAGAGTAAGAGTAAATATATTGAGAAATCAATAGATTGAAATCTTAGTATTTGGCTACTGTTGTAAAGATCTTGTAAAACTTTAGTAGATTGAAATCCTAGCATTTGGTTAAGATGTTGAAGGTATTAATATGATGACTTGGGAGCAAAAACAATTTAAAATCATCAAAATTGAAGAACTTTTATTTTAAAAAAAATAAAGAGCTCAAAAACATGTACTGTTGTTCCAATCATAGTAATTTTTGAGGCTTTACCGTCATCATTATCATCAATTGTCAAAATCTCATCTATTTGGGGTTGCTACTTCACCATTGGACCTTATTATAGACCATACAATTAGTCACTTCATTTTTGAATCTTCATGACATGCTAAAAAAATCTTAATTGGACCATAAATTTGGCCAAAACAAACACAACAACTTAAGCTTAAAAAAACAATTTAGAATAGTTAAAATTTTAAAATCTTAAAAAACATAGCTTCATTTTTTTTGAAAAGTAAAAACTCAGCTTCATTTATAAAACCAAGGTGACATTTTCGGGGTCTAACAATCATGTTTAGACTATTTCAGTCTAAGTGTTAAATTGGGGCATAGTGGTTTCCATATAGGATGTAAAAGTTTAGAGATAAAAAATAATATAAAGTCATCAAAATCAAGAAAGCTTTAAAATGACTTTGGTGATCCAATCAAGGTGATTTTTTCAAGCCTTGTATTTATATTTCAAGAGACCCATTATATTATGCCAAATTAAAAGCTACATACATTTTTTTAATCTATAAACTTTTACATCCCATGGTGGGTCACTTAGCATAATGTGATAGGTTTGTTGGAATGATTAAAGCAGGAATATGAAAATTAAAAAAATAAATTTGACCGGATAAATGAGATCATTTTTTCAAGGTTTCTAGTTTTTAATTAATTTAATATTGTTTTTATTTAAATTTCATTTTCATTTAAATATCACATCATATGTGATTTTCCATCTTGAAAATTGAATTTATATGATCCATTGATTTTTCATGGCCTATTTTACAATGCTATAATGTTTGGATGGTCGAGTTTCTTGAAATTTTATATGTCCATGTAGTCTACTATACATCCATCCAATTGAGGTCCAACCATGATATATGATTAGCCTTCATTTGAAAAGGAGCTTAGCCTCCGTCATGTAGCTATTTATTTGTGGGAGAGATTTGTGCTTGAGAAAGAAGCTGAGAGAGGTGTTCGATGCTTGAGAAAGAAGCTGAGAGACGTGTTCGATGCTTCCAAAGTGAGAAGGGAGAGGGAGAGAGGGAGGGAGGAAAGAGCAGCTGCTGCTGCTGCTATTGAATGCTTTGAGAGCCAATTGAAAAAGGCTCAAGAGAGTCGATCCCTTGAATTTCATTGATGTGGAGATGGAAAAGGGGAGAGTGAAATCTCCCCTGAATCTGTGGATCTACTTTTACAAGAGACACCCGAATCAACAAAATAAATCTATTATTTTTCTTCTAATTTAAATCAGAGATTGAATTTGCTTGTAATCTCCAACTTACGAAACACTATAATTTAAATCTTCTTGAGAAGATAGATAAGAATCTCAAATCTTTGGAGATTCATGCATAGCAAACACATACTTAGGTAAAAGAGAAATGCTATTTTTGAGAAATGGTGCCAAGTTCAAAATTTGTTCATGTCTTCCTAGGACACGTTTTTTTTTTTTTGTTTTGTTTTTTGAGATGGTGGAATGACTCGAAACTACAACCTCTAGGATGGGTACAATGAGCACTTACCAATTGTGGTTTAGAATTTTGTCTTCTACGATGCGAAAATTTTGATCCACATCTCTCTCTCTCTCTCTCAACATCAACGTGAAATATGCTTATCTAGTACTTATGTTTATACCATGATAACATTTTTCGTAAAATGTTGTTTGATTGGGTGGTGTGGGGATTTAGAACTTAGAGGGGCGACCTTAGATAGATGGGAGATGGCTATGATGATGATGATTCTTCTTAAAATGATGTTGTTTTAACTCTTTCAAAAAGTCACCTTTTGTAAGTTGGTGATGAATGGACAATTTAGTAGGTTATTAACTCGCTAGTGTTTCTAGATGGGCTAATAGTTAACTTATGAGGATGAATGCATGCTTAAACAAATTTCTGCTTAGATTATTCTTTAGTTGCTTCATCAATGAAGGTTTTGATGATATTTTTTTTCAGGGTGTTTTTTGTAGTACTACAAATGGATGCTTTCAGTTCATGCAGTTCAGAATGTGATGAGCGGGTGATCTTGGAGGGATTGATCAGTGCCTTTGGGTCAGTTTTTTCACTTCAGGAGATAGAATCTGCTTATTACAAGGCTGGGCATAATGCAGATGTGGCTGTTGAAATTCTCCATGGTTTGAAAGCACATGATGCAATTCAGGCCACTGAAAAATCAACTCATATGAAAAAGAATTCTAAAGGGTCGAAGCCAAGAAAGTTATCTTATTCAGTAGGCACTGTTTCAAGTGTTATGGGTAGAGGATATGCTAGGTCCACTCTGTCTACAAATGATTCATGCCAAACAACCAAACCATTGAAATTGGAGTTAGAGGGACCATTCAACGATGAGCATCAGAGGGATAAGATGGCATCAGGTTCTGGATTGAGGAAGGGGCCTATAAACAACAAGGAAGTTGAGGAGTTTTTGTTTTCAATGCTCGGAGATGGCTTTCAGCTTGACATGAATGTTATTCAGGAAGTTTTTGGTTGACACCCTACACACCTTACGTTCTCTCTTAATTTAAACTGGCCAGAATTACAAATTTGATTGATTTCTGCATTTTGGCTGAAACTTAAACCATGAGAAAGAAAATTTATAGTTATCATTGTATATCTTGCCGTTCAACCATTTGAATCTGCTTGTGCTTCAATTATCTTTCGTTCCTATAATTTGATCAACCCAGCAGTTACACTTTAGTAGATATGTCTTCATATTATATACTTAGTATTATGGTATTTCTTATTTCCTTTTTTTTTCCCACTTATTTTTCATGTCCAACCATAAAACATTTTGTTTATAGTTTATGTTGTTAATTACCGCTCAAAGAAAAAGTTTATGCAGTTAATTGATCTAATACATTTTTCAATCTACAGGTGATTGTGGGTATGATGTTGAAAAGGTAAATTAAACGTTCTCTTTATTGGTAATATTTGTTTATTCTTTTTATATGTCCAGTCAATTCTTCATTTATGAACTCTTTATTTTGTTATTTCAGTACCCTGTATTTCATGATCTCTAAATCTCTTTGTATTCATTATTGTATATAGCATTACTAGTAAAGAAGAGATAGACATGATTGACAATGCTCACCTGGCTGAATTTGGAGAGTTGTCCAAATCTTCCCTTTACATACGGTTATATATAAAGAACAATCTAATTAAAATACAAATCTACTCAAACTAAACTAGAAACCTAATCTAAACCAACAAGGAAACTAAAATTTGGCCAAGTAAGGCATGCTAAACTAGGACATCAACAAAAAAACGAAATTAATAAAAATAAAATTTAGAAGTGGGGTCCACATAGGATTAGTGCCTTCGTGTGTCCTACATTAGTTCTCCGGTCTTGAAAAAAACTCGTCCTTGAGTTGAAATCGGCGCTGTCGCAAGGTACCAAATAGAGGTGGAGACCAATGCTGAAGAGTCGAATGGTGAAGCATGAAAAGGCACAACTTGCAATGCACGGACGATGAGAGCTATCTGTCTTTGGGACGAAGAAAGTCGTAAATGCACACGGGAGCAAGCGAGGCTGAATTAGTCCGTACAAGTGGGGGTCTTCAAACTGCACGGGAAAGATGACATGCTCCTGAGGGTCTATGGAACGAGGCACCAAAGATAGGTCATGAGGTGGAGAATATAATATACAAATAACCATAGCTGAATTCTCGGTATCCGTATCACAATCGGGTTTGGGTATTAGGACAGGGTTGGATAATTGGTTGTGGCGGTGGTGGAGTTGGTGGAGGTGTTGGTATTGGTGGTGGTGGTGGATCGACACTCGTCGGTTGCATCGACTGTGGCACAACACAACTCGCTCTTTCTCCAACACGAGCACCGTCTGTGGGGTCACGACTTCTGGAGGAGCAGGCATGAACTCCTATGGTAACCCTGGAGGAGTTGGCACACGAGGAAGCAGGCACACATTTTGAGGAAACTATCACACATTCCGATGTCAACTCTTGCAACAAATCTTGAAAGTCAGCTCGCAATTTAGATATAAATTCTTTTAACTCGGATCTAAATTCTTTGAACTTAGATTTGCTGACATATTGATTACCATTGTTGTTGGATGCCATAGGGTTGACGTGATGCAGATAATCAGATCCAGGGACAAGATGAGGATCGGTAGATTGAAATTGGTTGCACTCAGGTCTTGTGACATGCAGATCATCATATCGGGGGTGCTACAGAGTCCAAGACGCAGTAGTTGGATCAGTTTGGGGTTGGAAATAATTGTGTGGCTCAGGCAGTTGGGAATAAAAAGGAACCGAGTGAGAGTGATAGGGTTCAGTAAATCGGTTAGATGGGTATGTGATCGGATTAGATGAGAAGTAGGAGTAGGATTGGGTAAATGGTTTTATGGGTGGGTTGGGTGAGACATGCAACTTCCTACGGTACCCTCAATTTGCGTATCTACTCGCATGCCACTTGTAGAATTCTTCCTCATCATCTTCGCTTGAGTAGACGCAATAGGAAGTCATGGAGATAACAGATCGTCTCTGTCATGCAGAGAATGGCTCTGAATACCACTTGTCGTAGCGGAAGCGTTGCAGGTTTAAAGAGCTTGGTCAAACCCGCAGAAATATCGGGTCAAACAGTCAAATCTGGTCAACTGGTCAAAGGTTTGTAGGTCAAGATTTAGAATAGGTTGGATTGGTAAATAAAGGGAAGGTTGAGGGCATGAATGAAGAATGGGAAAAGGGTGGCTTGGTAATTAAAGAAAAAGTAATGGGTATTAATGGAATAAGGAAATGTGGGGACAAGAATGGACATGCATGGAGAAAAGAGATGGGGTGGAATTAATGGAGGTATTGAAAGATGGGAATAGAGAAAGAATAAAAATAAAGATGGGTATGATCGTATTGCTTGAGAGGAGAGGTGGAATAGGAAGGGTTTGAAAACAAGGGCCTCTTGCAACATACAAGAGGAAAAGGAATGGAGGGTAGATAGGCGATGGAGATAGATAGGAAGGAAAAAGAAGATGGAAAGGTTTTGGTTGTTGACGGAAAACTAAGATGGAGAAACAGGACATAGAGAAGAGCAATGGATGGAGGTTTAAGCAAGGACGCCAATACTTGGTTGTGGCGATGGCTACAATGGCGGAAGCACACTTGAGATTATGCTCAGGATTTGGTGAAGGTAGCGATGGGTCTTTGTCTGGAATAAAGCCCAGACTTCCGGCGACGATGCCGGCCGGAACAGGGCCAGCGAGTGGCGATATCTGCAGCTTAGGCAGAAATTGATAGAGCAGTCCACAACAAAGGTGGAAGATAAAAGAATGACAATGATAACATTTATTTCCAAATCTTGAATAATTGAATGAGAGAGTTGTCCTTCTTCCCTTTACATACGGCTATATATAAAGAACAATCTAATTAAAATAGAAATCTAATCAAACTAAAACTAGAAACCTAATCTAAACCAACAAGGAAACTAAAATTTGGCCAAGTAAGGCATGCTAAACTAGGACATCAACAAAAAAATCGAAATTAATAAAAATAAAATTTAGAAGTGGGGTCCATGTAGGATTAGTGCCTTCATGTGTCCTACATCAGGCTTCTTCCTTCCCTAATGCGAGTTAGATAAAGTTGTTCAATCCCATTTCAGATCACTTCCCGATTTTATTTGATACAGAGGGAGATAGATTGGGGGCTGAAACCTTTTCGTTTCAATAATGTGTGATTGGAAGATCCTAAGTTTCGGTAATTGGTAAAAGATTGGTGGGATAATTTTGACATTTATGGTTGGGGAGGCTATGTCCTCTTTGAAAAATTGATTCTACTTAAATCTTAGATACGGGATTGGGTGAAATCAGCTGGGGGTTCTGTAATACCCCGTGTTTGTGTAGGCATTGATGGGAGAGAAAAAGTCGCTAGGTTGGGCGTTACTTGTCCACATCGCCTGTGAGGAGAGTTGTTCTATGGGATATAAGTTGGAATCCCTCCTCCTCCTAGCACAAGGCCTTTTGGGAGAAACCTTGGGTTGGCTCGCCAATCCAAAGTCGTGCGCGCGGGCCTGTGTGTGAGCCTAAAGCGGACAATATTGTGCTGGAGGGACGGGGCAATATTTGGAAAGTTGGAACAGATTAGTGGAGGAAAATGACCTAGAGGAAGAGGAAATGTCACAAAAAAGAAACAGTAAGTCTACTTTATGGAATTGTTTACATTTGGAAGAGGTAGAATGGTGTAAAAATCTAGAGCTTTGTGGCTTTGGGAGGGAGATAAAAATACAAAGTTCTTTCATCATTGTGCGAATGCAAGGATGGCTTCTAACACTATTAGATCACCTTTGACTCTGGCTTCAATTACTCTCTGTGCCTTCTCCCCTACATTATTTTTCTGACTTTTATGTACCTAGATCTTGTTGTCTTTTGTCTGCACTTGTTCCCCAGGTTTCTCTTTTGGAGGGTGTTAGGATTGTGTTCCCAGACTTGCATGCTCATGACACACAGAGTGATTCAGAGGAGGTGTTGAGGCTTATTACTTTTGACATCAGGGTTTACAGACGTCTTCTCTCGTGTGATTTGGACTTTTCGCCATCGGGTGGAGGCTTCTCTAGTCTATTCTCCTTTTCAGTTGGACGGTTTTCAGAGATTACTTCTTTGCCTGTGGCTTGTATTGCATATTTGTGGTTTCCATCTGGTGTGGTTTCTAAGGAAGCTCAATTTCGTTTTCACTGGAGGTATCTTTTCGACATTGGGACCTTAAGGAGCACAATTGCGCAGTATCATCATCTCCTATCTACTTCTTCTGTCCGTGCTATGGCTTTCTTTGACTCAGAGCGGGTACTATCTTTCCTTAACCTCTCATCTCTCTCTCACTTTAATGATCCCACCTTGGGTTTTGCTTTGTCCATTATCCCTCCTGTATTGCATTTGCCAGCTCCTATGAATGAGTTTGCTTTTGGCCCGAGTTTGAGTGGCTTTAGTTCTCCTTTTATTGAGCTTTTTTTTTGGCCTCAATGACTCTAAGGAATGTGAAAAGACCAACATTGGATGGGAGTTAGTTTAGGAGGATTGGTGGTGAGAGATCAGGTTGGTTAGAGAGGGTGTTTTCCATTGAGGAAATTAAGGCTGCGTTAGAAGGTTTAGCAGGTGATAAAGCTCCGAGTTTGGATGGTTTCAATTTTACTTTCTTTCAATCATGTTGGGAGATGGTGGAGCTGGATTTTTTGCGGGTTTTTAAGGAATTTCATCAGACTGGAGTGGTGAACAAAAGTCTGAAGAATTCCTTCATAGCTCTTGTTCCTAAAAGGGAAGGTCCTTTTGAGTTAGGTCATATTATCGTCTAATTAGTCTGGTTGGTAGTATCTACAAACTTTTGGCTAAAGTTTTAGTTGATAGGTTGAAGAAGGCCCTTCCAGAGGTTATTAGTGAATTACAAGGGGCTTTTGTGGAGGACCGTCAGATTTTAGATGGGGTCTTAATTGCCAATGAACTTGTCCATATGCGGAAAAAAGAGAAGAAACCTAGCTTTTGTTCAAAATTGTTATGGAGAAGGCTTACGATTTTATGGATTTGTCTTTTGTGGGTTACCTCTTCGAAAAGATGGGTTTTGGCAGGGTTTGGTGTCAATGGATGAAAGTTTGTATTGAGGATGCTTGATGTAGGAGATCCTATTTTGGTCAATGGTTCCCCTATTCCACCTATTAAAGCTAATATTGGCTTGAGAGAAGGAGATCCTTTGTCTCCCTTTCTTTTTGCCCTTGTAGCAGAAGGTTTAATCAAATTGGTTGAGCAAGCAAGTGTTCTAGGGATTGTTAGAGGCCTTAGTACGTTGGTGAATGGGCCAATCATTACTCATTTACCATTTGATGATGATACTATTTTCTTTTGCGAGCTAGATAGGAAGGAAGTTTTGGGTTATAAAGCGATTCTTCGATGTTTTGAGTTGGTGTTAGGTCTCAAAATTAATCTTGGTAAGAGTACTCTAATTGGTATTGAGATGGAGGGAGATCGTCTTAAGGAGTTTGCGGATGACATAGGTTGTAGCATTGGGAAAATCCCATTTATCTACCTAGGTCTGTCTGTGGGATGGAATCCTAGACGCAAAGCATTTTTTACTCCAGTCATAGAGAGAGTAGAAAGGAGGTTGTCCGGTTGGGGTAGGAAATATTTGTCTCTGGGAGGTGGGGTTACTCTTATCAAGTCGGTTTTACTGAATCTTCCAATTTATTACTTCTCTTTTTGAAATGCCAATAGGGGTGGTGGAGAAAATAGAGCAACTACTGAGGAAATTTTTGTTTGGAGATAAGGATATAAAATGGAAGGTTCATTTGGTTGCTTGGTCAGATGTTTTGAAACCCAAGTCTAAAGGGGAGTTGGGAATTGTGCCACTCCAATTGAGGAATCAAGTTTTGTTGTGTAAGTGGGGTTGGCGCTCTGAGAGAGAGAGAGTAAAGTCTTCTGGGTTAGGATTTTGAAAGCTCGGTATGGTTTGGCGGATGATAATGCCTGGTTTTTAGGAGATAAAGTGGAGACAAATGCATTTGCAGTAGTTAAAACCTGGTGGAAATTGAGCCAAGGAAGAGGAGTAGTGGGGAGAATGTATAGTGGTAAGACTAGAATCTTAGCAGGGAGAGGGGATCGACCGAGTTTCTGGGCAGATCTGTGGGTAGGGGAGAGGCCTCGTAAAGAAAGATACCCTAGACTTTAGAGGATCTCTATAAACAAAGGGGTTTGGCAAAGGACTGTTACAACTTGGAGGGTAATGAGGTTTCTTGGAAACTTGACTTTTGTCAAGAACTTTGATCTATTGAACTCAGGAGTAGGGATGATCTTGAACTCAGCTTGAGCAGTTTCCTTTATCACTAGAGGAGGAGGATGATCTGATTAGGACAAGTGATTCGTCAAGGTTCTACTCTGTCAAAACAATGGTGGATCTAGTTCTTAAAGTCTCAAGCTAATGATTTTTCTTCCTCCAACATGGTTTGGAAAGGGGTAGCCCCTCCTAGGGTCCAAATCTCCCAATGTTGTGCTTTAAAAGGGAGGGTGCTGTATAGAGTAAAGTTGAAGAGACGTGGAATGCTAAGAAATGACGAGGATATATTATGTCCTTTGTGTGACTTAGAGGAGGAGGATTTAGACCACCTATTTGTTAAGTGTCCAGTCTCTCAGAGTCTTTGGATGAACTTTGCCAACCTTCTGGATGTTTCGTGGGTCTTGGATAAAACCTGCAGGGGATGTGTAGATTCGTGGTTATTGTTGGGGTTACATCCTGGAAAGAAATTGGCTTGGAACACAATCCCAGGGGTAGTATTGTGGTCACTTTGGAAAGAGAGGAACAATAGAATTTTTGAAAGTAAATCAATAGATGTTAATGATCTTTTTCAGATTGCAAAGTGGAGACTTTGTGGGTGGCTCCTTTAATGTAGGATACGTGGCTCTATCTATATTTACGATTTTTATATTATTTTAATTTTAGAATTTTTGTGTCACAACGAAGCCAGGTCGGTGGCTTTCCTAATTTATTTAGGAGTCCAAGTTATATTTAGAAGTTGTGCTAGAATCGGGAAACTACTTTCGTGGCTTTCCCCAGTTGAGTCCTTTTCTATTTTGAGTTTCTAATAATCTTATAAATAGTTGTGGATGTAAGAGAGGGATTCACCCTCTTTTGAATAATGAATTAAAGAATAAGATTTATTTGGTTTGTTATCTTCTCCTACCTCTGCCCGAGTTGCAGACTCGTCGATCTCTGCCATTGTTGTAGGTTAACCATCGCTGGCTCGTTCCAGTCTTTTATCGTTGATTCTAGGCATAATCCCAGAGGAGATACCTTCATTATACCACTGCTTTTGCTTGGGCTTTATCCCAAGTCGCCATTATCGCTTCTGCCTCTTCCCCAAGCTTCTGCTTCTGCAGATTTCGCTTCCCTCTTCTTCTCGCCACTGCTGAACCAGTTTTGCCATTCACCCAGGTACCATCTTCCCATCTCGAACCCTTCTTGCTGCTTTTTCTCTTCCTTCGATTTCTTCTCGTCTCCTTCTTCTTCCACCGCCGCTACCCCTTTCTTTCCTTCTTCTCTTTCTTTTCTATCCCAATCGCATCACCCCTTTTCCTATTTGTGCCCTAAATTCAGTCCTAAGTTATTACACACACATGCCAGAAACCTAAGTCACTTGATCCTTTCACACGTGACAAGTTGTGTACCTTTGTGACCCGATAATCATCGGGATTGACTAAATTTGATTTTTATCCCCGCTTCCACTATATTATCCTTTTTATCACAGAGTTTAAGGGTCTTCAACCTTTGGATCTTCTTTTGTCTTTGGAAGGGTGTATGTGCACTTCCAGGTGGAAAAGGAGATTCGAGGAGAGCTGGGTTCCTTTGGATCATGGTGTTGTGAAGTTTAATGTGGATGGTGATGCCAGGAGGAAACCTGGGCCGGCAGGAATAGGAGTTTTGAGGAATCATGAGGGTCGAATAACAATCATGTTCAATGAGTCGGTTAGTATTAGAGATTCAAATGAGGCAGAAATTATTTGTATTAGAAGAGCTTTAGCCATTTGGAAAATTCATGGGCAAGGTAGACTTGTGACTGAATGGGACTCGGAAATTGCAAGAAAATGGGCTTTCTGACTTATGCGTCCCCCTTGGAAAATGATTGCTACGATTAGGGAGATTAGAGCTTTGGTGACAGGACTTGATGTATCTTTTGTTCACATTAGCCGCACAGCTAATGGCTTCTCAAGGGTCGTCCTACTTTGATTCTTGAGGATGCCTTTGTAATTGCTTTTTGGATCGACGATTGTTGGTTACCGGCTACTTTATTTGTTTTTGTGTTTGTCTCTTGATGTTTTCTTTTCTTTTTGTTTCTCTTTTAAGTCTACTCTCTTTTACACCTTCTCTAGCCCTTGTACTCTTCTTATTATGAATGAAGTATCTTTGTTACTATTTAAAAAAAAAAAAAAAAAGTGGCACAGTACCTTATTGATTTATAACAACATGGGAGATCTTAGAGGATTGAATGTTCTTTAGTTGCAACTTGTCTTGCTGCAGGCAGGTATACTCACGTTTAGACACTTGAATGAGGACATTTTCAATAAGAAGGTAAGGTTTTCAGTATGAGTCTACTTAGAAGGGGACACCATGAAGCTTATAGCAAAAACCAACATGGTGATTGGTCATTTTATAGTATATGCAAAACTGGGTACCATTCTTCTTTGGTCCTCTGATTCCACCCCCCTGCGCCCGTGATTCACAAGTTCTTCCCTTTAAGAGAACAAGGACCCTTAAAGACAAAAGTCGACTGATCAACAGGAACAAAGGCAAAATACATAACTAGGCAACAACTTGCATCACGAAGCAATGTAGAATATACCTTATTGAGGGGTGGAAGAGGTTGCTTGCTTAGAATTTGTGCACCAATAGGCTCAAACTCACGATTAAGGCCAGCTAATAAATCAAATGTGCGTCATTTTTCGACCTACTTCTTGTGCAACAAATTATTTGTAGGTTTCTCAAATTGAATATTTTCAAGCTGATCAAGTTTCAACTAGAACTCCTCATTTTGTAGTAGTATTTAATGAGATAAATCTCCCTATTGAAGAGTGTAAACATCCTGGTATAGCTCAAAGATGCGAGTCGAGTTATCATCATCAAAATATAATGCTTGGTCTGTATTCTATACATTCTTCACAGTGGGTAATGTATACACCAGCCCAACATTCTCCATAGAGTGTAAGAGTCAGGTTTGATCCAAGGAATTGTTAGCTTTCCATTCCTTGTATTTTGGGATCATCCTTTGTAGGTTCCATGGCTGTGCCATCAATATAATCTGTCTTTTGTTTAACATCAAGTAATATTTTGGCTGAATGAGACCATTGAAAATATTTGGTCTCATTTAAAAAGGTAGTTGTGGTCTTCCCAATGTAGGTGTAATGAGAAGATGTGTTGCCAAGCATGCTTGAAGTATCAGAGGAGGCCATTGAATAATAGAATTTGTAGGTGTAACAACGGTACGAGACCACAAAAATGTCAAAAAGGAGCCTCACACCCGAGAAACACCAAAAAGTGAGCCCCAAATCAATGTAGATTCAGAAAAATAAATATGTTAAATTAACTGTGCACAAGAGCATAAAAAACTGGGATGCAATCAGAAATCAACGACACCAACTTGTGGGACGAGAAAAGGGGCCAAAGGTAACTCTGTACAAGTTGGTTTGATGTTAATCAGGTTCCCAAGGCTCCAAATCTAGACAAAGTCTAGAGAAAAACAGACCCAAGTGACATCCTCAATACAATTGTGTCAACACCGGGCCCCACAGATCACGGGAAGAACCCAATGGGATAGGTACTTGGGCCTTGGGCAACTTTGATTGTGTGTGTTCCAATGAGAACCGCAAGGCTTGTTGCAGATCTGAGGGAAAAAAGAGTGAACAATCACTGTTCATAGGCATCCCTAACACGAAAATAGAAATGTAGAAAAGGGGTCCCACAAGACACCAACACTAGGACCCACCTGGTGGATGGAAGGAGGGCCCAAAAACGATTAGGGTTGGGGTGGGTTTGACGACAAATGAACAATATCCACATAGATCGAAGGGTGAATAGTGAAGCTGTCGCTAGGGCTTCTTGCAAATTGGAAAAGAAATGCAAACCTGAAAAGAGATGATTCAACCACAAAGATAGAAGATTGTAGGGGAGAGATATCTCAGAGGTCACAGTAAGTGTTTGAATACCCAAAAGATGCCTCAATAGAGTGTAAAAAACTCAGAAATCGAACTTGGCTGATACCATGTTAAAATGAAAACAGGGAGAAAAGAAAGTAATGGAGGAAAAGAGAAGAACTGAGAAAGATAATTCTCTTGTAAATTCTATTCCTTGTCATTTTAACAGAAGAGGATACACGTAGGCTGTGTTTGGATGAGGGCTTGAACAGGGGTTACCCTTATTTTGTTTGATAATTACAGTGGTAAAGTAAGAACTTATCTTAAAAAATCTTGTTTGGTAACTATAAGAGGGGTAACCTGATATATTCACAATTTTATAAGAAATTTTATAAAACATAATTATTAAATAATATTCATCAAGTAAATTCTAACAATATAGCTTATAATAATATTATCCATTTTTTATAGATTTTTTTTCATAAGTATAATTTAAAATGAACACTTGCGTTCTAACAGTAAAAAAATATTTTTTTTTTAGATATTATTATTTTAAATCCCAATAAATGAATAAAAAATGTCAACATATCTCTTCATAAAAAATTAAAATTTGTTCCTTGGTGACATGAAATATATAATATAATAAACTATTATAATAGTTTAATAAATCACAACTAAGATAAAATTAATATTAAAAATTGTCTTGGGCTGAACTCCGAGACTCATGACTATTTTTTTTTTTTACAAATTTCCAATCACAGGTGCCCAACATGTGTGAAAGATTATTATTTTTTTTCGACAATGGGATTAGTATGAATCTCAAACTCTTTCGGAGTTTTGAGACCCTACTGAAATTTCCACAGAATCACCCCTTAAAAATGGGACATTTTGGCAATTTTCCTTTATCTAATGTCTGACTACCACATACATTTCTCATGCATTCACAAGCACTTCAAATAAAATATTAACAAATTTATCAGAATTAATAATTTTTATTAAATCCATATAATATAAAAAATAAAAATAAAATTTTATGAAATATAATTATTAAATAATATTTATCAATTAAAAAATATTTGAAAATATTTTTGCTCCATAGGTGCATAGAAGGGGTTAAGAGAAGTAAAGAGGGGCAATGGTTTCCTGAAAACCCCCATGCTCCAAAGGATTTTTAAAAAAGGAGGGGGAGGGGTAAAAGTTCTCCACCTCTCTATTACCAAACAAGGGTACGCAGCCGTAGAGAATACATAGAGCTAATTAAGGTGAGGGAAAAGTAAAGGACAATAACTTATAATCAATGACAACCAGAAGTCAACTATAAGACACGTGTAAATATTGAAAAGTATGCCTTTTCTACAATAATAAGTGGGTATGATGATGCTGGTGATGAAACTATTTGAGGATCGCCAATAAAAAAAATAGTTGATTTCTTGAAAATGTATCAAAATAAATAAACGATACATATTTGCATTTCTGGAAATGTGTTTTGAAGAAAATCCACGTTCCTTTTATGCTAAATTTCCTGAAATTTTCATCCATGTAACCAAACAAACTTCAAAGGTGAAACCACACAGTGTCATCGTATTGATGAAGAAAAAAGAACACAGCTTAAAGAAGGCCTACAAACCAATGAGACAAGACACAATAAAAACCACAGCCATGATTGGGAGTACACCTAGAAAGCCAGATGCTAAGTTCTCCTAATCTAGCGCCGAGGGAAATGTTGACTCCTGTGGTAGATGATCCCATCTTGGCCAGCTCATCTGGCTTGCCATTGGTGGATCTATGCACATGTGAAATCTTCAGGTTTGGGCTCTTAGTTATCATCCAAAATTCTTCGACTTTGTCCAGCAGCCTCTACAAGCTGCTGTGTAACGACCCGTCCCGCTAGCATAATATTGTCCGCTCTGGGTCTCAAACACGGCCCGCACGGGTTTCAATTGGCGATTCAACCCATTGTTGCTCCCAAAAGGTCTCATGCTAGAAAGAGGAAAGCTACCACTTATATATCAGGGAATTTACGCTCCACACTGTAGACCCCCTTTTGGGGAGGGGTATTACAATCTAGCCCTCTTAAAGCGAGAGCCGTCATCGGCTCTACACACACAACAACCAAGCCCACATCCTCATGTAGAGAGTTAAACCATTATCTGATACCATTTGTAACGACCCGTCCCACTAGCATGATATTTTCCGCTTTGGGCTTCACACATGGTCGACATGGGTTTCAATTGGCGAGCCAACCCACTGTTGTTCCCATAAGGCCTTATGCTAGAAGGAAGAAGGTTATCACTTATATACCAGGGAATTTACGCTCCACACTATAGACCCCTTCTGGGGCGGGGTATTACATGCTGCCACTAGCCCATTGAGTTACCACACAATGTAAGTTCCCTACCTGCATGTGAGAATCCAATTTTGTGATTTGGCGAGACATTTAAATCTGGTCTTTGGTATCAGGATCGTTACCTCTATCAGTTTGATTAGTGGTTCAGTAATGTGAATTTTATGACTTAGTCAAATTACATTTTCTGATCAGGAATTGATTCCACCCATGGCTTAGTTGTGGCCTTTCAAATACATTTGGGCATCAACTCAAGATTGGAAAATAGACAGATCACATTAGTTCACTAATCTAGAAATATGTGAGACCCTGACCCGGCCCAAACGGCTGAGTCCAATAATGTAACGCCTCGTCCCTTTTTTAATGCTTAAATCAGAGTAATTTTTTTTTTTTTTTATAGAAAAAGGACGGAGACTTCACGACGCGAGCCGAGTCCGAGTCCGAAGATCCAACTCCCGACTGGCCTAACCTAGCACACGTGAGAAAATAACTCATTAATTATTTGAGCATGTGCTAGCACAACTTGTGGAAACATATGTGGAAATAGTAACTGTGGAAATATTTATAACATTTAATCATTTTATAGCAAAGATAGGAAAATTACTCAAATCCTAAGTCAAATACAATACCAATACAAAATATAAGTCAAAGATCTAAGTTATTACATATCCAATAAGTTCCTCCTATGAATCATATTGTTCTATAAAAACATCAAAATAAAGAACTAAAATCTCCAAGCATTTTTTTCTCCACTTCGCGTAGGCTTGACTACCACTGGGTCCAGCTTCTTTTCCTTTGGCTTGATCTGTGTTAACATCTAGGGAAAAATATACAGGTTTAGTCAACTTGCTCAGTAGGAATTCCGATCAAGGAAATGCACTACGTGTGTAATACCATAACAACATATAATAATAATCATATTGGGAAAAACACATGTTATGATAAGTATACGTTTCTCAAAGGAAATCAAAAGATCTAAAGATATCATAATTGAAATCTATACTTGATATTAATCACATGATGATATGCCATGGGTGTCATGCATCAATGAAATGCCATCCCATACCCATGCATCAAATCCTAATAATCATTTCATCTCAATGGTTCTCATTATTGGTCACTTATGTCCACAACATTCTAGGCGGCAACCACCAGGGTGCTGTTACCCATCCACAATTTAACCTAGACTATCGGTGGAGTGTGGCCTCCTTCCTTTGCGTAGGGTTTCGGGACCTGCCAGGAGCTCTTTGGCCCAATTAATGCTGTAACAACCATACACAAGGACGGAGCCAACGTCTAACACTTGTATTATCAATACACAAGACGAAGCGAGGTCCGGACATTTCCTTCTTGGCTCGGTAATGTAAATTCCTCCCATGCAACCATGCATGAGGTACATGTATGCAATTATGATGACAAATCATGCATCATATAGTTCAAATACTTTTGCAATACATGAAAATACCATAGTAATCTAACTCAGTACAAATCAGGTTGAAATGATCACATTTTCATAATTCAAAACTTATAATTTCAAGAAAATACAAATATAGAAATGATAAGCAATTTCACACTTATGCGCTTCAATAAAGCAGGAAATCCTACTTGATCTAAAATGATTAGCTAAAGAGAAACTCACGCGGTTGCTTGAACAACGTCGGGACTATTCTTGGTTCCTTTTGTCCATGTACATGTTTCAAATCATAATTTCATATCATTAAAATGTATAATTCTTCTAATTCCAATTATGTAGGCCAAATCAAGACCTAAGTGTCATCTGTATGATCTTCAAATTCTAAAGAATTCCATGTATATTTAATTTAATATCAAATGCCCTAACCTTATTAAACTTTCCTTGCCTTAGGCCGATATATATCGACACTGTGGATACATCGTAGTCTGGACACAGCCTACACATCGATATTTCTCGACATGTCGACTGGCTCTGTCCATTCATGTTCACGTTTTGCAGTTGTTCTCAGTCTACATGTATCGACCCAGTCGATACATCTAGGGGTTAATTGGTCCGAAGTGTTGAGCAATGTCGACGTGTTCTTTAGAGTTGTTCGTGTTTGTCCTTTGTTTCCAACCCATATGTATCGATCCAGTCAATACATATACTGGTGCATATATCCGATTTGTCGACTTTCGTCGACAAGTCTGTCAGTATTAATACTCATTCTGCGTTCATAGGGTGATATATCGACTCCGTCGATACATCATCCTTGAATCAATTCATTGTTTTTATTTCATTTTCAGTATACCTAGACCGTTGTGTTGGTCTGGTCGATGTATTTGTCAAGATCTGTAGGCATATCGACACAGTCGATATGTCCACAGATTCATTCTTCCTTCGTCCTCTTTTTGTGTTTATTTCAGATCATCTCCAGGCCTACATATCAACTTGGCCGATACATCGTCCTGAGATTAGTTTATCACCTTTTATTTCATCTCCGGTTCTACCATACTCAGACCGACACATCGACTCTGTCGATGGATCGTGCTGAGACCAGTTCATCATCCATTTGTTCCTTATTATATCTGTTGTACCTCAGGCCGACATATCGACATTGTCGATAGGTCGTCCCGAGATCAGTTCATCATTCGTACGTTTCATTTTCATTTCGGTCATACCCAGGTTGAGACATCGACACAGGCGATGTGTCGTCCTGGGTTGGGTTCCTTCTGTTCAATACTTCGAAGTTCCCATTCACTAGACTTCTTGTTCCAGATGACACATCGACAGAGTCGATATGTCGGCTGGGTGGGTCGGAAGGCATGGGTTCATCTTCCATGCTTCTCCTCTACTCACTTCTTCATTATCCGTATTCTTTTGTCCTTTAGATTCGCACTTACATAGTTTCTAAACACCCTAGTGTTATTAGTTTACTTAAAAACACCATAGATCTACTTACCTCGAAGGATTCGTAGGTGTACCCAAGTGGATGAAGGGTGAGTTCCTTGCTTCCTTCGCTCCTTGTTGGCTCGATTTCTCCTTCTTCCTTGCCTCGTTTCTCCTTCCTTTCCCGGAGAAGATGAAGTCAGTAGAGAGAGGAGAGGGTTCACCGTCGAGTTGAGGGATGAGACGTGAGTGAGAGGGTGAGGTTGAGGGAGTGAGAGAGGTGGTCGAGTATCCTCTCCTTTTCTGTTTTCTCTCTTTCTTTTCCTCTTTTCCTTTTCTCTCTTTTTTTTTTTTCCCCTCTCTTTCTTTTCCTTCCTTTTCCCTTCGTTTTCCCTTTCTTTTTATCATCCTCTTTTGGTTGCCCTAGACCCTTTAATGGGTGTTTGGGAGAATGAAACGACGTGGGTGGATTCTCATGCATAAACGGCTGTGTAAGGGCGGTGATAGACAGAGCGTTTGTTAGAGACGTTCTGACTACCCCGACACATCGACTTTGTCGATATGTCGATTAGTTTGATTTTGGCTTTTTACTGATGCATTGACTACGTCGATGCATCCTCCTGGCAACTTCTGCTTCGGGTTTGGATTTCAGCTTTCACCGACATTGACCTATTCGATGCATCATCTGGGAGCCTGTTCAATGTATCATCTGGGAGAGTTTATTTTGCCGACACATCGACCCAGTCGATGTATTGTCATAGGAAAATTTAGTTTTCCTTATTTCTTTCAATGTTTATTTCATATCACATTTTATTCACATTATTTGGATTAAAATCTCACCATGTATTTCAATCATTAAAAGAGGAATTACATAAAATAGGGAGTCAAAACTCCGGGTCCTTACAAATAAGGGCCGGCCCATGTGAAGAAGTGGGAGTGGGAGTGCGTTTGAGTGTGGGAAAACGAGTTCCACATCGGAAGTGAAGGATTTCCGCTTGGAGTTTATAAGTGGCAGCCCCTCCTCACTCAGCAAGGTGCGTTTTGGGGCCTACCAATTGGGTCAGGACCCAATCCAAACCCATGTGGGTCGCATGTGCGGGCCCAAAGCGGACCATTTCTTGCTAAGCCAAGCCCTAAGCCTAGATTTTTCGGGTCGGGTCTTTACAGATGGTATCAGAGTTGAGTTCAACACTCGAATTGTATGGGCCTACTGCCTTCCACTGGATTCATTGGGTCGAGTCGGGGACGGTTCTGGGCTTAGGGGGGGGTGGATTGTGAGATCCTGACTCGGCTCAGACAGCTGAGTCCAATAAGGGCCGGCCCAAGTGAAGAAGTGGGAGTGGGAGTAAGTTTGAGTGTGGGAAAAAGAGTCCCACATCGGAAGTGAGGGATTTCCGCTTGGAGTTTATAAGTGGCAGCCCCTCCTCACTTAGCAAGACGCATTTTGGGGCCTACCAGTTGGGCCAGGTGCTAACCCAAACCCGTGCGGGCTCGCGTGTGTGGGCCCAAAGCGGACAGTTTCTTGCTGAGCCAAGCCCTAAGCCCATATTTTTCGGGTCGGATGTTTACAAATAAGGTTTCTCTTGACCAAGTAAGGTTGGCTAACACAGACCTGCCAATGACCTTTTTTCGTAATTTGAGACTGAAAAACATTTTCCTAATTACTGAGACTGAAAAGCACACATTCAAGTTAAGAAAGCGAGCTTAATATACAATTATAAACCTAATTTCTTTAGCTTGATGAAGAGTTCAACTGTTGTTAATGTATGAATTTTCTACTGGCATAAAACCTGGTACTTGTAATTAGCTATTTTATGCCTGACTTTTGCCAATTTTTTTTAAATAACTGAATTAACAAAATATGTTAAAGAAAACACATCTGATGCTGCTGGACTATTTAATTTTATGTCCGGACTTGAAATACATGAATTCTTTAGTATAGTAAATAATCTTTGAGGAAAATACTTATTTTCTAATATTTGTTAGTGCTTTTTATCTTCTTTTGTTGTATGAAAGCCATAAGAATATCATTATGTTACTTGTTAACTGGAATAGCTTTGTGATTATTTTTAAATTTTGTTATTATTTTGGCTGTGTAGAGCATGAAAAAGTTGTTGGATATATCGACAACCACCTTGGGCAACTGCAGGGGCGTACTTGATGATGCCACTAGAATTGTAAGTTTGACCTTCATGGGTTTGAAGTTAACAGTTAAATGCTCTTTATTTGCTTATGATCTTTAGTAGTTGAAGGTTTTTTTTTTTTTTGAATAATCAATGAAGATTTGATGTGTTAACTGGATGTGGGGCTGGTTTAGAATTTGTTCACTTATAAATTGCGATGTATCCTTATTTTTGCAGTTAGCTTTTTTCTCAAAGCTTTAAGAATGCCTTTTGTATTTCTCGTCTCATCTTGATGAATTTACTATTTCAATTTATAAAAAAAGAAAAAGAAGAAGAGGAAGAATGAGAGTTTATATGTCTTTTCAATGTTCTCTCTCTCTCTCTCTCTACCTACCTACCTACCTACTTATGTGATGGAGAATGTGATGTTAATACGGTTGAGTGGAAAAGTCGAACCCAGAAACTAGATCCTAAATAGATGAGTCATGTATCACTGTTCAAAAATAAATAAATCATTAGACATGAGACAATGGATTTGATGGTCATGAGCATGACTACTTAGGAGGACTACTATTTCTGTCCTTAAATGATCTATCTATTGAGTTTGAACTTCATTTATTTGAGCAAAGGAGTTCAACAAACCTTGTGGCGTTATTGGTGGATTTTCCCATCGTTTTGGATGAGGAGGATGAGTCCTGCTGGAGACTCCTCCTAAAGGTATGTTAGGTTGGCTATGTCTTCAGAGAATGGGAGGGGGGGAGGTGACTTGTTGGGTCTCCTCACATGGAAAGGTTTGGCTCCAACTAGAATTTCTGTTTTTATTTTTATTTTTTATGGTGTTCCTTGAGGGTTTGGATTCTGACAAGGTTGAGCTTAGGAGAAGGGGAGTGCTGGGAGCCGATGCAGACCTTTTCTGTTTGTTTTGTGGGCAGACCAGTGGAACTTTGGATCATCTTTTTTGTGAATGTGATGTGGCATAGGAGTTGTATAGATTTATAAATTTAATGAGACGGTTGTGGGTTCTCTGTAATTTATCTAGTAGTGTGTTGGAGGGTTGGAAGTTTTGTCCTTTAAGGGGAGAGGAAGGTGGTTTGGGACTCGATTTGGCAATCATCCTTCGGTCTCTTTGGAAAGAAATAAATTTGAGGATCTTTAAGAACAAGGCTTCCGAGATTGAGTGTATTTTTCGAGGCCCATTGGAGGCTTAGTACTTGGTTGTCAATTACCAAGGTTTTCAATGTGTTGTGTTTGTTAAATTTCATTGTGTTTTACTGAGGTTGTTTGATGGATATCTTTCAAAAAAAAAAAAAAAGTTTGTTTGAGGGATAATCCAAGGAAAAGAGTCCTATTGAATGGGCTCTGCCACCATCGGGCAAGTTTAAGTTTAACATGGATGGGGTGGCAAGAAACAAATCAAGTTTGACAGGTATTGGGGTGTAGTTCATAATTCAAAAGGACAATTTCTCTATTTTTTTTCAGAGGTCGTGGTACTAGGGATTTGAATGAGGCGGAACTGTAAGGTATAAGGGTGCCTTGATCCTGTGGGAGAGGTTCGGGACAGGCGAGTTGATTGTTGAAGGGGATTCGGTGAATCCAATTAGATAGGCTAGTGGGAAGAAGAAACCTCCTTGGAGGTTGATCCCAGTGGTACGGGGGATTAGGAGTATTTGTTCTAGAATGGGAGTAAGTGTGTGTGTGTCTTAACCATGTCGAAAGAACCACTAATGGAGTGACCTACTTTCTTGCTAAATCAGGGGTACAAAGGGAGGTGGCGATTGTGGATTTTTTGTAATTCTTTTTGATTTATTGATCCTTTTTTTTTTTTTGGTGTGTATGATTGTATTGTTTGTGGGGTGGGTTTTGTGGTTTGGGGGAAGAGGGGGGGGGGGGGGGGGGGGGGGGGGGGGGGGGTGATGTTGGGGGGTTTGGGGATGTAGTGGTATACCTGTACCACTTTATTGTATCTTGTGTGCTCTCTTTTGGCATTAGTATTGTCGTTTCTGTTTCCAAAATAAAAACAAACGTAAATAGTATTGAGGTTCTAAACATACGCTAAAATGCTCATCTCACAAAATTTACATTGTTTACAGAAGATTAAGCAATATTTTTTTTTTTTTCGTTGTGCATTAGATTTGAATGCACAATTTCTGTACTTTATGAAGGGGGGCCCATTTAATGTGAGCCAATAAGCTAGAGATGGAAAGAGGCTAGAGGGTGGTGAAAAGATACGTCGATTTACTACCAGCAGGGAGAATTGATATTTGAGGATTATGACATCATGATTTTAGCTTGCGTGCTGAGGGCAAATTTTTTGAACATAAATAGATGGAATTGATATTTGAGGATTATGACATCATGATTTTAGTTTGCATGCTAAAATCATTAATAACCATTTTAGTCATTTTTGTGTAATTTATAGTAAATGTTATATTGTTTTAGATTATTTTGTATTTTCATATTTTTATAATTTTTTTCATGCTGCCTTTTCTAAAATGGAACACCGGAATGACTTGAATGTCAAAATGTTCCATTTTAAATAAAATCAGAACGAATCTAAGAATGGATTTGAAAACTTTGTATGGCAAATGGAATTCTAATGAGAGCCATTGAAATCAACTAAAATTTCATTAGAAGATTGAAGGTGGGCCAGAAATGGATTAAAAGATGCTCCAAGGCTTGATCGGTTTCATGTATCCATGGGATCAGTCTCACCTCCAATGTGGGGTGGGGATACCCATGTTATCGAAAAAAATGGTTGGTCGATATGGCCACGGAGATAGGTGGTTTTTCTAGGGGCATGAATACACATTTTGAGGATAAACTTTGAGAGGAGATTCCAAGGTAGATTATTTCGTGAAAAGTGATTTGATGGACTTCTCATGTATTGCAAACATGCATGCTTGCTTTTGATTAGCAGCATTTTGGTTCATTCTCTAGTTGTTGGATCCTTAATTTTCTCCTTTTCAATTTTATTCTTGATTTTTGAGCAACATTGGGTCCCTGGACTTTCATCATGACATTTTCGTAACTTTTCTTTGTTAATTCCCTGGTTGGGTAACATTTTTGTTAACGAGGCATGCAATTTCTCAAGGTGCACATAGTGTTCTGGCCTGACATATGATTATAAGCTCATTAATAGATGGCTTTCTTCAATTGATCACGTATATTTTCAAATTTAGCAAGAAGAGATAGTAGCCTTCTTGATTATTGCAATTGTCTCTTATCCATTCTTAGGATTCTGGCCTATATTAAGATTATAAATTCTTGAAGAGATTGTAGCGCCCCTCCCTCTCCCACTAGGATGAGAGTAATATGATAAGGATATTTGAGTGGAAAGAGGGAGGCGAGAGCGCCACGACACGAGTCATGTCCGAGTCCGACTACCATAGCATTTGATACATTTGAAAGATAATCATTCATAATCCAAAGCAAAGTATAAAGATCCCATATAAGTTAAATGTCAAATAAAAAGTCTAACACCATCATCTAGGAGTTTATACATTCATCAATTACATTTCCATTCACATAACTCCTACAAAAATATATTCTCTCAAAATATGGACAAAATGAATGAAGTCATCTTCTATCTCCAAAACATCAAAATGTATGGCTCTCCGAGCTCTTCCTTTTGCTTTCATTGCCAATTATGCCTGATTATTGCTCGGCCCGGCCTCATCGCCTTTTTCTTTTCCTGCATCAGTTTCTAAAAAGGGGAAAGAATTGTGGGCTTAGTTACACGGCCAGTAGGAATTCCCATCAAGTGGGTACCAACATGTGATGTAAAATAAACAAAAAACAAATCATATATACTTAAGCAATAGTATACTTCTCATTTGAAAATCATACTCCATCCCACATTTCAAAATCATTTCATAATTCATATTATGAAATCATTTATGTTCATTTCATACAAATCAGAATCATAAATACTTTTGAATGCACTTAGAAATCATCATGATGTACTATGCCATGGTGACATGAATTGATGCACGCCCTTCTCATGCCCCATGCATTGATCAATATTTCGCTCTCATTCAATGGTTATGAACATTGGCCATGTTTGTCCGTAGCTTTCCTAGGGCACCGGCTGGGAGCTACTACCCAATACTAGCATTAACTGGGACTAGCGGGGGAGTGCTACACACCCATACTCCTGCGCAGGTTTCGGGACTACTTCTGACCCTGGAGCTTTCAGCCCAATTAACATGCCATAATTTCTATAACCCATGGACGCTGCCATATACAATAGTTAAACATTTTGTACATATCTAAATGTTTCCGAGTAAAGTACGTCATCCCTTTACCTCGGTCTCATGCTTTCCCATCCCATGCAAATGCATGAGTTTCATGTCTATGCAATGATAAATCAGATACATTTGACAATATACAAAATACATCATATTCAGAACTACACCTTACCACATCCTGATCAAATCATGCATTCAAATCAACTTATAATTCAAATATACATTAAGTAATCACTTGGCACTTCAAAGAGGTAGGAAAACCTACTTGATCAACGGGATTCAACGAAGGAGTGACCTACAACGTAGCACGTACGGCTCCTAAGTCACCTTCTGGTCCTCTGGTTATTTCCAAGGATCAAGATACAATAAATCACACGATTAGTTTATGTCCTTGTTTTCCAAATCTAATACTTATCACTTTTACTAATTCCCATTTAGGAGGTTAGGCTTGGAGAAGATTAATCATGTCTTATTAACCCCACATTTATGATCAACACAAGAGTGTGGAGTTAAGGGTCATATAGTCTTGTTACTGCTGGTTTGGAACCTAGGTCACCATTTTTCGGAACTTCTGAAGCTTGTTCTGAAGCTTCGGAACATCTGGGTCTCCTTCGAATCGTCCGAAGTACACAATCTTATGGGTTTGCTCGGAACTTGAGCTTGGCACTTCTAAGTCAGGTTCCGAGACTTTGGAACTTCAAGACCTTCTCTCGGTACTTCCGAGACCTACAGGCTTTCAGTTTATCTTACAGTGCTAGGAACTTGGTCTCAGCACTTCTGAGCCAGGTTTTGAGACCTTGGGTTCTCTTTTGGACTTATCATAATTTCTAAAAGTATTTTCAGTTATTTCTGGTTTCACAAGTCTCCTTGGAACTTGGTCTCGGAACGACCAAGCCAGGTTCCGAGACTTCATACCTTCCGAGGGTCCTTGGAACATCATTTGTTCCTTCGGATTGTCCGAGCCTTCGGAACTTGTCTCGGAGGTTCCGAGATAGGTTCCGAAGCTTGTCTTCTTCAGACAGTCATTTGCAGAATTCTGCACATGTGGACCGAGTTCCTTGAACTCGGAAATCACATTTAGGTGGGTTGTTGGTTCTGTTTTCTCAACTTAATCCCTTAGATTTATTCCCCATGTGATTTGTCACATCTTTGGAGGTTAATAATTATAATTAGATGCACAAATTCATGGATTTAAATCAAATTTCATGAATTGGGGAAAACCCGAAAATCCCCAAATTTTCCAATGTTTATTTCCTTAACCCGAATTTCCTAGGGTTTGTTCTAAATCATTCTAACCCTTAAATTGAACCTAAATACTAAGTTTAGAGGAAAAGATTTACCTTAGGTGAAGCTCTCCAAAGTTTCTTCCTCTTTTCTTCTTCTCCTTTCCTTCCCTTCTTCTTGATTTCTTCCTTGCTTGAGTTCTTCTAATGGAGGAGAAAAGAGGGAGAGGAAAACCATGTGGATGAGTGGAGGGAAGAGGGTGCACGGTGGTGGAGATGGAGAATGGGAAGGGTTGCCATGTGGAGAAGAAGAGAAAGTAGAGGATTGCCGTGTGTGAGGGTGGAAAACACAAGGGTGTGCCGTGTAAGTGAAAATAAAACAAGGAATACTGGATTTTTCCTCTTTGTGGTTGCCCTAAGTCATAGGGTGTGGTATTGGGTCACACCTCTCCATGTGGCATGCCACGTCATCGTCCACGTGGCGTGATGCCACATCATCAATTCATTTTCACTAAATTTCATAAATTGATTTCTCATCACACCACTTAACATTAAATTATATTTTAACCTCTAAATTAAATCTCACTTAATTTCTCTTAATTACTTAATAAGTCTCTTTAATCTCAATTCATTGTTAATTATCCTTTTTATAAATCTTAAAATTTTGGGGTGTCACAGAGATGGCTTTGACCAAATTGGCATGGTATTTTTCTTGTTTTCACATAGTATAGGCAATGTTATCTTTCTTGATTGTTACACTTGTTTATTCTCCTAAATTTTGGTATGCTTTTTGCTATGGTCTGCTGATGAGTGCTTTAAGTAATTTCTTCCAGGGAAGTTTGAAGACTAAGGATTTTTCTAAAAGGTACTTCAATTTCTTAGTATTATAACTTCAGTTCTGATGAATTCTGATGGCTAATGAGAGGAGCATGTTATGGGAGCCAATATAGGATAGTTGCTCCGAATACATGATAGTTGACCATGCGGGTCCCACCTCCGCATAAGTGTTGACCAGATTTTTTTGATTCTGGAAAGTGAACTTTGTTTATATTGCTAACTGTAGAATTTATTGTAATTGATGTAACCCAGTATTCTTTTATTTCCTTCTTTTTTTAGCCAACATGGTCGGCTCCTTGTTCTCTATTTATTCATGTATTTTCTTACAATTTGTACATTCAATACAAAACTTTCAAAAGAGAGAAATTCCTCTCTGCCAATATCCTCCATTTTTCATTATTATTTTCTTTTATGGTATCAACCAAAATGATTTTCTGGATGCTTTAGGAGGATTTTTTCCCGTTTTAGTGTTCCTCGTCGGATTCCGACTTCCTCTTCAACTCCGATCTCCAAGGACATCTGTAGCGGACCTCATTTCCTTCTCCCTCCTCCTCGTTTTGAAGGATTTTCCAAGTTTTTTCTGCTAGTTGAAGGTTCTGAAATAAGTTCCACAAGCCGTTGGTTCCTTCTCCAGATGGCTTCTCTTCTCTTCCTCCAGGATAAGACTCCAGTTGGGTGCAAATGGGTCTTTACCTTGAAGCATAATCCAAATGGATCTATTGCCATATATAAAGCTCGCCTGGTTGCCAAAGGCTTCATGCAAACTTATGGGGTGGACTATCGTGAAACCTTCTCCCTTGTTGCCAACATAACCTTTGTTTGAGTTCTGATTTCTATTGCCACCACTCATGACTGGCCTCTTCATCAATTAGATTTGAAGAATGCCTTCCTACATGGTGATCTACCAGATGAACTATATATGCTCCCCCCTCTGGGGTTTGTTAAGCAGGGGGAGCCCAACTCTATCTGCGGACTCAAGAAGGCTTATGGCATCAAACAGTCTTCACGGGCCTGGTTTGAGAAGTTTACCATTGCTTTGTTGCCTTGTGGTTTCTCCCGGTGTCAGATGGATCACTCAGTCTTTATCTACTGTCTCCACTCTGTGGTAATGATTTAGTGATTTATGTTGATGATATTGTCCTCACAAGTAATAATTATGCAACCATATCTACATTAAAAGAGTATCTACGACGCACATTTGATATTAAAGATATGGGCCACTATGTTACTTTCTTGGGATTGAGGTCGCTCGTTCTTCAAGAGGCCTCTCTCTATCTCAGCGAAAGTATGCCCTTGATCTCCTACAGGATGCCGAGTATTTTGGATGTAAATCTGTTGATACTCTGCTAGATGGTCAACTATCATGTATTGGGGGCAACTATCCTGTTTTGGGTCCCACAACCGAGCAATGTTGAATTATGAAATGAAAGATATTCACTCTTTCTTGCTGAAGATTATACTCATTGTATTTCCTATTCCTGTTTGACACAGTGATGGAGCCACATATACAAATGGTGTAGAATCGCGTAGCAAAGACAATAATAGGCACAACCTGTCAAGGGAGGTTCTGGAAGCTTTGTTTAACGTTCCGGAGAAATTTGAGGAGACGAAAAGAAGTCGTCATCCTGTAATAGTAAGGAGAAAAAGAGCTATAGGAACAGTGGTGATCTCACCTGTAATTGATACAGTGGATCCTTCTCCTTTTATTGTAGAGCCACAAGAAGAGACTGGAGCTGGAGATGGTATGCACTTTTAGCATTAGCTGTTGTGGGGTTGAATATTTTTGTATTTCAGTATTCTTTGCATTTACTTAATTGAGATAGTGATGTCTGATACTTTTTTTCAGTTAATATTTTCTCTCTCGTGTAACTTTTACTGTCAGAGAAATTACGAACATAATCTTTAGGTCAATACTCATATTTACATCATCTCCTCAATCACTGGAGAAGACAAACTGTAAGAGTTGCACTAATCCATTAAGTCTCCTATTCCATGCTTGGCCAAAAATTTGCGATTGAGTTAAAGTTGTAGAAAATATAAACTTTGCTAGTGGCCTGTAGTAAGTCTATGGAGGTTAATGCTCATTGATTGGTTGTTCTACTTCTTGTAGAATGTTTTATCATCTGATCTCTTTCTTCTATTATTAGGTTGCTTTTGTTTTTGTTTCAGTGCTGTTCTAAAATTGGTGAGCATTACCTGTCTAAGTCAAATTTGAGCTAAGTTATATTGTGCACTTGATTCAGCTTCAATTGTATGATTAAACTGTTTTTTTTTAGTTGTTCTAGCATAGTATTAGTTTTAGAAATTAATGCTTCTGAAAAACAACAAACATTGGGATCTTGTTGAATTGCCTTTGAGAAATAATGCACTTGGATGTAAATGGATCTTCAACTTGAAAGACATGCCAGATGGAATAATTGATAGATGCAAAGCTCATCTTGTGGCCAAAGGTTTACCTGACTTATATGTGATTGATTATCAAGAAACATTTGAGCTAGTCGAGAAATTGAACCTTGCCTGAGTCCTCTTTTCTGTGCTGCCAATTTATCTTGGCCTCTTCATCAGCTGAGTATGAAGAATGCCTTCAATCATGGGGATTTACAAGAAGAGGGAGACATGACCGTGCCCCTCAGTTTTTTTTTTCCCTCAAGGGGAGGCAGGTATAGTTTTTTTTGTTTTGGTAGACAATCTATGGTTTGAAACAATCACCTTGAGCATGGTTTGAGAGACTTAGCTTTATCGTTTCCAACATTGGACTCCAATGAAGCCATTCTAATCACTGTCTATTTTTTAGAAAAACTTCTACCTCCATTACCATCTTAGTTATCTATGTTGATGATATTGTTCTCAAAGGAGATAATCCATTAGAAATTGCCATAGTCAAGAGCTATTTGAACAAGAATCTTGGTAATTTAGAGTACTGCTTGGGAATTGAAGTTGCTTAATCTACACATGACATCTTCGTTGGTCAAGGGAAATATGTTTTCGATCTTTTGCTTGAGGTTGGATTTTGTAATACCCCGACCCAGAAGGGGTCTATATTGTTGAGGCGAAAAAGTCCCACATTGCTAGATGCATTGGAAATTTCCTGGTATATAAGTGGTAACCTTCCTCCTTCTAGCAAAAGGCCTTTTGGGAGCAACAGTGGATTGACTCGCAAAGCAAAGCCATGCAGGCCCGTGTGTGGGGGCCTAAAGGGGATAATATTGTATTAGTGGGACAGGTCGTTACAAATGGTATCAGAGCATGGTTCAACTCTCTGCCTGAGGGTGTGCGCTTGGTTGTTGTGTGTGCAGGCTTGGGACGGTTTTGGATTTAAGGGGGGTAGGTTGTAATACCCCGACCCAGAAGGGGTCTATATTGTGGAGGAGAAAAAGTCCCACATTGCTAGTTGCATTGGAAATTTCTTGGTATATAAGTGGTAGCCTTCCTCCTTCTAGCACAAGGTCTTTTGGGAGAAACAGTGAGTTGACTCGCCAATTGAAAGCCGTGCGGACCTGTGTGTGTGGGCCCAAAGTGGACAATATTGTACTTGCGGGACAGGTCGTTACATATTTTGGCGCTTGTTTAAGGTGCAAGTTTGGTCGGGTCTATTAGGTTCATACTTATCAAACTTGAATTGAGATTTTTGAACATAGAATGGACCCTAGATACACAAACTACCCTACTTTTGGGGATCAACTATTACCCAAAACCAAGAACCAACCCAAGAACTTGACCATTGTAATAAATTACAACCAAATGCCTGCAATCATGGAGACGAGAAACACGACGACACATATCATAAGTGAAAGAATAAAAATAAAAATCCTATAGAAAAAAAAATTAGATACGGAAAATGAAAATGGAATTCAAAGAGAAGGTCCAATGATGGAAGGAATAAAGAACTGTTATAGACACAAACAATAGTATTCATGTGTGGAAAAACAGAAAAGCAAATGAAAAACCCAAAAAGGGGAAGAACTAAACTAGTCCAAAGAAAATCAGATATGAAAATAGGGCAAAAAGAGAGGCTTATTTGAGATGGGTGGTGAAGGTGGAGAGGACAAGAAATGGGAGAGATCCACTAGAAAGGATGAGGTGATGAGGGAAGGGATGGGGAAGCACAAAAACGAATATAATTGAATAAGGGATGGGAAGGACCTCTAGAGTTTATGGTATGTGTATATAATACACATTACATTATTATATGATTTATTAAAAGTATTTTAGGTCAGGTCTTGGGCTTTTTCACCTTTAACCCACTTGACCCAAGAAAATTTGTCTTCAAAATCTAGAACCACTCAGCCCCTAAACTTGGGGACCCTGAACCGACCTCAGCTATTTCTGTGTTAGGTTACTCAAACTAACTTGCACCTTTACTCTCATCCCATTTACACACCAATCGAAGTCAATTGTCACGTATGTGATTTGATATTTGAGTCTCTCAATGATCCAAGGTCCTATCAACTAGTAGGGAAACTTGTACATTTCACAATCACACATCTAGATATTGCCTATGGCTCTAGTGTGGCAACTCAATTGTGTACACACCTTTTGACGGTGGTCGTATTCACCCCCCCTCTAGGACCTGTGCATTGATCTAGCCTGGACTTTCATGGATTTGGGGACCTACTTTTAGAGGAGACTCGATGAATGCTATTAGATGGGCTAGTGGAGTTAAAAGGCCTTCCTGGAGATTAATTCTTTTGGTGAGAAAAATAAAGGATTTGTGCACTCTATGTTCGGTGACGTTCAAGCATGTTACGATGACCACCACTGTGGTGGCCGACTTTCTTGCTAGGTTAGGAGTAGATCGTGTGGCAAGTTTAATTGATTTCTTTTAATTTTATTTGGAGGGGCAGTTGTTTCTTGTATTCTTTCTTGGGCTTTTGGGATTGTGGATTGGAGAGTCTTTTTGTCTGTTGTATTTATGGTATAAGACTTGTACCATTTTTCTTCTCCTTATTGCACTACTCTAGTTTCCATCAATACTATATTTTCCATGTTACTGCTTCCAAAAAAGGAAAAAAAAAGAAAGAAAGGAACAAGGGTGGGATAATGAATTTAAATCTTAATGAGTTGTGGGTTAAAATGTCCAAGTTTATTAAAGAAGTAGCTAGAAAGTTTTAGGTGAAACTAGAAGGACTAGAATGACTATGCGTAAAGAAACATGGTGGTGGAACGTTGACGTGCAAATGGCAATTAGTGAGAAGAAAAAGCCCCATTCAAGAAATGACAAAAAACTAGATGGAAGGGAAATGGGGGGAACTACATGATTCCGGCAAAAGTTGCTGACATAGCGGTAAGTAAAGCCAAATACGAAGCTCACAATGACGTGTATGAAAAATTAAGAGTGAGTGAAGGTGAAAATGGGATCTATAAACTTGCCAAGATACAGGATCAGAGGAGTAGTGTTCCCTTCTCAGTCTTTTCCTAGGTCTATCCCTCGTCATTCCTATAACTTGTACCCTCTCTCTACTGGGGTAGTTGATGCGGACATCTTTGGATGTGATCAAAATTTTAATTTTGATTCAGACTTGTATGTTAGCAAATTAGAAAGTTTGGGCCTCAAGTTGAAAGATGAAAATTTTGTTTTCGATCTAGGAGGGTGTGTAAGCAATTGGATCAAGTGGGAATGAAAATGAAGCCCAACACACTAGGCCTACCCGTGCAAGTCGAAATTGAATTAGTTTCATGGCATGATTCCTGCAATGCTTAGTAAGCATTAACGTGTTTCAGTTTCTCATGGCAGCAGTTACTTTAGGATTATTTCAAGGCAGAAATTACTTTAGATATATTAGGATTATTTCAGTTTTTAAGTTGCTTTAGTAATGGTACTTTGCATCTAGTTTAGAATTAGGAAACTGATGGGGTTGGATCATCCAAACTTAACGTTTTTTTTTTTTCCCCTCTAGAAATATGTATATGTAGAGAACTTTGGGGGAAGAAAATTAAGCAATAAGATCTGTGTTATTTTTCTTAAAGAAAAAGGATTGCAGTATTAGTTGAGGTTGCAGTCTCGATTGCTGTAACAAACAGCCGTTCTTGTGTGTAGTTCCAGCGAGGATGTGGCTGATAGTGAGGCAGCCAGCAACGATACCAGCAGTCTTGTTCCTGGCTGCATCCTGCTGGCTCTGTTATGTGTAAGTGTCCCAGATTCGAGATCATCCCTCTCTTCCGCCAGTTCAAGAGCAGAGAGGATGACGGTGATTCAATTCCCCTTGCCAGACACGATCGGGAAATTGTGGAGGATTTTCGAGGCCATCGTTGGAATCTAGGAATCCAATCAGCGACGCAGCAACTTGCTGGTGTTATCGCTGCAAATCCAGGGAGAGAGGAAGGGTTGAACCCATCTTTCCAGTTCCTGCTGTCCAGACAGCAACATTTCAGCCAAGGTCAGGACTTAGCTTGGTGTTGGAAACCAATCCATACCTCTCTGCAGGGAACATTTGCTTGCAGGAAAATTTGTGATTGTTTGGAGTTCTTGTCGCAACAAGTTAGCAAATTCCTGCTGGAGATCAAACCCAGGACGAGAGCAGAGGCTGTTCAGCGTCTCTGTTGGAACCAACGATTAGAAGCAATAAAATCTGTTTGGTTGTCAATTCAGGTACAAAGGGCTGTTCATCTGAAGACCAGAAATCAACTCAGGTTGACATCTTTCTGGCTAGTGCAGTAGGGTCCTGCACAACTATTTCAGACGTGTGTGTCCCTAGGACACTTGTGCACACATTGCAGTCCCATATACTGGCTAACTATTATTGGCTTTGAAGGAGTTACACCTATAGAACAGCTCTACAGGTTCGTTTTATTTGCAGGCCTGTTCTGGGCCAGCCATTCGTTCCAACGGGCCAAGGTGTTGTTTCAGGCCATTTTGATCAGTAGCGTTGGGATTTTGTATGCACTCAGAATCCTTCTCTAACACAATTAAGAATCCAAGCTTCCGCAATAGACTGGAATAAGTGTTCTCTTCGACCAAGTCTGCATCAGTAGTCTTTGGTCTTCTACTCAGATGTCAAAACCATCTCAAACGAGTTTATCTCAGCTTGTCATGTATTGGGGCTACTTTTAAACTATTCATAATGTCGTCATTTCTAACTTTATCTTTTAAAGTTACTCCACTAATCCAGCATAATATGCGTATCTTCGTCACCCTAACTTTGGTCATTTGTCGTTTCTCTATTGCTCAACACTTTGTTCCATAAAGCATTGCAAGTCTTATTACTGTTTTATAGAATCATCCTTTTAAGCAATGTGGGGCTCTCCTATCACACAGAACTCCACTAGCTTGTCTACATTTTGCCCACCCTACTCGCATCCTGTTTGTTATATCTAAGTCCAATCCTCCAAAGGATTCTACCACAGCTCCCAAGTATCTAAACTTATCACATTGTGCTAGTATGTCATTTCTAATTTTAATCAGTGTGCCTTCCCTCAACAAGAATGCATGATGAGTGGCAGAAACGTACAGTGATCCCCATTTATAAGAATAAATGAGATGTTCAAAGTATCACAAATTATCGTGCAATTAAACTCATGAACCACACTATGAAACTTTGTAAAAGGGTAATTGAGGCTCATCTAAGACGAGAGTCAAGTATCTTCGAAAACCAATTTTGATTTATGCCAGGTAATTCAACAACAAAAGTTTCTTCATATTTAGACAACTCAGAGAGAAATTTAGGGAGAAGAATAAGAACCTATATATGTTATTCATTAACCAAGAAAAGGTTTATGATAAGAGTCCCAAGGGAACTAATATGGAAAACACAAAAAAATAAATGCATTCCTAACGAGGACGTTGAGATTGTATAGGATGTGTATGGTGGTTCTACTACCAATTTTAGAACGGATTGTGGAAAGACATCAGAGTTCCCAATTGGAGTAGGACTTCACCAAGGATCTGCATTAAGCCCATACCTTTTTGAGTTAATCATGGATAATTATACTCTTTGCAGATGATATAGTATTGATTATCGAAATGAAACAACTCAAGATGAAGTTAGAATCACAAAGGAAAACTTTTGAGACAAATGGTCTAAAAATTAATAGAACTAGTACATAATACATAGAGTGTAACTTTAGTAGAGTTGAATATGGTGAGGTTGACTTGATTAAAATTGGAAATGATTTAGCAATACAATGTGACAAGTTTAGATACTTGGGCTCTTTGGTAAAATCTCATAGTGGATATGACTTGGATATCACTAATAGGATGGGAGCGGGTTAGGTAAATGTAGATAAGTTAGTGGAGTTCTGTGTGATAAAGGAGTCCCAAATTTCTAAGGGGCAATTCTATAAAACGGTTATCGGACATGCAATGCTATACCGTGTAGAATGTTGTGCAATGAAGAAAAGATAAATTGATAAAGCTAAAGGAGATGCCTATGCTACATTGGATGAATGGTTTAACTCTAAAAGATAGAGTTGGAAATGATTCAATTAAAAGCAATTTAGAAATAGCACAAATTGAGGACAAGGGAAACCCATTTAAGGTGGTTTGGGCATGTAAAGAAAAAACCAAAGATGGCTCCAGTACAGAGTTGAGTGTTTAGAAGTAGTAGGCTATAGGAGACAAGGTAGACCAAAGAAGACTTGTGAGGGAAGGGCTAAAGAAAATTAGGTAGTAGGTTGATAGACATTAGGTTTTTTATAGGGTCAAATGGAGAAGTAAAACTCGAAAGAGAACCCTAAATAGATGAGATTATGGGCTTTTGATGATGATGATGGAAAATTGCACCCTTACCTTTATCTTTGGGCCTTGAAGACCTTATCTAGATTTGATTGAATGGGGCTAATTTTTTTTCCTCCCTAATGAAATGGCTTTCTGAACCCCACATGGAGTTTGTCTACACTATTTTGCAGTGATCAATACTTGTGTACATTATATAGAATGATCAATTGAGATTGAACTATTCTCCTACTTCGGTGATAGATTGAACCAAATATACACTACATGCATTCTAGAGTGTATTTTTGTATATTATGCTACTGTTGATAACGTTTGTTCCCAACTCTGTCTCTCTCTCTCTTTGTGTGTGCAGTCGAAGACAATTATCAAATCCTTCGTAGAGATGCTAAGCAGAACTGGGATGCAATGAAGGCATACTTTCGAGAAGTAAGTGAATACTTCAATATTCTTGAACTTCGAATATTTTTGTTTCATAGATTTTCTTATATGATGCAAGTACAAATCTATTTAATGTGTATGTATGTATGTATGCATGTATGCCTTTTGGTTAATAAAATGTATGTATGATATGTTTCTATTAACCACCAAATTTGACATGCCTTTTGGTCAGTAAAATGAGAAATGTTAATTCATTGAGTTCTTTCACAGGCTCTAGATGCATTTTTAAAGGGAGATCATGCAAGAGCTACCTATCTTCTTGAAGAGGTAAGTTCTTAAATTTTTTGTCATTTTGTGATTGAAAACCATGCATCGCAAGTTACAATAACCAAAGTGGTTGCTTTTCTTTTAATGTTTTAAAAGGTTTTGAGTATGAGAGACAGTCTTGACACCCCACATTTTACTAGATCATGTACATTATGGGTGTGAGCAATGTCACAGATACCGTTCTCAGGATATTAACGGGATAGTTCCAAATTCTCGAATTTTTACCGGGAATTTAACGGTAAAATCTTGTGGAAAATATAAATATATATATATAAAAAAAAAAATTCTCATCTAACATTTCTTGAGGAAAAAAAATCATACAATTCTACATGAGTTCATTGCTAAATACCATATCAAAGTTATCCAAAATAAAAATAACATTAAAAGACACAATCATCCATCAAAAAGGTCTAATTTGAAGTTTCAATTAACTAACCATCAAAAGTAAATAGTATGATTAAGGTCAACAAGTATAAAAAATAACATCAAATGTTTTTATCAAATGAGGTAATATTAATAAGTCTTTCTTTACTTTACATATTCTTATATAAATTTTTGTTTTTAAATATTGACATAAAATAGGACCAAAAATTACAAATTTATACAATCTAATTTTTTTGTTTTTAGTATTCTTTAAATATATTTTATTTATATTTAAATCATAATTTATAAAATTGGATCAAATCATTTCACTTATCAAATAAAAATTTCAAATATTTTTCTATTTTAGTTAATTTTAGGCTTTATATTTATTTAATATTAATATAAACAAAACATATTAAATATTTTATCAAATTATTTACCAATATAAAACTATAATAAGTTTATAAATAAAAGTAGCTTGGCCTACAACAATAGAAGGAAGTCAAGACATCAAGAAGGCAATCTTGATGTCAGTATTTATGTAAGTATTTAAAAGGTTGCAACTAATCAATGACAGTCAACTATGTGATAGGCGTAAGGTGCATGTACCTTCTGGTATTTCGAGTTTTCTTCCATAAATATGATGTGTAAGGAGTTGCTTTTCGTTTTCATGTGTAAATAGATTTCCCGTAAAAACTCATTTTTAATGGTAGTTTCACGATAAAAATGGCGTTAGCGATAAAAAGGCGTTTTCATCACGTGAACGATATTTTCCCGATAAATTCACGGTAGAATCCAATTTACTACCAATATTTGTTACTTTGGGTGGGAGGCACGCACTTTCCACGAGTAATGTTGCTTCTCATAAGACAAGTAACATATTACCATCCCAATTAAGTTTGCTTCCTAACAATTAAAAGATGATATATTTTTTATGTAACCTAGCTTCAAAGAAAGACCAAAGAAGGTTTGGCCAAACGCTCCAAATGTGAAGTTTCGAGGTTAGGTCCAATGACTTGAATCCACAAAAAAAATGTAAAATTTGACGTCTAGAAAATCAAAGCTAAAGATGGTGGGAAAATTAAATTGATTACCCAAAATCTCATCTCAATCTGGCCAATTTTATATGGAACTTCAGAAATCGATTAGAAGAACCAAAAAAGTTTTACTCAACGGGAAAATTCAAAAGCCATAATCTCACCTAGGTCACAATTTTGACTGGAATAACCTTGACTTAGGCTTCCAATTCAATTCGAAATTCACGCAAAATAATTGTGTAATAATCAGTTTAAAATGCTGACATAAATTCGAAATTCAAACAATAATAATTGAAAATTGCAAGCATAAAATTAATTAAAGACATTTTAATTTGTTGAAATTCAAATCAAACATAAACTCACCAATCCTTGGAGAGAACAAGCAAACAATGCTTCAAATTGATCAACCACATTTGTGTGTGTACAATGGGTGCCCAAGCTCTAATTTATGGATGAGCTAGGGCAATTAAAAAAATAGAAAAATCCATGCAATAAGGAACTTGTGCCCATGTGATGCTAATCCATAGGGTAACAAGCCTATACTTGCTTATTTTCTCTTATTTCAAATAAAATACAACCATTGAATGCTTGCAAGTGGAGTTATTACATCCATAAAAATGAAATAAGTTACATGTGTCCACAAACTAGCCATGGGCGAGATTTGGAGTGGTCTTCATGTGACATGTGGTGCTTCACTAGCCATGTACAAATTTGGAGAGATTTCTTATGACATGTGGACAACCAAGGTTGCTTTGACTTCTTTTGGAGACTATCCTTGCTTGCTGTAGGTCCCCTTGCATTGTAAAGAAAAATATAATTTTTCATTTTGGTTCCAAGGAGAGATTGGATCCATCAGATACACATGTGGAGCTGTATCCTCTTTTACTCCTCTTTCTCGTCGCTCAACAAGACCCTAACCTATATATCCGTCAAATGAGCTCTTCATTTTGCACAATGATACCCATATAGATTCTTAGAAAGGCTTCTCTTTCCACCATGAAATTTATCATGAGATTTAAAGAGTCAATTTCACAATTGTATCTTCATTTTCTTCTATTGGGCCTAAGTCCATGTGCTTGATCTATGAGCTTCTATTTGAATAAATTTATGGGCCATCTTGATGATCTTGGCTTCACTTTCCTCAATCATAAACCTTGTAGAATTGCCAAACCCATTTGTCTCAAATCTTCCACTTGATCTTCAAAGCCTTTAAAGTTTTCAATCGGGCTGGAGATGCCCATGTCAATTTGAGAAAAACATGTGCTACTAATATTCCCAATTTTGATGAATACTTGTTCTAGGTGTCATTGCATTAGACAAAATTATACAGTGGACTCTCAATCCCCCCAGAAAATGAGGCTTTAATAAATTTTTTTTTTATATAAAAATTAGATTTGTCATCCACAACCAACAAAAACAAGATTTCACTGCAATTATGATTTCATAATGAGTTGTATACTCTCACAAAAAGTATCAACACTGGCATCATTTGTTCTGTACAAATTTGTAAAATAATTTTTCAACCAAATTCCCCATTGCACTTGTAAGCACATTGATGAAAATTGCTGCACATGTTCATCGATGGTAGAATCCAGCAGTGAGATTGATCCTACAAAAAAACAAATTGAAAAAATTTGAATTGTTATGTACGAAAACAACCAATTCTCATCAACTAATTGGAAAAGTATCGTCATCCAAATCCAAATTACCTTCTCAATGAAGACATGGTAGCTAAATTCTCATAAGAACATAATGAAACAATCTAACGAAAGTATGATAGCAAAAATAAAAGCTTCTCAACTTAAAACTCAGTAATGAAACTCTCTTTTATTGGTCTTTCATATAAAGAATCATTTGAATTCAAAACCTATAATTTAAAAACTCAAGTTAAAAGTTCTAATGTATGGAATTCTATATTTCCAATTGATGTAGCAAAGTGAAAGAGAGAAAATATTGTTGTGCACAGAACTGGTGTTATCAATTTGATGAATACTTAGTAGTGGTAACTACGTCAAAGAAAATAACGTAGTGGATTCTCAATATCATAAAGAAATAAGGCTAATGTGTTTTTTAAAAAAGAAAAGAAAAGAGAAGAGAAAAAAAGAAAAAGAAATGATATTTCCACTACCAAGAAGACACTTTGCTACAAATTTAATTTCACAATGAGTTTAGCGGTATACTTATTAAAAAAGAAAACATATAAAGCCCTTTAGTCAATCATAAAAGAGAATATGGGGTGAACTTGTAAAATAAATCTCTAAACTAGATTTCTACAACCAAAACCCTACTTGCATTAACCCAAGAGGGGGTTGTGATGCAGAGCAGCCCAACTGGGCCTTGGCCCAATCTCAAGCCAGGCCCAATTTTGAGCCCAGCCCAGCCACAACTTAAGTGTTTTAAAAATGGTCTTGTAACCCTAAAGAAGGGGGCATTTTTCGAAGATTACAGAGAGGAAAAGAATAGAAATGAAGGAAAAAGAGAAGCAACTGTCGAATTGGTGAGAAGCCACAGTTAGTAGCCGAGGAGAAGGGTGAGAAGCCCTCCTCTTTACAAGTACACTACTTCCTCTTCCTCCTTCCTCCTTCATGTTCTCTTTCTCTCTTCTCTTTCCTTTTTTTTTTTCTCTTTTTCTTCTCCCTCCCTTTTCATTCCCATTGCTGTCCGCCCCTTCCCAAACACCTTCCCAAGCCTTCGCCAGTCACCCTAGCCCCACCTGGCCTGTCACCAGTCCTCCCTGGGTTTCGCCTGAGCCTCAAAGCCCACACCTCTGGTTTCGCCCCTCCTAACCCCTTTCCTCTACTTCAGCCAGCCCTTATTGACCCTTTCTGGTTTTCGCCAGTCATCCCTAGCTCTTCTGGGCTTTCGCCAGTGACCCTAAACCCATCCATGGGTTTCGTCCCTCGTCCAAACCCCTTCCACTGCCTTCACTTGCCCTCTAATCACCACCTACACCTTCCGTTTCCCCTAAACAACCTCTCTACACTTGCTCAGGGCCCGTTTGAACCTTCCCTTTCACCACTACCCACCTTACAGTCTTTATAACTCCCATGTAACCACTACATAGCCCTCTTTTATCCCAATTTGCTGCCCCAAAATCCCCTCTTAACCTAATCGCTCTACCCAAAATCCCTCTACCCTGCTGCCCCTATCTTGGTGATAGGCCTATGCTACTTTAGAGCCCAATAAACCCGACATTTTGAAAGGTCCCATTGCGAATTGTAACTTGGTCTAGACTATCATATACTTGCTTTCATTTGATTCTATGAACTGCTTGGGTGTTGACAAATAATTTGTATTCAGCAGTTGTTTTGTTAATTGATCTTAATTTCAGCCTCATTTCGGATAGTTCACATTTACTTGTGGCAACATAATTTGCATTAGTCATTTAGGGTTAGCCATTTCCCTTGTCCTGCATCAATTTTGGTATAAGAGCCAGGTTAGGGTGTTTCAACATTCATGGTCTTGGGTTGTATTTTATTTTAAAAAAATAATAATAAAAAATATTGCACTTAGTGTGTAAAAAAAAAATCATTAGTCATTACATCATTACATCATTCATTGCATATATACCCTAGATCACAACATATAGTCATAGTCCATCTCTTACTTGTGAGTCGATAGGTCTTCTAGTGCGTGTTTCCGTGCATGGTCACTTGGAGTGGGGTTAGTTACCAAAGAGATTCTAAACCCCATAGAGATATGTTAGAAGAACAACCCCCAGCTTGGGCTACTCAGTTCGCCGCCCAATTAGAAGGAATCAGTAATGAGTTGACCGATTTGAAAACAAGGGTAGAAGCCCTAGAAACCCCTGGGAACAATGGTGATGGGTCGGCTAACGAAGATAATGGGAATCATAGGAATAGAGGCCGCGGAGGCTAAGGATTTGGTCGTGGTAGATTCCAATAGCCACATGGGCAACATGAACCTATTGAGAACGACGAACGTGCCTTGAAGAACGTTCACGTAGAAGCCTCTAGCTTTGATGGACGCCTAGATCCTAAGGTTTTTATAGATTGGTTGTCGGACATGGACCACTAATGTGGGTGGCATGATATGTCGGTAGCTCGTAAGGTCCGTTTCACCAAGATGAAGTTGGTGGGACAAGTTAGGCTCTTCTGGACCACTGCGGAACAAAAGATTAGGAGGTTAGGAGACGACCCCCTAGAATTGACTTGGGATGAGATGAAAGAAATTTTGAAGGAGAAATATGTCCCCCACAAGTATCGGGGAAGACTCCTTGATCAGTGGAATTCCTTGCTTCAAAGAAGTCAGATTGTTAGCGAGTATATGGCTAAGTTTGACGAGTTCTTTATGCGGTGTGAAATTGAGGAGGATCCCAGTTAGACCCTCTCCAGGTTCAGACTAGGTCTTCGTCCTGAGTTCAGGCATGAGCTCATTTTGCATCGTATTGACACCTTGGAGGAAATGTATCAATTTGTACTAGAATTTGAGGATTACTTGAAACCGCAGCCTCCAAGGCAGTTAGACCCTCGTGGTGCTAGTTTCAAGCCCACTCTACAAGGCACCTGGCAAAATGCCGAGAGTCAACCCAAACAAGGAACCAGTGCTGCACCTATGAATAGGAATGCAACTGCTAAGGGAGCTTTTGGTGCGAGCTCTTCCACAGTTGGTCCCTGGTGTTATCATTGTCAAGGTTTTGGACACTTCGCTCGGGAATGTCCAACCAAAATTAGGAACCGGGAAAGAGCTCTCTTGATGGGTGAACTACCCCCTTGAGTCAGATCATGAGGATGGAGATGAAGAAACTTTTGAAGGAGTAGAGCCCCAGAGTGATGAAGAATCTGAGGAGCCTGAAGCAACCTCCCTTGCTGTGGTTAGATGTGCATTCGCCCCCAATCTAAACAATATGAAGATTGGCGGTGAACTAGCATTTTCCACACCTACATCAAATGCGGTGAGGAATCCTGCAAAGTGATCGTAGAAAGCGGGAGTTGTGCGAATGTTGTCTCTACCAGCACGATTACTCGATTGGGTTTAAAACCCGAGCCACATCCTCATCCACATTGAGTCTCGTGGATAAATGACACATCTCTTTCGGTCACTCAGTGGTGTCCTGTGCCCATCCAGATCCTATCCTATCAGGACACAGTGTGGTGTGGTTTGATCCCCATGGAAGTCGGACACATCATCTTGGGTCATCCTTGATTATTTGACCATTTCGTGACACTGCTCGGTTGCTCGAACACGTGTTGTTTTGAACACAAGGGCAGAAACCAAGAAGGAAGTTGCGAAGAGGGAAACCAAGTGCTTCCACACAGTTCTAATCTAAGTCTCTGCACCTCATCACTACCAAAGAATTTGAGAAAAAGACGAATGATGCCTTTGTTGTGTTGTCAAGGGAGACCTCCCTTGAAGTTGGTACTGAGTTGCCAGAGGTTGTTGTTTCGGTCCTTCGGGGATTCCAGGATGTTTTCCCATCTGATTTGCTAGATGAACTATCTCCCATGAGGGACATCCAACATGCTATTGACCTTGTCCCTGGAGCAACCCTACCCAACTTACTCCACTGTCGGATGAATCCAAAGGAACATGAGGAATTAAATTGGCAAGTGGATGAGTTCCTTAAGAAAGGATTCATCACGGAGAGTTTCAGTCCTTGCGTTGTGCCCGCCCTCCTAACGCCCAAGAAAGACGGCACATGGCACATGTGTGTTGATAGCCAAGCAATTAACCAGATCACTGTCAAGTATATATTCTCAATTCCAGGTCTTGACGATATGCTTGACATGATGGCCCGTGCTACCATCTGCTCTAAGATTGATCTCAAGAGTGGGTATCATCAAATCCGCATACGACCAACAGATGAATGGAAGACAACCTTGAAGAGAAGGATTGGTCTGTACAAGTGGATAGTTATGCCTTTTGGCTTGACCAACGCTCCCAGTACATTTATGCGGGTGATGACCTAGGTGTTGAGACCCTTCATGGGCAAGTTCGTGGTGGTGTATTTTGACGACATTTTTATCTATAGTACCTCCCAAAAGCAACATCTTCAGCACTTGAGATTAGTCTGTGGTGTCCTTCGGAGTGAGAACATTCATGGCTGATAAAGTCACCTTCTTAGGGTTTGTAGTCTCTTCTGAAGGGATGTCAGTGGACCTTGAGAAAAAAGGCCATAGCAAACTGGCCTGAGCCGCGGAACATTCATGAGATGCGAAGCTTTCACGGCTTAGCCACCTTCTACAGGCGGTTCATTCGAGGATTTAGATCCATCATGGCTCCAATCACCGATTGCATTAAGAAAGGGGAGTTCAGATGTACTAAAGCAGTCTCGAAAGCTTTCAAGGAGATCAAGACCCGTATGGTCGAAGCTTCTGTCATGCGATTACCGGACTTTTCCAAGGTCTTTGAAGTCGCATGTGACGCGTCTGGCGTGGGAATATGTGGAGTCCTTAGTCAGGAAGGACATCCCATTGTGTACTTTAGCAAAAAGCTAAACGACGCAAAACAACGATATTCCACCTATGACAAAGAATTCTATGCGGTTGTACAAGAACTTCGCCATAGGAGGCTCTATCTCCTACCGCAAGAGTCCGTGCTGTTCTCGGATCATGAGGCCTTTAGGTACCTCAGTCCCCAGAAGAAATTAAACCCAAGACATGCTAAATGGGTTGAGTTTCTTCAGGAGTACACTTTTGTGCTCAAGCACAAGTCCGTGGTCGAGAACAAGCCTGCCGATGCATTGAGCCGTAGGGTTGCACTGATACACTCCATGAGTGTAGAAGTGACCGGTTTTGAGTGGTTGAAAGATGAATGTCCTACATGTCCGGATTTTGGAGAATTGTATACTTCACTTTTGAGCGACCAGGAGAGAAGTAACATGGAATTTATAGTGGTTGAAGATTTGCTTTTCGAGAGTAATAAACTCTGTATTCCTCAGACTTCCCTACGAGAGTTCTTGGTTTGGGAGCTACATGCTGGAGGTATGGCCGGTCATTTTGGGCGAGACAAGACGATTGCCCTAGTGGAAAGGTTCTTTTGGCCCAGTTTGAAAAGAGACATGGCTAAGATCATTGGGCAATGCCGGACTTGTCAACTGGCAAAGCAGAAGAAGCAAAACACTTGTTATACACACCTTTGCCAGTCCCCCATGCTCCTTGGCAGAATCTCAGCATGGATTTCATACTTGGGCTCCCGAAGACAATTAAGTACGATTCCATCCTAGTAATGGTGGACTGCTTTTCTAAGATGGCCCATTTCCTACCCTGTTTCAAAACCTCCGATGCTTCCAATATCGCAAAGATTTTTGTCGGAGAGGTAATGAGACTCCATGGCCTGCCGAAGACTACCCTGTTAGATAGGGATGTTAGGTTCATGAGCTACTTTTTGAAAAACCTATGGCACATAATGGGCACTAGGCTACAATTTTCGTCAGCGTATTATCCTCAGATTAATGGTCAGACTGAGGTGGTCAATAGAAGCATAGGAAATCGGCTAGGCTGCTTGTGCAAATTTTAAATTTATAACTCGCGTAAAAAACCAAGATTCAATTCAAATCTTTCATTAAAATTAAAATCCATATTCCTTAATTTAGTTAAATGAACATTAGATCCTTAGATTTAAAACAATTAAATTCAAAATCTAACTATTTTATTATGTCCCATCGGAACCTTAGATCTCTAACTAACGAAATCTAAATCCTAACTATGTCATTATGTCCAATTAATTAAACAAAGAATAGAAAATTAGAAATAAATCTGACAATCATAAAAGAATACTCGAAAATTGGATGTTCCTGGATTCTAAAAGCTTATCTCAAATTTATTAAATTAAAAAATTAAATCACATGCATTGGAAAATACATTAAAACAATAAAAATAAATTTACACAATGAGAGGCTCACTTGTGAAATTTGTGTATGGCTCTTTGTTTCTTGAGTATTTCCAATGCTTCAATGTTCTTTGGCTCCTTACCCAGTCTAATTTTGCAGTGCCCTAACCTCCGTTTTTATATAGGCTTTGGGTTAGAATGGATGGTTGAGATTTAATCTTGGTTTAGGTTGATTGAGAGGCTTGGATTAAATCTCATGAAATATGGATGGATGGGGTTTAAAGATGAAAAGGCTAGGGTTTACATGGCTTGCTTGAATGGAGTGACTTGGGGATCAAGTTGGCTTGGGATTCAAGAAAGGAATTTCGAGTATGTAGGGATTTGGATTTGGCTTGGGAGAATTTTGCGTATGGATTTGGGTTTTTGTGTAATGCAATAAATGATATGAACGGATGAGATTAAAAGTTAAGATGAATGGATGGTTGGATGTATGCATGAAGATGTAGAGGGTGGTTGACTATATGGAAAATTCGAATGGGATGGAAGAAGATATGAGAAAATCGTGTGCGGTGTGGTTGGATAGGTGATGAGGTGCATGTGATGTGGCAAATTCGCATGGATGGGGTTTTGATTGCTTGGGGTGCAAGTTGGGTTAGATCTAGGGTTTTATGAATGAATGGCTTAGATTAAAATGGTTTAAATCCAATGACTCACTGCTGACTCCTCTTTCCTTTTCATAATTCTTGATCCATAATTCTCTCAATTCTTCCTCTCCAAGGCTTCACACGAAATTGACAAGTGTCCTCTGGCTTGGGCGATTTTGACATGTGTCCATTCAAGATAATTTCTCTCAAGCTTCAAATCTCCAACGATCACTCCAATCTTGCAATTTCGAATTTGACTTGTATGGTGTCCAGATACATTGCATTATTTTCTAGATTCAATCCAATCTCAATTATCTCATTTCTACATCAGCAGGATCGAAATTCACTGTCAAATTATGCTCCACGCGATTTTATCCTTGGAGTTTTGAGAAAATATTTCACACGTGGTACTCCATACAAAATTTGCTGGGCCCCACTTTGAACTGATGGACTTGGACTTTGAATTGCAGGCTTGGGCTTCTGGGCTTCATTCTGGCCTAGCTCACTAGTGAACTTTGGCTCATGGACTCTGACTTCAATTGAGCTTGGACTTCAAACTTGGATCAGATCAGTGGGCCCATTTATATGTTTATAAATTTTTACCACCTTTACAATTTAATACAGTTTAAAAAAATATTATTATAATTCAAACTCTCATATCCGAATCTGAATTATAATAATTTGCAATAAATCCAAAATAAAATTAGGTGGTAAAATTTACATACTTTTCAAAAGTATGAATATGGCCCACTTTTTTGTATTTCTTTCCATTTTTAGCTCAATTTCTTGTGATGTCCTTATTTTTCCTACAAAACTCAAAAATAATATTAAACATACCTAATATACACAAAATCAAGACTAACTAATCCAATTTAAAAGGGTAAACTTGTCATTTTTCAGTGCTCAACAAATACCCCCAAACTTAGATTTTGCTAGTCCTTGAGCAAACTACCTAAAAATTAAAATAAAACCTAAAGTCTAAGAAGTCAAAACCTAATCTAATCCTAATCTACACCAGTTTCGTTGGTTTTCTCGATTGCATTTAGCATATGCAATAAGCATTTGAACCCCTAGGTTACCCATAGTGGACGAGTTATAGTCTCATGAACTATGCAGTGATGATACCCACAAACATCAAGTTTTCCAGCAAAATATATAGCCAAAAGTCTAAATATCATACAACTCCAAAATTCATTTTACAAGACTTATACCCGGAGTGTAGTGTGTGTAAGCCAATATTAGGATAATTTTCTTTTTCCAAAGAGGCATAAGTTTTATAGCCACTATTGGAAAATATATTTTAACTTCAAACCTCATCAGATATATCTCTTAGAAAGACTAACACTCAGAGGTTTAAGTTTATTTTCTCTCAAGGTAAATGTGAACGGAGTTTATGTATTCAAATCAAAATATCTCACATATGTATTTAGAAAAGACGGCACAGATCAAAGAAAATAAACAGATCTCATGAATGGATGTCATTTTCCTGAGAACGTTGAGTTAAACACCATCATTTTCCCTTCTCTATTCTCCACATAAAACACCATATTTCGACTTAAGATCTATATGACTTTTCAATAGGACGAAACGTGGCTTAGGATCGGGTCAAATCAAAGAATGATATAAGGCTTTAAAAATAAACACTTTGAACAGAAACAGTTAGAGGTCTTCATAATGTGAACGGGATATTTTTCCTCTGTTTTTCTTTCAGCACTTTTCAAAGTATTTCTTTTTCTTTTACATCATTCTTTTGATATCTGGATGTTCCTTTTTTTTTCCTAATGCAATATATTTTTCTTTTCTTTCTTTTTGCATCATTCATTTTTCTTTTCTTTTCAAATACTATTTTTTTTTCTAGAGTAGCATCCCAATTTTTCTTCTCTAACCTTTTTGGATCCTTAGAATGTCACAGATATTTCAATAAGGTTCAAACTTCATAACTGGAGTTGGTATGGTAAACATGGCTAACAACAAAATATGCTATATAAGGCTCAAATGGGGAACTATCAAGATAAGATGACAAAAAATAGGTAGGCTTGAAGGCTCAAACGATAAAAAAATGGCATATATCCTATCCTAAGTTTCATAAGATGATTTCGTTGCTTCAAATAAATTCAGAAAAATTTCAATTGTACTAACCCAAATTTGATGGTGTTCTCAATAATTTGACCAAAACAAAGAATAATGAGATCAAACAATGACTCAATGTCCTTACCAAAGAAACATTGGAATTCACTTATAACCTTCAAAAAAGTAGAATGGCTCTAAAACTCAATGGGTATAATCTATTGGTATTCCTCTGGTGATCACTCGACTCATAAATATTTTTCTTTTTCCAACTAATATTAATATGACTGTGCAAAAGAATTTCCAGGTATGAATCCTATAAAAGTCTTTTTGGAAAAGTATGATACAGAGATTTTTATTTGTCTTATGCTAAAAATGTGACTCTTTTTACATCAGATCGTCAAGACCTTTCTTCTTAAAACAAAGTTGATTGTCTTTTCAGTCCTAAAGCGTCTCAGTCTTCACTTACTCTTCCCTTAAAATATTAAGTATATCCTTTTTTTTCTTAGACCAAAAACACACAACTTTTTATTAGACTCAATAATAACACAAGTGTAACCCCTCAATACCCTTAAACTTAAATTGAACATTGTCATCAATGTTCCCTAATCTACAGTGATTAGGTGTAAATCAGAATTTTCTTAGAACAATGCTTATTCGGATTTAGACGTACATAAAAGGGCTCACAACGCAACAACTATAAACAGACACAAAAACAAAAATCCTAAACTATATTGATTCAATAAAAATCCTAGGCTAAACTGACTCTAAGAAATTAATTAAAATCCTAGACTGACTTAACTAATTGACTGACACTGACACACAACAATTGACCTAAAATGGTGATTATGGTGTTTTGGGTGACTTGGGTGGCTCTATGTAGGGTTTAGCTCATCGTTCCCATCAACATTTAAGTTCTCACCACCATTGGTCAGACTCTCCTAACCATGAGTGCAACGCTTGGGATTTAATGAAAGTTCTAACGTTGAAATTGCTCTCACTTCACTAACCCACTGTCGTCCATAATGGATCGATGACGGACACGAGATTCACAACCTAGAGACTATATTCTAACCAAACGATTAGTCGAATAGCACCTCCAAACACTCATTATCACACACAAGGACAAACAAAAGACCAAACAAAAATCACACAATAAATGACCTAATTCTAAATTTCTTATCTCACTAATTGGACCCTAAAATCTAGACTGGCTCCAACTTTTCTTTCTAAAAATTTAAAGTCTCCGAAGAGAGTTTAACCACAAGCATGGCCAGGTAAGTTCCTAGGTAAGTGGGGAGCAAAGACGACATCTCGTCCCAACTTATCCTTAGATGTGCTCGACCTCATGCCTTGGTGACAGAACTAGCCTTAGACACCATTCTTGAAGATAAACTATTCACCGGTTACAAAAATTATTTTAGATTGAAAATGTTCGTATTGAGCATGACATACCCTAAAATCTAGCTAATAGTTCATAAATTGATTTTACTTGGGAAGTGCATGAACCATTTTTATTTACTAATATTTATTATTATTATTATTAGTATTTTTTTAATGCAGTCTTAAATCTAACAATTTAAGATTCAAAACAAATATGCAAACAATAATCAAACAATCTAAACTAATGCATGAAACTAACAACCTAAATATATGAGCAAAGTAAATATGCACATTTTTGTTTTTCTTTTTTATCCAAAATAAATGCAAACACCCTAAATAAAAATTCTATATGCATGCATGAAAAGATAAAACTTAAAGAAAATGAGTTTAGGCACTTACCTTGGCTTGTGAAACCTAATCTAGATGCAATTTTTCTTAAAGTTATAACTAGGGAAGAAATACAATATTTACAACCTAATTAAAATTTTAAATTAAGGCCATAAAATATAGATTCCATCAAATTAATGCAAGATTTAAGATTCCAAGTTTCCATTGAAATTTTATTCTTAGAGATCATATTTAAAAACTTTCCAAAGTTAGATGAGATTCTAAATTTAGAAAATTTCTAACTTTGGAAATTGTCTAAAATTAAACGTCTCCAAAATTAGTCCACTTTCCAAAAATAGATTTTTCTAAAAAATAGGACTTTCCAAAAATAGATCACTTTCTAAATATAGATTATTGTTAAATTAAGACATATCTCCAAGATTAGAAAAAAATTCTAAAAGAGGAAACTAATAATTAGGAAATTTCTAAAAATAGAAAAAATCCTTATTATAGCAGCTTCTAAATTTAACAACTTTCTAAAAAGAGATTAATTCCACATTTATTGATATTTTTAAAAATCTCTAATCTAAGAAAACTTTCCAAAAAATAGAAGTTTCTCAAAATTGCAATTTTTCCAAAATTACATAAATCTAATGGCACTCAATTTATTTTTTTGAATTTCCCCGGCAACGATGCCAAAAACTTATTTTCTATTTTTAAAATTTAAAATTTGAACAAGTGTAGTCGGTGAGCACACGCGGACATAGGATGTTATCCTACCCATTGCGGAATTCGCTTATAACAGCTCGGTCAATAGGTCGATAGACATTAGTCCATTTGAAGTTGTGTATGGTTACAAGCCTAGGAAGCCGATAGACCACATCCCCATGTCATTGTGACATAGGCCATCTGAGTCTGCAAAGTCATTTTCACAACACATACATGAATTGCATGCTGAAATTAAGAGAGATTAATCCGAGTAATGAAAAGTATAAATTTGCTGCAGATGCTCATCACAGGCTTAAAGAGTTTGATGTAGGTGATTATGTAATGGTCAAAATTAGGCCCGAACGGTTCCCACAAGGGACTGTAAAGAAGTTGCACGCTCGTAGTGCGGGACCTTTCAAAGTTTTGAGGCGAGTTGGGCCCAATGCATATAGCATAGACCTTCCACTTGATATGAGTATTAGTTCTACTTTCAATGTGGAGGACCTAGTTTCTTTTCAAGGCCCAACAACTACACAATCCAACACGACCTCACATCATCACCTTGACCCTTCTACTTGCCTACTTGACTCGCTCCATGACCCATGGCCTACACCCGCACAACCCTCTCAGTCTTTACCTCTTTGCCATCCTTACTACCCAAGAGAGGAGATTGAGTCCATCTTGGACGAGGAAGTGGTTTTCACCCATCCCGGGGGATACCAGAAGTATTTTGTAAAGTGGAGGAGCAGGCCCATCATAGATGCTACTTGGTTGACTGAGAGTGAGTTACAACGACTTGACTCGGATCTTCTGGAGAGATATCAGACTTCTATCTCGCCGGAGGTTCATTCCACTCATTCGGGAAGAGTTGACAGCTGCGACAGAGCAGGTTTCCGCGTATATCAGCGATGACGGAGGAGAGCCACTACTGTACCATCACTGTGGCTCGATGACAATCTGACTAGATGACGTCTGACGGTCTCACGTGCGTACATATGTCACTTTAAGACCCCACACTGGGAAGGCACACTTGTGGTTCGATTTGTCTCACGTGCGCGAAGTTAAACTTTGAAGACCCCATACTAGGAAGGCGCACGTGTGATTTGGTTTGCTTTCTTCTTATTTGAGAACTCGAGGCCGAGTTTTTCTTAGATTTTTTGGGGGGGGGGGGGGGGGAGTGGGCTGCAGCCCAACTAGGCCTTGGCCCAGTCTCAAGCCAGGCCTAGCCACAAAAGTGTTTTAAAAAGGGTCTTGTAACCCTAAAGAAGGGGTATTTTTCGAGGATTACAAAAAGGAAAAGAAAAGAAACGAAGGAAGAAGGGAAGCGGCCGTCGAATTGGTGAGAAGCCACGATGAGAAGCCAAGGAGAAGGGTGAGAAACCCTCCCCTTTACAGGTACTCTACTTCCTCTTCTCTATCTCTCTTCTCTTTTCCTTTCTTTTTTTCTTTTTCTCTTCTTCTTCTCCCTCCCTTTTCCTTCCCATCGTTGTCCGCCCCTTCCCAAACACCTTCCCAAGCCTTCGCTAGTCACCCCAGCCCCACCTGGGCTTTCGCAAGTCCTCCCTGGATTTCGCCTGAGCCTCAAAGCCCACACCTCTGCTTTTGCCCCTCTCCTAACCCCTTTCCTCTACTTCCGCCAGCCCTTATTGACCCTTTTTGGTTTTCACCAGTCATCCCCAGCCCTTCTGGGCTTTCGCCAGTGACCCTAAACCCATCCCTGAGTTTCTTCCCTCGTCCAAACCCCTTCCACTGCCTTTGCCTGCCCTCTAATCACCCCCTAGACCTTCCGTTTCCCCTAAACAACCTCTCTACGCTTGTTGAGGGCCCGTTTGGACCTTCCCTTTCACTAATACCCACCTTACAGTCCTTATAACTCCCATATAACCACTACATAGCCCTCTTTTATCCCAATTTGCTCCCCCAAAACCCCCTCTTATCCTAATCCCTCTGCCCAATATCCTTCTACCTAGCTGTCCCTATCTTGATGATAGGCCTATGCTACTTTAGAGCCTGATAAACCCGACATTTTGAAAGGTCCCATTGCGAATTGTAACTTTGGTCTGGACTATCATATACTTGCTTACATTTGATTCTGTGAACTGCTTGGGTGTTGACAAATAATTTGTATTCAGTAGTTGTTTTGTTAATTTATCTTAATTTCAGCCTCATTAGGATAGTTCACATTTACTTGTGGCAACATAATTTACATTAGTCATTTAGGGTTAGCTATTCCCCTTGTCCTGTATCAGGTTGGCCTGACGGTTAAGAAGCTCCCCTCATGAAGGGAGGTCTTGAGTTCATTTCACGCTCAACACCCCTTTGGGCCACTCCAAGTATTTTCTTACCCGGTGTGTGGGGGAGTGGGAGGCTTGTACATGCCCCAAGGACTAGTCGGGTTAAAATGTCCACTGTCTAAATAAGGTGAGACCCCTGGACACCTTGGTCAAAAAATAAAAAATAAAAAAACCCTACTTGCATTTGTAAACATTTTTTTATGATAACTTGTAAACATATTCATGCAAAGTGATGCAGATGCATATAAAGAAATCAAGACCTCACATTGCTCAAAAGCTGCAAAACTTTTAACTAACTAAAATTAGCTAATTTTAGAAAGCTATTGCACCCAAATTTGTGTTTGCGGTGGCTCAAGTCCATATATGATAGGTCTAAGACCTTATTTTTATATTTGGGCCACCAAATACCCAATTAGATGGTCCATATCATAGGAGTATTAGTTGCGAAAAGAGGAGCCAATATCAAAAGGAGTATTAGTTGACGATAGGCTTTGAATGTAGAAATAACGGTTGCATCATTACCAGTAAGAACAATTTCATCTACATATACTACCAAAATCATGACCACATCTTGACGATGATATATAAACACCGAGTGATCTATCTGGCATATAGAAAAACCATAAGGCAATACAACACTGCTGAATTTCTCAAACCAGGCCCTTGGAGATTGCTTGAAGCCATACAGAGCTTTACAGAGTCTGTAGACAGAATGAGACTCCCTCTGCTTGAGAAACGTAGGAGGAAGAAGCATATAGACTTCATCTTGTAAATCACCATGAAGGCAGGCATTCTTCACGTCTAGCTGATGAAGAGGCCAAGCATTGGTGGTGGCAATAGAAATCAGAATTCGAATAGATGTAATCTTAGCCACAAGAGAGAGTTTCTTGATAGTCCACCCCATAAGTTTGCGTGAATCCTTTAACAACCAACCGAGCCTTATAGCGAGCAATAGACCCATCTATATTATGTTTCAAGGCAAATATCCATTTGCATTCAGCTGGAGTCTTTCCTGGAGGAAGAACAATATCCCAAGTATGATTTGATTCGAGGGCCGCTAACTCTTCATCCATGGCGGCCTTCCAAGAGGGGTCTCGAAGAGCAGTGTCAACCCTCTTGGGAATCTTCACATTGTCCAGGGCGGTGAGGAAGCTGTAATAGGAAGGAGAAACATCATGATAGGAAACAAAATGAGCAAGTGGATGGAGAGTACAAGTACCTTTACCTTTCCGAAGGGCAATGGGAAGGTCAGACTCAACAACACTAGGCTGATCCAGACCAGGGGCAGATGTGATAGTGGCGTCTGCTGGGGGTGGATTCTGGTGTTGCTGGCGTCAATATACCAAAGTAGGCTTGGGAGTGCTAGCTGGAGTAGAGCACGGTGGAGTAGTATCTACGGGAAGGAGAGGTAAAACAAGAGAGGAGGATGGACTAGATGGATTAGAAAAATATGGGATTGTCTCAAAGAAGGTGACATCCATAGACACATAGGTTTTGCCAGTAGTAGGATCAAGACACTTGTAGCCTTTGTGAAAGGGTGAGTAACCCAAAAAAATGCAACGCACAGTACGAGGGAAAAGTTTATTGCTTGAGAACGAGTGAACAAAGCAGGCACATCCAAAAATATGTAATGGTAAAAGATGAATATGTTTATAGAGTGAGAGAAGTTGAACAGACGATTTGTCTGGCAACACACGGGATAGCATGCGGTTAATAAGGTAAAAAGATATTAGGACTGCCTCAGGCCAGTATGACTGAGGAACATGCATGGTAAAGAGGAGAGATCAAGTGACCTCAAGAAGGTGTTTGTTTTTTATTTCTGCTACACCATTCTGTTTTCTGTGGAGGGGGGCAGAAGGATAGGACAATTGTGATTCGACACCATGCTCATGCAAAAAATTAAGAAAGGAATGAGACAAATATTCCTCCGTTATCACTTCGCAGAGTTTTAATTTTCAAATCAAAGTGAGTGGCAATCCAATTATAAAATGTGCGAAAATGATCAAACACTTCAGACTTTTGTTTCATGAGATAAATTAATGTCATTCGTGAAAAATCATCAATAAAAGAAACAAAATATCGAAAACCAATGCGAAAGAGAGGGTGATTGCCAAATATCATAATGAATAACATAAAATAACGAAGATGCACTTTTATTCATAGAGGAAGGAAAACAAGTTTTAATATGTTTGCCATATTGGTAATGTTCACATTCAAAATGCTTAAATGATAAAGAAGGAATAAGCTTCCGTAAAACAGAGTCATAGGGATGGCCAAGACGGCACTGCCACAGCCACATCAGACGAGGAGGAGGTCAAGCAGGCTTCAGAAGCGCCAACCGGATGATCAAACAGATATAATCCTCCAACTTCACGTTTACCACCAATCACCTGCCTTGTGGTCAGATCCTGAAGACACAATGAGAGGGAAAAAGATGGTTGAACAATTAAACTGTTTATTGAACGCACTAACAGAGAGCAAATTACGAGATACATGAGGGACATGTAGCACAGATGGAACGTGCATGGTGGAAGAAAGGGAATGATCCATTTTCCAGCAATGGTAGTAGTAGAGGAACCATTAGCTAATCGGACATTACCATAGGAAACAGGAGCAATGGACGCGAAAAAAGTGGACATAACCAGCCATGTGATCAGTGGCACCAGAATCGATAATCCACGAATGAGAGGAGGCATGATTGGCAATGGGTCCAGTACCTGAAGTATAGGAGACAACATTGGAGACCTCCTGGTGTTGAAGACAATCCAGTCGTTGTAATAGTATGTTAAAGTCCTGACGAGTCATGGGAGCACCATCACTAACCTCATCAGAGGAGGAAGTGCCAGGAGTGGCAGCGAAGACATTAGTTTGCTTTGGACACCCATGTAGTTTGTAGCAGGAATCCACATAATAGTTTGTCATCTTACAATAAGTGCAGAATCGAGACCCCTTCTTCCGAGGACCTTTGCTAGGAGGACCAGGAGTCCCCCGTGTTGGAGAAGGCATTGGAGGATGAGAGGTCACTAAGGCAGAGCATTCAGCAAGTACAAGAGTCATGACCAAGCGTCGCCAATCATCACGGAGTAAAGCAGAGTAGACCTCTTCCAGAGAAGGAAGAGGGCGTTGTCCCAGCAACTGGGCCCGAATAGGTTCAAACTCATGGTTGAGGCCAGCCAATAACTCAAAAACCCGCCGGCGAGAAAGGAGTTGCTGATAGAGAACGACATCATCCGGTAACGCAAACGTAACAACTTCAAGTTGATCCAACTCGAGCCAACATGTCCGCATCTTGGAATAGTATTGAATCAGTGAAATCTCCCCCTGTCGGAGGTGAGAAGTAGTCAGATATAACTCACAGAGGCAAGCAGAATTATCACTATCGGAATACAAAGTCTTAATGGTATCCCATACATCTTTGGCCATGGGAAGTGTATATACGGTCTCAACGAACATGATCCTCCATGGAGTGAAGTAGCCAGGACGCACCAAGGAATTGTTGGCTTTCCAGGTGCGATAGGAGGAGTCCGTCTTGGTGGGTTCAGGAGTAGTACCATTAATATAATCAGACAACTGTTTGGCATTAGGAAACATTTTCACTGAATGAGACCATTGAAAGTAATTTTTCTCATTTAATAAGACGGTGGTGATCTTCCCAATATGTGTGGGTCCATAGGAAGCCATATCAGGGAGGGAGGCAACATTAGATCGCGTAGACACAACCTTAGGTTGTTCTGCAGAGGAGGCCATGATCCCGAATGAGAAAGCTCACAAGCTGTTGAGAATAAGGATGATACAACTGGCCTGGATGACAAAACTTCTCTGAAGTAGGGCCCACCGACGATAGGAAAGGAGAAGTGTTGTCCGATGAGGTCAGTGGGGAGGGGCGAACACAACCTTGTGCAATTCAGGCAAACTGAAGCCTAAAACCAGCAGATCATGGCAAAAACCGGTACACAGGTGGTGCAAGCTATGAAAGGAAGGTCGTAAACAGGTCACACCATTGATGATAGATGAGACAGACCAACCCAAAGAAGGAACAAGGAAGGGGAGACTCCAAGTGAGGTGATTGGAAGGAGATCCAATCCCAAAAGCAGCAAATCCAGACCAAAATGCTCAAAAACATTGGAGCTGGGCGGCACAGGCAGCAACAGAGAAAACAACAATAAGGCGGGTCCCACTGTGGATAGGGAGTGGGCCACCAGGTGCGATAAAGACTAGGCTAAGGGGTGATGCAGAGGGTGAGCAACGACAAGGTAAAGGTGCACTTCCTATGTAGATCCAGCCGAAGAAGTCGAAGCTGGCAAAAATTTGGGCAGAAGTGTGCTTGTTGCGAAAGAGGAGAACTGGGCCACACAAGGTATCGAAATCCAAGGACAACCTTGGGTGTAGAAAGAGGACCCTAGGGCAAAGTGAGGGGTGATGATCCTTGTTGCAAAAAGGGTAAGATCTACGCAAATCTTAATAGGAAAATCTGACAAGTTGGTAGAAGGCCAGGAATGTTGTTGTTTGAAAGAAAACAGCAAGGGTCGACCCTGCACGAAAGCAAGGGAAAATCCACCAGAAAAAAAATCCACCGGAAAGTAGATCAACGGTGAAAAGAAAAAAACAATACGTCAAGAAAGCATCCAGAAATTCAATCTGTCTGATACCATGTTGAATAATAAACTGAAAAATAAGATAATCAGAAGAAGAGATGAAGAAGAATTCTTTTCTTTTTTGTATTCCATTAAGTATATTAAACTGTAGTGTTGTACATGTATAAATAGCTATGAAGCACGGATACTTCGAAATCCTTCCGAGTATCTGTGTCGGGTGCGTGTCCGACACAGATACGGCTGGATACGGCTCGGATACGTGTAATTAATTAAAATATTTTTTAAATATGGATACGCCACCAATACGCCCGATACGTCACCGATACTAGTAGGTGTGCGAGGATACGGCACACTACACGGCGGGACACGCCCCGACACACGACATAGATTTATATAATATAAAAAAAAAAAAATCTACGCAATCAATATAGCTTTAATTGATAAATCTTGGAAAAACAGTGATTTAAATTACTCAAATTTTAGCATCTAAAATCACGTGTCCGAGGTTATAAAATGGAGTTCATATTTTACTTTTTTACTTTTATTACCATTATCTATATATTTTAAAAAAATACTCTTTTTAAAATTTTGATAAATAGTTTTTCTAAATATGGAAGTTTTAATTTTTTTTTCTAAATAATTTTATTTATTATATAAAAATATATAATTATCTTAAATTTATTTTTTATTATATGCATAATCCATGACTTCCTAAGCCCACCAATTTAAATTGCAAAACAGGATTATATTATGCAAATATTTTTAATTATTTAATTTCTTTATAACTTAGTTGTCCAAGTCTCTTAGAGCATCTAGTTGTTTTTTTTTTTTTTTTGAGCGGTAACAGAAAAATTTCATTAAAAGAGAGGAGTACAAAGAGAAAAAACAAACACAAAGGCCTACAAGCATTAGACCTAAACAAGAAGAAGAAGAAACAAACAAGAAGAAGTAACCAAAGAAATCAAATAAAAAAGATGCCTTCCACAAGATTGTCAACTCCCAATTTGGCAAAAAAATCTGCCATGCCATTAGCCGAGCGTCCGACTTTGGAGAATGAAACTTTCAATCCTTTGACCAAATCCCTCACCTCCTGAACCACCTTGGCCAATCTCCATGGTGGACGCCTCAACCCCATTGCCCATTTGAGTGCATTTGTCGAATCCCCTTCAATGATTAAATTAACATGCCTGTGGTTCCTCCAGATGACTAAAGCTCTCCTAATACTAAGGATTTCTGCCTCGTTAGACTCCTTAACTCCCACTTACTCATTAAACATTATGGAAGTCTTGCCCCTGTAATCTCTAAGAACTCCTCCAATCCCAGCTGGACCCAGCTTCCCCCTTGAAGCTCCGTCAACATTAATTTCATGGTACCCTGTTGTGGTGGACCCACTTCTCCTTCTGCTTTACCTTTTTATTTTGAAAACTCATACAACCATCCCAACAAGGTACGACAACTGAGTAATCTTCCGAGAATGTCCAAATCACTTTATCAACACACATTGAGCAACTCTGATTTAATTACTATTTGATAATTATATTGTTATAAATTGAAATTGGAAACATAAGTATGTATATACTGATAATTTATATTTTTATTTATGTAGATTAGTGAAAAATGAAAATAATTAATTTTAATAAATTTATGTTTATCTTATTATTTTATTTTATGTTTTTTTTTTTAAATAGAACAACAAAATAGCTGAAATGTTAAAATATCCCATTATAGAGACAAAATCAGACTCAAAATGGTAATATTAGAAGTCTTCTTTACCATGAAGATAACATAACTGAATAAAATTATTCATTTTTAATTAAAAAATATTTTAAAAATATAGTACCACAATAATAAAACAGTTGGGTCTCAAAATGGATTGTTACTTAAATTACTTAAAATATTTTAAACTTTTCATCAATAATTGGCATAAATAATAATTTTAAATGCTCTTATCTCGTGCCCACAATTAATTATTTTTAACTTTTCTTCATAGTAGAATTCGGCGTATCCCGCCGCACCTGTATCCTTGTTTTTCAAAATTTGTTGTATTCCCGTATCGGATACGTGTCGTATCTGATATGCGCACCCGTGTCGTTGCTTCTTAGATAAATAGCAAAAAGTGAGCTAATCATGTACACAGAAAAGGAAAAATAATAATATAAAATCTAATTACAGGCTATTAGACAACTAATCTAGTTGGCTCTGCAATATACATTGAACTTGGACAATTTCTGTCCCGAAATGGGTTGGGGGACCCACAACACAAGAATGGTACCTGAATTGGGTCGGGTCCCACAACACATAGTAGTGCTTTTACTTTTTCGGATGTACCATAAGTGATAGATTCTCTTTTCATTATGTTTTTTCTTTTATTTGTGTCTAATCCTTCTTGACCCTCTTTTTCTTGACGTATTTGTACATTTTCCTTCTATGAATGAAATCTCATTGTTACTGCTCAAAAAAAATAGTGGTGCCAATTCTAAGTGGTCCCAAAAATGTTGTGGACCAAGTACAATAGGCTTTTGGGATTATTTGGTGTCCTCAAGGATGCCATCCTCGTCGCTGGGATCATCCACGTCACTGTTATGGATCATTGACACCGGAGAGACCATATCATGTTATAGGGTTCTTTGAACTCGATTGTTCAATGTTGTATGCTACCCAATGCACTACCAACATGGCTGCGTTTGGATTGGGGGTAAGAGGGGGTAACCCCCCGTTACCCCTTGTTACCCTCGTTACCAAACGAGGGGGTGAGGGTAAAAATTCAAAATTTTACCCCTCTCATCACCATTTTGAATACCCCCATGGGGCTTGGGGCATTCACTCTTGAATTCCCCTCCTTACCCTCCCTTTTGCTATTTCATAAGATTTTTTTTTTTTACATTTTTATTTTTTTTAGTGAGTACTTGGCTTTTTTTTTTTTAAAAGAACCTATTATTTCTATTTGATAAATTTCATATCACCAAACAACAAATTATATTTTTTTATGAAGAGATATGTAGAATTTTTTTATTCATTTATTGAAATTTAAAATAATAATAGTGTTTTTATTTTTTTTTTTTATTTTTTAAGGAAACCTTGCCTCTATTTACCCCGTTCCTTCTTCTATTTTTCAATTATATATTATATAGTTGAAAAATTAATAGATTTCAAATAATTAGCAATTTATTTTTTATATTATATAGATTTTCAACATGATGTATTTGGATGAGGGGTAAATTTTTAAAGGGGTTACCCCAGTCTACCCTTGAGTAGGGGTAATTGTAAGTGGGGGTAACTTGACATATTAACAATTTTAGAATAATTAATAATTTTATTTAATCCATATAATATACAAATAAAAATAAAATTTTTGAAACGTATTTGTCAAAATGTCCTATTTTTAAGAGGTGATGCTGTCGAAATTTCGATAGGGTCTAAAAAATCTGAAAGAGTTTGAGGTTTATGGTAATCTCTTTTAGGGTAATTAACAATTTATTCTGTTAGAAGCTTATTTTAAAAATGTGTCAACATTTTCAATGTGATGCATTTGGGTGAAGGATAAATTTTTACAGGGCTACCCTTGAGTAGGGGTAACTGTAAGTAGGGGTAAACTGACATATTAACAATTTTATGAGAATTAATAATTTTATTAAATCTATATAATATAAAAATAAAAATTAAATTTTCTGAAACATATTTGTCAAAATATTCTATTTTTAAGGGGTAATGCTGTTGAAATTTCGACAGAGTCTCGAATCTTCGAAAGAGTTTGAAGTTCATAGTAATCTCTTTCAGGGTAATTAACAATTTATTTTGTTAGAAGTTTATTTTAAAAATGTGTCAAACATTTTCAACATGATGCATTTTGGCGAGGGGTAATTTTTTACAGGGGTTACCCTTAAATAGGAGTAACTGTAAGCAGGAGTAACCTAACTTATTAACAATTTTATGAGAATTAATAATTTTTATTAAATCTATATAATATAAAAAAAAAAAAATTTATTAAACATATTTATCAAAATGTCCTATTTTTAAGAAGTTCAGCCCGTGACAATTTTTAATATTAATTTTATATTTGTTGTGATTTATTAAACTATTATAATAGTTTATTATATTATATATTTCATGTTACCAATAAACAAATTATATTTTTTTATGAAGAGAGATGTTGATTTTTTTTAATTCATTTATTGAGATTTAAAATAATAATATCTATTTTTTTTCTTTATTTATTTTTTTACTGTTAGAATGCAAGTGTTCATTTTAAATTATAGTTATAAAAAAGAATCTATAAAAATTAGAAATATTAGATTTACTTAATGAATATTATTTAATAATTATATTTTATAAAATTTCTCATAAAATTGTTAAAATATCTGGTTACCTCTGCTAGTAGGTACCAAAAAAGATTTTTTACCCTTAGGGTAAGTTCTTACTTTACCGCTGCAATTACCAAACAAGATAAGGGTAACCCCTTTTCAAAGGTGTCCCCTACTCAGGGGTAACCCCTATAAAAATTACCCCCCATCCAAACGCAGCCCATGTTTTCTAAACAAAAACTCTACCGAGACACTCTAACAAGACTTGCCATCAAATGGATCTTGGAGCCGGCATAGTTGTGTGTGATGTAAAGAGGACTATATGAATAGGTTGTGTATAAGGTTTTGTTTCCATTCGATCATCCTATTTCTTGATTTTAAACTTTTAAAATCAATGGTCTATAGTGATTGAAATTTGAAGGCCAAGATTATATGGCTTGGATTAACAATTGAGAGAGAAACTTTCTATACTTCATATCCATGTCTCAAATGAACTTAGTCATGTGCGATCCATGATCCATTTGATGGGTTGTCTTGTTCGAGAGACTCGCTAGCCTCTTGATTAGATCTATTGATCTCTTGCTTCACGTAATTGTTCCTGCACATACGAATGAAATTGTTCTTTCTTTCATCATGTGTTCTTGTGGAAACAGTTATTAACACCGAAGTTATTACCAAAGCTGCTTAGATTAATAGGATTTAAACATGTGTAATGAATGACTTGATGTTTTTAGCACTGTATCTGCATTGTTTTTGATGGATACTGGTGATTTTCATAATGAATTGACTTTAAAAGGTGTTTTCTACATACGGTTGTTTCCTTCTATTGCAGTTTATGCATTTTGCAGGTTCCTTTTAAATTATAATTAACTAGGTCATTGATTGTCCATTTCTGAAGTTTTTTTTGTTCTTCTTGCCTCAGAATATCTTGTCTTCATACAAAAATGAGTGAATGCATCTTCATTTGGAAAACCATTTCATTAAAGAAATGTATTTTGTTGGGCTTTGAGATGAGTCTCATCCAGGATCATTTTTCTATTTTGCAAGATATGATCCCTTTCAGTTCCAGTTTGAGTATTTTGTTATTTTGTTGCAATAACATATTGAATCAATTGTTTTCCAGAGAATGCACTGTGTGGATGTATCCTCTTTCTTCAATTTATAGTTTTACCATTAAAAATTTCTTAAATACATTGCAAATTTTTATGTCAGTTACTGCAGTCCATATTAATAATTATTGTGTATTTACAAATGATCTAGGGAAAATTATTTGGCAAGAAAGCCAGAGAAGCAGATGAAAGATCTGCTCAAGAGATCCTTAAAACCAGGTTTGTGCATGCTGGATTCTTTCTTAATTATCCCAAAAAAATGTAGAAGAAGAAAAAGAAGTTGGATTGTTTATCTTTTGCCTTTTTTATTACATATCAGAAATAAAAGCAGAGCACTTTTCTTCTAAATTGAATTTTTTGTTAGAAATGAGTGTGTTCAAAATGTGCTGAATCTTGATCTACATGAGTTCCACCCCGAAGGAGGCATTGAATGTTCTGAAGTTTCATCTCCAGTCATTGGCAAATATCCCATGTAAGTAGTATTTATCCTTTGACTAGTATTTTGTAAGTTCATTAATATCAACTGACATGGAAGGCCTTCTTCCACCAGCTTTTCAGTTCCTCAGGCTTGTTTTAGAGACTAATGGTGAGGACATTACTAAGGGGGCTCGAAAACGATTGGTAAGATTCTTAGTGGTCATATTGCATGTTTATGCAAATATATTCACTTGCCTAACTGTAACGCAAGGTTCTATTAAATACAACAGTGTGGGCCCCATCAGGAAAGGTGGGGGGGAGGGGGGGGGGGGAGGATGGAGTACAGGTGGAAAGTTCTGTAGACGAGCCAAAATAAGTTTTTTTGGATGATTAACCATGGATTTGCAGGCCCCAAAAATCAATGCTGAAAGGGTATGGAAAAACAAGAGGTTTCCGTCCAAGTTGTGCATAGCATCCAATCCATGGAACTGGGGAGGATGAGTGTATGGGAAGGGGCACTTACAAGATGCATTCTACAATATTTTGTGAACCACAAATGACAAGAGGATATTGTTGCAATTTATATTTGTATAGTGCATGCATTTGTTTTATCATTTCAAGTTTATAACTTTATATACATATCACATTTATCTTATATTAGAAGTTGCCCGATTTTTTTACTTTTGTGACTTTTATTTGGTATGAGATGCTAGTGACAATAATTAGATGGGACAAAGACTTTGATGATTATGCTAATGACAGGAATGACGTTATCCAGAAAAATTTTAAATTATGCAAACTACCATAGAAATCGAGGGTCTGAATTTTGTCCATTTAAATTGAACCTCAACAAATCATAAAATAATTTAAAAAAATGGAAAAAACATATAACTATACACTTTTGTTTCCTTTGGTGTGTTTTGTTGGCATTTTGGTACTTCACCAATGATTTGCTAACTTTTATATTTTTATCATTTGAATATAAGTATTTGAAAATATGACATGTTTTTAGGGGTTCCCTTCCATGCAAATGAAATGAGTTTAGTTTAGCAATATAAAAAATTCATGTCAAATTTAATTGTTTAGCAGCTTGATCTAACAATATGAAATGAACTATTGGTTGGCAAAATAAATACTTTTAAATCATCTGTAAAATAAAGGCCATTATACCAACAGATATATTGATTACGTAAGAGTGAGACTTAGCCCCTAAAATCATCATAAGATTTTTTACATGTTTTGACCATCTCAAGATTCCTCCATCTTAATGAGTCCTATATAAAATCACATTTAAAAAAAATTACAAAATAGATGTAAGAAGCCTTGTACAAGTTCATTTTTAGTTATCTAACATGGGTCTGACAAAAAAAGATCTTAGTGAGTTTTATTTTGAGATGAGAAATCTTAGCTCACATGGCTATGAGATACCAAGTCCAACCCAAATTGCGCTTAAAAAAACTATTTAAAGATAGAAATTAATGAAAAACTTATAATTATTTATATTGGAACATTTCATTGGTGTTTTGGTACAATATGTTATTCTTCATTCATTTGTATCATTTGGAAAAAGATGCTTAAAAATATGTTCTAAGAAGATCATGACAGGACACTATCATGAAACAACAGTTTGAAGGGACATAATCATGAAATAACAGTTTGATCTGGGTAAAAAAAACTTAGAGATGAGAGAACCGGAGAGAGAGAGAGCAAGAGCTTTAGCATCTGAGACAGAGAAAGGACTAACGAGAGAAAGCACTTACCGGAGCTCCGACGGCCACTGTGGGAACCAGGAGGGAAGAAGGGAGACAGCGGACGAAGAGGGGTGGCAGCAACCAACGGGAAAGAGATACTGATGCAACAGGGAGACTTCTTCAATCACTTTGTTTGTGGGAATCTACCGGAGTCTATTTCCATCAACATGCTCCTTGGAATCTTCAATCGATGGGGCACAATGTAGGATATCTTCGTCCTGAAGAAGAAGGATGCAACAGGTCGCATTTTCGTATTTGTAAGGATGAATAATGGCACCTCAGCGGAGAAAGACATCCGAGAATTGAATGGCCACTTTCTGGAGGGACGATGACTGCAGGTGAACCCATCCTTATTCAAAAGAGGCGGAAACTCAAGGCGAGTTGCTCCATCAAGCACAAAACCACCGGCTCCTGCGGTACTGGCTAAGGCCAATCGTCCGAACAGTGAAGACACCAATCCCACTAGACCTAACTCTATTTTGGGAGGACAGAGGTGGGCAGAGTTGGTAGCCAACTCAGGGATGGATCATCCAAGACAAGGACTTCTGATGATTCCAATAGGACTCACTCAGCATTGGAGGTTCCAGATATTGCCTTGATGATTCCACCCCCAACAAGAAGAGAAGCTCAGAGACTGGTTCTCCAAGGCGATTGTCGTTGCTTCGATTGATCACTTATCCATAGCGGATATTTCAAATCTTCTGTCCCAACAAAGCTTTTCAAACCATTCAATCATCCAAATAGGGGATACTTACTTCCTAGTGGGTCTAAAGTCAGAGGAAGAAGCATCAGCCTTGTTGGTAGCAGAAACGTAACTGGGGCAGCTTAGAATCATTGGACAGTGGTCCTGATGTAGGACCTATGCCTAGTCATACGTGGTTCCACTCCCAAATTTTCTTAGTTGTTATTTATTTTTACTAGTCGGTTGTAAACCTTGTCCAACTGGGACTTTCAGTCGGTGTCCTTAATGAGTCCAAGAGTCGTTTTCCTTGTAGTTTCGTGTCCTAGTTTACAAGGATACTGTAGTCGGTGTCACAGTAGAGTCAGGAAACCACAGTCGTAGTTTAGGATTTTCTCATATATATGCATAGTTGTAAACATACCTCTTTCAATATTATTGAATCAGATTTGAAATCAAACTATTTCTATTATCTTTCTGTTTGCTATCTCTGCCATTGTTGCAGGCTTCAACCTTAATGGCCAGTTCCAGCCCTCCACATCGTCGGATCTTGGGCTTAATCCCAGGAGAAGTCACCGTCACCAGCTGCTTGGGCTTTGTCCCAAGTCACTTCCGCCCTCCTCTCTCTGTTTCTCAGCCAACAGCCTCTGCAAGTCTTCTGCCTTAATGGCCAGTTCGTCGCCACGGCCTGTCATTAACTGCCAGACCTGCAACTTGATTCGTGTTCTGCACCTCTTCTTCTTCCTTCTGCCTCCGCTGCCAGAAACCCTCTTCTCGCTGAACCCCAGGTACTTTCGATTTCATCTTCTTCCTTGCGAATTCTTTCATCTTCCCTCTTTTTCCCTTTCGTCCCTCTCTGTTGCCTCCTCTATCTTCTCTCTTCTTCTTTTCTATCTCTCTCACTTATTCACCGTGCCTTTACCCTAAAATCCTTAAACCGAAGTGGCCTTTACTTCTGCCCAGTTCTTTTCCTTTAACTCAGTTCAGCCTTGACTCAGTAAGCCTAGTTTAGCTCAAGCTAACTAAGTCCCTAATCCCGCACCGCTTCCGCTACACCAAGTTCCCTGACCTCTTCCGGCACACCAGAAGACTTTGGGGGCGGTGTTGGGGCTATCCTTTGAAAGGATGGACAAAGGACGTGATGGGAGCCTTTGTAGGTAGAATCGAAAGGGTCCTAGAAGTGGATTGAAGGAATATCAGTAGAGTTGATTATTCAACTCTCAACCTCTTGCTTGAAATTGGGGTTGCTGATCGGCTTCCTAAAATTGTGAGGCTTAATCTCAACGGAAAATCATATCAGATCTTTGTATCGGAGTCGGCGGAACCTCCGGTGCCCAAATCCCAGCCAGATTCCCAACTGGAGCCCCCATCAGAGCAATTCTCCTTTCTGCCGATGCAATCGGTGAGGATTTCTCAACATTGAAGCCAAAACGATTCCCGAGAAAAGCAAGGACACGTGTCCAACATGCATCCGCAACAGTGATCGAGAAGGCTGCATCGTTCAACGGCGTGGCAGGTAGGCGGAAGCGGAAGACTAATGGGAGAAGACTTCAGCAAGGAGATGAATCGTCCAGCCAATGGGACTCTCGCATTCAAAAACTTAGGGATAATGAGAAGAGAGTCGCACGCCTCGAGCATGTGTTGACTGGAGCCCTCTTGTCAGGCAATGGCCCATCGCAACCTGTAAGCCATACTTATTTCTCCTTTACATACTGATCTCTATTGCAGTACAGGAGAAGATTCAATTCGCCTCTCTGTCATTGCTGTAACGACAAAGGAAAATTCAGAGGGTGGGGAGCGGAAAAGAAAAGTGGAGAACCTGCTCGAGAACGAAAATGGAGAATCAGTCCACCGTCTTCTTCAGGTAGCAAAAGGAAAAAAAAACGAAGAAAAAAGAAGATGAAATCCTGAAAAAAAAAAAAAATAGAAGACAACAATCTGTAGGAGCTAAGAAAAGGGTTATTTAGAGACGGATGGACTGGAGATTCTCATAATTGGTTGTGCCTTGGGATTCAATTTCGAAATGCTCCCCAGGCTCAGTACCAACTCAAGGTGCTTGAGCCTTGAAGCATGGACCATCTTTTTCCATTTTACCCGTCCTTCTCGGCAAAACAGGGGCTTTATCATGTCTTTGGGCAGAAATTCCTTCCTCAAACTTCAAAGGAATCCAGGTTTCAAAGTCTACAGCAAAAGATCAAGAAGAGCAGGGAAGAACAAAGGGGACAGACATGTTACTCAATGATCATCATCGCATGGAATGTGAGAGGACTTGGTCTCCGGGAGAAACGAGGAGCAATTCTTCGGATCATAAAAAAAAATAGGATCAATGTGTTGCTTCTCCAAGAAACAAAAAGAGAAGAGTTTTCTCCCTCAATTATTAGGGGGTATGGTGTTCAGGAGGTTGGCTGGTTTAGCAAGCCACCAGAGGGGTTGTCGGGGGATTTTCTTGCTATTTGGAATCCCTCTGTCTTTAAGGTTTCCTCAAGATGATGCGATAGCAGATCTATTTCAGTCAAAGGGATGCTGGTTAGTGAGGGTAGGGAAGTATACCTTACTAATGTATATGGTCCCAATGTGGATGGGATCAAGACAATTTTTTGTTCCAGTTGGACATGATACACAGCTGGAGTCCCACTGTATAGTGCTTGGGTGAAGACTTCAACATCATCATATTTCTATCGGAAAGGAAAGGGGGGCATAGTTACATTCGAAGTATGGAGGACTTCACCAACTTCATTGTTAGAAAAGAGTTGGCCGACCTTCCGTTCCTTGGGGACAGATTTACGTGGAGTAGTGGGCAAGCCAGGGGTTCAATGAGCAAACTTGATAGGTTTCTCACTTGTTCAGATTGGGACCTCCTCTTTCCCAATGTAAGCTAGGTGAAATTGTTTAGCCCCATTTCGGATCATTGCTCGGTATTGCTTGACACAGAGGAGATAGATTGGGGCCCAAGCCATTTCGGTTCAATAATATTTGATTGGAGGACTTGAAACTTTTGGGGCTTGTGAAGGAATGGTGGGAAAGCTTTGAGATTCAAGGATGGGGTGGTTATGTTCTCTCTAAGAAGCTCATCCTCCTTAAATAAAAAACTAAGGAATGGGTAAAATCTGAAGGGGGACATGTGAAGGAAAGAAAGGAAGCAACCATTAGAGAGTTGGAATGACGGAATAGATTAGAAGAGGAAATGGACCTTGAGGAGGAGGAACTTGAAGCTAAGAGGAACAGTAAGGCCCTTGTTTGGGAGTGCTTAAGAATGGAAGAAGTGGAGTGGTGACAAAGATCGAGAATGTTATGGTTGAAAGATGGGGATAAAAATTCAAAGTTCTTCCATAGATGTGCCAATGCTCGGAAAGCCACAAACACGATCAGACCAATTGTTGTGGATGGCAGACGAGCAGGAGATAAGGATGATATTAAAAAGGTAGTCAGAGATCACTTTGCGGCCATCTTCCAGTCCATTCCTGGAGCATTCGCTTCCACCACTTTCTCATTCCGCCCCCTCTCCTGCCCCCCTCCCAGTGGTGACCCCTCGTTGGTCTCGGACTCGGGTACTCTCTTACCTTTCTCCTTTTATTTTTATTTAAACCCTTTCTTGCATTAACCACATGGCTTGTTTGCCAGATCACAAACTCCAAGGTTCAGGATACCACATCCATACCAGGAAACACTTCGTCATCAGGTGTATTCTCATCAGTTTTCAACATCAAGAGTTATAGACGTTTCTCTTTGGATGGCTTGGGACTTCTTGCGGCAGGTCCATCTTTTTCACGGGTCTTCACTACTACGATGGAGCAGACCACGGTGATATTCATATTTTCTTAGGCTTCCACATCCTCTTATTGGGCTCTCTAGGATTTCCCCGAGTTGGAGCTCGAGAACCATCACCTGCGGATTGTCTTTGATTTCTAGCATCCTAGTGTCGCATTACTAACTCACCTTCAGTCGACTCATCATCTCTTCACTGCGGTAGTTGGGGCATCACTCTTCTTCAGCTTAGACAGAGTGCTTTCGATCCTCAGCTACTCTTCCCCCTTTTACTATTGTCACTCTTCATTGGGTCTATTCTTTTCCCCCGCTCCATGTGTTTGCATTTGCCCATCATGCCCTTGCCCGGGTTACCAGTTGTACAGACATCTAGTGGCTTTAGATCCCCTTTTAATGAGCTTTTCACCGCTTCTTTGTCTCTTTCTCGACCCACCAAACCAACGTTAGATGGGGTGCAATATAGGAGGATTGGTAGAGAGAATTCGAATTGGTTGGAAATAGAGTTTTCGGCAGAAGAGATCAATGGTGCTTTGGATGGTCTGGAGGGGGACAAAGCCCCAAGGTCCAGACGGGTTCAACTTCTTTTTTCAAGTCCTATCGGGAGCTTGTACGACTAGATGTTTATTGGGTCTTCAGGGAATTTCACCGCAATGGGATCATTAATAAGAATTTGAAGAACTTCATAACCCTCATCCCTAAAAGAGAGGGTCCGGCAGATCTCTCTCATTATCTCGAAGAAGATCCTAGTTGTCCTCTCTGTGGGTTAGGGGAAGAAACCATAGATCACCTTTTTGTCACTTATCCTGTTGCCGAGCACCTTTGGTGCAATTTTTGCAACTTTATGGGAATCTCTTGGGTTGGTGCAAACACCTGGATAGATACTTTGGGTTCATGGTTTTTTCCTTACCCTAACTCTAGATGGAGGATGGCTTGGCTTACAATTCCGGCCACCATCTCATAGACTATTTAGAAAGAAATAAATTCAAGAATCTTCGAAGGAAAGTCCACTAAGATGAGTGAAATTGTTCCAAAAAGCCAATTGAGACTCTGCGCTTGGCTCCTTCAAAATTAGGAGTTCAAGGACTTCAGGGCCATAGATCTTTTATCTTCATGGGAGGGTAGATATAGGAGACCCAAAGATTTGGCGGAGTGGTTCCCTTCGCAAAAGGGAGTCATGAAATTCAATGTGGACGGGCCGGCAAGGGAAAACCGGGGCTGGTTGGTATAGGTGGTGTCCTTAGAGATCACAGGGGTCAAACATCTGTGGTTTTCACAAAATCAATAGGGACTAGAGACTCTAATGACGCCGAGCTTTTTAGTATTAGAAGAGCTTTGACCGTATGGGTAGGTTTAGGTGGTGGAAAATTAGTCATTGAGGGAGATTCGTCAAATGCCATTAAATGGGCAAAAGGCTTGAAGTGTCCCCCCTAGAGACTGATTACGATGGTTTGGGAGATCAAGGCACTTGTTAGGGGACTTGAAGTATCCTTCGTTCATGTTAGGCATCAACAAATGGGGTTGCGGACTACTTCACCAAGAACGGCGTAGAGGGAACTGTGTTTGGCGTCTTTCACATCTAAAGATGGGAGTTCATCTGCTTGCACAGATTGGGCTTGTTGTTTCATTTGGAGCTTTCATTATTTTAGTTTATCTTTTGTTGTCTGTTGTTTTTTCTTTCGTGATTGGGTCTCTATACCTTTTAGACCCCCCATTTTCTTTCTTGTACCTATTCTTACTTGTTATTAATATTATCTTCTTTGTTACCACTCAAAAAAAAAATATTTTATCGGCCAATTAGTCTTTTGGGGAGCGTGTATTAACTTTTAGCTAAGGTATTGGCCGAAAGGTTGAAAACAGTTTTACCGGTGATCATTGGATAGTCTCAGGGAGCGTTTGTGGAGGAGAGACAGATCTTAGATGGGTTCTAATCACAAATGAAATGGTTCACCTTAGACAAAAAGATAAAAATTCGGGCATCCTATTCAGAATTGATATGGAGAAGTTGTATGTATGATTTCATGGACTGGTCCTTTGTTGAATACCGTTTTGAAATGATGGGTTTTGGGTGTTTATAGCGCAGTTGGATGAAGGCCTGCATCGAGGATATTACATATTCCATTTTGGTTAATGGTTCCACCACCCCATCAATTCAGGCCAATAGGGGTCTTAGACAGGGAGATCCCTTATCTCCCTTCATCTTCACTCTGGTGGGAGAAAGTTTGAACAAACTAGTGGAAAAAGCAAGAGAGTTGGGAATGGTCAGGGGCTTCAAGTCTGTGCCAAATGGGCCAATCATAACCCATCTACAGTTTGCGGACGATACGTTGTTCTTCTGTGAACCTACAGGACAAGAGATCCAGGACTACAAGGCGATTCTTAGGTGTTTTGAGTTGGCATCGGGCCTTAGAATCAATCTTAGTAAGACTACCATCATTGGGATATATATATTAACGAGGCACGCCTTAAGGAAATTGTAGATAATTTCGAATGTGGCATGGGGAAATTGCCTTTCAACTATTTAGGATTACTGGTAGGTGGGAACCCTAGACTCAAAAGATTTTTTACCCCAGTTATAGAGGTGGTGGAAAGAAGACTTTCTGGTTGGAGTAAGAAATATCTATCCTTGGGAGGAAGAGTATGTAACGACCTGCCCTTTTCCATTGCTTAAAATCAGAGTAATTCTTTTTTCTTTTTCTTTTTTTTAAAATGAACATAGAGGAAAAGGATGGAGACGCCACGATGCGAGCCGAGTCCGAGTCTGAGTCCGAAGACCCGACCCTCGATTGGCCCAACCTAGTGTGCACCTGGATCAAATCCATAACAATATTTGTACACACTAGCAATAAACTGTGAAAATTTAAAACATTTGTACATTGCATGAATAGCATACCACAACTCAAGCAAAGATAAGGTAATTCCCAACAGTTGCATGAGTCAAATACAAAGCAAGAATACTAAATGTTCACGGTCATAATATTACATTTCCCAAAATGAACATTCTTACATACATTGTTCTCAAGATCTCAACGTGAATATAATTCAACTAAGCTATCAGAGCTTCCTTCTTGCGTCCATATCGCTCATTTTCGGCCATTGCTTGGTCCGATCTCACCTACATTCCTTAAACTTGCATACACACCTAAATGGGGAAAGTATGGTCTTAGTCAACGCGCCCAGTAGGAATTCCAATCATAAAGGAACGTGGGGTGCACATAGGAGTGTTATAACAAAAATACATATACTTGTGTTGTCAAGTCAAAAAATAACATGATAAACAATATTACATTTCCTCAAATCATGATCATGTCAAGATAGATAACTCATAATAATTTGTATTTATCTCATCTTTAAAAATCTCAGTACCATAGTACATTTGCCAAAAGCATAATAAGATCACTATAAAGTCCACATACCTTTTCAATTTGTTTTCATTCTAGAGAACCTCATTCATTTCAAATTCATCTTGTGGTGAAAATCTCATTTTCATCTTCATTTCATCATTATTAAAATCTCATAATTCAAATCATATCGATGCTCATCATGATGTAACATGTCATGGGTGCCATGAAGAATGTATGCCCCTTTCATGCCCCATAATACAAAATCAACGGCTTAACTGCCAACAAACTCAACCGGTCCCACCGGGAGATATTACTTGTACAATCAACGACTTAACTGCCGACCAACTCAACCGGTCCCACTGGGAGCTATTACTTCCATATGATGGTATGCACGACTTCAAAGTCTGTGTGTGCATGTGGCATGACAGTGAATGAGGGATGGGCTGTGAGAAATTTAGATTGATCACAGGTTCACTCCACTGTCAAAAAACATTGGCACATTTTAAAAGTGTGTCTATAGTCATGAAATGTATGAATAAATTTTGAATTCAAAATCATGAATTAGAAAAGAAAATTTTCAACTCTTAATCCAAAACAGTATGTTTTCTCTGTTTTTGCCTATAGATTTGTAAACAAAGCTGTTAAAATTTCAAGAGTTTTTTAGAGACCATTAAGAAATATGCAAATTACCTTTCACATTCTATGAACAGGTGATGAAATTTCTTGCAAAGGAGTCAATTAAGTGGGTTGAAGAAGAAGGAAGTCCAGGGACCATATCCATCGGAATGGATGAAATTGACCCACAAAAGTTGAGCGTTGTTAAGATGCGGGAAGCATGATCAATTGGTCATGCAGAAGTCTTAGATTTTTTTACTCTGAAGAATCCTAGAAATTTCCTCTCTATGATTTTTGGAACTTGTGGACAAGTTGAGCTCCTGGCGTTTCTTCTTGTTAATCAATGGGGAAGGAAGCAGTTAAGGTACATAAATGCAAGGATGTTGTAACTTTTTTTTAATGGTTTTGCAGCTCTGGCTTCAGAATTTTCTACCTGTCGGCCAAGCTGCTAGTAGAACTGATGAGGTTGTTGCAGAATCTGTTAGAACACCAAGAAACTTTTTTTTTTAAATTTAATTTAGAGGTAGAAACTATAAAGTTATGGCAGACTGTTTGGCCTTTCCCCCTCTTCTTGATTATGTACAGAAATACAGGATCCCCTCACCCATGAACCTGCTACAATTCCCAAACCTCACAATTCCCAGATATGGGACTCAAAGCACTTTTGAACCACCAGAATGGGATTTGACAAATTTTTGGTGATGAGACTGGTCTTACTAGCGTGTTTACTTGCAAAAGAATCTTTGCCATTTGTTATTAATTTTAAATGATTTTTTCTTTCAATGGTAGACATTTAGCTGTAAACATAATCTTGTTCAAAGGGGCAGTAACAGGAGTAGATTCCTTTAAGTAACATCTGTAGGTTTCAATGAGCAGTTGAACCAACTCAAAGAGTAGACAGGCTCTCATTTTCAAACTTGAGCCAAGATTGGAATGGATTTTTGTGGGTACCATCATAGATGGTTGATTACCAGAGACACGTGGCTTCATTTGCCATTTGCTGTAGGAGAAAGGTCAAATTTTGGAACATAAAATTTGCTTTACTTTTCACAAAAGAAGGCATCTACATGCCGTTTCCCAGAGCATCTCTTTGGAAACACCAAGGGCAGAGTCAATGGACCACATACAACTGGTAGATTTCCAGGATGGATGCCCCAAAAAGAATCTATGAACTGCATGTGGTAGAGACTGAGCGGTAAAAGGGGTAAGGGACATCATAAATTATAGAGCCATAAAGGTTATGGTCTTTGACAGGGTGTATGACTTAAATGTCAATATCAAGTAGATAAAAAAATGCTGAACTTTTTGTCAAGTGTTCATAGCATTTCTAAAGCATCTAAGGGTTCCTGAATATTATTACTTTAACTTCTCTGGGATGCAATGGAATGATGTCAAAGTCTTTAGATATCACTTTTCATTTATTTGATGTGGGTACTCATAATTATATTTTTTTGAGGTTTGGAGGTGTTGAAGGTGTCTCACCCGACTAGTTCTTTAGAGTGTGTGAAAACCCTCCAATCGGAGAGTGATCTTTCGTTAGAGTTACTGGAGATTGAACCAAATACCTCAACCACTGGGCCAATCCTTTGGAGTCTACTCATAATTACATTTGACAAATTGTGTTAGTGAGTTCTATTAGAAACAATTTCCTCCATGCAATGGATTTCCTAAAACATGCATTTTGGGGTAACTATATTCTTAAAACCTTTGGAGTCCCTTATTGCTGGCTTTCGATCCCCATATTGCCTGTCCCAGACAGATAAAAGAACATTTTGTGGGTCAGATGAGCAGACCATGTTAGAGAAAATGATTCGTTGAAACCAGAGAGACTGCACCCATTGATTCTATGTTTGGTGATCTCAGCCGTTGCCATATTGAGGTAATATGCCTTCTCTTTGATATCTGACGACTTTTGTTTCATTAAGAGGCTGTTAGGAAAAAACCTTGTGAAATAATTTATATTTCAATTCGATCCATGTCATTCAACGGGTGCTATGAAAGCCAGAATTATGTTGGACTATAGAAACTTGATATTTTTGTCGTTTGCGGCAAAAATCATTAATTTTTTTTTTTTTTTTCAAAATGAATGGAGTGTAGTCTTGGTAAGTGAATAAAATATTCATCTTTTTCTCCTTGAATTTTTCTATTCCTTATTGTAAGAAATGGATTCATTCTTTAGAAGAAGAGAGGAATGTCTTATTTTTGTGTTCATGACAAAGAGCTCTTATTCCATTGGAAGTGAGAAGTGTCATTTTTCATTGGTAGGAAGGGGTTGCTTGTCACGGCAGATAAAAAGGAAGAATATGGAAAATGATACCCTTTTCTTTTATGAAATGGGGGCTCTTTGCCAAGAATACAAAAAGTAAGACATTTTCTTCTTTTATTAAGAAATTTGTTTCTCCGATAGAAGGGATAGGAAAAAATTAAAGAGATAAGAGAAGAAGATTTTCCTTAATTCACTAAGATAGGGCATCATTCATTTTCAATGAAAATGACCTTGATGCAAACAACAAAACTGTCTAGGTTCAAACATTCGACTCTCGATTTCACAACATATTGAATGACCTGAATCAGGATTCGCTTGGATTTGACTCATGCTGCAAAGAGATCACTGAACACTCAAATATGATCCAATTAAATTCCTGTTTAGTTAATTGTTTCTTACCTATACCTTCGTTGCATATTATTGCGTTTTGATTTATTTTTAAAAAAAAAAACTTGTAAAAGTGCTTCAAATCTTTGGAGTTTGGACCATCAAATCATGGGATGAATAGATACATGGAGAGATGCTTTGGATTGGTTTCTGCCCATAAGATGATTTGGTCAGAGCTATTCCATTGATACATGATTATTGTGCATATTAGTTTCCTTGGCAACAATCATTGAAGCATATTCTGGACTTTGGTGGAGCACTATTTTCATGTCATAGCTTATAGTGGTACTCTTACCATTTGTTGATTTCTTCCATCATTGCCTTCATTTGGAGCAGGATTTTGCCTTGGATATTACATTAGTAGGCAGTATTACTGGTTGTCTAGGCTACTTCCACTCTAAAAGGACCTCTCAAGAAAAGACTCATTGCAATGTGAATACAACCTTCATCTTACTCTAAAAAGGGATTAGAGTGACGGACGGGAACTCGTCTAAAAAAGTGGGAGTTCTGACTTCGATTTGTACTCTATTCCAAATGGCCACTCTTGTAGAACTACCTGTTGTGTGTGAGTAGGAAGGTTTGCACATGCTCCAATGATTAGTAAGGTGCTCTAAGAGGCCTAGACACCTTGGTCATAAAAAAAAAAATATCATCTAAACTTAATAACGAAAAATAATTGAAGGACAACTTGGCTTGAATTGCACTCTAGTTTTTTGAGTATTGAATCCATAAGTTTCAATTGCACTGGACTCTTTCATGCCGTGTCTCTGCAGATAAAATTCACAAGAAATCTCACTTATGGTTCGTGACGGAAGTTACGAATTTTATAGAGCGTTATCTAATTGTACTTGAGCAATCAATTCCCAAATCCTATAGAGGAAGTAGAAATAGAAGTTCAGATAGAACAAATTATATTCCTATGCCCCACTCAAAAAAGTGGAAAATGAAAAGGATGTACAATACTAATGAGATTTAATCATTGTTTGCTCTTTCTAAAATATCTTCATGAACTATGTGCTTCCCCTAGCATAAGAAGAATCAAAGGTAGCACTATCAGTGTTTCCCCTAGCTGACAATATCAGCTGAGTCCCTAGAATTTTCTCTTTGACAAAGGGTTACTTCTCATAAAGTTATCCGGTGTGTGTAGATAGAGAGGCGTACAATGCCCCGAGGATTACTTGGGTGCTCTAAAAGGCCTGGACACCTTGATCATAAAAAATAAATTAAAATTCTATAAAAAAAAAAAGTTTATTATGTAGTTGTACAATGGTAATTCAAATTACGACCAAGCTCTATCATTGACACTCTTTGGAGAAGCTTGCCGACTTTCAGCTTCTACATACTTGTGGCCATTATCTTTGGCCAGAGTTCTTACGTCCATCACTTTAGAACCAATGGCATGGGCAAGTGTGCCAGTGCCAACACTCGAATGCATAGTTTGATACAGGGCAGTCTCAACACAAGTTGAGACTTAAAGCAAAAAAACTAAACAAAGTCTTCTTGGTATTTAAGAAATTATTATGAGTAATATTTAATTGAAATTTTAATTATATATAATAATAAAAAATTGAAGTTTACGCAACTATGCATCGATGCTGGAACTAAAAAAAGGCTGCAGTAATACACTATGCGTCTATGAGGTACCTAAAAAGGATTTTGTGGTAATACACTATGCAGTAACTAAATTATTGGGCCTTTCTAACCGTGCGCCTAGGCAGATGCCTTTTTAACGTATGCGTTAAACCGGCCCTGATTTGACATTGCTTGATTAAATCCTTGTATCTCTCCATCCATTAAAAGATTCTGTAAGGCTCTTCTTCATCAATTAAAGAATATTTAATACGTATTTTAATAGCCATCTAGCATGATAAAACACTCCAAGTCGCATCTCGACAAACTACTGTTCATGTAGTTTGCTATAGTTGCAATATCAATGGTAGAATATAATCAGTTTCATTTGGACACAGAGGTGAAAGAATTTTAGGGATGTGAAGGGGCCAGTTTTGGGCTGGGCTTTTCCACTTTTGAGTTTTCTAACCCTATAGATGTAGTTAGTGGTTGCTGTTTCCATTAGATAAGAGAGAAGAACACAAACAAGGATATCTCAGCCTTGATTTTCTGTTTTCTGCTAATCAGCTGCGTTGTTTAATGAACTAAGAAGTTTCTCTCCCAGAATATAAACCACAACAGATACTTCCCAGGCCCACTGCCCTCTCGCTTGTTTAACTGTTCTGATATGCTGCTCGTTTCTTCAACCAATTTTATTTATTTTTTTGAACGATTGGTTAATATTTCATTCAAAAGAAGGGGAAACACCCCAAATAAATACAAAAAGGAGCTCACAAAGGAGCGGCCCAAGAAAAAACAAAGGAAGGACATAACTGGGCCAGGAGAAGACAGACAAGCTCAGATAACCCAAGCAAAAGGACTCAAAATGCACAAAGCCCACATCCCGGGCCAGGAGAAACAAGCCCACATCCCGAACCAGGAGAGGAAGCCCACAACCTGGGCCAGGAAAAAGGGCAAACAAATTAAACGAACAGAAAGAGACCCGTATAGAAAATACAAGGAAGAAACAAGCATAAAAGACATTGACAGAGATCCACAAAGGAATCCACAGCCCGGGTCAGGCAAAGAAACAAAAAGTAGCCCAAAGCCCAAAGCCCTAAATATCAGAAGGATATAACAGCCAGTCACAGATCCAACAGAGCAGCCCAAAAGAAACACAGCCAGGTAGAGAGAACAGATGAAGCTGTGTACTCTGGCATTTTATTCTTGAGTTGAATATAGCTTGAACTAGAGTATAATTTATTTTACTATATCTCTCTCTGATACTTGTACACTTAATACACTCATCATAAAGGTTGCAACCTTTTAAGTTAATATGCCCACCTAAAGATGCATAACGCTTACATGTCCAATGTCCCTTATGCCCATGCAATTAGGAAGTTTAATGTATGCTACTGTTCACTCCACCAGGCATCGACAGTGTAGTTAGCTTATTTGGCAAATTTCAAAGTGATTGGGTTAACCCCATTGGCAGGTTTTTAAATACATCTGAAGATATCAAATTTGGATATCTTTCATGAGTACTCATTTTGGATTTTGGTTGTCAAATTATCTGTCATGATTGCTACATCATTTGGTGCTGGTGAAAGCTTTTGCATTTTATTCTCTCAAAATTGGAATAGTTGAATACCTTTGAGATTTGAGAGGGCCGGGATGAAAATAGTGAGTTGGTATTACTTCTGCTGAACAGTGACTTGTACTTTTGTTGTTTCTAGCTTACATCAGGGACTTGATGAAGGGCACTATAGGGCCGCGATGAAAATTGTTGCACTTTTTATGCTGAAAAGTGGTTTTGGGTCTGAAATGGATCAATTTTGGAGCTGACTTGAGGGGCTGAAATGGACTGGCTTTAGATGATGAAATGGGTTAGCTTTATTTTCTGAAATGGCACATTCTAGGTGCTGAAATGGGTTAGCTTTATTTTCTGAAATGGCACGTCCTAGGTGCTGAAATGGGTTATTAGTTTTATAAAAACTCGGGTTGGGTCGAGTTGAGTAAAAAAAAATTTGGGTTGGGTTAGATCGACTCAGTTCACTAATTAAAAAATTTGAATTGGGTCAGATTTGGTTTTGTTCATCATAAAAAAAGATCACCTGACCTAACCCAATCCATTGCCATTCTAATATGGATCCCACACTTTTCTTATGAAATTAACTTTTTCTTTTCTCATGTGAAAATAGACAGCAAATAAACATGCAAAACATTACCTTTTTTAAGGTTTCAGCCCAATTGAATTCTTTGTTGTCTTTTCATGAACTACTTTTATACTTCTGTCATGTTTAAATGGTGCACTGTAAAAGGTTGATATTGGACATCAAGTTCTCTAGGATTTATATGAATTCCACTAGCAAATTAGAGGTCACTTGTGCACCAAACGTGGAACCAAATACATTTTATCCCTTCGATCATGACTAACAGTTTTTATCCACGGAAACAATGAGGCTTGATAAACATGTCATAAACCTGTTTTTATAAATTGAAACCTATAATTTCTCTTTTTATGATGTAATTTACTCTTTTTTTCTTTGATTTAAATGATTGATAAAAGGGAAAAACTACTGGAAGCCCTAGCATACAATCCATTTGGGTGCACGAGTATCATATAGAGTCCACTCAATGATAAATCTAAACTGTTTTAAATTTTTTTTCTTCTTTTTATTTAGATCTAACTCTGATTGATTCGATTTTGATACATTTTCACTCTTAAATTATTTATTATAGATAAAGATATTTATCTAATGTTCTTATCACGACAGTCAGATGATTTGATATCCTGACATCTTATCAGTAGCACCCATCTGAGTGCCGCATAGGAAAAGAAAAAAAAAACACCAACATACTTGGCTTACACGTGGGACTTTTATAATCGTGTGGCCCACGTATGATAGGAGACCACGTGAATTTATTGCACAATTTTTTTACCCAAGTCTCGACAGGATAACATAAAAGGAGGAAATGTTTGTATGTTGGTAGAGTTCTATGAAGTTAATATTAATCTGACCTCTCAACCAAAATGCTGGTTTGTGATGAGAGAAATTGACTTTGGACTGTCTGCAGGTGGGTGTGGGTCTATGGTCTTGGGTCATCTTAGTGGGTGGGTGGCCCATTGGATCAATGGTGTGGATCACTTATAACCCATCATCAACTTAACTAGAACAAAATAAAATGTAGGCATCTTTAATCAAGAAGCAACCAACCATGATCGATCACTTTAATTGTTGGCAATCTTTGTTGTCGCTACTGCTGCTGCCACCCCCCATGTATTGTGAGAGGCAGTCCAAGAGCTCCGCCTCAAGAGCTTTGAATTGTGCGATCTGCTGCATCAGTGAGGAGTTCTCTCTCTCGAGATTCTTGTTTTCCTCCACCAGAATGCCGGCGTCCATGTCCTCGCGCCTGTCGCAAGCCTTGAGAAAGCTTGGGTACACGCTCGGCAGGCATTTCCTTCGGGTGATCTCTGCAAGTAGGTGCCTCTCTCCCTTTCGGAACTTGTCATGCTGGAACTCCCATCGATTCGATGCGGCTTTCTTAAACCCCTGCATTAACCAATGCATGAGCATGATATCTAACTCTGGGTTGGAAATGTGGTAGGCTCTACACAGGTCATGGGTTGGATTGATTTGGTCATTAATCAAGTCATGGATCATGATTTGGTTGGGCTGTAGTTAGTTCATGGGCTGAGACATACTGCAGAATTTGTGAAAGACAAAGATCATCTGACTCTGTATTTGAGAGGGCAGGGAGAGGGTTTTAGATTTTTGAGAGGGACTTGGGCTGATCACGAGTATTCCAAGGTCATATCATCTGCCTCTGTATCATATAGAATTTGGAAAAATGATTTGATATTTCAATATCATTGACACCCATATATATACTATACAATTCTCAAAGAAGGAAAATAATCAATCAAATCAATTTACAATCTCGTGAATAGCTCCAACTAACACTAATGAAAGATTGTTACTGACAAGTCAATCCGGTGCAGACTTTCCTTTAATACATACATCTTGAATTTTAACGCATGGAAATTGTTTCCCAAGTCCTCTTAGGAATTTCCCTTCCACAAACATTGTGGAAAATGAGTAGGTCACCATAAAACATTTTCACAGGGGAAGATTGGCTTGAAACAATGGAAAATAGTTTCAATGTGGAAAGAGCTCATTCGGGAATATTTATAACAAATGGGCAATCATCCTTCTCTACTCATCCAAGGTAGTGTAGAAGTAGCAATTCTCACTTGCCGTATTTTGGTAATTGCATATGCACGTGTAAACACTAGGCTCAAAGTCAGAGTATTATAAAATCATAACATGATAACATTCTTTAGGTAAAACTCACTCTAAAAAATTAGTCATTAAGAGAAAGATGTCTCAAATGTTATATAGAGTTATTGATTTTTCAAATTAGATAATTTAGAACTCTCTTACCACTTCACACATATGGGGCCTAACTTAGGCTGCGTTTGGATGGGGGGTAATTTTTATAGGGGTTACCCCTAAGTAGGGGTCACCCTTGAGTAGGAGTGACCCTTGAATTGGGATTACCCTTATCTTGTTTGGTAATTGTTGTGGTAAAGTAAACCTTACCCTAAAGGTAAAAAATCTTGTTTGGTAACTAAAAGCAAGGGTAACCTGATATATTAATATATATTTTTTTTTATAAAATATAATTATAAATAATATTTATGAAGTAAATTCTAATAATATAACTTATAATAATATTATCAAATTTCTATAAATTATTTTTCATAATTATAATTTAAAATGAACACTTGCATTCTAATATTAAAAATATAAATAAAGATTTTTTTATATTACTATTTTAAATCCCAATAAATAAATAAAAAATATCAACATATCTCTTCATAAAAATTATAATTATTATTTTTTATATTATATGAATTTAATAAAATTATTAATTCTCATAAAATTGTTAATATGTCAGTTTACCCCTACGTACAATTACCCTTGCTCAAGGGTAACCCCTGTAAAAATTTATCCCTCACCCAAATGCATCACGTTGAAAATGTTGTAGAAATTTTATTTTTATATTATATAGATTTAATAAAAAAATTAATTCTCATAAAATTATTAATATGTCAGTTTACCCCTACGTACAATTACCCCTGCTCAAGGGTAACCTCTGTAAAAATTTACCCCTCACCCAAATGCATTACATTGAAAATGTTACAGAAATTTTATTTTTGTATTATATATATTTAATAAAATTATTAATTTTCATAAAATTATTAATATGTCAGTTTACCCCTACGTACAATTACCCCTGCTCAAGGGTAACCCCTGTAAAAATTTACCCCTCACCCAAATGCATCACGTTGAAAATGTTGCAGAAATTTTATTTTTATATTATATAGATTTAATAAAATTATTAATTCTCATAAAATTGTTAAAAATTATTAATTCTCATAAAATTATTAAAAATAGAACATTTAGACAAATACGTTTCAGAAAATTATATAATATATAATTGAAAATTAGATGAAGGCACGGGATAAATAGGGGAAAGGTTTCCTTAAAAAATAAAAAATAAATAAAAAACCACTATTATTATTTTAAATTTCAATAAATGAATAAAAAAATTCTTCATATCTCTTCATAAAAAAATATAATTTGTTGTTTGGTGATATGAAATTTATCAAATTGGAAATAATGGAGTGCTTTTAAAAAAAATAAAAGCCAAGTACTCACCAAAATAAATAAAATATAAAAAAAAAAAAAAAATCATAAGCAAAAGCGGGGTAAGGAGGGGTATTCAAGAATGAATACCCCTTGCCCCATGGGGGTATTGAAAAGGGAGACAAGAGGGGAATTTTTACCCCTCCCTCCTTATTACCAAACGGGGGTAAGTAGGGGTAACTGGGGGTTACCCCCCTTTACCCCCATCCAAACGCAGCCTTAGTGATCTAAAGAGCCGAATGCCTCTTTACTTGGTCTTACCCACGGGTTTTCAGCCCTTGTCCTTCTCAACTGTTTTGGAAATGGAAGGCCAATTTCACGTATTTTTCATGGGACATCTAATGAGTTATAAATCCATGTTCTTCTAGAGGATCAATATACATGTGAAAATCCATTTGTGAATAGGAGATGACCAACCCTATGGCAATTTCTGAACCTGCAAGCCTTTATTTCCCCCTTGAGGTTCTGGTTGATCCGCCCGCCTCCAGTTTGAGTTTGACTTTGACTTTGACTCTGACTTGTGAGGAGCTTCAACTGCTACTCTTTTTAAAATCTTGTGCTACTTGATTTTCAAATTAGGAAAAAAAAACGGTTTTCAAACTAAGCAAGCTGGCACTTTTCCTGCTTGTGTTTCTTAGCTCAACCTTTAGTTTGATGAGTTAGGTTCAAAATGGGCCCGACAAACTTCAAGTGGGCCAAGGTCAGCTTGTCTTGGCTCTTTTACATCCTCTATTTTATGAATTTAAGATTGACAAACCATCTCTCGTATTAGGCTCATCTATAAGGGATCCAACATCCAAGAGCCGTTGATTCCATACATCATGTAAGATTTTGCATGTGGCAAATGATGGGCCACTGGGTTCTTGATAATCATATATTTCATTAATCAAAGGGATCAGTATCTTAAAATCCAGAGGTGATTAAAGGAACTAAACCCATCTTGGGCCTGGCCATATTAAAATGCATTGTGTATGGATAATTGCGTTACTATATAGATAACATAAAAGGGTACTCAAGATTAAAGGTTTTCAAATGTCTCACTTGACTAATCCTTTAAATCATGTGAAAATCTCCAAATCTACACACACCGTGTAAAATTATGAAGAGAGGTGTTTTGGAGTTGAAGTAAATCAAACAGAAGACCTTCACTTTATGAGGTGAGTTCTTGAACGTGAGCCTAATTAATGTAGTATCTGAGCTTTGAAAAAACTGTGGAAGAAATGAAAGGGGCATGTGTCTGGCCAATGTGCATAAGTGGAGCTTGAGCTTTAACATTTTTAGCATTGTGATTGTTTACATTGAAGTTTGTTCTACGTTGGTGCCAGTAATTGAATTTGAAAATTTGACATCTAGACTGACTATCTATATATGCTCATCATCATTTTTCAGTGACCAATTTTTACCTTTTTCTTTTTTTTTTAATTGAACAAGATATTCAGATTTCTTAGAGTATCGGATTAATTCAAGAAACATATGTAAGCCTCTTAACCCACATATATCGAGTAACTCTACGGGTAGTGACCCTTCAGAGTAGAGTGAAAATTGACAGTTGATGATTCGATAACACCGGGAGACCTTGTTCGATGACAGTAGATGGTTGGAATTGTTTTATTCCCATGGTCAATTTTTATCATGTAAATTGGATGAATCGAAGTTACTTCGGAACCGATCAAAATTATGAGCAAACAGATAAAAGAGAAAGACAGCCGCGATCTCAAACATGTCAAATGAGCTGTTATTCATTCCTAGAATAGAACTTTCCCCATCTTCAATATTGGGGTTACCTTGTAATTAAATTGACTTCCTTATTTGTATTTGTCTGTTCCTATATATACAGTGAATCAGGGTCTCTCTCCCCATAACATTGAGAGAACATATTTGTCTCTATTTTCATATCTGACATGGCATCAAGAGCCAAGTTCGATCATCATCAATTTTATTTACATTAGTATTTTTTTTTTTTTTTTCCTCTCCTGCTAGCCATCGAAAGAAAAAAAAAAAAAACAAAAAAAAAAACCCACGAACAACACCCACAGAAACAGCGTCATCGGCTTGCCCATTTCCTTCCTCTCTGTTTCCCTTTCCTGCAGATCTATTGTTGCACGTTTCCGATCTGCCCTCAGATCTGACCTGCCGCATCGGCGTGACCGGCACCGGCGAACTGCGCTCATACCATCCTCCTCGCCGTGGAGATTCAGCCGGACACCAGCAGACACCGGCGCAGATCTGAATCCCCACCGCCTCCTGCCTTCTCCCGTCATCTGCCCCATCGCCGTTCACCGTCCCAGATCCGCCAGCAGCGACGTGCCGATCAGCCAGCCGGAAACCGTATCAGCCCAGTTTTCATCCCTCAAATCCCGAGCAACAAGCTTGAGTTGTAGGGGTTTGTTCCCAAATCCGAGATCTGTGTCGGCACCCCATCGCCGTTCCCAGCTCTGCCAGCAGAACTCCGCCGGACGTGGTGCCGCAGCAGCCGACCCGAAAGGGGATTTCTTGGCTTCCGCGTCTCTCGGTTCCGAGTTCCCTTCAATCCATCGGTTGCCGACCAGATCGGACATCAGCAGAGGAACCAGAGCCGGCGGCCAGAGGCCGAACCCTGATCTGATTTCTCAGATCTGCACAGAGGAAACGGCCAGCTCAGTGCCGGCCGAGCGGCGCACATCCCTGCCGTTCGGCGACGCCGGACACCGCAGCAGACGCCGGCAAACGCAGAACCGTTTGACGCCGGCATCTTCAGCAGCGCCGATTATCTCTCCAGCCCGCCTGGCCCAGTTCTACAGGCCCGTCTGTCGGCCCAGTTTGGTACAGGCCCGTCAGTCGGCCCAGTTTGGTACAGGCCCGCCAGCAGGCCCAGTTTGCAACCGGCTCGCCCCGCAAGCCCAGTTTGGCTGTCGGCCCAGTTTGGTATAGGCCCGTCAGTCGGCCCAGTTTGGTACAGGCCCGCCAGGAGGCCCAGTTTGACACAGGCCCGCCCCGCAAGCCCAGTTTGACGCAGGCCCGTCCACACAGCCCAGCCACAATAGGCCCAACCAACCGCTCCAATGACAACTGCGGCCGACTCCAAAGGTGCTGGTGGATCCAATCCTCCTCCTCACATTGTCACTGTTCACGGCGACACTACCACCTTCTCTACTGGAATCAAACTGGACGACCACAATTATTCCCTATGGCACCAAGTTATGGAGATGAAGGTTGCCGGACGAGAGAAACATGGTCACTTGACCGGTGATATGACCAAGCCTGCAGCCACAGACCCGACATACAACAAATGGCGTGCATCGGACTGTCAAGTCAAAAGTTGGTTATTCGATGCTATGCAACCCGTTCAGATGAAACGGTTTATCCGTTATGACACCGCACAGCAGGTCTGGGATGCCATCAAGAAAACATATTCTGATGGTTCCGATGAGGCGAAGATTTTTGATCTCCACAGACGGTCATTCAAGACAACACAGAATGGAGCGCCTGTTACCGCTTATTACAGTGAGCTCACTGAGATATTTCAGGAGCTTGACCAATTATGCCCCAGCCATATACAGCATCCGGCTGATATTGAAACTAGACGCATGGAGATTGACCGTCTCCGCGTTTATATTTTCCTTGCCGGTTTGGACACGAACTTTGATCAAATTAGAGGAGAGATTTTGAGGATGGACCCTAAACCTGAACTTGAGGCCGTGTATGCACATATTAAACGAGAGAGTAACCGACAGGGAACAATGTCTGACGTTGGTGTTTCATCCGATGCCACCGCCTTGGCTGCCGCACGGTTCAAACCATCTCGGCCACCCCCTTTGAACTCCGCCTCTACTCGTAACCGGCCTCCAATGAAGTGTACCAAATGTGGTTTAACTAACCATACCATTAAAGGTTGTTATGAGATCATTGGTTATCCAGCAGGGTGGGTTCACAACGGGCCAAAGAGAGAGCCGAGCAGAGCATCACGTATCCGCGTTATCCCAGGAGCTTACGTCCGAACTTCCACCAGGTACATCCGGCTCCACGGCCTTGGCTACCTCAGGTATCTCCCCTTGCACATCTTCCTTTACTGGTAATAGATGGATTATTGACACTGGCGCTACTGATCACATGACCTCTAGTTTTACTGGGTTACACTCTCCCAAACCCTCAACCCAAACACATGTCACCAGTGCCAATGGAACCACCTCTCCCGTTCTGGGAGAAGGGTCCTTATCTCTTACATCATCATTAAGTCTATCTCATGTCTTGGTTGTCCCATCACTCGATTATGACTTATTATCTGTCCCTCAAATCATTGATTCCCTTAATTGTACTGTGTGTTTTTGGCCCTTGTATTGTCTGTTTCAGGACCTTCTCACCAGGGCCGTGATTGGATGTGGTACTAGGAGGGGCAAGTTGTACTATCTGGACTTGACAGAAGACTGCAGTAAGAGATTGGGTCAAGCACATCATGTTCGAGGAGATGAGTCCGTCCGGATGAAAACAATTTGGTTGTGGCATAGACGATTAGGGCATGCTTCTTTTGGTTATCTAAAGCTTTTATTTCCAGATTTATTTTCCAATTTTGCTGAATCAGACTTTCATTGTGACACTTGTATTTTGGCGAAAAGTCATCGCATTTGTTATCCATTAAAATTGAATCAAAGTTCTATGCCTTTTATGCTTGTCCATTCTGATGTTTGGGGACCATCACGAGTTTCTACAATTCGTGGTTTAAAGTGGTTTGTGACATTTATCGATGATTGCACCAGGATGACATGGGTATTTCCCATAAAGCAGAAAAGCGACGTCCTTATGAAATTCAAACAATTTCATCAACAATGACCTCCGCAATTTTTTGAGCTCTCATGGTATTGTTCATCAAACCACATGTGCCTATACGCCACAACAGAATGGTGTCGCAGAACGTAAAAACCGTCATCTACTTGAAGTTGTTCGTGCCTCTTTATTTGAGGCCCATATGCCCCATCATTTTTGGGGGGAGGCTCTTTGTTCGGCTGCTTATCTCATCAATAGAACACCATCCAGTACCTTTCAGTATCAGACTCCATTCCAAACACTGACCACTCTCCTCACCTTACCGTCCACACCAAATCTCGAACCACGTGTCTTTGGCTGCGTTGCTTATGTTCAAGTCTATCCGCACCAGCGTGGTAAACTTGATCCGTGTGCCCTCCGTTGTGTCTTTGTGGGGTATGCTGCCACTCAGAAGGGTTATAAGTGTTTCCATCCCCCTACTCAGACTTTGCATGTTACAGCAGATGTTATTTTTCACGAGAGTGGATTCTATTACTCAGGGGGAGATTCTGAGCATCCCCTGCAGGGGGAGCGCTCTATATTTGCAGAAGGTACTCAGAATCAGATCATTCACGTTTCACAGACTGTGTCAGATCAGCATCAGCCAACATCTGAAGATGTGGTGATGACTACTGACCCACCACCTACAGTGATGCAACAAGAGCAAGAGACGCATTCAGATCATCTCCCTCCTACAGTACCACCACCTCTCATCCAATCAGGTCCTGAAGATCGTCCTGAAGAACTGACACAGGTACGTGAACCCTCAAACTCAATCATTTTACCTGAGTCAAGTCATACAGGAAATGCAGGTTATCAGTTACCCCCTCGTACGACTAGAGGTATCCCTAGACAACAATATGATCCTGATCCTAAAGCAAAGGTTAAATACCCTATTGCTAATCATGTGTCTCTTCATAGGTTGTCTCCGTCATGTGTATCATTTGTTTGTCAATTATCCACTGTATCTATTCCAAGTAATGTGCAGGAAGCTCTAACTCATCCGAAGTGGACCCAAGCAATGAATGAAGAAATGGAGGCCCTCCAGAAAAATTCCACCTGGGAGATGACTACTCTTCCTAAAGGGAAGAAAACAGTAGGTTGCAGATGGATATATACAGTAAAGTTCAAGGCAGATGGCACCATTGAACTATACAAAGCAAGACTAGTGGCGAAGGCTACACTCAAACTTATGGGATTGACTATGGGGAGACCTTTGCTCCTGTAGCCAAGATCAACACAATTCGGGTGCTCCTTTCTCTTGCAGCAAACCTTGATTGGCCATTACATCAGTTTGATGTAAAAAATGCATTCCTACATGGCGACCTAGAAGAAGTTTATATGGATCCCCCCCAGGATGTAAGATGGGGTTCAGTCAGAGTAATATGGTGTGTAAACTGAAAAGTCTCTTTATGGATTGAAACAATCACCCAGAGCGTGGTTTGGACGGTTTAGCAAATCAATGAAGAATTTCGGCTACAAGCAAAGTAACTCAGATCATACTCTTTTCCTGAAACATAAGAAAGGTAAGGTCACTGCCCTTATTGTATGTTGATGACATGGTAGTTACAGGGAATGACCCAGAGGAAAAGGCAGCATTACAGCGCCATTTGGAAAGTGAGTTTGAAATGAAAAATCTTGGTGCTCTGAAGTATTTCTTAGGCATTGAAGTGGCTCGCTCAGAACAAGGAATATTTCTATCACAACGGAAATACATTCTTGACATCTTGACTGAAACTGGAATGTTAGCCAGCAAGCCAGCAGATACTCCAATGGAGTTGAATCATCAGCTTGGTGAATATCCTGATCAGGTACCCACCAACAAAGAAAGATATCAACGCTTTGTGGGTAAGTTAATCTACCTAGCTCACACCAGACCTGACATAGCGTATGCAGTAAGTGTTGTGAGTCAGTTCATGCATGCACCAAGTGAAGCCCACATGGAGGCTGTAACCCGAATTCTGATACTTGAAGTCAGCTCCTGGAAAAGGTTTGATGTTCTCACGACATGGTCACCTAGATGTTGAGGGTTACACTGATGCAGATTGGGCTGGTTCTGTTACTGATAGACGATCTACTTCTGGATACTTTACCTTTGTGGGGGGCAATCTGGTCTCTTGGCGAAGTAAGAAGCAGAAAGGTCTCAAGATCAAGTGCAAGCAGAATATTGGGGTATGGCGCACGGAGTATGTGAGCTACTCTGGATAAAGAGTTGTTGGGTGAATTGGGATTCAAACCCCAACGTGCCATGCAACTGCATTGTGATAACAAGGCCGCAATAGACATTGCACATAATCCAGTGCAACATGATAGAACCAAGCATGTTGAAATTGACAGACATTTCATCAAGGAGAAACTCGAGGAGAAGATCATTGATGTACCATTCGTTAAATCCGAAGATCAACTTGCAGATGTTCTCACCAAAGCAGTTACAGGCAGAGTTTTTCACAGCTCACTTAGCAAGTTGGGCATAGACGACATATATGCTCCAACTTGAGGGGGAGTGTCAAATGAGCTGTTATTCATTCCTAGAATAGAACTTTCCCCATCTTCAATATTGGGGTTACCTTGTAATTAAATTGACTTCCTTATTTGTATTTGTCTGTTCCTATATATACAGTGAATCAGGGTCTCTCTCCCCATAACATTGAGAGAACATATTTGTCTCTATTTTCATATCTGACAAAACAAACTATGAATTCTCTAATGCTACTGCACTAGATGATCTGAATTCAAATCCATAATGTTCGTTTTTGATAAATGACAATCTTTGTTCTTATACAATTTAATTTAAGTGTTTTAATTATTGTGATAAAACACGAAAGAATGGAGTTTTAATTCCAACCGCTACTAGAGAAATTCGATAGCAATCAGGGAAGAAAGTTTATAATGAGCAAAACATTTTATCTAATAGAAATTTATCAAAACCATGATGATCAGATATGGCAACCACCGCCATTGCCATTTACTTGCATAATCATGTAAATAGACGGTATTTTATTTTATTTACAGGCCAAAATGCATACTTTTCTTACATCATGCAATATACTCGATACCAGGGGTAAAGAAACGGCCGATATATATATCGGTTTTTAAGTACCTCATTATACCTGCCGATACGTATTGTATCGGTCGTACACACTATTTCTCGGCCGATATCGCCGACATATCGACCAATATAATTAATATTGGTCTTTTTATAAAAAAAAAAAATTCAAAATAGTGGTGAGCCCAAGTCGATATCTCGGCCAAGCCGAATTTTGCACCCCTACTCAATACTAATACTATAATGCAGGCAAAAACAATTCTCAGAGACTATTTTTTAAGTCTACAACTTTTAAGGAGTGGTCATTGGAATAGTATAAAAGGATTTACTAAATCTAATTATAAATTCCAAATGCTATAAAATGTTTTGTCAATATGTGCAAACATTCTGGTCCATTACCAGCAATCTTGATGTTGATTTTATATTAAAATATGGGGTTTAAGTGATGGCCAAGAATCCAACTCAAATTATGAGTTCAATTTCTACTTTACCCAGATAATTACTGTCCGTCGAATTACCATATGTGAGTAGAGAGGCTTACACATGACTCAAGGACTAGTCGGATGCTCTAATAGGTTTGAACGCCTTTCTCATTTGAACGGTATTGAAAGAAAAAGAGGAAGATGATGCCGACCATGATGATAATGATAAAGATGACAATAATAATTGTTTGTTTATGTACTTACGTAGGTATTAAGCTGTCGGATGAAGCTGGAAAAATTGCAATGCTTGAAGTATTTGGGTAGCAAGAACTGGGAGAACTCTACAGGCGACCACACGACGAATCCGGTTCCTTGTTCGTTCCACGACACGATGTGATGAGCTCCAGAAGCTTGGATCAGATCATACGTCTTTGAGATGAATGGAGGAAGGCACTTATTCCTTGGACTTTGGGTTGAAGTTGAAGAGGACTGGTTTGATGGATCTCTTTCACCCTTGTCCATGTTGCCATTTACATCTTCCTCCCTCACAAAGCCTGCAAATATCCAATCAAGGCCAAAAAGAATTGTTGATGAGACAGGGAGAAGGAGCCTCAAAGAGTTTCTTCAAGGATTAGTCAAAATACAACACGTGAGATATGTTATGCATGGATGTATGTATGGTGATGACATTCTTCCACCCACCCACCCACCCAATGAAAAAAGAGAAGTGGTAAAATCTTCAAATTTATATTAAGATATTATGAATTTTGAAATTGAATTTCATCTAAATTAAAAAAATTAACTATTCAAAACAAGGTTTCTCTCTCTCTTCCATCATGTGCTCGCATCCATCTACACTTGTGAATTTAACGATGGGACAAGATTCTAACTTTTGAATACATAATGTCTCTAAAAACAAATAGCTTCAAAATTAGTAAAATAAAATGTGACTTTAACTGAATGAAGAATTTGGAGAAGATGGATGGATTAATTTTCAAAATGTTAAATTTAGATAGCTAAAGACAATTATTAACCTAAAATAAACAAAAGAATGAATTTGGATATGACCCGGTAAGATGTGAATGGTTTTTAGAGAAGCATACTACATAATAGAATAATTATTAAATTGTTTGAATTCGTCTTATCAAGTGAGGTCTTAAGTTTGATTCATGTTATATCCCTTTCGGCCACTCTTCATAAAATTATTCTCCATCGACTTAATTAATATATATCAAGAGATGTACACATGCTTGTGGAATTAGTCTCACTTTCAAGATAAAGTAAGATAACTCATATTTAAAAAAATATAGGATGAATGAGTTTATTAAAATATTTATATTCATCATTAGTGGCATAAATTGAATATTCACAATTCAAAATTTAAAATAAATTACACATAAATGGTAATATAATTGGGATGGTTAAATGCCAAGAGTGTGAACGGTCAAACGGGCGGTTTGGAGCATCTGATGATTGCGGCTTTTGAGAGGTAAAACTGTGGACGGTCCATGGAATTCAGGGTGAGTCCCACACTTGAGAAAAGCGTGGCAAATTCAAGTTGCAAAGAGTTTTTGTTTATTTGTTTATTAAATATTATAGTAAAATAGAGAGGAGTGACAAGTACGTAAGAGTTGGTGGAATTGATTGACAGAATTTCTTGGAAGGGGCGGCCATATTTGACTGACTATTATTAATCAGTCAGCAGTGATGACAATCAAAATTTCAGTAATCAGCGGATTACCGAATTCAATTCCTATTCCAATTTTTTATCTAGGATCTTTCAGTATTCAGATGTCTCACTCGACTAATTTTTTAATATAAATGAAAAACTCTCAATCTGTATACACTAGATAAAATTAAAGAAAGTGAAAATAATTAGAATACAAGACCTCCACTTCTTAAAATGAGTTCTTACTGATGAGGCCAACCCTTCAAAGTTATGAGCTATTTCTCTTCTCGTCTACATCTTATCTCCGTTTGACACTTTCTTAAAAAATAAAAAGTTTTTCAAAATATCATAAAAAAATTGTTGGCAAGAATATAAAGGTTTTTTATTTCCAAAAAAACTAGTGATTTTGGGTAATCTCATGGAAGTATCATGGCAAATTGGCAACATTGTGATATTATTTCCTTGTATTCTCATTCCTTCCAATGTTTGCTGTTGACATTTTTATCGTGATAATAATAATGAACTTTTTTGTCAAATTATAGCTGGTGATTTCTATGAAAAAAAAGCCTAACAATGAATGTCTTAATCTCATTGCTCTTTTGACTATTAGAGAATTTAAAAGCGAGCGGTGGCCCAATCTACAGTCTAAAAGTTGTACGCAATTCACAGCACTTTTCACGGTATAATCTCTGTAGTTAGTGACTTAGTGGAATTTCGTCTACATGTCAAAAGTTTCATCCGACAAAGATCTAAGTATGATTATAAATTTAGACCAGTTTTAACAATCACATTTGGATTCGTCTAAAAGGATCGATATTAAAGTATGTGAATAAAGAAGAAAATGTCCGATTAAACTCAATTCCAACTTAAATTCGAATCCAGCATTGGGTTCAAAATTGTAAAGTTAATTAGATGGATGCCGACACTTTGGGCCGCAACTCTCATTCTAGACTGGAGTCCCACCCTCAACTGCATCTTGTCGTAAGCCGTAACCAAGCAGCATGAATTGGGGTAGAAGATATAATAAAGCAGTTATTTACGCTCGTCTAGCAGAGAGGTAGAGGGGTGAACTCTCGTTTTCACCGCCCTTTTGGTTACAAAGGGAAGGGGTGAAAAAATCTCATTTTTTTCTCCCCAATACAAATCTGAAAACCCTCTAACTATAGGAGGTAATAACTTTACCTCTCCCTTAACATAAGTTTTTTTTTTATACCTTTTCCACGGTTATCACCAAACAAAATAAGAGAAATTTACGTGTATAAGAGAAACCCCTGTTCAAAAAAAAAAAAAAAACCCATGTATAAAGAAAACCCATACAAAATTACCTCTCATTCAAACTCAGTCTAGTATATCAAATCCATATGACTAGGCTGGAGTAGACTGGTTGGACTCGATTTGATTTAGAATTAGATGTTGAGCCTAAATGCATTAGTTTTGCAAATGGGCAATGGTTCCACTGACTATCCAAAGAGGAAGTAAAGTTCCAAGTGCCATGTGAATGTGAAAGTGAATGATGATGTCGTCTGTTTGACTGGACGAAAATTGGATGGATGGATGGATGGATGGACGGTCGACCGATCGCTCCCTACTCTCTTTAGAATTTAGAGTTTAGAGAAAAAGCAAACGTGCACCTTCCCTGTGTCTGTCTAACAAAGATAACAAGCCAAGTCGTCACTCCTGTTAATAATACTTACAAAAGGTCCTTCCTGTGCTTCACGCTATCCCTACCATTTTGACCCGTCTCCTTTAAATTTAACACTCGTTGAAATAATATATATATATATATATTATATATATATATATACACCACAGAAATTAACATTCTGAACCGGTTATATGTGGGATTATTTTTAAAAAAAGTTTGGAACAAAATATTTTTCTTAAATATTATCCATATAAATACGTTCATGTGTACTCTCTCCCAATGATTAAATGCATTCATTGTTAAATCTTAATATACATAATGTACCGAAGGGCCTCCCTTTTATTCATAAAAGCTAGGCTAGAGAACAAACAAGAAGATTAAATAAATCACAATCTAAATGTGGACACCGGCATCTGTGGATATAGAAAGTCCGAAATCAGACCCATTTATGTAAATGGTTTTCCTTCTTCTGCCCATCAACCTAATCAATGGAGCAACTGGTGGTTCTCAACGTATCTGATCCAGTCTCCATCTATGATAGCTCATCTCTCTCAATTTCTAGTGTTTTTTTTCGTTTTACAAAGAAACCCAAGACTCCCCACCTCTCTCCCAATACGAGGGCATTTGGTAAAACACCAGATGCACGCAGCCCCTTGCAAACTACGAAACTCGAATCTGAGACCTCTAATTCCTGAACCAAAGTGATTGCGAATTGAACTATTCCATGCGAGATAATTTCTAGTGTCCATATAATAATTTATACTAAATAGATAAATCAACATCAAACTAATAGTCTGATAATTTAATAAATATTAAACTATATTTTAAATGGTTCATCATAATAAGCCATTCATTCCATTTATAAGGAGTTACTACGACAGCTAAAATTAATGATTATTAATGAGTGATTACTTATCTAAAACATAGCCCATCATAAAAGGACTTCAATCGTAGATGAGTGACATTTAAGGCCATGAGGCCATCATTTTACTCGAATCAAACGATTGAAGGGATCACCCAGTCTCAAAAACTCTAAACCCTAAACTCTAAACCTAATCTTATCTCGATAACATTATATCTACATTAGGCTTTATTAGATGGTAAGACCCACACTATAATAAATAAATTTAGATGATACATACTTTTTAGAGGTGAAACTTGGGTTGGATTTTGACCCGACCTGTATGTCCCGACCCGAATTTTTTGTGGGTTGGGTTATACATTTTTCAAATTCGGATTGGATCAAGTTAAAGAAAAAAAATCCACATGAAATTCGGGCTGGTTTGGGCTGAGAATTTTAAAATTCAACCCGACCCAACCCGATTTCACTCAAGTATAAAATCTAAAAAATCCGCTAATCCATACCTTCATTGCCGTTGCATTCCCCCCTCTCGTCCGTATCTCCCTCCCTCTCTCGCCCTCTCTCAAGCCTCACCTGAAACGTATAAACCCAACCACGGATCTTTTCACCTAGGCAGATCCGTGACTGCGGCCGTGCGCCCCTGCCCGAGCAACACCGTGCGCAGCCTCGCCTATAACATCGCCAGTGAATGTTCGATCAGATCCAATAGATCTTGGAGGCATGCATGCTTAGATTTAGACAATGATCTAGTAAGTTCTCTTTCTTTCTTCCTTCTTTCTCCAAGTCTGATTGATTATAGGGTTCAAGGTCGGATCGGGTTGGTTTCCCAAATTCGAGTTATCAATTCGGGTCGGGTTCAGTCATTTTTTATATGGATTAGGGTTGGGTTTATCAGAACTCAGCCGAACCCACCCGAGTTTCCACCCTAACACTTTTTATCATAGAGATTATCAAAGTTTTGAGAATAAGACTTAATGGATCATTCTAATCCTTAATTTTTTAAGATCAAAATAAAATCATCAGTTTTCACTCATGATTTTCAATTTCAATACTAAATAAGCGTCTAATGAATTGGATCTAAATCTAGGAGAAGAAACAATTTGAATGATTTGCATTTATCACCTAATGTGCTCCCCATGACCCACCCACGCACTAATCTTATGACCATCAGATGCTCTCTTCACACATTTGACAATATTCTAGATTTTGAAACACTTTTTAATCCAGGAGTTTTGAGTCATCATGGATTGCTCCACACAAATGATACTGCCGAATTTAAGAAATCTATTCTCATAGTACCGTTCATACTTCACACCATCCATGTGAAGTCGACAATAACGCATATCTTTCTAAGTTGTAAGATTCCATTAATGTCACACCAATTATTCTATAGCCATGGGACACCATCAACAAGCCCAGCTCAACCTAAATATACAATAGGGTTTCACCAGATCAAGGTATGAGATTGTGGTGCCAAAATGGCTGCAGGGAAATTCTGCTCTCCAGAATGTAAATTACTGTGCACCATTCATGCAACCCAACTGACATTCGATAAGACATTTAACAAAACCTAATGTTCATCTTATAAAAGTGGAGGATTTTTAAAAAGAGACTCCAGACAAATCTACATTAGCATATTTTGAGAACATTTATTTTTCATGTTGAGAGGAATAGGCTACTGGCCAAAAAAATGGGTAACTCCTCTACCAAGGGAAAATCTCCACTCACCAGCTTTATATCATGCAGCTACCAGATATGCATGGAAAGGAAGTGTAGTGGCAGTGGTACGCATCATGGTATATGACCTGTATCCGCTACAGGTACAGAGGCTTGATTCGTGTACCCCTGTGCTGCTGCTTATAGAGCAACATCTGGATCCAATCTTCTCTGAATAGCAGCTGCAGCCTATTAAAAAAAAAATGAGGTCAAATACAATGTCCGTCTATGTATAAAAGGTCTTTCCTTCCTCTGTCAAGCCAGAAAGGTAGCGGTGCGTCCCAGCTTTTGAAGTGTGTTTTGGATGGGGCAAAAGTTTTCCATCAAATAGTAGGTGAAATGAATTTGCCCAGGGTGTCATGATTCAAGAAGCACCTGCTTTAGGTGAAAAGGAGAAATCATTTGCCAAGAGACTTTAACTGTTTTCTCTCTCCAGACATTAGGTATTTTTTGTCCAAACCAAAAAGACCCATTGATTCAGATGGTACTTGTGCTGGGACAAAATCTTTGGATTTAATTATTAATAAACACATCGAAACGTATCCCAAATAACAAAATTTATGGTACAAAACCAGTAATTTATTTCCCAATCAATGTGAGCCACAAGCCAAGCTGCTAATTGAATTGGCCAACAATTGAATGGTTTTACCACCAATTGAACAGTTCTACCACTTGGTTAAAGTAAAATATTTTGTTCTCAATAAGGCCGACAAAATGAACAATATGGATGGGTCAAATAACGCCAACAATTGAAGAGTTTCACCCATTTTGGTTCGTTGAAAGAACAAATATTGCCTCTAGATCAGTCCGAGCATCAGATAATCTCAAATGCAATTATGCATATAACTTCCACATATAAAAAATAGAATTGATCCAGTTCAACCAGTGGATTTGAGAGCAGTCCACCCACCTTATGGCTTTTAGATCAACCTACAAGTATGTTGAAACATTTAACGAAAGGAGCTTTCTATGGGTCATGGCAAAAAACCAACTCAACTGATGATAACCATTTTATGCGAGGCCTTCAAAGTAAACATTTAGAATCTGGCCCAACTGTTCAAATATTTTTATTGATCCAATGGTTATGATCATCAGTCGATTGAATTTTATGTAATAAGTGAATTAACAAGTATTTCTTATCCAACCAACCAATAATTTACGTAGGTAATTAAATGGCCTAGTACAAGGCAGACTGGACCACAAATATGCCCCTCGGGATAATCTCATCACAACTGTAATGGATAAGGTTCTTAATGAAGATGATGGTAATGATAATGCCCTCAGAATTATAAAAAAGAAGAAAAAAAAAGCACATGCAAGAGAATTACCTCAAAATTACCAAGTCGGTACTGGTACGCCATTTCTTCACGTAATTGGGTTTGCTCTTTCATTGCTTGTGCCTGAGAATCCCAAGATCAGAACAATGTCAGTTCTTAATGGACCCATTTTCTGCAAGATATTCCTAGCCCACAGTTAGACGTACTGTTAGCAAACCCGTCTTTAGCCTGGCAGTGCTGCAAGTGACATGACCTTCATGAGGGCACAACTCGGGTCAGCTTGGACCAGTTGGCTTCAAAGCTAACCCAACCCAATATTTCCAATACAAGCAACCCATCCTAAAACCAACCCAAACACATATTTGTGAACCCAACCCAACCAATTTCATGTTGGTTGGTCAAGGTCAGATCAGGTTCAAGCACATCAACAACTTTAATTAGGATATACTAAAAGAAGTAACTTGCATCTGTGTGCTAATCAATTGGACTAGACAATCAAATTGTTGATTGTACATGCATTTAGTTCAAAAAATTGTTTCCATGCCGTGTTTATTGTAACAAAAAGAAATACAGAGGTACAATATGCTAACAAATTAGAAAGCCACGCTTTCTAAAAATTGGTTTCATGAAAAGACATTGGTATATACTATATAACGTTATAAACACACGACACATGGAATTCATGTTGGGCATTCAAGCCAAGCCACACGAACTGACTAAACTTGTGCCCCAAGGTAGGATCTCAAGATCATCAGCATTGTATTGATGGAAGCACCCAGTTGTCAATTCATTTGGCTAGATGATGCCCTTCTATCTTTTTCCAAACGGATAGAAGCCGGATAGCTCAGATCACATGTTGGTCTAGCACCAAGTTCATGGATTTGGGCCAATTCAGCCATTCATTGACTCATAGCAAGTGCAGCAACATTTAGGTGGGCTGAGACATTAGTTAATATACTTGCATTGCACATTATCATTCAAAATCTCATTCTCTTTCAAATCAAGGAAAATAATAGTGCTGTTCAGAAAAGGATAAGAGTGGTAAACTAGTATTTTACCATTCCACTCTGCATAGAATGCTTTAAGGCTTCCACTTGTTCTTCCTTCTGCCTTTCACGCTCTATTAGCAACTCTTGCCTGCAAAGTAAATCAAATTATGGAGACACCTCCTATCATAAAGAGAAACTATCCATATAGATGCATCTCGACTTTAATATTTTTGGGGGGGAATACAGTTGCATGTAGGCAAATGATGGATGCAGCCCCTCTTTTTTATTTTGTAGAGGCACACGTATCAAAAAGACAAACTACCCATGAATCAATTTTAATTGTCTTTTCCATTATGGAAAGTCAATATGGATAGTTCCTCCTTTTTGATAGGAGGTGCCTCTAAGAATGAAAACAGTGAGGATGCCTCTACAGCTTACCTGCATAGGTTGATCATAAAAAAATTACAGAAAGGTATATAAGAATCAATATAAGAGATACCGAGGAGCATAAAATACAATTAGTTCAAAAAAACCAATAAAAGAATATAGTCTTTCTACACACTACTTTAGCGAAGAAAACAGCAATGCCATTGGCCATGCCACTTACATGTCCAAACAAGACCTCCAACATCCAAACAGTCTCCTAATGCCTGCTGCAACTTCCACGGGGTTCTCTTTCCTTTAGCCCAAGCTACTGCATTTGTAAAATCCCCTTCAATAATCAACTTCCCTCAACCATTGTCTCCAAATTTCCAATGCCCTCTTAGTTGTGCTCAATTCCCCCTAATTTGCATCAATAACTTCTAAAGTGCTGAAAAACATTTCCATTCCCCATTATGATGATGTAGAACGCCTCCTATTCTCGTAAAATCCAGTTTGCCCCTTACCGACCCGTCTACGTTAAATTTTCCATATCTTTCCTGTGGCTTCTCCCATTTCTGCTTGGTTTTTTCTAGATCTCAGTGGTCCTAGACATGCAACCCTCCAAAATTTTAATAAAATCATTAAAAAGGGTAGGCCTTCAAAACCTTTGCTAACCATCAACCAACTCACCAGCCTGGACTTTACACATACTCAAATGCAGCATCCATAGATTTATCTACAAAAAAATTTAGCATTCCCAAGCCACATGGTCCACATGGGATCATATCTATGTTATGGGTCATGGTTAAGATTTTCTTTTAATTCTATCAGTTAATTAAGGGTGTTTCAGCATTTTTAGTCCCAGTTTATTATAAAGGAACAGATTAAATTTTATTCTGCTAGATGAACAGTGTCAAAAGTTATTGAAGTCAATAGTGTATTATTATCATCATCATCATCATCATCATCATCATCATTATTATTATTATTTTGAATTGGATTGGATTGGATTTTGCATGTAGGATAATTTTACTAAAATAGAAGATAGAGAGGCCAACCTAATTAAAATTGGAGATGACATAGTAATGCATTGTCATAAGTTTAGATTCTTGGACTCTATGGTACCTCAAGGAGGATTTGACTTGGATATAATTAATAAAATGGGAGTGGGGTGGGCAAAATGTAGAAAGCTAGCAAAGTTTTGTATGATAAAAGAATACCACATCAATTAAAGGGGAAACAATTATTAGACCCACAATGCTATATGGAGCAGAGTGTTGGGTAATGAAGAAAAGACACATAAACAAAGTCAAGGTAACGTATATGTGCATGCTTTGTTGGATAAGTGGATAAATTCTAAAAGATAAAGTTAGAATTAACCACATGAGGGATAGTTTAAAAATAATCCCAACAGATCAAAATGAGAGAAGCTCATTTGAGGTAGTTTAGCCATGTGGGTAGAGAATCAGAGATGGCCCTAGTACATAGAGTAAGAGGTAGACCACTGAAAACGTGGAGGGAAGGGATAAAGAAAGATATGATAGATAATGAGTGATTAACTGGATGGTTTATGATGGGGTAAAATGGAGATTGAAAAGTCAACCCCCAGACAAATGGGATCTTGGCATTTGATGATGAAGATAATGGATAGATGCCCATTGATGATTATTTTGACAATCTTTTTCTAGAGGCAATTATTTGGTAATCAAAGAAGGATAAAAAGGGTATGACATCTATTCCTCTCTTGTATGAAGGCTAGGTGTAAACCCCTTGATTTCTTTGTGTTGGTTGGTCACCATCTCCAAGAGTAGTGAGTACCATTCGTTGGACCACTTTACACTTGGTACATAGTGCTGATTCCCAAACCCCCCCACCCTCCCCGCTCCTCCTTTCCCTCCTCCCTCTCTCCTTGAATATCACAACCATATTTGAAAAGAACATGAGTTTTCCATATAAGAGATTCTAATGTCATCAACAACCATATGAACATGAGTTTTCCATACAATACAAATTGGAATTCCTTGTGGTTGATTCATGCTACATGTCATCATTCATGCAATTCATAATATATATATAGGTTCTTTTTGGTTTTAAGGTTACTGTAATTGCAACATTTTGGAAAGCCTGAAAGATAAAACTACTTACACTACAAAAAATGGTGAAATCACCCAGCAAGTCTCACCTACCAAACATCTCTTCAAGATTGGAGAAGTTCCATCACCTTATGCAAGTGCAAAGAAAATCTTAATATGTGGACTTGATCCCTACTAACCCAAGTGGCTGCCCTCATTGAAAGTGACACCTTAGAAGGGGAAGGGCATATGCTAAAACAATCATATCACAATCATCAAAGTCATTTCTCCCATCACTACACTATAGCATGTCATCATTGTCATCATCATATAAGCCATGTATCCCATGAACCCAAGGTTTGCATTCATAATTGGATTTGGTTAATATTTATGCTTGCAAAAATGAGCACTTGCCAACTATACTATAGGATCTTGGGTCAAATTACCATTGGACATTTTCTTCCACGCTCCAAGTAAGAAATAAATCATTTCAAGATCATAAAAAATACCAGAGTTTATTTTTTATTGATTAGTTGTTGCATTAGTAGATCTTTAGTTAACTTCAATTACTACAATGCCCGTCATCATTAGATTGATTTTTACCATTTTGTCATCCTTGCACTTTGAACTCTACAACAAAATACTTATTTAGTAGCTCTTCCATCTCAAAGTCTATCTTAGGATTTTCATCTAATAAATCATCCCTATAAGTCTATCAAATTTGTTAGCATTAACTGCTCTCTGAACCACAATAAATTCTGCCAGTTGACTACTGGCCCCAAGAATTATTTATTTCTTCATATATTCACCCTAATCCCATTTTCTATCAAAGTCAAATTGATGCAATACAAGGTTTCTGTACATACAAAACTAATCCTACAGCACACAGCATTATAATACACACACCATACCAGGGCTGTTTCTTCTTCGTCTCCTTTAGAAGTTCCTTGTATTACGAAAATACCAATCGACAGATAGAGAATGTATTTATCTAGAGATAGAGATAGAGATAGAGAGAGAGAAAGAGAGAGAGAGAGAGAGAGATAGAGAGAAAGATAGAGAGATAGAGGTAGAGATAGAGAGAGAATTTGGCTCTCAAGGCACCAATGACTACAAGGCTGAGACAGAAAGAGAGATATAGAGAGAGAGATAGAGATAGATAGAGATAGATAGAGATAGAAAGAGATAGAGAGAGATGGAGAGAGATGGAGAGAGATAGAGAGAGAGAGAGTGAGAGAGAAAGAGAGATAGTGAGAGAGAGAGATAGAGAGAGAGAGAGAGAGAGAGAGAGAGAGAGAGAGAGAATTTGGCTCTCAAGCCACCAATGACTACAAGGCTGACCTTGTCATCAACTTCTCACTCATTCCTCAATAGGGCCAAATTCTTAGTCACATACTACTGCATACCATTTAAAAATCAGTGATTTTTTGATAATTTCTCTCAAGAGATGGATTCAACTAACATGTGGCTTGCTTTGTGGAGACCTGGGCCTTAGGGAGTTGTTCTCAGATGAGATCTAGTTTGTGGATACTGTTGGGCTGGACACTACTAAAGTAGGTTAATAAGAAAGTAATAAAAGAACTTCAATAAAGATGGGTGGAGAGAACAGAAATATGACGGGGTTGAAGGCAATGACAAACGAATGATAAGGAATGTGGCTTTGAATTCTTAGTCACATACTACTGCATACCATTTAAAAATCAGTGATATTTTGATAGTTTCTCTCAAGAGATGGGTTCAACTAATTTGTGGCTTGTGGGCCAATTTAAAAAAAAAAAACAAAGAAACCAAATCCAGTGGGCCTGAACTTTGTGGAGACCTGGGCCTTAGGGAGTTGGTCTCAGATGACATCTAGTTTGTGGATACTGTTCGGCTGGACTCTACTAAAGTAGGTTAATAAGAGAGTAACAAAAGAACTTCAATAAAGATGGGTGGAGAGGGAACAGAAATATGTCCGGGTTGAAGGCAATGACAAACGAAAGGTAAGGAATGTGGCTTCAGAGGTCCCTCCATCCCCCCTGAGTAATAAAAGAACTTCAATAAAGATGGGTGGAGAGGGAACGGAAATATGTCTGGGTTGAAGGCAATGACAAACGAATGGTAAGGAATGCCCTCCCTCCCTCCCTCCCTCGTGGCCCCCGTACTCGTGGCCTCTTCTTACTCGAAGCCCAAACAATGGCATTGGACGATCCCCCTCAATGACAAGTTTACTACGTCACTTCCCCTTACCACTCCTCTAGCTCCACCCACCCCGCTCTTTTACTACCAAAGAGAGATTGCCCATCTAACGGCAAAGAGTTGCCTCATTGGAATCCTTGCCCCAGAAGTTCACAAAAAGAAGACCAACAAATAACCAATATGATTACAAAGCACCCCCACCCCCCTCTGCCATCCTCGGACAGCCTCTAGCAACCCCATCTACATTAAATTTCACTTGCTCTTCCAGCGGCTGGGTAAAGTTTGTTGGAAGACACTTGACAACAACATTATTGTGAAATCATTCAAAAACAACAACATTGTGAAATTTATCTCAAATATTCATGTCGAAAGTTCAAATCATCAAGTTGTATGGAATACACATTAGTCATTAAATGTTTTTTGTTCTATAAAAAAAGTCAAATAAATATACAGAATATGTCTTATAGCTCAAAGAAAGAGCCCACTGAATTATGTAAAACATACCGACGTTCTTCTTCATCATTGAAAACCGTGCGTACTGATTCCAATATTTTCTTTGTACCCTTCTTCATCTCTTTTGCCAGTTTGTGCTGATGATAAGCATCCAAACCGTAATATCTACAAGCAGAAAGTATTAACATCTTTTAAATGGTTAGCAAAAGGCACTAATATTAATTATATGATTGGCATATTTTTTAACTATCACTAGAACATGAAACCATCATTAGAAGGGGGAAAAAGGCAGGAATCCCCATGGTGGGTTGTGGATAAGAGGCAAGGTGCTTGGTCCTCTTCGAAGACGCATAAGCCTAAATCTTTTGAATTTAATTACAACATTAAATTAAAAAAAAAAAAAACTACTTTGAATACGAAATAAACAAAATAAATGTGAAAGGGAAATTTTTTAATGATAAATAAAAGGTTAATATTCTTGACGAGTGATCATCTGAAATGTCGAAGACTGATCATAGTCAATGCATGTCCTCTTTGCCTGTCAGATGCTGAGTCTGGGAATCATCTTTTTCATTGCCATTTTGCTTATGCCATATGGGTTCATTTCTTCTGGCTAGGAGTCGTCTTTTGTTTGCCATCAGCGTGGCATGACTTGTAGAATGAATCAGTCATCATGGGGGCTAGCTCATTCCGCAGGAAGCTTTGGAAAGTCACAATGCTAAGCATTGTGTAGTCTATTTCGTTAGAAAGAGATAAAAGGGTTTTTCAGGGGAAATCGTCTTTGGCTAGCCAAATTATTTAAGTATTTAAGCTGCTTGGTGGATGTTGGGAGCCAACCCTGGTAAGGGGGTTCGTATTTCTAATATATGTAGGGATTGGACTTCAGTTGATTTGGTAAAGGCAAATGTGCCTTCCTTTTCTTCAGTCCCTTGGCAACCTCCTGAGTTGGGGTATCTCAAATTAAACTTTGATGGCAGTTGTACGCGGAAGAGTGGGTTGGCCGGGTTCGGGGGAGTGATCAGGGATCATCTTGGGATGAGTAGGTCCCCTTTTGCTGGTCCTCTCACCAAATGCTCAGCTATTGAGGTAGAGCTGCATGCCCTTTGGAGAGTTGTGCTCGAGATGGAGGAACTGGGACCTAAAGGGGGCACTCTAGAAGGGGATTAAGGTGATCCAGAGTTGGGCGTTCAATTCGAGTTGTCCATGGAAATACCAGGATAGAGTTGACAAGATTCGGCAGTGAATCTCATCGAATGGTTTTAATGATTTTTGGGCCCCTAGAATTGTGAACTCTTCAGCTGATGATCTTGCTAGAAAGGATCTTGTAATGTCGTCGAAAGTTGTAAACAAATCTTTGTTATCTTTTTGGGTGGGGGGTGGCAGGCTAGATTTGCCTAATTCTGTGGCTTTCTTTTTGTAAAGTTCTCTTTCTTTTGTGAATAAAAGAGTTATCTTTCAAAAAAAAAGGTTAGTATTGCTAGGTCTCAAAAAAAATAAAAGGTTAGTATTGCTTCGTTTATAAAGAAAAAGGACAAATATTACTACTTCAAGAAAAGTACCGAGTTGGTGACTGCTTTCTCTCCTTTAATATTTTCCAGGATCTTTTCTTCTTTCCTTTCAAACTTCACTTCTATATTGTGATTGAAACAAAAGAAATAGAACCCAAGTCTCAACAAATACTACCTAGAATTAATTGGACATAAAAACAGTATGGGAATTCAATTGTTTTAATTCTCTAACTTTCTACTAGTTTTGCAAGAATTTTCTAGACGTTCTAAAAGATTGTCATCTAGCCACCAGGGTGAAATTCTGAAAATCTGGTCAAATGAAATTAAGAAACTTAGAACAAGTCAATATGCTTTCGGTGAGCAGGATTAGGATTCTTGGTTCTTGGTTATATCAAAATCCATTTACATATGATAAAAAGAACCACTTGCAATGGAACACGATATCATAATAATGTACTTGTTAAAATTTGGTGAAAAGAACATATATTTTATTCCTGAAGCAGAGGGAGAAATACTTTTGCCAAATCAAACATATTTTCAAGAAAATCAAACCTTGCTGCTGCTGCTATTGTTATTATTACTGGAAATGGCAACCTTGTCATCAATTAGAGAGCAAATATGCAGACACTCACCTAAGGTTTAAGATAGCACTAGTTCTAAGATGACAAACTTGCATAGGCATTTTGAATCAAAAGAGCAAACAAGGGGCTACCACTACAGAGGCGTACTTTTTTGAGGGGAAAGTAGCAGTATTATGATCCTCCATGAACCTGTGAGAGGGATAAACATGAGATTAAAAGAACAAATAGTTTCATCAATAGAAACAATAGATTCTTGTTGCTGGCACTTCAAATAGTTTCAAAACTTTGATTGTTCCCAGTGTATGATCAATTGAATGCAACAAATGTCATCAAACAGGTTATGCTCAAGTTACTTACTCCTTAAACATCTGCTTCTCTTCCCAGTTGGCTAAACTTTCCATGTTCACCTGAAATCCAAAACATAATTGGATTATGAAATCATGGTAGAATACTCAGTTCTGTTTCTATAAGACAATAGCAACAATGCTAAATGGTGCATCGCTGAAATGACAAGTAGATAAAGTAATTGTGATGGCGATGTGTATGCTAAGATGGATATATGGTGCAATAAAAGAATGTTATAATGTTATTTGTAAGAAATCTGTAATGACTAGTTCTGCTACTCGGGTGGGTTAGAATTTGAGCCTTGTGCACTGTTCGTTCTTTCCGAGTTGCTTACCATGCTGAGCTGTATTCTTTTTCCTCTTATCAATAAAAATCAGTAATTAGTCAAAAAATACTACTTTTTTTGTTGGTGTTGGGGGTTGGGGGGGGGGGGGGCTGGGGTGTGGGGTGTGGAGAAGAGGTGGCCTAATAATTTAATTAGAAGTGTGTGAACTAGAGGAAGCATGAAGCTGGCCCATATAGAAAAGAAGATAAAGGGAATGACCTAGTAGTCAAAGATATGCCTTAGTTGCAAACCCATTCTCAGGCTCACCTTACAAAAGCCCTTACAGTAATTAATGATAGTTAATAAACAACATAGCTAACTTAAAGCAAGGGCATTGATTTAGGCACCAGTGTTGTTACTAACACCAGGCACTGTCTTGCAATAAATTGATACTTTTCTTATTTTGCCCGTCTAATTTAAACTGGCCTTTCAATTTATTGCAAGACAGTGCCCGGTGTTCCTAAAAACACCATAACTAAATCGATTCCCTAAAGTAATTGTTAGTAATTTGTTTTGCACACCCCACTCTCATCCTATTAGCTATATCTTAGTCAGACCCTCCATGAGATTCTACCATAGAGCCCAAGTATCTGAACTTATCACAACTTGATATTAAGTCATTTTCAATTTTAATCAAATCATGAATACTAAGTCATTTCCAATTTTAATCAAATCTCTATCTTCTATAGATGCTTTCCTCCACATTTCCAGCTTATTATTTAGCTGATTTCTAATCTAAACAACGAGTACTACATCATTTGCAAATAGCATAACCAGAAACTTCATCTTGGTTTTCTAACATTAAGTTATCTAAAACAAAGCAAATAAGGGCTCAAAGCAAACCCTTGGTGAAGCTCACTCCTATTGTTTCTCACATGCTATCTTTTTCATAATTGTATCTTCCCTTTGATATGTCCCATAAATTTTCAACACATCCATTTGATATGCAATTCTTTTTTAGCATTCACCAAATTAATTTTCTCAACTCCCTATCATAAGACTTCTCTAAATCAATGAAACCAAGTACAAATCAATCTCTCTCTCTCTCTAAACTTTTCCATGAGTTGTCCTAAAGAAAATTGGTCTCTGCTGTTGATATAACAGAATAAACCAAACTAGTTCTTTGAAAGAGTAGGCTCCTATCTTAGGTACTCTATTACCCTCCCTAAGTTTAATAGTATCATTCATAAATTTAACAATTTGATATTAGCACAATTTTGAATATCTCTGTTCTTATTAAAGAAGACTATAGTGCTCTTTCACCACTCTCTCAGGCAACCTTTTTGTAATGAAGATTTTGCTAAATGTTCACTAGCACCCAACAAAACCCAAACTTCTATAGTTCTATAGGAATACCATATGATCCTAAGGATCTCTTTTTCTTCACCTTAGCTCAGTGTCACATACGTAGCAAATCTTTTCCTAATTCTAGCCTGTGGAACTCACTCAAGCCTTTGTTGCTCAGTTAGTCATCCTTTGACCTGGTTTGGTCACACTTTGGACCCAAATTGATCACCCAAAAGCATACACACTTGAAAACACACAAGATTGAGAGAAAGAGATCACCCAAGTTGAACAAAGAGAAACATTTACTCTACTGCACAACAAAGCTTTGCAAAACTTAGCTTTGGACTATCACAAGCTTTACATTCACTCTAGCGTGACTCCTTGCAAGCTTACAACACTTTTAAGCTCTCCCACAAGCATGGTAGAGCCCATGGATGGGTAGGATCATGACACTCGGTGTCATCCAACAACAAATGAACATTCTAAACTCCACTCTATAACTTTTCTAACATCTCTACAACATTATATTCTTTAAAAACTTCAAAGAACTTCTAAACTCTCCTAGAAGTCTATCCCATCCTAGAATTCTTCCACATACATCTACAAACTTCCATAGATTTCTAGACATATCTAAACAAATTTGGAACATTCTACAAGACTCCAAACTATTCTATAGCCTATTAAAGAACTTCATAAGTACCTAACACGAGATTCTTCTTGAACATTCTAAAACCTTCCATGCTCTTTCGCACTCTACCTAGTGCATTTCAACCTCATCTTGAAGTTTCCAAAATTCTTTATGTTGAGAAGCTTGGCCTTAGCTAGTGCACATGTCTAGCACCAAAGAAGGCCATCTTAGTTGACCACCTTGCCACAAAGTTTTGTCCCATGACATTCTCCCCCACTTGAATCGTTGATGCCCTTGTCACTATCCTATCAACCTTCCATTACAACATCTTCACTTCTCCACCTCCGGCACTCACTGAACCTTGCACTTGACCTTCGGTAACACTTTGGCAAAAATTACAACTTTATTAGTTGTGGAGCGTCCTTTTTAACCCCAGACATGTGCTAAGCATCCATGCCTCTCAACACATCTTCTTTTGCCAGCTTCCATATATACAGTCAGACAATCCGTTGTTTCATTCCTCTTAAGTCAATGTATCCTGCCTTAGCTCTTTGAAGCCAATCTCCTCCTCTGTGTGGTGTGGCTTTACTGAAGGCTTCGATCTCAACTCCGATACCCTTGTCACAAATGTAGCAAGTCACTCCTCAATTCTAGCCCATATTGCATTCACTCAGGCCTCCATTGCTCAATGAATAAGCTTTTGATCAAGTTTGGTCACACTTTTGACCAAGTTGATCATCTCAAAGCAAACAACCTTGAATACATATAAGATTGAGAGAGAGATATCAAGTTGAACAAAGAGAAACCTTTACTCTATTGCTCAACAAAGCTTTACACTCACTCTAGCTTTACTCCTTGCAAACTTACAACACTTTGAAACTCTCCCACAAGCATGGTTACAAATGACTCCTCACCCCCATTTATACTTGAGGGTCCAGCTCATGGATGGCTAGGATCATAACACTCAGCATCATCCTACAACATATGAATATTCTAGACACTATACTAGAACTTTTCTAGCATCTCTACAACACTACATTATTCTAAAACCTTCTAGACACGCCTACACTTCCATATTCTTCCACATAAATGTACACACTTCATAGATTTCTAGACATCTCTAAACAAATCTACAGCATTTTACAAGACTCCAAGCTATTCTGCAACCTACTAGAGAACCCCATAAGTCTCTAGCTTGGAGATTCTTCTTGAACATTTCAGAACCTATTGTGCTCTTCTAGACTCTTCTAGTGCATTCTACTCATCTTGAAGTTTCCAAAATTCTCTATGTTGAGAAAACCTCCATTCTTTGAGTTTGGCCTTACCTTGAGCACGTGTCTAGCACCAAAGGAAGCCATCTTAGTTAATCGCCTTGTCACAGAGTTGTATCCTTTGACATAAGACTATCTTTACTTTTCAATTTTTTATTAATCATCCCTTCATTTGCTTCTACTTCATAATCAAGTTATGATCGTCAACTAAAATAATTTTTGGTAAGTTATAATAGCTTTAATCATAAATGCATCCTTTTTTTCTTGAATGATGAGAATCAAAGCATCCTTTGTCAAAAAATAAAACAATAACAGTAACAAATGCATTGCACTGTTAGACTGCAATAGGTTTTTAACAACTATTACTTACATAATGTCAAAATTATTTCATACTAGATTTAACAATCTACACAACCATTGGCATGCATTAATGTATGATATGAAATTGCTCTGACAGCGAAAAAAAATTTGCCTCGTCATTGTACTATTATACAAATGAAAAGAATGTCATATGATCATGTAAAACCATTATAAAGGATGGATTTCTTTTATTTGTTTGGTTTTTTTACATTTACATGATGTACTGTACTTTTGTTTTTCTTGTATTAGCTGGGCCTACCCCTTTTAGACCCTCTACTTACTCTTGTACATAATTCTTCTTTAATATATTTTTCATTTGTTACCGCTAAAAAAAAAACAATTATAAAGAAGGAATATGAGGGTATACCTGCTTTACTTCTGCTAACCAAGCAGTGAACTCTGGTCGTTTATTCCTTCAAAAAACAGAGGAGCACAGATCAATTTATAAATCAAAGAAAAACTTCTTCAAGCTGCTGAAGGAATGTCTAAATTGCATAGAAGAGTTAGAAATCAGTCCACCAGGTAGAAAAAATATGAATCTTTCTTCGGGATTACATAGCACTTACAACTACAACACAAAATATTTCCTACGGTCATGACATTGTGTACCAAATGGCAAGCACAAGAGGAAACTGTGGATTGCATACTTATCAATATCCACCAGTAACTTGGCATGAGAAAGGTAGGACTAACTAAAAACAATATTTCTTTCTTCCTCTTGGTTTGGCATGCTAAAAACAATAACTTGCATCATGATACTGATATCAGTGGATGTTCAGAAGGCAAGATACAGAATTGTTTTCTGTGAAGTGTCCAAGGATGCGGAAACATCATTGCTGAGCAAATGATGCTTGCAATCAGGTGGAGGATGTCACCATAGTGACATTTTCTTTTTTCTCTTTATTCAGAAGCACCATAGTGACAATTTACAAATGACCGCCAATGACACCATGCACTAAAAAACAAGTGTGCCTGGTCTCATGCTGAATTTTGATGGCACAATTTTAATGCCTGGTGGAAGTATTAGAGGTCTCGTTCATGGCAACATAAGTCATGTCTTGCTACCATTTCCAGTTTGAAAGACCACAGACAATCCCTAAACTGATTCAGTGACAATCTCAGCAGGTCTATATTTGTAATTAAAACAAAGGGTTGGTCGTAGATGTCTCTCAAGAGTCTAATGTGATTAATCAATGCATGTTGATAGTTTAAAGTAGTGCAAAGGGCCGACACAGAATATGCATTCACTTATTCAAGAAGCACAACCGTACGACTGCATCCACGTGAATCACTTTTTTAATGTTTCAGAAAAAAAATGATGAGGACATTTTTACTGAATTGTAATCAACTTACCCTTTTTTGAAAGATTAGAATCCAATTGTTTTTGGTCAATTAGCAATGTCAGTAATTGGATACTACACAATTTGAAAAATCTCAAATAAAAATAGCCACGGATGGATCAACCAGCCTGGATGAATATGTGGCATGTGACAGTATAGGAGGTTCTGTCAATCAAGATACAGAAATTTCTTCTTAGGGACATAACAGTACAGGAGCTAGGTGTATAAGGAAATTCAAATTTCCTTATTCTAGGCACATCCAAAACAAATTTTAGAGTGGGTTTCTTGGAAATCTGAAATCCTTTCTTAGAATCCAAGTGTCCAAACAAACACTTAATTTTACTAGCATAGCTGATGGTACCAATCGGACCGGGAACTGATGGTGTAGGAGACTCCATAGATGAAGATCCAGTGTAAGAAAATGGAGGAAGATGCAGAAATGAAATCGAGAAGATAGAAAGACTAACCACATATCCGTTTCTCGAATGATTCCATATTTTCCCCATGAATTGGTGACAGCTCCCTTCTTCCCCTTGTCACTCTCCTTCTTCTTCTTTTTCTTCTTCTTCTTCCTTTCTCTTTCTCTCTCCTTCTTTCTCCTCTTCTCTCTCTCTTTCCTGCGCTGTCTCTCCTTCTCGTGCTCTCTTTCCTTCCTTCTCCTCCTCTCCTTTCTCCTCCGCCTCTCGCTCTCGGACGAATCCGAACCGTTCGATTCGGAAGAAGAAGACTCCGATTCGGATTGTGATTCTGATTGTGACTGTGAGGAGGATTCAGAATCATCGTGGCTGTGGTGCCTTCGAGAGCGTGAGGTTCGTCGGCTGGATCGCTTTTTTTTGGTTTGTATCCTATCGTCGTCGGATTCGTCCGTTTCATCCTTTCTACGCTTAGACCTAGATTTACGGGTGGAAAGGGACGAATCTCCTTCGCCGTCTCCGGCGTCTGCAACGTTCCCGTTCCGATCTTTCCCCATTTCGGATTCGCTAGTTAGTTGGGCGGGCAGCTGGGTAGGGTTAGTATTTCAGCAGCAGAGAGAGAGAGTGGGAGCTGCTCGAGTCCGAACTCGGGATCACAACAAAACTGCGGTCTAGCCACTAAGCCACAGCGACGGCCCTCTTGAGACGTTTGTCTCTCCAAATGAATGTCTTTTCAACATACATATGATATAGGACTAACAAACGCCCACATCACATCCTTCCAAACTTAATCCATGGCTGGCGTTCTTTTGAGGATTCACAACTCTTTTATACAGGGTCCATGTATTAAAGGATTTTCGCTGCAGTCCTGTGAGCCCACACAATAGTATCATCGGATTAATTCTGATATCACTTGTTATAGAGACATTTATCACCTCATTATTTATAAGCCCGTGACTTTTTCAACACACATCTTATGTAAAATTTAACACACAAAAATTTTATGAGAATTCTACATAATTATTTTAAATAGCAATTTTATTGTATTATGACAAAGAAAGTACGTAATAAAGTTTATACATGACCACACAAAAGAGATTAAGATAACATGGTCCCACTGATGTACAACAGTGAATGTCAAACTAAGGACATTCGACTCTAGTAATCTTAAGAATGCCAATTGTACAGCCTTAGATATAGAAGCAGTGTCCATAAGCTAAAACTGCAAAATAATGAATCATCATGTTTCTCTCCCTTGGAATCTAGTGGATACGATCATCTTAACACTTTGAAAGTTCCAATTGAATCAGAGAATGGATCTTTCAAACTTCCCAGAGAGATACAAGCAATATAAAATGTGTTGGATGAAGAGAGAGTCTCCATCATGATCTAAATTTGGATATGAAGAAAAATTGCTAAAATTAGTCCAATAAATAAAGAAGATAATTCTGCATGAAAAGTCCAATGAACAAAGAAGATAATTCTGCATGTAAAGGTGTAGTGATTTAAAGTTGGAAGGAATACATCATTAGAACTTTTCCCATATGATTATGAAAAATTCTGAAGAAAGATGGAAGATGACAATAGTTATTATTATTCATCCCACTTAAAATACATCTATAATTAAGTTACATGCCCTGATGGAAAGAATGGTGGATCTGGACAAATACATGAGTTAAGTAAAACATGAGAAGTTAGTGATCATCATTTAATACAAAAAACATCTCATTTAATACTCTAATACTTTCGCGCCAACTCAGCATAGAAAGACGATGAGGTTGGAACTGAGGAGAAAGAACATTGAGGAAAACTGCAACTTCTTATGGATCAAAGGAAACTTAGAAGGATGCAATTGAACCGCAAATCAACGAGCCGGCACATCAGTCTCTCAGTGAGATCCTTCACTTGATGCAAGTCAAAAACACTGACTAATGGTCAAGACTTCAACACGTCAGCATCCAGGAAGAATGGACAGATTTGTGCTAACTGCAGCCAAGCAAGATGGGGCTCGCTCTTGTAATACCCCGTCTCGCCATAGACGCGTTATCACTGATACAATATCACGAATGGCTCTAATGTTATTTCGGGTACATTTTTTTTGAAACAGGGAACACACCTCCCGCTAACCAAACTATCCACATGCAACCCACAATATAACAAATAATATAAGGTACAACTATAGAATCATCCGCAAACAGTAATAACAACATAATCAAGTTATTAGAGTCATTCAACTCAAACATGTATATAAAAATCTCAAGTACATAAATATTCTCTAAAGTTACAATATGAAAAATAAAATAAACTCAAGTTGCAACTCCACACCTTATGCCTAATCGAGGGGTCCACACGACCCTTCCTTTATCGGAGCACCTGCAAGGCAAGGGGTGAGCTCAACATATCTAGTGAGAGTAACACATGCAACACATGTTATCAAACATACACTGCGTATAACCATATGGACACATCAATGTCTAGGGTGTCTACATACACGACCATGCAAACATGTACTCTACACCTAGAACATAGACCAACATCTATCGTGCCTCCGACACATCCTCTAACCACCCCATGACAACTCTAGAGTAACTCTCATGTGTCCTTACACCTCGACTCAACCACCCCACTGGTGGTGAGACCACCCTCATACATCTAACAGACTCACAAGTTGGACCCACTAGTAGTCCCCACGACCAGATGTCGGACTCCCAACGGTCTTATCCCCATGTCCCAAGTCCTGGCTACAAGTCAGACTCACACACACAATCGTGCACCTAACCTCCTATCAAAGTCATGTCAACATGTACCTCACACCTGGTACACAAACCAACGTCCAACCTAGTCAGAACCATTGGTTCCCAACCAGTTCTAAGCCTCTCCCCGAACAACTCACACACACATCGCAATTAATCCGTGAATCTGGTCTGTTAAAGTCCCAAACGATCGATCCCACTAGTTAGATTCACAAACACTCATATCGGCCCCATAACCGCCACGAACCAAAATGACACTGAACCCCAGGAGTTCAACAATCGATTATACAGTCATCGGCCCAACCCACAGGCACTCCTCACGGTCCTAAGTCTAATACGAACTACAACATCAACAAATCATCCATAACATACACATCGGTTTCTCATAGAATTCCCGTCTGCCATCTGATGAGTGAACCGACCGAACTCGCTCGTTAGATGCCCATAAACTTCCAATGAATCCATACTCATACCACTCACACATATTGTAACGACCTGACCTGCTTTTCCCCAGTTTTAAAGTGTTTTATTGATCTTCGTGTCATTTTTTTTTTTGTGCTTTGGTAGCAGTGGGGAGAGTGTGGGGTCCATGGTAGGTCCTAGGTTGCTCGATTTCGGTAATTTTAGCTTATTTGAATATTTTTCATGCACAAATATTTTTTATTTTTTTATATCAAAAATATTGTTTTTCCCTGAGTTTTGAAAACATTAGAGTTCTTCTTTCTTAAAAAGAAAAAAAGAAAAAGAAAAAGAGTCAAAATCTTAACCTCAAACCCTCACCCTTCCTCATATATAATATCTCTTTCTCCCCTTTCAAACCCTAGCCCCCTCCTTTCCTTTCCTTCCCCCTTTTTCCTAGACCTAACCCTAAGCTCTCCTCTCCCTCTCCTTCAAGCCGCCGCCGCCACCCCCATGTCCCTCTCTCTTTTCTCCTCCTCCTTGCCCTAACCCTAACCTTAGAGTGGACTACCACACACCATGGTTGGAGACCCCCATGCCGCTGCACCTTCTCTTGCTCTCTCTTTCTCCCCCTTTTCTCTTCTCCTTCCTTTTCTTCTCTTTCTCGGTTTTCCTTTCCTCTTCCTCCTATCTTTCCTTTTTTCAAACCCTAACCCAAATCAACCCCTACCCCCTTTGCGGCCGCCGCTATCTCTTCCTTTACCCCCCTCTCTTTCGCCTGACCCTAGCTCTCTTCTCTTTCTCTATCTCCTTCCCTTGCCGTCATTCTCTCTCCATCTCTTGACCTTTCTTTTCTCTTTCTCTTCCCTCTCTTCCTTTATTCTTCTTCTTCCTCTTCCCTCTCTTCCTTTATTCTTCTTCTTCCTCTTCTCCTTCTTTTCCCCCTCTTTCTCAAGCCCAACCAGACCGAACTTGTTCTGTCTGATTCCGCCCAGCACAGCTCAGCCCAACTCGTTCACTCCAGGCCCAGTTCAGTTGGACCCAAGCCCAATCTAGTCCTGGCCCAACTCGCCTTCAATCCCAATTGTTTCAGCCCAGCCCAGTTTGAACTCGGCCCATCTCGACCAGCCTGGCCCAGGCCCATTTTGGGATCGATTCTAGAGTGTTTCTTGCCCATTTTGGGATCTCTTTCTGATCGTTTCCAACCCGTTCCAGCTTCTTAGACCTTGAGCTTGTGCATCGCTTCTTTCATTCCTTATACCTGTTTTCATCGCTTGGATTTCAAAAACACACGCAGGTGAGGGAACCTATCACTGATAGCTTGCACTATATGCATTACTTTTCTATTTACTGTGTGGGTATGGAATATGGCAAATGTGGGTCCCCTGATGTTGTGAGCCACTCGGCAAAGGAACTATTGATGCAATTATGTGGCGGGGGCCGCCATTAGGGTGTATTCGCACCCAGTGCTCGCGAAGTCACGTATGACTCATTTATCTGATATTAGGATTGATTGAGGGTGTGATAACATGTTTGGTTGGAGTGTGTGATAACCTGCTATGTATGTAATTGATAGTTTATTTAACATGTCGTAGATTTGCATGCGGTAGATGATGTTGTCTAATATGCTTGGTTGGATTTTATTTCGGTTGATAACATGTTGAGGTACCAATATGCGAGCATGTGATAAGTTATAACAATACATTATTGTTTGGTATGATTGGTTGAAAATGTGTTGAGATACTAATATGCGAACATGTGATAGATAGTGGTATACGCATGATTATGAAGTGATATTATTGTTTGTTGATAATATGTGTAGAGGTAATCGTACATGGTTTTTGCTAGCATAAGTGGGTTGCCGATGGGGCATGTGTACTAGGCTATATCAGGATTTAAAGACTCTCCCTAGTTTGTCGGGTAGTTATGGTTGGGATGTTATGTAGAACCACGGAATAAAAACATGGTCGGACTATGGGTTACCCGGTGGTTGGACATGGGTGGATATACTTCCTAATGAGGGGTTGACTACCAGGTCTATCATTGTGATATTATGACACACCTATGGGAGATGTGTGGTCCAGTTTGGAGGGCGAGGTGCCCAGGAGTCCCATAAGGGATAGGGAGTATGGTTTAGACTGTCAGATATATCTTCTGTTGTTCGGACATACATGTGGAAGAGGCATGGTCCAGTTGGGTGGGCATGGTACCCAGGAGTCCCAGGAGGAACATGTTGAGAGGTAGTTATGGTAGCCTTAGAGAGGCCATTGGATTGAGTGTTGGTTCACCCAAGGCAGTCTTAGAGGCCCCTACAGCCGTGGTACCCGAGTGCATAGTGGATGAGGTGTCTCCAGTGGTCTGATGAGTTGAGTGGTTCGCCCGCATGAAGACTAAAGGGTGGGGTGATTGTAATGACCCGACCCGATATTTCGGAGTTTTGGGGTCTTGGTAGCCGTGCGGACAGTGTGGACCCCGTGATGAGTCCTGGTTTGCCCGATTTTGAGTTCGGACACTTGAAGGGCATTTTGGTAATTTTGAATTATTGAATATTTTATCATGTAAAAGGTTTGAAAATCACACGTTATCTTCCTCGATGTCTGACATTTGATTTTTTAATGAGTTTTAAATTAGTTATTTATTTTTGAAAAAAAAAAAAAAAAACTTATCTTAAAACCCCCCTCCCCCAAAACCCTAAACTACACTCCCCTTTCCGCGCGGCACTATAGCAGCTCGCTACAATGCCGGCTCACCCTCTCTTCCCCCTTTTTCATCTCTTTCCCTCTCCCAAACCCTAACCCTATTTCCGCCGCCGCCGCCGCCGCCATCCTCATCTCCCTCCCTCCCGATTCTCTCTTTCCCCTCTCAATCCCTCCCCTCTTCTCTCTTTTCCCTCTCGATTTTTTCTTCTTCTTCCTGTTTTGGATCTGCTGCTGACCTCCCTCCTCCTCCTCCGATGTTGGTTCGAGCTCCTCCGGCCCCGATGAGTCGAATCCTTCCCCCTTGGCCCGAGCAGCCACTGATTCTTCAGATTTGCTGGACACCGATCGCCGCCGTCTGATCCGAGGTACTCCCTTCTCCGTTTTCCCCTCTTTTGCTTTCCCTTCTTTTCCCTTTCATTTCCCTCATCTCCCTCATTCCCCTTCTCCTTCGGCTGAGTCACTCGGAGTTGCCGAGTTGACTCAGTCGGGTTCAGCCTTGGACCCGATGACCCAACCCTGTTTGCCCGATCCGGCCCGGTTCACCGGATTCGGCCCAGACCTGATTTGGCCCGGTTTGCCAGGGCCGGTCCAGCCCGCCTCAAGTTCGGCCCAGCTTTGGGTCTGGCCCAGTTCAGGCCCGGTCCAGTTCTGTTCAGCTCGGCCCAGTTTTGGGTCAGGCCCAGTTCAGGCCCGGCCCAGCTTTGGGTCCGGCCCGGTTCTGTTCAGCCCGGCCCAGTTTCCTAGTTTTCGGGCCCGTTTGCACTCCAGTTGCCCGATTGCTTATTCCCTTGCTCTTTTTCAACAGATTGAGCTCCTTTCACCCCAGCATACCGTCTCTCTCACTTTGGATTTTGAGGCACACACAGGTGAGGGAACTTACCACCACTTTCAGCATACATCTATGCATCTTACTTCCCTATCAAATGTGCAGGTACGAAATGCGGCGAATGGGGGCCCTCGGTATTACGAACCACTCGGCAAGGGAACTATTGATACTATTATGTGGCGGGTCCCCATCCGGATGCATTTGTACCCGATGCCCGTAGAGGCATATACAAGTTGATTATCTGATGTCATAATTGATCGATTGTGTGGTGACATGATTGGAGTTTATTTTTATTGTTAATGTGTTAAGATGCCAACATGCGAATATATGTAATACGTGGTGGTATATGTCTGATTATGATGTGAGGCATTGTGTTGGTAATATATCATACGATCATGTGATAATTAGTTTGTACTGCTAGACGTTATAACATGCTTGAATGTTAACATGCCAACCAGTGATAAATACTGATGCACACACCTGGTGATTATGTGACGAACTATGTTAATAGCATGTGTAGGCGTAGAGGTAATTGTGCATACATATAACTAACGTATGTGAGATGCCGGTGGGGCATGGGAACTAAGCAACATCAGGATCTAGAGACTCCCCCTAGCTTGTCTGGTAGTTAGGGTGAGGATGTTATGTGGGACCGCGCAGTGGATGCGTGGTTGGGATTCAGACTCCCTTGTGATTGGAAATGGGTAGTCGTAACCCCTTGCATGGATCAAAATGGTCGGTCTATCTTGTATTTCCGGACGTACCTATGAGAGGGACGTGATCTGATTTAGAGAACAAGGTGTCTGGAGGTCCCAGCTAGGGACTAACTGGGAAGTAACTAGGTTAACCTAGATAGGCCCAAGGTAACCTTAGAAGCCCCTTGCAGTTCTGATACCCGAATGTGTGACGGGTGAGGTGATCCCTAGATGACCGATTAGGCTGAGGAGGTGCTCGCCTAGGTCGAGGGACGGAGCGGTGAGGGACAGCTCCCGCTGGCATAGTTGTGATCCCTAGATGACCGAGTAGGCTGAGGAGGTGTTCGCCTAGGTCGAGGGATGGAGCGGTGAGGGACAGCTCCCGCTGGCATAGTTTGTGATCCCTAGATGACCTAGTAGGCTGAGGAGGTGCTCGCCTAGGTCGAGGGATGGAGCGGTGAGGGACAGCTCCCGCTGGCATAGTTTGTGATCCCTAGATGACCTAGTAGGCTGAGGAGGTGCTCGCCTAGGTCGAGGGACGGAGCGGTGAGGGACAGCTCCCGCTGGCATAGTTGTGATCCCTAGATGACCTAGTAGGCTGAGGAGGTGCTCGCCTAGGTCGAGGGATGGAGCGGTGAGGGACAGCTCCCGCTGGCATAGTTTGTGATCCCTAGATGACCTAGTAGGCTGAGGAGGTGCTCGCCTAGGTCGAGGGACGACGCGGTGAGGGACAGCTCCTGCTGGTATGGTTTGTGATTTCCCGGATGACCGAGTAGGTCGAGGATGTGCTCGACCGCTCATTGGTCGAAGGATGGTACGACGTGATGTGATGAGATGTTCTAGGTTAGGACACCTGTATGGTGGGGCAACCTGTGGTGCGGTGTGGTAGTGTGTTTACCCGCGGTTATGGTATTGGGGTTCATCGTGAGACTTGTGTTGTGGGTGTTAACTCACCAGGAATTTATGGGTGTCTAACGAGTGAGTTCGGCCGGCTCACTCGGCAGAAGACATATAGAATTCTATGAGAGGTCGATACACCAGTCTTGTGGAGACCAGCATATGGGGCCCAAGGTTATGGGTTTGAATATCGAGACTCTAGTGCTTGGTTGATGAGACCATAGGTGAGTCCGGTTGACAGTTCGTTGAGGACTGGTGAGGTGGTTACTCCTGTGCAGTGATCAGTTTGGGACTCTAGTGAGTCTGACTCTTGGGTTGACCATGGTATGTGTGGGTTGTCATGAGAGGGTCATAGGTCTAGTTGAGGACTAGTGACCCCTATCTGACTGAGGATCAGTCTGCATACCCGTGGATGGATGGACTGTTGCGGTTGGGCGCATGAGGGAGTTACGTTGGGTTGGTTAGAGGATGTCCTAGAGGCCCTGTTGACGTGGGCCCATGTGCTAGGAGTAGGGCACACATTTGAATGGTCATGCATGTAGACATCCTAGACATTGATGTGTCCATATGATATTGTGCAGTGTATGCTTGATGACTTATGATGCATGTGTTACCCTCACTGGGCATGTAGAGCTCACCCCCCTTGCCTCACAGGTACTTCATAGAGGGAGGGTTGGTGGGACCCTCACTTGGACGTTGGACGTAGAGTTGCAGTTTTGTAACTTGTAAGGGTCTCGTCTTATAATTGAGGACTTTTTGATGTATTTGAATTATGCGTACATTTTATTAAGTTGGATGAATGTAATAATGGGACGATGCTATAATTTGTAATCATGATTGATACTTACGGTTTTTGGTTTACTGGTGGATTCCTATAGTTAGTGTGGGTTGCGGGAGCGGTGTCTCCCATATACAAAAAAAAAAATATCCGAAACTGAGGTTGGATCGGTTTTAACGTGCCCGTAGCGGGATGGGTCGTTACAGTGATGGTTTATGATCCCTGGATGACCGAGTGGGTTGAGGGTGTTTCGCCCACTCATTGGTCGAGGGATGGTGCGATTGAGGACAGCTCCCGCTGGTATGGTTTTGATCCCCGGATGACCGAGTGGGTTGAAGGTGTTTCTCCCACTCATTGGTCGAGGGATGGTGCGGTTGAGGAGAGCTCCCGCTGGTATGGTTTTAATCCCCGGATGACCAAGTGGGTTGAGGGTGTTTCGCCTACTCATTGCTCGAGAGATGGTGTGGTTGAGGACATCTTCCACTGGTATGGTTTTGATCCCCCGGATGACCGAGTGGGTTGAGGGTGTTTCACTCACTCATTGGTCGAGTGATGGTATGGTTGAGGACAACTCCCACTAGTATAGCTGAGCACAGCTCATGTAGGCCTTATGGTCATGTTATGATTCATGACTCATGGCACCAGTCTGTAGGATGAGGTTGTGGACCTCTGTGGGGGTGATGGACCTAGAGGTAGGGCAGTTGTGGGTCATGTCGTGTACGTGTTAGATACTTATCACAGTGGGTTGTGCGTGTGTTATGTGTGGCCATGCATGTAGACATTCTTGATATCTCATAGTAGTGGGTATGTAGTGTATGATGCGTGTTGAGTGATTTATATATGTGTTCCTTCACTAGGCATGTAGAGTTCACCCCTTGCCTTTCAGGTGCTTCGATGGAGGTGGGACCCGACGGGTCTCGAGATCAAACTTAGGCAGTGGAGATTGTTGTTGACTTAGGTTGTTCTCATTTTTCTATCGTTTTGAAAGAACATTGTATATTTATTTCAGTTGTCATATGATTTTATGAATAATTGTAATAATTGTTAAATCTCACTGCTATATTGGTTGGTATTGTGGTACTTCTATTGCTCCTCATTAATGTTATTATTATTAGTTCAAAAAGAAAAAATTAGACCTGATATCCGTCTTTGGGGTGTTTCAGAGATAACACATCGATGGCGGGATGGGGTATTACACATATTCCCCAACAGACCCATGAGTCAGACCCACTAATTGTCTCCTTGATCAAGTACTAGCTCATGATGGTCTCAACCTCACACTCACATCTCAACCATGACCATAGGTCGGCGTTATATACGTAACCTCCCTGTCAGTACCTAGGCAACCCACAACTCTACCCATATAATCTCCAAAAAACACTCAACCGCCCCACCCTGTCTCAAAACTAGGTACGACGAGACGTGTCTCATACAATCCATATCAACATTCAAGCAATTGTTTCATCAACCGTGCAGTCATGCACTATTGCATCTACAGTCTCCCAGCCAGTACCCGACATCCCATCTAGCTCCCTAGACTCTCTATCCAACCAATCACTCATGTACCACAACATTCATAGTCTCTCAGCCAGTACCAGGGCGGCTTACTGCTCTACCCATCTGGCTCCCAAGAGACTCTATCCAACCATGCACTCGTGTAGCATGTGATGACCCGATCCGGAGTAGCGGGTCAATCGAATCGGGTAAAACTAAAATAGCAAATGGGTCTCTTGATTGTGTTTGTGTGAAATTATGTGTTATTTTTCTTTTATTTTTATTGTTTAAAATAAAATAAATAAACACACAAAAACCTAGAATTTGATAAATTTATGTTCCCCAATGCATACACCTTTTCCTTAATTAGAAATTTATGATTTTATTCCTTCGAGTTGAGATTGAGTTAATGGAAAATTTAATTATCAAATTAGATTTTTATTTGCAAAGTTAAGAATTCCAATTAGAATTGTGTAATTAAAAATCTAAAATTTATAATTTTGGATGGAACCTTGAGACCCACATTCTTGGGTCGAACCTCTCATAAAAATTAGTTTTCTCAAAATCCTTTTGAGATTTATTTGGCTAAGTTAATTAAAATCAAATGATAAATTAAAATTTGATTTTTGTAAATAAATAATTAAACTAGTAGGTCAATAATTAAGTTCAAATTTTAATCAACTTGAATATAATCAATAATCTGTAAATTAATCAAATGTAAACATAAAAGAAACAAATAAATAATTTAAACCTTGTGGGACCCCTCTGGAAACCCACACCCCTTTTCCCTGTTAAAAATCCCTCTAGATGAAATCCCTTTTATTCCACTTCTTCACCGCAGCAGCAGGGGAAAGTTTCCCAAAATGCAATTCGATTCGATTTTTCCTCTTCTCTTCTCCAAAATGGAAACCCCACCTTCCACCAATCCTTCCCCTACTCGGATTCTTCGTTTCTTTCCTTGTCAAAATCAGCAACAAATCTCTAGCCTTCTCACCAACCCTTCTTCCTTTTAAACCCATGCAATTGCAACCGATTTCTTCTTCCAATATCGATCCCCATCAAACGACGGCAGGAACTCGACAACTCATTTTCCTCTCTCGGCGAACTCCAACCTTCTGCAGTCGAAAATCCATACCAGGTATGCCTCATCCTTTTTTACTTCATTGTCCTCTTCTTTGTTTCCCCTTTTCAGTTGCTGCCCACTTTGAAGACTAGCTTCCTTGTGCTGATTCGTTGGCCCCATTCATTATTGCTCTCCAATGTTAAAGCAAAGTATATGATTTTTCCTCTTCCCTTTTCTTTTATTCCCTATTTTCCACAACTGCAACCCTCTTCATCAAATTTTGAAAAGCCCTGAACTACTAACGTGGACAAGAAGCTCATCAAAACAATAAAATATTTAAGTGGTGGGGCTGCACAGGTATTCCTCATTACAATCCAAAGAACTACTAACTTTTGTTTAATCATAGCATCAAAGAACCCAATGTGTTCTTTTCCAACACCAGTAAATTTATTTTGGTGTGGGTTGGTTTTCAACAGATTCTAATTAAGTAATTGACAACTTAAACTCCAACTGTTATTATTTCAAAAGCTTACAAAGCCTTTATATTAATCCCTGGACAGCAACATGTACCAATCAAATTATTTTTTATAAAACCATGGATTGAAAACCATGTTCCTTTAATTATTTCCCTCCTTCTCAATTTCTATCACCATTAAAAATTTGATTTGTATATCCTTTAACCATCGCAAGAGTTAATTTATTATTATCACATATAGCTAAACTATATTCAGAATTTTCTCCCATCCTCATATTTTTATATATAGTTTGAAAATTTGTCTAACACCTATTTAATTATTTAAAACTATCTACTTTTCTTCTTGTTTCAAATTTTAATAACTTACATGTTAACCAAATTATTTATTTATTGAGTTACATAATTATTTTCTTTCCTAAATAATGCAAGGAGTTTCAAAAATATGCACATATAAAAAACATATTTCACATTTTAGGTATTAGTATTATCACCGTCTTTACAAAATACTCTTCCTTTCTTTTCTCTTTAATTGATTAATATGAATTTTCCACCTTGCTAACTCTTTTGCTTCAAACAACAAATCTTGTTTAGTCAATTTATTTAATTTCCCTTCTTTTATTTATATTAGCTACAATCTGTTACTTTTCAACCTTTATATATATTTTCAACTTTCATTTAGTCTCTCCTAAATTTATTTTAAGAGAAGGAAACAAACTAAAATAGGAAAATAATGTTAATGTTTTTATATCATAGTTTACTATTACTATCCTAAAAATTTTATAAGGCTTAATTGTACGTTTTAAACCTATGTACTTAGGGTCTTCATTCATTTGATCAACTGCCCTTCTAGTCGGTGTCAATTAATTAAATATTTTATTTATTTTATTTGGTAACTTAAAAGAACTCTCCTTATTTCATGAATAAGGTTTTTATTGCCTTATTAGTGCTAAGTGGGATTATGCATGGTTCGGTCATAGAGCGTGTGGACTCAACTTTCAACCTTAACCTTGGACCTTAGGAACCCCTTTTACATTTATTTAGTTCAAGTTGGGAGTAAAATTAAGGATACTCAAAACTTCAAACGAACTTTATGCAGTACTTCCCGAACGTCCTATTGATTGATTTCAAGTTGGAATGAGTGTAGATTCGTCACGTACTCTTTGCGGACTTTTTAGGTAAGGAAAAACAATACACTATATTTTGTTATGCATGATATTCTCTATTTTGTTTATGTGATTAAGCAATGGAAAAATATTGCATTATGTAATGTGTTTTGGGAATATAATGTTGGACTTATGATATGGACTGTGTATATGTAGGAATAGTGATTGTAATCCGGTACTTTCTCACAGTAGTGTAAGGGGATAGACTAAATGTTCTAATAGCCGTGAGGGACTCAGTCTGCCCGAATAGTTAAAAAGTAGCCACTAACCTTGTTGAAAGGTCTAATAATTATGTTCGAATTGGATGAATGTTTTATTGACTGTTAGAGTTATTTTGATGGTATTGAGATGGTTTTATGATATTGTGTCGTCATTATAATAATACTATGATATGATTTATTATTATGCATGTGTGATATCGTTGAGATTGATTTTGATGTTTTTAAACATGTACATGATATTTATGTTAATTTAAGATCATAAAATCCTGCTTAGCGTATAATGTTGATGATGAAATTCATGACATGTGAATATGATACATAACATGTGGCACAATGATGGAGATAATGCATGGTAGGCGTGATGTCACGCCCCGACCCGACCAGTGGGCCCGGAACGCGACTAAATTTTTTTTTTTTTGAAAGGTAAGTGAGCTAAACTATAAGCACTTTTACTGGGCCGGATCAACAGTTAGGCCCAGCGGTTACACATCAGCCCATTAAGTGAACTCAAACATGTACCATATGCCTGCCTCCAAAAACCCAGACATAAACAATCATCAACACATAACATAATCAAAATCAAACATCACTAATTAATCATAACATTGTCTCAATTGGCAACATAGCCGATTACAACGTAAATTAAGTACCACATCCGGTACAAAAAAACAACGGTTCTAAGAACCAACAGCAAGATCAGGGCATTCCCCTCCGGGGGAATCCCAAGGCACTGCTTCAGCTTAAACGCCCTAAGCCTGAAAGAGAGGGTCCTCCTCCTCGGGTTCATCGCCTGAAAGGTGAGTGGTGTGAGCTAACTAGCCCAGTGAAGGATAATTAACAATGCACATTAAGTAAATAGTAAAACAGGTTAGCAACAGTTCAATATCACATGCTTGATAACAGTAAGTATAATTTCAAATAAGATAATAACACCATCAGACTATCAATCACTGCCATTATCCACCGTAACGCCTGCCGACTATACTGAGACCAGTATTAAGTCCCGACACGGTCAAAATACATCCTTGCAAGTACATCTCCGGCTCTTAAACGTAGCCGATACTGACACCCTCAAGTCAGCAACTGACGACAGCATGGTCCGCCCATGGTCCAGTAGACATAAACCATCTCTCATATGGCCGATATTGGTTCAATAGCCCAGGTACGTGGAAGCAGTCTTACATGCACATACGGTCAACACCGTAATATCAAATCATTACAGCACTCTTACCATAGTGCATCATGTATAGGCACATGAGTGGGTTCATAAAAACCGAAACCACTTATTGCTCAATATAACACCTGTTTACAAAATCTGCAGAGTTAAGTTCCCTCACCGTGATCGTGTGGTTTCGCGGTCTCTGTCAAACAACATACAAGTGCGCAATCAATATACATATCAGATACGTACATATACGTAGAATTTTGGAAATCATGCATTTTTCCCACAAAATATCCGGGTTTAATGGAAATGAGTCTCCTACTTGGTTTCTATCCCCTTTTAATTCATCCACAAGATAATAATATAATAAACATAAGGGGCTCAGTCCAAACTCATATTGTCTTCTGGGCATTGACCAGATTGACTTATTGAGTACGGTCTAGATCTTCGGGTCACTTCTCGGTTGTCTTCTGGATAGGACCAGAGCTGACATTTTGAGTAGGCCTCGAGGTCACTCAGTGCCCGACTATAGTGTCGGCCTGAAAGTGAATCACTCAGTTCCCGACTAGTGTCGGACTGAAAGCGTATACAATAGTATTTAGACTATAAATATTAAGAGGAAAATGGGTTAGTACAATTTTAATTAACAGAGGGGGTATATATATTACAACAATTAATCAAACACATCAAATAATCAGTAATCAAGATTAAAACAGTAATCAATAATATTTTATTCATTTAAAACTGTGTTCCTCGGATCATCACTTCGGAACAAGGGTACAGTGGCTTCGGATCATCCGAACCACTCCAAACTGAGTTACTGGCCTCGGATCTTGAGGCCTGACTTCGGATCGTCCGAAGACTGGGTCTCGGACCTTCCGAAGTCCAATCCGAAACAGGAAAACAGAAAATAAAAGTCCCGGTGGGTCTACAAGGCTCGGAACGTCAGAAGACTGGGTTCGGACCTTCCGGGCTGGCTCGGTCCTTCCGAGCTGGGCTCGGTCCTTTCGAAAAGGGGGTCTGGCTCGCCTCGGGCGGTCTGGGATTCGGGGTGAAGCTCGGAACGTCCGAAGGCTGACGGTTCTTCCGAACTGGGCTCGGTGCGTCCGAAAGAGGTTGGGTTCGCCTTGGGCGATCTGGGCTTGGGGTTGAAGCTCGGAACGTCCGAGGGTCACAGCTCCGACCGTCCGAAGGTTCGGACCGTCCGACGATCGGCTCTCGGACCTTCCGAGAGTCGTCGTCTCCAACTGTCTGCAACAGCAGACAGTCACGGCGGAAAAACGGTGAAATGCGATTCCAGAAAGGGAGGGCTTCCCGGATTCGGTTTTCACATCGGTCTGGTTTGATGGACTCCTCTGGGAGTCCTCTTTACACAGGGATTGGTTTGGAGCTCAAAAACTCAAAGGGCCATCCGATTTTAAGGGTAGATCATCACGGGTACATGAAACCCATGGTTTTCCTTAAAATTTTAAATCGGTTTTTCTCTATCAAAACAGGGTCAATTTTGGTTTTGCTTGATTCTAAATCGGTTAGAATTGAAAGAGGAATATAATGGATACCTTGGTTCGGGATTTTGGTCTGTAAATCTGATTTTTGAAAAATCTTCCACTTAAGCTTCGGTTTGCAAAAACAGGCAACGGCAGGGGGATTCCGGTCGGGTTTTACAGAGAATATAACAGAGAGGGAGAAAGAGAAATGCAATGGTTTGCTGGGAGTTTTGGATCGTTCACTGAACGTGAATTTATAGGAAATTCGGCTCAGGTGAGATGCTGAAAAACCGCTGCACAAGCAGCAGTAGCGATGGGACTGAACGATCGGTATCATCATTAGCCGGTAAGGGATGCCGGAAAACCTGCTGCCTGATGCGACGGCACACCGGGATCTCATGATGGCCGGAAATCCCGGAAATCCGGCCGAGCGGCCAGAGCACGCGCCTGCATGGCGTTGCCGATTTTTCCCTGCGGTTGCAGATCAGCCCTTTGGAAATTTTCTATTTGCAGAAAGGTCCTCAGATTAAGAAAAACTGATTTTTAAACTACAAGTAATAAATTTAAAACTCAAAAATCAGATCCAATCTTACAGATGGATTAGGTTTTGAAAACCTTGGTCACCATAAAAATTTCATGAATTATCTCTCATTAGAAACCCTTGATTTAAACAAAAATCATATTTTATCCAAAATTGCTTAATTAAACTAATGTAAAAATAACTCATTTGTAAATCTTATTTTGAGATGAAATGAAATATCTAGATCAATATTAAAATGGTCTAACACCCAATACCATTTTCAAAATTTATCTCTTTCCCGAAATTATTTAAAATAATTAAAACTCTCTTTCGGGCGATATTTAAATATCATTTTCTGAAAAATAAATTCATTTTAAACTTAGAATGCAAATCATTCAATAAGGAGAGTATTATCAATCAATGAAAATCATCAATTTACACCAATTATGAAAATTTACACGACAAACGGTGAAATTACCAAAATACCCCTCCAGCTCGATGGGCTGGATCACTGAGCTCACGGGCTCGGATTGGGTCTCGCTTGGGCTTTCCTCAAAGCCCTGACTGAAAACCTTGAGATCAACTGGTCAAATACGATTAACGAAGTAAAATACTCCTAATCCGGGGCAGGGTATTACACGTGACATTGAGCATAGCATCTTCATATTCATGGGATGGGTATGGAGGTGTGAGCCGTGATCTTTCATGTAGACCACAACAGTGGTAGTGTATGGCCTCACTTTTAGTGAGTAGTACCACGTATGTGGTAGGTTTGGATTATTGAGCCATGAAATGTCATGTAGAATGTTATTTGGTGGTGGTGTTAGCCTCGCTTCGGCGGACAGGCCACTTCATGTGGTGTTGTGATAGCCTCGCTTCGGCGATTAGGCCACCAAATACAGTAGGTGTTATTGTGGGTGCATGAGACATTGAGCATTGTGCATTACATGGCATAAAGCATGGACATTAAATGCATACTCAATTACTTATGCTTTTAATATTTCTTTAATTGTGATACATTGAGTATATTGGAGATATCATATTTTGAATACTTGTTATTGTATTCCTTCACTGGGCTTGGAGCTCACACCCCTTACATTGCAGGTAATCCTCTACACTTAGGATTGGAGGAGACCACTGATATTTAGAGACTGTCAAGGATGAATATTTAATTTCTTAGTATAGTTGTGGATTCATGTGATTGGATATATTTTATTTGATATTACATATTTTGAGAGATTTGATTGGTTAGCTTGGAATAATTGAGAACTTTGAAGGTATTGATTTTATTTTATTTTATGGAATGTGATGTAAGTAGAGAGTAAATATGATGTCGATGATAGATGTTATTTATTTCATATTGTCGCTGACATTATGATTCATGCGATGTGTAAGAATTGGGCTTAAAGGATTTGATGTCTTCGTTATTTCATTCACAATCTTAATATATATATATATATATATATTCATTTCCCCCAGCCACAAATCTGTGATGTAAGACCCGTTAGGTGCGTAATGCGTTGGATCACGCCCGTTCAGTCTGCAGTTAAGCGGGCCACGACCCGTTTAGGCTGTAAAAATGGGCAAGGCATTACATAGCACAACATCCATAGTCTCTCGGCTAGTACCAGGACGGCCCACCGCTCTACCCATTTGGCTCCCCTGAAACTCTCGATGGTCATCACTTATACATGACCCAATCCACGCATCTAGTGTATACCAACCCTATACCAGGCCCTATCCATCCCAAGGATATGTCCTAACACCACTCTAGGGTAGGCTCGACACTACCATCACTCTGTCAAAGGACAACCTATCACTCTCTAGGGAGTAAACCAAACCAGCCCTCACACACCTAGAGGTATAAAACCTACCATCCCCATCTCTCAAGACATGGTCACTCATGTCCACTCCACACCCTAAGTATTTGCATCGTATTAAGGGGAATCTCTATATCCTGATGTAGCCTAATAATCATGTCTCACCAACATCCTACACAAGTACTAGCTACATGTATATCACATACGTCTGCACATGTTATCATTTCAAAGCATATATCATTTTCATCATAGCATAGTAGGTAAAAGCCATCTACTATTTATCACATGCATCTCTACAGCATAACGACATATTATCACAAAAGTCATCCCGCATGCTATCGCATCATTCATACAGCATGCCATCACAGGATAAACCAACATGTTATCACATAACCAACCGACAATGTTGTCACATAATCAAGCAACATGTTATCATATAATCAATCCACATGTTAATACATGCATACAACACGAATACACCCAAATGGGTCCCTTGGCACATACTCATATAACAGTTCTCCTTGCCGAGTGACTCATAATATATAAGGACCCTATTCGTCGTACTCCGTGTCCAAACAATCATCAGATAGATATATGTAAATAATGTATGATAAAACAAATGTGATGAGTCTCCTCACCTAAGTTAAAGAAGCCGTGAAGTGTCATGGGGGAGATACTAAGTCCACCTGGGTCTCCAACAAACAAACACAAACTACGGTGAACCCAACAAATGCCAAAACCCAACGGAGAAGAAACTCGAAAATCCATTGAGTGTTTGCTCACTCTCGGAAGTTTCTGGGTAAATCTCAAACTTCCAGACACTTAGAAGATTTGAGGTCTGGGCCTTCGGAAGGTCCAGGATCTGGGACCCTCGGAAGGTCCAACTTCTGGTCTTGGAACTTTTGAGGTCTCGGAAGGTTCCAGACTGATGTCAAAACTTGCATAGAGCATGTTGCGTTTATTCTCTTTTATGGGACTGACTTGACTAGAGAAACTCCTCTCACAAAAGTACCAGGCCTTCTTGTCCGTTACTTTGTGGATGTGCAATCCTTTCCCATCTCCGAGCCATTGTCTAGAATGTTTTTTAGAAGCATCAAAAAGCCAAGAGTCAGACATCTTATCAGTAATATGTTAGGTCCAGTCGTATTGGATTGTTCTCTAATGAATTCAATTCTCAAAGAACTGTATGGCCCAACAATTTTGCCTAAGAATTTTGGGAAACTCTCAGATCTGGTTGAGGGACTGATGGATATATTCCCAGCCAACCATCAATTAGCTACGTCAGTGTGTAAGCTAATGGTTCAAACTTTCACTCTTGCTGGAGTTGCCTCTGCTAATGTTCCATTCTGGGTGGCTTCCCTCTTAGTGAATTCCATATTTCAGGCCTTTCCGGTAGCACCTGAAAGGGTATGGTTAGAAGCAGCTGATCTATTGGGTGATCTTAGAATGTGGGACATATCTGAGAGATTTCACCAGCAGTCTCTATTGGTATATCCATTCTCACTTAAGTTGTGGAGATCCTATTACAACTTGTCTAATAAATTTGGGAATGTGAATGCCATTGTTGAGGCAGCAAATGGAAGAGGTGTCAAACTTGATTAAGCTGAGGGATGGCAGCCTCATTGCTATAAATTTGGTTTTTATTATAAAGCGTCATTGGGAGACTGAATGTCTAAGAATTGTGTCTTTGTTGGAGCTTTTCTTCACATTTACCTGAAGTGCAGATTCCCTCGTAAAAGCAGAGTGACAGAAATACTTACCATACTGACCTTGTTTCTATCATCGCAGGAAACTAATTGCAGATGCTAGTGTTGCAATTTTAGGATCTGTTGGAGACCAACATTCACTAGTGGAAATTAGGGTTTGGGTACATAGATGACATATACTCACAGGATTACACAGAAAACTAAAAGCCGTAAGTTCCATCAGAGGATTATTCTTCTGTATATCAAGTATGTAGTTTGTTATTCTTTTAGCTCTCTCTTTCTAGATGCTTAGCGAAAATTTCAGTTGTGTTCAATTTTGCTCCTGTCTGACTTGCTGTAATTACTGATGAAATTTTGCTTACGAGAATGAAGAGTAACAGTGGGTTTAAGATTTGGTGTTGTTTTCTATCCAGTTTTCCTGGTTTTGATCGTTCTATTTTTTTTTTTTTTGTGTAGAAAATCGCTGAATACTCAGCGTAAAATCCCACAGATGAGCCCACTAGTCCTATGGCACACAAATGTTAGGCCATGGGGCTCGAACCGATGGGTGTATCTTTGACCTAACTTGATTGGAAATGGTAAAACACCTTATGTGATAATGACTTGCACTCTGCAGTAGTTTCCTCGGACTAGTATTCTTTACTCTTATGATTCAAGGACCCTCTTGCTGGATCTGGCACCATGCTTCATTACCCTTTTTTATCATTATTACATTGTTGATACGAAGCAGAGAAGTTGTTTTTGAAGACTTTATTACTGGCCGGCTGTAAAGAAACTCTGTAGATGTCATTATCCAGGGATGGAAGTGACCGGGTCTCGTAGGTTAAGATTTAAACCTCTCATTGTAATCGTGAAATTTGGTAAATGTTTTGATATTTCCTTTCAATGAAGATATCTTCCAAATATTTTAAAACAATTTTATCATGATATTATTTTATTTTTAACATTTTGAGTCAATATTTTTTTACATATTTTATTAGCTTTTAATTAGTTCTTTTCTAAATATTGAATGATGAAGGCTTATGGTTGAAATTTCCAATCTAACATGAGTTTCAAGCAAAATCTTAGTTTGGACTTCAAATTGAATTAAGTTAAGTTCAAAAGGTGACAATTAAATTTCTAATTTACCCAATTGAATTTAAGAAAAATCTTTAAAATTTCAAATTTGAATTGCTCTTTGAAGAGACTTTTCAAATGCATGCATTATTAGTTATGAGACGTCACATTCTAACTGCTTGGTGCCATCAAATCACGGGCGATACCATACTATCAGTGTTACACTCCTCGCTCTTCTTCCTTTTTCTTATTTTTTATTTTTGAAAAATTATATAAAAATTAAAAAATAGAAAAAAATGAAAATTGTCTAAAAAATTTTATAAAGAAGAAATTCAATACAATGAGACAACTAATTGAATTTCATGTTCTCAAGTGTCCACGTTGATATATATTTTCTATTTATAATTTATAAAAAAAATTATTGTAAAGTATTCTAAGTTTCACAAAAATGTTGGAATATTAAAAAAATTATATAAAGACTCTAAAACTTTATTAGTCCATTAAGGGCTCTTTATTTAATTGTTAGAAATATTTGTATATCACTTTATTTATTCTTTAGACAAGAAATTTGAAAAAAAAGTATTTTAGAAATTTTTAATTTTATTAAAATTTCAAAAAAAAAAATTAAAAAATTACAAAGCATGTTCAAACTATGTGAATGACATTAATACATCTCTTTTAAATTTCATAAGCATTGGATATTAGTTCATTAATTTTTTTTTATAAAAAACCTCAAAATTCGATTATTTTAGAGCTAAAATTTTAATAATAATAATAATAAAAATAATTCAAAATGGTAAAAAATGATAAAAATATTTTAAAATAATTCTAAAATTAAATAACGTGCTTTTAAATCTTTTAAAATTTGAATACTTCGGTGAAAATACTCAAAAATTGGCCAAAAGCAATTAAAAAACGGCTAGTATTGGCGATTCGGACCTTCCGAAAACACCAAGATCAGTCTCTATGACAATATTTATCAGCCAATATTTGATACCATGGTGCCATTAGGGTTTTCTTTTAAATGGGAGAGGGGAGGCTTATTTTCTTTCCATATTTTGCCAAAGTTATTTTTGTTATGCTCATCTTTGAATCATTTTCCTGCTTTCTTCCCTTTCTTCCCTTCTCTCTTCGATTGTCCCTATTAGTACAATCGTGACAGCAAGACGTATTAATGGAGCTCAGTCTAGGGTGAAGATACGAAGTCCAATTGTGGTCGCTACAATGGTCCAATCTTTGTATACAAAGGCAACCTATTTCTACTCTATCCTTCTTTCACATATCTACCCATGGAAGAAGTGGCCGTTGTGCCTAAAGTGATTGTATTAGAACTGTTTCCTACAAAGCTATCACTTCCTCCCCATGTTGGTCTTGGAAAGAAGCCATGTGTTCAAAAAATCTTTATGTGATTGCAAACATTGGAAGAATTTTTGGAGAAGAATTTCAATGTAAATTTTTAAAATAAATATGAATTTTCTCTCTCTAAAAAATCAAAGTTAGAGAGAAGAAAAAATTAATGAATTGATCACCAAAATACTAATCTAATATTGGCCCAATTTCACATGAGAACTCAGAAATTAAATAGGGAAGCAAGATATCTCAATCGCACAGGAAAAATCAAGGTCTAAACTCACCTATGTCCAATTTTCCCTCTATGGAAAAATAAAAAAGGGCTTGAATAATTTAAATTTCAGAAAAATAAATTTACAATAATTAATTTAAATTGCAATCATGAAATTTGAAAATTGCACAAATAAATAAATTAAAAACAAAAATAAAATTGCAAGAGAATTCAAACGTAAATGCAACTCACAAAAGGATTAGAGAGAAGCCAAGCTTTTTAGCTTCGATTGATAAAAAAGCTTGTTTGGGCATGTGGACAGCCAATGGAGGGATTCTAGGAGCATCAAATCAAGCAACAATTGGATCAAGGGTTAGGATTTCTCAATGTGATATTTATGATGTCATTTTTTTTTTTTTTGTTTTTTATTCTCCAAAGTGTTTTAATAAAGCCACATGGCTGCATGTGATTGGGTAGGTTTCATTTTAATAGATTCAAGGCCAATTGGCAGTAGATTTCATTTTAATAGGTTCAAGACCAATTAGAATGAAGCCCAAATAAGAATCGGTGTGGGTGAATTTCCGTTTATTGGGATTTATTAGCACCCCGAAGGTCTATAAATAAGTGCCTTGAGCGTTCCAAGTAGAACACAAATTTTGGAGTTGAATTCCATTAGAAGCATGGGTGCTTTGCAGCCTCTGCTTTGGTGGTGAGCCTTGTTATTCTTCTTTTGAATTAAATTTTGATTTCATGTTGAATTAATTTTGATTTATGCAGGTGTTCTTAATTGCATCTTGAGTTTTAATTGTTTAATTGATTGCATGCGCATTGCATAATTGAAATTAAATTCCATGATTCAATTTTAATTCAGTCGAATTTCATCTCTTGAAAGAATTTTGTATAGTGTAGATTTCTTTTTGAACGTTTGACTATATTTAATTACTAGCGGGAGATTAAAGTATTAGTTTATCCATATGAGATTCTATTTGCTCGTACAGTGAACTATCAATTGCAATTCAAGATGTAGAAGATTCAAGGTACTTCTTAGATTTTCAAAATTCTTCGAGTTGATATTTGAGCAGAATTTATGAAATTCTAATTTTTTCTTTTATTAATATGGAGGCAAAAGTAGGTGGTAAAACCAATCTCACCCTCATCAATAGGTACACTTGGACAATGTCGCACATGCACATCATCACACGTGTGAACCTGTCTCTAGCAATACATGTTTAAGGTTGACTATAGGGACACTCAAAGTGACGTAGGACACGAGTGGGCCTGATCTCAAGTGGGTCCCACACATAATTTCTAATTATTTTTTAGTTTGAATTTCTAAATATAATTTTATCTGTTTAGAAGTTTCCTATGTCATTAGGTGTCCTAATCAGATTAGGATTCCTTTTTAGTTATTATTCTTATTTAGTTTTATTTTATCTTTTAGTTTTTTTAGTTTAGCTTGGTTTCCATTAGGATTTTTCTTATATAAAGCCATATTTGTAATGGGAGCATACGCTCTCAATGAATACAATGATTTAAAATCAAAGTTATTTTTTTTTTCTTTTTTTTTCCTTCTTGTCGAAGCTGGAGGCGTTTCTACGCTTCATAGTCTCAATGAAGGCTCGGGATGTAAAGACCCGGCCTACAAACAGTGCTTAGGGTCCAACTCAGTGGAAATTGTCCTTTTTGGGCCCACACGTGCGCATGCACACGCGTGAGCCTGCACGGGTTTGTCTTTGGGCCGAAGTCCAGATACCCAGCCCAAAACGAGTCCACTAGTTTGAGGGGGGGCAATCTCATATAAACCCCATGCGTAAGTGTTGAAATATATTTAGATTATCCTAATTATAATGTAATTAGGATTCTAGTTTGAGTTTACCTCTAATTAAGAGGTGTATTTGATTTATAATTAGTTAAGTGTTTGAGTCTGATTATGATAGCCCTATGGTCGGATGGAGGCTATATATACATGTAATAGTTTAGATATTCAATACAATTTTCTCTTTTCTAACATGATATCAGAGCCTAAATTCGTTCCTATTGAATGAGCTTTCTCTTCCTTCACCTCTTCTTCTCTCCCTCTGTCCGCAGAGATACATTGGCAGAGGGGGAGGGACATCCCATCGCTGAGATCTAAAACAGACAAAACAAGTGTGCTTATTGGTCGACAGAGAATTTGTTGACCATGCCCTCTTCATTGATTGTGTTGCCTCCAGCTTCTTGTACTGTTCTTGCCTCTCTATGGCAATCAGAAGATGAACAACAATGAGATGGTCTTTGAATGTTGATTTGCTGAAGACGTCTTCTCTCTCACCTGCATCAGATCTGCAGATTTTAACCAAGCAACATCTTCACGATCACCAAGCGGGGGAGCTTCTTGGTTCTGCAATCACCTCTGCTAACTGTGCATTTTCTTCCGCCTAGCCGGTTACAAATCTGCCTTTTCTTTGGCCATCGTCCTCTGCAACCCAACAGACCTAGATCTGCTCTTAACAACTCTTTGCTCAGATCTGAAATGCCTGGGTGCTTTTAGATCTATAGCAACCCATCATCGCACACCCTTTTGCCTTTGGGACATACCCAGGTCGCCTCTCTCATACCTGGATGGGCTGCATCAACGCAGTTCCCTGTCGTTTCCAGATCTGGTCCGTTCCAAAACAACCAGATCTCAGTTGGACTCCCATCTCTCCCTGTCCGTATTCAGCCACAGCCGGATCTGGTTGCCCAGTCTCTGCCTATCAAAAATTAGTGTTTTTCAGATCTGGATTTCTCAGTTTCAGATCTGCCCAGTTCCCCTCAGATCTGATCTCGACCAACCCTCCAACAGCCACCGTCAGCCAGATCTGCCGTGTGGAAGAAAGGAAGAGGAGGAAAAAAAAAACGAAGATGGAGGAAGATCCGCAACGCATAAAAAAGATCGCGGCAGCATCTTACGACTATGAAGGCGATCCTCGATGGGCGGATTACTGGTCCAACATTCTCATCCCTCCTCACATGGCTTCTCGCCCCGACGTCGTCGATCACTTCAAGCGCAAGTTTTACCAGCGCTTCATAGATCCTGATTTTGAGATTGGGCCTATGTCCTCAACTACAAGGACTCAAATCTGCTACGTTCGTTGTTCGCCCGACTCTGCTCGGCTAATAACACCATCTTCTGAGCCTTCTCTGGCTTGGCATCCCTGCCGTGCTGCTTCCGCTTCTTGTTGGTTCGGGGGTTCTTGTTTGCAAGTGCTGATCTGTTCTCAATCTGCTCTTTTTCACTCTCTGCTGTTGTGCCTTGGTTTCATACCACGTCTGGAGAGTGTGGATCTTCCATTCTTATCAGCCAGAGGGGATTCTTTTGTGTTTTCAAATCTCCAGTAAACAGAGCCACCTCTCTACATACCAGATCTACCGTGTGCACTCCCTTTCTTGATGCACACTTGTTCAAGTGAGACCTATTGTTATCTTCTTCTCTTGCGATTTGCTGCTTCACAGCTTCTGCTCTGCTCGTCAAACTAGTTTTCATGCTGTATGTCGTTGGAGGAGTTTATTGGTGGTACAGGAATGATGATCTTTTGTACCCTTTGGTCATGCTTCCTCCAAAATCTATACCACCACTCTGGCATGCTATATTCATAATCATGGTGAATGATACAATGGTGCGATGGTTTTGAAGTGTATACTTCTGATGTATTACACGAATAGTAGCGGCAATACCTCTGATGATACTACGCTTCCGCCGCAGTCCTTGCCGTTGACGTCCACCTCTACACGACGCCATTGTTGTCTCCAGATTTGCAGCATCAAGAGTTATTTGTTCACTATTTTTTGTTGCTACTGTAACTATGCAGTATGCACAGTGGGCGATTTGTTGTCGCTCGACCATTGTCCACTAATCATGAATAAGATATGGTGTTCTGCTGTTTCTTCTCACCACAATCTGTGAGATCTGTGCCAAGAAGAAAGGGGGAGAACTGAAGAAAGGGACACAAATTCCCTTCTCCTCTTACTTTATTGAAGCCGAAGAAAGGGATGCAACTTGCCCTTCGTTCGAACACGTCTTATTTTGTCGTTTCTCAAAAATGAGACAACATGTTTTGGACACATGTCCATTTGTTGTGGAATTCATCTACTCATTTTATCTGGAGGACTCTGATTCGTCTCCAACATTTGCTGGCCTTTCAAGGTTGCAGCCTCATTTGATGGCCTTTCATGGCTATAACCCCATTTGCTGGTCTTTATGACTTCAGCCCTCATTTGCTGGCCTTTCATGGCTTCAGCCCTCATTTGCTGGCCTTTATGGCTACAACTATTGTTCACTGGCCTTTTCGATCTGATTGATCGATATAATGGCTTCAGCCCCTTGTTTTTCAAGCCATTCGTAGCCTGCATTTATCGCATATTGCGATCACTATTTTTGCCGGACAACTGTCTTACAACCACTTTTGCAGTTCACCTGCCGTTTATTCACGTTCCAAGTTTCGCGTTCATCCACTCTTCAGCTTGTGGGGGCGTGTTGAAATATATTTAGATTATCCTAATTATAATGTAATTAGGATTCTAGTTTGGGTTTAACTCTAATTAAGAGGTGTATTTGATCTATAATTAGTTAAGTGTTTGAGTCTGATTATGATAGCCCTATGGTCGGATAGAGGCTATATATACATGTAATAGTTTAGATATTCAATACAATTTTCTCTTTTCTAACAGTAAATCCGAAATTTCTAATGTGGGACTCTCTCCTTCCCATTCTACTGCACTCCCACTCCACTCTCTTCACTTGGGCCTGGCCCTTAGTGGACTAGGTCATTTGGGCCGGGTTAGGGTCTCACAATCCACCCCCCTAAGCCCAGAGCCGTCCCCCGGCTCGACCCAATGAATTCAGTGGAAGACAGTAGGCCCACACAGTCCAAGTGCTGAACTCTGCTCTGATATCATTTGTAATGACCCGACCCACATACAGGGCTTGGGGTCCTCGATTTGATGGATTACTTTGCCGATAGTATCGATCCCGCATCAAGTGGTATTCAGAGTCATCTCTCTGCATGACAGAGACTATCTGTTATCTCCATGACTTCTTATTACGTCTACTCAAGCGAAGACGATGATGAAGAACTCTACAACGTCCCACATTTTTATGGTCAATGGCACGATGAATACTTCCTCCATTAGCTCTCAGAAGTCGAATCTATTACACGGGGATCAATGAAAAGAAAAAGGTGAGTCCGTGGTCTATCGACTCCAAGATAAAGCGTCTGCATGGTGGGAACAACTGGAACTTGACCATATGTGATACAAACAACCTCCTATTAGATTATGGGTATGGATGAAAAAGTTGCTACAGGATCGTTTCCTTTCTGTCGATTATGAGCAATTTTTGTTCGAACAGTACCAGAATTGTTTGACAAAAAAATTGGACCATTCGAAATTATGCAGCAAAGTTCTTCTACTTCTCCATCAAGTTTTTATTGATTTCATTCGTCCCAAACGATGCATTTCAATCGATACTGCAACCTTTCTCTTCACCAAGCCTCCAAAACAACCCATCATCTCAACTTTTTTCTTTCATTGGTTCCAATGTTTTAAAACCCAACCCATGGAGCGACCTGTCTTAAAGGAATGGTTGGTTAAATAAGGTTCAACCGGATTAATCCTTAGTCAAACCCGGTCAAACCCGTATCATTAATATAATATTATAAATGATATTAAATTATTAACTAAGGTTTAATTAATGAGTTGAAATAAAATTTTATGTAAAAAACTATTTTATCAATATAATATTTTGTCAATATATATTTTAGTGGTTGAGAGCAATGTTTCAAAAAAAAATTAATCATTCAAAAAATATTTTAATATAAATATTATTGTTGATCAAATAAAAAAGATAAAATAACAAGTTAATATTTTGTCAATATACATTTTAATCATTAAAAATATCCTTTATTATAAATATTATTGATTTTTATTAAGTTTTTATTTTATGTTTTATTATTTTTCTTTTTAAAAATTTTAACATCTAACTTTTAAAAAAAGATTATGTATAAAATCTTAACTTATTACAAATTTAAATGAACAAGGTAAGTATATTCAAAATGAGGGGTAAAACCCCAATGAGAGATCAAAGAAATTGAGCCTATACCTATTACCCACTAGTGCAGCGTCACTAGAGTGTAGGAGTAAGAGTCCCACATCGACAACAATAGAAACTTTTACTCGAGGGGAGGGTTACAAAAGTAGGATGGGCTAGGCAACATGTAGAGGTAGATAATTTTAAATTTATTATTTTGAATGGTTATTAAACTTATTTTTTCCAATTTTTTGGCAATAATTTTTTTTAAATTTAAACGGGTTCTTCACTAGTTACGGATTTTTCAAAAAATCAGGTCAAACCCGTAGATCTGACCGAGTAAATAAGGGTTTTTCTATCTAATTAGATTTTAGAAAAATCAACCCGTATGTATACCGATTACGAGGTCAATCCACACGTTGGGTGGTTTGATAAATTGATTCATTCCTAACAACTTACCACCCACTTCCCAATAATCAATGACTTATCTTTTCTTGTCCCAACTTTTCTATTCTTAAATACCCTTAACATTTTTGCTTTCTATCCCACATACCCAATATTCTCTCTCCCATTAATTTCTTTGACTAAGCCAACTATCGCAAACACGTGGGCCCATTAGGCTTAATCAATCTTTTGACCATTTGGCTCGAGTCTATCGAGTTTGACAAGTCTCTTTTAAACCCGCGCTGCTTTTATCATGTTACAAAGCTCTCTCTTTTTTGAACACTCACAATTTTTTTTGGACGATATGAATTCTCCTCCAAAAGAGTATAAACAAGAATATATAGCTGAGGTGTATTAGGAGGAGAACAAAGGTAACCCTTATTTTCCCCTGTTTGGGTGGAGAACTAGGTTTCCAAAAGAGTATAAACAAGAATATATAGATGAGGTGTATTAGGAGGAGAACAAAGGTAACCCTTATTTTCCTCCTTTTGGGTGGAGAACAAGGTTACATATCATCTGAATATGTAGTTCATGGGCATCTCTACTGCTTGTTATTTGAAAATAAAGAAATAATGATGCAACCAAAGTACAATAAAATATAGTAAGATTTGTGTAGTTTAGTAATGTACTTATATATATATATATATGATGAAATGAGACCAATTTTATTGTGTTAGAATGAGAGTAGTGTTACAACAATGCTGGAAGTCTCTGAAAGATACATTATATTACTGGACCCAGTACAAAATTACATAAAATACTCTCTCACCCAAGAACTTACTATTGCTAAACAAAAATCCACTCACCTTTAGTCAAGATAGAACTAACCTTTTGCTTGTGATCAAGTCACAACCCTCTTTTTTTTTTTAAGTACGGAGGTATCAAGGTCTTCCGGGGTGCGTAAAAACCCCCTTATCTGCACACACTGGATACATCAATGAGACTTTACTTTATATATATTCTCATGGAAAGTGGCCCTTCATTGGAGCTCCCATGGTTTGAACCCAAGACCTCCTTCTAGAGATCTTACTCCCAAACCAATTGAGATAACCCCTTGGGATTTCAAGTCACAACCCTCTTGAAAGATTCTATTGTTCATATTTATTTATTCTCACATGCTTATGGATTATTTTTTGTATATTGCATCATTAATACTTTTTTTTGTTCTTGCTTTCCCAGGTTTGATTTTGGAAGTCCATCAAAAAATAGATACACCAACATGTGAACAAAGAAGAGGAAGAGAGACCAATTGAAAAAAGCTTACAATCGATATTTTGTTTAAATACATTTTCTTATTTAATATTTGTTTTGTATTAAGGGTAATAAGTCCAATTTAAATTTTTATATTTTAAAGTCTAAGTATAGCCTCTTTTTTAGATTTTTTTTACCTTTTTTTATGCTAACTATAGTATAGCTCCTCTTACTGATTTTGTTCTAATGCCTTTAGATTGATATCCAACTGTAAGAGCAATCTTTGTGTATTAACCATCATCTTAGCTTCATTTTAAGGTTTTTTTTTCCTTACTTCATTGCTTATTTTTGTAGCTCATGTATGTTAAAAATGGGTATTTGGCTTGTTAAAATAAACTTTTAAGTTAAAAAAATGGGGTATTGAGCCCATTAGCACAAAATTTTAGGTTAAAAATAAATATTGGGCCCCATAGCTTAAAAATTAAGATTGGAATTTTTTGATATTGAGTCGGTAGCATCAAAGCAGCGGACTAGAGCCATAAACTGGATCAAACATACAAGCGGGCCCTTAATGGGCTGTCGACGGTCCAATAAACTTATCAGGTTGGGCCAAACTCAACTCTGATTTGACTCTGCTTTATAGGGTCGAGTCGCAGACGATCCCATAAACCTATCAGGCCGAGCTGGATCCTGTCTAGATAGGCTGGATCTGAGTCCATTTACAAGCTAATATTAGGCGATACAATTGTTACTTCAGCCTTATCATATCAGCCAATACGACATAGTATCGATCATTTAAAATTATATTTTTTTAAATATCATTTTGACCATTCGTCAAATTAAATCCTGTGAAATGTATTTATCAATTTTAAACTTTTCTTTCTTAATATTTTTTAATTATTTTCATCAATTTTTTAAAATTTCAGCTATAAAATAATCTCGACTTTGAAGTTTTGTATGAAAATAATTTAATAGAAATAATATTGAGCACTTCTGAAATTGAATAGAAATATCTTAATGTGATTAATATAGTTTGTAGGGTTCCATTTTAAAATTTATTATGGAAAAACTTAATGAAATACTATACGTATATTTATAAAATTAAATAAAAACCTTAACATGATTGATAACATGATTGATATAGTCTTTAAGGTATGTGTGAACTTTTCTAAAACTCTAATATTTTTATGATAAAATATATTAAATTATAATATAAATTTCATATTAAGTGTTTCTTGTACTTATTTCCTATTTAAAGAAAATAAACATTATTTAAAATTTTAAGATATATTTTATTTATATAAATTTTTCAACTATTAAAAGTCCAATACTAAATAAAAAATCATTCTTAATAAAAATATGTTTACACTAAATTATTTTTTTCTAATTTTCTCAATTTTCTATATTTTAAAAAAATATATAAAAAACGATATCAATGATAAAACGCTGATCTCCAATCGACCCAGCCCTACTTCGTGGTCTCCTCTAGAAGTTACGTTCTTAGCCCGACCCAGCCCTACTTCGTGGTCTTCTCTAGAAGTTACGTTTCTAGTCTACGTGCATCTTTTACATCCGTCCGTGTTCTCCTATTCAACGGTCCAGATCCTCCCAACGCCAAAGCCACTCTCATTGGTCGATCGCTCCCGCTCTCCAATCCCATTGGCCCACGTCATCTCAATGACATGTCCCTCTTTCCCTTCGAGTCTGGAGTCCTGACGCGAAACTCCCAGTATAAAAGAGTTGATGGGTAGCTAATGGCAATGAGCAATTGCTAAGGTTCCGAAATAAAAAGAAACGAAAGGCGCCCAAGGTCGAGACTTGACAGAGATCGAGACTTGAGAGAGGTGATGGATCGACGAGCGTGGAGAGATCCTGGATCTGTGATCTTGATAGGGATCGTCTTGGCAGGTAGTTCTCCAATTTTTGTTCTTGCTGATCATTTTTTTATGGAAATCCAATAGATCCCTTCAGTCGCCTGGATTGATCTGCTCGATTTGGTTTCCGATGGCAGATCTTGTTGAGTTTCAGTGATTTCTAGACAATGATCATTAACGTCTCTTCCCCTCCATTAGGATGCACGGAAATTAATTTACATTCCTGAAAAATAAACTTTTTTTTACCAAGAATGACTATATTCCGTCCATTTGTAGCAAAAAATTGATATTTTTCAGGAAAGTGCTTATCTTCCATGTTTTTCACAGAGCGACAAAATTATAACTTTCGTGAATTTTGGATCAGAAACTGTAGTAGTAGATGCAATTTCTTATGTGATTAGAATATATATATATATATATATATCTTCGTCTTTTCCTTCAGATTTATGGAGTGAAGCGTGTTTTAAGTGGAGAAAAGACATAGATCTGGTTGTATTTTTAGTATTTTCTCATCCTTTTCATCAATCAGAGGTGCAACACTTAGTTTAGAGTGTTATTAAAAAATAGTTTAGAGTGGAGCCTGCATGTTTATGCTTTCTTGATTTTTTGTGTTTTGTCAGTGCTTAGATCGCTTTTGTTGAATTTCTGTGAAACGAAATACTGCTGTCTTATAAATGCAAAATGCTGTATTTTGTGTCATATCTCGAATTATGAAATGGTTGTAAAATACAGGGAGTTACTGAGTTAGATCTATTCGGCAATTTTAGACTGCAGCCACATTTGCGATCCCTCTTCTTTCTGCACTCTATGCATCTATGCCGTGGATGACTGGACTGGTCTGTTACATAGATTGGTTGCTGATGTTGAACAAATCTTAAACACATAAGTTGATCGCTCATGTTAAGCAAACCTATACTCGGTGAAGACAACATTATACTCCTTGCTCCATTTTAGTTGTCTCCTTTAAAATATTTGTATTTTTTAAGAAACTCTCTATATAAGGGTAGCACTTCACGTGATCTCATCCATTTTCAATACAATTTACACTACTCCAATATAAATGAGACAACCAATTTGGGACAATTTCAAAATTCATGTAAGACAACTAATTTGGGACGGAGGGAGTATATTTTTATTCTTTCATTATTTCAATAATAGTTTATAAACTAGAAGATGAGATTATGGATCGATCATGATAAACATTGTAGGTTACAACCCAGGATGCAAATTTCAGTCTGGACTCTGTCTAAAATGTGTTTGTATTGTAATATTGTCCCGGTTGAAATTTGTAACTGAGGACTCACAGCTGACACCATAAATTCATGGAGTGGAGGGTTATGAAGGGTCGGTCATGTTGATCACTTGAATGAATACCATAACAAACGATTCATGCACTAAGTGATTGTCAATCAGATTAAAGTATGCCTTGGTCTTGCACCCTTCCTGCCTTGGTACCCCCTTTTGGACAATTTGGGCCTCGTTGTTTCACTTTATCCTTATTCTAGATGCTTAATGCATGATACAGTGGTGTATCTCTTTTTGTTTACATGATGGAATCTTTCATTGTTATCATAACTGGTCATATGATTGTGTCAGTGTACTAAGTTTCATCTCTAAGTGGTTGTTGATGGATTGTACATCTAAGTCAACCACCAATTTGTTGCTCTTCGCAGTTTTTTATGTCTATGTTATTAATACACTCTAATTAGTATAATTAGGAGCTTGTGTATAACAATGACAAATGAAACAATGTTTTTCCAAAAATGTTACCTCCTCTTTTCAGAGTGTGATTTGTTTTTTCTTTCGATTATATCTTGATGTGACCCATTAGATGTTTTTGGTGGATTTTTGTAGTTTCATTCTCTGTTTTTTCCCCTAAATAAAATTTCACCCTAGTCACTAGAAGTAAACGAAAATAATTCTACTATGCTCATGTTGTACGAAGGTGGACATTTTTTGGTTCATGTGTAATAATAGTATGTTGTTGTTCCTGTTACGTAACATATGTATGTGTTTGACATGGGCACATCTAAAGGATCCTTGGCCACAGTTTTCTCCCTTGTTTTATATTTTCCTGCCAGCACATTTGTTACCTATCTTTTTGCCTTTGTCGTCAACTTTACCCTCTTTAGCAAGTTGCGAATAATTTTGCAATTTAGGAATTAATCTGGATATGATGTATTGACTTGTAATAAATTATGATTCAGGATATATATTTGCATTTACCACGGCCAAAGAGGAAGCAACCAAGTTGGGAACAGTCATAGGGATAGACCTGGGCACAACGTATTCATGTGTTGGTGTTTACAGGAATGGTCATGTGGAAATCATAGCGAATGACCAAGGGAACCGTATCACCCCATCTTGGGTGGCCTTTACTGATACTGAAAGACTTATCGGTGAAGCTGCCAAGAACCAAGCAGCTGTTAATCCTGAAAGAACCATTTTTGATGTCAAGAGGCTGATTGGAAGAAAGTAAGATTTAACTCCAATACATTGTTAACATCAGAAAGAGGAATGCGTAATTGATGAAGTTATATGCTAATCAAATCAAAGAACATATCTATGTTTTTGCCAGGTTTGATGATAAAGAGGTTCAGAGGGATATGAAGCTTGTTCCTTACAAGATAGTTAACAAAGATGGAAAACCTTATATCCAAGTGAAGATTCAGGATGGGGAGACCAAGGTTTTCAGCCCTGAGGAGATCAGCGCCATGATTCTCACCAAGATGAAAGAAACTGCTGAAGCATTCCTTGGAAAGAAAATAAAGGATGCAGTTGTTACTGTTCCTGGTAGAAGAAAATTTCTACTGCATTTGTTTTATTAACACAAATCATTTAAACAATTTCTTAATTGGTGTCTGTTTTCAAGTATTTATAAAAAATTGCAGTCCCATTTCTCATGTTATGTTCTTTATTATATACTCCAGCATATTTCAACGATGCCCAGAGGCAGGCAACCAAGGATGCTGGTGTAATTTCTGGGTTGAATGTGGCAAGAATCATCAACGAGCCTACTGCTGCAGCCATTGCCTATGGTTTGGATAAGAAGGGTGGGGAGAAGAATATCCTAGTATTTGACCTTGGTGGTGGGACGTTTGATGTCAGTATCTTAACAATTGATAATGGAGTCTTTGAGGTTCTGGCCACTAATGGAGACACTCATCTTGGAGGTGAGTTTGCCTTTCATATCCATTTTGTCCTCATCTATTGTGTTTGCCATTTGGATTGTAAGGCAAATAGATTTTCACATTTTAAAGAAACTGTATCCTGTAGTAGGAACTGGTTATATCTACTTCTGTTCTCCTGCAGGTGAGGACTTTGATCAAAGAATCATGGAGTACTTCATTAAATTGATCAAGAAGAAGCACGGAAAGGACATAAGCAAAGACAACAAGGCACTTGGGAAGCTGAGGAGGGAGGCTGAGCGTGCCAAAAGAGCATTGAGCAATCAGCATCAGGTCCGGGTGGAGATTGAATCTCTGTTTGATGGCGTGGATTTCTCTGAACCACTGACTCGAGCTCGGTTTGAGGAATTAAACAATGATCTGTTCAGAAAAACCATGAGCCCTGTGAAGAAGGCCATGGAAGATGCCGGTTTGGAGAAGAACCAGATTGATGAGATTGTTCTCGTTGGTGGAAGCACTAGGATTCCCAAGGTTCAGCAGCTCTTGAAGGATTACTTCGATGGAAAGGAGCCTAATAAGGGAGTTAACCCAGATGAAGCTGTTGCTTATGGTGCAGCCGTACAAGGAAGCATCTTGAGTGGAGAAGGCGGTGAAGAAACTAAAGGTACGTTTACTCTCTCCTTGCTCTAGACTGAAGTGATTGCTAAACAACTTGACTTTGTGAACATGAACAGTTCGACCTTACTCAACGTTATACTAAATCTAACTTATGATAAAAGGCTGAAGATCTCTTTCTTTCGCCTTCCCTGCCTGCCCCCCTGGCCAGCCAAAGATACTGAAAGATTGGTGGCACACTTGTATTAATGGTAAATCTGTATGCTGCATATATTTGGAAGGTTTATTTGGGGTTCTAAACCTCTGACTGATGTTCAACAAGCTTAGACCCTGGAAACGTTTCTCTTGTTTTAAGAGTTTGAGCAAGCTGAGTTGGTAGTTACTCGGCAATGATTAATAGCAAATGTTGCATCTCTGTATTTGTGTCCGAGCTTGTTCTTTAATAAGTTTTGAACTCAAGGTGGTTTATATCCATTCCATGGTAAATGCATTTGAAATGGCTCATGGTTCCAAAACAATAAACAATTCACGCATTTCTAGTGCCAAGTATGTGACAATAAGAACACAAAAGGAAAACTATGATGCCACCCAATATGGATTTGTTTCCCTCATTCCCCAAATGTTGCTCAAGATGGTTTAATACTAATACATTCCTGTCTCTAATCTTTGTTCCCTTTTTCTTTTTGGATGCAGATATACTTCTCTTGGATGTTGCTCCCCTCACTCTTGGTATTGAAACTGTCGGTGGAGTGATGACAAAGTTGATCCCAAGGAACACTGTCATACCAACCAAGAAATCTCAAGTATTCACTACATACCAGGATCAACAGACCACAGTCTCCATTCAGGTATTGACAAAATTTAAGTGTATATCGATGTAACTAGATCGATATATACAATGTGGGATGCATTTAGGATGTGTATTCTCAACAATCAGAATTACTTTTCTTCACATTTATACATGCCTCAAAGAAACAAACTCTTTCAATGTTTAAAAAGTTGTAGTAGGAAAATATCTTAGTTCCATCAGAGAAAAAAAAATCTTCAATCAATGCTGAGTTTGTTTCAGAGTTGATGATAATCTGATGCCCTGTTGCAGGTTTTTGAGGGGTGAGAGAAGTCTCACAAAGGACTGTAGAATGCTTGGAAAATTCGATCTCTCCGGAATTCCGCCTGCTCCAAGGTTGTTAGACAAAATCTGTGCTAAGTGAATGTTGATTGGTTTCTTCTTGCTGCTTTGTTTTCCATCCATGTAAAAAGAAAAAAGGAAGGTAATTTCTGATCCATTTGTTATGTTTAACAGGGGTACACCTCAAATTGAAGTCACTTTTGAAGTTGATGCCAATGGTATCCTGAACGTTAAGGCAGAAGATAAGGGCACGGGTAAGTCGGAGAAGATTACCATCACCAACGACAAGGGGAGGTTGAGCCAGGAGGAAATCGAACGCATGGTCCGTGAGGCAGAGGAGTTTGCCGAGGAGGACAAGAAGGTGAAGGAGAAGATTGATGCTCGCAACAGCTTAGAGACATACATCTACAACATGAAGAACCAGGTCAACGACAAGGACAAGCTCGCTGACAAGCTGGAAGCTGAGGAGAAGGAGAAGGTCGAGACTGCAGTGAAGGAGGCCCTTGAGTGGCTCGATGATAACCAGACTGCCGAGAAGGAAGACTATGATGAGAAGCTGAAAGAGGTGGAGGCTGTGTGCAATCCAATCATTGCTGCAGTCTATCAGAGATCTGGTGGTGCCCCTGGCGGTTCAGATGATGATTCTCACGATGAACTGTAGGTTTTTTTTTTTTTTTCATCTGGAATAGACGATGGCCGGAGACTTCTTTGTATTTTTCCAACTGGGGGAGAAGAAGAGAGTAGATAGAAAGGCAATGCTGGACGTGGCACTAGCTTAGTTTCTCTTCGTCCTCCCTTTTCCAAAGAGATTTTGCGAGGGCATGTATTTTTGAGGGAAAAAAAGCCTTTATCCTATTTATTTTCACTTTCGTTTCCTTGGTGTACCCCTGATTAAAATTTTAGAGTAATGCTTCTTTACCGGAGAGGAGAGGAGAGGAGGGGTGAAAATTGGCGATGATTTTAGTTTGAAATGGTCACATTTTCCTCAGCAGTAATAGATTTGGATCAGCGTAGACAATGGTTTTTGTTTCAGTTGTTCAATACTTGAATATAGGAGATGATGGGGCTTGTGGTTAAATGGGAGAAGTTCAATACTCCTCTCCATTGGATTCAATCTTCAGGAAAATAGTAGTTGTTTACAAACACTGCTGCTGGTTATGGTGTATATGGATCTCCTTTAGTAGAACAAATTTTATTCTCCTAATGTCTGTCTATAAAAAAAAGACGAAAAAAAGAATGGAAACTCTCTGCATATAATATTTATTATATATTAGAATCTTTAACAAAATTATCTTCGTTAAATTATCTTTTTAGATATTTATCTTAAATTTGTTTATTAAACTAATATGGAATCAAATCATTTTAATCTAGTTATTGTAAAAACCTATCCCTTGGAGGCGCCGTCGTTTCACTCACAAATGGGTGAAGCCCTCACAAATTTCTCTTTGGGCCAGGCTTAATTGGCCAGCCCAAGACACGTCTTACCTTATGGAGGGGCTTAAGAGTTTATAAACTCTCTATTTTTTCTCCATTTCTGATATGGGATTTAAACAAGCCACCACATAGTCCGATACATTGACCCTTGTCGATGTCTTTGCACCGATATATCTCCTATCACCACCACCTTGGGTTGGGTCATTACAGTTATAGTAGTCATTTTTTAAGTTTTTTGTATTTTTTTAATTTTAAATTATTTTTTATTCACTAAATCTTTGTCACATATGATGTTGGATTCTTTGTATAGATATTTGCATCCATGAAAATGATACTCAAAAGAATTCATGTGAATTCAATTATTAAATGTTAATTCTTTTAAAGTATTTCTAATTTGTGACAATTTCTATTTTGCATAAAGTTCACTTACACTCCGTTTGAAGGCTCATTGGAAGATCTCTATAATTTTAGAACTCTATACAGTTAATTAAATCTTTGAAATTATAATTTTTTATGACACCTTTTCTTTTTTCCTTTAATAGATATTGGATAACCATTATTTATTTTAGATGAGAATTATTTTGGTTTTGGATTAATTTATTGGCATGCATATACTTTAATATATATATATATATACCCTACAAACTGATTGCATCTAGTGGTGAAAACTCTCTCATGGTCTCACCTAGGTTCATATAGATAGGTGGTTTTGAAAGTATTTTGTTTATATATGACGTATATAAAATTTTATTTTGATTGGATAAGAGAAATGATTTTTTTAATGATCTCAAATTTTCATATTTATGGGGAGGGGGAATGGATTCAAAGTTTGCATCAAACTTACATATGGACAATCATATTTTAATATCATATTTTTTATAATTTATATTATCATAAAATTTATATTTATATTTTAATATACTATTCAAAATAAGTGTTCTCTCTTTTGATGCTATTTTTATAAAGCCACTTCAATCATTATCTATTTTAGTATATTAATGAAATAAGAGCCACTTTTTTCGCTTTGTTGAACAATCTCTCAAAGGAAACAAATTTATGTTGATACATATCATATATCCGATATATATCGTCGATATCAGCCGATATAGATAATTTTAATAAAAAAATAAGCAGAAAGAGAAATTTCTCGGCTGACATATGGGCCGATATTCGGGATTTAAATCTCCTATTTTCTATGATTTTAAAATATTAAGAATTTTGTTTGAGTAAAATTTTTTTAATCTCTTCTTTGCAAAAAATTTAAGAGTCGAGTTAACCAATTGCTAAACACATTAAATTTAAACTAAAGACTAATTTTGGATTGTACATGTCTCTCGTTAGTATCTACTCGGAAAAAAAAAATTAACCCATAGAACACAAAACTCAATTTAAAGAACCCTTCTTTGCTTTAGTGGTAGGAATGTAGGATACATGAAAAGAAACAAAAAACTTAATTAAAAACCAACATAGTATACATCACTTGATGACATCATCATCATACATATTCTTCTCAGTATAATTTCATATTTGAAACGATTCCAATTTTTATTTTTAAGAGATGCCTTGTTGTCAAAATTATAAATGGGCCCATAGCTTAATAGAGCGTTTGACTGCAGTTCGAAAGGTCACCACTTCGACCCCTGTTGGGTACTTCTTTTTATTTATTTTACTCTACTTAATAAGTAATCCATGCCCCTTGTAATTGTATTTTGCTTTTAAAAGTCTGGCCATTTAGATATCACCGTTTTCAAACGGAAACCTTTGAGGGTTTGGGTCAAGTTTTTAAATGATGCGGTTTCTTAATCAATTTTTACAAATAAGAAATCAAAATTCATTTAATTTGAATTTTATGAACTCCGGGACTGATTTTAAGTGAAAAGTGTATAGTTTTGGAGTTAAAAAATAGTACCCAAAGAATTAAGAGGGGGGTACGACTTTTGAGATCCAAAATTATCCATTTTCACTTAAAATCAGTCCCGGAGTTAATAAAATTCAAAGTGAATTTTGATACCTTATTTGTAGAAATCGATCGAAAAACAATATTGTTTGAAAATCCCTCTCCACAAGAGAGAATGTAACGACCCGACCCGAATACAAGTGTGATATTGTCTGCTGTAGACCTCGCGCACAAGTGAGTCCGCACGGATTTGCTCTTGGGCCAGGGCCCACATGGCTCAGCCCAAAAAGGCGTCACACAAGAGTTGTTGGGGGGGGGGGGGGGGGGGGGTGGCCTCAAATAAACCCCTACTCCTTTCCATTCCAAACCAATGGGGGGGGGGGGGGGGGGGGGGGGGGGGGGCGGGGGCGCTCAAATAAACCCCTACTCCTTTCTATTCCAAATCGATGTGGGACTACCCGCATCGGTGGTGTGTAGCTAAAGGGGTAGGGTATCACAATCACCTCCCTAAGGCCTCGAGCCGCCTTCGGCTTGACTCGTCCCAACTTAACAACACCAGGGAAGGAGGAAAGCCCATACAGTCCGAGTGTAGAACTTCGACTTTGATACCAAATTTGTAACGACCCGATCCGAACACAGGGCTTAGTGTGATATTGTCTGCTCTAGGCCTCACACAAGCGAGTCCTCACGGCTTTGCTCTTGAGCCCAGGCCCACATGGCCCGGCCCAAAACGCGTCACACAAGAGTTGTGGGAGGTGGCCTCAAATAAACCCCCATTCATTTCCATTCCAAACTGATGTGGGACTCTCCACATCGGTGGTGTGTAGCTAAAGGGGCAGGGTATCACAATCACCTCCCTAAGGCCTCGAGCCGCCTTCGGCTTGACTCGTCCCAACTTAACAACACCAGGGAAGGAGGAAAGCCCACACAGTCCGAGTGTAGAACTTCGACTTTGATACCAGATTTGTAACGACCCGATCCGAACACAGGGCTTAGTGTGATATTGTCTGCTCTAGGCCTCACACAAGCGAGTCCTCACGGCTTTGCTCTTGAGCCCAGGCCCACATGGCCCGGCCCAAAACGCGTCACACAAGAGTTGTGGGAGGTGGCCTCAAATAAACCCCCATTCATTTCCATTCCAAACTGATGTGGGACTCTCCACATCGGTGGTGTGTAGCTAAAGGGGCAGGGTATCACAGAGAAGACCGTCCGAACGAATCCATTTTACACTGAAATATTCGTTTGGACGGTCTAAACGTCCGAACAAATACATTTTACACTTAAATGTTTGTTTGGAAGATTTAAAGCGGAAGGGGAAAATCATAATTTCACACTACTTTTTTTGGAAAAGCGGTGTCTTCTAGCAGAAAATGGTGGTGTCTAAATGGCCAGGCTTTTAAAATCAGTGATTTATTTGTCTACTGCATATTTATAAAAATTTTGTTCCAAAAAATTCCAATAATAAGATACAGTCTTACACATTTCTCGCCATTAAATCTTGTGCCTACTGGCCTTTGATTGGACATGATTGTTTTAAAATTAAATAAGATGATAAATTAACTTACTTTTATAAAAATTCCTGTAACAATAACATTATAATGACAGTATATTCAAATCACAAGTGTTTTCTTATAACAAAGAATGTTTGTGTAAGTTTTCAATACTTAGACTATAAGAATCGGAAAAACCCGACTGTTATAAAAACACTTGCGTTGCTCTTACATTCTGATAAATATTTTCAATTTGATGCATTTAATCCTTTTTTTAGCAGACCATGTTACTTACACCACCATGATGAGAGAGAGTACTAAATAAGCTACATACACACTTCCCTGCTATTACACATGGGCATCTAATACAAGCTTACAACAACTAAACCAGTACAATTTGACAGTAATTATTTAAATAGAGAAAGATTAAGATTTAAGGTGAGGCAGCTTGATTTGAAGCAAGGTCGTTGATGGGAAGAAATAGAAAAGATGATCAGTAATAGGATAATTCTGTTGGATTTATGGCTCAAACCTTTTTGGGTTTGAGTGTCTGATGCGCCCAGCCTCGTCTTAGTGCCCTGTCTGTTGTAAGCAACACTATATAATGTCTTTTTCTGTAGGGTTTTCTTTGGTGGAACTTGAGGAGGCCATCCTAGCTCTAAGGGAGAGCTGTGAGGAGTGAGAGTGTAAAGAGAAAAATAGAGAGAGATGAGGAAAGATACTGAGAGATTTGGGGCATTGCCATAAATCTTATATCTTATATTTCTTTTCTATAGATAAGATTTACACTCACCTGTGGACGTAGGCCAAGGTTGGAACGAACTACGTATATCCTTTGTTCCTTGTTTAGTGTGTGCTATGATCTGTGATTGAATGTGTACGTAGGTATTGGGTCTAATTTACCTAACAAATCCAACAGAAGAGCATGGGAAAAAGTCATGAACATCCGCTAGTGCCCCTTCTCTTCTTACCTCATACTTTGCCTGGAGGAGTTATCATGGATGATACACCTTTAAGGACAAAAGATCAATTAGAAAATGAATTATCTAGCAGATTGATGCAACTGAAGATTAAAGAAGAAAGTAATGGCAAGGGAATAGTTGATACTTCAATTATCAACCAACTTCGTGAAACAGATAGTGAAAACATGTGTAAATAATGCTTAGTCTCTCACGAAATGAGAGAGCCTATTTCATTTATTTATAATCAAATACATAAAGATAAAATTTCCTTCTCTCCCTCTGCCAATGACAATTTTTTAAGAGAGGGAGGAGGCACACGACATATTCTTTCACATTGAAAAAGAATAAAATGCCCTACAAGCTAATAAGCTCAAAAGACTTAATCTGAGAGTATCCCTGTCAAAAACAAAAGCTTATGACAACAGGCCTACTCAGGTAGATATGAAGGTTGAAAACGATAAAGATAGGACAGTAAGTGCTTTTAGTGGCAGTGCTTTATGTGAATGGAACATTGATGGCTGCACTGAATATCAAATTTTGCAGACCTGCCAAAAAATGATAATCTATGCTAATGATCCAACTTTCTATGATTAACGAAGGATTTACAAGTGTATTAAGAGGATGGTAGGACAGAGGTCTTACTGAACAACAAAGAAATGATATAACAAATTCAGTAAAAAGATACCCTGCTGGAGAACCATTTGTTGTTCATAGAAAAAAGAAGAAGATGGAAGTGAAAAATTTAGATATGAAGAAGATTGTATAGCTTATTAGTTAATATTGTCCATAAGTTTGCCAGAAATACTTCTTTTATAACTCAGAAAATAAAAGAACAATTTATAAATTTGAGATGTAGAACATTGTCACATTTCAGATGGTACAAAGATGTTTTTTTGAGTAAAATTTATATTGCAAGTTGCTAGAACGAAAGAGAGCGGCAACGCGGCAGGTTAGGTTCTAGTGAAGCCCATTCATTTTTTGAAAAGAAAAGTTTGTCACATATTACCATAAGAGTAAAAAATCAAATTGAACCAAGTTTTCTGTAAACTAAGAACTCAGAGATTTTTGTTATCAATTCGGAGTAGAAAATTTGATGAAATATCCTTAAAAAAAGGTCGTCCAAGAGATTCCTGCCATTTAGGAGAAGGAAAGGCAATAAGGTGACTAAGAAGTATTTTAGAAAAGAAAAATGATCTAGATCCTTTGTGCTAACATGATATAAGTGCAAAAGAAAGTGGCACTATTCATCGAAATGATTTGCGAAAAATCCCAAGAAAAAAAAATAATAAATTGGAGTTAGAAGATCAAGAAGAAGAAGAAAAATAAAATGATATGATTAGACAAATAAGAGCTTATTTTTGTGACTTAGAAAAAGATTATATAGAGTTCAATTGAGATGATGATTTTGGCATGAGTATTAATGTTTTAACAACTGATGAAAAATTAATCCTAGAAATGATGATGATATATAGAAGATCCCGGTCGGAAAAGAAGATATATTGGAAAAATGCTAGAAGAAAAGGAGGAGGAAAAGTAAACCGTATGGATAGATGAGAAGGAAAAGTTCCCTCTATGAATGAGTTCCTAGGAAGATTAGATAATAAACCCAAACATGTTACTCTTCAAGATCTCCAAAGAAAGATAAATTAGTAGAAAAAAGAATTACATGAACTACAATTAAATCAATCCTAAAGCTAGGGCCGGCCGTGGGTTCTCCTATATAGGGATTCTTCTGAACTATTTTAATAATTATAGAAGAAAAGATGTAAGAAGAAAATAATATTCTCGGTTTAAAAAAAAATTATTTAGTAAATAAAAGTACGAGAAACTTGACATATTTCAGTTTATGATTTTTTTTTTTAATTTTAGTCCTAAACTGAAATTTTAAAAAAATAACCTAAAAATTTAAGTAATTCTTTTTTAAATTTTCAAACTTATTTTTTCTAAGATTTTAACTAATTTTTTTAGATAACTCATGATATATTATTCTAAATAAGTTATTTATTATAAATTTTGATGGATATGAAAAATAATTTAAAACTTTCTTTTGAAAATATTTTGATAGATGGATTAATTTTAAAAAATTAAAACTTTATCATTTTAGAAAGTATGTTATGTTTTAAAATTTATTAATTAAACAAGTAAAGGAAGAAATCTATATTTTGTTAATAAATAAAATTTTCTTAATTGAAGTACTTTTATAATTTGATATTATGTTATATAATAAATGTTTAAAATTGAGATTATTTTTAAATTAAAGTATTTTATTCAATGAAAACTGTTTTATGGCTATATATCAAATGATAATTTTTTTAAATAAATTTAACCATTTTAAAATTAAATAGATATTTTAAATTTTTTAATGAGTTCATCGTACTATAATTATAATATTTTTTTTTTAATTTTTAAAATATCTAATAAGTATGTATAACAAATATTCACTTGAAAAGAAAGAACGAAGGAAGAAAAACTGAGTATCTTGTTCAGCCAAGAGAATTCCAAACACTGCTTAATAGTTAAAAGTTCTTAATTTTTTTTTTCTTAATTCCAATATCTACCGTTCACAACTTCACATCATCTAAGACAAGAACAAAGTATAAATAAAAGGAAACGGTAACCCTCTTACAGCAAGAGCGCCTCCTCTCTCTGGCTCTTGGCGCCCTGCTCTTCGTTCTTCCATTTCCTCTGTTCCTGCTTCAAACACTGAGACTCTGAGAGAGAGCTGGTTAGATGGCGGAAGTGTCGAGTAAGGTGGTGCATGAGGTGCTGGGCCATAGAGCTGAAGACGTCGACAAACCCATCATTGATTACATCATCAACGTCCTCGCCGACGAAGACTTCGACTTTGGCGTCGATGGGGAAGGTGCCTTCAATGCCGTAGGAGAGCTTCTTGCTGATTCTGGTTGCGTCCGTGATGACGCCGAGGCCCGATCTGTAATGTCTCTCCAGCCTTTTTACTTTTTATTTTCAAAGATAATGTCTCTCAATTCACTAATCATTCTTATCCACAGTTCCTTTCAATCCCTCTTTCTCTCAGTAGGCACTCATGTTTATACTCCTTTTTTTAAATTAAATGTAATTTTAGCTTATGGAAGTGGTTGAATTGTAGTGGGCTCCTTTTACTTCATTCTATTTTTCTCTGGAAAGATTGGATTATTGGTATGCCTGATGTAATTTGTTTTCACTGACTAATCAATCTTAACCACCTTTCTTTTCGATCCAAGGCTCATTGTTTTCCACTCATCTCCCATTTTCTGTTAGCCACCTCCTTGAATCAGTGAGAATTATCTCTGTCCAAGTCCTTTCATTTAAATAACGTTATATTGTTTCTTACTATAGATGCTTTTATCCGGCTGGATTCATGAGAAGGTAAACACTTTCTTTGAAAATTACCATTTTTCAATGAAAATGGTTAAATTCATTTCCATTTTCAGTTAAAAATAGTTATTTTTCGCAGAAGTACATGGATCCACACATTTTGTTAGGGACTGTTTTCCATTTCCCAGCTGATAGAAAATGAGACTCTTCCCTCTTCTTCTATGGGATAAGTACTCTTTGACAAGAACATAGAAAATGACGCTATTCCCTCTTCTTCCAAGGAATCTATTTCTTATAAGGAGGGATAATTTTTTTTAATGAGGATGAGTGCGGTTTTTTTTTTTGAATTTACGTGTGGAAAACTGCATGATATCCAGCGTAAAACCCGCACAGGTAAGTCCACTACCCCTAGGGCACACCAAGGTTAGGCCAGGGGGCTCGAACCCGCAACCTCCCACTTCTTGATGCGGGAGGCAACCAGTTGAACTATGAGTGGGGGGTTTTTTGCCCTCGGGAAGATAATGTTTTGTTCATTTACAGTGGAACGAGGGTTTTGATGCAAAAAACAAAAAAGTAGGTTTATATTGCCCGACACGGTCTTGGATTTCACTGTGACGTGCACTCAAATATAATTTTTTTCTATGGTGTTGATTTCTTCAATAACCCCCCTTAAGAAATCAATAAGCTTGTGGAGTTCTCATGTAAATATTTGATGATCCGGATTCCACAAAATAAGTGACTGATATGATTCATGAGATTCCACTTTGTGTATGGATACAAAAAGCTTTAAGACTGGCATAACACTTACTACATTGGTTGGCTTTTCCACAGTAGTCAAGACACAAGGAGCACATTTAGGTACCATGTTGTTCTAGGGCCTAAGGCCCAAGGCATAATTCCAGGTGCAGCACCCCACGGCCCCTCCATTCCATTTGAAGTGGATGCAAACCTAATTTGCTAGGTCTTCTTTAAATGCTTTAAATCATATGCATATATTCTTTTATTTGTGTCTTTCTCACATCAATGTTAATGAAAATACAATGTTACTCATCTGGAGGACCACAATTTATAGGAATGGGGCTTCCAACTTCATCCATGTTTAGCATAGGAGGTATACTTTTTAGATGACCAAGCTATTTGTTTTTTAGTAGGTGTTTTGCAATTTGATACTTTGGTGTTTTTTAATAACTTTGGATTTATTTCAATATTTTATGGATTTCTTTTTGACTTATATACATTATAAATTTTGAGTACAAAACCTATTAGTTGCAATTATCATTTTGATAACCAAAATCACTTTAGTTATGAATTCAAATTCAGCATAGGCTGATGTCCAAGTCATCTTCACCATTGCCCATTGGATTGATTAAAGAACTATTTATATTTATTCAATTGTATAACTTTGACATTGAAAATCAAAGCTAAGGTGATTGAGTCCCAATTTTGACATTTAAATACTTCACATTATTCCTTATTTGTGCATCCTTTGTGCGTGTCAGAGTGGGCCTGCCGTTTTACACATGAGGAATTAAACTTGTGCTTCATTAGATTTTATCTTAAGTAATAATGCCACACATGGAATGATGGGGTTGCTAATAAACCATAAAGCAAACAATAATTAGAATGATTGTATTTGGCCATCTGTTTTTTTTCCCTTAAGTTGTAAAATGCTAGGTTGAAATGAAATTAAACCACTCATCCCTTGGCCTTAGATTGGATTGCTCGAAATGATTGTTCTTACTAAAATTTTCCTATATAGAGTATCTATAGAACTAGCTTAACTTGGTGGGGCTAGTGGACTCCTTTCATTTCATGTGCCATGTTATGATTCCTACTTGTTTATTTTATTTCATTTTATTTTTTAAGTTGTTGTGATATATAAAGCCCCTTATCGTATCTAGTGGGGGCTATTGAACTGCTTCCATGCTATTGTGTTAAGTTTTTCTTGCAACAAAAGGTAATGCTGTGCTTTATTTTTTATTATTTGGGTTGTTATTTTTATAACTACATGTGGTTATACTATTGAATCTTGTTGTCATCATTGGGACTTCCATATTGATAAACATTACATATAGCATGATGTTAAATTCCATCAAAAACAATTTTTGAAAACAGAGAAGACCGTATATTCACTATCCATCCAATCTATTGTTTTTAAATGTCTAGTTGAAACGAAACCATTAATTTAATATCAGAGCCTTTGAGTGAGTGGCCTGATAGAATCAAGCTTTTATGAATCGACAATGTTCATTTTTCCTTAACACGATGTCATGAATGATATATCCTCCCTCACTCTTGTTTACACACATAAATATTTTTGTCTAGTTGATTGGATAATCTAAATTTTTCTGATAAAATGAAAGAAGACCTAGATATTGAAATTCAAATATTTTGATTTTTCTGTTTAGGTTCCCTTCACTATCTTCTTTTTTCTTATTGTGTTTCTCATTCTCTTTATATTTTTATTTTCTTTCTCCTTGTTGATGGGGATTCACCTGTTTTTTTTGTTCTATCTTTTCTTTCATTAGTTTTCCATTTTCTTTTTAATTTGGATATATCATATGCTTAGCATATTATCATGTGTCCAAAAATAAGTATTTTATAGGTTTGTATTACATATAATCAATTATTTTTATTGATATATACACACAATTATGTTTATCAATAGGGTTTCTAATGTTAGTATTACTACCTACTAATTCAGATTAACTAGAATATCTAATTATTGTTACAGAAAAATGAATTATTATAAAAATTTCCAAAAAGCAAGGCTTAACTAAGGTAAGCTCACTTCTTAACAAAAATAAAAATACAATAAAAAGGTAAGCCCACCTTAGAAGCCTAGTGAGGGCAAACTAGGTTTGGAGCCTAAGCATGTGCTCAAGTGAAGCCAACATGTGCCTTTAACTGCTATCTGCCTTCCAATGATAAAACAACTTTGCCTAGGCGTGTCTCTAACTACTTTTTGCTTTCTAATTTTTTTTTTTTAAATATTTATTTATTTTTACTTTTAGTAGGAAGTCTTGATACATGAGGTGTTATGACATATTGAGACTACTTATCATTGAAAATGTAGGTATGTAGCATACTCTCTGAGAAATTTGGCAAGCATGGGTTGGTAAAGACTAAAGAAGCCGTACGAAGTCTTGCAACACCTTTACGAATGTTTGATGGAATGGATGATGAAGTTCCAAAGAAACAAGTAGAGGTACTAGATGGTCCTATTTTGTCTGAACGTGATCGAGCAAAGATTGAAAGAAAAAAGAGGAAGGATGAACGCCAAAGAGAGGTAAGCCCGCGCTTAAGTTGTAGTGTATAAACATTCAATCCCCATGTTAGCTCTTCCACTTTTATAAAACATTAACAATCATGTCATTATATGTTCAATTGGTTTTTGTGTGGTGTTCGAAGTTCAGATTGTTGAGATACATTTAGATGTGTTGAGATTTTGTTATTTAGTTGCTTTATCTAGATGATTTGCTTGATTAGCCTTTACTAAAAATGTATTTACTAAGTTTAGGGATTTTCCCTTTATTTGATTTTCCTTTCTTATTTGTATTATGTTTTCCCTATAAATATAAATCATAGGGTCTCTCATTGATTAAGGAAGACATAACAAACTCTCTACTCCTCTCCTCTCATTTCAGAGATTTTTTCCCCTGCATTTTGTGGGTGGTTCATAGGGTCATCTTCGTTTGTTCCCTTAGATCTGTAGTCTTTCTCCAGATTGAACCTATAATCCCACAACTCTATGGTCGTTTATGGCGCGATTTTGAGTTTGAATGCCAATGGAACCCTCTGCGACCTATTCTTTGGTCTTGTTGACTGGAGGTTTACGTTTTTATCCATTTTATTGTTCCTGTTCATGTTATTGTTCCTCACCAAACTTCGGCATCTTCTTCGGACTAGTCTCTATTTGTGGCGGACTCCTGTAGCGGATTCTTCTGAAGCGTTACCAACTTATCTTCCTTTTGCAGCCAACACTTTCCGGTATCAGATCCGGCCACCGGAACATTTTTTGCTGGTGCCATGCTTTTTTTTTAAGAGAACTTTACCTTTGTACGCTGGTGTTGCTGCCTTGTTGTTTTAAGAAATGAGTTTCCACCATTCCTTCTCCAGTATTTGTTCTGGTACATGCTGCTGCGGGACGTTAGCTGGTTCCAGTTTTGGCTTTTCTACTTCAACCGGGCTCGATTTTTGGAGATTCTTGTTGACTAGCTTTCGCTCTATCAGATGACATCACCATTGGATCGTGAAATTGTTTATGTGCAAACTCAAGTGGGATCCACTTGAATTTTTTGGGGGGTGTTGAAATATAGTTAGATGTGTTGAGATTTTGTTATTTAGTTGCTTTATCTAGATGATTTGCTTGATTAGCCTTTATTAAAGATGTATTTATTAAATTTAAGGCTTTCCCCTTTATTTGATTTTACCTTCCTTATTTGTATTGTGTTTTCCCACAAATATAAATTATAGGGTCTCTCCTTGATTAAGGAAGACGTAACAAACTCTCTTCTCCTCTCCTATTTCCTATTCTTATTTTCAACAGAGATTCTAGGAAGCATGTATTCCAATCTCATAAGATTGAGTTGTGTTGACTTTCTTATGAAGAGGAAATTACGATTGTGAGCTACAGTAAGTGTAAAATTTTCCACCTCCCCATCCGAACCATTGGGACCATGTTTTTGTTATCTATGCTCTTAATCTGATCAGTCCCACTGTTGATAATGACCTAAAACGGGGAACAAGAGGAAGAGGAGAGAAGGTTGATAAGGTCTTGTATGGAGGATTAAGTGGTTTTTGGTTGGGGTTGATGTTGGGTGCATCTTGGGGTGCTTTGATTGACTTCAATGTTGGAGGGAGAGAAGAATAAAGATGATGAAAATAGAGAAAATTTTATTTATTTATTTTGGGGGAAACATAGGGAAGAAAGGGAAAAATATCTCAAAAAATTTAAAAAGAGAGAGGGGGGGTCTTGGTTATCAAGTTGGTCTTTTATACAAACAACAATTGGGTTGAGTCCATCAGGTGTAAGGCAAGAAATAGGGCTTTTCTTGGGATGTCTCTAAAATAGCTTTTCCAAGTCCAATTGAGAGTGGGATGGGCTTGGGCTATATGATCTTTCTATTTGCCACGAATTGAGGGCTAGAGAATGACAACGGTTAGATGGAAATATGTCTAGAGATTGGATGAATCTTTCTTCTTCTTCTTCTCCTTCTTCTTTGGGTGATTACAAAGAAAAAACACTACATAGAAAACCTCCTATTGCATTCATGCCAAAAAAATTGAAACCTTGAACCCCACCCTTTCATTGGTGTGAATGGCCGCCATTTTCCAATTTAAGATTTTTGGGACATCTTTCATCATTGTGGAGTGCCAGTCTGTCTCATCAATGGCCTTGACTACTCAATGATGATTGGGGGTGTGTGTGCATGATTTATATTCCTCTTCTGGGGATTGGGTTGTGATTTGTTCATGGTTCATATGAACATGGGAATTGAAAGACTGATGTTTAGTATGAGATTTTGGACAGTGGTTTATGCATCAATTTTCTTTAATGACTGAGAAGCTCTATCGTGTTTGGCATATATACCTATATTTAACTTATTTTTTTCTTTTTGGTAATGTTCATGTAATTTTTGCTATCAAATAGGCACAATATCAAATGCATTTGGCGGAGATGGAAGCTACTAAAGCAGGCATGCCTGTTGTATGCGTAAACCATGGAAGCGGTCAGGGTGGGCCAACTACAAAGGATATTCACATGGAGAACTTCAATATTTCTGTTGGTGGTCGTGATCTCATTCAAGAAGGCTCACTGACACTTTCTTTTGGAAGACACTATGGTATATGTTTCAGTCTTAACCATAGCTTTTGCTCCAACTAATATTTCAAAATATGCCATGAAATATGGTCATTACATTGTTTTTTGCCATTGTCTCTAGGCTCTAATCCTTTTTGTACTTGTGCTCATCCCTTTAGATTGATTATTTTATTATTGCTGGTGAAATTAGGTTTTTTCTTCATCCCATTGTTTTTGAGTCATTTACTTTGTTTCTTCAGTGACTGACTAGCTTACTAAATTATAAAATGAAATTTAAGTTGGTTTAGAAGACCGGAAACATCCCAACTATGAAAAGTCAAAGGATTACAAGTTGAAGGTACTAGGAGAAGAGGGAGGCTTTTAAGAACATGGATTGAGGTTGTAAGACATGACATGTAAACTGTGGGGTGATGGAGAACATGATTGATGATAAGGTTGAGTAGAAAAGTGAACTTTAAAAGTTAAGTTCAAATAGATGAGACAAATGGCTTTGATGATGATGGCAACAACGACGAATACCACGGCTGATCAAGAATAAAAGAGCAAATGATAAAATGGAAAGTTGAAATCTAGAGTTTAAAAGCTAATGAAAAACTTAACTAGCTTTCCCAAGTCAAGAAAATCCAAGCCAGTCCACAAGTTGTCCTCATTTCTATAGAAGATCCTGAGAAATTTATACGAGTAATGTACCAAGTAAGATTTCGAGTCAAGTTCAAGTTCAAGTTTCTAAATCGTGCTAAAAGCTACATTTGGGGTTCTGAATCCATACTGCAGAAGGAAGCTTTTCATACATTATCTACTATGAATCTTATCAAGGAAATTTTAGCACAAAAAAGATTTTTTTCCTTCTTCCTTCCCCACACTCCCTTTTTTTTATGGTAAAGTGGCTGAAAACTATAACATTTGAGGTTACACAGGAAATATTATCGACTTTGTTAAGAGCTTATAATCTCTTCATGCTATGTTTTTCACACATCATTATCCAATTGGAATTGTGCAATGACTGAGAGGGGATACCCATACCATCCTTGGATGTTCAGTTGTATATATGACTTGTCCGTGATTGAGTCGGAGAAGTGCTAAAATTGGCTCTTGATCAGTAAAGATGTTAGCTCTAGCTTGACTCAAGGTTTGAATTTGGTTGATCTAGGCTCGATAATGTTAGCTTGCTTAAAAATCAAGCTGTGCTATCCTAGCCTGAGCTTGACTTGATGGTGCATAGTAGAAGCATCAAGCTACATTCTATCTCTATACAATACCAATGTACATACTGAGCCAAATTGAGTGGGGCCTAGCTCGAGCTCAACTCATGAGACAATAGGCTACAAGCCAAGATAAGCACTATCAAGCTTGAGCTCAACTCAGTGAGACAAAGATGCTAAATTCAATTGGCTCAACTTCTTTGTATTCCTATCCATGAACCATGAAGCAAACTATATTCATTTTTTCTTTCAAGCATGGGCAAATGCCATTTTTCCTAGTGGTTACTTTTGGGTACGCAATGCTCATACAGAAACTACATGCATCTTATTTATTAGTGAAGCACCTAGTGCAATTCTTCCTCCAAGTCAACCCAACAATTTGGCTTCCAAAGCCCCCCCTTGAGCCATTAGTTTTTCTTGCACTGCAGCTTTAGGGAAGAGCTTGACTCAAGACAAAGCAATGTTGTCAAAATCGTACGAGTCGCGAGTCGACTTGTACTATTTGACTTGAAGCAGTGGGTAAAAATGATACAAATCACATGCTAAATCGCAAAGGGGTGGAAATCGTACAATTCTGGGGTTGACTCGTGAAGCGTATGAGTCAACTCCCTGAATCGGAAAGTCGTGCATTCGTGAAAGAAGAGGAAAAATGAAGAAGAAAAGGTGAGAAAAAGAAGGAAGAAGCAAAGAAGAACGTATGTATTTTGTCACATGACCTTTCTTTCTTTCTTCTTCCCTTCATTTCGTGCTTTCTCCCCTCTTTCTTCGTGTTTCAGCTGTCGTATCTCTTGGCATTGTTAGGGTTTGCGTCGCTTTCTTCTATTTTTCCTTCCGTGACTCTCGCTGGTCTTATGTTTCAATTTTTTATTCGTGACTTGCTCTATTTCTCCTCTTTAAGTTTCGCGACTGGTTGTATTTCACGTGGTTTAATAACGTTTTTGGTATTTATTTTATTTTTATTTTTTAGTGATGTTCTCCAAGTTTTTTTTATATAGTTTATTTCTCTTTTTAATTAAATATTTTTATCTTGTTTTTCACATGTTTATTTTTCTTATTTTTATTTTTTGCCATTTTTTTCTATCCTTATTAAAAAACCTCTTTTTTTATTATTTCTATTAATTACATTATAAAAATAGTTTTCTATAATAAAACAATTTGTATAATTAATAGTTTTACAAAATATATTAAAATTTAGTTTTTTATTTATAATATTCTATCATTACAACTACAGCTATAAAAAGCAAACTATAACAAGCTATATACTTTAACATTATAAATCTTGAAAGATATGTAGAAATTTCTTTTATAACTCATATTATTATCATATCATGGCAATTTTATTCAATCTATTCAATTGAAATTAAATTTTATAATTACATTTAACAAAGAATTTTTCTAAATTATCTATGTAAAATAGATACTATTCAATTATAGTATAAATAATAATTTTAGAAAAAACATTATAAATCTTATGATTCTACTATTTTCGATTCATAATTCACGATTCATAGCCCTAGACCGATTCGCAATACGACTCGAGTTTGACAACATTGCTCAAGACAACTTTTTTTTTTTTTTTTGAATGGTATTGCTCAAGACAACTTTCACATGAGGCTTAGTGCATGCTCTCTGTCTTCGTGCTCTAAAGATGTTGACCACCTTCTCCTCCACTGCCCTTTTTCTTCTTTAATTTGGAATTCTACCTTTAGGCTCTTTGACATTCAGAGGACCATGCCTTTCTCCATTTCTCAGCTTTCCTATGTTTGCGCTTTTTTCAGGGGCTCCTCAAGATTCTAAAATTTTTGGGTGCTTGCTATCTTTGCTACATTCTAGAGCCTATGGTAGGAACGCAACAACATGGTCTTCAGGAATAAATAGGAAAGCCCGATCGAAGTCGGTGGCCGTGTCAAATCAATGTTCTTCCTGGGCCTCTACTATCAGAGATTTCATGACTTTTCTATCACAAACATCTCTAGAGCTTAGAAGGAGTGTGTTGGCTTATTGTAGTTTGTTTGGGTTGTCCTTTCTGTTTGTATCTTTTTCCTTTTCTTGATGTTTTTCCCCCCTGTTTTGTGGCCTTTGTGGTTATGGGACTTAGGCTTTGATGTTTTTTAGGAGCTTCTCCTTTGTCCTGTACCTTTTGGCATGGCAAGCATTTTAATAATGTTTCCATTTCAAAAAAAAAAAAAAAATTCTTGTTGACCAGTGTTAGAATAGTAAGAATAATTAAGTGGTAAATTGACAGTTACTTGGCATTATGTTTTGTCTACCTAGACATTGGTTCGACTTGTTTAATGAAGAGGTGGTGCTGTATGGATCTTCTTTTAGGCATACTCTTTGGGCAACAACAATGCAGAGTATCGTGTGGTTTATCTGGCTTGAGCACAATGGGCGAATTTTTCAAGGTAAAGTAGGTTCTATATCTCACCTTCTAGATCATATTAAAATTTGTGTGGCTTGGTGGATGGTTGGGTCATCGAAGTACAAAGGAATATCGGTTTCAGATGTGTGAAGAGACTGGGCTACAATTGATTATGTTTCATGGCAGAAACACTCTCGTCCTACTCTTTTTTGGTCTCCTCCACTGGTTGGATTACTCAAATTAAATTTTGATAGAAGTTGTCTGCGTGAAATTGGGATGGCAGGTTGTGCAAGTTCAGTTATCGAGGCGAAATTGTTTGCGCTTTGAAGAGGCATTTTGGAGCTAGCCAAATTAGGAGTTTCAGGGAGTATTGTTGAAGGGGATTCAAAGGTTGTGGTGGGGTGGGCTACAGGCAGCCAATGCCCATGGCGATATCTAGATAAAATAGAGCACATTCGACACCATACAAAAAGCATGATTTTCAAATAATGTGGGCAAATCGAACTTCCAATTTTGCTGCGGACGAACTGGCTCGTCAGGGGGTTTTCCTAACTTCGGAATTTGTTAACTAGTCAATGTTTTTGGGTCGGTTTGTTTTGTTGGTCCCCTAAGGGTGGCCTATCGCCCATCCTTTTCTATGTACAATTTTATTTCTTATTAATATAAGTATGTTACCTTTCAAAAATAAAATAAAATTAAGTGATAAGTTGTCGATGCTCCACACTATCTTACTATGGTGCTCTCCTTAAGAAGATTTTCTCCACCCACCATTGTTAATCAATGCAGGAAATGGTCTAACCTGTGAGTTGTCTCCCAGATACATTCAAGCATCCACTAATCTGTGACTTGCTATATCGAGGAAGAGCCCGGAATCACAATGATGAACACTGAGAGCAAGAAAAATTGTTGCTGAAAATTGTATTGAAAACAAGCAAAAAATGATAGATTTTTTGAGAAAGAAGATTTAGAGAAAGCCTAAATTTCAACTCTGAAGTGACTATTAACCTGGGTTCTTGAAGTCCAGACTAAGTTTGTATACTGCAAGTGGGCTTGCAGTAACGAAATGTAGCCCCGAATCCTTTAGACAGTCACCCTGAGAATTTAAATGAAAGAGAAGAACAAAAATAGGAAGAAAATATTTTGAAATCCTAAAATCCTATCCGAAAGCGACTCTATGGACATCTATTTGTGGATCTTAGGCGTCTCTCTGTGGCACCCTTTTCATGGAGGTCAAGAGACACTTGAAAGAGACACATTCCATTAAAAACAAAGGACACCTTTAATGAACAGACACAATTTTAAATAAGAACCCCTATGAAATGTTTTTTTTTTTTTTTTAAAATAAAAAATATTTTTAAAATATCCAACAATTTGCTGGGCTGCACTATGGATACCCTATGCTCCAATAACAACTTTATTCATCTTTTCTTTGAGTATAGGAAAATGCCATGTTTTCTTTTCTATGTCTTCTATCTTTACGCTCTTGGAGGGTTCCTGATGTAGACCTAGGGAGGAATTGTGCAAATTCACCAGTAGGCTAGCCAATTTCAAAGTATGGTCTCTGAAAGACTCAACGCAACCAATTACGGTTTGTAAAAGGATTCTGCTTTGGTAAGGAATTGCTTAAACAATATCCTAGCTGATTGCACAAGTTTCCCAAGAATTCGAATTAGTATATGAATTTCATAAGATTAGGCCCCTTCTAATTGAATTGATTGAAAATTGCTGAAGCAAATTAAAATAGAAGAAGATGAATTTGATTGTTGCATACACCTAATCTATGAAAACCGAAAGAACTAATTGAATCAAAACAACACTGGTACTTGCTTGGGCGAAAATTGGACTCCACCAATCTTCAAGAATACAACTCCAAGGAGTCCAAGAGAAAATATCTCTAAAATAAACTTCAATTCCTTTATTCAATTGTGTGTAATTCTAATGGAGTATATGGAGTGTATATAGAGGAAAAATAACCAAAGAGACAATTGCCTTGCCTTGGTCGACCACACCATGGGAGGCAATTGCTTTTCTAAGAAATTCTAAAATAATCTAAAGCCAAGGATAGAATGTAGCCTTATTTCAACCATTCAATCCTCACCCTACACATGTAATCTAAAAATAACACAAAACTAAGATTAAAAGATAAAAACATTAAGTAGGTGGAGAAAACAAGTGGGATTGCAAGTGGCCATGTGGAGGAATCCGCATGGCAAATTCGCCCACCCCCTTTCTAATTAGGGATTTTCGCCACTTGCATTGTCACCTCCTTTCCTCTCTTGCATTCTCCACTTGCTTTATGCTCCACTTGTTCTTTGGAGAATTGATTGTGGAGTTGACACTTGGCAATTGGAGAGGAACTAGGGCTTGGACTGTAACACCCAGCTGAGAGCTGGGCGTGGGGGAAAAGTTCAACATTGCCCAGCTAGCTGGCGTTAGGGGGGGTTTAAGAGAGGGGAAACACCCTTCCCATGGATGAGGCCTTTTGGGCTGGGCTTAGAAACAAATTTGTGCCGGTCCGTGGGGCCCAAAGCGGAAAATATCATCTTGGGTTGGGTCGGATTGGATCGTTACAAATGGTATCAAAGAACAGTTCAACTCTCTGCATGTGTGGGCCCTCTACTTGTATGATGTTGTCTATGTGGACCCTTTGTCTCTGTGACGTGACAGAGCCAGGGACGGCTCAGGTATTAAGGGGTCGTGTGGGAAAAGTCCCACATCGCCCAACTAGCTGGTGTGAGGGGGTTTAAGAGGGGAAACACCCTTCCCATGGATGAGGCCTTTTGGGCCTGGCCCAAAAACAAATCCGTGAGAGTTTGTGGGGCCCAAAGCGGACAATATCATCCTGGGTCGGGTCGGGTCGTTACATGGACAAATTTGGGCTTTGGCCTGTTTAAGCTTGAATTGGGCCTTAACAGGCTGGCCAGGCCCACTCTACATAATTGGGTCGCGTCTAACTAAATGAATGGATTTATTAGACGGAGTCCAACTGGGGTGTCCATGATCAAAATGCTCCATATAAGCCATAACAATCTGCTCTATTGGATCAAGGCTAACTGAAGAGGAGTCTGACTGTGGATCACGGAACTGAATAGGCTGGCTGTCCTCATCAGTTCCACTGAGGATGGTTTTCAGCTTGGCTTATCACGAATGAAAAGAAAAGATCAATTATTTGGATAACTTTACCTCCGGGCTGTACAAGTTCAGCCTCCTACCTCATCCTTATTTTGAGGATCATTAGTTCCTCATCTGATTGATGAGTCAGCCATCCACTAGCTCCTACATGATATTATGAAATAAATGCTCTGCTCATATCCGTGATGACTCAATAGGACATGAGCAAAAAATATTCTGCTTGATAACATCATTCACTTTCAGCATTTACCTCTCCAAAAAAAAAGACTTTCAGCTTTTAAGTAAACTCTATAATTTTACAAATTTGTCAAATGAGAAAATAATATTACATCAACTGCTTACAACCAAGCATTCAAAAAATTTATTGCATCAACTACTTATCTCTTCAACCCTTTTTTAAGCAGCATCTCACTGCCACTTTTTTCAGCTTGAACCATACTTTGTTTATCATGTAGTTCAAACATGTACAGTTACCAAATTTCTTGCAAAACTTGCTTCTGTTTATTCAGGCCTTGTTGGGAGAAACGGTACAGGGAAAACAACTTTTCTCAGGCATATGGCTATGCATGCAATTGATGGTATCCCTAAGAACTGTCAGATATTGCATGTTGAGCAAGAAGTTGTAGGTGATGATATATCAGCATTGCAATGTGTGCTTAACTCTGATATTGAACGAAACCAGCTCTTGGAAGAAGAAGTCCGTCTGCTTGCTCAACAGGTACTAGAATGTGGTTATAGTAGAGTACACTTTTTACTTCTTTTTTTTCCAATTCTTCTAACACATTTTTTTTATAAGAATTTCATTGTTGAAACTTGATGTCTCCTAATATCACAGTGTGTTGTGGTGTTTTTTTTCTTTGGTTACATTATTGCATATTGCAATATGAATCACAGGTTCATTAGCTGATCGATCCATTGGTGACACTGCTGCATAGATTCTCCGGCATATTAATGGGTCTGGTTGCACATAACAAATAGTACCCCACCTGATTAATTGATATATGCATGTGCAACCACATGAAAATCACAGTGCCCTCTGTGCACAAGAAAATTCATCCTTCGTTTATTTTTTTCCAATTTCATTATGCAGTATTTCAGGTGGAACATGTGATGCAGTGCATGATTCAATAGTTGACCCAACCTGCCTTCTTTTTGGTCAGGGCATCTAAATGGTGGCATCCTTTTGTGCCCAATCATATCTTGCACACCTTTTTTCACTTGTCTGGCCACATGGTAGCCAGGTTGTTTTTCATGCAAGTGAAGGATTGTCAATCCCTTGAAACGTCTATCCTTTGTTTTTGTTCTCACCCTAACTTTTTTAATTTGGTATATATTGATTCAACTTATGTGCTGGTTTTTATCATGAAGAGGGACATTGAGTTCGATGAACCAGTAGACAAGAGCATGGGGAAGCTTAATGGCGGAAGTGATAAAGATGCTGTGTCTCAGAGGCTTGAACAGATATACAAAAGGCTTGAATACATTGATGCATATTCTGCAGAGTCCCGTGCTGCTTCCATTCTTGCAGTGAGTTGTCTAAGTGACTAATGCTGACATAAACTTCTTAATGTATTTTTTTTCCTGAAATAATGATAGTATTAATGAAAATGGGCCTGTACTCTGCCTAGCATGAACTGATTTACATAGGCGAAGCCCAAGTCTGACTTGAACTAGACAGATATGATCAAACCAGAGCTTAAAAGATATACAAAAGGCTTGAATATATTGATGCATATTCTGCAGAGCCCCGTGCAGCTTCCATTCTTGCAGTGAGTTGTCTAAGCTACTAATGCTGACATAAACTTCTTAATTTCTGGCTAATTATGCCCAAATGTATTTTTTTTCCTGAAATAATGATAATATTAATGAAAATGGGCCTGTACTCTGCCTAGAATGAACTGATTTACATAGGCGACGCCCAAGTCCGACTTGAACTTAGACATATATGATCAAACCAGAGCTTAAGCCCAAAGCTCCTGAGTCCAGCAAGCTAGACGAGAGCTCAAAATTCTCCCTTTTCATCTCAGATCCAATATTGAAATCCTAAACCCACTCTCTCTCTCTCTTTGGAATATATGATAAAGGGACAAGCAGTCCCCAGATACAGAGGAAAAAAAGGACAGGAGATAAACTAAGACATTTCTCTCATTCTAAACCTAACCCTAATGGAAAAAGTAAACAGTATACGATGAGGAAAATCAGACTATGAAAACATTTATGAAGAGATTGAGAGAGATATAGTGCTTTGGTGAGGGGATGGGAGGGGATTCCTCGCATGAGAGGAACCAATGGGAACTAGACCTTACATTTTAACCTTGGTGATGTTGTGTACTTCCAAGATTAGAAGTTTTCGGCCACAATATGGTTTTCGGGTCAAATTGCAAGATTCGACCGAGGAGAATTCAGCTATGGCTCAAAGTATAGGGAGAACCTAGGGAAAATCTAAAGCAAAATTTACCTAATTGGGGATTTTGTGTTCTAAGGCTCGTTAGAACAAAGGAAAATCAAAATCAGGTCAACGTGATGGCATTTTCCATTTCTTGTTTTGTTTTAAATCTCACAAATGCAAAGTTCTTTCTCTTTCTTGCGTGTCTGTCAAAGGGAACAAAACTATCAAAAACCGTCCTTGCCGCCCCAAAGATTCAAACCAGATCTCCAGTGCTCCAATCTGGAATGTTGCCTACAAAAACCGAAAAACTGTTTCGCCACCATTCTACCATTATCGCAGATAGAAACTCCTTAAAGACTCAAACTCTCAAGAAGCAGAAGAAGAAGAAGATTCGTCTCGACCCCTAGAACAAGGCAAGGAATCCATGGCAGCAGGATTTGAAGCTCCTCAAAGGGATTTCCCTATCCCTACTTTGCTTCCGTTTAATGAGTTATCTGAGGAGGATTGACTTTCTCTGGAGGTTCCTTTCGAAGAATCTGAGGTAAAAGATGCTATCTAGCAGTTAGGGGAGGATAAAGCTCCAGGTCCCAATGGGTTTCCTATCTTCTTCTTTAAGTTTTTTTGGGAGTTGGTCAAAGTGGATATTCTTGCTTTTATTTTGGAGTTCTATGAAAGAGGTGTATAGCTAAAGATTTGGGGGCTACTTTATTACGCTAATTCTGTAAAAGCCTGGAGCATCTGAGCTGAAAGACTTTCGTCCTATTTCCTTGCTGGGTAGTCCTTATAAGATCTTAACTAAAGTTTTGGCTAATCGGCTGAAGATTGTTCTTCCTCATCTTATTTTCTCTTCTCAAAGTGCTTTCCTAGAAGGTCTGCAGATTGTGGACTCGGTTGTTGTTGCTCATGAATGTTTGGATTCAAAATTCATTTCAGGAGAAGCAGGGGTGATATATAAATTGGACTTTCAAAAAGCATATGATAATGTTAGTTGGTCTTTTCTTGATTATGTACTGCTTCGAATGGGCTTCGGGTACTATTGAAGGATTTGGATGCAATCTTGTCTTTCGTCGGCTCATTTGTCTGTTTTGGTCAACGGAAGTCCTAAGGGGTTTTTCAAGATGAAGAAGGGTGTTCGTCAGGTGATCCATTATCGCCTTATCTTTATGTGATTGTTGTTGAAGCTCTGCATTTGATGTTTCAGTCAGTCTGTTCTCAGGGGCTAATTCATGGTTTTGGTATTGCTCTCTCGGATATTGTGATTTCTTATCTGCAATATGCCGATGATACTGTTCTTTTCCTAACGGCAGACGATGAGGTAGTCAAGGCAGCTCGAGTTGTACTGTTATGGTCTCAGATTTGTTCTGGGTTGAAGATAACTTTTGATAAAAGTGAGTTGTTGGGAGTGAATGTTGATCATAGTCATTGCCTTCATTTGGCGTCTATTTTGGGCTATAAGGTGGTTTCTTTTCCTTCAATGTATCTTGGGGTTGCTCTATGTAAGGGCAAACTGAGGAAGGCGTGCTGGGATAAGGTGATTGAAAAAACGGAGAGGAGGCTGTCCGCTTGGAAAGGTAGATTCCTGTCTATTGGTGGTCATATCACTCTGATTAAGTTGGTTTTGGCTAGTCTTCCGGTTTACTTTTTGAGCGTCTATAAATGTCCGGCGGCGGTGGCTGATAAGCTTGATAGGATCTAGAGACAATTCTTGTGGAATGATGATAGAGAAAAGCACAAATTTCACTTGGTAAGATGGTCTCAGGTTAGTCGATCTAAGAAGGAAGGGGGATTGGGTCTTCGTCCAATTCGTAAGGCCAATGCTGCCTTGCTAGGGAAATGGCTATAGCGTTTGGGGATTCGTCGGACGGATTATGGAAGGACATTATTCGCAGGAAGTATAGATTGCTGGGCAATGGTTGGCGGATTGGTACTACAAATAGGAGGGCTTCTGGTTTTTGGAAGGGGGTGTGTTCAATTGCTCCTTCTTTTCCGCGTCATATTAGGTATCGGGTCTATACAGGTCAGGACATTTTATTGTGGTTGGATAAATGGTTGGGTGATGCTCCTTTCTCCTTTGTGTTCCCAAATCTTTTTGCTTTTGCGGCAAATAAACAAGCTACGATTACAGACTGTTACGAGATCATTCAGAATATAGTTGTTTGGGGTTCGCAGTTTCGTAGAGATTTGGAGGACTAGATGGTGGATGGCTTGTCTTTAATGACATTAGTGGGACGTGTTTTTGTTTTGGGGCAGGGTACTGATCGGCGGATTTGGGAGTTAGATCCTTTTGGTATTTTTTCGGTGAAATCTTTTTCTAACCATTTTTTGGTGGTTGGGGAAGATCCTGTTGTGCATCCTAAGATTTGGGAGGGGGCTTCCCCGTTTAAGGTGAAGGTGTTTGGATGGCTTGCTGGGTTACAAAAATTTTTGACTATTGATAATTTGAGGTTGAGGAAGATGCTTATTGTTAATGTTTGCCCTTTATGCCTATCTACGGAGGAGACAATGAATCATTTACTTCTTCATTGCAGTTTCTCTAGTCGGATCTGGGAGCATTTCTTTTAGCTTCTAGGTATTGCTTTTTGTATCCCTAAAGCTTGGAGTGAGCTGTTTAATGAAGATGATCTGTTTTTCGGTAGTTCTTTTCGTCGGCAATTATGGAAAGCGACGTCATTGAGTATCGTATGGTCCATTTGGCTAGAAAGGAATCAGAAGATCTTTCATAGAAAGGTTGGCCCTTTTGCTGGGATTATAGAAAAAGTCAAGTTGCGGGTTGCTTGGTGGGTGGTTGGGCTGATGAAGTTTCGTCAATTCTCTGATTCAGAGCTGTGTCGAGATTGGGCTTTGGTGGATGCTTCCAATGGCCAGTTGGATTCTCGTCCAGATGTTCTTTGGTCTCCTTGACGCAGGACAAAGTATAGGGTAACCCTAAATGCCTAAATTTGGTTCTTTAAAGATGAAAATGGATGAAAATAATGCACCCTAAATCTAAAATAGGCTGAATTTAAATTCTAATTAATATTTGCAATTAACTAATATAAGAATTACCATAGATAATCGTGCAAATACTAAAATCTAATGTGTGAATGGAAATATGGAGTCCAAAGATCGTATTAAATGGATTAAATGGGTCAATGGTGGTCAACAAGAAGTGAATGACTTGGGAGGCTGATTTATTAAAAGAGCAAAAGGGTAAAAGAGCAAAAGGGGTAAAAGTCCTTAAAGAAAGGAAAGCAATGAAAAGAAGGGACACGAAAGAGAGGCGGAAGCAAAAGGGACACGAAGGCTCTAAGGTGTTGCGGCAGCGAAGGGAAGGGCGAAGGCTTAGGAGAACCCAAAGGGATTGGCGAAACAGATCTAAAGGTTGGAACAGGTTGCGATAAGGGGAAAAGGGGATTTGGTGTTAACGGAAGGAAGATATGGAAGAAAAGAGGTTCGCGGAAGCAAGGAAGGAGAAAGGCGAAGACTGTGTTGGCTTAAGGAAGATCTGCAGTGGCTTAAAGACGGCAGCAACAATCTGGGGACTTTGGAGGGAAACATAAGCAATAGGGAAGAGATATGCGACTGGCGATGAGGTGGGAAGGCTCTATAAGGGTTGGCGATGGCTGTATGGACTAAGGAGGGACTTGGGAGGGATCTAGAAAGGTAACAACAATAAGGGGCAGCAAGGAGATGGGTTTATGGTTTGGTAGGAAGCTGAAAAAAGAAGAAGTGAAAAGGAGAAAGGTAGGAGCAGTACCTGGAGGGCTTCTCGCCTAGGCTTCACTCCAATATCCGTGGATTCACACCACCACAACCATGCGCAAGAGGCAAAGGTAAATCTTTATTTCATTCATCGTATAATGCCTCAAAGGCTACAAGGCTTTATAAAGACTTTATACTACTAAAAATAAAACAACAAAACCATTACCAAACTACCCTTACTAAAATAAAACTAATAAATTAAAAAATGAAGGCATGGAGCACAGTGTATGCTCCGCATCACTCCTCCTCCTACTGGTCTTCTCAAACTCAACTTTGATGGGAGTTGTATGCGAGAAGTTGGTCGTGTAGGTTATGGTGGGCTCATTTGTTATGACTCAGGAAATACTCTGATTTCTTTTGCTGGTTCTTTGCATAATGGGTCTGTTATTGATGTGGAATTGTTTGCTCTGTGGAGAGGTATTTTGGAGTTGGAAGAGCTTGGGGTCCATGGGAGTTTAGTGGAAGGTGATTCGAAGTTAGTAGTGGGCTGGGTGCAGGGTTCTCCTTGTCCTTGGATTTGCCTGGATAAAATCGAGAGGATTCATCTTTCTATTGCTCTTTTTTATTTTAAAATCGCTTGGGTCCTGCGGTCTGCTAACTCAGCTGCTGATTCTTTGACCAGATAGGGGTTGAATTTAAATGTGGAAATTGTTAACAGATTGATGTAACTTTGGTGGTTTATGTTTTTGGAGGGTTTCCCCTTCATACCCTTCCTCTTTGTATCCTTTTGTTTTTTAATGAAGTTACCTTTCAAAAAATAAAAAGGAAATTAATGAAGGCCCAAAATCCCACCTAGGCATGTATTCCCACATAATTTGAATATATGAATTCTTTCAAATGGTAATGCAAATAAAATTTAGATTGCAAAATGAAATAACAAAAAATCACAATAAATTAAAAGACGTACTCAACTACAAAAGGGTTCTTCAAAATTGAAATTTAACAATGCATGGTTGCAATAGTCGCCTATGCCTCTCATTTATAGAGTTAGAATTGCAAAGTTCGACAAAAATAAACTTTCTTGTCACTTTAAGACACTTGGTTACAAAATTGATCACAACTTTGTCTGTCTATGTTGGAATTGTGGAAATTTGGGCTCGTTGGAAATGTTATTTAGTAAGCTTTCCAATGAATCCAATTTCATGTAAATCCAACTTCATTTGATATATGAAATACGCCTACAAAGTTGTAGCTTATTGTTTTTTTTTTTGAATGGTCAGTTGTACCTTATTTTTAGACAATCCTAGAGTGACATGTGTCCTATTCTAAAACATTCTTCTAATACCATGTGTACAATGACATGACATATGTAGTTCATTATTTAAATAAATAAAAATAATAAAAGAAAGGGAGTGGATGCCCAAGCCCTTCTAGAAAGATGCTTCCGTGCTTGCCAACTAAAGGAAAAATGAATATTCTATATAGGTACTTGTGGTGGTCCCCCTGTTGCTTTTTTCGTTGCATCTTAGGCTCAGTTCTTTTTTTATGAAAAATAGCTTAGACTCAGTTCTTTTCTTCCCTGTTCTAGTCCTGGTGTTTGTTTCCATGGGTTAGTGTTCTGTTTTCCTTGTGTTAGCCCTCTTTTTATGAATATCATGGGTATCCTCACCCCACATTGGAGGTGTGTGTGAATAATCCCATGGATATATGAAACCACCCGCAAGCCTCATATATCAGATAACTATAGGGAGAGTCAAACCCGAGACCTTTAGTCTATTCCTAGTGTTTTGTTTTCCTTGTATTAGTTTTTTCTTCTCTTTAATAAAAGACATTCGTTAAAAAAAAGCTCTTTACCATAAACAATCAAGTGGCGAACATATCAATACTTTACTATGAAAAGAAGAGAGTTGTGATAATATTTTTGTCTATCTTGCAAAAGATTTTTTGTTTTTTTTAAAGAACGGTAAGTACTACAAGTCACACCGAAATGCATCTAACATGGAAAAAAAGGCCATAAGGGCTTATTTACCCATCTCAACAAAGATATATGGTTTATGATTCTCAAATGTATTAACTTTCGTTTCTTTTTTATTATTGGTTCAAGGAGAAGGAGGAGAGAGGTGTGGGTGTGAGTGGGTGAGTTATGCTTAGGATCCATGCTTCTCTTGCATAATGACGTGGATTACTTGCTGTTCTATTTCAATGTTTTTCTTTGATACATGAATATTTGTTTTGCTTGTAATCTTCATCTAGGCTGAGCCTGAACCTGTCTGACTTAAGGTGGATTTGGACTTTAAAACACCTACTGACAGAATCTTTGTATTGATTCCTGGCCTGGGAGATAGAAGGCTGGGTCTTCACTCAGCCCTATGAATGTCAAACAAATTGGTCCAATCTGACTGGACTTGTATAACACATTTGAGCATAACATTTGGCTAGTATTCAGGTTTTCCTAACAACTGAGGCACCAAGAATAACAGGCCATGTTTGAATAAGCTATTGCCTGTCAATTGTAGCTATGGGTAGTTTTTCATTCTGCTGTTGCTGTAATACAACTTCATTAAAATTCCAGGGTCTCAGTTTTACTCCAGAAATGCAGAAGAAGGCAACGAAAGCTTTTTCTGGAGGATGGCGCATGAGAATTGCTCTTGCACGTGCATTATTTATAGAGCCTGATTTGCTACTACTTGATGAACCTACGGTAGTATCTTTGTGAGCTGGGACTTGGTCTTCTCTTTAAAATGGTTCAATTAACATTTTTCACATCTTGCAGAACCATCTTGATCTTCATGCGGTTCTGTGGCTTGAGTCGTACCTTCTGAAGTGGCCAAAAACATTTATAGTTGTTTCTCATGCTAGAGAGTTCTTGAATACGGTATTTGATGATCATATTCCATTGAAAATTAGGTGTGAAGATTGTTTTTTATTTTTGTTAGAAAAGAGGGGGAAAATACAAACTTCAAAATTTTCTTTCAGGTAGTTACAGATATTCTTCACTTGCATGGACAAAAGTTGACATGTTACAAAGGGGACTATGATACATTTGAGAGAACTCGAGAGGAACAGCTCAAGAATCAACAAAAGGCGTTCGACTCAAGTGAACGGGCAAAAGCGCATATGCAGGTTTCTACTTTAAATAATAATACAATGTTGTGCTAACTTTGTTATTTGTTTTTCCCTTTTAATGTGTTTTTTTAATTGAATTTTTTTTTTTACAAAATGAAAATCATCGATCTTTGCATCCTACGAAATAACTAGAGTTTCCAATGATTTTTACTTTTTAAGCTGAAGATGTGGTGGGCCTTCTCTGACTTGGATCTAAGTTTGACTTGTGGGGTTTTGTAGTTCAGACATGGTCTTTGTCATGAGGATCTGATCAATGCTTGGGTTGGATCCATATTGGCCTAGAGTCAGAGAGAGAGAGAGGGAGAGCCTAAGCCAATTCATCTCCAATTTTAACTTGCATCCTGTTCTTATTGTCCATTTTGACTTTAATTCAACCTGTTGCACCTGGACATCATTCATCTATGGCATGAATGGGTCCTACTAATCCACATGCAATGCACTTTCTTGCCTGCCAGTGAATCTGCTAGGCTCTAAGCCAATTCATCTCCAGTGTTGAATTGCATCCAGTTATTGTTCAAGCAATCATCTATGGCATGAATGGGTCCTAATCTACATTCAAAGTGCTTTCTTGTCTGGGAGTAGGAGGTGTTTTAGGCCTATCCACGTTTTAATTTATTTTGATTAATGTTCATGTTTATCATTTACTCATGAAGGGAGGTCTTGAGTTCGATTCACGCTCAAACCCCTTTGGGCCACTCCCCATGGACTTGCATATATTTTTTGATGATGAACCTAGTTGCATATATCATGAAGCTTACTGGTGGCGTAATTGGACCTGCTTTTTACATATCTATCGTTATTTGAGTACCATATTAACTTTCGGTTGGGCTTTAATTGAATTGAGAAATATCTTTGATTGTACATCTTTTTGATAGTTGGTATCCTCCGGATAATTTAAATTGAAGCAAGCAATTTGATGCCCGACTCGGGCCGCCTTTGTCATATCACCAAATCTTATTAATAAAATAAAAACCAGTTCTTTGGACTCAAGATTGTTAAATAACAGGCCTGCATGCTGCTAACGGACTAAATGGCAAGGCAGCCTTGCTAAAGATGTGAGTTTAGAATATCACTTTATGTAACTTTCATGTTCATTGTTATTTCTAGAAGTACTCTAGGGAGACATGATCTTTCTCCCTAAAGGGAAGAAGGCCTGTCACATTGCGCCAAGTGGCATTTACTTCTACATAACAAAAAATACTCACTGATTACCAACAAGTAAAGTAGTAACCTTATTCAATATAAAGTGGAGGGCATTGATCGTTCCTCCCTTGTGCCACATCAATGATAATTTGTCAATTTTAAATTTGTTAAATTTTGGAAGTTAAAAAATATAGTTTGTTTTATTCTTAAGTAGGAATTTTGATATCTTACTTAGATGAAATAAGTCATTTAAATTTTTTTATTCATTTAATTTGTGAAAAGAAAAAGTCACGAGGGAATTTCATTTCAGCCATCTAATTTATTTCATTTAAGTCAAGAGGTTATACATATCCAATAAAATTTTATATATTGACAATCTCACCCTCCACCACTATCAACCACACCTGCCAATGCAACTAGGTTCACCTCTTTCAGCATTCCATCCCAGTCTCTTGGTCATCATCCTTGCTTGCAACTTGGTCCTTGTCGCCTACACTATGACCCCTTCGCAACCAGCACACATTCTCCATCACTCACCACTGCTCTGACAATCCTATTGACCTGACCAAAATCACCTTCTCACCAACTTCTTCGAGGACTTAGAAATCATCCCACCTTCCAATTTAGACCTTGACAACATCCATTTTGTGGATCACGATAGTACCACCATCACAAAAGATGAGATGGAAGAGTAGAAGATGAATATGTCTAAAATTGTGATCTCATTGGGTGTTCCCACTGATGGATATTTATCTTCATACCCATGAGTCACCATTTCAATGAATCCAGAGTGTCCAACATTGTGAGAAACAATTTCGTGCAATGTCTTCTTGCTTGGATCATTTGCAGGCATACAACCGAACTACAAGAGAGGCATTGATTCTTCAACACATCCCAGCTCACTAGTTCTAACTTTAAAACCCATTAAAGAAAACAGAGAAGAAAAGACTTTGTAGTGATAGAAAGACAGAAAGAAGTAATGCCAGAAGTATTGGATCTAATCGAGGACATTGACAGCCACAGTGGGAGAAGGAAGAGATTTTGGGTGGCAAAAACATTGAGATCGAGATCTAGAGATTTGAGTTCATGGAAGTTCAAATGATTTGTGCTTTTGAGATTTTTGCACGAGGGAACTAGGTGACTGTAAGCATCAAGGTTGAGGACGTTTCTCCGTTGATGCATGATTGGCCTTTTCATTGTAGGGAGAAAGGACCTCTCTCCCTAAAGTGACTCTTATTTTTACATGTTCATTTGTAATAAGATCCTATGGAAAATAAACCAAAGTATTGAGACTATAGACCATATTCCTTAAAATCAGTTTTTTTTTTTAGTTTGGACATTGATTTTGTTCAAAGTTTTGGGTTTCATTTCAGTCTAAGTTCTCTTTTTTAAATTTTTAAATTTTAGTTCACCTTGCTGAAGGCCTTGTATGGATGAGGCTTCAGTAAAAGTGCACTTTTTTTAAGTTAAAATGTTTTCATTCTTAACTAGACATGCTTTATCACTGAAATGGTTTTATGTACATTTCACCTCATATGTCTTTCCCTCTGCAGGCTTTTATTGATAAGTTCCGCTACAATGCAAAACGAGCATCTCTTGTTCAGTCAAGAATCAAGGTGCGTATTAATAGTGTTAAAAACATCTCTCTCAGATCTCAGCCTTTATTAGATCTCTGCCGTTGTGTAACCTAAAGAATGTTAGGGAAAAAAATAAAGAAAAGGGGCGTGGGGGTTAAGTGGCTAAACAAAGTCAGACTTAAATGTCTGATTCCCTTCAAGGACCTAGATTTCGAGGCTGCAACCATGCAAATGTTTTGAAGACAAATTCTAGAATTTATTTATTGAGAGATGGATTTAAAAATAATATGTTCTTTTCCACAATCTTAATTGTTTTTCAGGCATTAGATAGAATGGGTCATGTCGATCAAATTGTCAATGACCCAGAGTACGTATCACTTTCCGCGACACCATTTACGCTATTTGCATTATTACTTGATTTGTTTCATTTCTTTCATCAGACCCCAACTTTTTCCTCTTGTTGGTGGTTCACCTATTAACTTTTTTTTCTTATGCAGCTACAAGTTTGAGTTCCCTACTCCAGATGATAGGCCAGGGCCACCCATTATAAGTTTCAGGTGATTTTTTATTTATTATAATTCAGTGGAAAAGAGCTCGAAAAATTGGCTTAGTTGGGCAAAGTTTTTGATGATGATGATGTGTTTTTGTTATTTCTTGAAACAGAAATCCTTTTTATTGGGCCTCAACACGACTCTCTAGTCCACATCATTCAAAAGATAAATAAATAAATAAAAAGACTCTAGCCCAAATTGTATTGGGTTGCAACAATGAGTACTTGCCAATTACAGACGTTTGTGAAGCAAAGCCTTTCTTGTTTTTTTAATTTTCTAAATATTACCGAATTTGCAAATAGCTTTGACCTTTATAAGAAATGTTCCCAAAGCTAGGCTGGGCCTTCCTGGCATAAAGTGGAGTATGGCGTTGTCTCTTGGTTACTGCTTACTATGGACATAACCCACATTGCTTCCGAGTTCTGGCTGTCCCCAATCAGTTCTGCTGCTCTGACCGTTGTGTGGATATTCTTAGTCACTGCGCAGAAAGCAACCCTGGCAAAAGTATCCCACTGAAGCAGAATAATCAATAGGTAATTCAAGCTAAAACGGCCCTAATCACCATGATGCCAAAAAGTGTGATCCAAGTCTTGGTCCAATTCTTTTTTAGGATTTACCATCTCATTGACATGCAATCTAGAGCATAATCTTGTGAAAGCCTAGAATTCCAAATTCCAACAGTTGTAGGTTGAACCTTTTTGAGGTGTTTTGGATCAACCTAGGAAAAAACATGTTAATCAGGGTTGGCATGGATCAGGATACATTAAACAGTCTGGCCGAGGAGGCGGGTTTTGATGTTGGGAGACTCCCTTTTAAATATCTAGGGTTGGCAAACACTAGATCAAAAAGGCTTTGTGCGCCGGTGGTTGAAAAGGTGGAAAAGAGATTAGCTGGTTGGAGTCAGAACTATTTGTCTTTAGGAGTGAGAATCACCTTAATCAAATTTGCTACATAAGTTGCTCTCAGGATTGATTTTATCGAGAAGGACCCCGACGGTTCCAAGGACCAAATCCACTTGTCCTCATCCTCAATCCACAAACTAGTATCTCTTAGGATTCCTAACAAGGCCTTGTGGATAGTTTCTTCAAAGTCCCACAAGGTCCTTCTGAAAGAGATGGACCACTATGATGTACCATTGACCTCTCTATAATAATCACCGATCACAACTTCCCGATTTTGAGCCACTCTAAAAAGTTTGGGAAATACTTCCATTAGTGGACTCTCTCCCACCCAAATATCTCTCCAGAACAACACCCTATTGCCATTGCCAATTTGCAACCTAATCCCCTTGTAAAATGTCTCTCCAACCTTTCCTTCCCCGCTCCCAAGCCTCATCAATGCTTTCACTAGCAACGAGCCATCCCTAAAAGCTCTACAACCTAAATTCCACCCCTTGGGGACTCCCATGCCATATCTCACTACTAAAACCTTCCTCCACAAGGCCTCTCTCTCAAACGAATCTCTATAGCCATTTACTTATTAGGGCATGATTCCTATCTCTGATATTGTAAATCCCCAACCCACCCTTCTTCCCATTTCACCAAGTGGATTTTCCTCGAATTCTCTTTCCCCTCTCACAAGAAGTCTCTTTGAACTTTCTCCAACTTTTTTGCGACTCCTTTTGGTATTTCATACAAAGAGAGAGAGTATGTTGGAAGATTCACCAAACATGATTTGATTAGAGTTAGTCTACCTCCTAGTGAGAGGTAAGATTTACTCCAGGTATTCGACTTTTTATACCCTTTCTAGGACGGGTTCCCAAAAGAGTTTTGATCTCGGATCCCACCTACTGGCAATCCAAGGTAAGTAAATGGGATTTTGCCAACACCGCACCCTATCTCCCTTGCCAGTACTTCGAGTTTCCCCATTTCCACCCCCAAGCCAATAATATTGCTCTTCCCTAGATTTATTCTCAGTCCCGATACAAGTTCAAAATATCTTAGGACCGCTCTCACCCCGAATAGCTCTTCCCTAGATGCTTCACAGAACAATAGTATATCATCAACAAACTGTAGGTGACTGATTGACAGACTACCAAGGGAGATCTCCAAACCTTTAATGAGATTTGGCTGTCTGGCTCGACTTATAAGACTGTTGAGTGCCTCGGTTACCATGGTAAAAAGGAATTGGGATAATGGGGCCCCTTGACGTAAGCCCTTAGTAGCCTTAATTAGTTCTGTAGGTGAGCCATTCACCAAAATTGAGAAGGAAGAATCTTGGACACATGCCCTCAGCCAACCCCTCCAACACTCCACTTTGGGCCGAAGACAATCCTCCCAAAAAGATGGTCTACAAACTCCCATGTGACATGATCATAGGCTTTCTCTATTCTAGCTTTAAAAGCACACCCCTTTGGCCATCCTTGTGTCTTGCATGGATTAGTTCATTTGCATTCAAGATTTGTCTCCCTTCGATAAATGCCCCCTGCGATTCCCCGATTAACCCTCCAAGGAACGAACTAAGTCTCGTAGCTAAGACTTCGGCCAACAGCTTATACACACACCCTACTAGACTTATAGGTCTGTAGTGAGAAAGTTCTGAAGCCCCTTCCTTTTTGGGATAAAGGCTAACAAGCTATGTTTAAGACCCTCGTTCAAAACCCCTCTCCTATCAAACTCCCTAAAGAATTTTAGGAAATCCTCTCTAATTATATCCTAACATCTCCTAAGGAATTTAAAATTGAACCCATCGGAACCTGGAGCCTTCTCCCGATCCACACTGTGTAGTGCCTCCAACACCTCTATCTCCTCAAACTCCCTTTCTAACCATGCTATCTTTTCTATTTGAAGAGAACAAAAAGTAACCCCTTCAAGAAGTGCGTACCTAGACCATGTCCAACCACCTGACCTACCACTCACGGTAGCATTGGGACTTGCCGGGAGAGCTATAGGTTTAGATAGATTCAATACAATAGACACTCAAAGTGAGAAATTCCTCTCCTCCAATACTTTCTTCTCTTTTCAGTATTATTTTTCCTTTCTCTATTATGATTTTATAACACACAGGGTAGGGGCCCTTGATGTATTTTGGTTTGCTTTTGCCTTTTTTTAAGGCTTTCTTTTGTATTTTCGCTTATTGTTTCTTTTCTGGGTTTAAGTCTCTTAGACCTTTCTATTGTACTTTTTCTCTTCATTACTATATTTCACCCTTATTATCACTCAGAAAAAAAAACAGTTGTAGGTTGCATATTTACCAGAGCAATATGTATGGCTAGATGATATACTTGGGTGTAGAGCAACCAAGTGAGGTAGCTGTAGTGCATAATTACCAAGTTAGTTTTGGTCTGTTATCAGCCTAAAAAAAGGGTTACTCATACTTAACTTTGTGAAGCACTATCCAAACTTAAAAGAAATTGGATTTATCAAGGTGACAAACTGTATTTGTTTTCATTCCATGCTAGAAGGGTTCATGCCTATGAGAGAGAAAGGAGGGGGTTCTTCCAAATATTTGAGATATATGTTTAGATCCTTCTATGTATTTGCTTTAATCTCTTCGCATTTGCTACTACCACCAAGATGCTTGTGTGAAACTCAAACAACCTACATAGTTTTTTTTTTTAAATGAAAAAGTAACAATACTGTATTCACAAACAAAATTTACAGTACAAGAGGGACATCCTAATTAAATAAACTACTTATAACTATACTCAACTCACACATGTAATTCCTTTGTAGGGACTCTGATTCCAATGATAATTCCAATTCATAATGGACTTGAAAATAAAGAAAAGCTACGTTGCTATAGTGTCCCATGCATGTTCCTATTATGGCTGGTAAAGGATCGAGCTTAGGCCAACTCCATGTATAGTGAGCCAAGCCCATCTATGTATACCTAGCCTATGGCCCTTGAATGCCTAATTAGCTTTGTACATGTAAGCTTGAACCCGCCCACCCGCCCATTTAAATTACTTAAAGCTTGAACCCACCCATTTAAATCTAGTTTGTCCATTAAAGACATTTGTGTGGGCTAATCCATTTAAAGTCTTATGAAAGGAATGTTTTCTAAAACTCCTTTCAACTAAACATTATCTTTTATTTTTTTCCTCTTTTATGAATGATAGTTCTCAAGTAAATATGTCCTTTTTAGGTGAAACTATTTTTATTAATAAAATTCATCATCAGACCCATGATACAAGAGATCAGTTATTTTTTTTTTTGAGGTCCGGAGGTGGTCCAGGCGTCGCACCCGACAAGTCCCCCGGGGTGTGTGAAAACCCCCCCATCCGCACACACGGGTAATTCGATGGGACCTTACTCTATACATATTTCCATGGGAAGTGATCCTTCATTAGAGCTCCCATGGTTTGAACCCAAGACCTCCCTTTAGATATCTTGCTCCCAAACCAACTAGTAATGAAAATAGGGAAAAAAGAAAGGAAGGGAAAGAAAAGAGATAATTCCTTGTGTATTGTATTGCTTGATCATACAAGAGAGGAGCACACGTGTATATATAGAATACATGGGGCCAATCAAGGCGATGAAAAAGGAAAAAAAAAGATTGGTTACAATCATCTAAAAGTCAAAACACATGTAAAATATGAAATTACACCATATTCTACAACACTCCTCAAGCTGGTGCGAAGATATCGAGTAAACTCAGCTCGCTTAAGACATCAAGTTGTGACCAAGAGATGACCTTGGTGAGCATATCAACAAGTTGATGCTTGGATTGCAAATGAGGGAGAATATAACCCGCAGTAACGTGTCGCCGAAGAAAATGACAATCAACTTCAATATGCTTTTTGTGCTCATGGAATACTGGATTGGACCCAATGTTGATTGCAACCTGATTATCACAAAACATCATTAAGGGTTCAGACGAAGCAAAACCCAACTCGGCTAGAAATTGCTTGGATCATAGTAATTTACAATCAGTATTAGCCATGGCACGATATTCAGCCTTTGCATTGGAACGGGTGACAATAGTCTATTTCTTGATACACCAAGAGACCAAATGAGAACCTAAAAAAATGCAATATCTTGTAGTCAAACGACAATCATCCGGAGAACCAACCCAATCAGCATCTAAGTAACCTCGAATAACTAGTTGAGGCTAATGTTTATAAAACAAACCTTTTACAGGATGAGGCTTAAGATAGTGAAGAATTCAAAACAATGCGTGAAGATGGCATGGGGCATGCATTAATTGACTGACTATGCCAACAACATACGATAAGTCAGGCCGGGTGATAGTAAATAAATGTGTTTGCCTACCAACTGCTGATAAAAGCGATGATCAAGAAGAGACTCCTATTAGATGCAGAAATTTTTTGAATTAAAATCAAGCGGTTTTTACTGCAGGCTTGCATATAGAATATCCAACATTATGAATAATGTTTAAAGCATATTTCCGTTGGAAAAGAAAAAATCCTTTAGAGGATCGAGCAATTCCAATTCTCAAGAAATAACGAAGTAAGCTAAGATCCTTACTATCAAAAGATTGTTGCAAATAGGCTTTCAAAGCACTGAAGAGAACTCATTATTCCCTGTTAAGACTATATCGTCTACATAAACCACAAGAACAACATCTTTAGCACGATACACAAAAATGGAATGGTCTAATTGACATCGTATAAAACCATAATTTAACAAGGATGTGCTAAATCTACCAAACCATGCCCGAGAAGACTCTTTGAGATCATATATTGCTTTCTTAAGCTAACATACTTTCCCTTACTCCTCCTGTCTAATAAAGCTTAGAGGTGGCAACATATAAACTTCTTCTTTCAGGTCATTATAGAGAAAGACATTCTTAACATCTAACTGACAAAGTGTGCACTGTTGAGTAGTAACAATAAAGATAATAACCTAGACAGAGGTTATTTTTGCAACATGAAAGAAAGTATTCTGATAATCAATTTCATAGGTCTGAGTGAAGCCTTTAGCCATTAGGCAAGCTTTATATCGAACAATAGATCTGTCTGAATTGTGTTTGAGACCAAAGACCTACTTATACCCCTACAGTAGTTTTACCCTATGATAGGGATACCATCTCCCAAGTTTGATTTTTTTCAAGCGCAATCAATTTCGAAGAGCACTATCAATCTTCTTAGGAATGGAAGGGATATCTATTTTGAAGAGGAAGCTACGATATGACAGAGAAACAATATTATAGGAAACAAAGTGATATATTGGATGTTCAGTACACGCATGTTAACCTTTCCTCAAAGCAATAGGAAAATCAGAATTGTTAGGTGATGGATCTGAATGGCCAAGGATGATTGGGTAGTAGTGGGTGAAGCATGGGGCATGTCTTTCTTTCTATGATAAACAATGAGAGGCTTAGAGGTAGACTGTAGATGGATCAGAAGAAGTGTCAACAGTGTCAACGGTATCAGTAAGAGTAGGAAGAACAAGAGGAGAAGATGATGATTTATAATTGGATGGTTGAAAATAGTGAGTATTTAAAAAAAAAAAGACAACATCGATAGAAACAAATCTTTTACCAGATATTGGATCGAAATACTTATATCCTTTTTTCGGTTGAAGAGTAGCTCAAGAGTACACAATTCATAGATTTTTTTGAAAGTTTGTCAGCAGAAAAATCATTGACAAAACAGGTACATCCAAAAACACAAAACGAAAGTATAGAAACAGAACTATAGGTAGAAAAGGTCATGAGTAGAAGATACCAAGATGATCCCTTTGCTAGTGATGCAGGTAAGGGTCTCATCTACAAGTTTAACATTTCCAAAAGAAAGAAGATTAAGAGAAGAAAGAAGATGAGACATGCCTGACATATGATCCGTAGCCCCAAAATTAATAATCTAGGGATTGTCGGATGAGGTTTGAAAAACATATGAGATAGTATCTGGTTGAGCAATGGAAGCTTCGACTTAACCAGAGGATTGAAGGCTTTTAAGTTACATCCTGTCTTATTGCAAGGAATCAAATTCTTGCCGAGACACTTGAATAACATAATCCCTAGGAGAAGTGGGGCTAGGAATGCAATATATAAAAAAAGCAGTTATTGTACAGTAAGTGTTCACAAAAAAACAGCAAAAAGTGGGTCCCACGGCCAAAAATAAGCGGTGGAGATAAAGGGGGGCCCACGTAGGACCCACCTGATGGATGGATGGAGAGCCCAAAGCGATTAGGGTAGTGGTGTTCTTGAAGGCCAATGAACAATATCCAAAAGAAAGAGGATTAAGAGAAGAAAGAAGATGAGACATGCCTTACATATGATTCGTAGCCCCAGAATCAATAATCTAGGGATTGTCGGATGAGGTCTGAAAAGCATATGAAATGGTATCTGATTGAGCAACGGAAGTTTCGGCATAACTAGAGGATTGAAGGCTCTTATGCTGCATCATGTCTTGCTACACGGAATCAAATTCTTGCCGAGACACTTGAATAACATCATCTCCCGGAGAAGTGGGGCTAGGAATGCCATATATAGAAAAAGCAGTTATTGGTACAGTAATTGTTAAAAAAAAACAGCAAAAAGTGGGTCCCACAACCAGAAATAAGTGGTGGAGATAAGGGCCCCCACAAGGAACCAAATCATAGGACCCACCTGATGGATGGAAGGAGCGCCCAAAATGATTAAGGTGGTGGTGGTCTTGAAGGCCAATGAACAGTAAAACTGTTTCCCTAGGCTTACTTCAATTTGAAAAAAATGTGAACCCGTCGAGGAGATGAGTCAACCATGAGGGGAGGCAATTGTAGGGGAGAGAGGCACATCAGAGGCTGTATGAAATGTAGAAATCCCCAAAAAAACGACAGCATAATGCGGAAAATTCAAAAAATCGAACTTGGTTGATACCAATGTCTTAAAACCCGGCCCATGGAGCGACCCGTCTTGGAGGAAGGGTGGGTTAACTAAGGTTGTTCAACTGGGTTGACCCATAGTCAAACCCGGTCAAACCCGTGCTATTAATATATATTATAAATAATATTAAATTATTTAACTAAGGTTATATTTCATAAAAATATTTTTTTCTTCTCACAAACCCAATTGTAAATACTAAAAATTAATAATCTAAAAATTATATTCTCAAAAAACCAAAATCTTCGTCTTTTTTTTCTTCAATTAAAGAAACCAAGGGTTTTTAAGGGTCAAGGGTCATGGGTTTATTAGAAAAACCGGGTTGACCTGCGCAGAGGGTTTTTAATCCAGAAGGGTCTTAAAATGACCCGACCCATGTTTCAGCCGGGTCATGGTTGATCCACGGGTCAACCCGCAGGTGTGGTCAGGTTTGATAACATTGGTTGATACCATGTTGTAATGAAAATAGGGAAAAAAATAAATAAAGGGAAGAAAAGAGAGAGAATTCTCTGTGTATTGTATTACTTGATCATACAAGAGAAGATAAGATAAGACATGTATATATAGAATATAGGGAGCCATTGTAGGTGATGAAAAAGGAAAGAAAGATATGTTACAATTATTACAATAGATGATATCTAAAAGTCAAACACATGTAAAATGTGAAATTACGCCATACTCTACAACAATTATCGTAATCATTGAAGCTTTTTCCTGAAATTATAAAAACCATTCAAACTCAATTAAAAGAAAAAAAAAAAATCAAAGCACCATTAATATCTTCCCATCATCGCAATCACTTTAATTAACAGATATAAAAGCTGGTGTATAAGAACCTGACAGGTTAGGCTTTTATCTCAAGCTTGAGCACAACCCATTTATTGAATGGGCTAATCTTGTAGGACTGAGCCCGGTTCATTGGTCAAATACTTGACCAAGCCTGTTTATTAATGTTGGATTTGGTTAGAATTAGGTCGGGCTTAGGCCTGTGACCAGCCCTAGTCCCCTGGGCCCCAAATCAAAGAAGTTAATAGTATCATAAGACAAGCTTGCCGATTTTCAAATAAGTTGTATCTGTTCTTTTTAAGAAATACTTAAGACTTCATAAGGACAAAAGGTTTCCCCCCCCAAACAATTACTGTGACTGCTTGCAGTGATAAGTTACGGGATATTTGATTCTAGTAATTCTCAAATGTTTTCTTTATCCAATAAATTACTCTGCTATAAAAAGTTTGTTTTCATACTTGTCACACTGCACAACTATTCATCATTTTCTTGTACTTGTGATTGCAGTGATGCATCATTTGGTTATGCTGGGGGGCCTCTCTTGTTCAAGAATTTGAATTTTGGTATAGATCTGGACAGCCGCATAGCAAGTAAGGCTTGTACTTGAAACTTATTGTTTGTTACCATGCATCGAAGTAGGCTAAATTACTGGTGGATTTTTCAGCTCTTAATCAAAGAGGTAGAGAACAGTGCATTTTCTCTGCCATTTGAATTTGATCATTGCTTAATGTGAGGGGTGCATCTTTTCCTCGAAATGGAGCCCTCTAGATTTGTCATTGTCATCTCCATTTATCCTATGTATCTGGGGTTAGCACTCACAATTAGTCTTGACAACTTGTTTTCACCCATACAATTGTTGAGGCAAAGGGACTCTGTAAATAGATAATTTGCAGTTTTACACTTTTTTCCACTCTCATAACATGTACATTCACTATAATAATCTCTTTCCTTTTTCCTTTCTTTCTACAGAAGTGATCACTTGTGAAATTGTTTATGGAACAATAGGATTTTTAATTTTCTTGTACATAGATGATGGTAAAGTCACCAATAATTGGATGGATCACAGCTTAGTTAGATTTTACAGTAGGCTTTTGCATTATTTCTTGCTTATCCGTCTTTTTTAGAGCTATATTAGATGCCTAGGATTGTTCCATCAAGGAGATCTATGGAGATGCCATGCTTATGGTGTTGTACATCAAATGACAAAAGCATGGACCCCACTTGTATAACCTTTGACGGAGGATTTTCAAATTCCTTGAAGTAGCAACTATATTTTTTTTTCTTTTAATTTTATTTTAGTTCTACTTTTTACCAATTTTGAAATTGTTTCCAGTGGTTGGCCCCAATGGCATCGGCAAATCTACCATACTAAAATTGATATCAGGAGACCTTCAACCAAGCTCTGGAACAGTTTTTCGTTCTGCTAAGGTATTTTTTATTACTATTCTCAATCTTGTCTTTGCTACACCTGTCTTTTTTTTCCCCAATTATTTAACTACACCTATCTTCTTTTCTTCTTTTCGTAGTTTCCGCCAGCTTATATGTCCTTAGTAGTGGTTATTATTTGTTTTCTTTTTATCCCTTTTTTCTGTATTGGATGTTCTTTTTTTTTTTTTTTTTGGTGGTTTTTTTATATTGCATGACTTCAAAAACTTCTATATCCCAACCACCATCTCAATGTCTATGGTGTTGAGCTAATAAATTTAGTTGAGAGTGCATTTGGTGTTCCCCAACTTGTGAGCAGTTCAAACATTTTGACAGTGGATCTCTTTATAAATCTCAGGTGATAGGAATACATTAGACATCAATTGGATCTCCCCCCAGCTCAAGCCTATATAAATTCTGCTCCTGGACATTGTCTTGGAGTGGTGATGCCGTGATGGAGGGGGAAAAAAAATCGGATTTCTGCACCACCCCAGTTGCTATGTATACTGGGTTTTTAACCTAATAATTCAGCAGTATATTATTACTGGTATGTGCATTATAGAGGATGTGCAGAAACCTTAACTGGTATTTATACTGTACCTTATGAAATCAAAATTTGAATAATATATCTCCACATCTAAGCCAGACAACTGTATGTGGGTTTTCAGTTTCGCTATTTATTGTTTTACACTTTCTGCTTTCATATTTTCTATTTAAAGTGATGCTAGCAAGTTTTAGGAAAGCATATTTTCTATTTAAAGTGATGCTATCAAGTTTTAGGCCTTTGAATTGAATGAAAAATGTTTCAACTGGTCAAAGTTCATTTCTCAATTTTGGCAATGAAACATGCCAAACCATCAGATGTAGGTGTCTCTTTATCGCACCCCTACAGCCATTACCCACCCTTGAATGGATCTCTAAGTCTCTCTCTCTCTTGTATTTTTTCTTAAAGTGATGATGGCAAGTTTTAGGTCTTTGAATTGAATGAAAAATGTTTCAACTGGTCAAAGTTCATTTCTTAATTTTGGCAATGAAACATGCCAAACCATCAGATGTAGGTCTCTCTTTATCGCACCCCCACATGTTGAGATATATTAAATTTATTGTATTTCCATTTATAGATGATATAGATTAGATTAGATTGATTGTGTACACTCTTAATTAGGAAATTAGGATCCCCACATATTGAGAGAGATTATCCTTTGTACTCTATATATTGTCTTCTATTTAGTGAATTAATACACATGGGAGATAATTTTACTCTTAACTTTCAACATGGTATGCAGAGCAAGGTTTGATTATAGGTTCTGACTCAGATTCAGCACTTCCTTCTCCCCCCCTACCGGTGATAATATTTCGCCAGAGGGAGGAGTCATAGATTCAAACCACCGCCTTCTTCCGTCTGCTTCACAAAAAATAAAAAGGAAAAAAATCTTCTGTTGCCTCTCCTTTTTGTTTTCTGCTGCCATTGTCTCTCCTTCTCGGCCTGCGTTTGTCTTTCCGGCGAGGCTTTCGTTGGTGGGACCGTACCATACCCTTGCCATTTTAGGGCTACCCATCCAGTGACTGGGATCTGCCGTATGAGGCCTTTGGCCTGCATTTTTTGGGCCCCCTTTTGTCAGCGATGTTACCGTCCAAAAATAACCCAGTTTCTGGTTTTCTACGTAGATCCGTTGGCTCAGAGCGCTACCTTCATCCAAATTTCTTCCACTGGAGTCGCTCCTTGCCCACCTACTCTCGCCTACGATGGACCTCAGATTTTGGTCAACCGTGGGGCCCTTTTGTTCCAGTCTCTTCTGTTAGTGCTTGGGGTGACAGAAATTCAATTTTGTGGGTTTTTTCCTTAGATCCAAGTGGATCTTGCCCTTGTGTAACTTGGATCGACACCACTAGAGTCACCCCTGGCCCACCTTCCTTCTCCTGAGGTTGACCTTGGCCTTCGGTCAACAGTGGGCCCCCCTTTTTAGGTTTTCTGCACTATTGCTTGGGACGTTTGTACCCAGATTTTCGGGTTTCCTTTGGTAGATCTGCTGGCTTTTAGCCCTCCTTCAAACCAGAACCAGTGGTTTCGCGCCTACAAGTGCTTGGCATCTACGAGGCTTTCGACTTTGTTCGTGCTTTGTGGGGCCCATTTCTGCAGTCTTCTTCTCAGATCTGGCTTCCGTCGTTGCCTATCTCTTCTTCTTTTTTTTTTTTTTTTCCGTTATTGTCCTCGAATCTCAATCAATAAATAAAATCCTCACTCCTTTTTTTGTGAGCCAAACAATCCCTCATTTGCCTTCCAGATCTGTTCTCCAGCCCTTTGACCTCTCATTTTAGAGATTTTTTTTCCTTGCATTTTGTGGGTGCTTCATAGGGCTATCTTTGTTCCCTTAGATCTGTAGTCTTTCTTCAGATTTGAACCAATAATCTCACAACTCTACCATCATTTGTATGGCACGATTTTGAGTTTAAATGCCAGTGGAACTCTCTGAGCTTATTCTTTGGTCTTGTTAAATGGAGGTTTACGTTCTTACCCGTTTTACTATTCCTGCCCATGTTACTGTTCCTGACATGATTTCGGCATCTTATTTGAATCAATTTCTTTGCGGCGGACTTCTGTAGCGGATTCTCATTACTTCCCATGTCATCTGAAGCATTACAGACATATCTTCCCTTTGCAGCTAGCACTTTCCGGTTTTGATCTGGCCACTGGAACATTTTCTACCTGCGCCATGCCGTTTTTTGGAGAGCTTTACCTCTGTACGGTGGTGTTACAGCCTAGCTGTTTCAAGAAATGAGTTTCCACCATTCCTTCTCCAATACTTGTTCCGGTACATGCTGCTGCATGACGCCAGCTGGTTCCAGTTTTAGCTTTTCTACTTCGACCGAGCTCGATTTTTGGAAATTCTTGTTGATCTGCTTTCGCTCCATCAGAAGGCATCACCATTGGATCGTCAAGTTAAATATATTCAGCCTCAAGTGGGACCACTTGTGGGGGGGTGTTGAGATATATTAAATTTATTGTATTTCCATTTATAGATGATACAGATTAGATTAGATTGATTGTGTAATCTCTTAATTAGGAAATTAGGATCCTCAAATATTGGGATATCTTTTGTACTCTATATATTGTCTTCTATTTATCCTTTGTACTTTATATATTGTCTTTTATTTAGTGAATTAATACACATGAGAGATAATTTTACTCTTAACTTTCAACACTACAACGATTACCCACCCTTGAATGGATCTCTAATTCTCTTCTTCTTCTTTTTCTTTTTTTTTAGAGGTAACAAGACAAATTATATTAATAGAGAAATAAAAATTTCAAATACGTCATAGAAAAAGAGGGTCTAGAAGGACTAGACCGAAAAAAGAGTACACATGATAAAAGCATAAAAACAAAACAACCAAAAGTCAAATACAATCAGCTTTGCGTTTTCCTGCTTGAACTCCTCCTATCTCAAAGATAGAAAACTCCTGACATTGGGCTGTCAACACCATTCTTGGTGACGAAGACGGCCACACCATTGGCTGCATGACTGACTTGGGAGTTGCGCTTTCGAGGCTTTTAAAGCCATAGAGATGTTAAACCAAGCTGATTTTTTGTAGGCACCATATCCTAACCAAGATCATTTTAACCAACCATTCTAGAGGTATTGGTGCTTATGTGAGCACCTTGGCACCGTGAACACCATGCCAGACACAATTCATGCAAAAATTGTCATTATGTGGAGTCTACGCCAGACACAAGTCATGCAAAAATTGTCATTATGTGGAGTCTACTACCTATCACAGGCCCCATTTTGTGGGATGGGTTCATTTGTAAGGTCTCCATTAATGGGGTTCACCAAAAAAAATCACCCTAATTGAATTCCTCTGTGTGATTAAAACCCGAAAGATCAACAGTGGATATGATAAGAAGTCCTTCATTTTCAATCCAATGGCCATGTGTCGCTCTAAACACCCAAGGCCCTTGTTATTTTGGTTAGACACCTTGGTGGATCTCATTATACCTGGATCTCAGAGTCCCTCTCTTGTCTATAGAGTGCAAAATTTATAGGTTTGTTTGTATGTGAATACTGTGCACTTGAAGTTGATCTTTATATATATTCTCCATGCATGCTGACTGTATTTTTTTTGTGCAGGTTCGTATGGCCGTTTTCAGTCAGCACCATGTTGATGGGCTTGATTTATCTTCAAATCCCCTTTTGTATATGATGCGCTGCTACCCGGTGCGTTCCTATGGTTTAGATCATGTTGTTTCCCTATGTAGTAAAAAATCTTGCTGCCCTAGTCATGTATTTTAACTTGTAAAATATTTAATAGGAAATCTATGTTGTTGTCATCCATTTATTTTCTTTTTCTTTTTAAATTTTTCAATGGTTCCATTTTCAGCCACAGGGCAAACACCAAGATTTGGACCATCCTTCCCAAAAGAAGGGGGAAAATGAAATCTGGATGAATAGCTGAACTATTTGGCCTAAAAATTAATGATTCTTGAACATTACCATCCCACCCATGTGATTGGGCTTCTTCTCTTCATCGTAAATGGATTTTTATGAAATTGAAGATGGTCTTGTTGACCATCCATTTTCATTGACGTTGAAGATAAAACTACCCAACATTGTTAACAAGCCTTGTTCATCTTGTGTTATTTATGGCATATAGATATCTTGTTCACAATAAAACTTACTGAATATTGAGATTTAATACACCTGTTTTATTATAGGCGTCTATGAGGAAGCCAGCCGCCGCCCGCCGCCCGCCGCCCCCCCCCCCCCCCCTTCCCCTCCTCCCAAATAAAAAAAATACCAATTAATCCAACTTCTTAGTTTTCTCTGATGTGTCTAGAAGGTTTTTGTGTTTTTGAATTACTGAATACAAAGTCATTGTTGTACATGTTTGAATTAGTTGAGGGTGGTAGTCAACATGACAATGACTTTCTGAACATGTGATTCATTTCTTGTGGATTTTAAGTTCTCTATTCCAAAAGAGACAAATGCCCAAACCATAGTTTAAAAACTCGAAAAATCTGAGCCAAGTCAATCCAAGTTAACTCGACTCAATATGATTTTTAGTCGAAGAAGTCGGCGAATGTTTTTTTCGTTTGTTTCTTCTATTTTCTGGAAATTTGGCTGAGTTTCTTGACTCAATAGGATTTCAAATTAGTCCAAGTTTCTAGTTTTCAAACACTGGCCCAGTCTATACATGCTATAATTATTTATGGATTTTCATTATTTTTATGTTGGTTGGAATCTTGAGCTTTTTTTTTTCATGTTATTATTCAGATAGGAATGACTATACTGAATTCTTTTCCTTTCAGGGAGTTCCTGAACAGAAACTCAGAGCTCACTTGGGTTCTTTTGGTGTCACTGGCAACCTTGCTCTTCAGCCCATGTACACTCTGTCAGGTACGTATCTGTTTAGGGTTGTTCTTTTCCCATTTCATTTGTCCTGGCAACCTTGCTCCAGTCCATGTACACTGTCAGATACATATCACCCCTGTTTCATTTTCATCATTTTCTGCTTGCTTGTGCTGATGGGCTTATCATTATTCTTTATGTTGGACTCACCTTGGTGAAGAGTTGATTCAATACTCAGAAATCAGAGCATTTAAAAGAGTCAACTTGGCCTAATTCCCGTTCTTTTTTTGGTAATTTGGCCAAGTTCTTTTTTGGTAGCAAGTTCCTAACCATTTGCTAATCATATTAGGAAATGCCATAAAATGTGTCATTGAGCATCCATGAAATTTGTTTTCTGAGCCTTTTACCTGTATGCAATTGTAGGCTCTAATCTATTTCTGCATGTACAGGTGGCCAAAAAAGCAGAGTTGCATTTGCAAAGATAACTTTCAAAAAGCCCCATATTATTCTTCTTGATGAGCCGTCAAACCATCTTGTAAGTGTAATGGAGTTTATGTGCTTTTAATTTAGATAATTGTTGCTAAAGGCTTTTAAATTTTGATGTCAGCTCAAATTCAGTATAGAACAATTCTGTCTGCTCAAAACTGGCTCTCTTTTGGGGAACTCCCTGCCCAATCCACTTCTAACTGAATCATTAAAGGAAACCCAAAAGGTGTCCTAAAGAGAATGATTTTATCAAGTTTTAGGTCTACTGAATGGTTTAACTCTGGTATGGGATCCAATTAGGTGGGCATCTAATGCACGCCCAAATGGAAATAGGGGGGTGGTGATTGCATGTGGACAGGTATGCCCCAAGAACATTGTGCTCGGTAAGGCATGAGCTAGAAAAAAAATCACATTATTTGTGGGGCATGGTTTATATTTGGTGAGAACCTATCAAGGATTCTTGAAAGGGTCGTTTGCATTGTTATTAAAATCTTACGATACACAATTCGTATCTTACGATTCATACGATATGATAAGAGGAACGATTCGTATCTATTAACAAATCTTACGATTCTTATGAATAATAGAATTATGGGGTTATTAGGAATGTAAAAGTATGAAACATTGTGTTTTAATGTTTTTTAAGGTTTGAGTTGAGGGGCATTTAAGACTTCTCGATTTCTTGAGGAGCTTTTAGTTCATTATTGACTTTTCATATTATAATTGGATTATATACTGGTCTTATACTTTTGGGAGTTGGAGCATTGGAATTTAAATTTCAATATAATAATTATATAAATATTTACTTAATACTGAAAGAAAGTTGAACAATTGTTCATATTATTACATTTTCGATATATTTTACGTTATTTCATATATTAAATATTTTGAGGAACACGTTAATTAATCTTACGATTATACGATTTACGATATACGATTTGCGGTTAAAGATTTATAACGATTTTACGATACAATTCGATTTTCACAACATTAGTCGTTTGTCACTTTCCAGCTAATGGAAAATGAAGAGCTAAGAAAATGAGACCTTTTCCCTCTTCCTCTATGGAATAAGGGCTCTTTGCCGAGCACAAAAATGAGACATTTTCCCCTTTCTCCAAGGAATCCATTTCCCTTGGGGGGAGACCAAAAATTTTAATGTGGAAAAGAGGGAGGTTTTCAGTGCTTGGCGAGACGTCACATTTATTTTCATCAAAAGAGGGAGGTTTTGATGCAAACAACATAAATGTGGGTTTCTGTGGTTTGACAGAGTGCCTGTTAGATACGTAAATCACATTCAAACATAATTTTTGTGGGGGAGTTGATTCCCTCGAGGAAATCGGCTAACATCCTCTTAAGACTCATGCTACTACAATCTTCGGGAGTGGTGTTGAGTGTACTCTTTGAGTGAAAATGAATACTTAAAGCTAGTATGATGCAAACGAGCTGAAACCAATGAAAATAATCAGATTGAAATCATTATTTGTTTGCAGGATTTGGATGCTGTAGAGGCACTTATCCAGGGGCTTGTCCTTTTCCAAGGAGGGGTACTCATGGTATACTTCTTCTTTCAATGTTGTTATCTTGATCAAGGTACCTTCTCAGTGGTACATTTTCGAATGATAGTTGTACTTCTGCTTGCAGGTAAGCCATGATGAACATCTAATATCCGGCAGTGTGGGTGAGCTGTGGGCGGTGTCAGACGGCAAGGTGACACCATTTAATGGTACATTTCAGGATTACAAGACATTGATATCTTCCAAGTGAAATTGATAGTCTTGCCAGTGTTTCTCTGGGATATTAATACTACAGTACAAAATACAAAGCCAAAGCGTAGCTTGTTACTGGATACAGGTTACTGCATAAAGCAATATACACATTGAAATAAGTAATGTAATGTGTGGCATACAATTGATTCTATCGAAGTTCCTCTCTCCTTTTCTTCCCTGCTGGGTTTTGTTGTTGAAGAATCATTTGTTTGTCAATGAAGTTGTTTAGTATATATCTCACTAAATTTTCGGTCTTATTACGGCGGAGGGTGAAAAAATGTTCAAATGCTAGAAGCCCCTAATATAACCCTGCTGGAGATCGTTGCTCCCAATCTCTGGTTGGGAGGCGTGACAACAAGCATGTACTGTTTGATAGTAAATCATGGGTGTGACGGTATACTTGTCACTCTCATTTGATCGAAATTCATATCAAAGTTTGAAACTGGGTAAAACCTGTGAGGGTTGGTTTGACGAACAAGAACTTGTCTAAGCCGTTGGGAGATTTGGAGTCAGGTCACTCTCAACACATAAGGGGCACTCTCTGTAATTTTATCCAGTGTTTGTAGATAGGGAGGTTTGCACACGTTTTAAGGGTTAATCAGATGTTTTAAGAAGTCTAGATATCTTAGTTTTTTAAAAAGAGAAGTTTTGAAACTGGGTGTCTAAATCCTCCATTCGATCCATCCATATCTCTGGCTTGAATAATTAGTTATTAACTGTTACAGCTCAATCCCAAATCATGTAGTGTTTCTCTGCGACTTCATGGTTTATAGAGACATATGAAAATCCTTGTTCTCCATTTTTCTAAAAAGTAGAGGGCGAACAGCTTCAAGAGATTACCCATGAATGGGTATTCCCATGTATAGCTGCAAGTCTGGAACAGGCAATTGTCATGCTACTGAGGATAGGATTTGAAGTCGTTTTTTTTTGGAAAAAAAAATTCAGGATCGGGTGCTTGATTCAAAAAATCATTTTTAAACTCTTTAAAAATTTAATAACTTTAATTTATCTTTTAATTCTTAAATTTTTGTTAGCATATGTGGGCTCCACTTTGCTTAAATATAATGGGTCTGTTGAGAGAATTGAACATGAATATGAGATGGAAAGAAGCTTATCTTGTTTAGATTGAAGAAGCCAGTTTTTTAACCTCTAAATTTAGTCCTTAAACTTTTCCACCATATGTAGAGCCTGCTTTGGTTCAATGTAACGGGTCATTGGAAAGTGCTAAGCATGAATTTGATAATGAAATAATTCACATTGATTGAATTCAAATAGGCCATTTTTGTATAATTTGATGTCAATTAGAAACTCTTAAAGATAGTGAAGAATTTGCTTAAGAAAGAGGGAGTCTTAGTTTGATTTTCACTTTATTTCAAAGGGTCATTATCTGTAGAGTTACCTTTTGTATGTGGGTAGAGAATTAGTCGGATCCTTTAAGAGGCGTTGGGACCTTGGTCATAAAAAAATTAAAAAGGAATGTGAGACTAAAGAACACCCAATGAGATTAATGACTCTCGTAACCAAAAACAAAAGTGGTAGATAATAACATCTACTTAGACAAAGTTTTTATAATATTTCATTTAAAATTGTAGAAACTATTTATTGTTATAAATTTATTAAACTCATAATTTGATCCTTTAATTTTATATGAAATTTTAAAATAATATAGAAAATTTTCAGCCCGACCCAAACTTTTCAACCAAAATTTAGAAATATCAATAATGCTTCATAAATATCAGTCGACATGTCTGAAAAATGTTAATTATTTATATATATATAAATTAATTTATTACAACATTTTGAATGAGCGTGAATATGTCTATTATTAACATCTTAGCATCATTAAAACCATTGGAACTTACCCAATACCTTTTGTATTTCTTGAGATTTTTTCCTTTTTGAATGAACTTACCCCATCGTTCGAAAAAGGGATTTTTCCTTTTTTGAATGAACTTACTTAATCGTTCAGAAAAAAAAAAAAAAAAAAACCATTGGAACTGAAAATCAAGTTGTCTCACTTAATCTGAGAAAGGCCATCTCTTTTTCAAGAATGCTTTTGCCATCTAGTTCACCCTCCAGGTTGTTCCAAAAATCATTCGTACAATTTTTGTACTACAGTATAATTTACATATTGGATGATAATATCGTATATGTAATTCAGCAATCTGATAGACATGGACTTGTATTTCATAAATTGATTAATATTTTAATTTAGGCATAGAGATTTTTTTATTTATTTTTATAATCAATATGTCCTGCTTCTTTGAGCACCGAATTAATTTTCGGAGTATGTGAAAGTTTCTCTACCTACACACAGGGTAAATCTACAGGGATGAGCCATTTGGAGTAGAGAGAGAATTAAACTCAAAATTCCCACCTTCTAAGACGGGTTTCGTACTATCACTCCCAACACCACTGGAGTTATTCAGTACTGGAATTTGAATGCACTCATTCCATTGCTGTTTTTTTTTTATAATATTTATTATCAGAATCATGTAGTAAGTTATATTGTATGGTAGAAACCCTTTTTTTTCATAATTTTATCTCTCACTCAATGAACTTCGATAAATTTTCAATTATATAGGTATTACTTCATGTATAAGCAATTAATGTTAAATTCGGATGTCTCAGTGGTAGTGGAAGTTTTTGAGTCATAAATCACTGCCAAAGAAATGTTTTTATTGAGTTGTTAAAAATTTCCTATACGAGGGAAAATGGATGCAACGAGAGATTTGATTTCGGACATCGGTGGGGCCCACAAATGGTTTAAAGTGGAGACGTCATCAAGGTGGAAACCATTTCATATTGATAATACTTGTATAATTATAAATATTAGGGCTGAAATTGGCCGGGTCAGCCCGATTTACTAATACATGGAATTCAATCTGACCCGATTTGAAATTTTGACCTGGATGTCTTGACCCGACCAGACTCGACCCGATCCGACCCGCATTTTGAACCTACTTTAGCCTACTTTTTACCGGGTTGGGTCGGATTTGATTAACTCAGGTCGGGTTAACTTAAAAATATCTCAACCCAACCAGACCCGACCCGCTGAGCCGACTTTCATAACTCAACCCGCATGCTTTTCGAGTTGGGTCATGCGGGTTCGGGCCAAAACCCGACCTGAATTTCACCCCTAATAAATATAATGACTTTAAAGCTCTCTCATTAATTTCCATAAGAATCAAGTAGGCATTTTGCATTATCATATCTATCAGTTAAAATTAGCAGCATTAATCGCTAGTAAAACTTTTATCTACGATAATCATCCATTTATAAGACTGGTATAGGAAGAAAAATGAAATGTATATTTACTAAAAGGCCAGTGTGCACCACCTTGGTTTGGTGGTTTGGGAAGAGTAAGTTGGTTTGAAATACTTATAAATAATAAAATCCATCAATGCTTTCAGCAAAGTCGTTGTAGTATAGTGGTGAGTATTCCCGCCTGTCACGCGGGTGACCCGGGTTCGATCCCCGGCAACGGCGTTTTATTTTTGTATGTATTGTCCCCACCCGGGGGTCGTCTGAGGGTAAATGTAAGAAGTTTGGAACATAAATATTTTCAATTCAAATAGGATACTCTTTTAATAAAAGAAATAATACTTAAGAGTCTGAATTTATTTCCAATTTTTTTTATAAATGTATTTATAAAATGTTCATCTTTCAACCGTTTTTTTTTTTCAACTTCTATTTCAAAACTAAATTTACAAAAAACTTTTTCACTAATTTTTTATTAGTAAATGTAGTTCTATGTTTAGTTCTTTCTAAAACATTCTATTTCTAACATAAAAATTGAAATAAAAGTATCAAACATGTATTTATAACAAAGCTCTGATAATCCATGAGAATTGATTTGATGATCAAGAACCCATTTAAAATGCAGGAGATCTCGGGTTTCAAATAACTCTCGACACAAAATGAACACTCTCTGTGGTTTTAGTAAGAGGTATGGATACATTGGTTTGAAAAATAAAAGAACTCTAGTCTCTTTTCTACTTTGAGTTAATTATTTTTAGTGAAAAAATGTTTCTTAGTTTAAATATTATATTTCTAATTTATTAAAATGTCTGAGACTCAGGTAAAAACCTTTCCACTGTATTAATGTTTTATATATTCATATTTATTCGAGCTTCAATCATATAAATCCTTAAAGTAAAAAACATAAAAAATTACTTAATTTTCTTCTAAAAAATATATTCATCTTTTTCAATAAAAAAACAGTAGTTGACAAAAGTTTGGTATGATTCTCTAGAGGCAAACTTAAATAATTATTAAAATTAAATCAGCAAAATGCTAATAAGCAAAGATTAATTAACTTAGTAGCATTTGAAATGGCAATATAACCTTGGGGCATTTTCATTTTTATCATGAAAATATCGGCAAAATAACTTTTACACGTTAATAACCTAAGTTTATCGTGTCTGCCTTTTTTAATGGTAAATTCCCGTTAAAAACACATTTTATTGCGAGAAATGATAAATTCTCATTAAAATCACAAAATTTTACCGTTCAATTCTCGTTAAAAACGCTTGGCCAAATATACATTTTTTATTTTTGAATATCATCTTTATTTTCAAACTCTGACCATATTATTTATTTTTATTATTTTTGAAATATTACATTTTCTGTAAGATTTTCCCATTAAATTTCCAATAAAAATCTGAGAATTTGAAAATATCCTACTATTAACAATTGCCGTTAATATCCCGAAAATGAGATTTATGACAATGCTTATCACACGGCTTCTCGTTAGGATTTATTGGCTTAGAAATACAATATCACCATCCTCGTCATCCTGGACTGGAGTCGGCCTTAGAAATAAAATATATGAGCTAAAATTAATAAGAAAATATGATTTATTTAGGTATATTCACAGCTATATTCAGTGACGGAGGACATGGATAGAATGGACCCCAGTTATTATTTTATCAGCGAGTTATTTAATTTCTAAATTTAATTTTATTTATTAGTTTCCTATTGTAATAGGTGTCCTAATTAGATTTCACTTCTAAGTAGTTTCCTAATATTGCTAGGTTTCTTTTTTTATTTTTCTATATATAAAGGGATGATGTAGTGGGTTAGAAACATCTCACATCAATATGGAATGAAAATCAAATTTTATTTTCTCCTTCTCTCCTTTTTCCTCTCCTATGTTGTGGCTTTTCTTCTTTCTCCTACTTCTCCTAGTCTAGGTGAAGACTAGGAATCACCGTTTTGCTAGATCACTCTGCTAGTGAACATTGATCCCACATCATTGAGTCACGTCAAATTTAGACTTCTCTTTCTAATTTAGTATCAATTTTTAGGAAATCAATACCTTACACGAGGTAACTCAATTGGCAAATACTTTAGATCAAGAATCAAAGGTTTTAGGTTAATCTTATATTCACTCGATGCTTGTGACTTGTGAGAGGGCAAGAGGCTATGGGTATATGGAGCTTTATCCAATGCCCTCGTACTTGGGGAGAGGTGGGGTCCTGTCTATCATAAAAAACATTAGGACATTGATTTGAGTACCATTGTTTTTACTAATATTAAACACCATCTCACCATAAATTAAAATTATTTTTTTATTTTACCTTCATTTTATCATGATAAATTGAAATTAGTTTAAAGTAGAAGGGTAAATTAAGAAAAAAATCCAATTTATTGCGAGACAATGCTCGATGTTTGGTGCTCCAACTAATTCCTTTTTTATATTGAATCAGATCGAATAACACTGTAATTTAAGATAATAGACTTTACCTACACTCAAAATTAACCATCAACTAAAATTTCCAATTGACTTACCCCAATCTTTAAGGTTAGGGTCGCTCGTAAACCCGACAGTTGTCTGAATCCAATATAAATGATTGAATTTGAGCACATGTGACCAGGGGTGCAAATATCGGCCGATACGTTGATATCTCGGTCGTATCATATCAGTCGATATCACAATATCGGCTGATATCGGCAGTTTTTTTTTAAAAAAAGGAGAGAGAATAATATCGGCCGGCACCGTATTTTGCGCCCTTGCATGTAACAATATGTTAGGTTAAACTCCTCAATTCTTAAGCTTAATTATAAATGGTTGGGCGTGGGCTTCTACAAGAAACTCTTAAAAGATTGTTAGGCGGCTCATTTAGCCATTTTTTGTGTACAATTACACGTAGTCCATTTTAAAAAAAATTGTTTTGAAATTAATTAAAATAGATCGTTCAAATTGAAAATACAGATAATTAATTATAGGTAGGTCAAATTTAAGATCAAAATTCAATTTCCAACTACTTGAACTTAACAGTCAAAGTCACTAGGAATCTTGAAAAATCAAATAGCGAAACATTGAAATTTAAGCTCAAGATTGATTGACTTATGGCTCAGTATGGTTACTTTCAATATAAAGGTTGGGGTCTTAATAGAGCTAACCTAGCGAGACACACTAGACGAGCCATTGGATCGACAGTAAGTCTCAAAAATTTAAATTTATTTGATAGGTGCTTAGACGAATATGGGCTATATAAACTTTAACTATATGATTCAAGACATATAATCTCGGCTTTAAAATTTGGATAAAGATAGGTCATTGATTTTAAAAAATTTAAAATAAAAAATAAGATCATTAGATGGAGGTGAAACTTCATATAAAAATTATTCATATAATAGTCCTTATATTAGACCCAACAAAGTGGGCCCAGAAAATCTGTTTTAACTGAGTGACACCTGTGTCTCGCCAACAAAGTATAGTTTTTCTTATAATAATCTCGCTCAAGCTTAGAAATTTTTAAAGAAGCCGGCTTAGGCTTTAACCTTAATTTTGGATTGAATTGGGACTCCTATGTATAAACGGGCTTGAGCTGCATAGCCCAGCCCGAAAACACAGCCTGTTAACACTCTTCAATGGCGAAATTCACGTCCTTTCTCCCGTTATCTCTCCCGCACTTTACGTCCCTTCTATCTCCCTCTCCCATCCAAACTTGCAATCCCAGTTTGAAATCCAAAACCGTCGTCCGCTCATTTCTTTGCCATATTTTGCAGTCGAATCATATCCTATCCTATCCTAACAGAGAAGGAGAAGGAGAAGGAGAAGGAGAAGGGAAGAGAGAGAGGGAGAAAGGGAGAAAGGGAGAGAGGGAGAGGAGACAAGAAGATGGACAAGTGTGGTGGGTTCCTAACGTGTGAGAAGCTGGACCAAATGGCGAATTGGGTGGGAACCAACGTTGCTTCGGCCTTTTTCACCTCCCTCGAGCGCTGTTCATGCATTAACCTCACCACCCACGACGTCTCCGACGGCAGCGACGACAACAATAACAAAAATAGCAGAAGTGGGGACTCTCTCATCTTGTCTCCAACCCCAATTCCCGCATCCCCGCCATCTGATCGTCTCTTTCTTCGTCTCCCATCTCCATTCTCCATTCTTAGCGCTGCGTTCCTTCGTGTTTCATTTTCACGGCTGTTTCTATGCTGAAGGCGGTAACAAGTGCTCTTCATTTTGGAGGAGAGGAGAGTAAGAGAGCCCATTTTTTTACTCTAATACTGTCTCACCAGGATCATGTAAACTAGATATTATTATGTAAGATGTTTGACTGTGAATGGAACTTAAAATTTCGAGGAGAGCTTCTCGACCGTTAGATCAACCCCCGTTTTTTAAAAATTTGACATCACGTTAAGAAATTTCAAAGAGAATTGGTTCAAGTAATTAAGAATAGGAAGAATGTCCGGATGGGATCTTTGAGATCTACATGCTTTTTCTGTTTTTAAGAAAGAAAAAAACTTGGATTTTCCGATAGCTGATGGTAGAGAGTGAATTCAAGATTCGAACTCGACTCCAAGTCCAATCGAGTCGAGTAACTCATGAGTTTTTCAACTCGATTCCAAAAGATTTGATAAAACTCATCGATTCACTATTTATAAAATCTATTAAGTTGAGTCAAATCCCAAGTTTTTTCAAATTTTTAATCTATGAATCTACCGTATGATGAAAATTTTGGATAAGACAGTCCACAACGTGAGCTATAAAACTGTTGAAAATAAGATTCATTATACATGCTAATATTTAATTTTTAATATCAAAATAGTTTAAGTACATAAAATGGATATCAAATGAGGTTGCATATGAGTTTAAAAGATAAACCAACAATTTCAACGGATTTTAAACTCAAACATCTTCAAGCCAAGCTCAAAGTGACCCATAAACATCTTCAAAAGCTTGTAATCGAAATTTTGGAAAGTGAATTAGATGGCTTGTACAATACTACAGTCGAGAGCTATAAGGAGCTATAATTCAGTGATCTTATGATTATGAGGTTGTATCATAATTTAAAAATTAAAAAAATTAAATGAGTCAATCTAAGTTGACTTAACTTGATAAAATTTTGAGTCAAGAAAGTCAACAAGTATTATAGAATCGAGTTCAAAGACTTGTTCTGATTATATAATTTTTAATATCAATATTGATACAGTTATATAAGTAATTCAAGAATCTAATCTACAATAGTGGGATATGATAAAATGTAGCAAAGTAGGGCTGCAACTCGGGTCACGTTTTGGCCCGACCCGCATGACCCGACCCGAGAAATCATGCGGGTCAAGTCGAGAATTTCAGGTCGGGTCAGGTTGAGAAGATAAAAACCCGTATGAAATTTGGGTCGGGTCAGGTTGATGATTTTATAAGTTAACCTGACCCGACCCGGCTAAAATTAGTCTAAAATGGGTTCAAAATGCGGGTCAAGTCAAAATTCGGCTTGATTCGGATTAGAATTCTGGTCGGGTCAGGTTGTGAGATTCATGTTGAGAATTTGGGTCGGGTCACGTCGAGTTCCATATATATCAACTCAGGCCGGATTGGGTTTTAAGGAACCCGACCCGAGTTGCAGCCCTATAGCAAAGCATCCAACAATACAATCTCAAATCAGCCTATATTAATGTTGAGGTGTGAACGAGTCCAACATCGATTGTCATAGGGGGAAACGAAAAACTTATAAAGGACTAGGTCACTCCACCTATCAGGCTAGTCTTTTAGGCTGGAAGCCCAGTCCTAACAGTGGTATCAGAGCTAGGTCCTCAAGTCATAACATGTGGACTCAGAGATCCCCTACCTGAACGGGATGGTTGGCGACGTTCTATCTACCGGAAAATCTCGTTCGAGGGGGGATTGTTGAGGTGTGAACGACTCCCACATCGATTGTAAGGGAGGAAAACTAAAAACTTATAAAGAACTGGATCACTCCACCTATAAACAATTAATGTGAACGATCTCATTTTATTTTAGTATTCAATAGCAGCTTGATTAAGAGGCTGGGTTATCTACTCGTGTACAGGGGTAAAAAAGTTGGATTTACCAAGATATGGTCGAGATCTCGGTCGATATCCGAGATACCGAGATATCGGCTGATATCTCTCTCTCCTAATTTTAAAAAAAAAATCTTAGTGTGTATCTATCGATATCTACGAGATTTCGATCATATCGGCTGATATTTGCTATGCCAAGATTTATACCTCTGTCTATTATGTAAAAGAGGATGTTTAGCTTTTCCAAGGCCGAAGCCTTGCTAGTAAGACGCCTTGGAAAGAAGACGATGAAAAGGCCAAATTTTAAATCTTTTCTTTTTATCTATGAGAGTTGTTCTACTGTAAGTGAGATAAGGGTCAAAGTTTGTTCTTTCGGTAAATCATTCTCTCTCCATCATCATATTCATCTTCGCCATTTTTTCAATTATATAAAATTAATATTATTTAATTAAATTTTCAATCAAAAAATAATTTTACATATCTCTGAAGTTGGCATGTATCGAATAGAAATTCATCCTGTGTAAGTTCATGCCTGTGAGGGTGACCCTCACTTCTCTCCTAAAACAGCATATAAAGAAAATAGTTGCTTTCCACTCATTGAATAAATGGTATTTATTTATCAAGAAACTTTCCAAGATGACCCTATCACAGTTTCCATTTTTAGTAATAATGATAGTGACAGATCATCTTTTTAATAATCATAGTGATAAATTTAAAAATTGAACTTTTCTTTCAATTTTTCTTTTAATGAAAGGGTAAGAAATTTATTCACTGGAAAAAAAAGAGAACATAAAAGAGGCCCAAATAGAGAGCAAAAAGCAAGCCTGGGCTAGGCAAAAGGAAGAAACAGCTTAGTTAGAGAAGTCAGCAGCAACAGAGAGCTTCAAAAGAAAATAAAAGAAAATCCATATCCCCGGTCAGGAAAGAACCAATATACAAGCATCGCTGATAGAAAACTCTGTCTAAGCAAACACAGTGCATGAAGATAGAGAAAGCAGGCGAGAGGCTGTCTTTGGCAGAAGACGATTGATGAGTACGCTGAGGCACTGCAGCATGAGGGAGATCCCACATGGGAGAGAACTCGCTAGAAACTTTTCTTATCATTTTGGGTGATATAACATGTCATGTCAGCATAACTTATTATATTTTGGAGTACACAAGTGAGACTTTTATTTATTTTATCTATATACGAAGAGATAATAAAGTATGCGCGTCAAATAAATCTTAATAATTTATTTATTAAATGATTGAAATAATTTATTTATTAAGACGTTGAACCTCCAGTTATCTTCAGATAATTTCTATGATGGGTTTCAAATAAGCAGCATAATAAGAATAACATCCATGCTATTGCTTAAATGCATGGTATAATTGCTTAATGGAGGGTCTGTAATGATCCTACAACAGATGCCATTCTTTTTCTTATTTGAATCAACTGAATAATAAATTGGAGGACTTGACTTTATATTTTATCTCCTAAGATCTCCTCTTCCACCATATGATTTATATTCGGAAACTTCCATTATATGATTTTGAGTTTTATGTTGTTGAAAAAATTAGGAAAAACTTATTTACGTGTTTGAATTATATATATAACAAGGATTTACTAAGGATAGTTCTCATGAGACTTTATTAGAATGGGAAATGCATGCCATCTAGACTCACATGGATGGTAGAATTTGAAAGGACTTGCCATGTACATGATTTCTACAAAATTTCATCTTGATTAAATTAGAGAAACTATATTTTTAAAAGAAAGAAAATTCTCGAATTTATCTATGGATAGAAAGTTAATGTCAAATTGGGTATAATTGGAATTCATAGAGATCAGATAGGTATCTGGGGAGAATTCGATACATTAGATCTATCATGAGTCCCACATACCAAAGTTTTTATAAAAGTCTCATGAAAATTGTTTTTAGGAGATCATTATATATACATATATACATATATACATATATGTATATGTATATGTATTAAGTAATCTTCTTATTGTATTATATTTGAGTTGCAGAGTATTTCTCCAAAATTTGAATATCTATTTAAATTTTGTGTGGTTTATTAGAAGCACAAAATTGATGATTTGATGCGATTTATTTCTATGTGAAATGGTTATTTTTTTCTTCAATTTTGATTTTTACAGGTATATTATCAATTCAATTGATTGTATACATATGGATATTAAAAGTTATAACTAATTCTTACATGATTCGATTTTAAAAGATATTTTATCGATACTTTCAGTGTTTTTTTCTCAAAACCACGTGCGAAGCAAAGGCAAAGATTTCCATATATTTGGTGCCGACTTGATGAAATACCACATTTTGGCAATTTTGGCACACGTGAAGGATCTAGCCTACAATTGAGCCCACTTGTTGTTGAGTATGGATCCTTTGAAAGTGAGCTTCCATAGGAGGAGAAGAGCATCCTCTCCCATTAATGGAGACGGACTCAAGCGAGAAGGCGAGATACACAAGTGAGATATGTCAGGTGTTACAATTTAAATGAAAGTAAAAAGACAAGGATAGATGTTACAATCTTGAGAAAAATTGCAATAGACATATGTTTGGTGAAGTCTTCTTTCGGTGGTAGTGGAATACAGGTGTCGCCAATTAGAGAGAGCATCTTTTTTTAAGAGTCAAGATGTTGCCGACAATGTTTAGGGGAGCCTTTCACTGTTTGTGATTGATCATTTTTCAAATGTCTTCTACAGTTGTGGTCGGGTTATCGGGTCTTTTGTTGAAATACAATATAAGTACAAAGTAGAGTACATATATGTATTTACTTCTTTTTCTTTCTTTTAACAGTAACGAAAGGATTTTTCTTCACAGTTGTTTCTTCATCATCTTCTATCTGAACTTGGTCATCTGTTTCGGGCAATTGTTGAAGAGCAGCAAATTGATTCTCAGTCATCAGATTTCTTGCTTTTGTTGTAAAAGATTCTTCAGATTTTTTTTAATCTTCCAAATTGAGCTAAGACTTCTTTCATCCAGTCATCCTTTAATTTGAGCAGATCAGCAGTAGTGACAAGAGATTCTTTTGAAATATGAGGAGAAGGGGTAGAAGAAGAGGGAGATGTTAAAGACTTTTTTGAAAAGGGGAAAACTGACTTAACAGGTGTTGCAGATGTTGGAGAAGCATTAAGTATCTCTAGGAAACTACCGCTAGACCTAATAACAGGATTTTCAGATGTTGCAGGTGTTTCAGATGTTCTACAGATATCTGCTCCATATGAAATAATCTCATCAAAACTAAATTTTTCCCAATTTCAATTTTTCGAGATAAAATAGGAGGAGCAAGATCCATTCTTTTTTCAAAAGTCCATTTGCAAATCCAAGGGACATTAAACAAGGCATAAAACATCATAGTAGTCCAGCCTTCAAAAGCAAGATTGATTTTATCAAAAAGAGTTTTGTTTTCAGATTTTAAAAGGGAGGTATATTTTTGAAATGTTGGATGAACAATTGTTGGAAGGGTATGTTTATGAGCTCCAAAAGGAGTCCAAAACTTGTTGAACCACCAAAGTGGAATTTCTTCAATTTTGTCAATTTTTATTCTAACAAACCAATAATGTAGAAAGGCAGAATTTTGATAAAACAAAATATTTTTCCATGCATTCATATAATCCCAATAATTAAATATTAAATCATGAAAACCAGGTTTCGAAATTGTTTTATATTGAAAAAAGGGAGCATCCCATTATTCTTCAGAAATGATTTTCAAATTTTTTATTTTTGAATAACAAATTTCACAGTTGTTTGGCAAATATCCTTCAAGATGATTTTTTCTTTGATCTTTAGAGAAATGATCAAAAGCACAGCTGTTTGTTTCAATCAAAATTGCAAGATGAAAATGATAAGGATAAGATGTTCGGACATAATTTCCTGGTGCAAAACAAAAATGGATAATATCTTGTACAGTTATTGAGTCAGAATGGCAGGTGTCCGGTAAGGTATAAATAAGTTGATTGTATCTGTTAAAAATGGTTTGAAACTCAGATGTTGGGCCTGGACGGGTAATTGGGGCAAATGTTGGAGAAGAGAATTGGAGAGTAGAAGGAAATCCCCATAATGCATGTCTTTCATAAATGTTAGCACGAATTGATCTGGGTCTCGGAAACAAAGGAGATCCAGCACAGATGTCAAAAGGATTCATTATTTGTCACATTTGTTGAGCTTTTTGGAATGGAGAAGAAGGCCTCATTGGCCTATGAGGAGGTTGCATAATTAAATTCCTAGCAAATGCGAAGGAACCAATGAACAAAAATGGCAATGACAAGAATCAGAAAGATGTTGGTGAAAATATCAAATAACTCTTGTTCTACTTTTAAAGCTTCATTGATGTCGTAATGGATTTCTGCAAATATTCTCTTGACAAAAAGTCAGCAAAAGAATTATTTACTCCATTAACAAATCGATATCAAAATAAAAAACACTACGGATGGCTTGTCACCTGCAAAAATTTGTTTATTTGTTAGATTTGTTGAAGTAACACACTGATTGGCGGCAAAACTTGTTGAAATGACAACGTTGACTGGCCGCAAATATATGTTGAAGATTGGCTGCAAAATGACAGGCGGTGAACACCTGAAAGACAGACGCATAATAAATGCCAAAATAAGGTTGAAGCCATCACATTGATCAATCATATCGAAAAGGTTAGCAAATAATGGTTGTAGCCATAAAGGCCAACAAACAAACCATAGTTGTAGCCATTAAATGTCAGCAAATAAAGTCTGAAGTCATAATGACCAGTAAATAGGGCTATAGCCATAAAAGACAGCAAATAAGGGTGTAGCCATAAAAGACAGCAAATAAGGCTGTTTCCATAAAAGGCCATCAAATGGACTGAAGCCATGAAATGCCAGCAAAAGTGGGGACGAATCAGAGTCCTCCAAATAAAATGAGTGGATGAATTCCACAACAAATGGACATGTGTCCAAAACATGCCGTCTCATTTTCGAGAAAAGACAAAAACAAGGCGTGCTCGAAAGAAGGACAAGTTACGTCCCTTTCTTCGACTAAAAAGGCCATCTCATATTGGAGAAACGACAAAACAAGGCGCAGCTAAGTAAGAGGAGAAGGACAATTTGTGTCCCTTTATTCAACTCTCAACAAAGTAGGAGGAGAAGGACAATTTGTGTCCCTTTATTCAGCTCTCAACAAAGTAGGAGGAGAAGGACAATTTGTGTCCCTTACTTCAACTCTCTCCCTTTCTTCTTGGCACGGATCTCACAGATAGTGGCGAGTAGAAACAACAAAAATAGGAATGATGATGATGTCAGCAATTCGAATTGTTCCAACGACGGAGAAGATGAAGGTGGCAATAGCAGCAACACGCTGTAGTGAGGATGACTGTTCTGGAAATTTTGCAACCCAAGAAGGAGGAAGCACTCCTTTTTGTTTCAAATCGGCAAGAACCAAATGTCTTTCCATAGCTGTGCTGAAAGGGTGCCATAGCTCAAAAAATACATCCCCCAAGATGACTCAAACATGATTTGAGTCATCTTCTCTCTGTTTGCTTTAGGGTTGAGGGGTGCTTCAGTTAGAAGAACTGGATGCTCCTCAGGTGCAACGCGGAGCTCATTGTAAAAGGTGTGATGCCAGATCTTCTCCATATCATCCCAGTTGCTGACAATACCATGCTCAATAGGATACTTTAAGGTGAGGATACTTCTCTTAGACTGGGCTTCATCACCCACATAAGCATTCTTCTGGCCCATTCCAACCATGACACCAGTGTGGTGTGGGCGGCCCACAATGCTAGGAAATACTGTCCTGGGAGCATCATCACCTGCAAATCTAGCCTTAACCATTCTAGTTCCATTGTCACAAACAAGAGGTTGAATATCCTTAGCATCGGCCATCTTAAATAAATCTAGTCGCAGAAGAGATGATGGAGAAGAAGGAGAAGAAAATAGTTGAAATTAGGGCAGGCCTTCTTCCTGCCTTCTCGTCTTGAACAAAGATGTCTTTCCCTCTCTCCCTCTGCCGATGAATCTCCTCAAGCAGAGGGAGAGAAGAAAAAAAATTATTTATTAAAGGTCCAGTAGGATCTAATCATGCATTTATATAGCCTCTAGCCTACCCTATGGCTATCAGAATCAAACTGTAACTCTAATTTATCTTAAATCAAATATATCTCTAAAGTAAAGATAAACTCAAATATAGAGTCCTAATTACATATAACTTCTAATAATATTAAAACTCTAAATACATTCCAATAATATACACTTTGAGACTCTTCCAATTGATGAAACAAATCATCAATATGAATTTGGGACACTTGAAACAACCACCCAAATTGATCTACAAATTTTCTCTCTCCTCTTTTTAAACCTTATGCTTGAATGTGATGAAACTACATGACTTCTGTTGTGAGTGGAGAGAGGAACCCGCTGTCTTTATTTATAATGTTACCGTTTATCTAAAAATAACTCATAGCCCAAGGACTCAACAAAATCGGCAGATACGTATTAGTTTTTTATATGGCCAAACGTATAAGTCAAAATGTAGCATACCGTACGTACGTACTATGATTGTAGGAACCAATGCGGCCAATAATCTCACCATATCGTCATGGACAATATCAACAATATTCAATTCTTTAAAAAAAAATTAAAAAAAATTGTTTCGATAAATTTTCGAATTGAATCTTCCATTGAGTATAATTTTAAGAATCTTTAGAAACAAGTTTTTCAAGTGTTCAAGATATTTGCCAGTTCTAAACTTTTTCCCTTGAAATTTGACTATCTTTAGTTATTTTCTATCATTTTTTTTAATTTTTGCTCTAAGATAATCCTAATTTTTTATTTTTTTGAAATAATTTAATCAACTAATATTAAGTGCTTATAGAATTGGATGGAGATGTCTTAATATGATTGATATAGTTTGTAGGGTGTTTGTGTGATTTTCTTTTTCTTTTTTGTAAATTAATGAAAGTTGGGTTTTCTAAGATAATTCCCATTTTGGAGTTTTTTGTCGAAAAAATTAATGAAATGGTATACAAAATGTTTCTGAAATTATGAAGAGCCTTAATGTGATTGATATAGATTTTAGAGTGTTACTTTTATTTTTCTAATATCTAACATTTTTATGAAGTTTAGGGTTTTTTTAAAATAAATTATGAATTATAATAGAAGATACATCTCACAATAAGATACTATGGAACATGAATTTTATATTAGGTGTTTATTTATATAGTTTTTCTATTTACTAAATTTTTAAACATTTTTTTCTATTTACTCCATTTTGACTTGTAATTATGGATTTTTAATATTAATTTTATCTTAGATGAGACTTATTAACTTGGATTTGTTTATAAACTTATTATATTATTTATTTTACATCACCTATGAACAAACTATAATTTTTATGAAAAGATGTATTAGCATTTTTTATTCATTTAATAGAATTTTAAAATAATTGTATATGTAGAATTTTTTCGTCTCACTTCTTACAATTGGGTGCAAGTGCGATAAATTTATTATAAATTATAATTATGGGAAAGAATCTATAAAACAATGTATAATATTATTACAAAATATATTGTTAGTTTTTATTTGATGGATATTATTTAATAATTATATCTTATAAAATTTTAATTTTATTATTATTATATAGAATCACTAATAGTCATTGATTCTCGTAAAATTAATAATATATCATGTTTCTCTTGCTTACATTTACTAAACAACATTTTTTTCTCTTAAGAATTTTTTTTTCTCTTAATAAAATTCTCTTAAGATTTTTTTTTTTCCTCTTATAACTTTTCCACTATAATTATTAAACAAGATAATGAAAATGTCTCTCAGGAGAAACCTCTCTTCAACGGAAATCCCTACATAATGGAAACTCTTGCAAAATCTGCTCCTCATCCAAACATAGTGTAAGTGCTACACCATACGATTGAACTTTTAAAAACTTACAAAAATATGAAACTAAAAGAATTGCAATATTGGTTAGTACTAATAATTTAATAAATTACAATAAAGAAATATTAATATTTTTAGTATAAAAGAATGGTAGTTGAGATACTTTCCATTTTAATAAAGGCTGCCCATACAGACACCCCCATTTCCTGCTAGCAGACACCGCATTTCAAATTCTTAGTAGAAATTACTTTTCTACCCTTCCGCGTGGAATCGTGCGATTGAACAAATAGTTCATTTTCGTTTCGATAGATTGATCTTAGGCGTATATAATCGTGCAATTGATTCCAGGGATCGTGCGATCGATTTCAGGGATCGTGCGATCGTTCAATCGAACCTCCAAATGGAATGGAGAGAGATTTTCAAAATAAGTCATTTTTCGATCGATTTTTACAAAAAAAGTATCAAAATTCAACTACTCTGAATTTTATGAACTCGGGGTTTAATTTTAATTGAAAATGGTATACTTTTGGGCTTAAAAAATTATATCCAAAGAATTAAGAGGGAAGATCATTTTTTCTTAATTATTTGGGTACGATTTTTTAAGTCCAAAACTATACCCTTTTCACTTAAAATCAGTTCCGGAGTTCATAAAATTTAGAGTAGATGTATTTTGATACATTGTTTGTAAAAATCGGTCGAGAAATGACCTCTTTTTAAAATTCCTCTCCACTCCATTTGGAGGTTCGATTGGACGATTCCTGAAATCAATCGCACGATTCCTGGAATCAATCGCACGATTGTATACGCCTAAGATTGATCAATCGAAGCGAAAATGAACTGTCTGTTCAATCGCACGATTCCACGCGGAAGGACAGAAACGTAATTTTCACTAAAAATTCGAAATGCGGTGTCTACTGGCAGATTTTGGGGGTGTCTGTATGCCGAGCCTTAATAAAACGAGACATATTTATATTTTGAAATTTTTTTGAGTAGCCTTTTAAATACCCTACTTTTCTTTTAAGAGACACACTAATTCAAAATTTTGTATGAAAATTACCATTTTGCTCCTCAATTTTTAAAAAAGACAATTCCTTTACACAAAACTGAAGGGCAAAATGGTAATTTTGCATAAAATTTTGAAATGGAGTGTTTGTTAAATGAAAAGTGAGATGCCTAAATAGCTACTAATTTTTAAATGATATTATTAGCATAAAAAATACGAAAATAATACCAATGAAAGATCCTTATTAAACTGTCCAACGTTTTCAAGGCTGCGTTTGGATGGGGGGTAAGGGGGGGGTAACCCCCCGTTACCCCTACTTACCCCCGTTTGGTAACAAGGGGGGATGGGTAAAAATTCAAAATTTTACCCCTCTTTTCTCCCTTTTCAATACCCCCATGGGGCAAGGGGTATTCAAGAATGAATACCCCTCCTTACCCCCCATTTTGCTTATGATTTTTTTTTTTTTTACATTTTATTTATTTATTTATTTTGGTGAGTACTTGGCTTTTTATTTTTTTTTAAAGCACTCAATTATTTCCATTTGATAAATTTCATATCACTAAAAAACAAATTATATTTTTTTATGAAGAGATATGAAGAATTTTTTTATTCATTTATTGAAATTTAAAAAAATAATAGTGGTTTTTTATTTATTTTTTATTTTTTAAGAAACCTTTCCCCTATTTATCCCGTGCCTTCATCTATTTTTCAATTATATATTATATAATTTTCTGAAACGTATTTGTCAAAATATTCTATTTTTAAGGGGTGATTCTGTTGAAATTTCGATAAGGTCTAAAAACTCTAAAAATTTTGAGATTTATGATAATATCTTTCAGGGTAATTAACAATTTATTCTATTAGAAGATTATTTTAAAAATGTGTCAACATTTTCAACGTGATGCATTTGGGTGAGGGGTAAATTTTTATAGGGGTTATCCTTGAGTAGGGGTAAACTGACATATTAACAATTTTATGAGAATTAATAATTTTATTAAATCTATATAATATAAAAATAAAATTTCTGCAACATTTTCAACGTGATGCATTTGGGTGAGGGGTAAATTTTTACAGGGGTTACCCTTGAGTAGGGGTAATTGTACGTAAGGGTAAACTGACATATTAACAATTTTATGAGAATTAATAATTTTATTAAATCTATATAATATAAAAATAAAATTTCTATAACATTTTCAATGTGATGCATTTGGGTGAGGGGTAAATTTTTACAGGGGTTACCCTTGAGCAGGGGTAATTGTACGTAGGGATAAACTTACATATTAATAATTTTATTAAATCTATATAATATAAAAATAAAATTTCTGCAACATTTTCAAAGTGATGCATTTTGGTGAGGGGTAAATTTTTACAAGGGTTACCATTGAGCAGGGTAATTGTACGTAGGGGTAAACTGACATATTAACAATTTTATGAGAATTAATAATTTTATTAAGTCTATATAATATAAAAATAAAATTTCTATAACATTTTCAATGTGATGCATTTGGGTGAGGGGTAAATTTTTACAGGGGTTACCCTTGAGCAGGGGTAATTGTACGTAGGAGTAAACTGACATATTAATAATTTTTATGAGAATTAATAATTTTATTAAATTTATATAATATAAAAATAAAATTTCTGTAACATTTTCAACGTGATGTATTTGAGTGAGGGGTAAATTTTTACAGGGGTGACTCTTAAGCAGGGGTCATTGTACGTAGGGGTAAACTGACATATTAATAATTTTATGAGAATTAATAATTTTATTAAATCTATATAATATAAAAATAAAATTTCTACAACATTTTCAATGTGATGTATTTGGGTGAGGGGTAAATTTTTATAGGGGTTATCCTTGAGCAGGGGTAATTGTACGTAGGGGTAAACTGACATATTAACAATTTTATGAGAATTAATAATTTTATTAAATCTATATAATATAAAAATAAAATTTCTGTGACATTTTCAAAGTGATGCATTTGGGTGAGGGATAAATTTTTATAGGGGTTACCCTTGAATAGGGGTAAGCTGACATATTAACAATTTTATGAGAATTAATATTTTTATTAAATTTATATAATATAAAAAATAATTTTTATAATTTTTATGAAGAGATATGTTGATCTTTTTTTAATATTACTAATATTAGAATGCAAGTGTTCATTTTAAATTATAATTATGAAAAATAATTTATAAAAATTAGATAATATTATTATAAGTTATATTATTAGAATTTACTTCATAAATATTATTTAATAATTATGTTTTATAAAAAAAATAAAAAATATTAATATATTATGTTACCTTTACTTGTAGTTACCAAATAAGATTTTTTACCCTTAGAGTAAGGTTTTACTTTACCACTGTAATTACCAAACAAAATAAGGGTAATCCCACTTCAAAAGTCACCCCTACTCAAGGGTCACCCCTACTTAGGGGTAACCCCTATAAAAATTACCCCCCATCCAAACGCAGCCCAACAGTAAGTAGTAACACATCTAAACAGAAATTTTAAAATATCCTAACACAATATAAAATAATAAATTTTAAAAAATACGGAACAAGTATAGAAGACACTATTCCTGCGGGAAAAAAAAGGGTGTCCAAGAATTTTAAAAAGACAGGCGTATTTTATTTATATTTAAAGCGGGAAAAAAGGGTAGAGGCGATTGCGCTGATTCCTGGTAATCATCTGTCTATAAATACCACGACCGTTTCTAATTCTGTCCCATTCCAAATTTCCATTCCAACAGACGATTTCCGTGGCAGGGAATCCAAGAAAAAACTTGGATTTTTCTTTCTTGAATCTCTCTCCAGTCGAAGATCAAAATGCCTCAAGGAACGATTGAAGTTCTCCTCGTCAACGCCAAAGGCCTCGAAAACACCGATTTTCTCAGTAATTTTCTCTCTCTCTCTCTCTCTCTCTCTCTTTCGATCTCTTCCTGATCTAATATTTTCTGCAGAGATTTGGATTTTGTGTGAATTACTGTTGAATTTTAAATGTTTCCAGATTATATTTGCCTTTGAAAGCTCTCTGCTTTGGATGCGTACGATTTGAGATTCTCTGTTCAGTTTATCATTGTAAATAGATCTGTTGTAATTCTTTGGATCCGAGATATAATGTTATGAAGACTCTAGATCTTATTACTCTTAATGAGATCTATATGTCCTCTTGTGATCCATTGCAACAACCAGTTTTCTCTGTGAGATCTTAGCCATTTGAGTTGTTTATATTTTAAGTTGTCTATAAGATCTCAAACTTCAGATTTTGATTTTAGATATCTTTGTGTTCAATCTTGATTTTTTTGTTATACATACAAACGATTGTTTAATCTGAAAGATTTGAAGCGTCTGAGCACTTTGGTTCCCTATAGTATATTAAGAGTCAGATCCTCTGGTATATCTCAACATCCAAAATGTTTGATCTCTCCCTTGAGTTTTATTTAGGTCAGATACTGAAATCTAACATAAGGATGGAATATTAAAAAGTTGCAGCTTGATCTCGCTTGAGTTTTGTTCAAATTTCCCTCTTCTCGTTCAACTTAAATAGAAAGTAATGCTAGTCTTGTTATCAGAAATGCTTTGTTCTCACTCTCTGTTAATTGCTTTCTTTACCCGTTTCATGTTTGATAAATTTCAATTCTTTGACTTGGCAGATAATATGGATCCTTATGTCATCGTCACTTGCCGCACACAGGAGCAGAAAAGTAGTGTTGCATCAGGTTTATTGTCTAATATTTTTTGGGGATTCCTCTTGTTTGTGTTATATATAGAAAGTCCCCTGTAACTACTCACATTATTATTGCATTGAAGATATTCTTAAGCTCCCAATATTCCTTAAGGTTTCAAACTCTCAGAGATCTAGTTCTGGCTTCTAGCCTTTATCAGCATTTGAGCAAGGTAACATGAAAGATGGGGAAAGATAAAGTGCATTATAAAAGTAAAAAGATGCAATACTGATATGCTAAATTCCTTGCACAACAGGCTGATTGGATTATCTGTTTTCATTTCGAGATCCTCTTTCCCATACCTTGTAAGGTAATGGCACCTTCCCATAGATTGGCAGCCATAGCAAACAACAATAAGGAACATGCACATACACAGTTCTTCAATACTTGGAAAATGTCCTTAAGCTTATATCAAGTAAAGATGAGTTCTTAAAAATGAATAGCTTAGCAATGGTAGGAATTGCAAATGCTCCTATGCATGGATTTACAGAAGGAAATTCTTCTAGTTGAGATTTATTATGTAGTTTTCTATTCAAACTTGAGGTATAAAATGTTCTATAGTCTATGTATTTATGCAAATTAAATACAATAATTTCATTAGTTGGCATGTGCTAGAAAGATTTTTTTCTGTGGTAGAATCATTGCATTTGAAGTTTTAACCCAGTTACATCGCATCTTGCCGTAGAACATACCTCTCCTTTTGTACACTTGTACCTGTTGAAACTTCACGGTTTGCTAGAAGTGATGAAAGGCTAGGTGTGGTGAATTGGATCATGTGGCTCTCCCAAATTGGGTTAACTTAGGGTTGGATGATGCTGTCTAGGTCTACATGATGTCGCTCATCTTCCATCTCCATCATACGAACCGGTATAGACCAATCCTTCTCAGGTTCATCAAGTGTATCCCTCGTTTGCTGCTGCTCCTCTGCAGGCTCAGAGTCTTGCTTAGGTTGTTTCTGTACTGATTCCAAGATTCCAACCTCATGGAGGCTGCCCCAATCAACTCTTTGACCTCTTCCTTCGGTGCAATAAGAGAATGTTGGATCATCAAGTCATCACTAGAATCCCTGTACAAGATCTCACCCTCACCAAAGGAATCTTCTTTGCTCGGTTGATTGTCTGGCTCATTTTTTTGTGTATATTGTCAAATTGATGCTTCCATTAAGGCAGTCGAGAGACAAATGCCCCAACACATTACAGTTGAGGTATTCCAACTTTTTGCTCTATCTTACTGGTATACTAGAAGATGTATTCCAGATTGTGGTGAATCTGTTGGACAAGTAGTATTGCTACTAGTTGGTAGATTGGTTCTACCTTTCCTATTCTCGATCCTGTCAACCTGAAATGCCTTCTTGTATGCTTCTTTGGAGTATTCGTGGATGTCGAGCTTGATATTGAAGGTCTTTTGTCTGGCCTCTTTTCAGCATGTCTAGACCTCTTGTTTGTTGTGATAGAATATTATGTCAGCATCTTACTCCTCTGATGACTCATGAAATGTAGCTCACGAGGTCTGACTGAAGGCGAACTGGATCATTCAGGAGCTCTCCGTTGCATGTCTATTCGCATCAAGGCCAACTCTCTTGTGACATTGGCAAGCATTTCAGCAACATGGTCGACTCTCCAATGAAACCCCAGGAGTCTGTCCCTTAAGGACTCTACCCAACCATCTTCGGGTGTACTATGGGCATGATGAACTGGGTCTGACTGAAAGTCGTCATCTTCTCTACCAAGTTGGTTGTGTCGGGTGTAACCTCCTACCATTAATGCTCGAGGTACAAGCGTCCTTCCAAATAGGGTGAGGTGCCTTGCAACAAAAACACTGTCTCCAAATCACAAAAGTAGAGTGCAAATGAAAGGAAAGTGTGCTGAACACAGGTGCATTCAGGAATAAAGCTCTGATGACCAACTGATGAAAGCTAAGATCGGTACTCTGGATCTTTCTAAGTCTTCAATTAAGCAGACCAAATTGAAAACTCACTCTAGGAGAAATCAAAGTATTTTCTTTCCGGAGGACGAGCAGTTCCAAGTTTAAGGAAGTTGGCTAGTTTCTATGAAACTAGTTCTTGATTTAAATGAAATAAATTGAAAGAAAAAAAATGCAAATCCAATTGTATATCCAAACCTTAATCAATTAAATGCTAAGAATTTAAAAACGGAACACAAGAATTCAATTCATTCAATTAACTTAAAGAAACTAGAAACAAAGGAAACTTATTTGGGATAACTTCCAACATTTTGAAATTCTTTAACTTCAAAAAACACAAGCCAAACACGATGCCCTAAGTGGCCACTCACGGCCTCCTTTTATAGAATTGTGAGTGGTGACTTAACCCTAGATAAACCAAACATAAACTAACCCTAACCCAGCCATAATTGGTGTGACCAAGGATAGCATTTTGGAATTGGGCATGCAAGTACTAGCTAGACACAACTTACAGTTACATCATCTTGACCAATGGGAAAAATAGATAAATAAAATACAACCAATCAAAATTAAACACCCAAGCCCTAATGACGTGTTCAATCCAAATATCCATACTCCATGCACCAAAGGAAGTGTAGGTTAAGTTGGAGAATCCTTCATGCGTCCATGGGAGAGGAAAGCTAGCCAACGAGAGCATGACAAATTTGACAGTGAGGTGTTTCATCCAACAAGATGCCTTTGCTTGTTCATACGCATGTGAGAGTTTCGTGGAGCATCCAAAGTCCAAAATCCAATTGGAGAAGTAAAGAACACATCCAAGGAGAGAGGTTTTGTAGTCGGCCATGAGGAGTTGTACACGTTTAGAGAGAATAAAACTAGGATAGAAGTTAGCCACGGCTAGGATTTGACACCTGCTCACAAAAAGAGTCATAACTTAGGCTACGTAAATCGGAATTGTGCAAACTTGGACTTGTTGGAATAAGATTTCCAGCAAAGCTAATTTCATCAAAATCCGATATCGTTTGGTGCTCAATTATGCCTGCATAGTTGCTGTTTATTTTATGCCAATGAGAGAATTTAGCTAAATTGGCTAAATTTTACTTAACTTGCACCTCCTCCCTTATTTCGTTTGACTTCCACTTCTATGTTAGAGTTTTGGCCGTGCATCCCTCCTCCAAGTGGGAGTCCATTAAGCACTGAGTGGGCTGTGAGCCCATGTGTTGGGTCCACATGCACCAAACCCACCGTTGGAAAGCTCAAATTGGCCACCTTACACTTGCCACAAAAAAAATGAAGCACTTGCCACAAAAAAAATGAAGCTATCTTCTCTCTCATTTCCTTCGGATGTGATGGCCTCATCACAAACACATACACAATCTTGCACATGGATACATTCCTTCTCACTGACAACCATGCACTCATGCTAGCATGTGCAAACACACTTTCCTTTAAATTGGTTTTCTGTTCACGAATATTCTTCTAAACTTGCATATTTCACAACTATCTTTCCTTACATGCACAACTTTGCAAGTGGTTTGTGCATATATCTGTTGAAATTTCCATAGATCCATGATATCCTTGTTTTTTATTATATGAGAATGGAAGTTAGAAAACATTTGACATTTACTGATACCATCTCGACGTCCTTTCCCACTCACCACCCTTCATATTGAGTTTAGACTCCGCTGGAAATAGTTAAATCTTATTTCCAGAACTCTAGTGTTTGAGACATGCTCATGGATGTGAAGAGTGGCGTATTTCAATATATTTGCCAAAATATTGAAGTTGTCTTTAAGTTGTATATCCAAATCATTGAAGTCTTGATGCTTATGTTGAAGTATGGTTTATGCAGGTAAAGGATCTAATCCGGAATGGAACGAGAATTTTGTATTCAGTGTTTCTGAAGGTGTTTCAGAACTTACTCTCAAGATAATGGATAGTGACACTGGTACTGCAGATGATTTTGTGGGAGAGGCAACGTGAGTTTCCAGTCACATGCATCATTAGCTGCATACTTGTGAACATTGTGCTTAATTACTTCTGAGAGAGCCTACGATATAAGAATCTTCCTTCTTTAGCAGAAGAATTAAAACTAGTTGGAATTTTTATTTGATTGACCATAAGCAGGATGTGCTTATGGCACTTGTAGGGTGTAGAAGTGGTGAACAAGAACATGAAAAGTGGAAAATTGGTAGTGGATTTGGGAACAAAAAATGTTTGAGATGGAGGCCAATTCAGCCCAAGGATTTCATGCATATGTTGATAGTCATGTAAACCCCATGATGAATGGAGGAGTCACACCTTTCCGAGCTTGTGCCTTGCTTGTTTGTCGCCCTCACAAGTGGGGCCATGAAAAAAATGTTTTAGACGAATACCGAATCCTAATCAGACCCAAAGGTTTGATACGGATTTTCTTAGTCATGTCAACCATATGATAAATGAGGAGTCACACCTTTCCATGTCCATGTGTTTGCCTCTTGTTGCCATCTATGTGAATTGTGATCCATGGAGGAGAGCTTCTTACATGGATATGAAAGAAAAAATATCATTGTTATTTATTTTCTGAGGGCTTCATATCAGGAATATGTTGACATTTTACATTGATGGTTTGGGAGGAGAAAATCTCCTCTCTCTCTCTCCTCTCTCATCTTCCTTTTCGAAGGTGAACCAACTGGATGAGTGTCCTGTTCTCCACATTTGGAGGAGCAATGATTATAAGGCTGGCAATCCTCCTTATAAAATATCTATGCTCCAGTAAAAAAGTAGAAGGGCTTCCATCATGGTTTGGTACCCACCAATGCTTGGACAATTTTTCTTAAATAAAAACCCCATGCCTGGGTATCTTTGTTCTCCATTTTTTTAGTTTGCTTTTCTACAGCCAATCTTATAATTTGCATTTATGACACTGATGATTGATAGGTTGATATTGAAATTTAACTAACTTTCTTCTCTGGTTGGTTCATATGATTGCTGCAGAATACCATTAGAACCGTTGTTTATTGAAGGAAACATCCCTCCAACTACTTATAATGTGGTGAAAGGCCAGGAATATAAAGGAGAAATCAGACTTGGCCTCACTTTTACTCCCGAGGTATATTTCTTCTGGATTTTTTTACACGAATACATTTAGTGAAACCTTTTACCCAACGTACACTATATTAGGTTTTGGTGGTGTTTTTGGCACTTTGGTGGTTGTGAGAGAGAGAGAGAGAGAGAGAGAGAGAGAGAGAGAGAGAATTAGCAGGCTTCATCAGGGACGACCCGACTTGCAATGTTTGAAATGAGGCCCAGTCCCAGCCCTTGATACGGGTGGCAATTTCTGACTTGAGAGAGAGAATTAGCAGGCTTCATCAGGGACGACCCGACTTGCAATGTTTGAAACGAAGCCCAGTCCCAGTCCTTCATATGGGTGGCAATTTCTGACTTGACTTGATATGGCTTAATTCAAAGTGACCCAATCTGATCTGACAAAAAAACAAAAATGGGTTGGGTTGGGAACAGGAGTTCCAAACCAGACTTGAAATACCTATGTAAATCCATTCTTTTCTTAGCCCAATGTTTTTGGCCGTACGATGCAACATAGCTTGAGATAAGTGATCATCTTCTTATTCATGTCCTGTCTTTGTTTTGGTGGTTGTAGCAAAACCGTGGATACAGAGCTCCTGAGTACGGAGAAGAAGAGACTTATGGCGGATGGAAGTTATCATCATGAAGCAGTAAAACATCAACAGCACACCCAGTCTACTGTAGTAATGCCCAAACACTTCCTGCTTGCTTAAGTGTCTTGGACATGATTTCTGCAATCTTTAAATAAATAACAATAATTTGCTTCAAGTGTTTGCACAAATTGAAAAAAGAAATATATTTTAGATTCGATTTCAAAATAAGTCATTTCCTTAAAGGTTGTCTGTCATTTTTCAGCTTAAAGAAAATGAGATCCCTCTTCCTCCATGCTGGATCTCTATGACCCAAAACAACACTGAATTCCACAACATAGGTTAGTTATACTTAAAAACATAAATTTTCTATGAAGATTTTCTTGAGAAAATTGCCAAAACGCCCTGTAGAGATGGAGTTGGGAATCACAGTTTTTGGGGCCCAAGTTCCGCTTATTTGTTGATTGGTTCTTTTAATTATTCATTTTTCATGAATTTTCAAAAAACAAAAAAATTAATCCATTTTTCATGGTGATGGAGTAGATAGCTAATGATCATCAACCAATTGGATGTTTGGGCCGTTATTAATCTAAAGAGCTCTCTTTATAACATGGGAGGTTACATATCTGCCAATTGAAAATGTGTGCAAGCCGGTCGCAGTTGAACCGATGAGGTCTGGGCCGGTTTTAAAAACATTGATTTGATGTCTTTTAGATGCAAAGAGTTAAGGGATATGAATTCACCGATGAGACAGTTTTTATGGGGCAACTTTCTTAATAGTTTTGTTGAACTGCTTCTCAATCGCAAGGCTTTGCATTGTTTTCTTGGTATGTTCTCAAACAATAATAATAATTATCTCTTGCTGGATTTTGATTGTTGGCCATTTGATGAAAGTGGCTGGTTACGATCATTTTGAAAAGCAAAAAATGGAACTGAAAAGACGATCATTTTGAAAAGCAAAAAATGGAACTGAAAAGACGTTCATTTTGAAAAGCTCTCTTTTCATTTTTGTTAGTTATTTATCCTTCGTTCTTCTCACATTTTCTTGATTTCCATTAATTCTATTAGTTATTATTATAAATATTATTCTCAAAAAAAGAGAGCGAGAAGAACGAAGGATAAGCGACCTGTTCTACAATCGTGGCCATCGCCTGTCATCCTCGCCACCGCCACCTTCGTCTGTCACACGAGTCATCATTTGCCACCGCCACCTTCGTCTGTCACACCAGTCATCATTTGCCACCGCCCCGTCCTCTGCCCACTCCTCAGTGACCCTCCACCATCTGTGATGCAAGTATGCAACCCGCGAGCCCAACGATCTTATGGCCCAACCCAAATACATTGCCACTCCACGACTAACTCGTAGTCTTAGAGCAATGTTATCGGAATCAGACCTTAAGAAGTGTTGTTCAACCCGGCCCGGCCCACAGTCGAACTGGCGGTTGGCCCGTGATAATATTTAATTAAAATTTAACATATTATTATAAATAATATTTAATTAAAATTTAACATATTATTATAAATAATATTTAATTATACATGATAAAAAGAATTTATCTAAAATCTATTTTTTTTATTTTGTAAGGTGCAAACTTACTAATTAAATTTTTGTATTTAAATTTTGTTAAATTATCATTTTCAATTGATAATATGGTTAATTCACTTTTTCTTTCTTATAATATAGTTGATCGTATTTAAGATTTTATCAATTTTAGTTTTGAAAAATTTCTTTCTGTAGAAACAACTATTACATGTATTTTCAATAATATTCGCTATGCAATATAAACATTTGGAAAAGAATTTAGTCTTTTTATATAATTAAAATTTTCAATTGGAGTTATTATTTGTGTTTATGAAATTTCTCTTAAAACTTTTAACTCTAAAAACAAATTTAAACCATTTATATTAGAAAACTTGTTATGTTTTAAAAGACATTCAAGAATAAAACAATTTTTTTTTTCTAACTATCATCATTTAATGATTTTAATTTTTAAAAATTAAATAAAAAACCAAAAATATCTTCATATTCTTGAAATTGTTCAAACCTACTTTGAATTGAAGAAATCACTTGATCTACTATAATAATACTTATATGATTGTCTTTAAAAAATAGTGTTAGTATTAAATCTTAATATAAAAAGTGTCAATAGAGGTTTTTTCCTAAATAATAAAACTAAAACTATATTTACTATTTATTTATATCATTTTCATTTGTTAAGACATCATATTCAACTGATAATAATATTAAGTATATTTATAATTTGAAAATTCTATTAGGCATCTTATAAATATCATACTAAATATAAATAATAGATTATATTATTAATACTTTGCTAACCTCTTTTAAAAGCATTGTATTTAATACCTAATATTATTTATACTAAGGTATAGTATTCACATGATTTGTATTCTATCGTTTATAGTCGATGCTTTTAAAGGAAAAAAATTAACTATCGTAAAAGTTTTGCTCCATGAAACCACCAACTTCAATTGAAGAGAGGAAAATTAATTGCTGCAGCAACAAGCACCTCGGGGTTTGGACCCTCTCTTCCCCTGCATTCTCTCAAGTCTCAACTCTCCCTCCCAGATAAAATCTTTGGGAAAAAAAAAATAGAAGAAGGGCGAACTGAATCACTTCGAATGGCTGAATAATTTTTTTTAAGAAGAAATCGAGAGAGAAGGGAAGACTGGGCCTTCCTAAATGGACGCCTAAGGCAACGCCTTACTTGTCTTGTGGTAGAGACGGCCCTTTACTAAGCGACCATGCTAAATTTTAGAGCATGAAATTTTTACAAAAAGCCACAAATGTCAATTGACTTTCAGTCTATTTAGCCATTATATATATAATATATTTTTTTTCTTTTTTTAATTTATTTTAAGAGGATTCATTAAAAAATAATGTTGGATTAAAATTATTTAGTCATTTACAATTTTTCAAAAAAGATTGAATTTAAATAAAAAATAAATTTGATTTAAATATTCGATGTATGAGATCATAGATTATGAAATATTTTTGTTTAAGATGATATTTGAACAAAGCCATTGGATTATTAATTTTTGGTATTTATAATTGTTTATGTCGGAACAAGAATATTTTTTATGAAAATATAATCTTGTCTTTTATTATGTGTATTGTATTTTATATTTTATAGTTATTTATATTTTATTATCTTATTTAATAGTTAATAGTTTAATATTATTTATCATATTACATTGACTAGTACAGGTTTGAGTGAGTTTATTTAACTCTACTTTCTCATTAAATGGTTCGGTAGACGGGTTGATTTTTAATATATATTGAAAAAATAATTTTTTGCATAAAATTTTATTTCAACTCATTAATTAAACTTTAATTAATAATTTAATATTTATAGTATTATATTATTGCTACGGATCAATCCAGTTGAACATTATTTAACCTTATTTTCTGCAAAATTGTTTTCCATTAAAAATAGACAATAAACTTTTTAGAAAATGTCAACTTACATTATTTGGATGAGGTTGAGGGGAAAAAAAAAGAACATTTCTTAATGCACCTTCTTTTCCTAGAAATTAGAAAGACAACTTATCCTCACAAAGGTAAAGATTGCTTGGGAAACACCCCATCTACTCTCTATTCCACTCTAATTTGAATTCCCCATCATTGTTTCAGCCAAATAAGATTAGTTAGAAATAGGGGTCCAAAAGACGTTGCTGCCGATATTTCAGTCGATATGCATATCTCTCATCTGATTTTTCCATTTTATTGCATTTTTGTCCCAAATTTTTTTGGTAATTTCAGAAAATTTGAGGCTTCTTGAAAATGTAAATTTTTCATTAAATATCGGTCGTATACATATTCAAATTATTTATTTAAGTTTCGAATACGATTAATATTAAAATTAACAATAGATGATGTTAACTTATAAAAACTGAAAACGTCCCATCAATCCTCTCAACAGGAAGTAGATCTTATTATATAATTAATCAATCTTAGCATAATTTTTAATGAGATTAGCGTCACTTATTATAAAACAATTATCACATTTACAAATAGGATTGCCTTTCTTGATTTTTTTTTATATGATTAATATGGGCCTAAATGTTTTGAGTTTGAATAAAATCGATATTGTTTTATAAATATGACTTTGTAAATATATGATTATGTTCCACTTGGTTGTCGTCGTAATTGAGTGCAAAACTTTCAAGCTCAATTGGGTCTCTCTTTTTGTACGGATTAACTCTGATGTATTGGATCTCTATTCAATTTGAATTCATTTTAAGTAGATCAAAATGAAATTGAATTTCATCTAAAGAGTTCGCTCTATTTTAGAGGCAAAAATTTTGATGGATTTAAAGATAATATATTAAATCTAATAATAATGATCGGTGCTAATACTTCAAAGTTGAAAACTTAAAATCACTTGAGTTTCACCAAATATATCAAAGCTTGACCAAATTTTCTAAAAACAAATGTAATATTACTATGGATCAAGCTCTTCATATGGATAATTGGGCACGTGAAAATAAAATCTAGCATAAGTCTCTTCCGGAAGCCGCTCATCATTATATGTGTAGTCGGATGTTGACAATAGATTGTGATACTGCCAACTATCAGAGGAGGGTTGTGACTGACGATCTGAAATCGACATGGACTGCATATTACTGGATAATGAGTCCGTGTCCAAGTGCCTATAGCTCGATTGACCAAAATATCATGTGGGCGTATATCCGAACGATACATATCCTTGACTTTGACCAGGTATGTTTGTTCCGCCATGAGGAGGTGTATGTTGCCTATCATCCTATGGGTAATGGACTTCACTCATGTTGGGATAATACCCCTGTGGATTTGCAGGCTGAACATCTACAACAATATTTGGATGAGTAAAATCCAACCCATCATCTGACCCATTATCGTCATCTGTAGATGAATTAGAATCAGATCTAACCGACCCATAATCATGCCTGCTAGGTTGGCTGCTTGGAACAACAAGTTCTTTTCCTCTTATTGATCTCCTCCTCTGTGAAGAGCTAGATACCCCAGCTGTCCCAGTGGGCCGCTCACTAACAGAATGACGACATGGTGCCATCCTTGTACATGTTTGACGTTCCAGACCCGTATTTGGAGGGCGGGACACACTGATTGAATGGCGGCGACCATCATTTTCCGCCTCTTCCTCAGAATCCTGCAATTCTCCCAACTCTACACTTTGATCTAAAAATGATATATCTAGATCATGAAGTACATGTTGTTCTTCCTCTTCGATCCATTCACTTAATGGATCATTATAGGTGAATAAAGACTCGAGGTCGATAGGGACGAAAAAATCTTTGGCATCGGCCCGTGTCAGCTTGGGGTACCTCCTCAAATTCCTTGCCCTCAGCCGCTGATTGTAGTGTAGGTATACTAAATCATTCAGTCTTTGAGACGATAGCTTGTTTCGAGGCTTGCTGTGGACATATTTAAATGTCGACCAGTTACGCTCGCAGTTGGTTGCACTGCACGTCTGGCTCGTCAGCTTGATGGCGTACTTCTTCAATACACGTGAGTTGTTGCCAAAATACATCTACCACTGTGTAACACTCATCGTCGACGTCACTCTCAACCTAACGTCGGCAGCTTCATCCGCAAATGACTGCAAGCGGTTCTCATAATTGTGTAACTTCAAAACAAAAAGAAACACAACTAGTATTATCGGATAATGAATAACTTTCAAATCATTGAAAATATTTTGGTCATAATGAACAAAAGTAATACATCTTTAAAACATGTTGCCCGTTCACCAGGATGCATGACACCCATAATCTTTAACGTCCGTCTTACGCAGTTACGAATTGAGTCGGTCGACAGTTCTAAACCCAAATCATTAACTTTCTTTGAAAAGGGATTCAAATAATATGTTTCCAAGTGAAATACAAAGCCTAAATATAAGATATGAACAATAATAAGATATAAACACACTAGCGAATGAAAAACTAACCTACAACGAACTGTGGGTTCGAGATGAAAAATTTATTAATCCTCTCGTTGATGATTTTCATGAATTGAACCGGAGGATTAACTTTCACAACTTCAGTTTTAGCCTTTATGATGCATTCAAATACATAGGGGAACGTCGGGTTCTTATCTCCGTCTACAAATCAGAGTGTTGTGACTATGGGAGCAGAGATGTTGATGGCCGATACGATACTGTCTCAGAACACTTTAGATACAAACAGGTGTATAATGTTCTGGTAATATCTTTGATGTTCAGCGTTCCTCATGTCGAAAGCATTGGCAAAGGACCTGTTTCTCGCCATCTTCATCAATTCTGTCTTGTTTCTTAAGAAGCTCTGCATTGTAAGGAATATTGTGGCGAAACGTGTTGCTGCAGGTCTCAGTAGTTCACGACGTTTCGTGTACTTCCTCATTACCTCTAAGATTCTAACATGATTGTATATAAATGTGGTGACATCCTTACACCAGTCAATTAGGTTCCCAAATTCCCTCACATTAGCAAAATCTTTGAGGATCAAGTCTATGCAGTAGGCCGCACAGGGGGTCCATAAGATCCATGGGTATGTGTTCCCGACCTTCCTCCCTCCCGACTTATAGCCCGGTCCATTGTCCGTTACAATTTGGACAACATTCTCAGGACCAATTTCTTCACAGACAGACACCATCAAGGTACAAAGAAAATGACCATCATTTGTTCGGCCTGATGTGTCATACGATTTATGATACACTGTACCACATTGATTATAAATGAGGACGTTAACGATACGACGGTTATCGTCACTCTTCTAGCTATCCGACATAAGGGTTACTCCCGTATCCTCCCAGGAAGACTTAAAATTATTTACCCATTCTCGGATCCGTTGTATTTCACGCGGGATGAATGTGGTAGAAATCTCATACAATTATGGGAAGTTGATATTAGGTCCAGCAGCTTTGGATGCATAGCACATAGACTTAAAATATGGATTTTCAATTTCCATCGGTGGGCAGTGGCTATCGAAGAAATACTTAGTGACTGCCGTCCCAACAAATTGTTTTGCCATCTGTCTGTCTACTTGATTTATTTTTCCTTGTTTCAAGGAAGTTGGCATGTCCCACATTGGATCATCAGTATCAATTGTGTCCAGATTTACACTGTACCATTCAGTAGTTGTTCGTTCTCCTCCTCTGAATGCATTTTTTGGAATTCCATCGGCCCATAATTCCAGATTTTTGCCTGGATGATCCACGCCCAGTCCCTGATCCACTCGCACCGCCTGTGTAGAGAAGAATAATTCATATTTTGGCATTTTAATGTAATTTTGAAAAAAATTGATTTTCTTAGATTACACAATTAATTTAAAGAAATTAACCTGCACCACTATGCCCTCTCATCTCATGTTCGCGGCGACTAATTCGCATTGCACGCAGCAAGTCTCTGTCCTCGTCAATCTCGTCCGGATCCTCTTCTGAAGATGACGGGACATTTTCCACGTATTGGCCCTCTCTTTCACTTTCTAAGCAGTCGACCATTATGTGATCGATAGCATGCTCTTTTGCTTTAGTCCTTATTTCTTTTTTTTGGACATTGACTTCCACTAGTTGTCGGCAAATAAGTTGCGCTTGTGTTGGTGCGCGTTTGTAAGCTGCTACATCTCTCGTCTTTCCGGCTATATGTGCCTTTAAACGGGTTATTCCTCCTAATATCATTTTGTCACAGAAGTTGCATTTGACTTTGTTATTACTATGTCGTTCACCGAACGACCATGCTGGATCTTCATTGTTCTTAGCCATTACTGTTTAAGAAATGCACAAAAAAAAAAAAATAGCCACATTTACTTATTTTTTGGCAATTTATCACATGAAAATGGGAGTATTAAATGATAAAATGAAAAGAAAGCATCATCTACTGTCAAACTGAAATTTTTTACAGTACAAAAACACTACAAACTGAGAGGGTCGATTTAAAAAAAAATCTGATTTTTTTGATACATTTACATATTTTTTGGCAATTTATCACATGAAAATGGGGTATTAAATGATAAAATAAAAAGAAATCATCATCTACTGTCAAACTGAAACTTTTTACAGTACAAAAACACTACAAACTAAGAGGGTTGATTGAAAAAAAAATCTGATTTTTTTTTATACATTTACATATTTTTGGGAAATTTATCACATGAAAATGGGGGTATTAAATGATAAAATGAAAAGAAATCATCATCTACTGTCAAACTGAAAATTTTTACAGTAAAAAAAAACTACAAACTGAGAGGGTTGATTTAAAAAAAATTCATATTTTTTTGATACATTTACATAATTATTTGGCAATTTATCACATCAAAATGGGGGATTAAATGATAAAATAAAAAGATCATCATCTACTGTCAAACTGAAACTTTTTACAGTAAAAAAACACTACAAACTGAGAGGGTTGATTTAAAAAAAATTCATATTTTTTTGATACATTTACATAATTATTTGGCAATTTATCACATCAAAATGGGGGATTAAATGATAAAATGAAAAGAAATCATCATCTACTGTCAAACTGAAACTTTTTACAGTAAAAAAACACTACAAACTGAGAGGGTTGATTTAAAAAAAAATCATATTTTTTTGATACATTTACATAATTATTTGGCAATTTAACACATCAAAATGGGGGATTAAATGATAAAATGAAAAAAAAAGCCTCATAAACTGTCAAACTGAAAATTTTTATAGTAAAAAAACACTACAAACTGAGAGGGTTTATTTAAAAAAAATTCATATTTTTTTTATTACATTTACATATTTTTCGCAATTTATCATATGAAAAAGGGGGATTAAATGATAAAATGAAAAAAAAAGCCTCACTTACTGTCAAACTGAAAGTTTTTACGGTACACAAACACTACACACTGAGAGGGTTTATTTAAAAAAAAATCATATTTATTTGATACATTTACATATTTTTTTGCAATTTATCATATGAAAATGGGGGATTAAATGATAAAATGAAAACAAAAGCCTCATATACTGTCAAACTGAAATTTTGTACAGTAAAAAAACATTACAAACTGAGAGGGTTGATTTAAAAAAAAAATCATAATTTTTTGATACATTTACATATTTTTTGGCAATTTATCACATGAAAATGGGGGATTAAATGATAAAATGAAAAAAAGCTTCATCTACTGTAAAAATGAATTTTTTTCCAGTACAAAAACACTACATACTGAGATATTTGGTTTAAAAAAAATTCATAATTTTTCGGTACATTTACATATTTTTTCGCAATTTATCACATGAAAATGGGGGATTAAATGATAAAATGAAAAAAAAAAAAAGCCTCATCTACTGTCAAACTGAAATTTTTTACAGTACACAAACACTACACACTGATAGGGTTGGTTTAAAAAATATTCATACTTTTTCGGTACATTTACATATTTTTTCGCAATTTATCACATGAAATCGAGGTTTTTGTTTAAACATTTAAAATAAATAATTACATTGCATGAAATTTATATTTTTTCACAGAATCTTCTTTCTAAAATCAGAGGGGTGTTTTCTAAAAAAAATCAACGATTTTTCCCAATAATTACTATTTCTTATAATGTTTTGTACATATAGGGGCCATTTCACTTTAGAAAATAAAAGAAGATGCAAAAAAACATTAATCTGCATGAAAAAAATAGCATACATTCATAATAACTTCTATGCTAAATGTTTAAGCAAAAATAAATCACTCAATCACTAACAATAATTAATAATCCATATTTCTAAAACAACAACATATTACAAGAAATGCATTAAATATTAAACTATACATTAAAACCATAAAATATTTAGATGAGAAGGCTTAAAAATAAAAATGGAATAAAAACTTACATAAAATGAAGATCTATCTATGAAATATACTTTAAAAGGATTGGATCTTCTAAAATAAGCCAATGATACACTCTTTTCCAATGAAGCCGGATGAAGGTATGTGAGATGGAGATAGGAGTTAGAAAGAGCCACTGCTGGATGAGTGAGTTTCTGAATGATTTAGTGTCTGAATGAAGAGATGTATAGGATCTTCATATAATAGAGGAGTTCGGCTGTTTTAGATTCACGGGTTTTCAAAATATTAATAAAAAATTCAGGCGTGGGAAGCAGCAAGAATCCCACAGCCTATTGGACTTGATGTGTTGTTGGATTATCAGGCAATATTTTGACCGATATATCGCGCAATATATCGACCGTGATATATAGCCTGATAATCCATCAAAATATTGCCAATATTATTATTTTAAGCGTATTTAAACAAACCGCTACAGTCCGATAATCTGAAATATCGGCCGATATTTCAGACCGATAAACGGTCCAAATATCGGCCGATATTAGTACATAATATCGCCGATATCTTGTGGGGCCATAACCGATACAGATTTTTTTTTTTTAAAACCACTCTTCCTAGTCCGATAATTACAATATTGGGCGACATTTGATCCAATATACGGGCCGATATATCGGTCGTATCAGCCGATATCGTTTTTTTTTTCAAAAAAACAGAAATAAATGTAAAAAACTGAATTTTATAAATATCAGCCGATATGGTGACTGATATTTTCGACAGTTTATCGGCCATATCGGCCGATAATTTTTTTGTACGACCGATACATATTGTATCGGCCGATATCATTTGGTCTTCCAAAACCGATACATATCGGCCGATACGATATGTGTTGGCCAATATTTCAACCCCTGGTTAGAAACATATCAGGTAGCCAGTTCCTCTTGGTTTCTTTAGGGTAATTGAGACAATTTATTTCAACTAAGTTGGCTATGTATAAATATTTTTTGATTCACCTGATTCCACTGGATCGAATTACATATCCTTTGAGCCTCTTGGAGCATAACTAGCGATACCCCTTGATTTCTTGAAAACAAAGATGCGATGAAGGTATTTTGACTATGTCAACTATAAGTATCTTTTGTTGAAAATAAAGAAACTAAAATTAGCAAATACACAAAAGACATGAGATGTACTTCTCGAACCCAAAATAAACCTAAACCAACTAACCCATTTAATAACTAAGTAATGGGTTGAAAGTTGTTGACTCGAATACTAAATCGATCATACCTGACTAATCCATTGCTAGGTCAACCTTAAACTAGACTTGAGAAAATTTGAAACGACCCATTACACGAACTAAAACTCGGACATTTTAAATAGATATGGGTTTAAAATATTGTGATCCAAACTCAAAATAGAATCAAACTACGTAACCCGTTGCATATTTTTTACACCAATTTGACTTTTAAAGCCTATTTGATGAGATCATCACAGATGACAACGAAGAGGGTAAAATCCTAGCCATTTCATGGGACTTTTATGATCATTTCTATCGTGGCAAAGATAAATTGAAATTGGCCAATGAAAGCTAACAATTGACAAGATTGATGCATGTGGACCCCCACCCTTTACAATGGGGCCCATTTGGAGGCAACGGAGGATCCAACAGATAGCCCAATCGGCCAAACCCTAATCTTTTAGGGTTTCCATGTGAAACTCTATCCTTGTGGCCGACTCTAGATGGCGTGTGGACCACACTTAGCTACTCCTGTCCTTGTTTGTCCCTCCATTGAGTGTGTGAAAGAGTCCCAATCCATCTTTTTTTTTATTATTATATGGGTATCTCTGCCCCACATTGAAGGTGAGACTAATCCAATGAGTATGTGTAAACCTCTCAATTCAAATACACTAAGTAAGTCGATAGAGAGTAATCTCATGGAGAGTGGCCTGAAGGGTTGAACAAAAATTGAACTCAAAACATCGCTTTACGAGACGAGTATCTTGACCGTCAAGCCAATCCTTCTCATTCCATGTTGGTGAAGGAATTAAAGTGCAAGTACATCATATGGCCGACCATATGGACGTCGGTGATTGGATGGGAGCCTCGAACGCATGCAAGTTGTTTTGGGCACTTGAAGGGTGTGTTTTTTAGTGGTTTTCGGATTTTGTGTGGATTTTTGTCGTTTGTTGTATATTCTTTTATTGGTTGGAGGTAGGTGAGTCCAAGTGAGTATGCAAGCCCTAGTTCATGTATGTCTCTTGCTTCTAACACCCATTAGATTGGTTCACGCCAACCATAGTTGGTTAATCCATGGTTAGACCACCGATCCTTGGTTTATAAATTAAGACCGAGAGCAAGCAATTGGAGCATCGAGATTGGAGCACAAGCTAAGAAACTTAAAGAGTGGCGTCGGGTTCCTTTGTAATTTTGTTGAATTAAATTAAACTTTACTTTGTGTTTTCATACTTATTTAATTGAATTCCTAAGTTAAATTGCATTTGATTTTATTTTAATTTGATTTTACCGGCCTGATCAAGGTTCGAGTGGTGGTGTTTTTGAAATCTTATGTAACAGGGATCAATAGCTAGTGCATGACCCAGGCTGCGGGCTCTACCTGTTTAAATCGATTTTTTTCCTTTTCAAAAATCAAGATCTTTTGAACCAACCCACCCATCTATGGGATGTCAAGTGGACCTATCAAGGAGATTGCACCACATTTACTACAATTTTGTTCGTAGGGAGATACTACTATATATAATAATATATATATCTTGCATATGGTGTTCAGGGAGATACTACTATATATAATAATATATATAACTTGTATATGGTGTTCAAAGAAATAGAAAAGTCAAAATTTTACAAAGGATTTAACGGTGAAAATTCATTAATAGACTCTAAAAGTTAGATTAATGTCAAATTAGGTATTGATGAATTTTTTTTATGATGAGGGTATCTCTGAGGTATTGACCCAACAAGACTAATCCCCTGGTGCCCGCACCGCCATTGCCTACACAACCGGCCCAAATAAGTCAGGTAGCAGCACCAAGATTTGATCTCGAGACATAAGGAAACAAATCCCACGTCAAGAACCACTTAGACTACTCACCTGTGGGTAACAAAAATACCTATGACGTTGGTGGATGTAAGAGAGGAATGGATAGCTCAACAAATTCAAAATTTGTACCAAACTTATACACAAACTTATTTGCAGGTATAATGTGTGCCAAGACATGTACCACCAATTAAAGAACAACGAACGACATTATATTATATTACAATGTTTACTCAGCTACACAACTTGAAAAGTTACGAACTTTGGACTATTACCTACACAAGCTACTTTTGTGATGAAGTTCAAATAGCAACTTGAAGCCATTTCATGCGATCAAGATAAAAATTACAGGTAGTCAAGTCTAATCAACGGGAATATCCTCAATGCCGACATCTCTGGAGTGTGCACTTTCACCTGTATTTTCTGTTGGGTTTCCGGCACCAGAGGAAGGACTATCATCTACCACCGGAGTGTTCTTCTTAATGGTTCCAACTTTAACATATTTTCTCATGAACTTGTATTCCCAGTCATGTAAGACGTCGAGCTCAAACGGCCCAAGACCGGAGATGTCTCCAGTTAGATCCTTCTCTTCAAATGACATCTTTGCTAGTGCTCTACTAGCATCTTTCCCTGTGAACTGCTCATAAGGCCCGCCAGGTCCATAAAACATCCTGCAATGTACAAATAAAATGACATAGGATCAGAGATTCACTTTTCTCAAGTTCATTGCTGAGATAGCCCAAACTCTTTCTGCAACAAAAAAGTGAAGACTACACAGGCCTACCGCCCGTCATGTACGTTCCAGTGACCCACTGTTATGTGCCTGAAACAATCGGCGAAGAGATTTAAGAGCAATTCCAGGGTCAACAGCCGCAAACTACACCTCTACCCACTCCGGTGTATGTTCACCCAATAATCAAGAAAGTTAAAAAGAGGATATCGAAGCTGGATTGATGGTTTAGGTAGTCTAGAGATTCACACCCAAGTATACTTGGATTTCCTTGAAATCAACTTCAAAGAAATCCGTGTAAACATCTAAAATCTTGCAAAGATGCTTAACACAAGCGTGTAAATTTACTTTTCTATACATCAAAGGTAGTGAGAAAACCAGCCAATTCTCTGATTTCTCGCATTATTTCAATAACAAACATTCCATGATCCATATAATAAATTTATTATTAAGAGAAAAAACCAAACTTGACATTTTGATAATAATATACCATGATATTTATAATAAAATGTATAAAAAAGGGGGAAAAAAAACACCAGACTAAAAATTTCAGGGGTATGCATTCAATAAATTAAAAAAGAATGCATATATTAGTAGGCAGCTTGGATTGCATGTATAACAGTGGGGAGCTTTCATGTGGCATAGGAAAACTTGATCTTCTAAGTTTTTAACCTGATCTGTTTGGTGGGGGTCTGAATGCTGGGTATGGTCAGGTTGTCCCAGCTCGGGAGGCAGATATGCTTCTGTTTTCTTTTGGTTTCTTTTTTCTGTTTAGTTTGCACCCCATGGAGAGTAATTTCTTTTTGGGTTGTATCCATTTCCTGATACAATGAAATTAAACCATTAAAAAAATAAAAAAAATGAAAAAATATAAACCTCATTTGGGTGCTGATTGATGATCCTAAGTTGCAATGTCCTGTGTTTACACTTTATCACTGTATAGTTACCAAGCCTGGTAAGGGGAGGCACCAAAAGAGGAGTCAATTACAAAACTTGATGGACACCAAGAAGTTATTCTTCAAATACAAATTATGAAATAACAGAAGTAGGGGTGAAACTTGAGAAACCCGACTCGCATGACCCAACCCGAGAAATCAGTGGATTTGGGTTATCTATTTGTATATCTGGGGTCGGGTCAGGTTCGGAAAAAAAAAAAACCCACATGAAATTGAATCAGATTGGGTTGAGAAATTTAAAATCAACCTGACCCGAGTGCACTACGTTATAAAATAACACTTGGGTTGAGTTGGGTCAAGTTAAGTAATTCAGATCAGCAATTCGGATTCAATAAATTTTAACATGGGTTGAGTTGGGTTGGATTTAAAACCCATTCCAACCCGACCCGAGTTTCAGTATTAACAGAAGTATCTAGAGGTAATATAACATATCCTAATTTCGTTAGAACTGAACCTTTGTTTTAGAAACTTAGAAAAGGTTTATGTGCATCTGAAAATTATGCATTTCATCTTGGAATATAGATACAAAAATAGAGAACAGTTATTAAAAGGGACAGAAATATAACTTGCTTTGAAATAGACTAAATGCTGATGTTCCTACTAATGGATTCAAGCTGCTCTTCAAAAAGATCCATTCAAGAAGAGATTACTACAAACGAAACTACTACTGTAGTAAGAAAACCTCAAACGCTGAAACACGCGTTTCAAGAAGAGTTAGGTAAGATTACTAAAAAAATAAAAAAAAAATTGCGCTTGGGACTTGGTGGATAAGACAGTAGTACAAGATGCCCAATTCGAAGAGAAGAGATAATTAAAGGAGACTCTGAACAACCATTTTTAAAAAGGATATAAACAAGGATAGGTGGATACATGGAAGACATGATTTAAGAGAAAATAAAGATCAGTATGAATCTATCCAATTTTGCAACGGCTATTGATCATGAAATACCTAATGACTCTTTGAAAAGAAAGTAAACATTTTGGGACATTTGAGAGAAGAAAGAAGGGATGGATTGATCTTTGCTAGGCATGGAGAAGGGAAATTTTATAAAAATATGACACATTTTTCTTTACTGAGATGTCAGAAAAGTAAATTTGCAAAATGCAAAAAGAAAAAAAGGAAAAGGGGATCCAAGTCATTCGAGGAATGAGTCTTATACTCCCTCTATCCCAATTTAGTTGTCTGATATGTATTTTTAAATTGTCCCAAACATATTACAAGATTCTCTCTATCTATCTATCTACTTTGGTTCCTGAAAGTATCTTTAAAATATTCAAAATTTTAAAATACAACTAAAATGAGACAGTCGAGTATACAATGATTAATAACTTTCGTTATTTACATTAAAAGCTAGATGACCAAGGTGGTGATACTTAAAATGGAAATAAAAGAACAGCTCTCAGCTAGATGTGGGACTTTTCCCACACGCCCAGCTCTCAGCTGGGTGGGTGGGTGTTACAATTTAGATGTAAAGATCACCACCATTCCACCAAATCAATGGTACGGCTAGAGTACCTGCAAATTCTTTGGATTTTTTTCATGAACTGCGTGATTTTTCCTAGAGAATCAAGCATATAGGGCAACTTCTCTCGCCCTCCACCATTAGGTGTATACCCCTAGGCTAGAGAGCCCCCATTCTTGGGAAAAGCAGAAAAGAGAAATTAAGAAAGAAAAGCAAAACACGTAGTTACCTTTTCGGTTTACCCACGGTTCAATACATAGGCGAACAACAAAGAAGAGATGGCTCTCGGTACACTTTGTTATCTCTCTCACACAGAACGACTGTAAGCCTCCGGAGAATTCAGCGTGAAGATCGACCCGCCATGGTGTGGGTGGGATCAACCGTACATGTATCTATCCATGTATATCATCATCATCATCATCGATGACTAGTTTTTCCATCTACACTATGTTTTGTTTTGTTAATATTTAATACTCCCGCTTTTTACCCTCTATAAGGACTTCTTTAAGTTGCTTCTTTAATATATTGCTACGGTTTGCTACATTTTTTTTTTTTTAAATAATGAAACCAGTAGAATTTTTGTGAGTGATGTTAAAGACTATGAAGTTTTAATCATCCATAATACTGGTGTTTAATGGGTTTTTCTTGAAATGTGTAAACAGTATAAAAATATATGCCCATCAGATTGAAGAAACACGGGAAGATAACAGAACGGAATTGACCGGAAGAATTTGGACTTCCATTTCGTTCTATCCATTTCTACTGTTCTTGAAATCAAACATGATCTAATAATCCACTAAAAATTAGTTCTGTTGCAGTATCAATCTTTAAAATTATAACTGAACCGTTAAAAAATTAGAGTGAGAAGAAATGAAGAAGAAGTAGATATAGAATAAGAACCTGCTCTGGGAGACATCGTAGATTTGTCCCTTGATGGCCATGAGCAGCGGCTTCTTGGGATCGGATCCGTCGTAGGCCTTGAGCTCCTCCTCAGTCACCTCACCCATCTGAACCGGCGGAGGCAGCCGCTCCGCCTCTTCTTCCCCTTTCCTACTACTAGGGTCTGCATCTGATTGAGAATCCACGAAACCAGAAAAGGCGTAGTAGAAAAAGGCAATGGCCAGTGCAAAGACAGTGAAGAAAACAGGTGGGGAGAGTCCTGTGCAGGCCACTATGGATTCTTTGAGCTCCTCCCACACCTGCTCCACTGATCCTCCCATTCCCACTCTGCACATTCCCATTCTACCCATCGATCCCATTCCTCCCATTCCCATTCTACTGCTCATTCCCATTCTACTGCTCATTCTACTCATTCCCATTCTACTGCTGCTCATCTTCTTCTTCTTCTTCTTCTTCTCTCACTCCAGTTCATTTATTCATTCTTTCTTCCTTTATTTCTTTCTACTTCTGGTCACTTCCAACTCCTCCTCTTCCCTCCTGGCCTGGGAGCTAAAATGAAGTTTCAATTCATTGAAATTGAAATTGAAATTAAAACCTTTTTATTTAATAGTGATATGTCTGAGAGCTTCATACACGTGTCGCTGACCGGTCATGTCAACCTTCCATTCGTCACGTCCCCACGTGATCTTGGCCACGGGACGGGGGAATCCCAACCACTCTCACCAAATGCATTAATTTAAAGGGGTTCACGAATCAACGGCTCCGCTTCCACCATATAAGCTGGATAGTCAGGATTTAATCGAAGGTGGGTCACGTCCACAGGAAGGAGGGGATCTTCATTGGTCGATACGTGGACAGCGGAAGATCATTATTTTGAATTACTCTAGCAGGACAAGTTAGTTAGATAATAGGATAGATGAATATATGAGATATAATTTTGGTATTTAAATTTTAATGAATATAAATTTTAAAATTTTAAAATTTTAAAAATAAGAATTATTTATATGATTTTTTATATCAAATAAATTTTAAACTTTTATTTTTATTAAATATAATGAGATTTTTTGAGGAAAATACCTTGAAACGAGGATTTCTATGACAATGTCTAAAATGTTTATACGTAAGAAAATATAATTAAAAGGAGGATTTTTGTCTGTTTGGTATGGAATAATATGCATATTTTACTTTTTTAATTGTGAAATTGATTGAATTGATTATCTACAGCCATATGAAATCCGCCACTTTTTTCCAAAAGCTCAATGTATGTATGTTAATGATCAATTTATATAGTTCTATTTCTACCACCAACATAGTTTAGATATCCTCATTTCATCATTATATGCCCGTCATTAGTAATAAAATACAAAAATCTTATCATGCGACATCGTCTTGCACACACAATCTCCGACAAGAATGAAGTATTAGCTGATAAATTTTCTTAATAAAACTGCAATATTTTCGTCAAAGATACAAAATATATAAAATACAACATACTATAATAATCAAAAGAAATAAAATAATATTAATGGGATTCAAAAGATTAATAGAAAATAAAATCTCTTACTTATCAGCGCCTTGAACTTTAGAAAAAAAAAAATCTATTATCTCTGAGACTTTTCGTAGATATTTTACACAATTGTAAATGCAACGTGAAAAAAAAAAAACTTACGCTAATTGTCATATGAGCCAGAGGTATCGGTTTAACCGATATATCGGCCGATATTTTTATCTCTCATCCCGATATTGGCATTTTCTCTTTCCTCCGATATCGGAACCGTGAAAAACCGTGAGAACCCCTGAAACCTGTGAACCCTGAACCGTTGAAAATCGTGAAAAACCGCAAAAAATCGTATCGGTATTTTTTAAAAAAAAAATAATTAAATACTGATATTTATGAATATCGGCTGATATTGTGGCCGATATTTAGGACCGAATATCGGCCATATCGGTCGATATTCGGTATGTACGACCGATACTTATCGTATCGGCCTATATTACTCGGTCTTGAAAAACCGATATATATCGGCCAATACGATATGTATCGGCCGATATTTGTACCTTAGATATGAGCAACTTATGTTAGTGTCATTTGCCGGTTTTGCACTCGTGCAAGTTGAGCGGGTTAATTACAGTTTTAAATGTAAAAGTGTAGTCTACACTAGAGCCAAAATGTCACAAATTACGATGGTATTTTCAAATTCATCACATTTTTATGGGAAATGATTTGTACACCCTCCATTTTACCCATGATGCACTCCTTCAATTATTTTTTCCAATTTTGCTTCCCACCTAAAAAATGATGGAAATGGAGAAAAGGTGGGTGGAGGGCAAAATTGGAAAAAAAAAAAATGAAGGAGTGCACCATGGGTAAAATGGGGGGTGCACAAATCACTTCCCCATTTTTATGGGCAAAATACTATTACCACATTAATAACATATATTTATTGGCACAGTGGTAAATTCTTAATAAAATCGTATTAGAAATGCAATAAATGATAATTTCACGATAATATCCTAATAAATTACTGGTAAGCTTCTTAATAATTTTTATTTTATTAATAGTTTCGTTTATTATATTTTTATTATTTTTAAATATTATATTTTCAATAAGATTTTGCAGTTAATTTTTTTTATAAAAATCTAAAAATATTCTAATATTACTAATTACTAGGGCTGCAACTCGAGTCGGACGGGTTTGATTTTTTAACACCAATCCGACCCGAGTTGATATATATGGAATCTGACCCAACAAGACCTGAATTCTAACCCGAATTCTGACACGACCCACATTATAAACCCATTTTAGTCTAATTTTAGTCGGGTTGAATCGGATAGAGTCCGATTAACTTGTAAAATCCTTAACTCGACCCGACTCGAATTTCATGGAAATTTTTATCTTATCAACCCGACCCAATCCACATGCTTTTTCAGGTCAAGTTATGCAGGTCGGGCCAAAACCCGACCCCAGTAGCAGCCCTACTAGTAATTACTGTTAATATCCCGAAACTGATAGTTATAACAATTGCACGAAGATGGATTTTCCGTAAAATCCACTCACACTAGAAATCTTACATTATATATATATATATATATATATATATATATATATATATATATATATATTATTTAAAAAAAATCTCTAAAATCTAAGTATGTATTAAATTATTAAAAAACTCGTTAATGACGTCAACGAAGGTAAGTACCAGCCTGTACAGCACCTGATCCAGAGTCCCGTAAACCTTTGGATGATTTGAGAGGCCGGAAATTCTGGAAACCTCAGTCTGGAATGCTCAGCTCCGGTACACAAACAAAGTCAACATAAAACAAAGTAGCCTGTTTGATGTGATCTTTAAGAAAAAAAAAAGGGCAGGGCCACTGGCCCACCATTTTCAAACACTGGATTATATTTCTAAAAAGGGAGCACTTACACACTTGAATTTTATGCCTCTAGACATTTGAAATCAGATTTTCGAATGTAATTATGATTTTATCCCCGTATTTTCATTCATTCGAATAAATGTCCAGTTCATTTTAACATTCATTCGAATGAATCATTCATTCGAATGAATCCTCATGTGTATTTTCAATTCATTCGAATAAATGGGTTGAATAGTAATACGGAATACTGCTCAGCCCCATTCATTCGAATGAATCATCCATTCATTCGAATGATATAGTAAAAAAATATCACCATTCCTTTCATTCATTCGAATGAAACGATCATTCATTCGAATGAATCGTTCATTCGAATGAGCGGAACGTTGATTCGTTCATTTGAATCTGTTGATTCCTTCATTCGAATCATTCATTCGAATGATTCGAATGATCAGTACATAATATTTTTTTTTTTTAAATTTTAAATTTATTTTTTAAGCATTGTGTATTTTCAAATTGTTTCAAATTGAATATCTAAACTAATTAAAATAACCTGATCAAAATACTTTAAGACTTAAAGGTCTTTTGACACTCCTAAATATTTAAAACACAGTATTTTACAAATAAGGGTATCCCTAGGGTGTGTCAAAAACACATTTGGAAGTGCCAAAAGACCTTAAAGTCTTAAGGTATTTTTATCAGGTTATTTTAATTAGTCTAAATATTCAATTTGAGAAATTTTGAAAATACAAAGTGCTTAAAAATAGCTGTCTATATTTTAAAACATAGACCGTTATTTTTTAAGCACTGTGTATTTTCAAAATTTCTCAAATTGAATATCTAAACTAATTAAAATAACCCAATAAAAATACTTTTAAGACTTCAAGGTCTTTCGACACTTTCAAATGTGTTTTTGACACACCTTAGGGATACCCTTATTTGTAAAATACTGTGTTTTAAATATTTAGGAGTGTCAAAAGTCCTTGAAGTCTTAAGGTATTTTTATCAGGTTATTTTATTTAGTCTAGATATTCAATTTGAGAAATTTTGAAAATACACAGTGCTTAAAAAGTAAGTGTAAAATTTTAAAATAAATCTTAATATTTAAATCATTCGAATGAATGGGGCTGAGCAGTATTCCGTGTTACTGTTCAGCCCATTCATTCGAATGAATTGAAAATACACTTGAGGATTCATTTGAATGAATGATTCATTCGAATGAACTGGGCATTCATTCGAATGAATGGAAACGCAGGGGTAAAATCGTAATTTCACCCGAAAATCTGATTTCGGATGTGTAGAAGCAGAAAATCCAAGTGTGTGTAAGTGCTCCCTTCTAAAAATCATTTGTTTCATTTTATAGAGTCTGCACTTAGTTTTTGAGCCAGGTTGATCATGTTTATTTTATTTTATTTTTAAAGTATTTTATGATTTTAATATAAGTATATTTATACAGTGTCTAATAGAACTTTTTATTTTAAATTTTTTACCTTACAATCAAACTGATATTGTTCTCTTTTAGAAATAAAATAAAAATTTAATATAAAATGTGTGCATTAAAGAAAATACTATATTTAACATGATTGACATATAAAAAAAAAATATCATATTTAACATGGTCGTCGTGTCTTGAAACTCATACTATTTGTTGCACAGACTATGATGAATTCCTCCAAAAATTGATAATGTTATTTGGATCTGTCTAATATAGAAATGGAAGAGAGTTGTTTTCAACTCCTTAGACATTTTATTAAAATCTTTGGCCAGTCATATACACATTCGATTTTTCTGCATCTACACACCCGTTTCTGGATGTAGGTCGCTAATTATCATTTTACCCCTGCATTTTCATTCGTTCGAACGAATTCCCAGTTCATTTCGGCATTCATTCGAACGAATGGACGCATATTCCCTCCAACTTTGATTCGTTCGAACGAATCTCCGTATAAATTTAATTCGTTCGAATGAATCGGGTGAATAGTAACGCGCGTTAGTGTTCACTCAATTCATTCCAATGAATACTGATTGATTCGAATGAATTGATTTTCTTTAAAATTTTAAAGTTATTTTTTAATTACTATGTATTTTTTAAATTTCTCAAATTAAATATCCAGACTAATTACGATAATATAATAAAAATACTTTAAGACTTTAAGGTCTTTTGACACTCCTAAATATTTAAAATACAATATTTTACAAATAAAGGTATCCCTAGGGTGTGCCGAAAACACATTTAGTAGTATAAAAAAACCTTAAAGTTTTAAAGTATTTTTATCAGGTTATCGTAATTAGTCCGGATATTCAATTTGAAAATTTTTGGAAATACACAGTGCTTAAAAAATAACTTTAAAGTTTTAAAGGAGATTTTATTATTTAATACACTATGCACATTATTTTTTAAGCACCGTGTATTTTTAAAATTTCTCAAATTAAATATCCAGACTAATTACGATAATCTGATAAAAATATTTTAAAACTTTAAGGTCTTTTGACACTGCTAAATGTGTTTTCGGCACAGTTTAGGGATACCCTTATTTGTAAAATACTGTGTTTTAAATATTTAGGAGTGTCAAAAGACCTTAAAGTCTTAAAGTATTTTTATCAGATTATCGTAATTAGTTCGGATATTTAATTTGAGAAATTTAAAAAATACATGGTGCTTAAAAAATAATGTGCATAGTATATTAAATAATAAAATCTCTTTTAAAACTTTAAAGTTATTTTTTAAGCACTGTGTATTTCCAAAATTTCTCAAATTGAATATCCGAACTAATTACGATAACGTAATAAAAATACTTTAAGACTTTAAGGTCTTGTGACACTCCTAAATGTGTTTTCGGCACATCCTACGATACTCTTATTTGTAAAATACTGTATTTTAAATATTTAGGAGTGTCAAAGACCTTAAAGTCTTAAAGTATTTTTATCAGATTATCGTAATTAGTCCGGATATTTAATTTAAGAAATTTTAAAAATACACAGTGCTTAAAAAATAACTTTAAAATTTTAAAGAAAAATAATTCATTCGAATCAATCAGTGATTCATTGGAATGAATTGAGTGAACAGTAACGCGCGTTAGTGTTCACCTGATTCATTTGAATGAATTAAATTTATACGGGGATTCATTCGAACGAATCAAAATTGGAGGGGTATGCATCCATTCGTTCGAACGAATGCCGAAATGAACTAGGAATTCGTTCGAACGAATGGAAACGTGGGGGCAAAATGATAATTAGCCATCCGCACTAGGAAACGGGTGTGTAGAGATAGAAAAACTGAGTGTGTATATGGCTGGCCAATCTCTTCCTCAAAATACAAGTGTCTCAATTTTCTCATACTATGCACAAAGTTTGTGGATAATTAAGTTGTCTTAAGTTTTAAGAGTAGATTAAATTTTACAAATTTTGAGTCTGACTTTTTCTATGGGTGATTTTGTATAAATGTAAGATTAGTCTCATATTTAATGTGGGAGAATATCTATATTATTAAAAAATAATTTCTCAATTTCTTACATGACTCAAGAGAGATAGCTAAGGAGCAATGGATTATTAAGCTAGCAATGAAAAAGGAGAATGTCTTTTTATTCGCATATCATGTGGCTTCCTTTGTGGCGAAAGAAATCATTAAATACATGATTTTTTTTTTTTTATAATGAAGAAAGTCAAGAGCTACACATCTTTTCGAATATGAAAACATTGAGTAAAATTTTAGATCTACACAGTTCCCTATAAACCACAGGCATTGGATAACTATGGGACTATGGGACTGAAATTTGAAATCTCAACTAAAGTGATTGTCAATTGAACTACCCCGTATCAGATTGTGCATCCAGTTTGTGAATCAACACTTTGGTAACATTTTAAATTTTCATGCATGGTTTGATTTAGGACATTACTGAGTAAAATGAATCCTGTTAGATTAGCTACTCTAGGAAAGGCGACAACTCCAACTTTGGCGAGTTTTGAATGTGTGGCTAGGATTTGTTTTCACTTAAGTCAGCCAAGATGGGTGGCACTTTGTGTAATTTTTCCCATGTTTCGTTTATAGATGGAGTCCTAGGACCATTATACAAAGCACACAAGCAATCAAGCAATTTTAGATTTTACCTTACATTGAACAATTCTCTCTCTCTCTCACTTCTTTGGTCTTTTAGTTTAGTTGTACTTTAATTTCTTCTAGATCTAGTTCCATTATTTGTCCCTCCTAGGGTGAATTTTTTATTCTAGTTCTTGAATTTATTTAAGAATTTTTTTTTTCTGTTGAATTTTGCATGATGTCAAATTTTATTTAAGAAACTTTTGACTTTATTCTATTCTCTTAGTGAGAAGTTGGAGTTTTGACTTATTCTTTCAGAGTTTTATTTGCACGTCAATCTGAAGTGAGTGATCGAAAAGGGATATTATGTAGAAGTTAATCCGGGGATCTTCTTAGACGTCGGAATCTTTTGAGTTCAAATTTTCTTGGATTTCTTCAATTCAACTTGAATTTTGCAGAATTCTTTATTTTGTACGTAGGAGAGGTTAAACTCAATCTTACTCTTCATTAAGAATAATGAGTAGAATATATGTAAAGTTTAACGTTGGTCTAACAATTTTATCTTCTTATTTATTTGTAAAAATCAATGACTTATATTAATGAAAACTTAAAGCTACAATTACACTCTAGATCCATATAATTATCTATCCATCACACTCAATTAATTATATAGAGCCTATAGTCCATTAAATAGAAAGTCTCATCACAGAGTCACTTGAAATGTCTCTATAACCTATAATCTTTTTAAAATTAATGTTTTTTCACTTTAATACAACTCTAAATTCTAAATTATTCTCTATAAATTACTCCAATTGTTATCTCAACAAGATTTCATAAATCTCAAGTATGTTTTTTTATAATATGAAAATATCAAAGGCTTTGTTACATTAACTAATTAATAAATCAAACTTATATTCAATGTTGCACAAGTCGCTACTTTATGTGACTACTCGTATTTTGATTGAGAGATGTCCCTTTTATATCCTTATATGCTTGTACAAGATACAAATTAAATAAATTATGATATTAGCATAAAGTTTAAAAACATTTAATTTAATAAATGAGATGGCACCTCTCTTGCTAGAGGAATGTCCTCTTGAAAAACAAAACTAAGCTATTTCAATCCTTCCTTTCCCAACTCTGGCATTGCCTTTTTATTTCCTACATTTTTGTTTTCTTATAGAATGAGGAGTCTACACATTTATTATGAGTGGGGCCTACATGGTTAGATACAATTGATGAATAAAAAAAAAAATTATGGTTGATATTAATTAAGAGAAACCCTTCTATTCAATTATTATAGTCTTGTAATATGGGTCATGAAAAATCAATGGCTCGTGACAGTAAAATTTTCAATATCTAAAATCTAAGAAGTTCATATAGATTTGAAATTTTACTAACCCATTTTCCTTGTTATTTTTTATATATCATAGCAAAAAATATATAGCTCATTAATTTTTTTGAAAAGTATCTTCCCTAAGTAGGCAGACTTGAGTTTTTTGTTTTAAAATTAAATTGTTCACCAAAAGAGTATTTCTAGAGAGATTAGGGTATACATTTTAAATGGGGAACTACACCTTTATCATGCATTGAGCGTCATGTAGTTGGATGAGATGGATAGAAGATTTAGATGATATAATTTAAAGAAAACCCCTCAATCTGATCATTACAACATCGTGAGATGATCCATGAAAAATCAACTATCTTAAAGCAATCAAAATTTCAAAGATTAAAATCATACGTTATTTTCAACATATCAAATAAAAAAAATATGCGACCCACTGTAGTATTTAAAGAACAGCCTCCCTAGATAGAGAGATGAGAAATCTCCCTAGAGTTTTTCTTGCTCATGTCAATCATAATTTTTGTAAATATACATCATTCTATTGGTTCCACTAATTCCACTAAGTTAAATTATAAATAATATAGAATAATACATATTTATAAAAATTATAATTGATGTGAATATTTATTTTATATTAATTTTAAAACAAAAGCTCAAAGTCTCCCTATTTAAGAAAGATGCTTATCAAAATTTTGATGTGCTACACATTCTTGGTTGGGATTTGTAGAAAATGACAAGAAAAATGGGAGTAAAATTTAAACTCTTTTTAAAAATCTTAGCCACATGATCTTAGATATTTGAAAATTTAATTATTATAAACAATTGATTTTTTAAACTCATATTATAAGGCTATGATTATTGGATATAGGGGTTTTTCTTGAATCATGTTGCATAAGTTTTTTTTTATAAATTCTATCTAACTACGTGGAGCCTATCTGAGTTAGATAAATGTGTAATTTCTAAGATAAATTGCATATTAGCCTCTCACATTTTAGGAAAACAAAGAGGAGTAAAAAATAAATGGACAAATTGGGAGGAGCTTAAAAGTTTAAAATCGATGGATAAGATGATCACATGGAGATGAAATTTTATTTACAATCTATTTATATGGTCCTCCGTACATTACACTCAACTTTGGGTTCTAATATCCAATTGTGTAACGATTTTCAATCCAACTAGAGAAAGTCTCAATATGTTTCTATAATTATTTTTATTATAAAAATCCTATTGACACATTTCTAGCAAGACTAATGATGCATGCCATCAAAACATTCTTGATCCTACATAGTTGGGTAATGTGAAAAGAACCACAAGAGTGGGTGTATACGAAGTTTCAACTTCATCTGTTCAGTCCTATCTCTTGATTTTGAACTTTTAAAAAAATAATGACCTATACCCATTGAAATTTAAAAGCTAAAATTATATGTTTTGAATTATTAATTAATAGTGAAACCTTATATACTTCATATCCATATAATCATCTATCAAATGAATCCTATTATGTGGAACTGTTCATCCATTTGATGGCATATCTCATTAGAGAATCTCGCCAGTTGTGTTTCGCTAGCTTAATTCTTTAGTTAACGAGGAGATTAAAATATTTTGAACTGAAATATTTACCGTTTCAAAGAATTGTATTTGATATACAGTTTTAAATTTTGAAAGAAAAATAAAAACTACTTAGATTGAAATTTTTGAAATGTATCGATTTTAAACTGAAATGGATCGGTAATTTGACCCTTTCTGGCCGAATTTCAATTTGCTACAGTTATCACAGCATTTATAAAAATCTCAAATTTTCAAATCAGATAGAAACTTGTCTTAAGAAGTGAGAGTGTCAAGTTCGATTTTCATTCCACCTCAAAGGACTACTCCCTTTAAAATTATTTACTGTGTGTAAATAGAGAGATTTACACATATCTTAAAATTAGTCAAATGCTCTAAAAAACATGGACAACTCAATAATAAAGGAAAATACAAACGTAGACTTAATAAACATTAAATATTCAATTAACAATCAATGAATTCACAAGTACTAATTACTCTAACAGTCAACGCACTGACTTAATCTCTTGAAATTAAACCAATTTGAATCATGTGATATCACATGATAGGTGAGTTGGGGATAGGTGAAAGTAGGTGAAACTTTTTTGCCTTTTTGGCTTTTGCACTTATTAGTGTTGTGTTTTGGTGGAGAACAATGAATTGGACTTGGAAACTTTGACTGTTCATTGAATGAACTTCGATGGCAAAAGCAAATGCTCTTTATCGTGATTTGTGACTGAGAATTGCTAGAAGAATTGGGTTGAGATTTCTTCCACCGAATTGGGTTGAGACTTGAGTGAATTTACAAAACAATATGAAGAAAGCTGAATTATTATTTATTTTTTCCTATCAAATCAATACATTTATTACATGTTCGACTTTATGTGGCTCGATGAGATAGAGTTACTTTATGTGGTTGAAATACTTCACGAATCTCATAATTCATATGAAACTTTTTAATCAATCATCATAATTTATAAGGTGAGTAATATAAAAAATTAAAGGTTTGTATCAATTAAAAATTTTAAGATATAAAATCTCAAAACTAAAATGATTTGGTATAGTACAAAAATTATCATCCATCAAAACCGTTCATTCTACCTTCTTACATGAGAATTGATTCAAGCCATAAATCAACTCTTTCCAAAAATTCAAATGGACAACTTCTATGCATCTACACATAAGATACCGTGCTAATCTTTAAGCTTCATTAAAAAAATGGTCATCACTTCGTCTACGTATATCGGAATTGTAAAAATTTAGATTCCTTGAAAAGGTAACTTAATAAGTTTTCTAATGAATCCAATTTCATGAAAATATGTGCTCAATCAATACCTCAAATCTGCCTACAAATTAAGCAATGGTCCATTTGATGTCATTTGAAAGCCCAAATCACCATGTAATCTTCTAAGCTTGATATCTCACTCATCTAAACTCTGATTGAGGTGAAATTTCGTTTACTGGAAAGCTTATGAGGTCACCTCTTTCCTCCATCAGTTCTATTTTGCATTTGGAGTGGAAATTCGGCAAATACTCTCTCATGAGATCCATCCTTCTCTAAGGTCTCTTCACCAATTACACTTAGCTTGATTGTGCTTTCGATGGTCGCATCATTCCCCCTAGTTGGAAGAAACTTATTCACGAGTTTAGTTGGTTGCAAGGAAGATAGCATGTTGCACTCTCGGCCACAACTTTCTTCGTTGTTACTTTGACTAGTACTGGAGGACCGGTAAGTAGGTATGGTTACCACCTCGTAACTGATAATGGACCCTTTTTCATAGAAAAATGTCTTCCAAACACAATGTTAATAAAAAAAAAAGTTATCTATGTGGTGTTCTTCGTATAAATTGGTGCCAAATAAGATCTATATAGGGTCTGGAATTACAATCAATGCTATCAACATGTGACACTGATGAAATTAGGGTTTCCATCAACTTTGCTTGACACTCACCCACTTCCAAATTTGAAACTATAGTGCTCATGGTTGCTTCTAAAGTTGCATCTTTAATTATCTCTTCTGGATCTGTGACTTTTAGCATGGATGTAGTTAGATATCTTTTGTCATCACTTCATCCTCTTTGAGGAAAACTCGACCCCGAGTTTTGAATTTCTCAAAGTTGTATTTCTTCTAGACCTTCTTTCTGTTCCATTGGCTGAACTAAAAGATTTGTCTGTATTTCTTCTAACAAAGTGTCCATAATTGTAGCCTCTTCTATTTGTACAACTTCTAATTGTCCATCAACTGAAATTTCATCCACCTATTCTATTAAGTCAAAGACATTAACAAAGTTGTTAATGTCTTCATAATCATCATATACGAGTGTCTGAAGTGCCTCACGTGCTGGAGATATCAACCTATCATCTTTATTACTAAAATTAGATTCCTCATTAAATGTCGGTGAAACTAAACAATCAACAATAGAATAATGTTGCATATATCTTACAAAGAAACAAGAGGAGTAGGAAGTCGAAGTACCTTAACCACTCTTAGTTTCACATTCCTCCATCACACTTTCAGTTTTTTCTTCCTCTGTTCTTCAGTTATGCAAAAATCCAAATTTTCTTAAGGTATTCTTTTTCTCCAACCTCTCTAGTGATTGCATCACTTTTGTGCATCCTTATTGGAATGCCTACATCTCCCTATTTTATTTCTTTGCAGTTTTACTATATTCATCTTTTAATTCATTCCATCTTTTAAATTTTTTATCTTCACTCATTAGGTTGTGTCTAGTATACCCTTGCACCATTGACGTACGAGGAGATTTACAAGTTGCTCTTCCAAAAATAGAGAAAGCTTGAAAAAATAAAGGAAAGAACATCACTTCCAAAAATAATAAGTTTCCCAATAAAAAGTTTCAAGAAATAACAACTTCCAAAAATAGAATCCATGTAACACCGCTGGTGTGTGGGAAAGTCCCACATCACCCAGTGCAGCTCGGTGTGGAGGGGATTTAAGAGGGGGCAACCCCCTCACCCAACACAAAGCCTTTTGGGCTTGACTTGGTGGGTCGGGCCCAAATCAAAACTGTGCGGGCCCGTAGGGTCCAAAGCGAAGAATATTGTATTAGAGGTCGGATCGTCACAAGTGGTATCAGAGTACGGTTCAACACTCGGCAAGAGTGGGCTCTTTATTTGTGTGGCATTGCCTACTTGTATGTGGATCCTCTGTCTGTGTGACATAACAGAGTCGGGGATGACTCTGGTCTAAGCGGGGTGGTATAACACCCGGCGCTGGTTGGCATGTGGGAAAGTCCTATATCGCCCAACGTAGCTAGGTGTAGAGGGGATTTAAGAGGGGGCAACCCCCTCACCCAACACATGGCTTTATGAGCTTGGCGCAAAACAAAACAGTGTGGGCCCGTGGGGCCCTCAACAGACAATATTGTTGGGGGTCGAGTCTCCATAATCCAAAATTTAACAATCCTGAAAAATTATATAGTTTTCAATAATATCAACTTCCAAATTTATTAACTTTCCAAAAATGGCATGACCTAATATTAGACAGAAGTCGAAACAACCACTCTTTAAAAATAAAAAGTGCCAAAAATAACATGTTCTCGACATAAAAGGTGCCCAGAATAATATGTGTTTAAAATAAATCAAATCTTAGCATACCCGAAAAATAGTGTGTTCTCCCACAGATGCATATCTAAGCTCTGATGACCAACTGATGAAGGATAGTGTTAAGCGTAAAGCCTACCTATGCCTCCACTGAAAAATTGAAGAATTATGCAAGACCCAACTTGGTAATTCAATAGAATTCCAAGAGAACCCAGGCTCAAAGAATCCGAACGTCTCGGAAGATCCATCAACGTCGACGAAATAACGCCTCTCGATAACTCACCCGGATTTACGGCAAGTGAAATTTCAAATAAGATGAGCCAAAACCCCAAATTCCCATCGTAATAATGGAATAAGGCCAAGACTTCCTCATGAAAAATTTGACACCATGCAAAAATTTCCAAAGAAAATGAGAATTCTAGATTGAATTAAGATTTCTTAATTCAATTCCAAGAACTAGAAATTAAATCCATCCAATGCTTGGACAAAAAATAATTCTAGAACTAGAACCCAAAATACATGAACACTAGAAAACCAAATAAGAACTCAAAACTTGCACAAAGCAAAACTTCAATTAATTTTGGTATGTTTTGTACAATGCCCAAAGGCCTCTATTTATAAACAAAACTAGGAAAAATATTTACAAGAATTGGCATCCATCAAAACCGTTCATTCTACCTCCTTACATAAAAATCGACCCTAGCTAAAATCAACCTTTCCAAAAACTAAAATGGCTGAGTTCCATGGGATCTACATGTCACCTACTTGCTAATCTTTAAACTTTGTTACAAAAAATGGTCATAATTTCATCTACATATATTGAAATTGTGCAAATTTGGGTTCATTGGAAAGGCATCTGAATAAGATCTCTAATGAATCTAATTTCATGAAAATCTAATATTATTTGGTATCTCAAATATGTCTGCAAAGTAAGAAATGGTCTATTTGATGCCATCCAGACTCCGATTAAGGTGAAATTTGGTGCATTAGAAAGCTTGTGAGGTCGTCTCTTTCCCCCATCGGTTCTTTTCTGCACTTAGAGTGGAAATTCAGCAAATAATCTCTCATGAGCTCTGTCATTCTCTAAGGTCTCTTCACCAATAACACTTGACTTGATTATGCTTTCGATGACCACATCCACATTCAATGTGAATTCTTACAAACACTTAATTTCATTGGTGAATTTGTGTAGAACAAATTTTCCTGGTGAAATTAGAACCACCTTTCTCTTTTAGATTGAAAGTGAGAGTTGGGTTTCAGAATTTCAATTGTTGAAGTCCTTGATTCAAATCTGAGGATTTGGATCAAAACTCTATCTTAAGTTGAGGGTTTCGAAAGTGTGCAAGATTATGACTAACAATTTCATTAGTTGGTGATCATTCATTAGGCTTCATCATGTCCTCACTAATTTCACAAATGGATATCATTGTTTGATGAATTCTCTCCCTCTTGACACCAAGCACATCCAATACATACAAAAGAATAACATCAATCGGAACACCTCCATTGAAAAGCTCTCAAGCACAAAACCTTCAACCTTAAAGAGAGAGATAAAGTCTTCTTGTGTTCAGGCTCAGCACAAGACTTTTCTTCGCAAACTAGCTTTGACTTGGCAGCAGTAGCAACTTTCTCAAATCTTAGAGAAATATCAGAATCAACACCAGGGTTGTGAACAAGTGTTATTCACCTCGAGAACCTGCCATGCGCATGAAGCACCTCTTTTAGTGGAATGGTGTGAGGCCCAAATCGAGATTGCAAAGAAGAAACCTCATCACCATGGCTTTGTGCTACCAAGTTAAGCCCCAAAGCATCAGGAGATGTTATTCTTCAGGGTAACAAAGGCAAACAACACATTTGCTTGAGTGTTGACATCTGTAGATTGCTCAACATTGATTTCACCATTTTGGATCTTCTCTTCAATAATTTTCCATAGTTCTCTGCAAAAATCAATACCATGACCAGGCTTTCAATGGTACTAATAAAATCTCGACTTGATAACATCAATGTCAAAAAGACCATGGTTGTGACAGGCAACTCCTACATCCTTCAAGCCATAAAGATGAACCATCTATCCGTGTCATCTGCCTTGAATTGATAAGTCCATTCTTGTTTTTTATTTTGATCTCCTCTACCTCGATCTCTACCTCTTCCTCGGCTAGGTCTAATCCACGTCCGCATGAAAACAATTGAAAAAAATGGTTTGGGTTAGCTCAAGTTTAAGCAAGCTCATTTTTTAGTCTAAAATATCGTCCATTCTAGAATTTGGGCTAACTTGTGCGTGAAAAACTAAATTTGGTCCAAAATCTACAATTCAATGTATAATCTGTAAACCTAATTTTCTTCAATTTATAAAATCTAATTTGCTTTAAGTCCGTATATACATTTTGGGCTTGAAATGAAGCTCGTCGCTACAAATGCATTTCGAGCTTAGCTAGGGTTTGACTAATTTGGGGTGATCCCAGTCGGGCCCTTTATTTGCAATTCAAATCAAGGCTTGAGTAGACACAAAACCCAGCTTCGCCCGTGATTTGAGGCCCAACATCCTAAAAGGGTTGAACTATAGCCTAGATGAGTCTAGCTTGCCCAACCAATCAACCTTCTTATGAAGGCAAAAGTCGTAACTGCAAGAGATCTGAAAAGTAACTGATGAAGTTGGTCAGAAATTTCGTGCAAATCTTTAAATCCTTAACTTAATGATGGTTTTAGAGTTTGAATTTTTTAATCTGAATCAAGGATCTCAATGATAAAAACTCTAAGGATCCAACTTTCACTCTCACTCTTAAAAGAAAGAGATGGTACTAATTTCAATGGGATAATTTAATGAAAAACTCATCGATGAAATTAGGTATTCTAAGAATTCAATACGAACGATTTGGTTGTGGAATTAAATTTTAATGAAACCAATTGATAAATGCATGACATGAGCATTTAAAATTCACCATACAAAGACAATCACACTCAAATTAAATTTAATTCAAACACAAACTCAAATTTAGATCCAAAAGAAACCCAAACAAGAGTCACCAACGAGCCCTTAATTTATAGGCTGCGTTTGGATGGAGGGAAGGGGAGGAAAATAAGGGTTTCCTTCATTTTCCTCCGTTTGATAACAAAGGGAAAGGGGCAACACAATCTTGATGTTACCTCTCTGTTCAAGGAATCGAAAACCCCACCATCGCATCGGATGACTACCGAATTTGAATTTCTATTCTTGTTTTTTATTTTGACCTCCTCTTCCTCGGCTAGGTCTAACCCATGTCCGCATGAAAAAAATTGAAAAAATGGTTTGGGTCAGCTCAAGTTCAAGCAAGCTCATTTTCGAATCTAAAATATCGTCCATTCTAGAATTTGGGATAACTTGTACGTGAAAAACTAAATTTGGTCCATGTAAAATCTAATTTTCTTCAATTTATAAAATCTAATTTTCTTTAGGTCCGCGTATACATTTTGGGCTTGATATGAAGCTTGTCCCTACAAATGTATTCTGAGCTTGGCTTGGGTTTGACTAATTTGGGGTGATCCCAGATCGGGCCCTTTATTTGCAATTCAAATCAAGGCTTAAGTAGACACAAAACCCAGCTTAGCTCAGTTGGACTTGTCCATGATTTGTGAGTGGCTCAATAGATTAAGAGGATTTAGCAAGGGAATTGCTTATCTCACAATAAAAGGGAAAAGAAGATTGCTTAAAGAATCTGTAACACCAACAATAGTGGTGGAGATCGTGATCTTTATTTGTCTTGAAAAAAGGATACTACACATCCATTTATCTTTCTCTAATCCAAATGTCAGGTTTATAGGTTTTTAGAAGTTGTGTCCACCTTTCTAATAGCAAAGCATGTGGTTTGCAGTCATATGATCTGTCATAGCTCCTTTTGTGGAAGTGATTTATTTATGTAGCTCTACAAACCACGAGTTTGAATTTGATTCTTGAGTCAAAATGTCTACTAGTTGAACTATTCTCTAAAAAGTAATTGAAATTTCTAATTCACCATTCTTGACGGCGAAGACCTAGAAGGTTTCTTGCCAAATGAGAACTTACAAATAGAATCATTTAAAAACTATAAATAATAACAAAAATCAAATTTCTCAACAAAGAGAGAAAGTTAATGTATGAGATCATGAGATAACCATGGCCCATCAAAACATCAGGAAAGCAACACAGAATAGCAAAATAAATATGGACTTTAAAAAAAAAATTACTAATTGAAGCCATTAGAAATCTCGACAATGTAGATGTTAAAAAATTATTTCATCAGATATGCATATGTTTGTTGTTCTTTTGTTCCAGTAAAACTTCCTATTCTTTTGTTTTAATATATTTTAATAGGTGATGAATGGAATTATTACTTTTATGTTTTAAAAATGTTTTTTTTTTTTTTTTCATCTCGCTTCTTATAGATGGAATACATGTGTAAGAACTTTATTTTAACTTATAATTATGTGAAGGAATCCATAGGAAATTATATAATGTTATCACAAGATGAATAGTATTAGATGGATATTATTTAATAATTATATTTATACTAAAATTTAAATTTAATTTTTTATATTATATGAGTTCACTAAATGGCATTAATTCTGATAAAGTTGATAATATATCAAGTTTCTCTTGCTTACGGTTACCAAATAAAATTTCTCTCCCTTGGAGAAAGTTCTCATACTTTTTTCCATTGTAATACCAAATAAGATAAGGAAAATGACTTAGCAAGTGAAATACTATGAAATTTACTCCATCCCAAATGCAACCATAGGCTTTAAACAATTTACACACAAAAAAATCCAAACAAATTCGCTGCTGGGCCGGCACCCAGGCCTTTCCGGAATTGGCTTTATTTGCTGTTTTGTGCTCAACCAATGGATGGCTACCATCTTGAATTTTTATATTATTAAAAAAACTAAAGAAATAAACTCCAACCTGCTGGATCTTGATTGAAATGCATCTCCAACCTTTTATCTGATTTTCTTGCCTCAGAAAACTGATCCAAAAAATCCAGGCCCAATAACGCCAGATCTGGTCTGCACTGTGCTTAGATCGATTTCAGCCATGAAGTCCTGATTTTTTTGCTGCCAAAACCAGTCCATTTTGCTGTCAAGATCTGGGCAAATATAACCCTTTAATATCAGCCCTTTATTTGAAAATTTTCTTCGCAAAAATCACCCCAAAAATCCAGGTCCATATCGGCTTGATCTGTCCCTCGTTCACATTTTATAGTGGTTCCAGCCCTTAATCCTGGCCTCTTTCTGTTTAAAAACAGCACTAAAGTGGGTCCATTCCAGCTCAAAATGGGCAGCACACAACCGGTGCGTGTGAAGATTACCAGCTGCAAGGATTCCACGGCTAGGACGTCCTCCAACTTCTTGTTCAATTTCAGGAATTATTCAGGTATTTTTGTGGACGTTGGAAGGCACCATCTCTGATGGTTGTTTCCCTTTGCCCTGTCTGTTCCCTTCTTTTGGTTGGGGATTATCTCTTTTGGTGCTAATTTGCCTTTTGAGTAGGTAGTATTAGACTACTTCACCCCCTTTGGTGTGATGTTTGACCGTTGGTTGTTTTTCTGCCTTGCCCAGACTGTGAGCTTTTTGTATTATTTTCGGCTCCCCCCTTTGAATGAATAGCTAACCCATTACATTAAAAAAAAATGAGGAGCACACGTCTAAAGGCAATCTATCTATTTTCGGGCTTTCTAAATTGGGCCCAAGTTGCCCGGAAGCCCAGGCCTACTGTTTTAGTCAGATTCTGGTCCAAGTTGGGATCCTGAGTGGCGTCCACATAGGCCGTTATGTGTCATCTGATGTGTGACTCGGATGCCTAGCTGGTTAGCAGAAAACAGGCCTGAAATCATAGGCTTTTGAGGCCCAAAACAGCTTCAAACGGGCTTAAGTTCTGGTGTAATTGGATCCATTAGGTTCTGTTTGAGACCCTCTCTTCCCTCCATCAATTCTAGCATAGGTGAGAGCTATTTCTTCAATTTTTCCTAATTGGGCCTGCTCTTCGTCACTCAGATTTTTATCGGTTCGATGGCCGATGCACCTTCCTATAAAATTTATGAATCATATCACAATAAATGACTTGAGACTAATATGTATGTGTTTGATTTTCACCTGCTAAATTCCTTAAAATGGTGTATCTATTTTAATATAGATTTCATAGAGCCTTCCATCATTTTAATTTAAAAAATATAGTTAAATGAGCAAAACAGTCATGTCCTCGACAATTCTACATCATAAAATACGTCTGTATTCTTATGTATGTATAGATACTTTATCCCATATTTTATTGGAAACAGTTTTCTAATCCATATAACCAATGACTCCAACCACACTTGATTAACAGTATTAGGACACCAACAAGTTGGCATGAGTCGAACTGACTTGATTTTCCTTTTTTAAAATGGGTTGGTTCACAATTTTTAGACCTTGGTCAATCCAACCCAATATATTCCAAATTTCCAATAGTGGTCCCTGACTATGAACAGCCCATTGATCGCCGTGTTTGTGGATAATAAATATGATTGAACATGAATTAATTAATGTCAAATGATCTCATAGTTACATCTTCATGGTATTTTTCATGTGGATGAGTCAATGAATTGTCCATTTTAAGACAAACATATACATATCTTAGGTGAAAAACAATATAAATTTTTTGTGATTTGAATTTATTTTTTGTACAAACTAACAAGAAACTAACAATATATTAACTTTTTCGACATTTGGTATGTAAACTGCAGGACATTGTCTGTGATGATCCGCGTTAGTTTGTGATTGAGCGTGTATGTTTATTTATGCACTATAAAGAGCATAGACGCGCTTAGATGAAGGAGAGACCCATCGATATGAAAGCGCTAGATGATGTAACTTTAAGTTGTCTCATATCACCTGGAACGAGCATCCTAATTCTGGATATAAGTAACACTCCCTTAACCTAGTAAGACACATTTTGGGATGTGTGTATGCAGGGCCGGCTAGACATAAGTTGAAGTCTAAGGCAAAACATTTTGGTATTTAACATATTATTATAAGTAATATTTAATTAAAATTTTAATTATATATAATAAAAAAAATTATCTAAAATTCTTATAGATTTCTAGTTCAAATATCCAGCTAAGCCTAAACTGAAAATGATTTCTTCATTTTTATTTTGTTATTGAGTTTGTATGGGAGACTATTTATATTCTCATTCTCCTTGAAGAGAATGATAATTTACAGTCATTTTTATTCAATTCTTATCCATTTGACTGCATTGTGTGTAGGACATTTCAAACAATATCTTTAACCATTATTCTATCAATTCTACCATATTCAAATATTTTCAGCATTTCAACACCATTTCAAGCTCGTAAGCAATTATTATTCTACCAATATTCAAATATCCAAACATCAAAACTTTATTGTTTCAATATTTCCATTATGGTATTACCAATCTAGTATCAATCACCATTCACCAAATAAAAGAATAAATAACTAAATTAAAAAAGTAATCAAAAGACAAAGGAATTAAAAGAATAAATAAAGTAATCAAAAGACGAAAGAATTAAAAAATCTACACCCTAAGTTCGGCTAACACAAGTAATGGTTGCCGTTGGATCAGATTATGTAATACCTAGAGGACTGTGTGTATGGGGTTCGAAACTCTAACGAAAGCATGAGATTGTTTTGGGTCGCAATGGGGTGAGCAGGATTTTGAGTGAGGCTGGGACCTGCTCTTGCCACCAAATTTAAGTGACTGATATTTAGACCATACTTCAAATGGGGTGACCAGAGTGATATTACAGCATGAGTTGGACCCATGAGGGTTAGACTCATGTGGACCCTAAGTTGCAAGGTCCTAGATATGGTCGAACTTGGAAAGGTCGCAAGGAAATGATTAAGCTCCCTGAGTGGAAAACTTTAAAATTCCCCTAGAACCGTATGCGAACCATCTTGTGACGTGCAGATGATCTTGTCTTCCTAGGAAGTGGAAGAGAGACCATTAGGTTGAGGGTCCTATGATGGGGGTTTGACAGACCGGGCGATGATGCGCTAGCAGGTAATCACCCGACGGACATCGATGAGGTGAGGTCGTCACTATTACCACGTTAGAGAGTAGAGGGACATGTGTATTTGTGGCATCGATTAGGAATGACTGGTACTGTAAAGCAAAATTTACTTGAAATGCGACTTTTAATCCAGACCAAGAGGTTGAGGTCTATAATTGGATATAAGAAGTAGTAATGGTAGGCCACTAATTTTGTTTAGAAATGATCTTTGACAACCGAGTGCATTCTCGTGAAGTGAGTCAAATTTAATTTATGACTCTAGAAAGTTTGAGCCAAGGATTGTGGACTCGAACAAATTAGGAGAGGTCGGTAAAACCTTCAAAGGTTATCCCTGAGAAAATGATGAGTGGGTCCAAGAGGCCAGACATATATAGATATTTTCTGAAGAGAGTTGCCCTATGATGAGGAGGATTGTTTTCCCCAAGTCTCTGAACACAGAGTACGTTGGCCCATGATATTGACGATAGCGATGATCAGGCAATGTGATGCATGTACTATAAGGCTTAATGTAATGCACTTGGGTGTAAATGGTTTGAATACCCCTCATGTAGTGAATAAGTGTCTAGAGCCTAGTTGCTCGTGTGAAAAATGCTAGCCACCTTGTATGGATGGTTGTGGGCTAGTAAGATATCTTGGAATCCTTGGATTATTTATGCATTCAATTGCATGATGGTCTAGATTGTTACTTCATGCCTTATGAGTAAAAATTTTGTGTTTGCATATGGATTCCATTTTGCTTAATGATGTAATTAAGATGTGAAAGGTGTGTGGAATTACTTTATGAAGATTTGAGAGATATAATTTTCTAGTATGATGGAGAAATTTATGTTGAATGAGAGGGTTTTGGTTTGACATGAAAGGAGTAGTCTGGCTAGATATAATTTGTTGTATGGGAATCGGTTGGCATAGATATGAATGGCAAGAAGTATTATGAAAAGCAAAATCCAATTCATAGATGAAATTCCTAAAGCAATTGAAGCTTATCTCCTAATGTCAACCCCATATGGAATAATAGTTGTGAATATATGTGGAAATTGCTATGCATGCTATTTTATTAGAAATCTAGCATTTATTTGATCAAATTGCTCATTGTATCTACCATGGCATTCCATCTACATCACAGATTCAAGTTGGACTCAGAGTCCGTCAACTTTGAAGTGAATAAGAGGATGGGTAGATTGAGCATTTGGATATTTTAACACTAAAGTGGAGTGGTTGTCAAATGGGTAGAGAGGATATGAGTATAATACTTCCCCCATTGGAACTCCCTAGTATAGTAGATGTACTCCTTGTTGGAGATTGATGTGTGATATCTTTTAATGAGGAGTATACCCTCGTGTTAGTGATTCTTTCCTCTCCTAGCCTCGTGTTAGGCAATTGTAAACAAGAGATCGGAGATAGATTCTTCTCAAGCTTCCTCCCTCTAAGATTTTCTCTCCCCAAAAGTAATCATTTCGTTCTTCCACCTTCCTTGGTATTTTTATTGGGATATTCCTGGGTGGAATGGAGTTTGGAAGCGATGTTTATGTGAAAAAAAGAAATATCAATGGATTTGAATAGGGAGTTGATGTTTAAAGCTTTGTAGGGGTTAGATTATCCCTATTATGAGATGGTATCATGATTTGAATAGCCTTTTTTATATCACATTCCATATAGAACCATGTGGTACGAATAGACATGGCTGGGATTTTGCTTTAGTGGTAGATTATGTCGTGATTGGAGTGGGGGAAACAACGTGCCATTGGCCGTTTGAGGGATTAGACCCCTTTGATGGATGGAAACCTATGAGTATATTGTAGTATTTTCTACATTTCCGTGTTGAGCTAACGTTTTCCACATTGGATACGTGTCCGAGCCGCTTTGTGTAGGCCACATCTGTATATGATTTTTGAGCCCATGAGCTTGTGTGCATTTGATGTTGGTGATTGTTTATGGCAAGTCGGTGACAAGTTGGGGTTAATATTTGCCCAAGATAAGCCTAGGGTCACTTTTGTGCATAGTTGAGATGTGCTTAGTAGTAATAAAGACTTTGTGTGCCACTAAGGTGGCTTGGGTTTTATGAGTACCCGTGAAGCCATGGCACACTTTTGGAGTTTTCTGACCACTATTGTTGGTAAACACGATTTTGTGTATGGTTGTGACGTGATTTTTTGGAAAAGTATTAATCTCTAGATTATTGATAGTAAAGCATCAAGAGTTAGTGATCTCTCATGTTTGGGATTAGATATGGGTATCTCGAACTCTTCGATGTTGTCGTTTGGAGGTCCGTGAGACCCCTAGTTCGGTAGAATATCATGATGAGATGTATCCAAATTTTGTATACCCTATGTTGAGTTGTGGGATCATGTAGCCACTTGAGAATGTTTTTTTGGTTCGAGATGCTGATCTCAGTGTGATGTGACACTACTTCACGTGTGAGCCACGTGAGAAGGCCATTAATTGAGTAATGAGCCGCCCCGTATTGCCTATGATTGATGTATATTGTAGTGAGCATCACCAAATGAGTTATGAATATTTGTTTGCCACATGTTGAACTGTAATATGAGAGCCATTATTGAGGCATTATTGCATTATTCACGTGTGATGTGAGTCGGTTGATGGCTTAGTAGTCGAATCCAGAGTGACTTGTGAACAGTAGCTACCTTTGGAGGATCCTTTGGGCGAAGCTTTACGAGACTTGTGAGTGTTGAGACCTTGCCCGGAGCCCTAGAATGATTGAATTTCGAGGGCGGAATTCTTTTAAAGGGGGTGGAATGTAATGGCCTAGGTCAACAAAATGGTTATGGAAATAACAGGATATATGAATCATACGATTTTACGATTTTCGATTCACGATTCACACCCCTAGACCAATTTTGATACGATTTGAGTTTGATAATATTGGGTAAAATTAGAGAAATGCCATGCACTTAGAGCATTGGAAATATTTGTAAAATCCATGCTCAAAAGGTATGTGATAATATGTTTGAGTGAATGTTATCTTGTGCACATTCCAATGCATAATTGGGTAAGGTTTTGATTTGACCTCTTTCTGCCTATGTGTGATTGATGTGAATATATTGTATCAGATAAATATGTATGAGTTTTCCAAGTTCCATATGATTAAATGTTTAGTATAATTGAGAATTTATAGATTTGTGATGTGTTAAAGTATGATAGAATGTATGATAAATCAAGATTGTCCAAGATGTGTAATGTAGGGCCTTGATAACTTTCTATACTTGTTAGGGCTGCAATCAGGTGGGGTTTTGGCCCGATTTGTAATGACCCGTTCCGAGTTTGTTTATTTTTTTTTGAGATTTTCAGATCTTTGAGTTGTTTCGGGACTGTGGTAGCAGTGAGGAGGGTGTGGGCTCCGTGGTGGGCCTTAGTTTGCTTGGTTTCGAGTTCGGGAACTCGAAGGGCATTTTAGTAATTTTGAATTATTATATAATATGTCATGAAAAATGCTTGAAAAATCACACGTCTTTCTCTCTCGATGTTCGACATTTGATTTTCTCGGGTTTTGAAATCATTTTCTTTTAAAATAGTGTGAGTTTTGAAACTCTATTTTCACGCGGTTCGAGATTTTTCTTAAAAGTTTAAAATAAAATAGTAAATGAATGAAAATGAAATAATTACTAATAATATTTTTATATAATATTACAGCTTGAACTAAATGGTTTCAAAAAAAAAGAAAAACCTCAAAACCCTAAAAGGGGCCCTCCCCCTTTATATTTTCTCTTTCCCGAGGCACTGTAGCTGGATGCTACAGTGCCGCCGCCCCCCTTTGGGAGACTCTCCCTCTTCTCTGTCTCTCTTTCCTCATCTCTTCCTTATCTCCCTTACTGAAAACCCTAACCCTCTAGTGTGAGCCCCCCCCCCCTCTTGCCTTGCCTTCTCCCTCTGATCTCTTCAAACCCTTGAAACCCTAAATCTAACACCTAGTCGCCACCCGCCCTAATTTCTCTCTCTTCTCTTCCTCTTCATCCCTTCCCCGATCGAAACCCTAACCCTAGTCTCTTAATCACCCAACCCCTTTGGTTGTTTCTCTCTCTCTTCCTCCCTTTTCTTTCTTTCGGCCACTGCTTTATCTTCTTCTTCTTCTTCTACCCATTTGTCTTCCTCTCGACACCTATTTCCTAAAACTCTAAACCTTCCGCCAACCTTCCATCTTCTCCTACTCTTCCCCTCCTCCGCCCAAGAAACCCTAATCCCCAATCCTTGGACCCCATTTTCCCATGTCCAACCTAACCAGACCCGCTCAGCTGAACCCAACTTGGTCCAACCCAGTAGCTTGAAGCCCAACTCACTTCAGGCCCACTTTAGTTGGATCCAAGCCTTGTCCACTTCAGGCCTAGTTTCCCCAACCCCGTTTGAGTCCTGCCCTTTTCCAGACCTGACAGACTAGCCCAGCTCCTTCATTCTAGTGCAAGCCCAACTCAGTTTCTCTGCCCGGCCCAGGCCCGTTTCGGGCCCATTTCAGACTTGTTTTTGGGCCTGTTTGGGGATCGCTTCTAGAGTGTTTCTGGATCACTCTCAGCTCGGTTCCAGCCCGTTTGTAGACCCGTTTGCAGCTTGTCTCGACCTTGAACCCGTGCATCGCTTCCTTCAACCCTTCGACTTGTTTTCATCGTATGGATTTTGAAAACACACTCAGGTGAGGGGACTTATCACTGCTTTAATATACATTTGCATCTCTTAAACTTTGACCTTGGACTTGGAGTGACTTGAATGGGGCTCTTCTTTTATTGAGCCACTCGGTAAGGGAACCATTGGATGAATCTGTGGCAAGGGATCCATTCGAGTGCACTCAGGTCAACTTTATGTAGAAAATAAAATAAAATAATAATAATATTTCTGATCGGACGAATGAATATTGAACATGATGCTTGAAATTGAGTGACAACACGTGGTGTATTTAACTATTTCACATGAATGAATTTATGATGAGAATAAATATGCGTTGGGTGTCGAATATGATGTATGAGATTTAATGATTACATGTGGTATGTTTACATGTAACTTGAATGGGATCATGAGTATGGGGAATTGTGACTTGTCATAAGTTTAAGTTGTTGTATATGATCATGACATCGTGTATATACATTGGAGGGATTGTTCATATGTGTATATATTTATAATTATGTGATGAATTTGATTGTTGGGAGGACTTCCCCTTTACGCTTAGGCGGTCGAGACCCCCATAGGAGATGCGGGTTTCCCCGTTGCGCTCCAGCGGTCGAGGTGCCTTCCCCGTGAGATTAGCTTCCCCGTTATGCTCCAGTGGTTGAGACCCTCGTAGGGGATGTGGGTTTCCCAGTTGCATTCCGACGGTTGAGGCGGTTGTGTATGGTATGGTCTCCCGGTTGGATTGGTTGGGAGACTAGAGTTATTGGAGGACCATGTGAGTTATGGAGGCAATACCCCAGACTGGTCAGAGGGACCAATTGGCTGGTAATATAGTTGAGCACTCGTGTACGGAGACATTCACCCTATGATGATGTTCTTGCATTCATGCATAAGATACATATGTTGCTAACAGGTGATATTCATTATCTATTCACTGGGCTGGTTGTATTGTATAGTCTCCTGATGACATTAGTAGGGAGACAGGAGTTTACTAGAGGACCCGGTGTGGGTTACCGAGATGATGTCTCAGATCTGACCGGTGGATTACTAATTGATGAGGTTGGGTTTTACGTGCTCTTGAGCACCTTTGTTATCATGATGTTATCGCATTCATGCATATGATTTATTTATTGCTGACATGTGATATGCTTTCTCCCTTCACTGGGCTAGTTAACTCACCCCTTACCTTTCAGGTACCCCGATTGCGGAGGAGCCAGATGGGTCCTTTGAGCAGACACCCGAGGAGTAGTAGTTGAAGTTGGATATTTTATATTTATGTTCATGCCTTAGTTTGAGAGGCTTTTGTTCCATTGGACATACTATCGTATGATGTTGTCTGGATGATTGTATAATTGTATTCGGATAGTCTGTGGTTGTTCATTATGTTTAATAGTATAATGAGTTTTGTTCATTCGGGTTGTTAAGCGGGGGCAGTGACTCTTTTCAAAAAAAAAAAAAAAATGCCCGGTATCCTATTTTTTGTAGTGTTTTGAGATGTTTCAGAGATAACGCGCCTGTAGTGGGCCGGGGTGTTACACGACCCATATGACCCGACCCGAGAAATCATGCGGGTCGAGTTACAATGGTCGGGCTATTGGGTCGGGTCGGGTCGGGTTGAGAAGAGAAAAACCTGATCAAAATTCGAGTAGGGTTGAGCTGAGGTCTTCAAATTTCAACCCGACCTGACCCGAATTCCATAACTTAATATAAAAACCCTCACCCTCAAACCCTAATCAGAATTTTCATTTTTCAGCCCTAGCCGTAGCTTTTTCCTCCCTTCTCTCGCCTGCGAATTTGAGATTGTGCTCCTCGTCATTGTCATTTTTCCTCTTCTTCACCGACATCTTTTCCGAGTCGGACCTAGGTGAGTCTCTCTCTCTAGTTCGCTTGTCCATTGGGCTTGTGCTCGTTGTCTGCGATTGTGTTTCTTGTCATCGCTTTCCTCTTCTTCACTGAGATCTCTTCCTAGTCGGACCTAGGTGAGTCTCTCTCTCTCTATTTCTCTTGTCTGTACGGCTGTTCCTCTCAAATCTCCCTCTAATCTTGTTTGTTACTTGAAACTGCAATTTGTATTTGGGTTTATTATAATCTTTTCTGTTCACCTGCGCTTTTATCTAATCCAAGAGAGGCCAATCGGGCCTATTTTATGTAAATGATCCCGATTTAGTGATTTTTCATAGAAAGCGACCCTTTTGAGCATTTTCCATGGAATTAGATATTTTTTCCCCTTGCAGGCCTAATATAATAATAAGAGTTCAATCATCTCTTGTGTTAAAAAGAAATTCTTTTCTACTGCATTCATAGTGTCGTAATATATTGACACTTTCAATTTAGCATTTTACATATTATATTTAGCATTCCAACAATTTAAAAATATTAATGAATGCTGAATTTGAAAATATGACATGTCATCATGCCATTGTGTATTGAATAAGAATCTTTTGTTGGTGAAATATGTTATACAACTTAAGATAATACTGCCCATAAACAGAGGAAAGTGTTTTTTTTTTTTCATACATCAAAACGGATCCAAGGTTGCTGCAGACCATTTCTGAACTTTGGTTTTGGAGAAAGAATGGGTTTAAATTGCTATGAGCTAATTCTTTCTGTACAGTTTTTTTTTTTTTTAACAAAAGGAGTGGTAATCTGAAAATTCCAATATTTTGGCTTTTTGAGTATTAACTTCTTTTATATTAGATGAATTTCTTTTGAATTACTAACAATTGAATTTTGTAAAAATCAGTTTGTAATAGGATCATAGTCTTTGTTTGGTGGTAAGGAAATGCTCTTATGAAAAAAAAACAATTATTAAAAAAAGGTAAACTGAACAACTCTTCAACAAAGGTAAACTCATTCTTATTTGTTCGTGAAACATGCTATCCATCATTGCTAGTTGCAATATTTTCTCTTATTTTCTCAGTAATAGGTAATCAAACATATATGGAACTTCATACCAATTGATTTTTATTGTTTACTTTTACAGTGCCTTTGCGAAAATAGTGTAATGGCTTCGCGTAATGATGATGTTGATGTTGACGTTGAAATAAGATTTCTTTTTTCTTTCGTTGATAGTTCTTTATTATTTAATTCATTTTTCCTAGATTTATTTATGTATTTATCATAGTTGATTAATTATTATGTGTAATGTTTAATTAGGTGTTAGAATCCAATAATCCTGTCACTAATGACAATACTATCATTTTGACTACGGGTGATTGTTCAGTTGCCACTAGTGGCAAACCAAAGAATGGTTACCCAGTTTGGCAACATTTTATTAAAGACCCTAAAACTAAAGGAGATGATTTAATGACAATTTGCAAATATTGTCATGGAAGATATAAAGCTTCTTTTAAAAGTGGAACTAGTACTCTTAGTCGACATTTAAAATAATGTACTGCATATTTGGTGAAAGATAAGAGTAAAAAAGTTTTTACTTTGACAGTGTTAAAAAAAAAGATGGTGATGAGGGAGTGGGAGCATGCCTTTTGCCTTATAGTTTTAATATGGAACATGCACGAAGAGAATTGACCATTATAATAGTTATGTTAGAGCTTCCATTTTCTATTGTTGATTGTGCACCATTTTGGAGATTTGTGAAATGCATCAGTCCTAGATTTCAATTCATCTCTTGTACGACGATTAGAAGAGAATTTTTGAAAATCTACCATTTGGAAAAAGCTAAGTTGAAAGCATTCCTAAGTACTTCATGAAAGCACATTTCTTTAATGACTGATTTGTGAACTTCCAACCAAACTTTGGGATATCTAAGTGTGACAACGCATTTTGTAGACAACAATTGGAAGTTACACAAGAAGATCCTTAGTTTTTGTATGGTTCCAGCCCCACATACATGCGTAATTATTGCCAATATGATTGAGAAAAGTTTGGTGGAATATGATATGAAAAAGATATGCACAATTACACTGGATAATGCGATAAACAACGCCGTGGATAACCTCATGGAGACTCTTTCTCGAAAGGAAATTTTGTTATAACGGGGAAAATTCTTCCATGTAAAATGTGTTGCACATGTTGTTAATTTGATTGTGCAAAATGGCTTAAGTGAGATAAAATAATCAGTTGAAGTTATTCGCACATGTGTGAAATATGTGCGGTCATCGCAATCTTGCAAGCCAGAGTTTGAGATTTGTGTCTTCTAAGAAAAAAATTCATTCTCTAAAGGCTTGTGCTTAGATGTGTGTACAAAGTGTAATTCAACATATCTTATGTTAGCCTTTGCCTTATCATATGAGAGTGCATTTGTTCGTATGAAGACACGCGATCCTATTTACACCAAGGATGTTGCTGTAACATTTGATGATTGGAGAAAGGCTGAGACAATTTCCAAGCTTTTGAGAGTTTTTTATAATACTACAAAGGTTTTATCGACGACAAAATATCACTTCAAATCTTGTTTTTCATTAAGTGTATGAGATTCAAGCTCATTTACTTGAGATGTTGAAGAATGATGATTCGTGCATTTCTTCAATTGAAAAGAAGATATAATAAAAAATTGATAAATATTGGAAGAAATGCAATATATTATTTGCTATTGCTCTAGTATTAAATCTCCGTTACAAGTTGGAATATGTAGAATTTATGTATCATTAACTTTATTCATATTCTGATGCTGATTAATATACTGAAGTACTTCGTAAGGAGATGGTTGTACTTTTCAATGAATATACTTTTTTCTCTTCTCCACTACAAAAGCAAGTAGTTACTTCTACTTCAACAGAGATGATGAATGATACTTCAACAGATTCTAAGAAAACACTTCTCTGAAAAATATTTCTTAGAAAGGGTGCTGGAAAGAATAATGTGGACTTGAGGACGGAGCTCAAGCAATATTATGAAGAAAAAACTTGTCCAGATGATCCTAATTTAGACATTTTGAGCTGGTGGAAAGTTAATCGCTCCAAATTTCCTATACTTTCTATGATAGCTCAAGATAACTTAGCAATTTAAGTATCGATTGTTGCTTCAGAGTCTGTATTTAGCACTGGAAGTAGAGTCATCAATCAGTACCGAAGCTCATTGAGTCCCGGAGTCGTGCAGGCATTGGTTTACACTCAAGATTGGCTTAGAGATGCCATAAGTGACGATGTCATGGAGGGAGAGCCCGAAGTTTATGATCATGAAGACGATACTGATAGGGTTGAATCAAGTAATGACAGTTATTTCTATCTATTTAGTATTTATTTCATTTTGTTATTATATTGTTAAAATCTGATATTACTCTTGATCTTTTTTAAGGTGTCACTGAAGTTGAATGATGTGATTGGTGATAAATAGTACTTTTCTTAAATCTTTTCTCCTTATGAATAATGATAAATTTCTGTCAATTTGACGTCATGAGTATGCATATTTCACTAACTAATTTATTACTTGCAGATCTGTAAAGGAATCAGATTTGGTGAAGTAGAGAAGATTGGTTGCTGACTTGAATCCTCTTTGGATGAAAATTATAGTTGTCTTCTTTTATTTTTTATTCAAATTATTGTTAAATTCTCATTTTAAAAGTAGGTATAAGTAAGTGACAAGAAAGAAGGACTGTATATTTTTTTTCTACTAGCAAAATGGTATTTTTGAATTTCTGTAATACTTTAAGTCAAAGAGTGATGATTGAGTAGTGAAATTGGATGAGAAGACAACATGAGAGGGAAAAATGGAGGCTATATTTTTTACTCACTTCTCAGTTGTGTTCTATATGTTGCATTCCCCTCATCTTGTTTATTTTCATTTCATTTGAATTCATCAATTTTTTTGTGGCAAGTGTTTAGTTACATTTTCTCATTTCATAGTTGTTGTTTGATATTATTCAATTTTTTTTTTTATGTGTAAATGAACTTAATTTGTATATCTCAACATTTTCCAAGATAAGCTATGCTGCTACTAAATCCTACAGTGAGCCTTCTCATAATTTTGGTAGAAGTAGTGCAGTGTGGATTGGACCGGGTCGGGTTAAGGGTTAAGGGTATTACAATCTCGGGTCGGGTCAGGTTCATTAAATCAAGTTTTTTATTCGGGTCAGGTTGGGTTGGGTTCAATGTGTTGTGAGTTGGGTTATGGTTGGGTTTATTAAAACTCGGCCCGCCCAACCCGAGTTGCAGCCATAATACTTGTGTATGATTATGAGTAATGTATATATCAAATAAATTCTCATAATTGTGATTGAAATTCTTAGATGGACAACTCATAAAATAAGTATGATGAATGTGTTTTAATGTCATGCTTGGATTTTGTGATGATGTGTACATCATTAGTGAGTACCTATTTTGATAACGGTTGTGGGGGATCGACCTAACCATGTGTAAAATGAATTTCCATGATTTGAAGAAGACTTGATAGATGTTAGATCAAGTGATATGAGTGAGTTAATGTCAAGTATTTTAGAGGTTAACTTGTGCTACAATGGGGATGGGCTATCATAATTGAGAATGCATGGAATGTAATGTAAATGCTAAGAAAGCATTGTTTGATTTCTCTAAAGTAAAAGTATGTCAACTCCCCAATATCAACCCAAATGTAAAAATGATGAACTACGGCTAATCTGATCCACTATGTGGTACGTAGGCAATTGAGAGCATTGTGCCTCAACTCGACCAATAGACGCATTGTGTCATCCATTTATATTAAGGATGATTTAAGATGTTAAGTAAATGTGAATGGTAGAAAGGGATTGATGGGACATACCTTCCCTAATATAAACCCTAATTCTAGACGTTGGATCTCTCGAAGGAGGCCAGAAGAGGTTATGATGCCTTAGGAGTCCTGATATGATGAGACATATATGTTTGTTACTCTAGTAAAGCCTAGAGTAGCTAGAGAACTGTGAAAATTCTTAAGATGGACCGATGAAAACTTTGGCACTGAGATGTATGTGAATAGGTCACTTGATTATATTGAAACGTTGTATGGTACGTACCTAACGTGATGATTATATTAAGACGTGGTATGGGTGTATCCCTCAAGTGATATTGATTATATTGAAGCGTGATATGGGTGTTTCCCTCACTTGATATTGATTATATTGAGGTGTGGTATGGGTGCATCCATCATGTAATATTGATGATTGAGACATGATATGGGTATGTCACTCATTTGATTTGATAACGTTATGCCTCAGTCAGTTGAAAAATGAAACTGTCCGATCAGTAGATCATTGTGTCTCACCTTTATATAGTTAAAAGGATGAGCTAAGTATATAGATTCCATGAGTAAGTCATAGAGTAGTCGTGAGACAGTGGGAGCCTTGATATGAACATATGAGCACTGTGGCATTGAGATGTATATGTGACTTGGCCAATTGATGTTAAGATGTGGTATGTGTACGTCCCTCACGTGATTATGATGGTTGACTGACCGTTCTAGAGAGTTATTCAGGACAGTGGGATCGGCTACGGAGAGTTGGTCCCATAGGGTTGCCATCGAGGAGTAGGTCCCTCAAATGCTACGCGCTAGAGGGCACTCTCACGGCTATTTAGTACACTTGATGTGCGTTGATGCGCAGGGTTAGGTACTTATATGCCCCAAGGGGGTGGTACTAGCTTGGTAAGGCGCGATACGACCACCTTTGAGCTTGACTGAATCACCCAAGTGGTGAAGGGACGTGGGGCGAGGTAGACTAGAGCATGTTATGCGTGAGTTACCCGCTTAGTAAGTCGTTGGACCCTAAGTCTTGCAGTGGTATGTTTATGATATGATATGATGATTTGATGTTGTTGCCACAGTCACGTATTGATTCATTCCATTGTTGTTCCTACGAATAGAAGATTTCATGGTAGATGATGTGCCACTAGATTAGTTATGCCATGGATGGATTATACCCATTGAGGGATTATATTCATGGATGGTTTATACCCATGAATATATTATACTCATAGATAGAGTTTTACTATGGATGGATGTGTATACCCATGGATGATGGTTCCCATGGTGGTTTGTATTTATGCCCGGATGCTGGCATTATGGTAGACCTGTTGGTCTCATAGTAGACATATTGGTCTTATGTTGACATGTTGGTCTCATCGTAAACGTATTAGTATTATGGTGGAAATGTTTGTCCCATAATAAACGTGTTGGTCTTATGGTAGACATATTGATCTTATAATAGAAATATTGGTTTTACAAATGTATGAGCTATGCTCATAGATGGATTATACCCATGAATGGTTATTACTCATGGATAAATGATACTCACTGATGGAGAGTTACCTAGGATGGATGATGAATCCCATGGATGTTGTTCCCATGGTAGACATATTGGATTCATGCCTAGATATTGATTATATGGTGGGCATATTGACCCCGTGATAGATATAGTGGTCCCATGGTAGACGTAGTGGTCTCATGGTGGACTTGACGGTTTTATGGACAGATATTATTTTCCCATGGAGGGCTTTATGACCATGGATGAGTATTGTATACCGTGTATAGATATTCCCACGGAGGGCATTGATTCCATGTAGGATTGGACCCATCCTTAGAGTATTGTCCCCGAGGAGGGATGTACTTATGTTCGGGTATAGGTCCCATAGTTGAGGTTTATCCCATATATGACATTGACTCCATGGTTGACGATGTTCTCATGGTTGGTATAGACCCGTGATAGAGATGAAATCTATTCTACTGATGAGGCCCACGATTGGGTAGTTAGAATGTCTTGATACGACATCATGAATAGCATGTGGTTAGTGACATAAAATAAATGAATTGAGAAATACGCAAGATCTGATCTCCGTTGGAATACGTAGGCAGTTGATAATTCAGTTCGATCAAATCAATGTTCCAATAAGTCCTAAGATTCATAGAGATCTCGCAACACATGTAGGTGTCACGTGTTTTGACTTTGAACTTTGCATGTTTTAGAGTAAAAATAAAATAAAAAATTATTATTTCTCTTGTGTCCGTTGGGTCGGGGGTGACAGTTGGTATCAGAGGATAGTTCAATTCTCTGCTTAAGGGTGTGGGCTTGGTTGTTATATGTTCAGAGTTGGGGATGATTCTGGCTTTAAGGGGGAAGGTTGTAATATCCCGACCCAGAAGGGGTATATTGTGGAAAAGAAAAAGTCCCACATTACTATTTGCATTGGAAATTTTCTGGTATATAAGTGTTAGCCTTCCTCCTTCTAACACAAGATCTTTTGGGAGCAACAATGGGTTGGCTCGCAAAAGCAAATCCATGCGGGGTCTGTGTATAGGCCCAAATCAGATAATATTTTGCTAGTGGGACGGGTCGTACATATTAGGTAGAAAAAGGGAAAAAAGTACAATATAAAATCTTCAATTTAATTAAATTCGAGAATGATCCTTCAAATTTATCCCACAAATAAATCTGAGCTCAAAATGGTAAAACACAAAATTGAAACCCATCCCCAACGTGAAACCAATACTTGAGTGAAGGACACACAGAGAGAGAGGTGCGTATTGGATGGCTAAGAGAAAAAAAAAGTAAAAATTGAATTTGGAATGATCATATGTTAACATTTTAATATTCAGGAATTAAGGATGAATAAAGTGCTATCATTTGACACATATGTCAAGTCTATCTTTTAAAAGTTTGAGTTGTTCATTAATTTCTAATTATAATTACATAAATATCTTTTTAGATTTTATGAAACTATTAGAACCATGGTTACATGGATTAAATGAAAGAAGTGTGATAAATTTTAAAATTTTTCTAATCAAGTATTTGTTATTTGATTCATCCAACAATGGATCCAATATTTTTCAAAAAATTTAACAAAATATGTATTATTGTATTTAGAAATTAATGGATGACCCAACATATGATCATATCTCAAATAATATTATTTATACTCATCCATCACTACTACTGTACAACATATGATCATTTCTTAAAATATAAGACTCAAAAAATGATTTAGGAAAATGGTCATCTCGTCCAGCGCATTATGTTGAGCACTTATATGGAGTGATCAATAAATAAAATAGTGATAGATGCATAAAGAGATCATTTATTGAATACATGATCATTCAAAAATCGCTTTCATTGAATTAATAAAGTCATCTTTTAAATATTGTGAAATTTAAATATTAAAAAATAATTTAAACTAATTAAATTTTAAAAACTTGTACTATATAATTTAATGATCTAATTAAAGTAATTTTTATAAATGACATATTAGAAAAAAGGTTAGCGATCCTCCCATGGGAGGTTTATGTAACGAGACACGGGAATTAGTAGATTTCCTATTTTACCCTTCGTATGAACAGTAAAATCGGATATGCGCATGAATCGTAAAATTTCAACTAGTCAAGATGAATTTCAGGTAGTCGATTTACTGTTCATACAAATTTTTGACTAGCCGACTTACTTTTCATGTAAATTTTGGTTACCCGATATTACTGTTCATATGAATTTCGGTTAGTCGATTTAATGTTCATGGAATTTTGGTGACCCAATTTCACTCTTAATGTAAATTTTGATGAGCCGATTTACTATTTATATGAATTTCGACGAGTCGATTTACTATTTATATAAATTTTAATGAGCTAATTTACTATTATGCGAATAGTAAAATTAAAAATGCACTAATCTTCGTGTCTTATTAATTAAGAAGCCGGTTGGAGGATCGTTAATCTGAAAAAATCATTTTGAATGCATCGATCTCGACGGACACGCACCGTGTGTCGCTGGTCATATCATTTTTTCGATCGGACGAACTGAATAACTTTTTATCGAGTCCTAAACATTGGAGCCTCATTTTCCTTTACGTCTTCCCTCCTCTGTAGATAACATTGAAGTTTGAAATTTGAAGAACGATGTGATGTGAGAGAGAGAGAGAGAGAGAGAGAGAGAGAGAGAGAGAATGGGGGTTAGAAATCTATGGGACATCTTAGAATCTTGCAAGACGACTCTCCCTCTTCAACATCTTCAGTACGTTCATTTACGATTTACGCTCCCTATCCATCCATTTCTTTCTTGTAGGACCATTTCATTTTGTAGGAGAAACCCAAGAAAGAAAAATTGAAATTTGAACCTTTATTTTTTTTTTTCCATAATTTGTTATGGATGGATGCAGGAACAAGAGGGTGTGTGTGGATCTCTCGTGTTGGGTAATCCAACTCCAGAATGCCAGCAAAAGCACAGGAATGGCGAAGGAGAAGGTCTACCTCAAAAACTTCTTTCACAGGCTTAGAGCCCTCATTGCTTTGAATTGCAGCCTTATTTTCGTTGCAGGTATGTTGGCGTCTTCGGTCCTTGTTTTATTTTATTTTAATTTTCTGTCAGTTGGTAGTGTCTTGATGTTGGAATTGTTGGTGGGTTTTTGGTTCTGGTTGATATTGCAAATATAGACATACATATTTTTAAAATGTAGAGTTGGCCTCTTATATTTGGAAAATTCTTGTTTTTCAATTTGTCTGCACTTCAGAGAGAGAGAGCGAGAGAGATTTCCTTTTTGAGGATTGACGGGGGCACCCTTGTTTTTCAAAAGGGAGCACTCCTTTGTTTTTCCTTCAACCCAAATGTCAAAATGCCCTTTTCAAATGCTAATTCTCTCTTAAATGGATATTTCAAATAAAGGGCATTTTTGTCCTTTAAATCAAATGAAGGTACTGTAAGTGCCCCCTTATTACATTAAGGAAGGTGTCCCATCAATCCCCTATTTTTATTATTGTTAGGTATTTAGGCTGTGGTTTGCTAATTTCAGTAAACATACACCTTTCACATTGTAAACTCTATATATTGTGCCCTCCACAAGAGACATGCCTTTTGACAATGTAAGTTGATGCTGTTCAAAATATGTGCATCATTGTAGGTGGAGTCCATTGTGGTGAAATTCATGGGACTACCATTGTGATCCAAATCGTCTCGTGAAATGCATGAGTGATGTCAAAGGTCTATATCCCATGACTGAAAATTACATGACTAGGATTGTTCTTTTGAAGTTATTTTTGCTCAAGCACTACGATGATAATCTCATATGGATAGCTATGCTAGTGTGCCATGTGGGCACTGGATAGTTGGTTCTTACATGTGCAGTTGAATTGAATTTTTCATTCTTTGTATTGGGTGTTTTAAACAGTAGACAAGCACAAGGCACTAGTTGTCATGGAGGTGAGGAAAATTGGTGTTGTGGAATAGTGGAAGCAACTAATAATGAAGCTAACATCATTGGATCAATGCATTCTTCCATTAATTGCCATTGATCTAATAGTGGTCAATTCTACAATTCAATCAAGCTTGCCTTCTTCAAATGCCAATCTCATACTTTATCACATGATGAGATGATGGGTTCAATCCAACAATGAATTTAGTTCACTTTGAAATTTGAGCTGGTTAGTATCCATGGTGATGTATTTATCTGGAAATTTAACAAAATGGATAATAGGATCTGATGTATCCCTTTTTTTAGAGGTGATGTAGTCTTAGGTTCGAAAGAAAAGTAGCTTAGACCACAATGAGAAAATTTTAAGACCTAGACTCTTGTGAATTTAAATCCATGGAATTAGAAAATTGGCTTAAAGATTGAGAAAACCCAAAAGTCAAAATCCCCAAGTTTGAGAAAAATGGGGAGTCTTCTACAAGACCCTGCTTAGAATTAAACTTCAAAAATTGACTTAACAAATTGAGAACTCAAATTTTAACAACCTTTGTGGTAAGAAGACAAATTACAAGACCCTTTTTGTTGAAAATTAGGAAGACGAACTTTGGTAGGGCCTCTTGCCTATGTATCATCTGCTCAGGCTTGTGGTTAGACAATTCTTCATAATGGGAAGAAGAATCATTACTTTTAGTGAAAGTAGTAGTGGAATATGTGTTGAAGCCTCTTACAGATGTGTCAACAACTGTGGATAAGTCATTAGAGCTCAAACTAGTTGTAATTAGATTTTTTTTTAATTATTTGGGGAGGGGGGAATACTTGTAAATCCAATGATTTGGGAATAGTAGTGTATAAATGTCTCTTATCTTAGGGCATAACCTCACACATGACATTCTCTCATTCTCTTTCTTGCCTCTCCACCTGAACTCATCTTCTTCTCTCCTCTTCTTATCATCACCGTGCAGTCCACTGAGCGATTGAAACCATATTAGGGTCCACCCAGCTATAGAAACCACATTGGCCCATTCAAAAATAGCAAAATTTTTTGAAGCCACCTTGGGTCTTATTAAAATATAGAAATCATAGTGGAGCCTACCCAACTTCCTGAACTAAACAAACTTGGGCTTTTGGTTTTCATTCGAAACATGTTGTTGTGCGCAAAATGTTGCAATCAACTTTTATATACATAATTTGCATCTGTAGTTTCTTCTGATTTTTTCCCTATTATGCATGAAAAAAACACTTGCTAGTTCTACTGTCAGGCAATGATATAATCTTTTGAACTACTTAAAAAATAAAATCTTTTAGGATTTTCACTTCTTTACATGGATGGATCAATTCCAGCCTCTGTAACTATGTGGCTGTTAGATCTTTGGTTGTATCAGGAGGATATATTTTTCTCATGTCTGTCAGATGAGTTGGTTCTAGCATCACAAATTTGTTGATAAAATTATTTAGTTGGTTGAGAAATAGATGATAGCATTGACAATATACATACATACATACATCGACAATACATACATACATATGTGCATGTTTTTTTTTTTTTTTTTGAGCGGTAGACAATAGAATATATTAGAAATAAAAGAGTACAAATACAAGAAGAAGGAAAAAGTCTAAGAGGTTTAGACCCAAAGAAAAGGAGAAAAAGAAAAAACCAACAAGTAAGAACAGAAAATACATAAAAACCAAGAACAAAAGCTCCTTCAAACTCAAAGAAGGAAGACACCTGGAAAAAAGTTGGTGACTCCAAGCTTGGCAAAATAATCTGCCACTCCATTCGCTGCTCGGTCGATCTAGACGAAGGATACATCCATCCTCGAAGCTAGCTACCTAATCTAGTAATTTCCCTAACCAAAGTGATCATTTTCCAGGGCGGACGCCTTTGTCCCTTAGCCCACTTAATTGCATTTGCCGAATCCCCATCAATAATGAGTTTTCCTTGCCCATATGTTTTCCAGATTAACGAAGCTCTCCTAATGCTAAGGATTTCCGCCTCATTAGAGTTTCACGTTCCCACCGACTCTTTGAAGACTAAGGATGTGGTCCCCTCATGGTCTCTAAGAACCCTGTTAATCCCAGTGGGCCCCCTGGCTTTCCTCTTGCTGCCCCGTCTACATTGAACTTCATAACAATCTGATCTGGAGGTCTCCATTGTTGTTTGAGCTTCACTTTCCTTTTGAATCTATTCATGCATTCCGCCAAGATGATATGAGGTCTGTAAGTCTAAGGCCACTAAACTCTTTGCTAGACAGAAGCCACACACAAAGTCTCCATTTTGCTATTTGAAAAATTTCACTCATATGTGTTGTATCTGCTAGACATATATGCATTCTTGTATACATCCATACAAACGTACATACAATACATATATCCACGTTCTCCCGAATGGCGTCCCCTTTACTAGTTCATGTGTGACAATGAGCGTTGACTACTAGATTCACTGAGCAATCATGATGCATTCCAACTTTCGCAGTGAAAACCACTTAGAGAAAATACCGTCATCCGAAATAAAATAATAAAAGCAAAAGGAACTCACATGGGTTTGTTCCCTTTTTTGTTCTCTCACTCTCTCTCCTCTCTCATTGCTCTCTCTTAGGAAAGATAAAAAAACAAAGAAAATGTTTTCAGCCCCCCCATTGTCCCCTCATGAGTTTGAAGGTGAAAATTTGACTGATTATTTCTTTTAGAAAATAATGTTGAATTATGCTCTGCGTTGGTTGGAGAAAATAACCGCTTCTTCTAGGGAGGGAGAGGGGAAATGTAGATCTCTAATCGGAAGAAGATGAATGGTAGATTTCTGACAAACAAGTCAACGATGGTGCAAGATAGTTTTTCAGTTTTTGTGGGTAATATTCCATATTGGGGGGCGGGAGATCTTGTTCGAGTCTTTGGTGTTGCAGGTGTCGTGTTTGATAGTTATGTGTCTCCGGATAGGAAAACTGGGAAACAGAGGAACTTTGCTTTTGTGCGCTACAAGTTAATAAGGCTCGTTTTGGTCCAGAGTCTAGAAATATTGTTCGTCGAGAAGATGGTAAGGTTGAGCATTCGCAACAATTTTTTTTCTAGAAACCTGATTTTGGCCTGGGATTAAAGCCTCAACTGATCTATCACACAGTGTCTCATCCTAGTGAGAATCTACTGCAGGTCAATGAGGCTTTTGTAGAGGTTAATAAAGAAAACTTTTCTCGTACCTGGGTTGGTGTGGCTCGCCGTTCGAATTTGTCATCACGGGAGATAAAATATTGGATTTTGGCTGTGTGCGGCTTCAATTTGAGTTTAATGGTTCGTCGACTGTCTCCTATTCTTTTATGGATTGTTCTTGCAACTGAAGAAGACAAACAACACTTCAGTTTAGACGACTCGCTTTTTGCTGATGGTCCACTAACACGGATTGATAAGTGGACTGAGTTTCTAGGTCCTGGTTTGGTGGTGGATTGGGTTAGGATTTTTGGTGTCTCTCTACATGTATGGAGGAAGGAGGTGATGTGTCAATTGGGAGAATTGATAAGGGTTGTTGAAGAGAGGGATGATCGTTGTATGCAAATGGAGGTGGTGGAGTTTCTACGGTTGAAAATCATTCGGCCATGTGCAGCTGTTGTCCCTCAAACTCTATGGTTAGATGTTGGGGACGTTCGTTTTCGGTTGTGGCCAGTGGTAGAATCAAAGATGTTGATGTCTATGGAGGAGTTGGTGGTTCCAGATGTTTCGATGGAAGGCGTTGTCCTTTACTTGTTTCCGAGGTGAAGGATCGTCTTGTTGGGGGTGCTTCTGGCAATTTCGGCCCTTCATCTTCAGTTGGGAATGGTCTTCAGCAGGTTCTACCTCTCCAACATCTTTCTTTTAGGCAGTCTGAGAGGATGCCGACGACGGCCATGGTGAGTGGCTCATCTTCGGAAGTTACAACAGTTACCGATGCAGTTTTAGGATCTGTTTCTCTCTCGATGGTTTCAGCAGGGATTCCTATCACATGTTCCATCCCTAGATCTCAGGAGAAAGAGGCGGCGAGAAAAGGGGCTTTAGGGCAAACTGAGATCACTTAGCTAAATCTTTTAAGGAGGTTATTGTGGATCCGGGCTAGGCCCAGTTTGCGTCCAAGGTCCAGGCTCATTTCAAGGCCCAGAGTGCGACAGGTTTCATACATCATTTGGGCTCGAACTTAAGCCCATTAGCCACGGGTTTGTCTCCAGGTCATTGTGGGCCTGTTTCGTTCTCTTCTACTGGTCCTGTTATTAAGTCCTTTCATCGACAATTTGTGAATTGTTCACAGTTCCACGAAGCTCGTCCCTAGAGGTTGCAACTTCTGGATGTGGTGATTTTCCACAACGACTGGCTACGAGTGGAGAGGTGGGTGCATCTATTCAGCTAGACGCATCTACACATGGAGTACAAGGGGTTAATGACGGTAATGGGAAAGAGGCTGTCTTGTAGAGTTCTCAGGAGGGGCCTGCACTGTCTAATGGGCTATTAGTTGGGCAGATGAAGTGGAGGCGGAAGATTGTCTTGCACTGTTTGTTAGAACGTAAACATTTGACGACGAGAAGATGTTGCTAGTGGGGGCTATTCTTGGCATTTCCTCGTCGAGACTCTCAGATAATTTGAAAGAAATTCTGATGGATTTCTGGGAGGATGAGTGACGGGAAAAGGAGGAGGAACTGCAGCTGTGAAGAAATAGAAAACGGGAGAGGGAGCCTTGGAATTTGCACACTTCAGTTAATAATGATCGTTCTCTGGTAGTGGCGGGGACCTTGGGTATGCAGGATGGTGGATCATGACGGTTTTGCGTTGAGCGTGATGTTTTCCATCAGAGATTGAGATTGTCCATGGCAATTAATATCATATTTTAGCAATTGGGATGGTTCTTGTTTTCTATGTTTCGGGGGGCTGCTAGTCTTTTGTGATTTTTCACATTTCTAAATTTTAATGAAGTTATCTTTCAAAAAAAAAAAAAAAAAAAAACTGAAAGCATCAGCCAAACTCTTCGGAGGGCCTTTTTTTGTAATTTTGTTGCCATTTTAATCAGGGTTTTCTTAGATTTTTTTCTATTTTTTAAAACTAAGAGGTTTTTAAAGGGTCTGAGTTCAGGTTCTTTCTGGTTTGAGGTATTTTAATTTTTTAGTGCCATTTTATGCCATTTTAGTGGGGGTTTTCTTTCTCAGTTTTTTTTAAGTGTCAGATTTTTAGTTCTTACTAATCAACCTATATTCTACTTAGCTTCTCGTCTTTTCTTCTTCTTATTATTTTTTAAAATCTGAGAGGGCTTTTATCATTCTAGTTTTCAGTTTTTAGTGATTTGATCTTTTTATGGTTTTACTTATTTTGGGTTTTTATTTGAAGGTTATTAATTGTCTGATTATTGAGCTTTCAATTTCTCATTTTTTTTTGTTTTCCATTTTGATTGGCTCTGAGGGTGGAAAGTTGTTTTTTTTGGATGACTTTATTTGAGGTCATCTTTGGATGATTATTCTGATTTCGAATTCTAAGTTGCTCCTTTTTAATTTTAAAATAATTTGGGTGATTTTATTTTCAGTTTTCTTGGGTGATTTTTTTCTATTCCAATTGGCATGCGAAATTGATGGTCCACTTATGTTTTAAGTTTCTTAGTAGCAGCTTTCATTTATGGCAAATTTATGGAGAATGGTAAAAGAGAGAGAGATACTTCATTTTGGGTGCTGTACTTGACTTTTACAAAAACCTTATCCATAATGCTCTGTATTTGCATTTTTTGTGCACTTCATGTGATGTCAAATGATGAAAGATTATTAGGTTGAGATGTAAATTTGAACAATGTAAAATGTTTTTATCTGTTTTAAATTAGTGACAATATGCAGTTGTTAATGAAAAATCAGGCACCTACCATCCTGTAAAATTGATTCTCTGGTATTCTGCAAAAGGATCTAGATCGTTGATAAGGCCTATGGTGTGCTCAAAAGAGGGAAAGATGGGAAAAAAGAGAACTGGTTTCTTACTTTTGGTGCTGTTGTTCCAAGGAGAGAGAAATAGAGAGAGAGAAGTGCTGCTGACCCATGTGGGATGGCAGCTATGTGTGATTTTTCGATTATTTTTTTTTGAAAACCGATGTGAAAAAGAGCAGTACTGTATTTTGTCCATGGTATTAATAACAGCCGCACGATCTAATATGACGTTTGATATTACAGTCGTGCTTGGAAGTTTCATAAGCGATGTTGCTAGGATGAACCAATGACCTACATACACTTATAAGAGGTGCATTAATAATGTTTCTTTCATTTTTTTCCTCCAATGAACAGATGGGTCAATTCCCAGCATCAAGTTACCGACTTACAGACAACGTTTGGGATCTGGTGATGAGGTAAGCCGTTCTCCACTCATATTATCTGTGTCCATGTTTTATGATACTGATTCATAATGCTGATTCTATGATCCAACCAGGGCGCTCGAGCTGAATCAAACTCACAGAGAGCATGTTCACATCCGAGAAACATGGGTTCTGAGTTTTCTTCTATGATAAAAGAGGCGAAAATCCTAGGATTGGCACTTGGGATCCCATGCTTAGATGGGTAATTTCTAGTAACCATTTTCTTCTTTTGGTGCCATATTCTGTGGAGAACTGTGGTTGGCATGTCCACCTTTTCTCATTGTTATTTTTCCTTTCAGCAATATAGTTTTTTTGATTTCGAAGGAGAATGCTCATTGAATGATTAGTTTTGGTCGTCATTCAGACTTTGGATGTACTTGGAAAGTTCTTGATTTGGTGTGGGGTTCCATGCGTGCAGCCACCACCAGCCTTGTTCTGCTTCTCTTAGGCATTGTAGAAAATGGAAAGTACATAAAGCATGCTCATGGTTCAAACCATGCTAAATTTACATGTTGGAATGATAGAAATCAAGGACAGAGTTAATGGGTAAGTTAAACAATATAAAAGACAGAATAAGAATGGAAGGTAAAACAGCTGTGCGTTATTGTTTTCTTTTATTGAATGTTGGGTAAACAAATTAATAGGATTTGTTGACTTACTGCTATAGTTTATTTTCTTATGGATTGTGTTCCAGAGGTTTTGGGATAAATGAAGTTGAAGTCTTTAAAATGAGTGCTTATAAAGAAGAAATAAAAATGCAAAATAAAATAAAGATTTCAAAATATTTATGTGGGAAATTAAAAAAATCCAATAGGTATAGATTTATATACTAGAAAAATCAAATTGTTCAATATGTAAGAAACAAATAACTAAACAAAACAGGAAGTAACTTTCATATATAAAATATGTGAGTGAACATAAAAAGTGGTCTGTTAAGGAAAGCTGTGTTTGCTAAATCTTGTATCAAAGAATGGGCTAAGTTCAATAGTGGATCCATGGAAAATCACATTGCTAGTTTTTTCAGGGCCTATAGGGGTGAAAGACCCCAATGAAGCCGAATTGTTAGCCATTAGGAAAGCTTTGATTCTGTGGATAGACTGCGGTCATGGTAAATTAATAATTGAAGGGGATTCAATGAATGCAATCAAGTGGGCAAGGGGATCGAAACAACCACCTTTGAAATTGGTAACCAAAGAGATTAGTACTCTTATGTGCCGGGAGGGAGGTCTCCTTCTCACTTGTTGGAAGATCGGCAAATGGAGTTGCCGACTTTCTATCCAGATGGGGAATAGACAGACAAGATGGCGAGATTCTTTCTTGGGATCTTAGAAATTAATGTTTCTTTGGATTTCCTCACTGTATTTTTAGAGAGAGTGTATTTTTGTTCTCTGGTTTTCTGTTTACTTTCTTGTACATAGACATTTGTATTTTCTCCTTATTGTACATTCTCTCTCTCTTAATATATTTCTCATTTGTTATTACTAAAAAAAACATAAAAATGGAGCCATTTAAAAATAAAATGAAACTAAGAATGGAAAATAACAAAATAATTATCAGGGAGAAATTAAGAAAAATACAATAGAAGGGAAGAAATAACTCAATAGTAAGCAAGAGGTAGAAAAATGAAAATTAAAAAATAGAATTCAAAGGATCCATGAAGAGCTTGCCAAGGTGACCCACTTAGTCTCCTATTGGGTGATTGGTTCTTGATGGGCAGGCCCATCCTTGTTACTGAACCATGGTTTTCCTAGTAAAGACCTGGTTTATAACGAAACCAAGCTGCATTTTTTCTTTCTGGTATACTTGTTCAAATGTAGTTAGAAGTAGTAAACAAAGGAATAGAATAAAAAAACACAAAAATAAAATTGAAAGATTTGACCGAGAGCATGTCCAAGTCAACCCAGCTCACTCACTTGCATGATGGACGATTGGGCCATGAAAACCAGGTCTATCCTTATTTATGGTGAAACCATTGTGTAGTTTTCTGCTCAAACCTGGTTTATGGTGAAACTTGAAGAATTCATCTGCCCATGTATATAACCTCAGCGTCAAAGTTCATCATATAACTTCTTAATTATAATATTTAAATTTCTGGTGTTTTTATGGAAAAAAAAATGAAGTCTAGTTAGTTTTTTCAAACTGACCTACATGTAGATGTTACAAGTATTTTGGAATATCTAGCAATCTTTATATACGCTGTGAAGACTTGATTGGAAAAGCTGCTTATCAAAGAGGTTAATTCTTTAAGATATGCTGATTTTCTACTTTTTTTTTAATTTCTGTTTCAGGCTAGAGGAAGCTGAAGCTCAGTGTGCATTGTTGAACTCAGAGTCCTTGTGTGTATGTCACTTTTATCCTTTTTTATGTATCATTTGTTCATTTGACAAATACTGGCATTTGCATGAGTTGGGTTATAATCAATGGTGTCAAACTCAAATCGTATCGTGAATCGGTTTAGGGGTATAAATCGTGACTCGCGAATCGGAAATCGTAGAATTGTAACATTCATAATGTTTTTTATATTATTATTTATATTATAATTACATATAATATGACATAGAATAATAAAATGCTTTTTCAATTCCTTTTAATATAATATCATCATAATTCATAAAATTTTATTATTCAAATTCTAAAATCCCAAAAGAGTTTTAATAAAAAAGAAATATATTAATATGAGATTAAAATATAAATATTAAGTACTGATAAATTTAAAAATAAACAAATAAATCAAAAGCTTTTAAATAAATTTTATTAGCAGTCATCAAATAATTTTTTAAAAAATAAGAAAAATTAGAACTTTTTAATTTTTTAAAATAGATATAAAAGATTGAAAATAAAAATTAAAAGATTTTTAATTAGAACATAAAAATGATGATAAAAAATTAAATTTTAAAAGATAAAAATACTGTTTGGACGTAAAAAGAGTTTGAGAGTCCTCGTGCAAAGACTCTCAAAACTCGAAAGTAAAGCTCTCGTGGAGGGACTCTTCACGAGGACTATTAACGGGAAAAAAAAAAGTCAAGTCTAGCGGAAAGAATGTTATCGATTGAAAGAGGAGAACCCTAAACGAAACCCTAAACGAAACAAAGAGGGCGGCTGTTGGAGGCGAAATTCAGAAGAAAGAAACGAAGGAGAGGAAGAAGAAAGAGGAGGAAAAGACCAAAAAGGAAGGCTCTTTTGTATGTTTTTCTTCGCTTCTTCCTCACCTTTCTCTTCTTCGTTTCTTCTTCCTTTTTTTTTCTTCTTCTTCCTGATATTTCTTTCCTTTCTTCCTAGAATCACACGAGCTTACAATTCTATGGGTTGACTCGTACAATTTGCGAGTCATCCCACAAATCGTACGATTTTGAGCATAACACGATTCTTCCTGCATTACCCAAGATATCGTTTCTTTGAGTTTGCGGGTTATTTCAGAGATAACGGGCCCGTAGCAAAGCGAGGTGTTATACATGCATCTTCAATATACACATCCATGCATGTGGAATATCTGGTGAGCTGAAGAAATGGTCTTGGTAGGGCATAAAGATGGTGGGTCCAACTTAATAAACATGTTGAATGACACATGTCACAGTGAAAGAATAATCATATAAATGTTGTTAAAATCGTACGATTTTTAACAACATTTATATCACATGCAATCAAACATAACACACGACAATGGATGAACATAATCCACCTAAAATGCCTACATGCACGATCGCCCCAATGTGCACCAACAGCTAGTACCCGAACCGGCATCTAACATGTCTCTAGCAAAACCCATGAGGACACCCCCATGGTAAACCCGAGGTGACTCACACACCACACACCCCGATCACGAGATGGACTCATACATGCTGTCTCCTCGCCAACACATAGGCGACCTCTAGGCCCGCCTGTTTGGCTGACAGATGATTCACACAGTCCCAACATCGTGTCACAACAACAGTCACGTGAGTCATAAAGCATTTGTATCCTGTCCAGAGCGCTGGCAGCCTCAGGAGCTCCCACTCGCCTGACCACCAAATGCTCATGTCCACTATGCACTCGCGTACTAACATCCTTATGGTCTCTCCGTCAACGCTTAAGTGGCCTTCGGGGCTCCCACTCGTTTGACCGTCAAGAGACACTCATACGACCTTCGTGTCAACGCATAGGCGGCCTTGGGGATCCTTCCCATTCGACCAACCGGAGTCAACAACACCCACATACCAACCTCCAAACACAACCCTCAGGGGTTATGGGCCTTACAACCCGACAAAGGCTCGTTCAACCACTCTGAGAGTATCATTACATCACTCCACTCACTCTAGGGGATGACACAACCAGTGCCCAACCCTAGAGGAACATAATCCAACACTTCCAGCGATCCATTCGCGGTACTTGAACCACTCCACACCCTAAGTTCCCGACCCATACTAGGGGAGTCTCTATCACCTGATGTGACTTAGTGAACATGCTTACCAGCATGACAATCCACGACGGGTCACACCCACATGCATGGCTTCTACATCTACACATGTTACAATGATCAATAAGCACATCAAGTTAAACATGGCATAATAGGTAAATTACATCTACTATCTATCACATATATTTCTAATAATCATCATCTTACAACATTTTCACACCACTTGTTATTCTACAGAAGTCAACATATTATCACCCAATATCAAACAAGATACACAAGTCATACAACATACAATTGACATGAATACACCTGAGTGGATCCCTTGCCACATAGTCATCTGAATAGTTCCGTTTTGAGTGGCTCATAACACAAGGGGCTTCCATTTACGACTATCCATGTCCAACTAATTAGGATATTTGAAATGCATAATGCATATTCTAAAACAATGTGAAAAGTCCCCTCACCTAGGTATAGAAGCAATGAAGTGATCGGGAAAGCCTTAGTAGTCCACGCGAAGCTCAGTCGGGAAAGGAGGCTCAAAAATGCTGGCGAAATCCACGGAAATTCTGGTGAAAACGGCGGCAAGGGTCCCTCCCAAGGATTCCTCTCGTCCAAAGCCAGATGAGGAGGAAGAAGAGACAACAACCAAAGGAGTGGCCAAAGGGAAAGGAGGGGCCACGGCTAGGGCAAAGAAGCTGTTGCTCTCTTGCCAAAAGAGGAAAGGAATTAGGATTTTCCCAAAATCAGCAGCTAAAGTTGCCATTTTTAGTAAAACCCTAGGGTAACGGGTCAGGTCCAAGGTGAACCCAAAACGAGTCTCGCTCAAAAACTTGGCTTTGAGCCATAAAACTGGATTTTGGTATTTTTCTTAAATCCTAGGATTAGAGTTGGGCTTAAAACCAAAATCTCATTGAAACCAACATCAGGAAATAATTTTTATACATCATTTTCTTTTCCAAATAAATCCCAATCATTAGAAAATACAAAACACTGATCTCCGAGGAGGACTTGTGTGGGTTTCTATTTTTCTCATGTGTAGCTGTTTGAGAGGATTGTGAATTTTCAAACATTGTATCATGGTAAATCATAACTTATTCAAAATTATAAAAATGTCACTCGAGCTCTTGAGCTCAAGATGGTGCAAACCAAGGCTCATGAGTGAGCCCACAAGCTACTCAAAGCTACCAAACCCCCTAAAACTGACTCAGAGATCCCCAATCTCATCTAAAATCAGAAAAGTCGTAACAGGATGTTAGAACATGCTTATGAAAGACAACAATGGCCTACATAGAAAGTTTGCTACAGTCTGATGATCAGACCAGTCTAATTTTGTATCCCAGCTTATGCATGGTGGGGCCTTTGGCATGATATGGGTCTCTCACAAGTGTGTCACACTAGTATGAGGAGTCTTACAACTTATTCCATTTCCCTATGCATAATCATATCCATTGAATTATAATGATGTGTTTTGCCTCCAGGATGGATGTTTTAGTGCAGATTCAGATGTTTTCCTTTTTGGTGCTAGGACAGTCTACAGAGATATATACTTAGGTCAGTGGATTCTCTAGCTGAAAGATTATGTGATATAGATGCCATTCATCTAATTTTGCTACTATATTTTAGCCATGAAAATTATGGCTGTTTTTTTTTTTTTTGGATGTATGTGTTGTGGGACCCACTTCGACTAGACAACTCAAGATGTCTCCACTTTGGAGACAACTCAAATAATGTCTTCATGTAATTATTCCTTCATTTATTTATTTATGTTTTGTCACCATGACTGGCTCCCTGTAATCTATTTATACATGTAACCTCCTTCAGTTAAATACAATTCAATTCAAAGAGAGAATTCTTCTTCTCCAAAATTCTTCTCTTCTCTTTTTCATATTATTGTTTTCTACATGGTATCAGAGCATCTCGATTCTGGGATAGCAAGCCTTTATTAAACAAGACTCTTTTTCACTCCCTTTGCCGTAGGGGATACATCACTGGCAGAGGGAGGAACCATCTCATTCATTTTCTACATGGTATCAGCCAGAACTGATTTCTGGATCCTTTAAGGAGGATTCTTATTATGTTTTATTGTTCCTCGCCTCCAGCCTCGACTTCGGCTCTTTGAGGATCTCTTTGTGGGAAGAACACTAAAACCAATTGGCTACATCCAATATCTTGTCACTCCTAGCAGTTCGAGAAGCTAAAGCAGGTACGGGTGCACCACAGAGATGTATCCTAGAGGTTGAAGTAGGATCTTGTGACACCGAGACACCATCTTGAACCATAATACAATGAGAAACAACTGCAAGGTGCTATAGACATCGTCGACAGAGATTGGTTGTTAAGGATTCATACACTGGGCATAGGAAATGACCAACATCTTGTGGACTCAGACCACACCATTCGGTCATATGTTGACCCTATATGGAAAGTTATATGAGACAGTCCGCCACACCTATTGTTCAGTCACTTTTGGTAGGCCCTGAGGCGACATCTCTTGATGCGACAACTCCATAGGTATTTGTTACACAACATGATGAAATTTTGTGGAGGCCAAGGAGACAGGCTATATGAGGAGACCGCACCCTTCAGCCATGAACCTCCTAAACTCGAGGGTGAGTTTCTTCCAGGAAGGGGAGTATGATGCGACCATCTGTGAAGGTGAACAAAATTTTATTTTTGATCCAGGCAAGTGCATGAGCAGATTAGCCGATTTAGGCTCTAAGTCGGACGATTTGGTGTAATGGACCCATATATGGGCCGAAGTCCAATGAGATCAATGGGTCCAAAGGTGAAGCCCAACTCACACCATGTCCAAGCCCAACACTCTAGGCTCATCAGTCCAACAAAGGCCCACATGTGTGAAGACGAATTTTTATGAAGTCCCGACCAAAGTGGGAGTTCCTAATCAGGTTAGGATTAGGACTCCCTTAACCGAACCATTTTTAGAATTAGTTAGTTTTGAAATTTAAAACTAGTTAGTGGTTTTGGATTAGGAGAGTGAGGGTTGGCTCACCTTTGTTTGGAATTTTTCTTATTCTATATATGTAGTTGTAATCTGCGTTTTGCAGCAGACCAGAATTAGAGAAAAAAAAATTGTTTTCAGAAAAAAAAATCTGAATACTCGAACAACCCAGAATTGAGGCCGAGTCGAGCAATGTTTGCAAGTCCTGACTGAGTCAAGGACGTTTTGAGGGCGATTTGCTATCAAATCTCCAGAACCAGGCAATCCTACACTCTCTTAATCTTTGGGTTGATTGAATCAAATGTTAGAGTTAATTAAATATCTTGTTTCAGCCGAAATTGTGTGATTTTAATTAATTAAATCAACGCTGAAGTCAGCCCCTTTTGTGATTTAATTTAAATCTGGGTTAATGTTAAAAAAATCCATAACGGTTATTCTTGGATATCTGTCAGAATACCTTCATTTAAGGATCTGAAATCAGCAAGAAGAAGCTGACTCGCTGGCTTTTAAAACCCAGAAACTGTGTGACTCACCGTGCATAACGAGAGTCCTTGATTTTTTTTTATTAAAGTGGCGTTTTAATCCTGAAACTAAGGTCATTGTGTATAGTTTTGGGCTAGCACTTTGACTGATTTTTGGAATTAAAATCCGGCCTCCAAGTGTTTGTTTTCTAAATGAGTTGGACTGGTTTGTCAATCAGTCAAACCCAGTCCCATAGCAGACCCGTGCAGCCAGTTGGGCCTGACTGTGAAGCCCGGCAGCGTTTCTGAAGGGCCTGATCCAGTCCCTGATTGCATGGCCTGTTCCACAGACCACACTTCAAGGCCAGTTCAGTAACTGAGCCGAGAACAATTCGGTTCTGTTACCTTTAAAAAAAAAAAAAAAAACAATTCGATTCTGTTCACTGGACCAAACCCAGGCCAGTTTTATTCAAAATGAGTTGAGCCCATACCGGATTATCCTTAGGATGTTTGGGACTTTTTAACAACTCCAACTGTTTTCAAAACCTAATTAATTTTGGCCAAGAAATTGGGGATCCAAGTTAGGTTGAGATTTTGTGAGATTTGTTAAAAATAATTGGACAACTTTTCGAAAATCCGCTGCGTTGATAATGATTTATTTGATTTGGTTCAATCAATTCCATTTGTTATTTGAGGTGGGTTTATCATTTAAAGTCTGCGAGTTGCGTTAAACTTGTTTGGTTCTTTAACTTCTACAGTCATGGTATCCGGACTGTGTCAAAGCCTTCGCTAAGTGATTGAGTTTGGTGCCCTACCCTACCCAGTCTGCATCAAATAACATCACAAATTCAAAAGAGAAAAAGAGATCCATAGCATGCAAGCATATTTAACCTTAGAAGTAATCACAAATTGAGATTAAGGCCTCCAAATACCATAAGATCAAATTCAAGATGTCTAAAATTCCACAAACAAGTGAAATTGTATAGATTCTCAATGAAATATTGAAAAAAAATTCAGGGAGAATGAGAGAGCTTCAGGGAAAGGAGAGGAGCAATCATACTTTCCTGGAGAACGGATTTGGCGAGCAGCGAGGCTAGCAGGAGGACCAGTGCAGTGGCGACGGTGGAGGATGGATGCTGTATACCAGAAGGAAGCGACAGGAAGAAGGGGTGAAGGCTTCATTGACTATGTTTGTCTCCAACTTACCAGATCCTACAACCCGGAGATGGCTGTAGGGATTCTTTAGAAGATGGGGACCTGACAAAGATGTTTTTGTGCCGAAGAAGAAAGATGCAGTAGGACGAGTCTTTGGCTTCATTAGGATAGTAAATGGTGCTCAGGCCAAGAAAGCCATAAAATGGCTTCATGGCTCCATGCTTGAAGGGAAGAAGCTTCAGGTTAACCCTGCCTAGTTTCGAAGGAATGCTCTGCCTGTTAATGGTCGTCAGACTCTTTCAAAAATTCCTTTGGTGATCAAGAAGGTCCAGAGAGATGAAACGACTCCAAGTCAAAGGAATTTGAAGTGGGTAGACGTGCTTAGAGAATCTTCCAAGGCTATGGCGAGGAGTCCTCGGCTTGAAGTGGGACGTTCAGACTCAAGGAGACCTCATTTTGAACTAATGTTGAACCAGGTGGAAGAAAACAACATCCACACATGGTTGTCCAAATCGGTGGTGATTTCTCCCATCAGATGTCTCTCGTCTTCTGATATTCAATCCATCTTGAAAAAGAATGGTTTCTCAGAGTGAATTAACCACAACCAGAGAGTTACAGAGAGAGGTATGGTGAATGCCTGATTTTCCACTTAAATAAACTTCTGACAAGGAGCTGCGAGCAAAGACCAACACAAAAATTTGATGTCGAAGACCTTGACCTAATAAACCTGCACAACAATGTCTGTATGGAATCTGAAGTCGCTGAGCTAGAAAAAAAAGGATTGTTCTACAATTATCAATCGAGGTGAAAACTTCCCTGACTGAGGTTGTTGAAGTTGCCACCAATAAAGATCTGTGGTACTGCAAAGGGGCCCCAAAGGGCAAAACACACCCAGCAAAGATAGAGAAAAATGAAGAAATAACAAAATAAGGAGGAGGAGAAAAGGAAGAGAAATACCTAAATGCAAAGCAAAAGAAGGTTGATTCAAGCAAGAGAGGACCGACAGCCAAGAGTACCAGAGAGGGTTGAAACATACACAGTCTGGTCATGCAGAGGAGACTGAAAAATATTGGAAAAATACCGTCTTACTGCTCCCTTGATCTCATCTTTGCCTATCAATCTCTTTCCATCCACAACTATTGATTTTATGCTATTGCAGTTTCTTCTAAGGTTGGCACAATGATGGACGAATTTAGTGTTTTTGTCACCCCCATAAGACCTCGAATTTTACCTTCATTCTACCTCCTCCAATCAATAGCAGTCCCGAAGCCAAGCTTTACATTGTCTTTTAGATGACAATACTTCCTCTGTCAAATCCTGCTGCTGCTCCACCAACTCTCAAGACTCCAATTCCTTCAAGGCCTCCTCTTTCAACCCCCCTACTGATCCCCCATTTGTTCGAACCCACTCTTTGATTCCTTCAACATCTTGAGTTTTCTGGCTAAAGCATAACCAGCCCACTCTTTTACAGTAAAACTGTCCCACCAAGTCTAACCAAGTGTTATTGAAATGGAATGGGTTCTGACCCCTGTCCACCTCTTTCGTATCAAGTAGGATTGCTCAATCATCTGAGATAGGGATGAACAATTTAACTTGGCAACCTTCGATGAAATAGTCATCCCATTTTCTTGAAACTAAAGTTTGATCCAATCTGCTCATAGTAACTCTATTTTGGCGATTAGACTATGTAAATCTCTCACCATTTAGAGGATAGTCCATAAGATTATTCTTGCCAATAAACTCTGAGAAGGCTTCCATACTACTAGTGATCTTTCCACATCCTTTCCTTTCAGTGGGAAATTTTACCACATTAAAGTCTCCTAATACACCATAAACTTGCTCCCCAACTTTTAATCTCTTCCAACTTTGCCCAAAACTGTCTCTTTCTCCATTTGAATTAGGGCAATACATTTTGGTTAAGCATACCTCCACCCCTACCCCAGCTAGGTTCCATAGGATGATGAGACTTCTAGGTGCACCCTCAGAAGGTTTAAGTTCCCACTCGACATTGTTTCTCCCCCAAATCTCCTGTATAATGACTGATGAGAGGGCTTCTTTCTTCAATTCCTGAATGAAAAGAACATCAATCTTATGTTTTTTTATAAATCTCCTAACCACCCCTCTTTTATCCTTGAGTCCGACACCCATTATGTTCTATGTAAGATCTTCATTGATACCATTTGTTTTCCCGTTGCTCCTTGTTTCCTATCTTCTCCTACTATAATAGATTATAAAAAACCTTCATTTTCCCATCAAAAGTGGTGGCCCTAATATCTTGTCTGCTAGATCTTATAAAAGTGAGGATTGCATGGTGGATATCTGGCTCAAGCAAATATCCTGGCTTTTCAGTTGCTGACTTATGTAGGAATTGGGCCTATGTTGATTCCATTCTTCCGCCAAAAGATTCAAGAATTCGAGTTCCTTGGGATCCTCCTCCCGTTGGAATTCTCAAACTCAATTTTGATGGCAGTTATCAACGCGAGGCTGGGCTTGCTGGATATGGTGGGATCATTCGCAACAACTCTGGAACTTCAGTGCTTTCATATGCTGGGCCTCTTCCCGATGGATCTGTGATTAAAGTGGAGTTATTTGCCTTGTGGAGGGGTGTTTTAGAATTGAATTCTTTAAGGGTTCCTGGAAGCATAATAGAAGGGGACTCCAAAGTGATAGTGGGGTGGGCAAGCGGTTCCAATTGTCCATGGATTTTCTTGAATAAAATCGAGAAGATTCATCATTCAATTTCCACCCACAACTATCAGCTTATTTGGTCTCCTCGGTCAGCAAACTTTGCTGCCGATGATTTGGCTAGAGAATGGGTATCTTTGTCAACGGAAAGAGTTATCCGTCTCTTGTAATTTAAGGGGTCTCCCTTCTAGCAGAGAGGCATATTGGCCCTCTTTTGCTATTGTAATTATTTTTATTTTTATTTAATAATACAGTTAACTTTCAAAATAAAAAGTGGTGCCCCTAATATTGATTTCCTTGAGATCCTAAAGGAAGACGAAGAGATACTATCATGTTCCTCAACCCACCTAAGTGCTACCTTCGCCAACTCTTTGTTCGTGAATCGAATGCCTAGCCTTCTCCTAATACTCAATATCCTTTTTTTTTTTGAGCAGTAACCAAGAGAAATATATTAAAAAAGAAGAGTACAAAAACAAAAGAAAAAGGTCTAATAGGATTAGACCCAAACAAAGAGAGGGAAAATAAAAATAGAAAATACAATGAGTTCAAAAGGAAAAACTCCTCTAAGCAAAAAGTAGGAAAACTCTAGAAAAAAGGTATGTGACTCCAAGCTTGGCAAAATAATCTGCCATTCCTGCTACTTGAACGATCTTGACAAAGAATACATCCACCCCCAAAGCTAACATCCTAATCTCCCTAACCACAATGATCAATTTCCAGGGCAGTCGTCTTTGAACCTTTTCCCCCCTAATTGCATTTGCCGAATCCCCCTCAATAATAAGTTTTCCTTGACCATTTGACATCCAGATATGTAAAGCTCTCCTCATGTTAATAAGTTCCGCCTCATTGGAATCTCTAGTTCCCACTGACTCGTTGAAAACAATAAATGTAGTTCCCTCATGGTTTCTAAGCACCCCACCTATCTCAGCTGGCCCTGGTTTCCCCCTTGCTGCCTCATCTACATTGAACTTCAAAACATTATGTTATGGAGGATTCCATTTATCTTTGGGCTTCATCTTCCTTCTAAATCCATTCATACATTCGTCCCAGGATGAAATGAGGTCCGTGAATCTAAGATCGCTTAACTCTGTGCTCGAAAGAAGCCATAAGTTCATTAATGTCTGCTGCTTTTCCTTTAAAGACTTTGGAATTTCTTTCTTTCCAAATGGTCCATAAGATGGCTGGTGGGAGAGTATTCCATGCGAGTTTCAACGTTGGAGTAAGCCTTGAAGTACAATATGGTCCAAATGACCCAGCACAGGTTCGATCAAACACCCAGGACACCTTAAAAAGATTTGTAAAGTCCAAAGGCAACGACCTGGTGGGCAACCTAAAAAAAGATGATCAACATCTTCCTCCTCTGTCTGGCATATTGGGCAAATGGGGTCCTCCTCCTAGTAGAATATCTTCCTTGGAGAAGATTGTCCTTGGTGTATCCTCTCCTTATGAGAGCTTCCAACCACAGCCTAGGCTCATAGCATCTGTTGATTCTGAAGGTGATTTGTGCCTCTGAGAAGTCTCTCCTCCATTGTCGTTGAATGGCACTTCCTTATGCTTCCCAAGCTCCGTCGAAGTTTCCAACAAACCTTCCTCCATTAGTTCACCTTCCATCATTTTTTTATTTTATTTTTGGAACTATCTCCATCAATGAGTCATTGTAAGTTCTAATTGTGAGACTTGGGACTAACCTTCTTTTGAGTCTGGTTGATATCAAGGCCCAACATTCTAGACAAGTTATGGGCTCCCATATCCTCAATTCCCGACCCATAAGATAAACACAGGTCCACTGGGTTGTTAATTAGGCAGTCCCACCAGTCTGCACGGATCTTTTTTCTTTTATGTGCGGAGAAGAAAGAGGGTCCCTTAATCTTTCCCCTTGAGATTTTTCTTTCACCTACCTTTGCTTCCAACATCTTTTTTTTCTTAATGTCCTCATTTCAACCTATCGATGCCTCCTCACAATTGTTTTTTTCTCTTCTTTGAATGCCTTCTCTTCCCCTTTTTTCATGTTCGCCATGTCTTGGGAAGACATGGAACAGAGACCCAATCTCTTCTGAAGGAGGATTCTCCACTGGGTGCCAGATTGAGGCCTTCTTCGGACCGACTTCTGTTGATAACACTATTTTCTGACTCAATAATCCTTCCCTGATCTGCACCTAGTAACATTCATCATCAGTGCAAACAATCGTCTCTAGTCTCTACCGGAATCGGATTGCTTATGTTCACCTCAACCAGCAAGCTTAACATCGAACAATCCTCTCTTCTTAAGGTTCTACCATCTACGTTAGCCACCTTAATTTAGAGCCAAATGCCCTGAACACCTTACCATTCCATTCAGTGAGGGGAATCCGAAGCATTGAATCCACACTCTTCTAGTGTAGCGAAACTAGTGTGGTCTCCATCTTGTAAAGATAGACAAATAAGACTCCCATCTCGTTACAACCTCCTTCTCTATTTTTTTCAACTTCCTCCATTGACCCTAAAGTCACCAGGCAACAATTGTCTCTGATGAGACTGATTTGGAAGGCCCTTACACCAACACCTTCCACCATCTTGGCTATCTCCGATTGAGATATAAGGCCAATAGGAGCTGTAACTATGGACTCTACAAGCCAGTCTAACGCCTCTATCTTGTGTCCTTCCAACATAAATTCAAATATTGGTGTCGACGAGCTTTGATTAGCACCCCCTCTTCTACCTGCTTCTTGAGAAGATTCTCCTGCCACATCTGCCCAACTTCTTCTCCCTATTGACCGGTATTTAATTCTCCTTTTTACCTTCTTCATCACCATTATTCTTGACGACTATTTGATTCCTTCTAAACTGAGCAGGTTGCACTAATAGCCGCCTTCCTTCTAAAAAGAGCCATTAAGCCCTTTTTTTAGTGGTAACAATTTTTAATAATGAACAATTACATTAACTGAGAAAGGGTCTAGATGGGCTAATCAACATCTAAGCAAAATCCCTACTTGCCCCCCCTATCTCAAAGAAAAAACATTCCTAAAACTGAGTTGTCAATTCCAATTTTGGTGAAGAAATCTGCCACGCCATTTACAACTCGACTGACTTGGACAAATAAGACATCGAGTTCCGATGCTAGACCCCTAATTTCCCTGGCTGTGGTAATCAATCTCTAGGGGAGTCTCTTAAGTCCCTTTCTGACTTAATCGCATTTTGAATCCCCCTCTATCACTAGAGTACCATGTCCATGGACTTTAAAGATGGTCAAAGCCATTAAGCACTGTTATGGCCCTTTGTGCTTGTACCCCCTTTTCCATTATAGCAAAGGCAAAGGTTCTCCATCTTTACGAGGACTGAAAACATTTCCGACCAATCCCCATCTACTGAAGAAGGCTTGTAACCATCTCCTCGGTGTAAGGTCAGGAAGATATGAGACAAATGGGATGATTAATCCACCTCAGTCTGAAATCTCTGCCCCTTACCAAGCGTCTGCTGCCAACCCTCATCTGGATTCTTGCCTGTCTCCCTGCCGGAAACCTGCCTCTCGCCATTGCTATCTAGTTGAGCTCCTTCTCCACCACTCACTGTAACCATAAGAAAGAAAGGTCTTTAAATGCAACTTGCTAGGACATACCTTTTATTTTTCGAGGTTTTTGAAATAATTGTCTTCTACCAAGTACTGATAAAAGTGTTTTTCTGATGTATTAGGTGAGGGTGGCTATGTTGTTTGTTATGAAATGGCCGACATTGAGAGAAAGCTTGGTTTTGGAAGGAACTCATTGGTGCTTATTCTCATTTGGCTTCTGTGCTACTTGCTTTGAATTTTTGTCTTCATAAATTAAACTGTATTTGAATTGTTTTGCTATTTGTAGATTTAGTTGTAAGATGATGATGGATTAAGTTACTTTTAGCAGTTCATAGTAAGAAGAAGGCCCATAAACTTTCAATTGGCCTGCAGCTGAGCTCCAACTCCTGGTCATATATTTCTTTGGCATGAATTCAGGTCATCATCATCATCATGACCATTTATCCTTTATATTGAGACTGGCACTCATAGTTGCATTTGATAAACTTTTTTCCATAGGTTGACTGCCTATTTGATGCCTATAAGACTCAAACTTACAACCATTCGGTTGCAAAAATGAGCAGTTACCAATTGTGCTACAGTTTCTTAATTCAGATAGGCCTTAATTCATGGCATGCCTAAGTTGTCCATTTAGCAGTTTGAGTTGGACCTTGATAGGAAAAGTTGTTAAACCTTGGCTTGTTTGGCCCATTATCTTGTGGACCTCTGACCTGGCCTAAAATGAGGCTTAAGCTTGTTGAATGTCACACTAGCTTTGAAGCTTTTATGGACCGGCCCCAATCTGTTGTCAGTTAAGTCAGAAACTTCTAGCACCTGACTATAGCTAGACAACCTTGGTTATTAATTGTTAAAAATAGAGGAAAAAAAATCAGTTGCATTTGTGAGATTTGGAGAAGAAAGTGTGGAAAGCCATACGAATTATATTAAGAGAGAAATGATTTAGTGTTGGATTGAACTATTGAAGCGACATTTCTTTGTGATTTCACATTCATCTATTGGCCTGCAGTAATATCCATCACTTTTCACATATGTCTAGGGGCATTCATTTTAATCCAAATATGGTATTAAATACCAATTGATCAAAGTGAGAGTCTTGTTTATGAGAAGAGGTGCTACATCAAAGATTTGCTTGGAAACACCATGCCCTAATGGTAGTTTTGGCACTACATAACCATCTTGAGAATTAATAAGACACAGGAACAATTTAATCCTAAAAATCCAAAAGCTGACGTTCATTTTTGATAAAAATGGAGAATTCAGTCAACGTATTATTCCATAAAAATTTGATATACACAAAATTACCAGCAGATATATGCAGATGCATAGCATAGCTACCTAAACTACATCAATAACTATATCCTACTTTACAGCGTATATATGTTACACATGGGACTATGTCCCCATATCACTAAGTGTACCTGAATCCATGCACATAGCCATATGTCAATAATGAGGACTGGTTGGTGCAATTTAGATGCTACATTTACTTCTAAGGACAGCATACATGCAAAACTACTTTATGAAATTGTCTTTCACAGTGGGTTTTGATGTAATTTGCTAATGAATTAATATTCATTTGAAGAATGGTCATCATTATCAGAATCCTATCTATCTGGGTTTGGCTTTTCAAGTTTTACCTCTCCATTTGACCCTATGATAACCTATACTGTCTGTCAATTATCTAATATCTTTCTTTATTCCTCCCCTCCAGGTTTTTAGTGGTCTATCTCTCCTCCTTTTGCCTGCGATCTGTAATCTCTTAACGCTATGCGCTAAGGTTGTGTCTGGTCTTCTACTTTCGTGATGAAACAACCTCAAACGAGTTTATCAATTTGTCTTTTGTTAGCGCTATTTTATACTTCTCCTGACGTGGTCATTTCTAACTCTATCCTTAGAGTTAATCCACTCATCAAATGTAACATACACATCAAATGTAGCATATGCCACATGGTTTATATAGACTATGAACTTCGACCCTAGCAAGTACTGCTGCCATGTCCGCTGGCAATGCACCACAACTGTCATCTCTTTCTCATAGACAAAGTATTACTGCTCTGTCTCATGCAGCTTCTTGCCCTCAAAAGCTATTGGATGCCATCCTATATCAGTACAACTCCTATGTCTGGATCAGAGGCATCTGTATGCACCTCGAAACACTAGATAGATGGGAATGATATGATGATGCCTACCAAAATTCGCATGTTTTATCAATTATCAAATGGTGTAGACAATCTCCATGACCCATACTTCCTTGACCAAACTTGTCAATCAACTATTGGATATCACTTTTAGTTGGCTGTTAGCCTCTTTACTGAGTCACATATCCTTGAATTAAAAACCTATTGGACAAATGAGGCTGAGATTCTAGGGATTAGGAAAGCTTTGTCTTTGTGGGTGAGATATGGCTGGGGGAAGCTTATAGTAGAAGGGGATTGGGCTAATACGATATGGGCTGGGGGCTACAAGGGTCCTCCTTGGAAACTAGTTGCAGTAACTAGGGAGATCAGGGCATTGTGTTACTGAAGAGAGGCATCTTTTGCTCTAGTTAGGAGGTTAGTGAATGGTGCCATGGACTTTTTAGCAAAGCGTGGGGTGGGAGGGGAACATGAGGGTGTTTTCTTCCTTTTAACTTTGGGAAATGAATCTGTGAAGAAGGGTCGCATTAATTGTTTTTTGGTCCCAAGGTTTACCTTTTTCTTTGTTTATCCTATATTTTTACTTTTCTTTCTTGAGTATAGGTCTCTTATTCCTGCTATTTGTACTCTCTTTTATATTAATACAATTTCTTCTGTTACCGCTCAAAAGAAAGAAAGAAAAAACTATTGGACAAAGCATGATTTGACGTAGAAGACCAACACCTGTTTTGAATTTTTGATAATACTGTAGTTATAATTGTCAAGCTTAGACCATTCAATTTTTTTTTTTTGTCAAGCTTAGTACCTTCATCATCATTATAAAAGCCATTTATCCTATCTACCAGGATCAAATTTTTGAGTTCTATTTTTCCATTTGATGCTATCAAAATGATCCTCTTGGTCGTTCTTTGTTCTCATTCTTAGTGCTAAAACCATAAAGTGTTTTTTTTATAATTAAATTTCTTTAGTTTTTGAGCTTAAATATGTTGCCTGTGGTTGAATAATACTATAGTAGGCTTTATTCCCTTGTAAAAAGTTTTGCAATTGGTGTTCTTCAGATTTCTCTGGCCATCCTTCTTGGCAGTGATTACTCTCAAGGTGTTCATGGGATTGGGCAGGTAAGATATGCTGTAATTTGGCTTTTTCTGTATTTTCATATCCAGCATGCTTTTGTGATTCTTTACCCAGTATGAGCTCATCTTTGACTACAGAAAAGGTCAAACTTAAGGAGAGTCAACAGATTGGGTTAATATTAACCCAAGCTTACCTGATAATTCAGCCTACCCGTAGTCAGGTCTGGCTAAACTTTTGACAGTACGTGGATCAGAATCTTAATTATATTTAAATGTGTGTACAACATCCATTTGAAACAGGAAAGGTGTACAATGATCATCGCGTGAACCTTACCAGAAACCAAATGGTTTAATCACTGTGTGGGCCCTAGTTGATTTTCATCCATTTGAAAGAGTGTGCTTGACCCAAACACTTCCTCTCCCCATTCATAGAATGATGTGCACTCTTGTTTCCGTGCTCATCAGTATTTAAAAAACAGACAAATCCATTAAAACTGCTAAAAATCAGTAGTTGGAACAGTATGAAATCGACGACTTCAATTGATTTCCATATAATATTTTTTTTTTCCTTTGATTACTTGCATCTTGTCATCACATCTCAAACTGTGTCGTGACATGATCAAGTTCAACATTGATTTGGTTTGGACATCTGGTTCAGTTCTCACCACAGTAACTATTTATTTGTCAGGAGACAGCATGTCGGATTGTTAAATCTGTTGGGGATAGTCTCATCCTTCATCGCATTGCATCTGAAGGATTAGCATTTGCAAAGACTATGAAAGTGTCAAAGAAGCAACGGCAAGTTGACAATCATACTAGAAGCAAGGAAAATGGTTTGGATCATAAGCAGAATATATCTGGTGAGTTAAACTAAAACATTCATTTTATGGTTAAGCATGAAAAATAAGCATCACCATTCATTTATGAGTCTCCATTTTCTGATCAGTAACTGTAATTGTGTTATGCTAAATATATGAAAACTCACAATGCAGCAGTAATTGTGTTAGAAACTTTCTGCCAGTTCTTTCCATTTCAGGTTAGTGTTTAGTTCCATCAGTGTGCATTGATGCGTTAAAACTCTATCTAGATACTTTAATTCTTTAAAGTAGACCTGGCAAAATCTGATCCGACCTGTTTAATAAATGGCTGACCTGACCTGGCCCATATATAAATGGGTAAGCCTGACTGAGCTGACTATTGCCAGTTTTAAATGCAACACATCCTACCATATGAGGTCTAGACACCCATTTAAGTAGTAGGTATGGTATTGGCTTTTCCTAGAAAAATCTCCTTAATGCAACTGAACAATTTGTTTTTGAAACAGAAACAAAAGAAAAATATTACTAAGAAAATGAGCAGTACAAAAAAGTGAAAGGCTCCGTATAATAGGATTATACTAGAGCCAATCATCAAACAGAGAAGACCAAAACCAACAATAACAAGACAGGCCCACTACCCCTTACAACCTTTCATCCAAAGACAGACATAAAAGTCAACCACAAGATCCTGTCTCTCCACACCCTCCTTTGCAAGAAAATCTGCAACCCTGTTAGCGACCACCTAATGTGTTTGAAGTGGATTACCTTATAGATCTGCACTTCATCCTAATGTCCCTAACAAAATGAACAAGTTTCCAATGTTGCCTTTTCCTACCGGTAGCTCAGGCTATAGCATTGCTAGAATCCCCTTCCTCTATTGGATTACCAACCTCATACATAACCCAAATATGGAAAGCCCTCTTAATCCCTATTAGTTCAGCCTTGTCTGATTCCATTATCCCCATTATGAACTACACCTCCAGTCCCTACTAACCCTGACTTACCCCTAGGTGCGCCATTTGCATTAAACTTGTAGAGACCTTTTTGCAGCTTGACCCATTCCTCTTTACAAACTGTTTTCCTCCTTCCACCTCTCAGGCTCCCCTCCCATGACAACAAAAGATCTGACACCTTGAGCCCTTGAAGCTCTTTGCACAAAGAAGTCTAGCACACTAATCTCCACCTAGTCTCATCTAAAACTTCCTCCATTCCTCTTGATCTCCCCTCAAACTTCTAAGATTTCTCTTTCCAAACTAACTACAAAACAGCCATCGGGATTAAAAGCCTCACCACTCTCCTCTTGCTGATAAAAGGCCCTCCTACCCATTCTTCAGTAACTGAACAACAATAATATTAAAATAAAAAAGTTTGTAATTTTAAAAATGAGAATTTACATGTTATATACAATGTCAATGCACCCATGAAATGAGTAGTTAACATTACTTTGTCAATATGTTCAATGCCAAAATAATCTCATTGTCAATACTATGGATCCAAACAATTATAAGCCAACTCATCCTATTAACAAACATTGTATTTATATATATTTTTTTGGCATTTACATGCGAAAAGATTTATATTTTTCGTTTACTTGTACATCATATAGCCAAATGATGATGTGACATGTTTAGACTGGCTTGTACATTACTCTAAACATTGTATTTTTGTTTTGCCTAATGTAAGGGACATGGAAATGTATCATTTGACATGCTTATATATATATATATATAAATATAATAATAATAATAATAATAATAATAATAATAATAATAATAATATTGTATTTTTTATTTTTTGTGCTTTAAAAAAAATGAGGTAAATGTCTAAATGGGTTTGCGTAGACTTGATTAGAACCGAAATTAGAATTGACCTGACTAACGCATTTAATAAATAAGTAATTAATGGGTTTAGGATTGGTAACTCAAACCCAAATTAGATCCGACCAACCCAACCCATTTCTAGGTCTAGTTATAACTAATCTTTTTTATGTTATTGAAATGACGTTTACAAGTTTAAGTTATAGGTCACCACTAAAGGTGAAATTGAATGTCTTTTTATGTTTTTTATTTTTATGATGGTATTGAAATATTGTTAGCATATTAAACTTATACGGTCATGAATTTTTGAATGCTCTTGTAGATGTGTTAATTTTTAAATGTTTACATGTATGAAAGTTTAGTAATTGAGCATTTTATACAGTTTTTTTATTTAAGATTTATGGGTATTTTATTGTTTAATGTTCTTTTGATTTTTTTTAATGAGCCAAAAGTGTAAATGAGTGTAAATGGGTTTTAATCAGTTTTAGTTAGGTAAATGGGTAACCGTACCCAAATCTAGCCCAACCTGAACATGAAATAGACCTGAACCGAGTAACCCACTTAATCCATGAGTTAGGCTAGCAAGACTCTCTTATAAGACGTCCCATCAAATGGATCATGGGGCCTACATGGTTTAATGTGGTGGATAGGTAATTCCATGGATATGGAATATGTAAAATTTCATCACAATTTGATCATCCCAACCATGTAGTCTTGGCCTTTTAGGTGAATACAAATAATTGATTTTTAAGTGTTCAAAATCAAGGGATAGGATGATCAGATAGGGATGAAACTTTATACAACCCTCACTTATATAGTCCTCTTTGCATCACACCAACCATGTGGGGCCCAAGATCACTTAAAGGGAACTTCATAAAACTCTCTCTTGGTTTTACTTGCATTGGGATCTTGAAAGGTTTTTAAGAACCCAAAATATAAACATATGTATGGAAAAGGTTGCATTGCATTTTTGAGTTCATCATTCCTTAATTAGTTTATTGTGTGAAAATGGACTAATATCCTCAACCCAAGCTAAGAGATTTTTTTGTATCATATGCCTTGGATGTGTACGTGTAATACAAACCATTGGTCTGGTAATCCCCCAAAAATCTCCTTGGTGCTGATGAACAAAATCCTTGAATCTTAATCCTTCATTTCCATGACTTGGGAATCGGGCCCTGTTCAAATATGATTCACGACATACCAAATATCTTATGTTAAAGATATCTTTTTCTTTAACAAATATCTATAGCGAAAATGGTAAAAAATAATAATATTAGTCATCTGCCCCATGGGGTCAAGCAAGTCTGGAAACTGGAAATTACAATTGGAGATATATTTGCAGACCTACAACAGAAAGCTGGGAAAAACTACACCAACTGTCCACATTCAATGGAAGTGAAACCCAACCATTTGATGTTTAGGATATCTTTTTCTCTTTTCTTTTCGTTTTTTTTTTTCCGAATAATCATGATTTTATTGAAGGAAGAATAATGAAAAACAAATTAAAAAAGGATACAATAAGAGACAGAAAGGAAACATGGGATTTAACAGGGTGAGGTACAAGCAAAGCCCGAAGGCCTTATCCCACTCCTGACATACAATCATGTAACTAACAAATGGTTAAACATTGTCTCCCTTCTCCCCTTTTAGCTAGAGAATGGCATCCTCATTAATTAGGTGTTATTATTAATTACTTTTTGCATGGTCTATTGGTAATGCATTTTAAAAATGCAAGGGTTTCCATGAATACAAAGCTCAAAGCATAAGCATACTATTAATATCATATAATTGGTCTGATGTAGGTGAAGTTCAGTGCTGACTGTTACTATATATGTTTGTTGACTTCTGTAGAAAGCACACAAAATCCTGTTCCAGATGATCAGTTCATGCAGGTCATCGATGCTTATCTGAAGCCAAAATGTCATTCTCCAGATTCAGCAGCTGTCCTCAGGTATTGATTATACTGCATGCTTGTAGTTCCTGTGTTACTGGGTTGCAACTTCAAGTAGTGTCTTGAGTCCAAGTTGCGGTCTAGAGGTTTGAATTGATTTGAATATTCATCCAATCTCTAGTTGGGTGGTATGTTCAACCTGGTGACCGATGAATGTCTTGTTAAATCTTTCCCTTATTCATAGTCGGTCCTTGGGTCAACATTAAAAAACCAAGGAAAATTCTATACCTATCATTGGCTATATCATGAGAGATTTGTAAGGAGAAAAACATGATAATTTTCAAAGGGAAAGATCCTTTTGGTACTTCTATGGGAGGGAGAAATTCGGGATGTGTTTTACGGTGGGTATGACATTTAAGCTTGTCAAGGGGTATGTTAATGCGGTGGCGGACTGTCTAGCCAAGTCAGGTGCAGAGAGATCAATAGTCTTGGTTGACGTGTTATGAGTGTGTTGGGCTAGGTCTTGTCTGTTGGTGATGTGGCTGGCTTTGTAACATTGAGTAGATGTACTGGTTGATTGTACTTGTTGTATTTCTGTCTTTGTAGGTACAGGTCTCTTGTACTGTTCTTTTTTCCTTGTAGCCTTATTTCTTTCATCAATGAATTCTGATATTAACATTCAAAAAGAAAATAGGAAAGTTGAATCAGAGTTTTCTTCAGTTTTGCTCCATTACTCTTTATTTTGTTTTTTTTTTTCTAATTTTTGCAGATTGTTCGTTCCACACCCATTTGAGCATAGTAAACTTCAACAGATATGTGAACAATTCTTTGGTTGGAATCCTGAGAAAACAGGTCATCCTTCAATTGAGATGTGCCCACATGTATATGCATTCACATGATTGCATAAATACTAGCTAAGCGATTGATCTACAAATATTCATTAGCATCACATACAGCTTTCTCCCATGGTTGATAACTAAATATCCATTAGCCTTTTGACATCCTTTGCTCATTATTGACTTATGATGCAGATGAGTATATCCTTCCAAAGATTGCTGAGAGAGAACTCAGACGATTTGCAAACCTGCGTTTTGTTTCATCAGAATTAGGAGTTCTGCTTCCACTCCACAAGGTGCCCCTCCTTGTGACTGCTACAACTATTACCTTTCTTGAATAAACCAAAATAATGCATACAATAACCTGTATCACAGTTGGCATGTGTACGTACTTGCAACCACAAAGTTGTGAGTTTTATTCGCATTGCCATCTCAAGAAAAAAGATAGATTTTGGAATTTTTAAATAATTTTCTGTACTAATCTTTTAAACCTGTTTCTGACTCACAGATGCCAATCACCTGTCCTGTATCTGCTATTATAAAGGAAAGGAAAGTGCAAGGAAGAGAATGTTTTGAGGTTTCTTGGGAAAAAATAGATGGGCTCAAAATATCCATTGTGCCTGCCAGCTTGGTGGAGAGGTACTATATTTTGGAAAGAACGAAAACATCTTAAGATGCAAAACTCATTCTTACTGGTTCCGTACATAACTGACCATCCATGTGCATGCGCAGCTCTTTGAGTTTGGATTCTGACGTTTCTTTCATGAAATTATGTTACTTTCATATCTATTATTTTATAATCTGTATTTTTAATAAAAGCTTTTGTCAACTATAGTTTTGCTATATAAACCATTGATAATGATAAGATATAGAAACTAAGAAAAATATTAATATTCAAAAATAATATTTTGATAGAAATTTTAGCCATTTAATCTATAACCAAAAAGTAAGTGATTTTACTTGATCGTCTGTGATTATGAACTTTTTTTGAAACATTAACCATTGGATTCTATTAATAAGGGAAAAGAGTGCATAAGAAGGATCTGAGTATAAGAGGTACATACTCAGAGTGAAGAAGAACAAATATATATAAAAAATATAGGAAAATAAGAAATAAAAGAAAAGATACAACAAAATGTCTGTGATTCTGAACTTAGATTCAATAGTTAGAACTATCAATAACAATTTAGTTTTAATATACGTTTTATCAAAACTTTTCTTTAAAATATAAAAGAATAATTTAATAGACCCACATACATTTCACGAGTTAACATGTAAACTGCATCGAGTTAACATGTAAACTGCATCTTACAGTGGCACCTTTCCATCCCATCCCATCCCATCTTCTCTTTTCCATCTTTTCAAATAACATCAGGTGTAATACACTTTATTTCTTTGATGATCCACAATTAGAGGGTAGGGTTCACTATTTGAAGATTTTGTTGCTAAAGACATACAGTAAATTATTTGGATGTTTTATATCCTTACTCTTGGTCTTGAATTTAAAATTTCAATCATTTGATAATAGTTTTTTTAAATTCATGGTAAAAATCATTTAGGAGGATATTCCAAAAAATGAACTTCATATTTCAAGGGTATGGAAGGTTGACATTAACAAAATATGGGCCCAATGTTTTAGAATATGCAGAAGAAATTATGTTTTCTTAAATGAATACTAGAAAATGCAAGTAACTGTGTAACTCATTCTCTACATGAGAAAGGAGTGGTGTTCAAACATGCAAAGTCCATTGGCCTTGCCCTTTGTGTACAAAACCAATGCCGACCCCATTTCACATATTTAGGTGTTTTCGTTCATTTAGACCCTAGAACTTCCCTATATATATAAGTAGTGATCTCCAACAAACTAGTTTGTATCAAGTTTAGTGCAAACTGTCGATGGTCTCACCTGGCCATATGGATGGATGGGTTTGAAAGGCCTTCACTTGTATTTCGTGCCCACAAAATTCCATCTTGATTGGATAAGAGAAATTATACTTTTGAAGGCCCTCAAAATTTTATATTTATCTACGACGAAAATTCATCAAGTTAGATTAATGGGCTTTAAATGTCGTATTGGTATCAAATTGGGTATGGGTGCTATTCACGGGGAGTAGGTGTGTGTAGGGAGGAGGAGAGGGGAATGGATCCTAAGAGTCCATTGTGGGCTTCTCAATCCAAAGCTTGAACCAAACTTACATTCAAACTTATTTGCGGGTTATCCTTGTTTAATATGACTTTTAAAACTCATTATTGATCTAACCTTTTGAATTTCAACTCATTAGATAAATATGAAATTTTGAATAGATTAAAAAACATGGATTATTTTTTTCTAATTAAGATGAAATTTTATAGGCACCATATACAAGTCACGGCTGTTCAAACCCACTCATTCATGTGAGCTTAAGTGGGACCATTAGGCCATTTGCACCAAAGTTCGGTGCAAACTAGTTTGCGGGGGATTGCTACTATATATTATAGGCGCCAATTCTCATGATAATATAATATAAAACAAGGATATTCTAAGAACAATTCTCATGAGAATTTTATGGAAACGCCCAATAGGTGCCGATTGAGCCCATATGGATGGGTGAGTTTGACCTTAGCTTGTATATGGTGCCTATAAAATTATCTTAATTGTGTAATAAAAGCTATGCTTTTTAAGGTCCTCAAAATTTCACATTTATCTAAAAGGGGAAATTTTCATCGGTGTCAAATTGAGTACAATTGTAGTTTATGGGGAGCCAGTGGGTATTTTTTTTTTTTTTGGGGGGGGGTGGAATTAGTTCCATTAGGCCTATTGTGGGCCCCACAAACTAAACATTCATGAGAACTTTGGTTTGTGGGGCCCAAAATAGACATAATGTATCAAAATCCCTCCTTACACCTACCTACCTTCCGTGACTTGCACCAATACTCAATTTGACACCAATTGGCTTTTAAAGCCCATAGCTCTAACCCAAAGAATTTCCACTATTAGATAAATGTGAAATTTTGAGACTTTAAATAATATCGCTTTTTTTTTTTATCCAATGAAGATGAATTCTCTAGGCGCCATATAGAACAAGAATCCCCTAAGAACAATTCTCACAAGACTTTCATGAGAATGACGAATAGGCACCACCCGTACTCAACACTAATTTGGCTTTTAAAGTCAATTGATCTAACTTGATGAACTTCCATTGTCAGATAAATATGAAATTTTAAGGGCCTTAAAAAACATAGTTTCTTGTACCCAATCAGGATGAAATTTTATATGCACCATATATACAAGGTAAGGCCTTTCAAACCCACCCATCCATATGGGACTAGGTGGCGCCCATCGGCCGTTTGCACCAAGCTTAGTGCTCCTATATATATATATATATATATATATATATATATATATATATATAGAGAGAGAGAGAGAGAGAGAGAGAGAGAGAGAGAGAGAGAGAGAGAACAAGTCAATCCAAGGATTAAAAACCTTACCAGTGGTATGCACTGGGTCCGTAAGGACTGAGTGTGTGCCAGCTAATATTTTGCATATCGGCTGGTATATTGGTTGGTGCCAGTCATTTTTGAAAAACTTCAGAACTTCCAAAAGAAATTATCAAAAATAAAAAGGAAAATAAACACTTGGATTTTGGGTTTTTGTTGATGGGGAGATGATGGACAAGAAGAGAAAGAGAATTAGTTAATATGATAAAGAAGTATCTTGCCTTGGATTAAAATCAAGTGGCGAGTACCAAGTTCTTCAAAACCAAGGCAGGCTTTTTAAATCCATGCCCCCAGTCATATTCTCTAGGATATATGATATTGTAACTTTAAGGCGGATTTGTTTGCACAATTTTTCCTAGAAATGAATTCTTAACTCCAATTTGTTTGAGGAAATCAACCCAAGATCCATGAAAATGCTTTATTGAGAAAACTTTCAAAGCACACCTTCAGGGAACCAAACCAATCTTAAACCCCTTCATTATGCACATATCCTACTTGACTCATTTATTTAACAGGTTGGCATGACCTGCCTAATCTTAAATTAAGTGGATCAAACCCAACCCATTTATTGAATTGATTAATCCAACATACGGCCTATTTATTTGTGCCCACATATTTCTTTGATGGAAAGTATTGTGCATTAACTGGTGGGACTATGCCTGAAAAGGATTTAAAATCCCCATGGACTGCATGAATCCTCAACTTTTAACAATGCAAGCCAAACTACTTCATCAGTTCTCTGGTAATGGTAATCCTCAAATTGCTAAATCAGTTCTCTAGTTGTGGTAATCTGAAGCTATTTTTTTAATCCCATAGTCAGTTCATTCAGGTAACAGTATAATTCTGAATGGAAGGAAGAAGAAAAAAAAATCATCTTTGTTAATATCCTTTACTCAGGAGCTACTAGCATTGTTTCTCTTGCTATTATTACTTTCTAGGTGCTATTCAGTCTGTACAAAGTATTCAATCTTAATTGAAGTGATACATAAAGGAAAAGAGGTAAAAGTGTATTAGAAAATTTCAGAATTGTTTTCTAATGTTAATATTTAATTGGTTATGGGCTCTTTTCTTGGATTTGGCAGTCTTCACTGATTCCTTGATACCCAGGCCTATTCTATACCTACGATATAAAGAGTATGCTGAATCACTTTTCACAATTATAATATATTTAAGGGACACTATTCGTGGAATGATGCATGCTTCAGTTTCTCATATTAGATGTTCTTAGTCATCCAATGAGATAGACAAATATTGTCAGATGATTAACATTTTATCATGTTTACTTTGTTGAGTCAAGTAAATAATGAACCTAAACCTTATGTTCCCTTATTTCTCAATTTCTTTGAAAGGTAAACTGTGATTTGAACCCATAAACCGAATTTCTTCGTTGTTCAAGTAAGCACTAATAAATGTGTCATCTGCTCATTTTTTTCCATTTCAAATTTCTTCATATCTGAGAATCCTGTTTTGCATTTCAGCGCCTGCCCTGAAAAGATAGCTGAATTCATGGAGAGGAAGGCAGAGGGAAAGCAAAAGAAAAAATCAAAGCCCAAGAAGCCAAGAGATATAGCTGCTCCTCTCAGTGAGATTGATCTGCGACTCCAGACTCTCTTGCTCGATGCAGAATCACCTCAAAACAACTTCCCAAATTCTCCAAAAATTCCAGAAATTCTCCAAACTGGCATGGTAGAACCCACACATGACATGTGGAATCACACCATAAATCAGCCCCTCGACACTGAGGTCATTGATCTCTGCACCCCTTTACCACCACTTCGAGCTTGTGAAGTTTCAAAGTGCCAACAACCCATTCAACAAAAGATTCATGTAATCAATCTGAGTGACTCGGAAAATGAGGTGTCACCAGAGCATGAGAAGCAGGCAAGAGAACTAAGGTTGTTTATAGCCAGTGTTAAGGATGATATCTCTTGAATGTACTAATAAAATGTCTTGCTAAAAGCAACATGTATTTGTTGCTTCCTGTTTCAAAGGCATCCATTGTAGAATCAGGAAAGTAGCAGTGATGGAAGTCCAGAAATTTGCCTTGTAACGTTTTGCATTATCAAGCACGGAAATGCAGCCCTCAGCCTGATTCTGATGTACGAGTATGTATGATGTGCTATGAGTCTGTAAGATGTACTTGGTTGTTTCTTTTTCATTTGTTCCTTTGGGGGTCTGTTTTTGTGTCTTCTTTAAGACTGTTTGAGTCTGTATTGGTGCAGTCTGGTCTGTACTGTTTTGTTTGGAGGTTTCCCCTATTCTTTGAATGAAGAAAAATGATTATCATTCAAAAAAAAAATGGCAAAAGGATTTTCCATTGTTAACTTGTGCTGCTAAATCTTGGTTACGCTGCATCAGTGCCCATAACATTTTTGTGCTTTGTGATGACCAAGGATTGTTTGTCATATAGAGCATTCATTCTCACAACCGCTTTCCCCAAGGTGACGTCGCCAATGAGTCAATTGCTCCTTCTACAAAGCTCGAAATGACTTCAGCTATCGAAGCAATATCATTCACTAGTCCCATTCCTTGTCCTGCTAACATACACATGTCCTGAAGCTCACCAGTTGTAGTCCGGTTTGCAACTTGACCAGCAAATTGGCGAAGAATTACCTCCTAACATGTTAAAAAAAATAAATTACAATTCTCTTTTTATATAATATTCTTCATGAGCTTTCTCATGGCCTATCATGCTCAGATACATTTTCTTTTGAATGAGTTAACAATGATCAGGAAGTTACCTCCCAGTATATGGTCGATTTCCCAATGATGGGTTGAGTATCATCATTCTTCACATCTGCATCTCGCCATTTCTTGTGAAAGGGTGTGTTTAAGCAACGAACAAACACCCTCCATGTCACTCGACCATATAAATCACTACGATCAGTTTCATCTTTTGTGCAATGAAGAAGTTGGCTTTCGTAATAATCACTTGCATATGATTCCTTTGTCACTATAAACCTGTTTAAATGGAAATAATGAGAATTATGTTGGACACTTCGTGGTTAAAAATATGTGAATTAAATCAATTATTTGCTATACTTATTCTGGTTACTAACACTTCTATCAGTTAGGCCAGCTTCGAACTATATCACTAGGCTTTGTACTGATTAGGCCCTGGTCCAATCTATTATGTAACTAGGCCTAAAAACAAACTTAGGATCATATGATGTAACTTGATTGGGCTTCAATCTTTTTAACGCTTTCAAGTAAGAATGGGCAAGAATATAGTTGAGATTACTTGCCCAAGTTTAGTTTAGTCCATATGAAATTTTGAACAATGTGTAGTTTCAGGACGAAGCCTTCAAACTTAGTTTTTTCCCTTGAAAAGGATAGAAGATATTTGAGTTTTCGAACAATCATCTATCACTTCGTAATTGGGTTGGGGCTTCTTTTAATTTCCTCCAAATGGTTTCAATAATTTATGCTGTGATAGACTAACCTTGTCCCCAAACATATACCCTTGGCACCCAAGGATAAGGCGGCGGCATAGCCACGTGCATCAGCTATGGCTCCTACAACAACTACTGGAATATTTCTATCACCAACAATGTCCACAATTCTAGGAAGCAATGCCATTAAAGAAACCTATAGAACATGGAGAATCGATGATTAATTAGTAAAGCCAATCACATGGACATTTACAGACGAATGGCAGTGAAGATTACTTCTAAAAATGTTAATTGAAAAAGTAAAAATTTGAAACCAACTTAAAATAATAAGGACAATGCGTCAATACTGGTTTGGATAATTTAGTGTCTAAAGTATGATGATTAAGCCCATTGATTTGGTAACCATCATAGTGGGTGGCAGAGATCCAAAAGCAATCATAGATTAAAAATATATGGTACAGAAGAAAGTAGAAAGATCAGATGGCTATGAGTGGCAAAGCAATGAGCTGGATCAACATTCTGATAAGCACAGAAAAATGATAATTTCACCATTAAATATTGGATTAGTTAGTTCTTTAATTTTGTTTATTTTGTATTATTATTGTAATATATTATATATTTAAAAATATTAGTGTTTATATCTCATTTTATCTAATTAATATGTTTTATGTATTTTTAGGTTGAATTATTTTCTAAACCCGAAGACGACTTGATTTGGTGGAATGTTTGATTTAGAGCAATCGGTTCAACAAATTTCATACAAATGAAAATAGAATCAAATGGGAACAAGCTTATGATGAGTGTGTAGATTATGGGTGCATGGCTGAAATATTCGTATCATCAATCTAGACATAATAACATTGGTGATCAAACCAGAAGGTACAAAGAGGAAGAGTCAGATACAGACATATCTAGAGCACAATGAAGGGCCTGGATTGCAACACCTTGCACTTGTTAGTGAAGATATATTCAAGACCTTGAAGGAGATGAGGCAGAGGAGTTGTGTTGGGGGTTTTGAATTCATGTCATCACCTCCAACAATGTATTACCTGAATCTGAAGAACAGAGCTGGAGATGCACTGACAGAGGCAAGAAAGCAATAAAAAGAATCAAAGCAAGCAACAGAGTTTTTCATGAGAAGCAACTGGCAGCTAGCGTCCCTAAACTGAATGAAATTTCAGTTTCTTAGAACATCATCGTTGAGCAAAACATAACATTGCAGCAGAATGGAAAGGCAAGAGAAGATTGAGTAAGAAAAGAGATAAGAATAGAAGGATGGAAGGGCTGTTTTTGAATAGAAATAGATGGGTTTGCTGTGACCAAGAAAGAAAAGGAGAGATGGAGAAAGAATAGGAAGAGAATAAAAATAGAAAATAAAGGAATAGAAAGGAGGTGCTGGCCGAATGAATGAGATAGAAAAGAAGAGAAAAAGAAATTGCCGTGGAGAGTGAAAGTCGGCCAGCAAAGAATCGGCTGGAATTGGAAGTGGATCCCACTTGCACTTAATTTTACATCTCCAAACCTCTTTAAATTGAGAGCCCCTTTCACAGCAGAATCGAACCTCGAACTGGGCACAACAAGAAGGCTCGGCTGAGAGCAGAGAAGGATTGTGGCAGAAGCTCGGGATCTCCGACGATGGCTCGAGTTTTATTTTATCCATCTATTTTCTTTAATTCTTTTATGATGTCCGGCTAACTTCTTATACTAAGGTTGAGGATGAAACCCCATTAATGAAATAATGTTATTTTATTTGTTTATTTAATTTCTAAATATGTGTGTTCAATTATTTATGATTTGTGCTTCATTAGATTAATTAGATGTTAATTATTTTCACCACTAATATCATGTATTTGTGGTAGTTAATATTAATATTTGATTCATCATTGCTTGGCGTTTAAATTAATTTAAAAGTAAAACCCTTTAATTCATTGTTTTCTTTTATTTTAATTTAAATACATTGGATGCTTAGGTTAATCCCTTTGATCCATTATCTTTCGAGTTAAGATTGGATACATTAAATACTTAGAATTTACATTTTTAAGCAAAGTAAAATCAATCTTTGAACACCATATTAATGAACTTAAATGTTTAAATCTCTAAAAATTGGGAATTAATAAATAAATAACTAGAAGATTATGGATTTAATGGTGGTGGAATTCGATACCTTAGTAATTTCTCTCACTTTATTCAATCTCTATTTTAATTGTTTTATTTAATTTTACATGTTTAATTCAACCATCCCCCATAAAAATTGTTAACTAGGTTAAGGTTAAAATATTAGGCTTTTTAATTTGTTTTCCAGTTCCTTCTAAATCAAGTCCCTGTGGGTTCGACCTTGCACTTGCATATCTCTATACTCCAATTCGATTCGTGCGCTTGCGAGTAATTATAAATTTAAAATTTGCACATCACATTCTATACAAAGATTATATCAAAATTTAAAAAGAAGTAGAAGGCTATCAAAATCATTATCAAAGATAAAATTCATCTAAGGTCAGTTTTTCGAGTTCTAATTCTCTATTTAACCCTTTCATGAAAACAATAAATCATACACTCAATCATTCCACCATCAACCGTGTCTTTCTGTTGAGTTTGGCTCAAAAGGCCAACATTAAGAAGTAGAAGTTGGCAGGGCTAGCAACTTCTATAGTTTCGATTTGGTTCGGCATTCCAACCTAATCAATGATCGAGTTGGATCCAAACTGACCTGTTTAACCATCAAGTCAGGAGAGGTAAATAAATCTTATGGCCATATTGATTTGATCCCAAATTGGTCCAAAACCCGACAAGAACAAAACCTATCGCCCGTTTGTACACTACCTATAAATCCAAACCTTCAAAATAGATGTACTCCAATCAGATTGATAATGCCAGTCCGACAATTTCATAATGGTAGGAGCAGAAAACTCTATGAAATAGCACCTGCTCATTTGAACCAATTGAGCAACATTGCATTTTATTGTGAGAAAAACAACAACTTTTATTTTGTAAGAGAAGTGAAAACTAACTAATTTACTCAATTTGATTGGTTTTGAGTTGGATTTCTATTTTTAGATTTTCAAGCCATGGCAACACCTAGTGGTGAACTCACAGAATGTCCATCACAAACCTTAAAATTTTGAGGGAGTGAAAAATAATATCATTTCCTGTTTACCCCCATCCACTCCATGGTAGTAAGGTATACCCTCCATACTAACTCTTCCAATCAATTAGAACTCAAAAAAGTGAGAGAAAGAAAACACAACTGACAGTTCCAGCAATGTGACCTCCAACCTCTACCCCTTGAGCAATGATGCAATCAACCCCTGCTGCAACTGCCTTTTCAGTTGCTTCAACAGTTCCCACCTGAAGATTAAAAATAGAAAAGAAAAAGATATTGATGATGAAGAAGATTATCAATAACTGGACCACACTAATTCGAGCTTAATGCTCGATGACTCAAAAAGTTTATAGGGGATCGTAATGAAATCACCTGACAGGGACGCATAACCAAGCAAAATAAATTTTGGAGAAAGAGCCTAAACAAATAAAGTTTATTTGTTGTTTTTTAAGTTAATAAATTTACATAAAATTACTAGAAATGTTTTCTCATATTCTTGAACTTTTTGTTCACTGTGACAAGTTTGATGCTCGATCTATCAGGTGTGTCTTTTTTGGATATTCTTCCACTAAAAAAGGTACATTTGTTACGACTCGACATCTCATAAGAATCTTATCTCCCGTGATGTACGTTTTATTGAATCTAAGTCTTATTTTCAAGCACAAGGTGATTCTGGGAATTGGTCCCAGGGGGAGAACTTATCTGATTTGATACCTCTTCATAGTATAACTGATGATGTTTCTGTCAGTCGTAATACTGAGATTATATCACCAAATAGTCAACCAATGTCTCTAGCAACTGAAATACCGGCATTTTTACTAAGATTATCTCTCCAGAAAGTCAGCCAATTGCTACAACAACTGAAATACTAGCACCTCCTCTTCCACTGCGGAGATCGAGTAGAGAGACTAGTCCTCCATAAAGAATGAAAGATTTTTTCACTTACCATGATGTATCCTTTCTAATGGAGGCTTGTTTGTGATGAGTGCAAAATAAATACATATTTTACTCCTAATTTATTATTGTTAGTACCTCATTTTATTTAATTTTATCTAATTAGTATAATTTTGTATTTTGCAGGTTTAATAGTGAGGATGACAGAAAAAATGCTTAAATATAAAGCCTGGGCCCATTATGAGTTATTTTGGACCTCAAGCCCAATTATTAAGCCCATTAAGAAAAGCTTATGAAGAAATCCACATGTGTGAATACTATTTTCATTATCTCAAGAGGAAATTCAAAATTTAGAAGTCAATATAAGAGGATTTTCGAATTTGGCAAGTGGATTAAGGAAAGAGAGAAAATAAGAAAGGGAGAAAAATAAGGAAGGTTTGACATATGTTTGGTATTTTGGTCATATATTTCTACTCCTATATCTGATTAGTTTAATTCTTTTTGCGTTAAAAAGAAGACTTCAAGGGATACAACTTTGTAGTTTACTACTTTTCCTGATTCAGAAGTTAAAAGGGTCAAAACTGAGCTGCAAGATGGTGCATGTGTAAAAAATGAGATTCTACACCCACTTTCCTTATACAAATTTAGCTCCTTGCCTCTTTTAAGTCATTCCATATTTAGCACAAATCAAATCCGCCCTCCATGTGTCCCTTGCTTTATTTAAATCTTTGAATCCAATCCATTCATTCCACCTCCTTTCATCTATAAATACTAGCCCTCTCCCATTGAGAAAACTGAACTTGGGCATTGAAGAAAATGAGAGGAGAGGAAGAAGAGAAGGAGAAAGACTGTGGGATTTTCAATCCACATTGTGTTTTAAGGTTGGTGGATTTTGATTTTGATTTTATTTCTTTTTCTTTAAAATTCCATTGATTTGTAATTCAATTTCATGTTTCATAAATAAAATTGAGGTGTGATGAAATACTTAGTCTATGGTTTTCCAATTATTCAATTTATGTATGATGATTATTTGATTTTATTTTTATTCTTTAATTAAGTTTATGTGTGGATTTATTTTAATTATTTCATATTAAATGTGATGAAAATTTAGATTGAATAGACTTCCTTCTTCGATCTAAGGCTCTTATTTTAAGAGTGCGATGAAATATTTTAGATTTGAAGATAAAGTTTAAATTCTATTCATTCTAAGGTTTAATTTGAGATTTTTAATTTAATGAAATTCATGGATATAATTGTTGGAATATTTATCGATGAAAAATTTGAATGCATGATTGGTGATTTACGTGAGCTCCGTATTTTAAGCCTTTGTTTTATTTTTAAAATATGAAAAATAATGCCTCCTTGATTCTTTGAGCCAGTTCCACTGTAAATATGTACAGAGATAGTTTAGGCGTCTTTAATTTTATTTTTGTTTATAAATCCAAAAACTCCTGAAATTGATGAACTAGGTTGGAAATAATTTAATTGCATCTTAATTTTGTATTTTAAATTACATTGAGATTGTTTATATTTTTATATTAATTCCACCATCTTAATTAAAATTAGTTAAATTGTTAGATTTTATGTTTAAATCTAGAATGTTTCTAAATTAAGATTAAAATTCATAGATTAGATTAATAATTCCACGTTCATGATTTATCTCCATATTTCTCAAAGTTCTTAAAATATATAATTCAATAGTGTATTTTCATGGATATATTTTCCTAAGTTCCGATGGGTTCGACCTCGCACGTAATCGCTATACTATCTAAATGGTTCGTGCGCTTGCGAGTTATAAATTTAAAATTTGCACAACAAGTATTTGGCGCCGTTGCCGGGGAACTTAAAAAAATCGTCATTGAATTATTTATTTTTAGAAATTATGTTAATTTTAGAAATATCTATTTTTGGCAACTCTTTAAAATTAGAAGGTTCTATTTTCTTAGAAATTCTAATTTTAGAAGGTTACCTTATTTATAAGTTCTAAAAATAATCAGGAGATTATCTAAATTTGGAATCACTGTTAAATTTAGAAATTTTTTATTTTTGGAGATTTCTATTTTTAGAAACTTCTAAAAATATCTAGTTTCTATTTTTAGCGTTTTCTAATCTTAGAATTTTAATCCAATTTAGTCATATTCTATTTTTAGAAAGTAGATCTAAATTTGGAAAGTTTCAGCTAAAAAGTTTAAAAAAGGCAAAAAAAAAATAAAATTGGATCAACTTTGAACTTATTTGAAAATCTGATTTAGATTAATTTGGTGGATATTAATTTAGAAATTTTTATGGTCTTAATTTAATTTAGAGTTCATAATTAGGCTCTAATCATTTAATTTCCTCTACTAGTTATAACATTAGGAAATTGCATTTAGATTAGGTTTCATACATTTTTATGAGATTCAGAATCTTCACCAAAGTTTGTGGTGCTCTATTTTTCAGGAATTTTAATCATACGCTCTAAAATTTTTACAGAAGTAAACATTAAAAGCTAAGGTAAGTGCTTAAATCTCTTTTCTTTAAATTTTTAATTTTTCATGCATTCATATAGATTTTCCTAGGTTATCTTACATTTATTTTGCATATAAAAAATTTTTTAAAAAAAATTTCATATTTAATTTGATCATGCATATTAAGGTATTAGTTTCATGCATTAACTTAGTTATTTGATTATTGTTTGCATATTTGCTTTGAGTATTGCATTGTTAGATTATGATACATTAAAAAAAAAAAAAAACCTTGTGTGAGTATTTGATAACTAGATTAGGATTTGATTGTTCGTTTTTGTGAGGTTGTTTGTCAGTCTGTCTAGGTTAGGTTTTTGAATTTTGTCTGAATCTTTGTATATGTTTCGATATTTGACTAGTTCAGGTTTTCAGTTTTGTTGGGTCAATTTTTGTATTTTGAGTCATCTAGTGTCTTTGTCTTTGTTGTGTGTTTTTGCGTTTATTTATTTTTGCAGGTTTTGAATAAAGAGAGCCCTCTCAGGTTTTTTTTTTTCTGAAATGAAGTTGTTCTATTCTGATTTTTTCTTCTAATTTGTACATGATCACTATAGATTAGGGAACATTGAGGATAATGTTCAATTTAAGTTTGGGGGTATTAGGGGGTTACACTGTGTTTGTTTTCAGTCTTGTGTCCGTTTTAGAGTCAATTTGAAAAAAAAAAAAAAAAATCAGCCTTATGTTTTGTTTTTGAGTAAAAAAAAATTTAAAATCCTTGATTTTTAGCATTAATATGTGGATTAAAATTTTTATATCATGCTTTTCCAAATGACTTTTGTGAAATTTATGCTTGGAAAACTTTTACACAGCCATGTTAATATTAGCTTGAAAAAGATAAATATTCATGAGTAAAGTAATCACTGGAGGAATACCAGTGGAGACTTATGACACAGTGAGCTTTTGAGCCATTCTATTTTTCTGAGGGTTAAAAGTAATTCTTATTTTCTTTGATGTGCGCATTATTATTTGTTGTTAGATCTCATTATTCTTTATTTTGGTCATATACTGAGAATGAAATCAAATTTTGGATTATTACATCAGATATTTTTCTGAATTTATTTGAAGCTGTGTTAATATTCATATTAAGCTTAGGAAGTGATATAGGCCATTATTTTGGACCGTTTGAGCCTTTGAAGTCTACCTATTTTCGTCATATTATCATGTTAGTTCCCACTTTTGAGCTTTCAATGTAAATTTATCCTATTTTTATTGATTAACCATGTTATACATACCCAACTCCGGTTGTGGAGTTTGAGCCTATATTGAAAAATCTGTAACCTATTCTAAGGCCCGAGAAAAGGTTAGAGATGATTGTTATTGGGATGGTACTCTGAAAAAACTATGGCACTTGAAAAAAAAAAATTGATGATGAGAGATGTAAAAGAATAAATGAAAAAAAAGCATCAAAAGAAAAAAAGAAAAAGAAAAAAAGAAAGGGAACATCCATACATCATAAATGAAGGATGTGAAAAGAAAAGGGTGAAAAAAAGAAAAAAAGAATTGAATTTGAAAAGAAAAGAAATGCTTTGAAGATTCAGAGTGCTAAAAATAAATAGAGGAAGCAATATCCCATCTTTAATTTTGAAGACCTCTAACTTTTTCTTTTCAAAGTATTAATTTTAAAGTCTTTTTATCCTTCTTTGATATGACCCGGTCCTAAGCCACGTTTCGTCCTATTAAGAAGTCATATTGATTCTCAGTTAATATGGTATTTAAAGTGGAGAATAGATGATGAAAAATTATGGTGTTTAATTTAACGTTCTCAAGAAAATGGCATCCTTTCATGAGATCTATATTATTCTTTGTTATTAATCGTTCTTTGATGATAAATATGTGAGATATTTGTATTTGAGAAATAATTCTGCTCACATATACTATTGAGAGAAAATTAGCCCAATTTCTGTGCGAAAGTCTTTCTGAGAGATATACCATTGTGAGATTTCGAGTCGAAGCATATTTTCAGCTGGTAGTTGCAAAACTTGTGCGTATTTTGAAAAATAAGGCTAAGTTAATGTTGGCTATATCACACACTACACTCCGAGTATAAATTTTGTGAAATAATTTTGGAGTTGTATGACTTTTAAATTTTAATTTGGATATTTTTGCTGAAAATTTGATGTTTGTGGGTATCATCACTGAAAGCCCTCACGAGACTAAAACTCGTCCACTAGTGGTGAGCTAGGGGTTTAAAGGCTTGTTGCATACGCTAAATGCAATTGAGAGTGCCAGCGAAAGTGGTGTAGTTTAGGATTTTTATTTTTGTTTTTATAGTTTTAATTTTTGTTTTGCTCGAGGACTAGCAAAATGTAAGTTTGGGGGTATTTGATGAGTGCAAAATAAATACATATTTTACTCCTAATTTATTATTGTATTGTTGTGCAAATTTTAAATTTATAACTCGCAAGCGCACGAACCATTTAGATAATATAGCAATTAAATGCGAGGTCGAACCCATCGGAACTTAGGAAAATATATCCATGAAAATACACCATTGAATTATATATTTTAAGAACTTTGAGAAATATGGAGATAAATCATGAACGTGGAATTGTTAATCTAATATATGAATTTTAATCTTAATTTAGAAACATTCTAGATTTAAACATAGAATCTAACAATTTAACTAAATTTAATTAAGATGGTGGCATTAATATAAAAATATAAACAATCTTAATCTAATTTAAAAAACAAAATTAAGATGTAATTAAATTATTTCCAACCAGTTCATCAATTTCAAAGATTTGGGTTTTTATAAACAAAGATAAAAATTAAAGACATCTAAATTACATCTATACATATTTACAGTGGAACTGGCTCAAAGAATCAAGGAGGCATTATTTTTCATATTTTAAAAATAAAACAAAGGCCTAGAATACGGAGCTCACGTAAATCACCAATCATGCATTCAAATTTTTCATCGATAAATATTCTAAGAATTAAATCCATGAATTTCATTAAATTAAAAATCTCAAATTAAACCTTAGAATGAATAGAATTTAAACTTTATCTTCAAATCTAAAATATTTCATCGCACTCTTAAAATAAGAGCCTTAGATCGAAAAAGGAAGTCTATTCAATATAAATTTTCATCACATTTAATTTGAAATAATTAAAATAAATCCACACATAAACTTAATTAAAGAATAAAAATAAAATCAAATAATCATCATACATAAATTGAATAATTGGAAAACCATAGACTAAATATTTCATTACACCTCAATTTTATTTATGAAACATGAAATTGAATTACAAACCAATGGAATTTAAAAGAATAAAATACAAGAAAAATAGCTAGGAAAATTAAACAAAATACCAACCTAAAAACCCTGTAGAACCGAATTTTCCAAAGCCTCTTCTTATCCTTCCTTCACTATTTCCTTCTCTCCTTCCTCTCCTCTCATTTTCTTCAATGCCCAAGTTCAGTTTTCTCAATGGGAGAGGGTTAGTATTTATAGATGAAAGGAGGTGGAATGAATGGATTGGATTTAAAGATTTAAATAAAGCAAGGGACACATGGAGGGCGGATTTGATTTGTGCTAAATATGGAATGACTTAAAAGAGGCAAGGAGCTAAATTTGTATAAGGAAAGTGGGTGTAGAATCCCGTTTTTTACACATTCACCATCTTGTAGCTCAGTTTTGACCCTTTTAACTTCCGAATCAGGAAAAGTTGTAAACTATAAAGTTGTAGCCCTTGAAGTTTTCTTTCCAACGCAATCATGGGCTTTTCTTAATGGGCTCAATAATTGGGCTTGAGGTCCAAAATAACCCATAATGGGCCCAGGCTTTATATTTAAGCATTTTCTCTGTCATCCTCACTATTAAACCTGCAAAACACAAAATTATACTAATTAGATAAAATTAAATAAAATGAGATACTAACAATAATAAATTTAGGAGTAAAATATGTAAAACTTGTTATGCAAATTTTAAATTTATAACTCGCAAGCGCACGAACCATTTAAATAGTATAGCGATTAAGTGCGAGGTCGAACCCATCGGAACTTAGGAAAATATATCCATGAAAAACATACCACTGAATTAAGTATTTTAAGAACTTTGAGAAATATGGAGAAAAATCATAAATATGGAGTTATTTATCTAATCTATGAGTTTTAATCTGAATTTAGAAACATTTTACATTTAAACATAAAATCTAACAATTTAACTAATTTTAATTAAGATGGTGGCATTAATATAAAAATATAAACAATCTTAATCTAATTTAAAATACACCAAAATACCAAACATGTGTCAAACCTTCCTTATTTTTCTCCTTTTCTTATTTTCTCTCTTTCCTTAATCCACTTGCCAAATTCGAAAATCCTCTTATATTGACTTCTAAATTTCGAATTTCCTCTTGAGATAATGAAAATAGTATTCACACATGTGGATTTCTTCATAAGCTTTTCTTAATGGGCTTAATAATTGGGCTTGAGGTCCAAAATAACTCATAATGGGCCTAGGCTTTATATTTAAGCATTTTTTCTGTCATCCTCACTATTAAACCTGCAAAACACAAAATTATACTAATTAGATAAAATTAAATAAAATGAGGTACTAACAATAATAAATTAGGAGTAAAATATGTATTTATTTTGCACTCATCAGTTTGACATATGATAATGTTACTCAGTATCATTTGGCCTTCTTGAGTGCAGTGTCTAGTGAACAAGAGCCAAAGACTTTTCGAGAAACGAACTCTATTTGTATTTAGAAAAATGCCATGAAAGAAGAATTGCAAGCACTTGATAATAATAGAACTTAGGATATTGTTAAATTGCCTCTAGGAAAGAAAACTGTTGGGTGTCGTTGGATATAGAAAATAAAATATAAGAGTGATGGAATTATAGAGCGACACAATGAGAGACTTGTTGCCAGAGGATTTACACAAACTTATGAAAAGGATTATAAAGAGACATTCGCACTAGTTGAAAATATGAAAACTTTCCGAGTTCTTTTCTCTTTACCAGTAAATCAGGATTGGCAGTTATCTCAGATGGATATTAAAAATGCGTTCCTGCATGAGGTTTATGTGAGTGTCCCACCAGGTCATCTGGAAGAATCCAAAGTTGGCTTTGTGTGCAAACTAAAAACGGCAATATATGGGCTTAAGCAGTCCTCCTCATGCTTGACATGATAAGCTCAGTTCTGTTTTCATGAGTAACAGGCTTAAAAGGAGTGTAGCGGATGCTTCATTGTTTGTCAAGAAAGATGTGTTTGGAACAACTATTGTTTTAGTTTATGTTGATTATATTGTGATCATTGGTGATGATCAAAATGAAATTTCAAGGCTTAAGTCTTTGCTGAACGAGAAATTTTCCATCAAAGACCCGGGCGTGTTAAAATATTTTCTTTGATTAGAAGTTGCATACTAAAAAAATGGCATATTTCTTAATCATCGAAAGTATGTGTTGGATTTATTACAGGATATTAGAAAGTTGGTAGTTAAACCATCAGATACTCCAATTGACAATGGTGGTAAGCTTGGTGATGGTGGTGAAGTATTATTTGATATTAGTCAGTTTGAAAGATTGGTTGGCAGATTGATTTATCTAACCATTACTCGGCCAGTCTAGTCAGCATGTTTAAGTATGCACCAAAAGTTACTCACATGAATGCAGTTAATATAATTTTTCAATATTTGAAAGGTTCACCTAGGAGAGGTATCTCGATGTGCATGAATGTACATTGTTCTATTACCGCTTACACTGACGCTGATTGGGCAGGGTGCCCAGTTGACCAAAGATTCACTGCAGGTTATTGTACCTTTGTTGGAAGTAACTTGGTAACATGGAGGAGTAAGAAAGAGAAAGTTGTTGCACAGTCAAGCGTAAAGGCAGAGTACTGTGCTATGGCTTGAACAACTAGTGAAATTATTTGGCTTCGAGCTTTGTTGCAGGATTTAGGTTTTGGTTATAATCAACCAATACAAATGTTTTGTAATAATCAGGTTGCAATTCACATTGCTTCCAATCCAATATTTCATAAGCGAACTAAACACATTGAAGTGGACTTGTCACTTTGTTCGAAATAACTTGCACCCTAGTGTTATTTGTACTCCATTTGTTCACAGTGATCAACAATTAGGAGATATCTTCACGAAAAGCCTTCCTGCTGCAAATTTCAAAAACATCCAAGTTGGAATCCATTGATATATTCGTACAAACTTGAGAGGGAGTGTTGAATAAAAGAGAAAGTTTGTATGGGAATAAGTTTCCTAATTCAATTATGACTCTTCTTTGTTCTCTTATAAATACATATATGCTGTAATTACTTGATACAACACAATAATAGAATCACTCTCTTTCTCCGTGGTTTTTCTCTAAGGGATTTTCCACGTAATTCTCTTGTGTTTTAGTGTTTATGATTTCTTGTGATATATGTGTCTATACCGGCGCATGGATGTTGACTCCATGTTTTACAAATTCAGAGTACTTATTCAACTGGGTTTGTGAGTCACGATGGAAGACTCCAATTTCAACTAGAGACTCTTTGCATAGTGAGGAAACAGTTAGCAATTAAAATTGGCTGAGACGGTGCACTGTTTGGGCTGGACAAAAACAGAAAGCAGCCAAGGTGTGTTAGTGAGGAATCCTAATCCCATTAGGATTTAGTGTTGAGAAAGGTGCATGGGTTTCTTTCTATGAGATAAGTACAGATCAGTACACAGGACACCCAGGTGGAAGAGTCCAAATCATAGTGGGACTGATATAGAAGGTTAGCCAGAGAGGAGAACACGTCGCAGTCTCTGCAAGCAGAGAGGGCTGTGCAGAGAAGGGAAGATAAAGCCCAGAAGTTGCAGGGCTTGGAAGAGAGGTGTATACAGATCTGTGAGAGATCGGTTGCTGCCAGCATACAGAGAAGAATATTTATCTCTTTTTAACAGTTAGTCCACTTGAAGAAGGATTGAAATTCCTTGGAGAGGGGGAGAGAGAAAGAGAGAGGATGTCTGATGGATGACTTTGATGCCATGTTTGTTAGCTTCATCGACCTTCTCCTTAGGGAAGTCACCCCAAAATACTTGCAAGCAGGCCAGTTTCTCATAAAAAATAGCCCTTATGGTCTCTGTGTTGTTGAATTCTAAAAGAATTCCTGTTCCAAATGGTTTATCCGTCAGTTTCTTCGTCTCCTGTATTGCCCTGACAGTTGCATCGTAGTCGTTCTACAACAAATCAAATTGGCATCACCCCATTTGAAATCCAATTGGAAATTCAAATTCCAGAAGAAGAAGTGAAGAGAAGAGAAAGAGTAAGAATAAAACATACGACGGGGCTGGCGAGGAGTCCTATCCCACCAGCGTTGGCTGCAGCAGCCACTAGCTCTGGGCCTGAGACGTCGGCTCCCATGGGTGCCAACACGATGCCATGGTCGAATCCCAGTATCCCTCCAACCTTCATTGTTCTTGCTTCTGCTTCTCGTTTCTACCTCACCACACCAGTGTTAGGAATAATTAATGCGGAATAAACAATAATAATCAATTAACAGAATAAAATCAAACACCAAGCAATACACTGATATTACGTCGTTCGGCCAACCCAACTTACGTCCACAGAGCGTGTAACCTGTTGTTCACTCACACAGTACTATTTAACGTACTGTACTACACAAGCATGCAGCTCTCTGCAAGTCTGGCTGTATGCAGATCACTTTGTTCTCTTCTCACACTTTGTTTTGCTGCACGTTGGTTCTCTGTTATACAGCTGACACGCAGAGGGATCTGAGCCTGACTTTCCCTGGGTTCTCTGTTGCTGATCCCTTTCTGCTCCCTCGTCGCCGATCAAGATCAAGAAACCCACTGATCTGATCGCTCTCCCAGTTCGTGTCTCTGTTCTTGAGACTACACACGGATGTTTTTTTTTCTCTCTGTTCAGTCCTCTCGAACTCTATATATATAGAAGAACCCAGCAAACAGTTAGTAGTTGCTATTCCTTTAATTTAGCAATTACATATTAATCAACTTGTTTTAGTTGCATTACACGGCACTTCTTAGCAGTTAGCATAAGTGTTTAACAAGATTAGCATGGGCCCACTTTAAGTATTCTACCCACATCCCAACAACCAGCTCGACGTTTCCTGTATCCCTATAGTGTTAGTTTTATATAGTTTAGTGTTATATAGGTGGTACTGGGTAGAGAGAGAGAACAGGCATAGTATTAGTGTTATACAGGTGGTACCGGGGAGAGTGTAATGGTATGCATCAGGGGATCGTGCTTGTGTGAGAGTTCCGCTATGATAAAATTAAAATTTTAATTTAATAAATATAAAATTACTTAAAATATTATAAGCCACGATATAATACAAACCCCCTTATTTTTATATTTTGAACTATAGTTTAGAAGACTAAGTGTCTATGAGCTACTAATTGATGTCAATGCGTAACTGATATTTATTCAATAGCAGAGACGGTTCCATGTGGACTTCAGATATTTCCTATAATTCGAAATTTTATTATCTATCTCTTAGTTCTAATCAAATTCCTGCATAGCTTCTCTTAAAAACATAGTTCAAAATTAAAAATTTAAATTTGATTCAAAATTGATTGCCCAGATAGCTCAAATGAAGTTTATTTGAAATTCTATTCTCTATCACTCTTATAATTAAAAGATTCTATCGAGACTTTCTCTACAAGATACACTAACCGGGTATGTCATTAAATGGATTTTAAAGTCTACATAGTTGATTGTGATATAAAAAGAACGATATACGTAGTTTGTTTATGAAGTTTTACTTCTATTTAATCATTTTATCCCTTGATTTTAAACTTTTAAAAATCAATTACCTGTACTTATCAAAATTTAAACGTCAAAATTATATGGCTTGGATCATCATTTGATAGTGAAACTTTACATACCTCATATCTATATTACCATTTATCAAATGAACTTAAATATATAGGACCCACAATCTATTTATTGATATGTCTCTTTAGAATTTATTACTTAGATTGTCTCCCTAGTCTAACTCATTTTTAATTAACTTTATTTAACAAGTTGAAAGTGGAGTGTTTTGTTAGATCATATTTGAAAGTGGAATCTATCTTTTAATATGGAAACTATAATGATGGTTATAATTCTCATACGCTATGATCATCCTTATCAATATCAATCAAAATTTCATTTATCTAAAGTTGGACCTCTAAATTTTTTACTCTTAAGTAGTGAATTTGGACAATTGAATAAATATTTATATCATTAAATAGTAGGCCTTGACTACAACGAGTCGAGGAGGGAAGTATCCCACATCCGTGGTGGGAGAGAAGAAAAAGGAGAGAAATAGAAGATAAAAAAATAATGATTTTATTCTATTGATTGTCCTGAGTTGTCTTTCAACCCATTACATGATTTTATATTAAAAAACTACCATTAAAGAAGGAAACATAATCCTAAACTAATTAGAAAATATAAATACATTAGGAAACTAACTAAAATGGGAAACATAATCTAATTAAGAAAGTGAAAGATAATAAAATAAAAAAAATAAAAAAATAAATTGGGTCCACACGGGTCCATGTCCTACATCAATATCAAACCAAGCAGCTAGAATATTTTAGAAGGTTTAAAAATAACCAGGGGGTCGGAATGCAACAACATAATCCAAATGAAGATAATAAACAAACCTCTAGAACAAACTCTATTTTTAATTTTGTTAAAATCTATTGAGACGTATTTAGGTTTTATTAATTACCAGTTACCAAAGTTATCTTTTTTTACTTTCCTCTTTTATTTCTATTCATTTGCTTTATTTTTATTTAATTTTTGCTATAAATAAAATCATAAGGTCTTTCCTGAATTGAAGAAGATATCATATTATTTCACATTCCAACAAATTCGTAATCAGGTGTTAGAGAGTGATGGAAAAAGTTACTTTTACTAATTTTTGTAATTAGCAAACACTAGGATTAAGACCATCCAAATTCACCAATCCTAAGAAGGAATTTTTCTATTTTCTTTTAAGCTTTAAAATCCTATAAATATAGGGTATGGGCGAACCTTGTAATGTACACATCGATTTATTTGGTTTTGATAAATAAATGTTCTTCTAGCTTATCCGTACGTAACTCTATCTGACTCACAAACATGCTGGATATAAAGGAATGAGAAGCTCCAAAATCAAATAGTACTCTAGACCATACACCGAATAATAAAGCATACCTTGCATAGCTGTTGATGCCTGAGTCTCATCATCCGGTGGAATAGTAGCATTTATATGTCCTTGAGTCATTGGGCGTCCACGCCCTGCATTATGTTGCGGACTTGCGGACCACCCCTCTGGGCCATTGGTGCCCGAGTATTGAGTTTCCCCATTTTCTGCAGGAGGTCTGGTGTTCGAACCCTTGGGTTGATTTTCCAGTGAGATTTGTTTTAGAAGATCTAAGGAACATCTTGACTTCTACGAGTTTGGGTTCCATCCAACATTCATAATAGGAGCTTAATTCTAGATCTCCATTTTCGTATGTTAAAGACCTAGGTAGGCCTTAAAACTGACCCTAGCTTTCATCAATATCACACTTTTTATGTTCATTTCATTTCTAGGAATTTGATTTTATTGTTTTTTTTTTTGTAACATGGGTATTCTCATCTCACATTGGAGCTGAGATTAATCTTACAAGTAGGTGTAAACCTCCCAATGTACATATACTGGGTAAGTCACTAAATCGATGGAAAATCGACGGTGGTAAGTGGACGAGTTTGGAACTAAGAACAGAAAATCGATGTTTGGGAAAGCCCTTAGTAAAGATGTCAGCAAGTTGATCTTTGGAGGGCACAAATTGGATGTGATGAGAGCCGGCAGCAACACATTCTCGAACAAAATGATAATCCAGTTCAATATGTTTGGTCTGCGCATGGAAGACTAGATTCGCGGCCATATAAGTGGCACTGAGATTATCACAAAGAAGCAGTGTCAGAGAAGAGAGAGGAAATTGAAGCTCACGTAAGAGGTGACGAATCTAGACGGTGTCAGCACAAGCATAGGCAAGCGCTCGATATTCAGCTTTCGCGCTAGAACGAGAAACAGTCGGTTGTTTCTTAGCACACCAAGAAACTAAATTGGAACCGAGGAAGATGCAGTAACCCGTGGTGGAACGACGACTGTCAGGACAACTAGCCCAGTCAGCATCAGAGTAGGCAAGGAGACGTAGGGGCTGTTGTGTGATGTGAATTTTAAATTACTCGCAAGCGTACGAACCAATTTATAGTATAGAGTATGAGTACGAGGTCGTACCCAAGGGAAATCTACAAAATATATGTACGAAATAAAAAAAATCGCACTATTTAAAAATGATGTGATTTTTTGGAAATAATTTTCTAAAATATTTAGTTATAATCTTAATTTAAAACAATGAATAGTTTTGATGAATTTTTGAGAAAAAGAAAAATAAATCAAGAATAAATAAACTTTTTTACATAATCTACAATGGAATCGGGTCAAACATTGACGTGCCATGTTATCCGATTTAAAAACAAAAACATGGCCTAGACTATGAAATATTCTGGAATTATTAAATATCATTCAAGTTTCTTATTTACTAAAATTCTAATTAAAATAATTATTAACTCAGAATTTTCTCAAATCAAGCCTTAGGCTTGAGAGGGTTTTAAACTTGTGTTTCCCCAAATCTAAAACAATCGTTCTTAATAAGAACCTTAGACTGGAGAGACGGCAAGTCCCACTGATCCTAAAAGGGGTTCCACTTTTCCTTGAAAAAATCCTAAAATTAATTTGCTCCATAAAGTTCTTAAAAAGAATTAAAATAAAATTGGAAACTATCATTATTAAATATTTAATAATTGGGAATATCATACATCTAAACAAACCGCCATGAATTTTATTTAAAAATTCGAAAATGAATTACAATTCTTTTGGACTTTACATAAAAATAAAAATAAAATAACTTACAAGAAATTATTTATTTTTCTCCTGTCTTTCGTCGTCCAACTTCAACCTTCAATGTCTTGCCCAGTTCAACCTTCAATGGACCCAATGCCTTGAATTTATAGGAGAGGAGGGATGAGATAAGATACCCTTCAAAACTCAGCCGGGATAAGACCCATTTCAAATTCAAAATTCAGCTGGGTTCTGAGGATTGGTTAACCCTCTTCTTTATCTTCCTCTCTGCTTTATCTCTTTTCCTCTACTTTTATCTCTTTCAAATTTGAACCCCAACTGCTACATCTTATCCCAGTTGCTACACGGTTCAGCTGCCTTCCTTATCTCTTCTCTCTGCTTTATCTCTTTTCTTCTTATCCCTTTTCTTCCTCTGCTCTTGTACCTTATCTCTTCAAATTTGAAACCAGCAGCTATCGGCTAATCTCATCTGATTCCCAGCTGCTACACGGCAGCTGGTTCTAATCTTCCTCTGCTTTCTTATCTTCTCGGCTGATCTATCTGGCAGCTCTCATGCTGAATCACTCGGTTGCTCCTCATCTAAACCTTATCTTCCTCTCTTTTGAAAACCCAGCTACTATCCTTATTTGTTCTTCTATCTAGATCTGGTCAGTTGCTACACGGCAGTTCCTTATACTTCTCTGCTCTTCTTCCTCTTCTTTCTTATCTCTATACTTCAACTGCTGGGTGCTGCCGAGATTTGCTGGTTTGGGTTCACTGTTCCACCGTCTCTTACTGCTGCCATCTGTTTCTCCATCAGCTGGCTGCTCTTCTTCTGCTTTCATCATCTGTAACTGCCTCTGCTTGCTGCTGATTGACAGCTGCTCATAAATTCCGACACTGGGCGCTGGCTGCCCTTGATCCGCCTCTTCAGCTGGCTGTTCTCTGTCATCTCTTCTCAGCTGCTACTGCTGTCTTCCCCTTGTGCCGCCGCTGGCTGCTGCTTCTCTTCCGGCTCTCAGTGCTGCTGACTGCTTTCTCAGCTGAGCTGCTCCTCCTTGCCGCCCTTCTCAGCTCGGGTGGAACCTTGCTGCTGCTCTGCTTCAGTGCTGAGATCGCAGCTGCTGCCGCTTGCTCGGCCCTCTGCTGCTGTTCATGCCTCTTCTCTGCTACCGTCTTCATTCTCTTCCTGGCTGTTGCCTGTTGTGTACGCCCAGTCGCTCACAAGCCTCTCTACTCGATGTTGTCTTCCCCGTCTTTGCTACTGCCCTTCTTCGGCAGATCTGGCTGATTGCAGTCTGTGAGCAGCAGTTGAATTCTGCTGCTACTGCTGGGTTTACCGCTATGCTGTTGGTTGCAGCTGCTTTTCTTCAGCCGGCTGCCTCTGCTGGTTGCCGTTTTGCACTTAGTCGCTGCAACCAGTGCTGTTCTGTTCTCCTTCAGCTGCCCTCTTCGGCTGGTCTTCTCTTTCTCCCACGAGTCCTGCAACCACGTAAAGAAAACAAAACATAGAAAAGAAATGGAAAGAAATAATTTATTTAAGCTTTCTTTCATCTGCCGGGCACCCCGATCAACAGTAAATGAGGAGGGTTGGCCAAAAAAACTCGACTTTCACTTGAAATTAATTAATGTGTAGAAGGTGTTCTGAGACCCAATTGGTTTAATCAATTTGACCTGACCATTTTGAAGGTGACGCCGACTGTATTTTTTACTTAACCAATTTTTTTATCATTTTTATTTTTATTTTTTATTTTTTAATTTTTTTTATATTTTTCAAAATAAACTATAAAACTAAAAACAACCCTAAACATATCTAATATTTATAAAATAAGGACTAATTAATCTAATATTAAAGGGTAAAATTATAATTTTACGGTGTTCATCAAATACCCCCAAACTTAGATTTTGCTAGTCCTCGAGCAAAACTAAAAACTAAAAATTAAAATGGAAAATTAAAAATCCTAAATGTCACCACTTTCGCTGGCTCTCTCGATTGTATTTAACGTATGCAACAAGCCTTTAAACCCCTAGGTTACGCCTAGTGGACGAGTTAAAGTCTCGTGAGGGTTTCCAGTGATGATACCCACAAACATCATCAAATTTTTTCTTTTTTTTTAATCTAATTTTCAGCAAAAACACATAGCTAAAAAGCTAAACATCATACAACTCTAAAATTTGTTTTACAAGACTTATACTCGGAGTGTTGTGTGTGATAGCCATTATTAAGACAGTCTTCTTTTTCCAAATTGACACAAGTTTTATAACCAACATTGGAAAATACGCTTTGGCTTCAAACCTCACCAGATATATCTCTCAGAGAGATTAACGCTCAAAGATGGGTTTATTTTCTCTCAAGGTATATGTGAATGGAGTTTATGTTTTCAAATCAATATTCTCACATATGTTTTAGACAAAGACGGCATAGATGAAGAAAATAATTGATCTCATGATTAGATACCATTTTCCTAAGAACGTTGAGTCAAACACCTTTATTTTTCCTCCTCTATTCTCTACATGAAATACCTTATTTAGACTTAGGATCAATAGGACTTTCTACTGGGACGAAACGAGGCTTAGGACCGGGTCATATCAAAGAAGGGACAAAAGACTCTAAAAATTTACATTTTCATAAGAAAATGTTAGAGGTCTTCATAATATAAGCGGGATATTTTTTCTCACAAAATTTTTTTTTTTTTTTTAACATCCCATTTTGACGTATGGATTTTTTTTTTTTTTTAAGAAACATCTTCTCTTTTTCAACATCCCTCTTTGATGTGTGGATGTTCCCATTTTGCTTTCTCTTTTATTTTCATTTTTCAGTGATTTTTATCCCAAAGTCTTCCCTAACCTTTTCTCATATGATAATAGGTAATGGATATAAAATTTTGGCTCAAACTCCATATCCGGAGTTGGGTACGAAAGATATGGTTAGTCAATAAAAGATGCTGTATTAGGCTCAAATGGGGAACTATCAAAATCGAATGACCAAAATAGGTGGGCTTGAAGGCTCAAACGGTCCAAAAAATGGCCTATATCCTATCCTAAGCTTCACAGGATGATTTCTTTGTTTTGAATAAATTCAGAAAAATTTCAGGTGTAATAACTCAATTTTAATGGCGTTCTTAGTAATATGACCAAAACAATGATAATGAGATCACTCAACGATTCGATGCGCTTATAAAAAAAAAATAAGAGTTACTTATAACCTTCAGAAGGACAGAATGGCTCTAAAACTCACTGGGTTTAAGTCTCCATTAGTATTCCTCTGGTGATCACTTGACTCATGAAAATTTTTCTTTTTCAGACTGACATTAATATGACTGTGTACATGTATTTCCGAGCATAAATCTTATAAAAATCTTTCCGGAAGAGTATGATATAAAGATTTTTATTTACGTATTAATGCTAAAAAAATTATTCTATGACTCTTTTTACGTCAGATTGTCAAGACGTATGATTTTCTTAGACCTCAATTGACATTCTTGTTAAGTACCAGGGTGTCTCAGCTTTTGCCTACTTTACCCTTAAAAGATTAAGTTTGTCTCTTTCTGCCTAAGAAAATTTTGACTCGTTTAACATCAGATCGTCAAGACGTTTATAGTCCCCTAAGCGAAAATCAACAGTTCTTTGGACACCAAGGAGTCTTAGTCTTTCTGGACTTACTCTACCTTTGACTAAATCCAAATAAATCTGTCTATTTTCACTAATAGGTCTATGTTTTGCTGCTGTCACACAGCGAACTCCTTGCTCAGATATTTTTCCATTACAATTCCCACGTCCACATTTGTGACAGATTCCTAGCCTCTTAGCTTTCCTCTTTGCAGCCAGAGTGCTTCGACCACAAAGAGGTCTGGGTTGCTCCTATTGGATTTCCAGCTTCCTCACCCTCATAGCTAAGAAAACGATTTTCCTACATAAGTCTGGGGAACTTGTGTTCTAGACAGACACAAAGCAAAGACAAAAACTAGACCGTCTACGTGCATGACTCCTATCCAGTTCTTTAACGTTTGCTGGTCACAAAGACAAAATAGATGATGATTTTTTTTAATTTTTTTTTTTAAATAAATGACCCTCAGTACCCCCAAACTTAAATTGAACATTGTCCTCAATGTTCTCTAATTGACACTGGCTAGGTGAAAAAGAGATTTTTTTTAGAAAACGAACAATTGGGTTTGGACATACCTAGGAATGCATGAGGTGCAAAATGGACCAAATAAAAATCCTACACTGACTCAATGAAAACCTAAACTAGACACTGAAGATGTAAACTGACTCAGACATAGACAGGTGGATATGTGGGTTAGGGAAATGGAAATGACGAAGATGGGTATGTGGGTGAATGGGTATGGATCCTTAAATCAGTCTTGGTACACAGGATCAGCTAACTCGACCTCGGTCTCTTCTTCAGGAATGGGGAACGATAAAAATGGCTTTAAACGTTGCCCATTAACTTTGAATGTACGACCACTCGTAAGATGCCTGATCTCTACTGCCCCATAAGGGAATACGGATGAGACAATGAATGGACCTATCCATTTGGACCTTAACTTTCCAGGAAAATATGCATCCTTGACTCGTACAACAAGACCTTCTCACCAACTGTAAAACTTTTTCTCAATATGTGTTTGTCATGAAACACTTTCATTCGGTCTTTGTACCTTTTAGCCGTGTCATAGGCTTCATTTCGTAATTCCTCCAACTCAATAAGCTGAAGTTTCCGATGTTGCCCAGCAGAGTCTAGAGCAAAATTGAAATTTTTAATTGCCCAAAAGGCTTTGTGCTCTAGCTCGATCGGAAGATGACATGCCTTTCCATAAACCAGACGGTAGGGTGACATTCCTATAGGCGTTTTGAAAGCTGTACGGTACACCCATAGTGCGTCAATGAGTCTGGAAGACCAATCTTTCCGATTTGGATTGATTGTCTTCTCGAGAATACGCTTAATCTCTCTATTTGAAATTTCCACTTGGCCACTTGTTTGTGGGTGATAAGGAATAGCCACTTTATGCGTCACCCCATATGATTTTAACAAATTAGCAAATGGGCGATTGCAAAAGTGTTTACCCCCATCACTAATGATGGTTCATGGAATTCCAAATCTAGAGAAAACATTTTCTTTAATGAAGCGAAGGACAACCTTGTGGTCATTGGTTTTGCACGCCACCGCTTCGACCCATTTTGACACATAGTCGACCCCTACAAGGATATATTGATTGCCGAAAGAATTAGGAAATGGTCTCATGAAATCGATGCCCCAAACATCAAAAAGCTCAATGGTTAGGATGGGGTTTAAAGGCATCATATTTCTATGGGAGATACTTCCCAATCTTTGACACCTATTACACGAGACACAGAAAGTGTGGGTGTCTCGAAACATGGAAGGCCAATAAAATCCACACTGCAAAATTTTTGCAGTTGTCTTTCTTGTGCTAAAATGCCCTCCACAGGCCTGGTCATGGCAGAAACTTATGACACGATTTTGCTCTTCTTCTGGGACACACCGACGAATGATTTGGTCCGCACAGTGTTTAAACAGATAAGGGTCATCCCAAATAAAACTTTTGACTTGGACCAGAAACTTAGACCTATCTTGGTTAGTCCAATGTGGGGGCATTTGACTAGTAACAAGATAGTTAACAATATCGACAAACCATGGTAATTGGGACATTGACATGAGTTTCTCATCAGGGAAGGACTCAGTGATAGGACAAGTCTCATCGGTGAACTTAGTTATCAATCTAGATAAGTGGTCTGCTACTACATTTTCGGAACCTTTCTTGTCCCGGATTTCCATATCAAACTCTTGTAGTAGCAATATCCATCGGATCAGGCGAGACTTAGCATCTTTCTTAGAAAGGAGATACTTAAGTGCTTCATGATCAGAATAGATAATGACTTTCGAACCCACTAAGTAGGATCGAAACTTATCTAATGCAAAAACGGCTGCTAACACTCTTTTTCCGTGGTGGAATAATGGAGCTGAGCGTCATTGAGAGCTTTGCTAGCATAGTAGATAACATGAGGCAACCGATTTAACCTTTGTCCTAAAACGGCTCCGACTGCATAATCGGAGGCATCGCACATAATTTCAAAGGGGACAGACCAAACAGGTGGTTGTATTATCGGAGGGGAGGTCAGAGCGGTTTTCAATTTTTCAAAGGCTTGAATGCACTCATCATCAAAATCGAAATTAGCATCCTTGGCCAAGAGTTTACAGAGAGGTTTTGAAACTTTACTGAAATCTTTTATAAACCTTCTGTAAAAACCAGCATGACCTAAGAATGACCTGATCTCTCTAACGGTTTGGGGTCTTGGTAAATTAGAGATCAGGTTGACCTTTGCCTTGTCCACTTCGATACCCTTTTCAGAAATAATGTGCCCTAGTATTATGCCGTTTTTACCATAAAGTGACATTTTTCCCAATTCAATAGCAGGTTCTTTTCTTTGTACCTAATTAGTACAAGGCTCAGATGGTGCAGGCACTGGTCAAAAGTGGATCCAAACACAGAGAAGTCATCCATGAAGACTTTTAGGAAACGTTCGACCATATCGGAGAAAATACTGATCATGCACCGTTGAAAAGTGGCTGGTGCATTACACAATCCGAATGGCATACGGCGATATGCGAACGTACCGAATGGACATGTGAAGGTGGTCTTCTCCTGATCCTCAGGAGCAACGTAGATCTGGTTATAGCCGGAATAACCATCAAGGAAACAATAAAATGCATGACCGGCTAACCGCTCAAGCATCTGATCGATGAACGGAAGAGGAAAATGGTCCTTTCGAGTAACAGTGTTCAGTTTACGGTAGTCAATGCAAACTCTCCAACCCGTTTGGATGCGGGTTGGCACCAACTCATTATCCTGATTTTTGACTACCGTAACACCCGATTTCTTAGGTACAACCTGCATCGGACTCACCCATTTACTATCAGAGATCGGGTAGATAATACCCGTCTCGAGAAGTTTTAAAATCTCAGCTCGTACCACATCCTGCATTGCTGGATCTAACCGTCTCTATGGTTCTCTGGACGTCTTGGAATTTTCTTCTAAGTGAATTTTATGCATGACCACAGATGGGCTAATTCATTTGAGATCGGCAATGGACCATCCAATAGCTTCACGGTGATCTCTTAAAATAGCAAGGAGTTTAGACTCCTGCTCAAAAGTTAAATCGGAAGCTATGATCAGAGGTAAAGTTTCTGATGGTCCAAGATAAGAATATTTCAATGTCTCAGGAAGTGGCTTGAGCTCTAACTTTGGTGGCTTCTCGATAGAGGGGATCAGTACAGATTGATTAATTGGGAGAGGTTCAAATTTGGAGAACCTTCGCACATATGGAGATGCGTCAAATATTTCGTTCACTTCTTGTTTACCATCTTCATTGAAGTCTGTGCCAAAAGTGGACAGAGTCTTCTCAAATGGGTCATCACAAATGAAGTGAAGGAAGGACTCTTGAATAGAACTCTGAATCATGTTAACCTCATATGGATCGTCTGTGCAAAAAGGTTGTCTACATAGGCCAAACACATTGAGTTCTGTCGTCAGATCTCCAAATGACAACTTAAGCATACCATTTTGGCAATTGATAACAGCTTTCGCGGTGGCCAAAAATGGTCGTCCTAAAATAACCGGAATGTGCCCACTTTCGTTCTGAACAGGTTGTGTATCCAGCACAACAAAATCGACCTGAAAATAGAATTTGTCTACTTTCACCAGAACGTCTTCTATCACACCCCATGGAAGTTTTACAGAGCGGTCAGCTAACTGTAATGTGATAGGAGTGGGCTTAACCTCTCCCAGCCCTAACTGCTCATAAACGGAATATGGCAGTAGGCTAACACTAGCTCCCAATCTAATAAGGCCCTTTCAACTTCATATGTGCCAATGGTGCATGCAATGGTTGGGCACCCAGGGTCCTTATGTTTAATTGGGAACGGTTGTTGGAGGAGAGCACTTGCATTTTCTGCTAGAAATGCCTTTACGGGAACATTAGTTCTCCGTTTCGCCGTACAGAGGTCTTTAAGAAACTTAGCGTATGAGGGCATCTAGTAGAGGAATATTGATATTGACATATTTGAAGACCTCTAATATGTCACCATAAGGTACCCCTTGCTTGGTGATGAGCCTCTGAGGGTACGGAGCCCTAGGTACATAAGTTTTTCTAGCAGATGGATCCGGTACGTTTTGGACTAGGGATGAACTAGATGGGTCATCCTGATGCATGGAATGACCAGTGGTCTGGTCTCCCGGTTGCGCAGGTAATTTCACTTTATTATCTACCTGTCTCCCGGATCTCAAGGCAATGATGGAGTTAGCGTCTTCTGGATTAGACGATGAAACTTCATTTTGGCCCTTGGGGTTTGGGATAGGCTGACTTGGAAATTTACCTTTCTCCCTATCTCCTATTACGGTGGCTAATTGCCCAAGCTGTGTCTCAAGCTTGTGCATAGCCTGTTGGGTAGACTGCATGAACTGTTGCAACGTATCCTCGAGAGAGGGCTTACGTTGTAGAGATGGACCGGATTGATAAGACTGATTTGACTGAGCTGGATTGGATTGATAAGACTGATTTGACTGGGCTGGATGATTTTGAGATGGATGGAATGGTTGGTTCTGAGGTGGTTGGTATGGTGGATTTTGATATGGTGGACTTGATATTGAGGGGTCCTTGACCTACAAGAGGTTGGTTCTGGCGCGAAGAAAAATTGGGATGATTTCGCCAATTAGGATTGTATGTGGCAGAGAAAGGGGTTCCCTACTGTCTTCCAAAATTATTGAGTACGTTGGCCTGTTCGGTTGAGCATTCAGTGTTAGGTCCAAAGGAAGGACAGTTTTGGGCGTTGTGTCCTAAGTTAGAACACATCGCGCAAACCTCTACATTCAATCTTAATGTTGGGTTCATCGCCTGAGTCATCGCTAATGTATCGATTTTCTTTGTTAAGTTTGCGATTGCAAGCTTAACATCAAAGTCGGTACTAACTTCATATAAACCTCCTCGTTTTGAGGTTTGGGCTGAATTGTCTCTTTTGGAGAAGTCCCATCGCTGAGAACTTTCTGCCAAGGTTTCTAAGAAATTCCATCCATTGGTTGCAGTTAGCATTAAAAATTCCCCACCCTTCATAGACTCGACCATTGTGCGGTTTGAGATGGTTAAACCATCATAAAAGAATTGGACGAGTCTTCTCGTTTCAAAACCATGGTGGGGACATTTATTCAACGTATCTTTGAATCTTTCCCATGATTCATAGAATTGTTTACCCTCTTTCTGATTAAAATTTGAAATTTCTTTCTTGAGGGCGTTGGTTTTAGATACAGGGAAAAATTTATTCAAAAATTTGTTGGCTAACAGATCCCAAGTTGTGATGGAATTTGGAGGTAGAGAATTTAGCCAAGATTTCGCTTTTTCTTTAAGAGAAAAAGGAAATAATCGAAGTATGATGGATTCATCAGAGATGCCTTGAAGTTTGATGGTGGCACAGATTTCTAAAAATTATTTGATGTGTAGGTAAGGGTCCTCATGATCAAGTCCATGGAATGCGGGTAGAAGATGTAATAGGCATGGTTTGAGTTCAAAGGCTTCATTAGTTGGTGGGACAACTATGCTTGATGGTGTATTGGGAGTGACTGCTGAAAAGTAATCTTAGAGGGTTCTCTCTTCGATTCTTTCTTCGGCCATTTTGGGTGATGGTAGTGGTGATAGAGTTGGATTGTCTATGACTGAGCTAGATTGAGCTCTTGACACAATGATCGGTAAATCGACAGAAGACTTGACTCGAACTAAACGGTTGTGTGAATCACGATATCAATATTTCATACACAATCAAGCTCATTCATGTTCATCCAAATTCACACAAGAAGAATGCCTAAATCTAAATTTGAATTGCAATAATGCAACCAAATTTTTTTATTGGGACCCTAAAGATTATTTCTAGACTGCTCCTACTTTTCTTTCCAAATAATCTAAGTCTCCGGTGAGAGCTTAACCACAATCATGGCCAGGTAAGTTCCCAGGTAAGTGGAGGAGCACACGGCATCTGCATTTCCACTTATCCTTAGGCTCTTTACACCTTGGTGACAGAACTAATCCTAGACACCATGATTGAAGATAAAATATTCACCGGTTACAAAAATTAATTTAGATTAAAAAGGTTCCTATTGAGCATAAAACCCTAAAATCTACCCTAATGGTTCCTTAATTGATTTTATTAGGGAAGTGCATGAACCAATTTTTCTAATCTTATTTTTCTAAGTATTGTGAAAAATGCAATCCTAAATTACCATACAACATTCAAGTCAATATACAAACATTAATAAAACAATCTAAACTAATGCATGAATACTAACAACCTAAATGCATGGACAAATTAAATGCAAATAATAATAAAGAACACCCTAAATAAATCTATATGAATGCATGAGATAAAAAAAAAAAAAAAACTCACCTTAGCCTTTTATGCGTATTTTCAGCATTTTTTTTGTTTTTTTGTTTAAGCGCGCATTTTTAAGCTTTGCGGAAGATTTAGCCTTTTGTGCATATCTCCATCGATTTTTAAGCGCAGCGTAAATAAAATTCCTGTAAAACAGACAATAAAATCACATAATTTAATAGCACATAATTTTATTTCGAGATTTCCCCGGCAACGGCGCCAAAAACTTGATGTGAATTTTAAATTACTCGCAAGCGTACGAACTAATTTATAGTATAGACTATGAGTGCGAGGTCGTACCCAAGGGAAATCTACAAAATATATGTACGAAATAAAAAAAAATCGCACTATTTAAAAATGATGTGATTTTTTGGAAATAATTTTCTAAAACATTTAGTTATAATCTTAATTTAAAACAATGAATAGTTTTGATGAATTTTTGAGAAAAAGAAAAATAAATCAAGAATAAATAAATTTTTTTACATAATCTACAATGGAATCGGGTCAAACATTGACGTGCCATGTTATCCGATTTAAAAACAAAAACATGGCCTAGACTATGAAATATTCTGGAATTATTAAATATCATTCAAGTTTCTTATTTACTAAAATTCTAATTAAAATAATTATTAACTCAGAATTTTCTCAAATCACGCCTTAGGCTTGAGCGGGTTTTAAACTTGTGTTTCCCCAAATCTAAAACAGCGGTTCTTAATAAGAACCTTAGACTGGAGAGACGGCAAGTCCCACTGATCCTAAAAGGGGTTCCACTTTTCCTTGAAAAAATCCTAAAATTAATTTGCTCCATAAAGTTCTTAAAAAGAATTAAAATAAAATTGGAAACTATCATTATTAAATATTTAATAATTGGGAATATCATACATCTAAACAAACCGTCATGAATTTTATTTAAAAATTCGAAAATGAATTACAATTCTTTTGGACTTTACATAAAAATAAAAATAAAATAACTTACAAGAAATTATTTATTTTTCTCCTGTCTTTCGTCGTCCAACTTCAACCTTCAATGTCTTGCCCGGTTCAACCTTCAATGGACCCAATGCCTTGAATTTATAGGAGAGGAGGGATGAGATAAGATACCATTCAAAACTCAGCTGGGATAAGACCCATTTCAAATTCAAAATTCAGCCGGGTTCTGAGGATCGGTTAACCCTCTTCTTTATCTTCCTCTCTGCTTTATCTCTTTTCCTCTACTTTTATCTCTTTCAAATTTGAACCCCAACTGCTACATCTTATCCCAGCTGCTACACGGTTCAGTTGCCTTCCTTATCTCTTCTCTCTGCTTTATCTCTTTTCTTCTTATCCCTTTTCTTCCTCTGCTCTTGTACCTTATCTCTTCAAATTTGAAACCAACAGCTATCTGCTAATCTCATCTGATTCCCAGCTGCTACACGGCAGCTGGTTCTTATCTTCCTCTGCTTTCTTATCTTCTCGGCTGATCTATCTGGCAGCTCTCATGCTGAATCACTCGGTTGCTCCTCATCCAAACCTTATCTTCCTCTCTTTTGAAAACCCAGCTACTATCCTTATTTGTTCTTCTATCTAGATCTGGTCAGTTGCTACATGGCAGCTCCTTATACCTCTCTGCTCTTCTTCCTCTTCTTTCTTATCTCTATACTTCAACTGCTGGGTGCTGCTGAGATTTGCTGGTTTGGGTTCACTGTTCCACCGTCGCTTACTGTTGCCATCTGTTTCTCCATCAGCTGGCTGCTCTTCTTCTGCTTTCATCATCTGCAACTGCCTCTGCTTGCTGCTGATTGACAACTGCTCATAAATTCCAACACTGGGCGCTGGCTGCCCTTGATCCGCCTCTTCAGCTGGCTGTTCTCTGTCATCTCTTCTCAGTTGCTACTGCTGTCTTCTCCTTGTGCCGCCGCTGGCTGCTGCTTCTCTTCCGGCTATCAGTGCTGCTGACTGTTTTCTCAGCTGAGCTGCTCCTCCTTGCCGCCCTTCTCAGTTCAGGTGGAACCTTGCTGCTGCTCTGCTTCAGTGCTGAGATCGCAGCTGCTGCCGCTTGCTCGGCCCTCTGCTGCTGTTCATGCCTCTTCTCTACTACCGTCTTCATTCTCTTCCTAGCTGTTGCCTGCTGTGTACGCCCAGTCGCTCACAAGCCTCTCTGCTCGATGCTATCTTCCCCGTCTTTGCTGCTGCCCTTCTTCGGCAGATCTTGCTGATTGAAGTCTGTGAGCAGTAGATGAATTTTGCTGCTGCTGCTGGGTTTACCGCTATGCTGTTGGTTGTAGCTGCTTTGCTTCAGCCGGCTGCCTCTGCTGGTTGCCGTTTTGCACTTAGTCGCTGCAACCAGTGTTGTTCTGTTCTCCTTCAGCTGCCCTCTTCGCCTTGTCTTCTCTTTCTCCCACGAGTCCTGTAACCACGTAAAGAAAACAAAACATAGAAAAGAAATGGAAAGAAATAATTTATTTAAGCTTTCTTTCATCTGCCGGGCACCCCGATCGACAGTAAATGAGGAGGGTTGGCCGAAAAAAACTCGACTTTCACTTGAAATTAATTAATGTGTAGAAGGTTATAGGTTCTGAGACCCAACTGGTTTAATTAATTTGACCTGACCATTTTGAAGGTGACGTCGACTGAATTTTTTACTTAACCAATTTTTTTATCATTTTTATTTTTATTTTATTTCAAAATAAACTATAAAACTAAAAACAACCCTAAACATATCTAATATTTATAAAATAAGGACTAATTAATCTAATATTAAAGGGTAAAATTGTAATTTTACGGTGTTCATCATTGTGCACGTGTGAAAAGCAAACCACGACCAAGGGAGCCTTTTAGGTATCTCAGGATTCGTTTAACAACCTCAAGATGCGACGTTCGAGGCTGACTCATGAATTGCGATGCTAAATGAAATGAATAAGCAATGTCGGGACGAGTGAGGGTGAGATATTGCAAAGTACCCACGAGTTGACGCTACTCAGTAGGATCAGAAAGCAAATCACCATCAGTAGAAGATAATTGGTTCTTGGCCGCGACAGGTGTAGAGCAAGGTTTACATTCATGAAGATTTCCTCAACGAAGTAGATTAAGTGTATACTTGTTTTGGGACAAATGTAATCCCTGAGAGAGAGGAGTCAGTTCAAGACCCAAAAAGTAATGAAGAGTACCAAGATCCTTAATTTCGAATTCAGTGCCAAGGCGACGAGTGAAGAGTTGAAGGAGTGATGAATCGTTGCCAGTGAGAACAATATCGTCAACATACAGCAGAAGGAAGGCGAGAGTCTCGTCGAAAAACAAACATGGAGCTGTCAGCTTTGCTTTGAAGAAAACCATAGGAGAGGAGGAAGGTGCTGAATCGTTGGAACCAAGCACGCGGTGCTTGTTTCAAGCCATAGATAGCCTTGTGGAGCTTGCAGATATGAGTAGGGCGACCGGGATCAATAAAACCAGGTGGCTGACTCATATAGACCTCCTCATTGAGATTGCCATGAAGGAAGGCATTCTTGACATCCAGCTGATGCATAGGCCAAGCATACGTGATGGCTAGGCTGAGAACAAGACGTATAGTAACAGGTTTGACGACAGGGCTGAATGTCTCATCATAGTCAATACCAGGTTGCTGATGAAAACCTTTAGCAACAAGACGTGCTTTGTAGCGCTCAATAGTACCATCAGAGCGGCGTTTAATCTTAAACACCCATTTGCAGCCGACAGTGTTAGCATGAGAAGGAGGTGGAACAAGCGACCAAGTGTGTTGCCGGAGGAGGGCATTGAATTCGTCAGTCATAGCGTGACGTCATTCTGCAGAGCGGACAGCCTGAGTGTAACAGGTGGGTTCTGAATCTGAAGAAACCAGAGAGGCGAAGGCCTGAGGAACAGGATGTCGACTGGCGAAGTCAACCCGCTTTTTTGGACTTAGAGATACCATCCTTGGCACGTGTGACCATGGGATGAGCATTGGCCAGAGTGGTAGGTGACTCCAAAAGTGACGGTGGAGATGGCGGTAGAGCAGATGGTAACTCCAGGGCTGGCGGAGATGATGGCAAGGCTGGTACTGAAGGAGGAGCAGGCATAGAAGATGGAGCAGCTGCAGATGTTGAGGTCGTGGAGAGAACCGGAATGAAGACCCTGTCGGAGGCAGGTGAAGACCTGTCTGTGGGTAATGCATAAGGAAAAGCAGCTTCATTGAACAAGACATGCCTCGAGATGTAGACTCTGCCAGTAGAAGGATGCAGACATCGGTAGCCCTTGTACCGAGAACTGTAACCAAGAAAAACACATTCAACTGATCGAGGTTGAAGCTTGTTAGTAGTATAATCACCAAGATAGGGATAACACGCACATCCAAAAGTGCGAGGGGACACATAGTTGGGTTTAGTGCCAAAGAGTGTTTGAAAGGGTGAGGACCATTGCAAGAGAGAGGTCGGTAGGCTATTAACAATGTGAACTGCAGTAGAAAAGGCTTCGACCCATAGGGTAAAGGGGAGTTGGGAGGTAATAAGGAGGGTGCGGCCCATTTCTGACAAATGACGATGTTTGCGTTCAGCAAGACCATTCTGCTGCGGGGTATGAGGACATGAGAGACGGTGACTAATTCCCTTTTGCGCACACAAAGTATGAAAAAGGCGATTATCATATTCTCGACCACCATCACGTTGAAAGTATTTAAGAGTAGTAGAGAAATGATTTTCGACATAAGAGAGAAAAGTTTGAAAATGAAGGAAGACCTCCGACTTATGTCGCATAGGATAAATCCACGAGTAGCGAGAAAAATCAATTGTAAATAAAACATAATAACGAAATCAAGAGACAGATAAAACATGAGACATCCACACATCGGAATGAACTAAATAAAAAGGTGTTGGAACACGTTTATTATGAACTGGAAAAGGCAGTCGCGTAGACTTGCCCGTAGCACAATGACAACAAAAAGGAGTGCGAGAAAATTTGAAAGAAGGTTCTAAACATTTATTTTAAGCTAAGACACGAAGCACATCAGATGAGGGATGCCCAAGACGCCGATGCCATAGTGATGATGATGAGCAAGAGGCGAGGAATGCTTGTTTGGAGGAAATATGTGGCTTGATGGGGTAGAGGCCTGCTTCACATTGGCCCTGAAATAAAGTAGCACCAGTACGTAAGTCACGAATTGTAAAACCCCAGGGGTAGAAATGGAAACTAACAGAGTTATCACGAGTAAACTGAGCAACATAGAGCAAATTTTTATGCATGTGAGGAACATGAAGCACAGAAGAAAGACGAAAAGTCGAAGACCCAGATGAGAAAAAAAAAGTACCAGTGTGCGCAATAGGAAGAGAGTCACCATTACCTAGAAGGACAGAATCATTACCCCTGTAGTCAGACTTAGAGCGCAAGGAATGAGCAGCACCAGTCATATGATGGTTGGCTCCAGTGTCAAGGTACCAGTTTGGGTCGGACGGTTGTGCAAGTTGCATCCCGGCAAAAGCAGACGGAAGGTCCTCATCAGTACGAAAGCCTTGGCATTGAACTTGATAGCAGGAGGCAGCCGTATGTACAACCTTGAAACACAGTTGACACTGTACAAGAGAGGAAGGTTGATGGCCAAGAATGCCATGAGAAGCATTAGCGCGTCCACGATTGCGATTTCCACGGCCGCTACGACCGTTTGGGTTGAACGAAGAATCGGATCGTCCTCCACGACGACCACGTCCACCGCGATAAGAGTTCCCACGCCCACGAGAGGAGAAAAACGTAGTGGAGTGGACTTCTGCTGAGCTGTCTTGTGTAGGACTCAAGGCGAGAGTGGCAAGCTATGACTCAAAGAGAAGGAGCCGAACGCGCAGATCACTGAACACCGGAAGAGGTGGAGTGTTGAGGATGGCGGTGTACAACATGAAGTAATCGAGTCCAAGTCCCCGAAGCACCGATGTAACAAAATCGTCGTTGGAGACGGTCTGATGAATAGCGGCCAGGGCATCGGCAAGAGATTTTGCATGCTGCAAATATTCGGAGATGGATTTGGTGCTTTTGGAGAGCAACAACACTTGAATCCGCAAATGAGTAGCATTGGCTAGAGACCGTTGCGAGACGTTGCGTTGAAGGCAGTCCCAAATCTCACGCAAGGTGGAGAGACCAACAACTTGAGCAAGTACGGGTTCGGAGAGAGTAACAATGATGATGCCAACAAGATTTTGATCCATTTCGACCCAAGTGGTGTATGCAGGATTGGGACTTAATTTGGTTGTGTCAGCAGAGGGAAGAGAGGGAGGGGGACATGGGTAAGTACCATCAATAAAGCGCCAAAATTGTTGACCAATGAGAAAAGGCTTGAGTTGGGTCTGCCACAGGAGGTAGTTAGTTTCTGTGAGTTTGATGGAAATTAAACTCGAAAAATTGGGAATAGTGATGGGACCCATAGTAGAAGATGAAGTTGAGGCAGATGAAGCCATTGAAGAACAAAGAAGCCCTAAGAAAGGGGCAAGCCGGCAAATCAGGAGAAGACGATCTCGGGGACGAGATCTCAGAGCAGAGCACCCGAGATCAACGGCTGGGCCGGCGGCAGGTCGGAAAAAGGAGCAGAGAATCGGCAACAAGGGAAGCTGAAGAGGCAAAGCCAAGCAGATCAGTAGAGATTAGCGGCTGGGCCTGTTGATGTTCGGAAAAAGGGGCAGGAACATGTAGAGGCCGGCGAAGGTAGCAGCTGGTAGAAGGCACCGGCGGCAAGGGAAGGACCGAGAGGCAACGAACCGACGTCCGTAGATCGAAGGACGCAGAGGCAGGCAGATCGAAGCAGATCGAGAAGAACAGAGATCCAGGCAGCGGACAGGGGCCGAAGAAGAAGACGATGGCAGATAACAGGTGCAGGCTGTGTGGAGGAGTACGTCGGTGGAATCGATCAGAGGACGGCGCAGCAGGTAGGGCAGGCCGTGTAGAGCAGGAAACGCCGGAAACTATCTGGGAGTGGGAAAACCCAGATCTGGTGATGGCGGCACCGAAGAAGGAGCAGCGATCTGTACGCAAAGGAGATCCAGCAGCGACGATCCAGGAACCGTCGGAGAAGAAGAAGGAGAAGCAGCAGCAACGACGGTGGGTAGGCAAGATCGACGAACAGATCCGCCGAGAGATGTAGCTACAGTGGCCGGAAGAGAGACCGGCAGTGTACGAGGTGCCCACAGGAAAAGAAAGAAAGGGTTAGGGAAGGGAGGGAAATAATCTGGTCAGAGGAATCTCTGGCTCTGTACCATGTAGAGTTTGGAATAACTGCTTGATGTCTATTCCATTAACACTAGTATTTATAGTGTTACATACCTCTCTAATCGAGGCAATAATCTATTACAAGAATCAATTACAATCCCTTGATTAGGGAGAGGAAATATTTCAAAGAGGAAGGTCAACCATTTGGGTTGGCATGTGTGCTAATAGCAAACACTAGGATTAATACCATCCAAATTCACCAATCCTAAGAAGGAATTTTTCTATTTTCTTTTAAGCTTTAAAATCCTATAAATATATGGTATGGGCGAACCTTGTAATGTACACATTGATTTATTTGGTTTTGATAAATAAATGTTCTTCTAGCTTATCCGTACGTAACTCTATCTGACTCACAAACATGCTGGATATAAAGGAATGAGAAGCTCCAAAATCAAATAGTACTCTAGACCATACACCGAATAATAAAGCATACCTTGCATAACTGTTGATGCCTGAGTCTCATCATCCGGTTGAATAGTAGCATTTATATGTCCTTGAGTCATTGGGCGTCCACGCCCTGCATTATGTTGCGGACTTGCGGACCACCCCTCTGGGCCACTGGTGCCCGAGTATTGAGTTTCCCATTTTCTGCAGGAGGTCTGGTGTTCGAACCCTTGGGTTGATTTTCCAGTGAGATTTGTTTTAGAAGATCTACGGAACGTCTTGATTTCTACGAGTTTGGGTTCCATCCAACATTCATAATTGGAGCTTAATTCTAGATCTCCATTTTCGTATGTTAAAGGCCTAGGTAGGCCTTAAAACTGACCCTAGCTTTCATCAATATCACACTTTTTATGTTCATTTCATTTCTAGGAATTTGATTTTATTGTCTTTTTTTCTGTAACATGGGTATTCTCATCTCACATTGGAGCTGAGATTAATCTTACAAGTAGGTGTAAACGTCCCAATGTACATATACTGGGTAAGTCACTAAATCAATGGAAAATAACCCCACGAAAAGTGACCTAGAACTCAAAATCGTACTTCACGAGGAGTGCGTATTGACACCCATGCCAACCTTCCTCATTAAGAAGTGGTTTGCAGTTGTTTTTAGTTCCGTTGTCTCCATAACACAAGCATGAGAGGATGTTCAGCTGAGAACTGGACTGGTCCAATGAACTAGAGCTTGAAAAAGTTGTCCCATCATTCACCGTTATGTTTGGGGCCCTTCAAATAGATACAATTTTTGGATTCCAAGTGGAGGACAGACTTTATAATCTACAGGAAAAGAAACTAGATCCTAGAATAGGTAATGGATATGTCATTGGATATCTTGAGAGATCAAAACGGTATAGGTTTTACTGTCTAAATCTTGTTATCATGCCACATGATATCGTTAATTTTAAAGTAGTGGCACAATCACTTCCTAATATATATCAACCACAATATAATCTAGAAGTTGTCAATAATCCTATTAACAGAAAGTTCCCACCCAATTGACTTTTCGATATGTGCCTTCCTCTAAGTATTCTCTTCTCCAATTAAGGGATTGCAAATTATTTTTGATTGATTCTTCTCTCCTTTGTGAGGCTTACACTTTATTCATACTCACATCAATAGAATGGAAACGATCAAGTTCCAAAACTCTTCAAGTCCAATTATAGATGATGTACATCCAAAGCAAAATGTACATGAAAATTTAGTTTAAAGAAAGTCTCACATGCTGTAAATTATGACAATACATTTACATGGTTAAATACTAAGAAAGATGAGCTAAAATCTACGACGAAAGATTAAGTATGTGAAGGGTCTAAAATTTTTGGTTGCAAATGGATATATAAAACTAAAAGAGACTCAAAACGGAATATTAAATGATTTAAAGCTAAATTTAGACAATTAAGATTGTTATTTTACCTTTCAAACTTAGATTTAACTTTTCAATGTCCATTTGATGAATCATAGATAAAACATTTATACAATAATGGAAAAAAGTTGAGCTAGAAAGAATTAGTGAACCACATTTTCAACTTTTGGTAGAATTCATGCCATCTAAATGTTCTGATTATAGAATGAATCCTATCCTTTGACATCTATGATCATAGAACCCAAGCCTTTAAGCCTGGGTGCTAGATAATTTTTTTCTTAAATTACTATTTTAATTTTTATTCTATGGTTGAAGAGTTTAAAAATATTATTTTAATTGTCTAATAAATTGAGTTTTTTCAATCACATTAAAATGTTTAGATCTTTTAAATGGACATATAAAATTAGTCCAAAATGAGTCCATATATAGTGAAAATTTTAAATCAAACGGTGGAATGGACATTTGGGAAGAAACATAGAAAGTAGGCCTGCTCGAACTTATTTGTTTGTCCTAGCTTTTGTAGGGAATACAGAGTGAAGATAAAATTTACCGAGGTTGGAGTGATGGCCAGAAACTCATCTCGGAAAGTAAGAGTTCTGAGTTTGATTTCCACTCCACCCGAAAGGGCCACTCTCCACAGAGTTACTCAGTGTGTCTGGGTAAAGAGGTTTGCACATTCTCCGAAGATTAATCGGATGCTCTAAGAGACCTGGACACTTTAATCATTAAAAAAAAAAGAGTGAAGACAAGAGAGTAAGAAAGACATTTCACTAATATCAAAAAAAATAAAAAAATTTAAAAAAAAAAATCAAAGAAAAGTTCAGACGAAATGTGGTAGCTCCACCATTGGATTGCATCAAATGTATAAATATATTAAATAAGATTAAGAATAATATATTTTAGATTTGAAGTCACTGTTTATCATTAAAAGGTCCTATTGATCTGATGTTCTATTACTGTTTATCACAATCCTACTTTGTGGTTTACGTAATTAAAATGCAATTAAAAGTATAATCAAGTTACAATTAGGATAATATGATTAATTAAACGTGTAAAAATACTAGGAAGTGCATTAAACATAGTAATTAAATCTAAACCAAGAGGATGGAAAATCGTAGTTGACGGACTACAGAAATAGCTTCCAGTGATTTGAGATCCACTTCAAAAGTTAAGATTTGCATCAAATGTATTTAAAAAAAAAAAATGCTCTTTTTACAAAGGTTTTTTAAAAGATAATTAAATTTTATATGTATACAGTAATAAATTTTAATGCTAATTCATAAATTATTCAACTATCTGCACACATCTTCTACTTTTTTTGTATTATATAATACATATTATAAATATTTTTTTTTTCTTTCTAAAAGTAATTGATGTAGTTCTAAATATTGAACAATTAAAGCAATTACATAATGAAGCAATTTAAGTATTAAAGAAACAATAATGTTACAAATAGGCGATAATTTCAATTTTACTATATTTTTATCGTTAAAATATCATTATCACGTTAATAACATGTATTTATCACCTCTGTTGTTTTTAACAGTGAATATCCGATAAAATGACGTTAAGAAGATGATAAATGATAATATTGTGACAATATCCCGATAATTTTTTTATAATGTCACCTTTTTTAAAGGAAGCATTTTTAATTGTCCATGAATGAGCTCAACTGGTTACCTCCCGCCTCAGGAAGCGAGAGGTTGCGGGTTCGAGCCTCCATGGCCTAACCTTGGTGTGCCCTAGGAGTAGTGGGCTCGCCCGTGGGGGTTTTATGCTGCGTTTCCCGCTGTTTCCCAAAAGTAAATTAAAAAAAATGATATTAAGATTTTTTATTTTATTAATATTTTCAAGCGTTTAATCTGAACATTTTATTTTTTTACTCTTCATTCAACCATTTTTATAGCTCTGTGTATAAAACTCAGGGCCAAATAAAAAAATAATGGTTGGTGTGAAAGCTTCAACAGCAAAACCAAGGTTATTTGGAGAGTTACTGGACCTGCCACATTTAAGTAATAACTTGGATTTTAGGAGGATTATCCGTAACTGAGATAAGACCTGATTTCTCTCTTTTTATTTCAATTCAAGAAGAATTGATTTCCCTGGCTTTGTCTCATTTTTTCTTATTAATAGCTTTATATTCCCTTGTCCTTCTTCCCTTACTATTTCATTCGCGGTGGATTTTATGTTCTCGTGTTCTAGAGTCGGAGAACGGTTAAGAACCCACCTGAGATGTGAAAGATCTTGAGTTCAAGTCACTCTTAACACAAAAGGGATACTCCCTATAGTGTTACTCGGTGTGTGTGATAGAGAGATTTGCACATGCTCTAAGAATTAGCCAGGTGTTTTAAGAGGTGTGGATACCCTGGTCTTTAAGAAAAAAAAAATTGGAGTGATAATGTTTATTTAATTACATTATCTCATCTCAGGTGAACCAAGCAGGCACTTCCAGTGTGCTCCTCCATAGCTTAGACTTAGAGTTGGAGAGGCAGTGTTTATTTGCCCATTCCATCTTGATTGAAATTTAAGAAGAATTTTTCAGGAACTTGTTTAGTATTTTTTTCCTGAAAGATGAATATCTTCATGCAATAAGTGGGACATGGCTTTTTAATTGGATGTTCCTCCCTTGATGATTGATATGTTCAAGAACTATTCATTCTCCTTTTATTACAATAATATTCACTCAAATTTCCAAAAGGATTGCATAACACATCTAATCATGGACCCATGAAGAACACATACATTCTTAGGCATCAACGTTTACTATTGAATAATTAATAATAAAAAGTAGCAAATCGATTGGTGGAGGTTACAATGGTAATATACTTTTTTGGCTTTGCATTATTTGGTGGATGATTTGAGTGTTTGACTACTTAATTGAAATCTGGAAAATTGAAGGATCATTTGTATCGGGAGAAAGGAATCAAACTGGAACATATTATTTTAAATAAAACAATTGTCATTCACCAAATGGAAAATAATATAGAAGTAATTATTATTCATTTGCGACATTCAATTGAGTAGTTGAGTCATTGGAAGGTGGATATTCGAGTCATTTAGTGGATGAGGCCAAATCCAAAGTTCTAATAAGCCAAGTCCAAAATTATGAGAAGCTAATTAGATGGGGTTCAATTAGTGTGTCCCTTGTTTAATTTGTCCATGTAGTCCAATGCAATATGCTCAATCAAGTCTAGTTCCATGATGCTTGCATCATGGGAGAAAGGAATCGAATTGGAACAGATTATTTTAGACAAAATCGTTCGCCTTCACGAAATGGAAAATATTATAGAAGTAATTACATTTCATTTATTGGAAGTAATTATTAAATTTAAAAGAACTTAGATGAGTCTATATGAATTGACTCAATTTGATAGGATTTCAAGAGGTAAGAATTCAAGAGTTTTACTTAGTTCTTTTAGAGTTGAATCCAAAAATTTAATTGAGTTACTCAACTCGATAAGATTTTGAGTCCAGTATAGATGGATGAAGAATGGTAAATACACAAAAAGTGACACTAAAATGGAGACAATCACAAAGAGTTAAGTAGGCATGTCCTCTAACTATAGTAGATAATCACACTTAAAATTGGAAGAACACAAATAAAGAGGGGGGAAGTGACAAACCAAACATATACTTTAAGCTTCGAAGAGCATTTATTAGGGTGGGCATGCAACTTTATTTCTCAATGGCTTCATTTGTCACTAGTATTAATTTATTGGTAGGCCATAGCCATGAAATGGTCACTGGAGTTGTCTTGATATTTTTACAAGCCAAACTTGTAAATGCATGTCCAATTATGTTTAAGGAGTTGCAGTTGAGTCTGGGAGGTATTTCTCTCCCAAGCCTTGGATTATAGCTTTGGCTCCTTCCACAAACCTCGAAATGACTTCAGCTGCCGGAACAATATCATTCACTAATCCCACTCCTTGACCTGCTAACATACACATGTCCTGAAGCTCACCAGTTGTAGTCCGGTTTGCAACTTGACCCGCAAATCGGCGAAGAGTTACCTCCTAATATGTTAAAAACAAATTACAAATCTCTTTCTACAATATTTTTCATGAGCTTTGTCTTTGCCTATCATGCTCATATACATTTGCTTTTGAATTAGTTAACAATGATCAGGAAGTTACCTCCCAATATATGGTCGAGTGCCCAATGATGGGTTGAGTTTCATCATTTTTCACATCATCTGCATCTCGCCATTTCTTGTGAAAGGGTGTGTTCAAGCAACGAACAAACGCCCTCCATGTCGCCCGACCATATAAATCACTACGATCAGTTTCATCTTCTGTGTAATGAAGAAGTTGGCGTTTGTAATAATCATTTGCATATGATTCCTTTGTCGCTATAAACCTGTTTAAATGGAAATAATGAGAATTATGTTGGAGACTTGGTGGTTAAAAATTGTCAGTTAAATCAATTATTTGCCATACTTATTCTGGTTCCTAATACTTCTATATCAGTTAGCCCAACTTAGAACTATATCACTGGGCTTTGTACTGATTAGGCCCTCGTCCATTCTATTATGTAACTTGGCCTGAAAAATAAGGCTAGGATTAGATGATGCAACTTGATTGGGCTTCAATCTTTTTAATGCTTTCAAGTAGGAATGGGCAAGAATATGACAACTTGGCCAAGACTTTTAACTTAAACTCTGATGAAACAAATATAATTGAGATTACTTGCCCAAGTTTTATATAGTCCATTTGAAATTTTGAACAATGTATAGTTGGAGGATACGAAGCCTTCAAACTTCGATTTGTCCCTTGAAAAGTATACAAGATGTTGATATTTGAATTTTTGAGCAATCATCTAACACTTCCTAATTGGGCTGGGACTTCTTTTCATTTCCTCCAAATGGTATCAATAATTTATGTTGTGATAGACTAACCTTGTCCCCAAACATATACCCTTGGCACCCAAGGATAAGGCGGCGACATAGCCACGGGCATCAGCTATGGCTCCTGCAGCAACTACTGGAATATTTCTATCACCAACAACGTCCACAATTCTAGGAAGCAATGAAATTAAAGAAACCTATAGAACATTGAGAACCGATGATTAATTAGTAAAGCCAACCACAAGGACATTTATAGATGAATGGCAGTGAAGATTACTTCTAACAAGGTTAATTGAAAAAGTAAAAATCAGGAACCGACTTAAAATAGGAAGGACAATGCGTCAATACTGGTTTCGGTAATTTACTATCCAACGCATGATGATTAAGCCCATTGATTTGGTAACCATCATAGTGGGTGGGAGAGATCCAAAAGTTATCATAGATTGAAAGACCTATAATACCCCACTCTAGAGGAAAGTCCCATATTGTTAGTTGTATTAGAAATTCCCTGGTATATAAGTGGTAGCCTTTCTCCTTCTAGCATGGGGTTTTTTGGGAGTATTGAAAGTTGTGCGGGTCGTGTGTGAGGTCCAGAGCGGACAATATCATGCTAGCGGGATAGGTCGTTATAAGACCACATCCCTCTAATGAAGGACCTACTGAAGGGTAAATAAAAAATTAATATATATGGTAGAAAAGAAAGTCAAAAGATTAGATGGCTACGAGTTGCAGAGAAATGAGCTGGATCAACATTCTAAACAAAGATCATATCAAAATTTAAACAGAAGTAGAAGACCATCAAAATCATCATCAAAGATATAATTCATCTAAAGCTGGTTTTTCGAGTTCTGATTCTCTATTTAACCCTCTCATGAAAACAATAAATCATACACTCAATCACTCCACCATCAACTATGTCTTTCTTTACTTAGCTTCCATCCACATTTTATGTAGAAGATAATTATGACTAAATTTATTTGTGGCAGGGCTAGCAACTTCTAAAAACACCTGGTAGTTTCGAGTTTGGTTCGGCATTCCAGCCTAATCAATGATCGAGTTGGATCCAAACTGACCTATTTAACAATCAAGTCAGGTGAGGTAGTAACTATTATGGCCATACTGATCTGAATCCAAAAGTATCATAGCCAAATTGGTCCAAACCCGCCAAGAACCAAACCTATCTTCTCTTTCTACATCACCCATAAATCCAAACTTTCAAAATAGATGTACTCCAATCAGATTGTTAATGCTTGTCCGACGATTTCATAATGGTAGGGGCAGAAAACTCTATGAAAAGCAACCACTTTTATTTTGTAAGAGGCGTGAAAACTAACCAATTTATTCAATTTGATTGGTTTTGAGTTAGATTTCGATTTTTAGATTTTCAAGCCTATGGCAACACCTAGTGGGTGAACTCACAAAATCTCCCATCAAATCTAAAATTTTGAGGGAGTGAAAATTTAATATCATTTTTAGTTTACCCGCTTCCACTCCATGGTAGTAAGGCGTATCTCCAAAGAAATTCATCTAGTGTTCTTTATAGGTTCTACCCTCCATACTAACTCTTTCAATCCATTAGAACTCAAAAAAAAATAAGAGAAAGAAAAGCAACTGACAGTTCCGGCAATGTGACCTCCACCTCTACTCCTTGAGCAATGATGCAATCAACCCCTGCTGCAACCGCCTTTTCAGCTGCTTTAACAGTTCCCACCTGAAGATTAAAAGTAAAAAAGAAAAAGACATTGTGATGAAGATGATTATCAATAAGTGAACCCCTCCAATTCAAGCTTAATGTTAGAAGACTCAAAAATGTTTATAGAGATCAAAATGAAATCACCGACAGACACATAACCTAGCAAAATAAATTTTGGATAAAGAGTAAACAATAAAGTTCCTTCTCTTGAAACTTAATAGGCCGTTTAACACAAACGATTATAGTGCATTCACAATCTCAAACATCCAAACGTGGGTCCCATCATAGATAGCATATGCTGACCACTTCCGCCATTAGTATTTCTTTACGATTTTGATGGACAAGATTAAATAAAATTATTTAGGAAAATTTTGTGAAGTACAAGTAATAATCCATCAAAAAAGAATGGCATGACTTAGGAGTCCTCATTTCAATGGAATTGTTGGCCAGTGGCGGTGGCCGCATAGGCTAATTTGTGAGAGACACATTAACATGAAAATTATAAATGGCCGGACTATTCTAACTTAAAGAAGAGTATTTTTTAAACAGCAACTAGAATAACACTCCACTGGTCATAATTAAAAACCATAACAAACCCAATTCATCTCAAAAGCACACAGCATTAAATGATAGAATACTAGAATCAGCAAAGGGGAGTCAATTAAGGCAAAAAAGGCGATAGTTGCATATTGACCGTTACATATCAAGTAGGAGAGAGTCAATACGTATCGCTTGCTACGCATTGGGGCTCGTACCGTACTGGATCACGTGTGTGACGTCCTAGGCAATCCCGTTTGCATGGATTTCTATGTATGTGAAGTGAGCATTCATTCCTTTTTTAATTTTTTTTTTCCGACTATTTTTGAGGCCCACAACCATAAAAAACTATTTAAATTTCAATATGAATCTATTCTGAATGAAAATATGATTTTATTTTATTAAAGTGTTCTTATTATGTTTGGAATGATTTGAATGTTGTTTTAGAATTTGGTGTATTGCCTAAAAATCATATTTAAAGCATTTCTAATTTTTTTTAACCGAATATTAAGTAGAAGGTAAAATATTGTTTAATTTTGTTCGAATTACATTTTCTTTTGTATGGGAAAGGTTTATTTATTGTTTTTTAAGTTAATAAATTTACATAAAATTAATAGAAATGTTTTCTCATATTCTTGAACATTTTTTGATATTTTTCTATTAATTTTAAAAAAAATTCAAATTCTCGATGTCGTAACTTAAAAACAACATTTAATTATATAAATTTCAGCTACTTAATGATAAAAATACATAGCTATGAAGCCCAGAATTTTCTTTTAACTTTTTGCTAAAAAAATTAAAAAAAAAATGGGAGAGGAGAAAAAATATCAGACTATATAGCCAATACGTATCGACAAGCTGATTTTTTTTCCCACAGAGTTCAACTAAATGGCCTTCTAAGTTTGGGTTCAGTGGCATTTTAAATCAAATGACATGGCAAAAGAGTGAATCACATCTGATGATCTTCATATATATAATATTTTAAAAAAATTGACCATTAAAACTAACTAATTAAATAAATATTTATATTTTTAACGTAGTCCACTTGAAGAAGGATTGGAAAAGGAGAGGGAGAGAGGATGCCTGATGGATGACTTTGACGCCATGTTTGTGAGCTTCATCGACCATCTCCTTGGGGAAGTCGCCCCAAAAGACTTGCATGCAGGCCAGCTTCTCATCAAAAATAGCCTTAATGGTGTGTTGTCGAATTCCAAAAGAATTCCTGCTCCAAATGGTTTATTGGTCAGTTTCTTCGTCTCCTTTATTGCCCTCACAGTTGCATCGTAGTTCTGAACAAATCAAATTGGGCATCACCCCATTTGAAATCCAATTGGAAATTCAAACTCTAGAAGAAGTGAAGAGAAAAGAAAGAGTAAGAGTAAGAGTAGTCCATACGACAGGGCTGGCGAGAGTCCTATCCCACCGGCGTTGGCCACAGCAGCCACCAACTTTGGGCCTGAGACGTCGGCTCCCATGGGTGCCAACACGATGCCATGGTCAAATCCCAGTATCCCTCCAACCTTCATTGCTTCTGCTTCTGCTTCTTGTTTCTAACTCACCACACCAGCTCGACGTTCCCTCTATGGTGTTAGTATTATATACGTGATACTGGATAGAGAGAGAGACAGACGTGCGCCACATTCATTGGTGGATGCACATGATCCTCGTTGGATAATATAATATAATATAATGCATATGGCATGTTAATTATTTAATATCTATAAAAACCATTGACTTTTAAATCATCATAATAAGTTCCACTTCTATTGATTGATTTGATTCTACACGCATGGCTTCATTAAAAAGTCCATTGATTTGCTCAGAGAATTTCAAACTGGATTCGAATATTAACTTCATTAAATCATATTACATACCCACTTTAGGCCACAAGTGGAATCCATCATAATTCAAAATCACTATTTTTCTCTAATCGTATTTATCAACTTATATGAATAGTATTTTTATTCAAATTTCATTTTATTCTAAATTGATTTTAACTAATTCACTTTGATTGTTGAACTTTAAAACATTCAAATTATAATGTTTCACTTGATATTCAATAAAAAAAACACCATCCTAAAAATATATTTCAATTGCATTTTTTTTTTTAATTTACATGTGGGAAACTGTGGAGTACCCAGCATAAAACCCCCATGGTGAGCCCACTACCCTAGGGCACACACCAAGGTTAAGCCATGGGAGCTTGAACCTGCAACCTCCCGCTTCCTAAGGCAAGATGCAAGCAGTTGAACTACACCCATGTGGATTTCATTTATCCTCATATGTTAGAACTCAACCCTAAAGAAAGTGATTCTCAAAGATCTTTATATTAATAATAAATAAAAGTATAATTTTATTAAATTTCTAATTTAATAAATATAAAAATACTAAAAATATTATAAGCCACGATATAATGCAAACCCCCCTTATTTTCACATTTTGAACTTTAGTTTAGAAGAGTAATTGTCTGTGAGCTACTAATTGATGTCAATGCTTAACTGATATTTATTTAATGACAGAGACCGTTTCAGATGGGCTTCAAATGTTTCCTATAGTTCGAAATTTTATTCTTTATCCCTGTTATTGTAGTTCTTTCACATCCTGTATAGCTTCTCTTAAAAAGCTAATTGCCCAAATAACTCAAATTAAGTTTTCATCTTATTTTCTTTTAAATTCTTTGTATTTTAAGTTTCAAATAACTTATTTCATTAAATTTTTAATTTAATAAATATAAAAACACTAAAAACATTAAAGCCATGATATAATACAAACCCCTTATTTTCAGATACAAGATACACTAACTGGATATGTCATTAAATGGACTTTAAAGTCTACATAGTTGATTTTGGTATAAAGAGAACCATATAAGTAGTTTGTTTATGAAGTTTTACCTCTATTTGGATCATTTTATCCCTTGATTTTGAACTTTTAAAAATCAATGATCTATACTTATCATAATTTAAAGATCAAAATTATATGGCTTGAACCATCATTTGATAGTGAAACTTTACATACTTCATATCTATATATCATTTATCAAATGAACTTAAATATATAGTCCCCACAATCTATTTAATGATATGTCTCTTTAGAATTTATTACTTAGATTGTCTCGCTAGTCTAACTCATTTTTTAATTAACTTTATTTAACAACTTGAAAGTGGAGTGTTTTGTTAGATCATATTTGAAAGTGGAATCTATCTTTTAATATGGCCACTATAATGATGGTTATAATTTTTTTTTGAATGAATAGGTTAGTAAAGCATTCAAGAGAGCCCAAAGAATATATACAGTCAACCCATAGCCGAGCCAGGCCCAAATAACAAAAAAGATATGGATCCTTGGCCCAATAAATGGAGACCAAGAGAGAGCTCAGAGAGCAAGCAGAGACAAATGCAATCTCAAAGGAGTCTCATACGCTATAATCATCCTTATCAATATCAATAAGAATTTCATTTATCTAAAGTTGGACACTAAGAGGTTGTCTAAATTTTTATTTTAAGTAGTGAATTTGAACTATTGAATAAATATTTATATCATTAAACTTCTTATGACAGTGAAAATGAGTCAAATAAAATTGTGCAGTCAAATCTAAATCTAAAAAGTGAAATATGGGCTAGGGCACAATCCACGCCTAAGCACAGATTCCCACTTTAATACTCTCTTCATCCCATTTTAGTTGTCTCATTTGAAACATTTGTATTTTTTAAGGAGCTCTCTATATAAGGCTAGCACGCCATGTGATCTCATCTATTTTCAACACACTTTATTCTAGCACAAGGCCTTTTGAGAGCAATATTAGGTTGGCTCGCCAATGCAAAGTCGTGAGGGCCCGTGTGCGTGGCTCAAAGCGGACAATATTGTGCTAGCGGGACGGGTTTTTATATTTATACCGACTTCTCTAAATTTCTTTCAAGATTTTAACCTTAGATTTGCGAGCAAATCTGAGCCACCAGGACGACAGTCGAAGCTTAGTTGATGTTTCCCTTATATTAAAAAAGAAAAAATCATCTTAAATTATTTGATATTTGAAAATTTTAATTTGAAAGAGTCCTAATGACATCATGTTATATTTTCTTAAAAAAAATTAATCACATGATATCATGTGTTGGAGTCCTTGGAATTATAATCTTGCTTATGAATGGTTGAAAGTATATGACATTTATGTTTTATAATTTTTGCATGGGTTGAAGGGACAGGTCATGATATATGCTCCCATGTGTGTAAAAATGACAAAAGGAATGATGGTTATTGGGCGAATTGATGGCCCAACTCTTGAGTATTTATTTAGATCCATGTGACAATTTATTTTGAAAGTTGGTGGTGACTAAAGCTACACCTTCAAAGTTTTAATTATTATTTTAAAATATAGGTATATTTTTCTTTGATACTTTGAAGATCAAACTGTCAATTCAATTAGGTTAAAATTTAATATAGAGCTTTACAATAGATATTGCACCTCTGCATTGAAATAAGACCAGTAGTATGCATGTATAGATATAGTAATTCAATCAAATAATCTGGGAAATAAACTTTCACTACTAGTAGATATAGCAATGGTCTTGAGCTTCAACGTTTCGAATCGTCGAAAAAGACGTGAAAATCGTGTTTGTTTTAGGTTAAAATTCAAAGAAATGAAGTTGGGAAAAAAATATGGAGGAGAGATTCAAAAGCCAAAGATTGGCTGGCTAATTGACTTTCTAGTGTATGATAGGTTTGTATAGAGTGTTCCTTATTTAAACATTAGTTTTTTGAAGTTTGTGGAACCAAAACAATCAAAAACAAAAGCAAAAACAAAAAACAAGAAAGAATGCAATTGGGTCCAGCCGTGTGCACTGCATGTACCATCCTAAACCCAAGAAAACAGTGCCCAACCCAGGACGTCATGCCCTGGATCACAGCTGTCACACTGTACGGATGGCTACGCACGTATCGCCGCGCCTAACATCATACTGTATCTAGATTTTCCATTACGATTCGGCCAGTACACCACATGAACTGAATTCGTAACCAAATTATTGAAGACACTAATATTAAAATATGTTAAATTTTATCTCATTCTATATAATATACATGTAATTCAATTTAATTAAGTTTTCGTTGTAAGATTTTTAACTTGCACCTTCTCTACATCACAATTCACAACCACCATCGTTCATATACGATCATTTTCCATCAGAGGTTTTGTTTCAAACAATGTTTCTAATATTGTTGGTCCATTTGATTTATTAGTTGATGTTGGATAATTTAGCCTTAACAGTGACTTTAAAACATCGGTGTCCCTCACTTCCAAATTAATCAACTTAGAAAAGACTCAACCACGTAAACCACTTGCCTAAGAGTCATAATCACGTGGATTCACATGAGATACACGAGGGGAGACGTTTATTACAATGTTGCTTGGGGCAACTAATATGGATAAAAAATATTAATATAAGTTAGTTCATTAAAAGATAATATAAACATTCGATCAAAATTTTAAGTTTTAATTCAACTAATAATTTAATTCAGAAAATATTATTAAATATATATTATAAATCGTTTTGAAAATGATATATATTTGGTCAAACTATAAATATCATATACTTGCATTCATTGGCCATAAATATTTTATCACCTTTGTTGATAATTTCTCAAGTTTTGGTTATATTTATTTGTGACCTCAGAAATCTAATGCTTTGGATGCTTTTAAAGTATTTAAAGCAGGTTCGATAGATATAGTGAATATTATGGTAAATATAATATAATTGTACATAATACGAGTCTATTTACAATATTCATACAATAAAATGGTATAGTCGTTCAAGACAACATGCCAAGTAGACCTCAGCAAAATGGTGTCCGTAAAAAGCACAAAAAGAAAATTAATGGAAATGGTCATAAATATACTTATTAACTTCGCATTCCCTGATTATATATGTGGTGAAGCTATTAAATCAAGCAGATTTAGACTCTAAAACCACTTCCTAGTATATATCAACCACAATATAATCCACAAGTTACCAAGAATACAATTATAGATGATGCACATCCAAAGCAAAATGTAGATGAAAATATAGTTTTCAGCCTGAATTCTAACTCGACCCCCATTTTGAACCTATTTTAGTCTAATTTTAGCCGAGTCAGGTCTGTCAGTCGGGTTAACTTGAAATTCCTCAACTTGACCCGACCTGAATTCCATGAGGATTTTTGTCTTTTTAACCCGACCCGAACCCCCTGACCCGACTCGAGTTTCACCCCTAATTTTAAGAAAGTCTCAACAAATTAATAGACTTGCTATGTCGAATGACTACATGTGTATCTACAAGAATATGACTTTGACATAGGTGTCAAAGATGATTCTATTATACAAGTTGCAAATTATGACAATTCATATAAATGGTTAAATGCCAATAAAGAGGAGCTAGAATCTACAAGAAAAATCAAGTTTGTGAAGGATCTACAACTGTTGATTGCAAATGTATATATAAAACTAAAAGAGACTCAAACAGAGAATATTGAATGATTTAATTTTAAACTTAGACGGTTAAAATTGTTATTTTACTTTTCAAACTTAGATTTAAACTTTTCAATGTTCATTTGATGAATCTTGGCTGTTAGATTGAAGATCATAGATAAAACATTATACAATAATAGTAAAAAAAATTGAGCTAGAATGAATTAGTGAACCCCATTTTTAACTTTTGGTTAAACTCATGTGAATCTATCCAACCATCTAAATGTTCTCACTATATGATGAATCCTATCCTTTGATCAAAATGATCAAAGAAACCAAGCCTTTAAGCCTGGTGCCTCCAAGAACCCATGTAATTTTTTTCTTAAATTACCATTTTAATCTTTATTCTAAATTTGAAAAGTTTAAAAATATGATTTCAATTGTCTAATCAATTTTTTTTTCATTCACATTAAAATGTTTAGATCTTTAAATGGACTAATCAAATTAGTATAAAGTGAGTCCATATATAGTGCAAATTTTTAAATCAAACGGTGTAATGGACATTTGGGAAGAAAAATAGAAAGTAGGCCTGCTGGAATGTGTTTCTCTAGCAAATTATTTGTTTGCCGTAATTTTTGTAGGAAAAAAGAGAGTGAAGACAAAACCCAAAAAGGTTAGAGTGATGGCCAAGAACTCATCTCAGAAAGCATACTTATGAGTGTCAGATTTCTATTCTCCCTGAAAGGACCACTCTCCGTAGAGCAGGGTGAAACTATCAGCCCGACCGATATTTTCCACTCCCCACCTGATTTTTTTATTTTTTTCAACAAAATTCAGAAAAATTACAAAAAATGAAGAAAATTATGAGCTTCATGAATATGTAATTTTAACTTACGAGCTCAAGAATTTCAAACCTTTGTAAAAATGATGAAAAAAATACAAAAGTTTATAGAAAAAAATTGTAAGTGGTCATTAAATAAATCTTGATTAGTTTTATATTAAATGTTTATGATTTGTTTCATGTTAGTAAAGAAAAAAAATAATGAGAAATAACTATTGTTAGAAATTGAGGGTTTGCTGAGGGTAGGGAAAAAAAGAGTTAAAATGAGGGTGTGGGCCCACATGGGATTAAGGTTTAAAGATTTTGAAATTTTGTTTTACTTGCTTGTTTCAAATAATTTAAAGCTCAAAAATGAAATTTAAAATTTATTTTTTATTTATTTTGTTTTAAAATGAAAATACAAACAGATAAAAAGTTTGGTTTAAATTAACAAAAGTTGGACTTTAAAATTGATTTTTTTTTAATTACGACTTTTGCAAATTCTTAAAATTTTATTAAATTCTTTAGTAAATTTTTTATCTATAATTACTAATTTCTAATTTTATTATTCTAATTTCTATCATCACCTTCTTCCCCTTCCTTCCACCTTTTTCTTTGATGTAAGTTGAAGTACGATGGCTTCTGAAGATGGGTCCTTCTATTTTTTTAATGGATTTATGATGTAGTTTTCTTCTCTTCTTCTTTGTTTACTTGGAAAATAAGTATTTAGATGATTTTAGAAGATGGGTGAAGGGATATTTTTTTTTCCTAATAATTATTTGAAGGTATTTAAATCTTTTGAATTTTTTTTTCTCTTTTAAACGCTTTGCTTTTTTTTTTTTTTTCCCTTTTAAAGAAGGCCCCATTTAAAATTTTTGTCTTAGCCTCAATTTGCTTCTAGCTGACCCTGCCTAGATGTTGTTTTAACTTCCTATACGTAGCACTCACACATGTTAGAACAAAGTTGATTCAACTAGAGAGTGAGTAGGAGGTATGGAGGGACATTAGAGTTATTAACACTAGGATCGGGTGTTTACATATGGGGTAAAGAGGACAGGTTGGTTGTTCCTTCCCCCTTAGACCCACTGGTGTATGAGACCAACTCCTCACTGAGCTTGTAGGTCAGGCAAGATTGCACCGTTGGATCCGAGGGATGTGAGGAAGGGCTTAGGCTACCTCTTGATGTTTCCACGCATTGCTTAACATGGATGATGCAATTTGATATTTTGATTGATATGGTTATGTTTAATGTTGTTGTAATTAAGAAACCATGTATATTATCTTGAGATTAATGAATTATGTACTTGAAACCTATTAGACCCTCGAAAATGTTGTATGATTGGGATGTAATATATTTTATTGTATTATTATGTGAATGAATGGATATATGTTTGTACAAGTGTAATTGTAGAGACCATGATTGGTCCAACTGTCCCATTTTTAGGAGAGACTCTGCGAAATTTTGGTAGGAACTCCAGATCCCAAAAGATGGTCTTAGGTCCTTGATAAGAGATCCTATGTGTGTTTCCAACATGTAGATGTATTATACTGTTGATTAATAAGCTATCAAAAAAAAATTCTCGGTCACGTAACCGTTTGGGTCCGAGGCGTGACAGTGCTTACCATATTTCACAAGAAACGAGATTAAAAGGATAAATTTGGACCGTGAAAATGGCAGGGATCGAACGTATAAACAGATTAAGTGCCTATTGTTCACCTGATTTTTTTGGGACCATTTTAGCAAGATCTTCAAGGCTAAGATGGAAGGATTATCTGACAGCATATTAGGCAATTACAACAGCAAGTAATCAACATGTTAAGAAATATTAGTTTAATTTTTTAAATATCAACTTTTATTTTTTTAGAATGAAGAAAATAAAAAAATCACAAATATTAGTCGATATGGCCGATATAGAGTTACCCAATGTGTGTGGGTAAAGAGACTTGTACATGCCCATAAGATTAATCAAGTGTTCTAAGAAACCTGACACTTTGGTCATCAAAAGAGAGAGGTCATCAAAAAAAAAGAGAATGAAGACAAGAGGGTAAGAGAGACATTTCACTAATATCAAAAAATAAATAAAAAATTAAAAAAACAAGATCAAAGAGAAGTGCAGACACAATGTGGTAGCTCCACCATTGGATTGCGTCTGACCTGATACATGACTTTCATTTATATAAATAAATATAAATAGTGATTCTATTTATCTAAAAAGATTCTATTGATGTGATGTACATTGCGTGACTGATCAAGGTCCAGCACTATCCAGCAGGATATCACAATCCTACTTTGTGGTTTAAATGATAGCAATGCAATTAAAAGTATAATCAAGTTGCAATTAGGAAAAATATGATTAATAAAACATTAAAAAAAAACTAGGAAAACGTGCGTTAAACATAGTAATTAAATCTAAACCAAGAGGATGGAAAACCGTAGTTGAAGGAATACAGAAATAAGCTTGCAGTGGTTTGAGATCTACTTCAAAAGTTAAGATTAATGTATTTTTTTTTAAACTAAATTCTATTTTTACAAAGTTTTTTAAAAAGATATGCACTACATTTGCTGACCAAAACTTTGCATTGAATCATTCATAATACACCTGGCATAATAAATGCTTATCCAATTCCATTGCTTTTAAAACTCTTCACACATGCAATTAGATGTATTACACATGGCATTTTGTAAATATGTGGCATGTTCACATGCTTGTTAATTACTTTGTCAAAAGAAATACTTGAACTTGCATTGAAAGAAAGAAAATATCTTTTTCAACTTTGTTAGGCATTAGATTAAAAAAACCTGTTGGGTATCCTATGGTTCCTACACGTAAATTCAAAAAAATAAAAAAAAAGTTCTTCCCCATTTTGCTGGGCGTTTCGATTTGCAGGTAATAATATCGGCTGATACGATATCTTTATTGGCCGATATACGATATATATCGGCGATATTTATCACCGATATCCACTAATAAAGGTGATTTTAAAAAAAAGAAAAATAAAAAAAATTAGTAGAGAAAGTTATCGGCCGATAACGAGATTTCCACCCTGATTAATATCAAAAGCATCAACTCGTAAGCCTTATTTTCAAATAAAAAAATACCAAATACCAAATACCAAAATAAAAGAAAACAATGCGCACACGCCCATTCTTGGTCGAAATGCCAGTGTCATACAATAATTCAGAAGTTACCAATAATCCTATTACCGGAAAGTCTTCATCCGATTGACTTTCCGATATGTGCCTTCCTCTAATTATTCTCTTCCCCAATTAAGGATTGTAAATTATTTTTTATTGAATGCTTTCCTCCTTTGTGAGGCTTGTACACTTTATTTATACTCACATCAATAGAATAGAATGGAAATGGTCAAGTTCCAAACTCTTCAAATCCAATTATAGATTGAAGACCATAGATAGACATTTATACAATAATAGAAAAAAATTGAGCTAGAATAATTAGTGAACCACATTTTCAACTTTTTGGCAGAATTCATGCCAGCTAAATGTTCTAAATATAGATGAATCCTATCCTTTGGCATCTATGATCAAACAACCCAAACCTTTAAGCCTGGGTGCTAGATAATATTTTTCTTAAATTACTATTTTAATCTTTATTCTAAGTTTGAAGAGTTCAAAAATATGATTTTAATTGTCTAATAAATTTAATTTTTTCAATCACTTTAAAATGTTTAGATCTTCTAAATGGACATATAAAATTATTCTAAAATGAGTCCAAATCAAACGGCGGAATGGACATTTGGGAAGAAACATAGAAAGTAGGCCTGTTGGAATTTATTTATTTGTCCTAACTTTTGTAGGGAAAAGAAGTGAAGATAAAATTCAACGAGGTTGGAGTGATGGCCAGGAACTCATCTCAGAAAATAAGAATTCTGAGTATGATTTCCATTCTACCCAAAAGGGCCACTCGCAGTAGAGTTACTAGTGTGTGGGTAAAGAGGTTTGCACATTCTCCGAAGATTAATCGGATGCTCTAAGAGACCTGGACACTTTAATCATTAAAAAAAAAAAGAGTGAAGACAAGAGAGTAAGAAAGACATTTCACTAATATCAAAAAAATAAAAAAAAAATAAAAAAAAAAATCAAAGAAAAGTGCTAAAAAATGTCAAAGAAAAGTGCAGAGGCAATGTGGTAGCTCCACCATTGGATTGCGTATGACCTGATACATGACTTTCATTTGTATAAATATAAAAAATAAGATTAAGAATAATATATTTTAGATTTGAAGTCAGTGTTTATCTAAAAACTAAAAAGGTTCTATTGATGTGATGTACATTGCGTGACTGATTAAGGTCCAGCACTATCCAGCAGGATATCACAATCCTACTTTGTGGTTTACATGATAGCAATGCAATTAAAAGTATAATCAAGTTGCAATTAGAAAATATGATTAATAAAACATAAAAAAAACTAAAAAAACGTGCATTAAACATAGTAATTAAATCTAAACCAAGAGGATGGAAAACCGGAGTTGAAGGAATACAGAAATAGGCTTGCAGTGGTTTGAGATCCACTTCAAAAGTTAAGATTTGCATCAAATACATATTTTAAAAAATAAATTCTCTTTTCACAAAGTTTTTTAAAAGATAATAACCTTTAATGCTAATTCATAAATTATTCAACTATCTGAGCACTTATCTTTTCTTTTCTTCTATTACATAAATACATATTATAAATATTTCTTTTCTTTCTAAAAGTAATTGATGTAGTTCTAAATATTGAACATTTAAAACAATCACATAATGAAGCAATTTAAGTATTAAAGAAACAACAATGTTACAATATCGACGATAGTTTCAATTTTTATCTGTAAAATATCAATATCACACGTAGACGTTACTAACATGTATTTATCACCACTTTTACTTTTAACAGTGAATATCCGATAAAATGGAATTAAAAACGTGATAAATGATAACTTTGCGATAATATCCCGGTAAATTTTTTATAATGTCACGTTTTTTTAAAGGAAGTATTTTTAATTTCCATGAATGATATTAAGATTTTTTTTATTAATTATTTAATTTGTTATATTTTTATTTTAAAAAAATATTTATATTTTCTCTGAGATTTTCCTTTAATTTTCAATAAAAATCTGAGAATTTTGAAATATCCCATTATTACCTACAGCCGTTAATATTTCAAAAACGTTATTTGTGATAATGAGAAACAGTAACAATATTAAGTATTAACAACTAAAATCTACCATTAAATAAGATAAAGCGAATTGAAAGGTAGAGACCCTTGTGCCCAAATGTGCAAAATAGTACACTAAAGTCTAATATATCCAACGATCTGAACACTTTCTAATTTTACTGTTCATTAACCATTAGTATATAGCTCTGCGTATAAAACTCAAGCCAAATAAAAAAAATAATGGTTGGTGTGAAAGCTTCAACCACAAAAACAAGGTCATTTGGAGAGTTGCTGGACCTGCCACATTTAAGTAATAACTTGGATTTTAGACGATTGATTATCCAAAACTGAGATAAGACCTGATTTCTCTATTTTCTTTCAATTCGAGAAGAATTGATTTCCCTAGCTTTGTATCCATTTTGCTTATTAATAGCTTATATTCTCTTGCCCTTTTTCCCTTATTATTCATTCGTGGTGGATTTCATGTTCTCGCGTTCTAGAGTCGGAGCTATGACGATTAAGAACCCGCCTAGATATAAAGATCATGGTTCAAGTCACTCTCAACACAAAAGGGATACTCCCTATTTACTCGGTGTATGTGGATAGAGAGATTTGCACATGCTCCAAGAATTAGTCAGGTGTTCTAAGAGACGTGGATACTTGGTCTTTAAGAAAAAAAAGTTGGAGTGATAATGTTTATTTAATTACATTATCTCCTCGTAGGTGAACCAACCAGGCACTTCTGGTGCGCTCCTCCATGTCTTAGACTTAGAGTTGGAGAGGCATTGTTTATTTGCCCATTCCATCTTGATTTGAAATTTAAGAAGAATTTTTCAGGAACTTGTTTAGTATTTTTTTCTGAAAGATGAATATCTTGATGCAATAAGTGGGACATGGCTTTTTAATTGGATATTCCTCCCTTGATGATTGATATGTTCAAGAACTATTCATTCTCCTTTTATTACAATAATATTCACTCAAATTTCCAAAAGGATTGCATAACACATCTAATCATGGACCCATGAAGAACACATACATTCTTACGCATCAACGTTTACTATTGAATAATTAATAAAAAAAATGTAGCAAATCGATTGGTGGAGGTTACAATGGTAATATACTTTTTTGGCTTTGCATTATTTGGAGGATGATTTGAGTGTTTGACTACTTAATTGAAATCTGAAAAATTGAAGGGTCATTTGTACCGGGAGAAAGGAATCAAACTGGAACATATTATTTTAGATAAAACAATTGTCATTCACCAAATGGAAAATATAGAAATTATTTTTCATTTGCGACATTAATTGAGTAGTTGAGTCATTGGAAGGTGATATTCGAGTCATTTAGTGGATGAGGCCAAATCCAAAGTTCTAATAAGCCAAGTCCAAAATTATGAGAAGCTAATTAGATGGGGTTCAATTAGTCTGTCCTTTGTTTAATTTGTCCATGTAGTCCAATACAATATGCTCAATCAAGTCTAGTTCCATGATGCTTGCATCATGAGAAAAAGGAATCGAATTGGAATAGATTATTTTAGACAAAATCGTTAGCCTTCACGAAATGGAAAATAATATAGAAGTAATTACATTTCATTTATTGGAAGTAATTATTAAATTTAAAAGAACTTAGACGACTATATGAATTGACTCAATTTAATAGGATTTCGAGATGTAAGAATTCAAGAGTTTTACTCAATTCTTTTAGAGTTGAATCCAAAAATTCAATTGAGTTACTCAACTCGATAAAACTTTGAGCCCAGTATGAGATTTGAGTTTTCAAGGTACAAGAGATAGATGGATGAAGAATGGTAAATACACAAAAAGTGACACTAAAATGGAGACAATCACAAAGTTAAGTAGGCATGTCCTCTAACTATAGTAGATAATCACACTTAAAATTGGAAGAACACAAATAAAGAGGGAGGAAGTGACAAACCAAGCATATATATTAAGCTTCGAAGAGCATTTATTAGGGTGGCATGCAACTTTATTTCTCAATGGCTTTATTTGTCACTAGTATTAATTTATTGGTAGGCCATAGCCATGAAATGGTCATTAGTTGTCTTGATATTTTTACAAGCTAAACTTGTAAAAGCATGTCCAATTATGTTTAAGGAGTTGCAGTAGAGTCTGGGAGGTATTTCTCTCCCAAGCCTTGGATTATAGCTTTGGCTCCTTCCACAAACCTCGAAATGACTTCAGCTGCCGGAACTGTTGGAATAATTTAGATTATCTAATTATAATGTAATTAGGATTCTAGTTTGGGTTGCCTCTAATTAAGAGGTGTATTTGATTTATAATTAGTTAAGAGTTACAGTTTGACTATGATAGTCCTAGGGTCGGCTAGAGGTTATAAATACATATAATAGCATAGGGATTTAATAATATACTCAGATTATATCTTTTCTATATGGTATCAGTCAAAATTCGTTCGTGAGTGGACCTTAGTTTTAGTTTGTTTCTCCCCTCTGCCGATAAATCTCCACGGCAGAGGGAGGGAAGGAGGGAACATCTTGTTGTTTTTTGGCACTTCCTTTTCACAGTTACATATCTCAGAATGAGATCTGCTCTTAGGCGTTTGGAAGAGCACCGTCTTCCTCTTCCTCAGCGTTTCCCCCCAGCAATCTGATCTGAAGCCCAGACACAAGATCTGCAATACCATCCCTATCTGTTTCCTACAAGGGCGGTTGCTCCGTTCTCCAGGCCTTCTCAATCTATTCTGGTGCCATTGCTGCAGCTTCCTTGCGATCGTGCACTGCTGAACCATCAGCTTCCTTTGGCTGCGTTTCTGCAGGCTACGAGAGCACCAACCAGTTGTAGTTTCTCCCCATTTTTTGCCAGATCTGACCCAGATCTGAGGTCTCCACACCGCTTTGTTGCCGCACGCTGCTGCCGTTTTTTTATTGTTCAGATCTGTTCAGATCTGTTTCAGGCTTGTTTGCCAGATCTCGTTGCCCACATGGCCTTCATCTTGCAGATCTAAGCAGCAACGTTTCCAGACCTTTGTGTTCTGCTCTGTTCTTGGTGGTGTGCCTTTCGCTGTTAGCAGATCTCTGTTACTTTTTCAATCCTTCGCTAAGGCGCAAATCCAGACTGTCCCTGCAATTGGATCATGGTGATAGGACAGGTGGTTTTCTATGCCTGTAATCGGTGAGACAGCCAAGCAGGAAGGAGCATATGATGAAACAGAAAAAAAAAGAAGAGATGGCTAAAAATTCATTGGAGAGATATACACATACTAGAACCTGGGCAACCAACCAATCATCTAGGCAAAAGGGCACTTTCAGATCTACAGCAAATGCAGTATGTGCATCTTGAAAAGCTCATTGACAAACAATGCCATCCTGAGTCTCAACTCAAGTTCATCATGGATGCTTGGTTACAGATAGTTGAGTGTCGGCGAGTTTTGAAAAGGACATATGCCTATGGCTACTACCTACCCGAGCATGAACATGAAAGAGACAGTTCTTTGAGTACTTGCAATGTGAGGCTGAGTCCGGTTGGAGTGGCTTCATTAATGTGCGGAGAAGGAACTTCAAGTGTATTCTTGAGAGTTCCCAATTCCAAATTATGGTATAATGAAATAATTGATGTTTAAATTGGTCTTGTGTTGCTGGTCAAGATATGATTATATATTGGCATCTGAAGACAAGCAATATTCCCGTTACCTCCTGAGATCCTACATCGAAGACAATAGGAAGTCAAATGGTGTCCTGCTCCTGGCTGAGTATGCGGTGGATTTTGTCATGGGTAGTGGAAACTTGACATTTTGGCAACTATTCATATAATTTCTACTAGATTATCTCAATGTGAGAAGGATTTCCAAAAGAGATATGGAGCAATGTCGTGTCCCCTTATGAGGTCATATATGTTGCCGTTAAGCTTGAGGATAGCTTACCTGGTCTTATCACATTTTCTATTGATGAAGAGTTTGGCATCCTCTTACTCTTGGGGTTTGTTTTGCTGCTCATTGCTATCATCGTCCACCAATCATGCTACAAATCTGTTTTTTCTTCTCACCACAATTGGTGAAATCTATGTCCAGAAGAAAGGGCGAGAGACGAAGAAAGGGATACAAAGTGTCCTACTCTTATTTTTTGTTGAAGTGAAGTAAGGGACACAAATTGCCCTTCTCCTCCTACTCAGCTGCCTTTCGAGCAGCCTTGTTTGTTGTTTCTCCAATATGAGACGACATTGTTTGCTGTTTCTCTAATATGAGACGGCCTTTTTAGCTGAAGAAAAGGACGCAACTTGCCTTTCGTTCGAGCATTCCTTGTTTTGTCGTTTCTCAAAAGTGAGACGGCATGTTTTGGACACATGTCCATTTGTTGTGGAACTCATCCACTCATTTTATGTGGAGGACTAATTCGTCCCCAATTTTTGCTGGCCTTCATGGCTATATCATTTGCTGGTCTTTTATGGCTACAGTCCTATTTCGCTAGCCTTTACAATCTACTTGATCGATATGATGGCTTCAGCCCCTTGTTTTTCAGGTCATTCGTCGCCTGCATTTATTGCATATTGCGATCATTGTTTGCCGAACAATTGTCTTACGGCTACTGTAGCCGTCCGAGCCTCTTTCTCTATTTCAGGCCGCCATTGGTGTTCGTCGTCTTTCATTTTGCAGCCAATCAACGCTGTCACAGAAACACATATTTTGCAGCCAATCAATGCTGCATCTTCAACAACTTTTACAGCCAATCAGTTTGCTGCCAATAATATTTATGGCCAGTCGATTACCACTTTTGCAGTTCATCTGCCGGTTCTCCACGTTCCAAGCTTCACGTTCATCCACGTTTCAGCTTGCGGAGCGTGTTAGAATATATTTAGATTCTCCTAATTATAATGTAATTAGGATTCTAGTTTGGGTTACATTTAATTAAGAGGTGTATTTGATTTATAATTAGTTAAGAGTTACAGTTTGTCTGTGATAGCCATAGGGTCGGCTAGAGGCTATAAATACATGTAATAGCATAGGGATTTAATAATATACTCAGATTATATCTTTTCTACAGGAACAATATCATTCACTAATCCCACTCCTTGTCCAGCTAATATACACATGTCCTGAAGCTTACCAGTTGTAGTCCGGTTTGCAACTTGACCCGCAAATCGGTGAGTTATCCTAACATTTTACAAATCTCTTTCTACAATATTTTCATGAGCTTTGTCTTGGCCTATCATGCTCAGATACATTTGCTTTTGAATTAGTTAATAATGATCAGGAAGTTACCTCCCAATATATGGTCGAGGGCCCAATGATGGGTTGAGTTTCATCATTTTTCACATCATCTGCATCTCGCCATTTCTTATGAAAGGGTGTGTTCAAGCAACGAACAAATGCCCTCCATGTCGCCCGACCATATAAATCACTACGATCAATTTCATCTTCTGTGTAATGAAGAAGTTGGTGTTGTGCAAATTTTAAATTTATAACTCGCAAGTGCACGAACCATTTAAATAGTATAGCGATTAAGTGCAAGGTCGAACCCATCTAAACTTAGGAAAATATATCCATGAAAATACACCATTGAATTATGTATTTTAAGAACTTTGAGAAATGTGGAGAAAAGTCATAAATATGGAATAATTTATCTAATCTATGATTTTTAATCTTAATTTAGAAACATTCTAGATTTAAACATAAAATCTAACAATTTAACTAATTTTAATTAAGATGGTGGATTTAATCTAAAAATATAAACAATCTTAATTTAATTTAAAATACAAAATTAAGATGCAATTAAATTAGTTCCAACCTACTTCATCAATTTCAAGGATTTGAGTTTTTATAAATAAAAGAAAACATAAATAACATCTAAATTACCTATATACATATTTACAATGGAACTGGATCAAAGAATCAAGGAGGCATTATCATCCAAATTTTAATGATAAAATAACGGCCTAAAACATGGAGCTCACGTAAATTATTTAACACGCATTCAAATATCAAATTCATTAAAATTCTAAATATGAAATCTATGAAATCCATTTAACTAAGAAAATTCAATTCCGGCCTTAGGCTTAGGTAAAATTTATACTTGTAAATCCGAATCTAAAATAATCTCACTCTTAAAAAGAGCCTTAGAGTGAAAAAATCAAGTTCGACCAATCCTAAAATAATCTCACTTTCCTTGAATTTCTTAGAAAAGTAAACAACATAAAATCATTAAGAGAATGTAAGTAAAATTGAAATTTCATTACACATGAAAGAACAATTCGAAAACCATAATTCTAATTCTCACATTCTCTTATTGATTAAACATGGAATTAAAAATTACAAATCAATGGAAATTTGGAAGACATAAGAAAAATACAGTGGAAATCAAGATCCATCAACCTTAGAACCCAATGTGGATTGAAAATCCCACAGTCTTTCTCCTTCTCTTCTTCCTCTCCTCTCCTTTTCTTCAATGTCCAAGTTCAATTTTCTCAATGTGAGAGGGCTAGTATTTATAGATGAAAGGAGGTCGAATGAATGGATTGGATTCAAAGATTTAAATAAAGCAAGGGACATATGGAGGACGGATATGATTTGTGCTAAATATGGAATGACTTAAAGGAGGCAAGGAGCTAAATTCGTACAAGGAAAGTGGGTGAAGAATTCCATTCTTTACACATGTACCATCTTACAGCTCAGTTTTGACCCTTTTAACTTCCGAATCAGGAAACTTTGTAAACTACAAAGTTATAGCCCTTGAAGTCTTCTTTCCAACACAAAAAGAATCATAGAAATCTGACATTGGAGTGGAATTATATGACCAAAATACCGAACATGTTTCAAAACCTTCCTTATTTTTCCCTTTCTTATTTTCTTTCTCTTTCCCCACTTGCCAAATTCGAAAATCCTCTTATACTTCTAAATTTTGAATTTTCTCTTGATAATGAAAATAGTATTCAAACATATGGATTTCTTCATGGGCTTTTTTAATGGGCTTAATAATTGGGCTTTTCAAATATGGCAAATCTAATAATTAATTTTACCACTTACAATCAATTCTAAAAATGTGCTAAATTAATCCAAACTCTCATAAATGGATTTGAATTAATAAGTTTACAAATAAAACCCCCAAAATTGTGATAAAATAATTATTAAAAATTTCAACTTTCCAAAATATAAACTTATGCCCATAAATTGTAAAATTCTCCTTTTTAATTCTCATATCTTGCATTTCCATGTAAATCTTGCAAAACATCCAAAATCTCATTAAACATATTATAAAACACACAAAACAAGGGGCTAACTAGTCCAAATAAAAGGGTAAAATTGTCATTTTGCTAGTTCTCGAGCAAAACAAAAACTAAAAACTCTAAAAACAAAAATAAAAATCCTAAACTACACCAATTTCGCTGGCACTCTCGATTGCATTTAGCGTATGAAACAAGCCTTTAAACTCCTACCTCACCACTAGTAGACGAGTTATAGTCTCGTGAGGGCTTTCAATGATGATACCCACAAACATCAAATTTCTGCAAAAATATGTTAACAGAAATTTAAACATCATACGACTCCAAAATTATTTTACAAAACTTATACTTGGAGTGTAGTGTGTGATAGCCAAATATTAACATAACCTTCTTTTTCAAAATACGCACAAGTTGGGCAACCACCAGCTGAAAATGTGCTTCGACTCCAAATCTCACAATGGTATATCTCTCAGAAAGACTTTCACTCAGAGATTGGGTTAATTTTCTCTCAAAAGTATATGTGAGCGGAATAATTTCTCAAATGCAAATATCTCACACAATCATCAAAGAACGACTAAACTCAAAGAAAAACATAGATCTCATGAATGGATTTCATTTTCCTGAGAACGTTGAAATAATACACCATTATTCTTCTTCATCTATTCTCCACTTTAAATACCATATTAACTGATGATCAATAAATATTCATAGGACGAAACGTGCTTAGGACTGGGTCATATCAAAGTATAACAAGACTCTAAAATTAATATTTAGACTAAAATTTTATAACGGGATATTTTCTCCTCATTTTTTATTCGAAATCTTCAAAGCATTCAAATTCAATTCTTCTTTTTTTTCACTTTTTTTTTCACATCCTTCTTTCATGTACAGATGTTCCATTTCTCTCTCTTTTTTTTTTTTTTTTGTCATTGATGATTTTCTTCTTTCTTTTGCATCTCTCATCATCATTTTTTTTCTTTTCAAGTGCCATAGTTTTCTCAAAGTATCATCCCAATAACAATCATCTCTAACCTTTTCCCGGACCCTAGAATAGGTCACAGATTTTTCAATATAGGCTCAAACTCCACAACCGGAGTTGGGTATGGATAACATAGTTAATCAATAAAAATAGGCTAAATTTACATTTAAGGCTCAAAAGTGGGAACTAGCATAATAATATGACAGAAAATAGGTTGGCTTCAAAGGCTCAAACGATCCAAAACAATGGCCTATATAACTTCCTGAGCTAAATATGACTATTTCATTGCTTCAAATAAATTCAGAAAAATTCTGGTATAATAATCCAAAATTTGATTTCATTCTCAGTATATGACCAAAACAAAGAATAATGAGATCTAATAACAAATATAATGCGCACATCAAAGAAAATAAGAATTACTTATAACCCTCAGAAAAATAGAATGGCTCAAAAGCTCATTAGGTCACAAGTCTCCACTGGTATTCCTCCAGTGATTACTTAACTCATGAATATTTTTCTTTTTCCAGACTAATATTAACATGGCTAGTGTAAAAGTTTTCCAAACAAAAATTTCACAAAATTCAAATGGGAAAGTATGATATAAAAATTTTAATCCACATCTTAATGCAAAAAAAATCAATTTTTTTTTTTAAATTTTTTTTTTTTTTACTCGAAAACAAAACATAAGACTGATTTTTTTTTTTTTTTTTTCAAATTGACTCTAAAACGGACACAAGACTGAAAACAGACAACGTGTAACCCCCTGATACCCCCAAACTTAAATTGGACATTGTCCTCAATGTTCCCTAATCTACAGTGATCAGTTGCAAATTAGGAGAAAATATCAGAAACGAACAACTAAAAATGCAGAAAATACCTGAGAGGGCTCTCTTTATTCAAAACCTGCAAAAATAAACAAATAACAAACACACAACAAAAACTCTATACTGACACAAAAACAACAACAAAAACGAAAACCTAAACTAGACATTGACAAACATTGACTCACAGGCAGACTCAGACATAGAATGACGGGTGGATGTATGGATGGACTTTCCTATCAATCCTGGTAGATTGGGTCATCTAACAGGATCCGAACTTCTTCCTCCTGTGTTTGCTTCTGAAATTCTAAAAATGGCTTCAATCTTTGACCATTAACTGTGAACTCATTGCCAGTCTTAGGATTCCTAATTTGTACTGCCCCATACGGGTGTACTGTCTCAACAATGAACGGACCTATCCACTTAGATCGTAATTTACCAGGAAACAGATGCAATCGAGAATTGTATAGTAAGACCTTTTGACCAATTGTAAAAGTTTTCCTCAAAATAGTCTTATCATGAGCCAATTTCATCCGGTCTTTGTACTTTCTTGCAGTGTCAAAGGCATCTCTCCTAATTTCATCCAGTTCAGACAATTGGAACTTTCTATGCTGTCCAGCATGGTCTAGAGCAAAATTCACATGTCTAATAGCCCAATATGCTCTATGCTCTAACTCAACTGGCAAATGACAGGCTTTCCCAAACACTATCCTATAGGGGGACATTCCAATGGGCGTCTTGAATGCAGTACGATATGCCCAGAGTGCATCAGTAAGTCTCAAAGACCAGTCTTTCCTGGATGGATTAACTGTCTTATCCAGAATATGTTTAATCTCTCGGTTTGAAATTTCCACTTGCCCACTTGTTTGTGGATGATAAGGAGTAGCAACCTTATGTATCACCCCATATGATTTCATCAATGTTTCAAACGGGCGATTACAGAAGTGCTTACCCCCATCACTAATGATGGTTCGTGGTATTCCAAATCTAGAGAAAGCATTCTCTTTCAAGAAACGAAGGACAACTTTATGATCATTGGTTTTCCAAGCCACCGCTTCAACCCATTTACTGACATAATCCCCTACCAAAATGTAAAGATTACCGAAGGAATTAGGAAATGGTCCCATGAAATCAATGCCCCAAACATCAAAAAGTTCAACAAGTGGGTTCAAAGGCATCATATTTCGACGAGACAGACTACCTAATCTCTAACATCTGTCACATGACACACAGTTGGAATGGGTATCTTTGAACATGGAAGGCCAGTACAAACCACACTGTAAAATCTTTACAGTAGTCTTGTTCTAACTGAAATGACCTCCACAAGCCTGATCATGACAAAATTTAACGACACTGAGTTGATCGGACTCCGGGACACAACGACGAATGATTTGGTCCGAACAATATTTGAACAAGTATGGATCAACCCAGATAAAATATTTGACTTCTACCAGAAACTTTGACTTATCTTGCTTAGTCCAATGCTCAGGCATCAAACCAGTGACAAGATAATTCACAATATCTGCAAACCAAGGTAATTGGGAAACTGACATGAGCTGCTCATCAGGAAATGACTCAGTAATAGGTATCGGGTCATCAGAAAATTCAGTTAGCAATCTAGACAAATGGTCTGCTACCACATTCTCAGAACCTTTCTTGTCCTGAATTTCAATATCAAATTCTTCTAGCAAGAGGACCCATCTAATCAAATGGGACTTAGCATCTTTCTTAAACAAAAGATACTTGAGAGCAGCATGATCAGAATATATAATGACCTTCGAACCCACAAGGTAAGATCGAAATTTGTCTAGCCCAAAAAGACTGCTAACAATTCCTTTTCTATTGTAGTATAGTGGTAAGTATTCCCGCCTGTCACGCGGGTGACCCGGGTTCGATCCCTGGCAAAGGCGCCAAAAACTTGTTGTGCAAATTTTAAATTTATAACTCGCAAGCGCACGAACCATTTATATAGTATAGCGATTAAGTGAAAGGTCGAACCCATCTGAACTTAGGAAAATATATCCATGAAAATACACCATTGAATTACGTATTTTAAGAACTTTGAGAAATGTGGAGAAAAGTCATAAATATGGAATAATTTATCTAATCTATGATTTTTAATCTTAATTTAGAAATATTCTAGATTTAAACATAGAATCTAGCAATTTAACTAATTTTAATTAAGATGGTGGATTTAATCTAAAAATATAAACAATCTTAATCTAATTTAAAATACAAAATTAAGATGCAATTAAATTATTTCCAACCTACTTCATCAATTTCAAGGATTTGAGTTTTTATAAATAAAAGAAAACATAAATAACATCTAAATTACCTATATACATATTTACAATGGAACTGGATCAAAGAATCAAGGATGCATTATCATCCAAATTTTAATGATAAAATAACGGCCTAAAACATGGAAATCACGTAAATTATTTAACACGCATTCAATTATCAAATTCATTAAAATTCTAAATATGAAATCTATGAAATCCATTTAACTAAGAAAATTCAATTCCGGCCTTAGGCTTAGTAAAATTTATACTTGTAATCCGAATCTAAAATAATCTCACTCTTAAAAAGAGCCTTAGAGTGAAAAAATCAAGTTCGACCAATCCTAAAATAATCTCATTTTCCTTGAATTTCTTAGAAAAGTAAACAACATAAAATCATTAAGAGAATGTAAGTAAAATTAAAATTTTCATTACACATGAAAGAACAATTGGAAAACCATAATTCTAATTTTCACATTCTCTTATTGATTAAAACATGGAATTAAAAATTACAAATCAATGAAATTTTGGAATAAAGACATAAGAAAAATACAATGGAAATCAAGATCCATCAACCTTAGAACCCAATGTGGATTGAAAATCCCACAGTCTTTCTCCTTCTCTTCTTCCTCTCCTCTCCTTTTCTTCAATGTCCAAGTTCAATTTTCTCAATGGGAGAGGGCTAGTATTTATAGATGAAAGGAGGTAGAATGAATGGATTGGATTCAAAGATTTAAATAAAGCAAGGGACATATGGAGGGCGGATATGATTTGTGCTAAATATGGAATGACTTAAAGGAGGCAATGAGCTAAATTCGTACAAGGAAAGTGGGTGCAGAATTCCGTTCTTTACACATGTACCATCTTGCAGTTCAGCTTTGACCCTTTTAACTTCCGAATCAGGAAACTTTGTAAACTACAAAGTTATAGCCCTTAAAGTCTTCTTTCCAACAGAAAAAGAATCAAAGAAATCTGACATTGGAGTAGAATTATATGACCAAAATACCGAACATGTGTCAAACCTTCCTTATTTTTCTCCCTTTCTTATTTTCTTTCTCTTTCCTTAATCCACTTGCCAAAGTTGAAAATTCTCTTATATTGACTTCTAAATTTCGAATTTTCTTTTGAGATAATGAAAATACTATTCACACATGTGGATTTCTTCATGGGCTTTTCTTAATGGGCTTAATAATTGGGCTTTTCAAATATGGCAAATCTAATAATTAATTTTACCACTTACAATCAATTCTAAAAATGTGTTAAATTAATCCAAACTCTCATAAATGGATTTGAATTAATAAGTTTATAAATAAAACCCCTAAAATTGTGGTAAAATAATTATTAAAAATTCCAACTTTCCAAAATATAAATTTATGCCCATAAATTGCAAAATTCTCCTTTTTAATTCTCATATCGTGCATTTCCCTATAAATCCTACAAAACATCCGAAATCTCATTAAACATATTATAAAACACACAAAACAAGGGGCTAACTAGTCCAAATAAAAGGGTAAAATAGTCATTTTCCTGTGCTCATCAGTTGGCGTTTGTAATAATTATTTGCATATCATTCCTTTGTCGCTATAAACCTGTTTAAATGGAAATAATGAGAATTATGTTGGAGACTTGGTGGTTAAAATTTTCATTTAAACCAATTATTTGCCATACTTATTCTGGTTCCTAATACTTCTATATCAGTTAGCCCAACTTAAAACTATATCACTGGGCTATGTACTGATTAGGCCCTAGTCCATTCTATTATGTAACTTGGCCTGAAAAAAAGGCTAGGATCAGATGATGCAACTTGATTGGGCTTCAATCTTTTTGATGCTTTCAAGTAGGAATGGGCAAGAATATGGCAACTTGGCCAAGACTTTTAACGTAAACTCTGATGAAACAAATATAATTGAGATTACTAGCCCAAGTTTTATTTAGTCCATTTGAAATTTTGAACAATGTATAGTTGGAGGATACATCTAATTGGGCTGGGACTTCTTTTCATTTCCTCCAAATGGTATCAATAATTTATGTTGTGATAGACTAACCTTGTCCCCAAACATATACCCTTAGCACCCAAGGATAAGGCGGCGACATAGCCACGGGCATCAGCTATGGCTCCTGCAGCAACTACTGGAATATTTCTATCACCAACAACGTCCACAATTCTAGGAAGCAATGCCATTAACGAAACCTATAGAACATTGAGAACAAATGATTAATTAGTAAAGCCAACTGCAAGGACATTTATAGATGAATGGCAGTGAAGATTACTTCTAACAAGGTTAATTGAAAAAGTAAAAATCTGAAACCAACTTAAAATAGTAAGGGCAATGCGTCAATACTGGTTTCGGTAATTTACTATCCAACGCATGATGATTAAGCCCATTGATTTGGTAACCATCATAGTGGGTGGGAGAGATCCAAAAGTTATCATAGATTGAAAGACCTATAATACCCCACTCTAGAGGAAAGTCTCACATTGCTAGTTGTATTAGAAATTCCCTGATATATAAGTGGTAGCCTTCCTCCTTCTAGCATGGGGCTTTTTCGGAGCATTGAAAGTCGTGCAGGTCGTGTGTGAGGTCTAGAGTGGACAATATCATGCTAGTGGGATGGGTCGTTATAAGACCACATCCCCCCTAATGAAGGACCTACTGAAGGGTAAATAAAAAATTAATATATATGGTAGACAACAAAGTCAAAAGATTAGATGGCTACGAGTTGCAGAGAAATGAGCTGGATCAACATTCTAAACAAACATCATATCAACATTTAAAAAGAAGTAGAAGACCATCAAAATCATCATCATCAAAGATATAATTCATGTAAAACCGGTTTTTCGAGTTCTGATTCTCTATTTAACCCTCTCATGAAAACAATAAATCATACACTCAATCACTCCACCATCAACTATGTCATTCTTTATCTAGCTGCCATCCACATTTTATGTAGAAGATAATTATGACTAAATTTATTTGTGGCAGGGCTAGCAACTTTCTAAAAACACCTGGTAGTTTCGAGTTTGGTTCGGCATTCCAGCCTAATCAATGATCGAGTTGGATCCAAACTGACCTATTTAACAATCAAGTCAGGTTAGGTAGTAACTATTATGGCCATACTGATCTAAATCCAAAAGTATCATAGCCAAATTGGTCCAAACCCGCCAAGAACCAAACCTAGTGTCTCTTTCTACATCACCCATAAATCCAAACTAACCAATTTATTCAATTTGATTGGTTTTGAGTTAGATTTCTATTTTTAGATTTTTCAAGCCTATGGCAACACCTAGTGGTGAACTCACGAAATCTCCCATCACAAACCTTAAAATTTTGAGGGAGTGAAAATTAATATCATTTTCAGTTTACCCGCTTCCACTCCATGGTAGTAAGGCGTATCTCCAAAGAAATTCATCTAGTGTTCTTTATAGGTTCTATCCTCCATACTAACTCTTTCAATCCATTAGAACTCAAAAAAAAAAACAAGAGAAAGAAAAGCAACTGACAGTTCTGGCAATGTGCCCTCCAGCCTCTACTCCTTGAGCAATGATGCAATCAACCCCTGCTGCAACCGCCTTTTCAGCTGCTTTAACAGTTCCCACTTGAAGATTAAAAGTAGAAAAGAAAAAGACATTGATGATGAAGACGATTATCAATAAGTGAGCTCCAATTCAAGCTTAATGTTAGAACACTCAAAATGTTTATAGAGGATCATAATGAAATCACCTGACAGGGACACATAACCTAGCAAAATAAATGAGAAAGAGCCTAAACAAATAAAGTTCCTTCTCTTTGAAACTTAATAGGCCGATAACACAAACGATTATAGTGCAGTCGTTCACAATCTCAAACGTCTAAAACCCGGGTCCCATCATAGATAGCATATCCTGACCACTTCCACCATTAGTATTTCTTTATGATTTTGATGGACAAGTTTAAATAAAATTATTTAGGAAAATTTTGTGAAGTACAAATAATAATCCATCTAAAAAGATGGCATGACTTAGGAGGTCCTCATTTCAATGGAATTGTTGGCCAGTGGCGGTGGCCGCATAGGCTAATTTTGTGAAAGACTCATTAACATGAAAAATTGTAAAATAGCCAGGGACTATTCTAACAATTAAAGAAGAACATATTTTTTAACAGCAACTAGAATAACACTTCCACTAGTCAGTAATTAAAAAACCGTAACAAACCCAATTCATCTCAAAATGCACACAAGCCTTAAATGATAGAATACTAGAATCAGCATAGGGGAGTTCAATTGAAGGTAAAAAAAAGGCCGATATGTTGCATATTGACCGTTACATACCAAGTAGGAGAGCGTATCGCCTGCTACGCATCGGGGCCCGTCCTAGATCATGTGTGTGATGTCCTAGGCAGTCGCGTTTGCATGGATTTCTATGTATGCGCAGTGAGCATTCATTCCTTTTTTTAATTTTTTTTCCGACTATTTTGAGGCCCACAACCATAAAGAACTATTTAAATTTCAATATGAATCTATTCTGAATGAAAATATGATTTTATTTTATTAAAGTGTCCTTATTATGTTTGGGATGATTTGAATGTTGTTAGAATTTAGTGTATTGCCTAAAAATCATATTTAAAGCATTTCTAATTTTTTTTAACCGAATATTAAGTAGATGGTAAAATATTGTTTAATTTTGTTCGAATTACATTTTCTTTTGTATGGGAAAGGTTTATTTATTATTTTTTAAGTTAATAAATTTACATAAAATTAATTGAAATGTTTTCTCATATTCTTGACCTTTTTTGATATTTTTCTATTAATTTTTAAAAAAGTTCAAATTCTCAATGTCGTAACTTAAAAACAACATTTAAATATATAAATTTCAGCTACTTAATGATAAAAGTACATATCAATGAAGCCCAGAATTTTCTATAATTTTTTGCTAAAAAACTAAAAAAAAAAAAAAAAGGAGAGGAGAAAAAAAGTATCAGACTATATAGCCAATACGTATCGGCAGGCCGAATTTTTTTCCCACAGAGTTCAACTAAATGGCCTTCTAAGTTTGGGTTCAGTGGCATTTTAAATCAAATAACATCGCAAAAGAGTGAATCACATCTAATGATCTTCACATATATAATATTTTTTAAAAGAAAAATTAGCATTAAAATGAACTAATTAAATAAATATTTATATTTTTTAACAGTTAGTCCATTTGGAGAAGTATTGAGGATCCTTGGAGAGGGAGAGGGAGAGAGAGAGGATGCCTGATGGATGACTTTGATGCCATGTTTGTGAGCTTCATCGACCATCTCCTTGGGGAAGTCACCCCAAAATACTTGCATGCAGGCCAGCTTCTCATCAAAAATCGCCTTAATGGTCTGTGTGTTGTCGAATTCCAAAAGAATTCCTGCTCCAAATGGTTTATTCGTCAGTTTCTTCGTCTCCTTTATTGCCCTGACAGCTGCATCGTAGTCGTTCTGCAACAAATCAAATTGGGCATCACCCGATTGGAAATCAAATTGCAAATTCAATTCCAGAAGAAGAAGTGAAGAGAAGAGAAAGGGTAAGAGTAATCCATACGACAGGGCTGGCGAGGAGTCCTATCCCACCGGCGTTGGCCACAGCAGCCACCAGCTTTGGGACTGAGATGTCGGCTCCCATGGGTGCCAACACGATGCCATGGTCAAATCCCAGTATCCCTCCAACCTTCATTGCTTCTGCTTCTTGTTTCTATCTCACCACACCAACTCGATGTTCCCTCTATGGTGTTAGTATTATATACGTGATACTGTATAGACGTGCGCCACATGTTCCTCGTTGGATAATATAATACATATGGCATGTTAATTATTTAATATCTATAAAAACCATTGACTTTTAAATCGTCATAATAAGTTCCACTTCTATTGATTGATTTGATTCTACACGCATGGCTTCATTAAAAAGTCCATTGATTTGATCAGAGAATTTCAAACTTGATTCGAATATTAACTTCATTAAATCATATTACATACCACGTTGGATAATATAATATAATATAATGTATATGGCATGCTCTTGCTTGATTTTAGATTTTTAAAATCAATTATCTATATTTATCAAAATTTAAAGGTCAAAATTATATGTCTTGGATTAATGATATTAAGATTTTTTTATTTTATTAATATTTTCATTTGTTATCCTTTTATTTTTTTAAAATATTTACATTTTCCCTGAGATTTTCCTTTAATTTTTCAATAAAAATCTGAGAATTTTAAAATATCCCATTGTTACCTGTTAATATTTCAAAAACATTATTTGTGACAATGAGGAACACTAACAATATTAACAACTAAAATCTACCATTAAATGAGATAAAGCTATAGAAAGGTAGAGACCCTTGTGCCCAAACGTGCAAAATAGTAATCTGACCATTTTCTAATTTTACTCTTCATTCAGCCATTTGTATAGCTCTGTATATAAAACTCAGGGCCAAATAAAAAATAATGGTTGGTGTGAAAGCTTCAACCACAAAAACAAGGTTATTTGGAGAGTTGTTGGACCTGACACATTTAAGTAATAACTTGGATTTTAGGAAGAATGATTATCCATAACTGAGATAAGACCTGGTTTTTTGTTTTCTTTTCAATTCAAGAAAAATTGTTGGGTCATTGGAAGGTGGGTATTTGGGTCATTTAGTGGATGAGGCCAAATCCAAAGTTCTAATGAGCTAACTCCAAAATTATGAGAAGCTAATTAGATGGGGTTTAATTAGTGTGTCCTTTGTTAAATCCATCCATGTAGTCCAATGCAATATGCTCAATCAAGTCTAGGTCCATGATGCTTGCATCACGGGAGAAAAGAATGGAAATAGAACAGATTATTTTAGACAAAATTGTTGTCATTTACCAAATGGAAAATAAAATAGAAATAATTATATTTCATTTCATTGGAAGTAATTATTAAATTTAAAAGAACTTAGACGAGTTTATATGAATTGACTCAACTTGATAGGATTTCTAGTCGTACGAATCCATGAGTTTCACTTAGTTCTTTTCGAGTTGAATTCAAACATTCAATTGAGTTACTCAACTCGATAAGATTTCGAGTCCAATATGAGTTTTGAGTTTTCAAGGTACAGGAGAGATAGATGGATGGAGAATGGTAAATACACCAAAAGTGACACTAAAATGGAGACAATCACAAAGAATTAAGTAGGCATGTCATCTATCTTCAGTAGATAATCACACTAAAAATTGGAAGAACAAAAATAAAGAGGTGGAAAGTGACAAACCAATAATGTGTATTAAGCTTCGAAAAGCATTTATTAGCAATTTAGAAAGATGCCTTACAATACATGATAGGTCACATACACACAATAACAACATATACTATCCCTCGGAAAACCATTGATTATAACCAAAGAGGTGGACATGCAACTTTATTTCTCAATAGCTTTGTTTGTAACTAGTATTAAAACTTATTGGTAGGACATAGCCATGAAATGATCATTGAAGTTGCCTTGATATTTTTACAAGCTAAACTTGTAAATGCACGTCAATTTTTTTTAAAGAGTTGCAGGTAGAGTCTGGGGGCATTTCTCTCCTAGGCCTTGGATTATAGCTTTGGCTCCTTCCACAACCCTTGAAATGACTTCAGCTGCCGGAACAATATCATCCACTAATCCCACTCCTTGTCCTGCTAACATACACATGTCCTCATGCTCACCACTTGTAGTCCTGTTTGCAACTTGACCCGCAAATCGGCGAAGAGTTGCCTCCTAACATGTTAAAATAAATTATAAATCTCTATCTATAATATTCTTCATGAGCTTTCTCTTGGCCTTTCATGCTTAGATACGTTTCCTTTTGAATAAGTTAACAATGATCAGGAAGTTACCTTCCAATATATAGTTGAGTACCCAATGATTGGTTGAGTTGCATCATTTTGCACATCATTTGGTGCATTTCGCCATTTCTTGTGAAAGGGTGTGTTCAAGCAACGAACAAATGCCCTCCATGTCGCCCGACCATATAAATCAGTACGATCAGTTTCATCTCCTTTGTAATTAAGAAGTTGGCGTTTGTAATAATCATTTGCATATGATTCATTTGTCGCTATAAACCTGTTTAAATGGAAATAATGAGAATTATGTTGGAGACTTGGTGGTTAAAAATATGTGAATTAAATCAATTATTTGCCTACTTATTCTGGTTCCTAACAATTCTACATCACTAGGTTTGTAGTGATTAGGTCCTGGTCCAATCTATTATGTAACTGGGCCTAAAAAACAAGCTTACGATCAGATGATGTAACTTGATTGGGCTTCAATATTTTTAATGCTTTCAAGTAAGAATGGGCAAGAATATGGCGACTTCGTCTAGACTTTTAACTCAAACTCTGATGAAACAAATATAGTTGAGATTATTTGCCCAAGTTTAGTTTAGTCCATTTGAAATTTTGACCAATGTATAGTTTGAGGATACGAAGCCTTCAAACTTAGTTTTTTCCCTTGAAAGGGATAATATTTAAGTTTTCGAACAATCATCTATCCCTTAGTAATTGGGTTGGGGCTTCTTTTAATTTCCTCCAATTGGTTTCAATAATTGATGCTGTGATAGACTAACCTTGTCCCCATACATATACCCTTGGCACCTAAGGATAAGGCGGCAACATAGCCACGTGCATCAGCTATGGCTCCTGCAGCAACTACTGGAATATTTCTATCACCAACAATGTGCACAATTTGAGGAAGCAATGTCATTAAAGGAACCTATAGAACATGGAGAACCGACGATTAATTAGTAAAGCCAACCACATGGACATTCACAGACGAATGGCAGTGAAGATTACTTCTAAAAAGGTTAATTGAAAAAGTAAAAATTCAAAACCAGCTTAAAATAATAAGGACAATGCATCAATACTGGTTTGGATAATTTAGTGTCCAAAGCATGATGGTTAAGCCCATTGATTTGGTAACCATCATAGTGGGTGGCAGAGATCCAAAAGCAGTCATAGATTGAAATACCACAACCCTCTAATCAAGGACCTACTGGAGGGTAAATAAAAAGATAAAAATATATGGTACAGAAGAAAGTCAAAAGATCAGATGGCCATGAGTGGCAGAGCAATGAGCTGGATCAACATTCTGATAAGCACTGAAAAATAATAATTTCACCCTTAAATATTGGATTAGTTAGTTCTTTAATTTTGTTTATTTTGTATTATTATTGTAATATATTATATATTTAAAAATATTAGTGTTTATATCTCATTTTATCTAATTAATGTGTTTTATGTATGTTTAGGTTGAATTATTTTCTAAACCCGAAGACGACCTGATTTGGTGGAATGTTTGATTTAGAGCAATCGGTTCAACAAATTTCATACAAATGAAAATAGAATCAAATGGGAACAAGCTTATGATGAATGTGTAGATTATGGGTGCATGGCTGAAATATTCGTATCATCAATCTAGACATCAGAACATTGGTGATCAAACCAGAAGGTACAAAGAGGAAGAGTCAAATACAGACATATCTAGAGCACAATGAAGGGCCCGGATTGCAACACCTTGCGCTTGTTAGTGAAGATATATTCAGGACCTTGAAGGAGATGAGGCAGAGGAGTTGTGTTGGGGGTTTTGAATTCATGTCATTACCTCCAACAATGTATTACTTGAATCTGAAGGACAGAGCTGGAGATGTGCTTGTTGTGTATGTGGCTCAGATCCACAATGGAGCCTATGTTTAATCTCCTAATACAATAGGCCTCTTAATTAGCAGCTACATCAGAGAGCATCGGGAAAGTGGGAGTCTTAATTGACAAGAATCCTAAATGGAGAATACTTCTAATATGTGAAGGACAATACATAGGAACAGCTTGAGAGTCCAACGTGGACTGTAATGCATGGGAATAGAAGTCTACTCTAATCAGGTAAGGAAACTACGTGGGTATCCTATTATGGGCATCACAGCATCTATATATACAGTCGTGTATATATAGATTCAAGTGAGACTCGCTGTATTGAGAAGAGCAAACAACAAGCGGTGCACTGTTTGTTGATACAGCAGAGGAGGCTTCTCTGGTTTATAGAGGAAAGTAGAGGCTGCCAACGTGACTGACAGGCAGACACAATTTTGGGCAACTTCTTACCACCAAAAGGCAGAGAGGCTGCTTGTTTGAGGAAGAGAGATTCAGCACAGAGGGCTGAATCCCATCTCTTTGGCAGATCTGTCTTGTAGAGAGAGAGTTGCGAGGCAGCAGAGTCACTTACAAGCAGATTGGCGTGATCGGGATTTCACGCGTGTTCGGTTTGGGTTATATTTAACTCAATAAATATATCTCTTGTATTTGTATTCTCTTTTATTCTCTTCTCTTAATAAAAGGATTTACTCGCTCCGTGGACGTAGGCCAAAGGTGGCCGAACCACGTAAATATTGTGTTGTGCTTGTGTGATTTTATTCCGATTTTTGGGTGTGTTTATTATTTCCGCTAATAAACGCTAACAAGTGGTATCAGGAGCTTTGGTTGGAGACCAGGGAATTGTTGGAGATCGGAATACAACACAATGGACATGAGAGGAGTGCAGAGCACAAAGTTCGAGGTGGAGCCCTTCGACGGGAAAAATAACTTCAGTCTTTGGCGGAGTTCAGTAAAAGATATTCTTGTACATCAAGGGCTACATAAAGCACTGCAAGAGAGGGAGAAGCCAAGTTCTTCCGACGAGAAGGGAAGGACAAACAGAAGGATGTCATGTCAGATGATGCGTGGGATGAACTACAGATGAAGGCGGTGGCAACCATACGAATGTGTCTGGCACTGGAGGTAAAATATCTTGTTTTTGATGAAACTTCTGCAACAGAGTTATGGAAGAAACTGGAGACTCTGTATATGGCAAAGTCACTGACAAACAAGTTGATCCTGAGAAAACAATTGTACCAGTTGCGGATGGAAGAAGGAACCAACTTCTTAGATCATCTTCATGCATACAACAAAATCATCATTCAACTGGCGAGTGTTGATGTGAGATTCGAGGAGGTCGACAAGGCTGTGATATTATTGGCTTCTCTTCCCCCTTCCTTTAATATAGTGGTGACCACTCTACTGGTTGGTAGAGAGACCGTGACAGTGGACGAGGTGATCGCGGCATTGTTGCAGACAGAGAACATCAGGGCGCCAACAAATACATCCAATTCAGGTGGACTGGTGTTCGCTAAGGAGGATAAGCAGCGCGGCAGAGGAATCGGGAGAGACTCCAAAAACCAAAGGTGGTCAAGGTCAAAATCAAGGGGTAAAGGTAAATTCAGCTGCTATTATTGTGAGAAGGAAGGACACATGATAAGGGACTGCAATCAACTGAAACGTGATCGGGAGGCCAGATCACAAAATTCAGTTCAATTAAGCGATGATCGTGATGCTATAGCACAGACGGTTGTGTGTACAGTCACCAAAGGTACGGAAAATCTAAATAATAATTGGATTTTAGATTCAGGGTGTACCTATCATATGTGTCCGAGGAGGGAATGGTTTGATACATACAAACCATACAATGGCGGAGTTGCCCAAATGGGTAATGGGGCAACTAGCAAAATTATCGGGATCGGGACTATAAAAATCAAAATGTTTGATGGTATGGTGAAGACGCTTGAGAATGTGCGTCATGTCTCGGATTTAAAAATGAATTTAATTTCATTGGGTATTCTCGAATCGGAGGGATTCACCTTCAAAACTAAGGATGGGGCTCTCAGAGTGGTTAAGGGAGCTATGATAGTTATGAAGGGAAAGACGCAGGATAGTCCGTATACGCTGTTGGGGAACACAGTAATTGACAGACAACAGGGATCTCCTAATCGGAGTGCGGGCAGAAGGAGAAGGACCCGCAAGACTCCAGTGACGGTTGACCCGAAACGTAAGGTTACTTTTGCACTAGATGGTTGTGGTTTTTCGTTTGGTTTCCATGATGCAGGTGAAAGCACGAAGGGAAAGGCGAAAGCGTCGATGTGCCACACAATGAAAAGTGCAATGAGCACAACAAAGCGGTGGATAGCTATCAAATCCAAGCAAGGCTTGGGTTTGGCCAATTCTTCTAATTAAGAAGACATGTGGAGCATCCCTGAGCGTGGGGATACGCGCATCTCACAGAGATGCAAACGGGCTGCAGTTGCAGGTGGAGCTCGGCCGGGAACGGTCGGTGTGCATAGGGGTGCATAATGTGCAGATGCAGTCGAGGGCATTGTCATAGTTATCTCTGGAGGATCGGTGGATTCTCGCCAAGGTGGAGATTGTTGTGTATGTGGCTCAGATCCACAATGGAGCCTATGTTTAATCTCCTAATACAATAGGCCTCTTAATTAGCAGCTACATCAGAGAGCATCGGGAAAGTGGGAGTCTTAATTGACAAGAATCCTAAATGGAGAATACTTCTAATATGTGAAGGACAATACATAGGAACAACTTGAGAGTCCAACGTGGACTGTTATGCATGGGAATAGAAGTCTACTCTAATCAGATAAGGAAACTACGTGGGTATCCTATTATGGGCATCACAGCATCTATATATACAGTCGTGTATATATAGATTCAAGTGAGACTTGCTGTATTGAGAAGAGCAAACAACAAGCGGTGTACTGTTTGTTGATACAGCAGAGGAGGCTTCTCTGGTTTATAGACGAAAGTAGAGGCTGCCAACGTGACTGACAGGCAGACACAATTTTGGGCAACTTCTTACCACCAAAAGGCAGAGAGGCTGCTTGTTTGAGGAAGAGAGATTCAGCACAGAGGGCTGAATCCCATCTCTTTGGCAGATCTATCTTGTAGAGAGAGAGTTGCGAGGCAGCAGAGTCACTTACAAGCAGATTGGCGTGATCGGGATTTCAGGCGTGTTCGGTTTGGGTTATATTTAACTCAATAAATATATCTCTTGTATTTGTATTCTCTTTTATTCTTCTCTTAATAAAAGGATTTACTCGCTCCGTGGACGTAGGCCAAAGGTGGCCGAACCACGTAAATATTGTGTTGTGCTTGTGTGATTTTATTCCGATATTTTTGGGTGTGTTTATTATTTCCGCTAATAAACGCTAACAGTGCTGACAAAGGCAAGAAAGAAATAAAAAGAATCAAAGCAAGCAACAGACTTTTTCATGAGAAGCAACTAGTAGCCAGCGTCCCTAAACTGAATGGAATTTCAGTTTCTTAGAACATTCATCGTTGAGCAAAACATAACATTGCAGCATAATGGAAAAGGCAAGAGAAGATTGAGTAAGAAAGAGAGATGAATAGAAGGATGGAAGGGTTGCTTTCGAATAGAAATAGATGGGTTTGCTGTGACCAAGAAAGAAAAGCAGAGATGGAGAAAGAATAGGAAGAGAATAAAAATAGAAAATAAAGGAATAGAAAGGAGGTGTTGGCCGAATGAATGAGATAGAAAAGAAGAAAAAAAGAAACTGCCGTGGAGAGTGAAAGTCGGCCAGCAAAGAATCGGCTGGAATTGGAAGTGGATCCCACTTGCACTTGCTTAATTTTACATCTCCAAACCTCTTTAAATTGAGAGCCCCTTTCACAGCAAAATTGAACCTAGAACTGGGCACAACAAGAAGGCTGGGCTGAGAGCAAAGAAGGATTGTGGCATAAGCTCGGGATCTCCGATAATGGTTCGGGTTTTATTTTATCCATCTCTTTTCTTTAATTCTTTTATGATGTCTGGGTAATTTCTTGTACTAATGTTGAGGATGAAACCCTATTAATAATGAAATAATGTTCTTTTATTTGTTTATTTAATTTCTAAATATGTGTGTTCAATTATTTATGATTTGTGCTTAATTAGATTAATTAGATGTTAATTATTTTCACCACTAATATCATGTATTTGTGGTAGTTAATATTAATATTTGATTCATCGTTGCTTGGCGTTTAAATTAATTTAAAAGTAAAACCCTTCGATTCATTGTTTTCTTTTATTTTAATTTAAATACATTGGATGCTTAGGTTAATCCCTTTGATCCATTGTCTTTTGAGTTAAGATTGGATACATTGAATACTTAGAATTTATATTTTTAAGCAAAGGAAAATCAATCTTTGAACATCATATTAATGAACATAAATGTTTAAATCTCTAAAAATTGGGAATTAATAAATAAATAATTAGAAGATTATGAATTTAATGGTGGTGGAATTCGATACCTTAGTAATTTCTTTCACTTTATTCAATCTCTATTTTAGTTGTTTTATTTAATTTTACATGTTTAATTCAACCATCCTCCATAAAAATTGTTAACTAGGTTAAGGTTAAAATATTAGGCTTTTTAATTTGTTTTCCCGTTCATTCTAAATCAAGTCCCTATAGGTTCGACCTCGCATTTACATATCTCTATACTCCAATTCGATTTGTGCGTTTGCGAGTAATTATAAATTTAAAATTTACACAACACATTCTATACAAAGATCATATCAAAATTTAAAAAGAAGTAGAAGGCCGTCAAAATCATTATCAAAGATAAAATTCATCTATGGTCAGTTTTTCGAGTTCTAATTCTCTATTTAACCCTCTCATAAAAACAATACTCAATCACTTCACCATCAACTGTGTCTTTCTGTTGAGTTTGGCTCAAAAGGCCAATATTAAGTTGGGCCCATTAGGCCTAAGTTCTCTTGTAAACCAATCGTATATAAGGGTAAGTTTTACTCTTTAGGGTTAAGCTGATCTCAAATCTCTCTATCAGATCAAAGGGGAGACTATGGAGAGATTCATTGTAGCACCCTGTTTATCATTATCTTCATAGTGAATTGAGCAATCGCTCCGTGGACGTAGCCGTCAGGTGAACCACGTAAATCGCTTGTCTCTTGTGTGGTTGTGATCTGTGTGATTTGCATTTATTTCATAACACTTTCTTTATCCAGCTTCCATCCACATTTTATGTGGAAGATAATTATGACTGCAATTATTTGTGGTAGGGCTAGAACTTCTATAAACACCAAGTAGTTTCGAGTTTGGTTTGGCATTCCAACCTAATCAATGATCGAGTTGGATCCAAACTGATCTGTTTAACAATCAAGTCAGGTGAGGTAAATAACTCTTACGACCATATTGATCTGAACCCAAATTGGTCCAAAACCCGACAAGAACCAAACCTATCGTCCTTTTGTACACTACCTATAAATCCAAACCTTCAAACTAGATGTACTACAATCAGATTGATAATGCTAGTCCGACAATTTCATAATCGTAGGAGCAGAAAACTCTATGAAATAGCACCTGCTCATTTGAACCAATTGAGCAACATTGCATTTTATTGTGAGAAAAGCAACAACTTTTATTTTGTAAGAGAAGTGAAAACTAACTAATTTACTCAATTTGATTGGTTTTGAGTTGGATTTCTATTTTTAGATTTTCAAGCCATGGCAACACCTAGTGGTGAACTCACAGAATGTCCATCACAAACCTTAAAATTTTGAGGGAGTGAAAAATAATATCATTTCCGGTTTACCCCCATCCACTCCATGCTAGTGAGGTGTGCCTCGCAAGAAATTCATCGTGTTCTTTATAGGTTTTACCCTCCGTACTAACTCTTCCAATCAATTAGAATTCAAAAGAGTGAGAGAAAGAAAGAACAACTGACAGTTCCGACAATGTGACCTCCAGCCTCTACCCCTTGAGCAATGATGCAATCAACCCCTGCTGCAACTGCCTTTTCAGCTGATTCAACAGTTCCCACCTGAAGATGAAAAGTAGAAAAGAAAAAGACATTGATGATGAAGACAGTTATCAATAAGTGGACCACACTAATTCAAGCTTAATGCTCGAAGACTCAAAACGTTGATAGGGGATCATAATGAAATCACCTGACAGGGACGCATAACCAAGCAAAATATATTTTGGAGAAAGAGCCTAAACAAATAAAGTTTATTTGTTGTTTTTTAATTTAATAAATTTACATAAAATTACTAGAAATGTTTTCTCATATTCTTGAACTTTTTGTTCACTGTGACAAGTTCGATGCTTGATCTATAAGGTGTGTCTTTTTTGGATATTCTTCCACTAAAAAGGGTACATTTGTTACGACTCGACATCTCATAAGAATCTTATCTCCCATGATGTACATTTTATTTAATCTAACTCTTATTTTCAAGCACAAGGTGATTCTGGGAATCGGTCCCAAGGGGAGAACTTATCTGATTTGATACCTCTTCATACTATAACTGATGATGTCTCTATTAGCCTCAATACTAAGATTATATCACCAAATAGTCAACCAATGTCTCTAGCAACTGAAATACTGGCATTTCTACTATGAAAGAGAAAGTTGTTGCACGGTCCAGTGCGAAGGCAGAGTGTTGTGCTATGGCTTCAACAACTAGTGAAATTATTTGGCTTCAAGCTTTGTTGCAGGATTTAGGTTTTGATTATAATCAACCAACACAAATGTTTTGTGATAATCAGATTGCAATTCACATTGCTTCCAATTCAATATTTCATGAGCGAACTAAACACATTGAAGTGGACTTGTCACTTTGTTCGAAGTAACTTGCACCCTAGTATTATTTGTACTCCATTTGTTCACATTGATCAACAATTAGCAGATATCTTCACAAAAAGTTTTCCTACTGCCAAATTTCAAGAAATATTATCCATGTTGGACTCCATTGATATCTTCGCACAAACTTGAAGGGGAGTGTTGAATAAAAGAGAAAGTTTGTATGGGAATAAGTTTCCTAATTCAATTATGACTCTTCTTTGTTCTCTTATAAATACATATATGCTGTAATTACTTGATACAACACAATAATAGAATCACTCTCTTTCTCCGTGGTTTTTCTCTAAGGGGTTTTCCACGTAATTCTCTTATGTTCCAGTGTTTATGATTTCTTGTGATATAAGTTTCTACACCAGCACATGCATGTTGACTCCATGTTTTACAAATTCAGAGTACTTATTCAACTGGGTTTGTGAGTCACGATGGAAGACTCCAACATCAACTAGAGACTCTTTGCATAGTGAGGAAACAGTTAGCAATTAAAATTGGCTGAGACGGTGCACTGTTTGGGCTGGACAAAACCAGTAAGCAGCCAAGATGTGTTAGTGGGGAGGCCTAATCCCATTAGGATTTAGTGTTGAGGAAGTTGCATGGGTTTCTTTCTATGAGATCAGTACACAGGACACCCAGGTGGAAGACTCCAAATCACAGTTGGACTGATATAGAAGGTTAGCTAGAGAGGAGAACACGTCACAGTCTCTGCAAGCAGAGAGGGCTGTGCAGAGAAGGGAAGATAAAGCCCAGAAGTTGTAGGGCTTGGAAGACAGGTGTATACAGTTCTGTGAGAGAACGGTTGCTGCCAGCATACAGAGAAGAATATTTATCATTTTTTAACAGTTAGTCCACTTGAAGAAGGATTGAAATTCCTTGGAGAGGGGGAGAGAGAGAGAGGATGCCTGATGGATGACTTTGATGCCTTGTTTGTGAGCTTCATCGACCTTGTCCTTAGGGAAGTCACCCCAAAATACTTGCAAGCAGGCCAGTTTCTCATCAAAAATAGCCCTTATGGTCTCTGTTGTCGAATTCCAAAAGAATTCCTGCTCCAAATGGTTTATCTGTCAGTTTCTTTGTCTCCTTTATTGCCCTGACAGTTGCATCGTAGTCGTTCTGCAACCAATCAAATTGGGCATCACCCCATTTGAAATCCAATTGGAAATTCAAATTCCAGAAGAAGAAGTGAAGAGAAGAGAGTAAGAATAAAACATACGACCGGGCTGGCAAGGAGTCCTATCCCACCAGCGTTGGCTACAGCAGCCACTAGCTCTGGGCCTGAGACGTCGGCTCCCATGGGTGCCAACACGATGCCATAGTCGAATCCCAGTATCCCTTCAACCTTCATTGTTCTTGCTTCTGCTTCTCGTTTCTAACTCACCACACCAGTGTTAGGAATAATTAATGCGGAATAAACAATAATAATCAATTAACAGAATAAAATCAAGCACCAAGCAATACACCGATATTGTCGTTCGGTCAACCCAACTTACGTCTACGGAACCTGGTGTTCAGTCACACAGTACTATTTAACGTACTGTACTACACAAGCACGCAGCTCTCTGCAAGTCTGGCTGTATGCAGATCACTTTGTTCTCTTCTCACACTTTGTATTGCTGCACGTTGGTTCTCTGTTATACAGCTGACACGCAGAGGGATCTGAGCCTGACTTTCTCTGGGTTCTCTCTTGCTGATCCCTTTCTCCTCTCTCGTCGCCGATCAAGATCAAGAAACCCACTGATCTGATCTCTCTCAGTTCGTGTCTCGGTTCTTGAGACTACAGACGGATGTTTTTTTCTGTCTGTTGAGTCCTTCTCTCGAACTCTATATATATATAGAAGAACCCAGCAAACAGTTAGTAGTTGCTATTCCTTTAATTTAGCAATTACAAATTAATCAACTTGTTTTAGTTGCATTACACGGCACTTCTTAGCAGTTAGCGTAAGTGTTTAACAAGATTAGCATGGGCCCACTTTAAGTATTCTACCCACATCCCAACAACCAGCTCGACGTTTCCTGTATCCCTATAGTGTTAGTTTTCTATAGTTTAGTGTTATATAGGTGGTATTGGGTAGAGAGAGAGATCCTAGAATAGATAATGGATATGTTATTGGATATCTCGATGGATCCAAAGGGTATAGGTTTTACTGTGCCACATGATATCGTTAATTTTAAAGTAATGGCACAATCACTTCCTAGTATATATCAACTACAATATAATATATAATCTAGAAGTTGCCAATAATCCAATTATAGATGATGTTCATCCAAAGCAAAATGTAGATGAAAATATAGTTTAAAGAAAGTCTCAACGAGTTAAGAGACTTGCTATGTTGGATGAATATATTATATGACTTTTACATAGGTGTTGAAGGTGATTCAATTACATTTACACAAACTGTAAAGGTTAAATACTAAGAAAGATGAGCTAAAATCTACGAGGGAAAATTAAGTCTGTGAAGGGTCTAAAATTTTTGGTTGCAAATGGATATATAAAACTAAGAGAGACTCAAAACGGAATGTTAAATGATTTAAAGCTAAACTTAGACAGTTAAAATTGTTATTTTACCTTTCAAACTTAGTGAACCACATTTTCAACTTTTTGGTAGAATTCATGCCATCTAAATGTTCTGATTATAGAATGAATCCTATCCTTTGACATCTATGATCATATGATCATAGAACCCAAGCCTTTAAGCCTGGGTGCTAGATAATTTTTTTCTTAAATTACTATTTTAATTTTTATTCTAAGTTTGAAGAGTTTAAAAATATGATTTTAATTGTCTAATAAATTGAGTTTTTTCAATCACATTAAAATGTTTAGATCTTTTAAATGGACATATAAAATTAGTCCAAAATGAGTCCATATATAGTGAAAATTTTAAATCAAACGGTGGAATGGACATTTGGGAAGAATCATAGACTGCTGGAACTTATTTGTTTGTCCTAACTTTTGTAGGGAATAGAGAGTGAAGATAAAATTCAACAAGGTTGGAGTGATGGCCATGAACTCATCTTAGAAAATAAGAGTTCTGAGTTTGATTTTCACTCCACCCGAAAGGACCACTCTCTGTAGAGTTACTCAGTGTATGTAGGTAAAGAGGTTTGCACATTCTCCGAATATTAATCGGATGCTCTAAAAGACCTGGACACTTTGATCATTAAAAAAAAAAGAGTGAAGACAAGGGAGTAAGAAAGACATTTCACTAATATCAAAAAAATTAAAAAATTAAAAAAAAAAAAATCAAAGAAAATGTGGTAGCTCCACCATTGCGTCTGACCTGATACATGACTTTCATTTGTAGAAATACATAAAATAAGATTAAGAATAATATATTTTAGATTTGAACTCACTCTTTATCATTAAAAAGGTTCTATTGATGTGATGTTCTATTACTGTTTATCGCAATCCTACTTTGTGGTTTACGTAATAAAAATGCAATTAAAAGTATAATCAAGTTACAATTAGGAAAATATGATTAATTAAACGTGTAAAAAAACCTAGGAAAACGTGCATTAAACATAGTAATTAAATCTACACCAAGGGGATGGAAAATCGTAGTTGACGGACTGCAGAAATAGCTTGCAGTGGTTTGAGATCCACTTCAAAAGTTAAGATTTGCATCAAATGTATTTAAAAAAAAAAAAAAATGCTCTTCTTACAAAGGTTTTTTAAAAGATAATTAAATTTTATATGTATACAGTAATAACTTTTAATGCTAATTCATAAATTATTCAACTATCTGAACACATCTTCTACTTTTTTTGTATTGTATAAATACATATTATAAATATTATCTTTTCTTTCTAAAAGTAATTGATGTAGTTCTAAATATTGAACAATTAAAGCAATTACATAATGAAGCAATTTAAGTATTAAAGGAACAATAATGATACAAATATCGACGATAATTTCAATTTTACTATATTTTTATCGTGAAAATATCATTATAACGTTACTAACATGTATTTTCACCTCTGTTATAACAGTGAATATCCGATAAAATGACGTTAAGAAGATGATAAATGATAATATTGAAACAATATCCCGGTGAATTTTTTATAATGTCACCTTTTTTAAAGAAAACATTTTTAATTGTCCATGATGAGCTCAACTTGTTATTCCCACCTCAGAAAGCGAAAGGTTGTGGGTTCGAGCCCCTATGGCCTAACCTTGGTGTGCCTTAGGAGTAGTGGGCTTGCCGTGGGGTTTTATGCTGCGTTTCCCGATGTTTCCCAAACGTAAGTTAAAAAAAATGATATTAAGATTTTTTTTATTTTATTAATATTTTCAACCATTTAGACTGAACATTTTCTTTTTTTACTCTTCATTCAACCATTTTTATAGCTCTGTGTATAAAACTCAGGGCCAAATAAAAAAATAATGGGTGGTGTGAAAGCTTCAACCACAAAAACAAGGTTATTTGGAGAGTTACTGGAACTGCCACATTTAAGTAATAACTTGAATTTTAGGAAGATTGATTATCCGTAACTGAAATAAGACCTGATTTCTCTGTTTTTCTTTCAATTCAAGAAGAATTGATTTCCCTGGCTTTGTATCATTTTTTCTTTTTAATAGCTTTATATTCCCTTGTCCTTTTTCCCTTACTATTTCATTCGCAATGGATTTTATGTTCTCGCGTTCTAGAGTCTGAGGACGGTTAAGAACCCGCCTGAGATGTGAAAGATCTTGAGTTCAAGTCACTCTTAACACAAAAGGGATACTCCCTATAGTGTTACTCAGTGTGTGTGGATAGAGAGATTTGCACATGCTCCAAAAATTAGCCAGGTGTTTTAAGAGGTGTGGATACCCTGGTCTTTAAGAAAAAAAAATTTGGAGTGATAATGTTTATTTAATTACATTATCTCATCTCACGTGAACCAGGCAGGCACTTCCGGTGTGCTTAGACTTAGAGTTGGAGAGGCAGTGTTTATTTGCCCATTCCATCTTGATTTGAAATTTAAGAAGAATTTTTGAGGAACTTGTTTAGTATTTTTTTCTGAAAGATGAATATCTTGATGCAATAAGTGGGACATGGCTTTTTAATTGGATGTTCCTCCCTTGATGATTGATATGTTCAAGAACTATTCATTCTCTCCTTTTATTACAATAATATTCACTCAAATTTCCAAAAGGATTGCATAACACATCTAATCATGGACCCATGAAGAACACATACATTCTTAGGCATCAACGTTTACTGTTGAATAATTAATAAAAAAAATGTAGCAAATCGATTGGTGGAGGTTACAATGGTAATATACTTTTTTGGCTTTGCATTATTTGGAGGATGATTTGAGTGTTTGACTACTTAATTGAAATCTGGAAAATTGAAGGGTCATTTGTATCGGGAGAAAGGAATCAAACTGGAACATATTATTTTAGATAAAACAATTGTCATTCACCAAATGGAAAATAATATAGAAGTAATTATTTTTCATTTGCGACATTTAATTGAGTAGTTGAGTCATTGGAAGGTGGATATTCGAGTCATTTAGTGGATGAGGCCAAATCCAAAGTTCTAATAAGCCAAGTCCAAAATTATGAGAAGCTAATTAGATGGGGTTCAATTAGTGTGTCCTTTGTTTAATTTGTCCATGTAGTCCAATGCAATATGCTCAATCAAGTCTAGTTCCATGATGCTTGCATCATGGGAGAAAGGAATCGAATTGGAACAGATTATTTTAGGCAAAATCATTAGCCTTCAAGAAATGGAAAATAATATAGAAGTAATTACATTTCATTTATTGGAAGCAATTACTAAATTTAAAAGAACTTAGACGAGTGTATATGAATTGACTCAATTTGATAGGATTTCGAGATGTAAGAATTCAAGAGTTTTACTTAGTTCTTTTAGAGTTGAATCCAAAAATTCAATTGAGTTACTCAACTCGATAAGATTTTGAGTCCAGTATGAGATTTGAGTTTTCAAGGTACAGGAGAGATAGACGGATTAAGAATGGTAGATACACAAAAAGTGACACAAAAATGGAGACAATCACAAAGAGTTAAGTAGTCATGTCCTCTAACTATAGTAGATAATCACACTTCAAATTGGAAGAAGACAAATAAAGAGAGGGGAAGTGACAAACCAAGCATATATATTAAGCTTCGAAGAGCATTTGTTAGGGTGGCCATGCAATTTTATTTCTCAATGGCTTTATTTGTCTCTAGTATTAATTTATTGGTAGGCCATAGCCATGAAATGGTCATTGGAGTTGTCTTGATATTTTTACAAGATAAACTTGTAAATGCATGTTCAATTCTATTTAAGGAGTTGCAGTAGAGTCTGGGAGGTATTTCTCTCCCAAGCCTTGGATTATAGCTTTGGCTCCTTCCACAAACCTCGAAATGACTTCAGCTGCCGGAACTGTTGGAATATATTTAGATTATCCTAATTATAATGTAATTAGGATTCTAGTTTGGATTACCTCTAATTAAGAGGTGTATTTGATTTATAATTAGTTAAGAGTTACAGTTTGACTATGATAGTCCTAGGGTTGGCTAGAGGTTATAAATACATGTAATAGCATAGGGATTTAATAATATACTCAGATTATATCTTTTCTATATGGTATCAGACAAAATTCATTCGTGAGTGGACCTTAGTTTTAGTTTGTTTCTCTCCCTCTGCAAATGAATCTCCAAGGCAGAGGGAGGGAAGGAGGGAACATCTTGTTGTTTTTTGGCACTTTGTTTTTTGGCACTTCCTTTTCACAGTTACATATCTCAGAATGAGATCTGCTCTTAGGCGTTTGGCAGAGCACCCGTCTTCCTCTTCCTCAGCGTTTCCCCCCAGCAATCTGATCTGAAGCCCAGACACAAGATCTGCAATACCATCCCTATCTGTTTCCTACGAAGGGCGGCTGCTCTGTTCTTCAGGCCTTCTCAGATCTATTCTGGCTGCCATTGCTGCAGCTTCCTTGCGATCGTGCACTGCTGAACCATCAGCTTCCTTTGGCTGCGTTTCTGCAGGCTACGAGAGCACCAGCCAGTTGTAGTTTCTCCCGTTTTTGCCAGATCTGACCCAGATCCGAGGTCTCCGCACCGCCTTGTTGCCGCACGCTGCTGCCGTTTTTTTTTATTGTTCAGATCTGGTTCAGATTTGTTTCAGGCTTGTTTGCAAGATCTCGTTGCCCACATGGCCTTCATCTTGCAGATCTAAGCAGCAATGTTTCCAGACCTTTGTGTTCTGCTCTGTCATCTTGGTGGTGTGCCTTTCGTTGTTAGCAGATCTCTGTTAGTTTTTCAGTCCTTCGCTGAGGCGCAAATCCAGACCGTCCCTGCAATTGGATCATGGTGATAGGACAGGTGGTTTCGATGCCTGTAATCGGTGTGAGACAGCCAAGCAGGAAGGAGCATATGATGAAACAGAAAAAAAAAGAAAAAAAGAAAAAGAGAGATGGCTAAAAATTCATTGGAGAGATATACACATTACTATGAACGCTGGGCAACCAACCAATCATCAAGGCAAAAAGGCACCTTCAGATCTACAGCAAATGCAGTCTGTGCATCTTGAAAAGCTCATTGACAAACAATGCCATCCTGAGTCTCAACTCAAGTTCATCATGGATGCTTGGTTACAGATAGTTGAGTGTCGGCGAGTTCTGAAAAGGACATATGCCTATGGCTACTACCTACCCGAGCATGAACATGAAAGAGACAGTTCTTTGAGTACTTGCAATGTGAGGCTGAGTCCGGGGTTGGAGTGGCTTCATTAATGTGCGGAGAAGGAACTTCAAGTGCATCTTGAGACAGAGGGCCCTTCCAAAGATTCAATGAGTTCCGCACAAAATTAGCTGGACTGACCAGGATATATTAGCACATCAATAAATGATGGTCCTGGATGCTTGATGTTACGATGTCCTGATCCATCTTGTGTTGTTGTTGTTGGTCAAGATATGATTAATATATTGGCATCTGAAGAAGACAAGCAATATTCCCGTTACCTCCTGAGATCCTACATCGAAGACAATAGGAAGAGGAAATGGTGTCCTGCTCCTGGCTGAGTATGCGGTGGATTTTGTCATGGGTAGTGGAAACTTGACATTTGTTGCAACTATTCATATAATTTCTACTAGATTATCTCAATGTGAGAAGGATTTCCAAAGGAGATATGGAGCAGTGTCGTGTCCCCTTATGAGGTCATATATGTTGCCGTTAAGCTTGAGGATAGCTTACCAGGCCTTATCACATTTTCTATTGATGAAGAGTTTGGCGTCCTCTACTCTTGGTTTTGGGTTTGTTTTGCTACTCGTTGCTATCATTGTCCACCAATCATGCTACAAATGTTTCTTCCCGCCACAATTGGTGAGATCTGTGTCCAAAAGAAATGGGGAGAGACGAAGAAAGGGATACAAAGTGTCCTACTCCTATTTTTTGTTGAAGTGAAGTAAGGAACACAAATTGCCCTTCTCCTCCTACTCAGCTGCCTTTCGAGCAGCCTTGTTTGTTGTTTCTCCAATATGAGACGGCTTTTTAGCTGAAGAAAGGGACGCAACTTGCCTTTCGTTCGAGCATGCCTTGTTTTGTCATTTCTCAAAAGTGAGACGGCATGTTTTGGACACATGTCCATTTGTTGTGGAACTCATCCACTCCTTTTATCTGGAGGACTGATTCGTCCCCAATTTTTGCTGGCCTTCATAGCTACATCATTTGCTGGCCTTCATGGTTACAGCCCCATTTGCTGGCCTTTCATGGTTACAACCTCATTTGCTGGTCTTTTATGGCTATAAACCCTATTTCGCTGGCCTTTACGATCTAATTGATCGATGTGATGGCTTCAGCCCCTTGTTTTTCAAGCCATTCGTCGCCTGCATTTATCGCATATTGCGATCATTGTTTGCCGAACAATTGTCTTACGGCTGTTGCCGTCGTCCGAGCCTCTTTCTCTATTTCAGGCCGCCATTAGTGTTCGCCGTCTGTCATTTTGTAGCCACTCAACGCTGCCACAAAAACACATATTTTGCAGCCAATCAATGCTGCATCTTCAACAACTTTTGCAGCCAATCAGTTTGCTGCCAACAATCTTTGTGGCCAGTCGATTACCACGTTTGCAGTTCATCTGCCGGTTCTCCACGTTCCAAGCTTCACGTTCATCCATACTTCAGCTTGCGGGGGCGTGTTGGAATATATTTAGATTATCCTAATTATAATGTAATTAGGATTCTAGTTTGGGTTACCTCTAATTAAGAGGTGTATTTGATTTATAATTAGTTAAGAGTTACAGTTTGACTGTGATAGCCCTAGGGTCGGCTAGAGGCTATAAATACATGTAATAGCATAGAGATTTAATAATATACGCAGATTATATCTTTTCTACAGGAACAATATCATTCACTAATCCCACTCCTTGTCCTGCTAATATACACGTCCTGAAGCTTACCAGTTGTAGTCCGATTTGCAACTTGACCCGCAAATCGGCGAAGAGTTACCTCCTAACATGTTAAAAACAAATTACAAATCTCTTTCTACAATATTTTTCATGAGCTTTGTCTTGGCCTATCATGCTCAGATACATTTGCTTTTGAATTAGTTAACAATGATCAGGAAGTTACCTCCCAATATATGGTCGAGTGCCCAATGATGGGTTGAGTTTCATCATTTTTCACATCATCTGCATCTCGCCATTTCTTGTGAAAGGGTGTGTTCAAGCAACGAACAAACTCCCTCCATGTCACCCGACCATATAAATCACTACGATCAATTTCATCTTCTGTGTAATAAAGAAGTTGACGTTTGTAATAATCATTTGCATATGATTCCTTTGTCGCTATAAACCTGTTTAAATGGAAATAATGAGAATTATGTTAGAGGCTTGGTGGTTAAAAATTGTCATTTAAATCAATTATTTGCCATACTTATTCTGGTTCCTAATACTTCTGTATCAGTTAGGCCAACTTAGAACTATATCACTAGGCTTTGTACTGATTAGGCCCTGGTCCATTCTATTATGTAACTTGGCCTGAAAAATAAGGCAAGGATCAGATGATGCAACTTGATTGGGCTTCAATCTTATTAATGCTTTCAAGTAGGAATGGGCAAGAATATGGCAACTTGGCCAAGACTTTTAACTTAAACTCTGATGAAACAAATATAATTGAGATTACTTGCCCAAGTTTTATTTAGTCCATTTGAAATTTTGAACAATGTATAGTTGGAGGATATGAAGCCTTCAAACTTCGATTTGTCCCTTGAAAAGTATACAAGATGTTGATATTTGAATTTTCGAGCAATCATCTAACACTTCCTAATTGGGCTAGGACTTCTTTTCATTTCCTCCAAATGGTATCAATAATTTATGTTGTGATAGACTAACCTTGTCCCCAAACATATACCCTTGGAACCCAAGGATAAGGCGGCACATAGCCACGGGCATCAGCTATGGCTCCTGCAGCAACTACTGGAATATTTCTATCACCAACAACGTCCACAATTCTAGGAAGCAATGCCATTAAAGAAACCTATTGAACATTCAGAACTGATGATTAATTAGTAAAGCCAACCACAAGGACATTTATAGATGAATGGCAGTGAAGATTACTTCTAACAAGGTTAATTGAAAAAGTAAAAATCTGAAACCGACTTAAAATAGTAAGGGCAATGCGTCAATATTGGTTTCGGTAATTTACTATCCAACGCATGATGATTAAGCCCATTGATTTGGTAACCATCATAGTGGGTGGGAGAGATCCAAAAGTTATCATAGATTGAAAGACCTATAATACCCCACTCGAGAGGAAAGTCCCACATTGCTAGTTGTATTAAAATTCCGTGATATATAAGTGGTAGCCTTCCTCCTTCTAGCATGGGGCTTTTTGGGAGCATTGAAAGCCGTGCAGGTTCGTGTGTGAGGTCCAGAGTGGACAACATCATGCTAGTGGGATGGGTCGTTATAAGACCACATCCCTCTAAAGAAGGACCTACTGAAGGGTAAATAAAAAATTAATATATATGGTAGAGAGAAAGTCAAAAGATTAGATGGCTACGAGTTGCAGAGAAATGAGCTGGATCAACATTCTAAACAAAGATCATATCAAAATTTAAAAAGAAGTAGAAGACCATCAAAATCATCATCAAAGATATAATTCATCTAAAGCCGGTTTTTCGAGTTCTGATTCTCTATTTAACCCTCTCATGAAAACAATAAATCATACACTCAATCACTTCACCATCAACTATGTCATTCTTTATCTAGCTTCCATCCACATTTTATGTAGAAGATAATTATGACTAAATTTATTTGTAGCAGAGCTAGCAACTTTCTAAAAACACCTGGTAGTTTCGAGTTTGGTTCGGCATTCCAGCCTAATCAATGATCGAGTTGGATCCAAACTGACCTATTTAACAATCAAGTCAGGTTAGGTAGTAACTATTATGGCCATACTGATCTGAATCCAAAAGTATCATAGCCAAATTGGTCCAAACTCACCAAGAACCACACCTTGCGTCTCTTTCTACATCACCCATAAATCCAAACCTTCAAAATAGATGTATTCCAATCAGATTGTTAATGCTTGTCCGACGATTTCATAATGGTAGGAGCAGAAAACTCTATGAAAAGCAACAACTTTTATTTTGTAAGAGGCGTGAAAACTAACCAATTTATTCAATTTGATTGGTTTTGAGTTAGATTTCTATTTTTAGATTTTCAAGCCTATGGCAACACCTAGTGGTGAACTCACAAAATCTCCCATCACAAACCTTAAAATTTTGAGGGAGTGAAAATTAATATCATTTTCAGGTTGCCCGCTTCCACTCCATGGTAGTAAGGCGTATCTCCAAAGAAATTCATCTAGTGTTCTTTATAGGTTCTACCCTCCATACTAACTCTTTCAATCCATTAGAACTCAAAAAAAAAAAACAAGAGAAAGAAAAGCAACTGACAGTTCCGGCAATGTGACCTCCAGCCTCTACTCCTTAAGCAATGATGCAATCAACCCCTGCTGCAACCGCCTTTTCAACTGCTTTAACAGTTCCCACCTGAAGATTAAAAGTAGAAAAGAAAAAGACATTGATGATGAAGACGATTATCAATAAGTGAACTCCTCCAATTCAAGCTTAATGTTAGAAGACTCAAAATGTTTATAGAGGATCATAAATGAAATCACCTGACGGGACACATAACCTAGCAAAATAAATTTTGGAGAAAGAGCCTAAACAAATAAAGTTCCTTCTCTTTGAAACTTAATAGGCCGAAAACACAAACGATTATAGTGCAGTCGTTCACAATCTCAAACATCTAAAACGTGGGTCCCATCATAGATAGCATATCCTGACCACTTCCACCGTTAGTATTTCTTTATGATTTTGATGGACAAGATTAAATAAAATTATTTAGGAAAATTTTGTGAAGTACAAATAATAATCCATCTAAAAAGAATGGCATGACTTAGGGTCCTCATTTCAATGGAATTGTTGGCCAGTGGCGGTGGCCGCATAGGATAATTTCAATTTCACTACATTTTTATCGTTAAAATATCATTATCACGTTAATAACATGTATTTATCATATCTGCTGTTTTTAACAATGAATATCCGATAAAATGACGTTAAGAACATGATAAATGATAATATTGCGACAATATCCAGATAAATTTTTGATAATGACACCTTTTTAATTGTCCATGAATGAGCTCAACTATCTGAGCACACTTCTACTTTTTTTGTATTATATAATGAGGCAATTTAAGTAGTAAAGGAACAATAATGTTATAAATATCGACGAAAATTTCAATTTTACTATATTTTTATCGTTAAAATATCATTATAACGTTTATAACATGTATTTTTCACCTCTGTTGTTTTTAACAGTGAATATCCAATAAAATGATGTTAAGAAGATGGATGATAATGATTGCGACTATCCCGGTAAATTTTTTATAATGTCAACTATTTTAAAAGCATTTCTAATTGTCCATGAATGAGCTCAACTGGTTACCTCCCGCCTCAGGAAGCGAGAGGTTGCGGGTTCGAGCCTCCATGGCCTAACCTTGGTGTTCCCTAGGAGTAGTGGGCTCGCCTGTGGGGATTTTATGTTGCGTTTCCCGCTGTTACCCAAACATAAATTAGTAAGATTTTTTTTTATTTTATTAATATTTTCAACCATTTAACCTGAACATTTTCTTTTTTCACACTTCATTCAACCATTTGCCCTTGTCCTTTTTCCCTTACTATTTCATTCGCGGTGGATCTTATGTTCTCGCGTTCTAGAATCGGAGGACGATTAAGAACCCGCTTGAGATGTAAAAGATCTTGAGTTCAAGCCACTCTTAACACAAAAGGGATACTCCCTATAATCTTACTTGGTGTGTGTGGATAAAGAGATTTGTACATGCTCCAAGAATTAGTCAGGTGTTTTAAGAGGTGTGGATACCCTGATCTTTAAATTCCATCTTGATTTGAAATATAAGAAGAATTTTTCAGGAACTTGTTTAGTATTTTTTTATGACAGATGAATATCTTGATGCAATAAGTGGGACATGGCTTTTTAATTGGATGTTCCTCCCTTGATGATTGATATGTTCAAGAACTATTCATTCTCCTTTTATTACAATAATATTCACTCAAATTTCCAAAAGGATTGCATAACACATCTAATCATGGACCCATGAAGAGCACATACATTCTTAGGCATCAACGTTTATTATTGAATAATTAATAAAAAAATGTAGCAAATCGATTGGTGGAGATTACAATGGTAATATACTTTTTTGGATTTGCATTATTTGGAGGATGATTTGAGTGTTTGACTACTTAATTGAAATCTGGAAAATTGAAGGGTCATTTGTACCGGGAGAAAGGAATCAAACTGGAACATATTATTTTAGATAAAACAATTGTCATTCACCAAATGGAAAATAATATAGAAGTAATTATTTTTCATTTGCGACATTTAATTGAGTAGTTGAGTCATTGGAGGGTGGATATTCAAGTCATTTAGTGGATGAGGCCAAATCCAAAGTTCTAATAAGCCAAGTCCAAAATTATGAGAAGCTAATTAGATGGGGTTCAATTAGTGTGTCCTTTGTTTAATTTGTCCATGTAGTCCAATGCAATATGCTCAATCAAGTCTAGTTCCATGATGCTTGCATCATGGGAGAAAGGAATCGAATTGGAACAGATTATTTTAGGCAAAATCATTAGCCTTCAAGAAATGGAAAATAATATAGAAGTAATTACATTTCATTTATTGGAAGCAATTACTAAATTTAAAAGAACTTAGACGAGTCTATATGAATTGACTCAATTTGATAGGATTTCGAGATGTAAGAATTCAAGAGTTTTACTTAGTTCTTTTAGAGTTGAATCCAAAAATTCAATTGAGTTACTCAACTCGATAAGATTTTGAGTCCAGTATGAGATTTGAGTTTTCAAGGTACAGGAGAGATAGACGGATGAAGAATGGTAGATACACAAAAAGTGACACAAAAATGGAGACAATCACAAAGAGTTAAGTAGTCATGTCCTCTAACTATAGTAGATAATCACACTTCAAATTGGAAGAAGACAAATAAAGAGAGGGGAAGTGACAAACCAAGCATATATATTAAGCTTCGAAGAGCATTTGTTAGGGTGGCCATGCAATTTTATTTCTCAATGGCTTTATTTGTCTCTAGTATTAATTTATTGGTAGGCCATAGCCATGAAATGGTCATTGGAGTTGTCTTGATATTTTTACAAGATAAACTTCTAAATGCATGTTCAATTCTATTTAAGGAGTTGCAGTAGAGTCTGGGAGGTATTTCTCTCCCAAGCCTTGGATTATAGCTTTGGCTCCTTCCACAAACCTCGAAATGACTTCAGCTGCCGGAACAATATCATTCACTAATCCCACTCCTTGTCCTGCTAACATACACATGTCTTGAAGCTCACCAGTTGTAGTTTGGTTTGCAACTTGACCCGCAAATCGGCGAAGAGTTACCTCCTAACATGTTAAAAACAAATTACAAATCTCTTTCTACAATATTTTTCATGAGCTTTGTCTTGGCCTATCATGCTCAGATACATTTGCTTTTGAATTAGTTAACAATGATCAGGAAGTTACCTCCCAATATATGGTCGAGTGCCCAATGATGGGTTGAGTTTCATCATTTTTCACATCATCTGCATCTCGCCATTTCTTGTGAAAGGGTGTGTTCAAGCAACGAACAAACGCCCTCCATGTCGCCCGACCATATAAATCACTACGATCAGTTTCATCTTCTGTGTAATGAAGAAGTTGGCGTTTGTAATAATCATTTGCATATGATTCCTTTGTCGCTATAAACCTATTTAAATTGAAATAATGAGAATTATGTTGGAGACTTGGTGGTTAAAAATTGTCAGTTAAATCAATTATTTGCCATACTTATGCTGGTTCTTAATATTTCTATATCAGTTAGGCCAACTTAGAACTATATCACTAGGCTTTGTACTGATTAGGCCCTCATCCAATCTATTATGTAACTTGGCCTGAAAAATGAGGCTAGGATCAGATGATGCAATAGTTGGAGGATACGAAGCCTTCAAACTTCGATTTGTCCCTTGAAAAGTATACAAGATGTTGATGTTTGAATTTTCGAACAATCATCTAACACTTCCTAATTGGGCAGGGACTTCTTTTCATTTCCTCCAAATGGTATCAATAATTTATGTTGTGATAGACTAACCTTGTCCCCAAACATATACCCTTGGCACCCAAGGATAAGGCGGCGACATAGCCACGGGCATCAGCTATGGCTCCTGCAGCAACTACTGGAATATTTCTATCACCAACAACGTCCACAATTCTAGGAAGCAATGCCATTAAAGAAACCTATAGAACATTCAGAACTGATGATTAATTAGTAAAGCCAACCACAAGGACATTTATAGATGAATTGCAGTGAAGATTACTTCTAACAAGGTTAATTGAAAAAGTAAAAATCTGTAACCGACTTAAAATAGTAAGGACAATGCGTCAATAGTGGTTTCGGTAATTTACTATCCAACGCATGATGATTAAGCCCATTGATTTGGTAACCATCATAGTGGGTGGGAGAGATCCAAAAGTTATCATAGATTGAAAGACCTGTAATACCCCACTCCAAAGGAAAGTCCCACATTGCTAGTTGCATTGGAAATTATCTGCTATATAAGTGGTAGCCTTACTCCTTCTAACATGGCTTTTTGGGAGCATTGAAAGCCGTGCGGGCGTGTGTGAGGTCCAGAGCAGACAATCTCATGATAGCGGGATGGGTCGTTATAAGACCACATCCACCTAATGAAGGACCTACTGAAGGGTAAATAAAAAATTAATATATATGGTAGACAAGAAAGTCAAAAGATTAGATGGCTACGAGTTGCAGAGAAATGAGCTGTATCAACATTCTAAACAAAGATCATATCAAAATTTAAAAACAAGTAGAAGACCATCAAAATCATCATCAAAGATATAATTCATCTAAAGCCGGTTTTTCGAGTTCTGATTCTCTATGTCAGGGGTCAAAAAATCGGCTCGGCCGATATGCGATATAGACGATATATCGGCCGATAATTTTATCTCTCATACCGATATCGGCATTTTCTCTCTCCTCCGATATCGGAACCGTGAAAAAACCGCAAAAAACCGTGATGAACAGTGATGAACCGTGACAAAACCGCAAAAAACCGGAAAAAACCGTAAAAAACCGTGAACACCCCTGAGAACCGTAAACCCTGAACCTCAAAAAACCGTGAAAAACCGAGAAAAATCGCGAAAACCGCAAAAAACCGTGAATACCCCTGAGAACCGTAAACACTGGAAAACCGTGGAAAACCGCGAAAAATCGCGAAAAACCGTGTAAAAACAGCGAAAAACCGTATCGGTGTTTTAAATTTTTTTTTTTTTAAATACCGATATTTATTAATATCGGCCGATATTGTGACCGATATTTCGGACCGAATATCGGCCATATCGGCCGATATTACTCGGTTTAAAAAAACTGATATATATAGGCCGATACGATATGTATCGGCCGATATTTAAACGTTAGCTCTATGTAACCCTCTCATGAAAACAATAAATCATACACTCAATCACTCCACCATCAACTACGTCTTTCTTTATCGAGCTTCCATCCACATTTTATGTAGAAGATAATTATGACTAAAAACTTATTTGTGGCAGGGCTAGCAACTTCTAAAAACAACTGGTAGTTTCGAGTTTGGTTCAGCATTCCAGCCTAATCAATGATCAAGTTGGATCCAAACTGACTTATTTAACAATCAAGTCAGGTGAGGTAGTAACTCTTATGGCCATACTGATCTGAAACCAAAAGTATCATAGACAAATTGGTCCAAACCCTACAAGAACCAAACCTAGCTTCTTTTTCTACACCACCTATAAATCCAAACCTTCAAAATAGATGTACTCCAATCAGATTGATAATGCTTGTCCGACGATTTCATAATGGTAGGAGTAGAAAACTCTATGAAATAGCCCCTGCTCATTTGAACCAATTGAGCAACAATTCATTTTATTTGTAGAAAAGCAGCAACTTTTTTTTTGTAACAGGCGTGTAAACTAACCAATTTACTCAATTTGATTGGTTTTGAGTTGGATTTCTATTTTTAGATTTTCAAGCCTGTGGCAACACCTAGTGGTGAACTCACAAAATCTCCCATCACAAACCTTAAAATTTTGAGGGAGTGAAAATTAATATCATTTTCAGTTTACCCGCATCCACTCCATGGTAGTCAGGCGTATCTCCAAAGAAATTCATCTAGTGTTCTTTATAGGTTCTACCCTCCATACTAACTCTTTCAATCCATTAGAACTCAAAAAAAAAAAAACAACAGAAAGAAAAGCAACTGACAGTTCCAGCAATGTGACCTCCAGCCTCTACTCCTTGAGCAATGATGCAATCAACCCCTGCTGCAACCGCCTTTTCAGCTGTTTTAACAGTTCCCACCTGAAGATTAAAAGTAGAAAAGAAAAAGACATTGATGATGAAGACGATTATCAATAAGTGAACTCCTCCAATTCAAGCTTAATGTTAGAAGACTCAAAATGTTTATAAAGGATCATAATGAAATCACTTGACAGGGACACATAACCTAGCAAAATAAATTTTGGAGAAAGAGCCTAAACAAATAAAGTTCCTTCTCTTTGAAACTTAATAGGCCGATAACACAAACGACTATGGTGCAGTCGTTCACAATCTCAAACATTCAAAACGTGGGTCCCATCATAGATAGCATATCCTGGCCACTTCCGCCATTAGTATTTCTTTATGATTTTGATGGACAAGATCAAATAAAATTATTTAGGAAAATTTTGTGAAGTAGAAATAATAATCCATCAAAAAAGAATGGCATGACTTGGGAGGTCCTCATTTCAATGGAATTATTGGCCAGTGGCGGTGGCCAAATAGGCTAATTTTGTGAGAGACTCATTCAGTAACTAACATGAAAAAATATAAAATGGCCAGGGACTATTCTAAAAATTAAAGAACATTTTTTTAAGAGCAACTAGAAAAATACTTCCACTAGTCACTAAGTAAAAAACCATAACAAACCCAATTCATCTCAAAATGCAAACAAGCCTTAAATGATAGAATACTAGAATCAACAGAGGGGAGTTCAATTGAAGGTAAAATAGGCCGATACGTTGCATATCTACCGTTACATATCAACTAGGAGAGAGTCAATATGTATCGCTTGCTACGCATCGGGGCCCGTCCTGGATCACGAGTGTGACGTCCTAGGCAGTCGCGTTTGCATGGATTTCTATGTATGCCCAGTGAGCATTCATCCCTTTTTTTTTTTTACTATTTTGAGGCCCACAACCCATCAAAAACTATTTAAATTTCAATATGAATCTATTCTGAATGAAAATATGGTTTTATTTTAATAAAGTGTCCTTATTATGTTTGGAATGATTTGAATGTTGTTTTAGAATTTAGTGTATTGCCTAAAAATTATATTTAAAGTATTTCTAGCTTTTTTAACCGAATATTAAGTAGAAGGTAAAATATTGTTTAATTTTGTTCGAATTACATTTTCTTTTGTATGGGAAAGGTTTTTTTTTTTTTTTTAAGTTAATAAATTTACATAAAATTAATAGAAATTTTTTCTCATATTCTTGAACTTTTTTTTGATATTTTTCTATTAATTTTTAAAAACATTTCAAATTCTCGATGTCGTAACTTAAAAACAGCATTCAAATGTATAAATTTCCGCTACTTAATGATAAAAATACATATCTATGAAGCCCAGAATTTTCTATAATTTTTTGCTAATAAAAAAAAATTAAGAGAGGAGAAAAAGTATCAAACTATATAGTCAATACGTATCGGCAGGCCGAATTTTTTTCCCACGGAGTTCAACTAAATGGCCTTCTAAGTTTGGGTTCAGTGGCATTTTAAATCAAATAACATCGCAAAAGAGTGAATCACATCTAATGATCTTCACATATATAATATTTTTTTAAAAAAAAATTGAGTATTAAAACGAACTAAGTAAATAAATATTTATATTTTTTAACAGTTAGTCCACTTGGAGAAGGATTGAAATTCTTTGGAGAGGGAGAGAGAGAGGATGCCTGATGGATGACTTTGATGCCATGTTTGTGAGCTTCATCGACCATCTCTTTGGGGAAGTCACCCCAAAATACTTGCATGCAGGCCAGCTTCTCATCAAAAATAGCTTTTATGGTCTGTGTATTATCGAATTCCAAAAGAATTCCTGCTCCAAATGGTTTATTGGTCAGTTTCTTCGTCACCTTTATTGCCCTGACAGTTGCATCGTAGTCGTTCTGCAACAAATCAAATTGGGCATCACCCGATTGGAAATCAAATTGCAAATTCAAATTCCAGAAGAAGAACTGAAGAGAAGAGAAAGAGTAAGAGTAATCCATACGACAGGGCTGGCGAGGAGTCCTATCCCACCGGCGTTGGCCACAGCAGCCACTAGCTCTGGACCTGAGACGTCGGCTCCCATGGGTGCCAACACGATGCCATGGTCGAATCCCAGTATCCCTCCAACCTTCATTGCTTCTGCTTCTGCTTGTTGTTTCTAACTCACCACACCAGCTCGACGTTCCCATTATGTTGTTAGTATTATAGATGTTATACTGGATAAAGAAAGAGAGACAGACGTGCGCCACGTTCAACTGTGGATGCACATGTTCCTCGTTGGATAATATAATATATATAATACATATGGCATGTTAATTATTTAATATCTATAAAAACCATTGACTTTTAAATCATCATAATAAGTTCCACTTCTATTGATTGATTTGATTCTACACGCTTGGCTTCATTAAAAAGTCCATTGATTTGATCAGAGAATTTCAAACTGGATTCGAATATTAATGAGAAAACCCATTAATATTGAGCAACAGTGGGTTGGCTGGCTAAAGCAAAGTTGTGCTGGCTTCTGTGTGTGGGCCCAAAGTGGACAATATTGAGCTAGCGGGACGGGTCATTACAAATGGTATTAGAGCATAGTTCAACTCTATGCCTGTGAGTGTGGGAGTGTTTGAGGAGAGTTGTTATGTGGGATGTAAGTTGGAATACCTCCTCGTTCTAGCATAAGGCCTTTTGGGAACAACATTAGGTTGGCTCGCCAATACAAAGCCGTGATGGCCCGTGTACGTGGGCCCAAAGCGGACAATATTATGCTAGCGGGACGGGTCGTTACATTTATACCGACTTCTCTAAATTTCTTTGAAGATTTTAACCTTATATTAATAAGGAAAAAAATCATCTTAAATTATTTGACATTTGAAAGAGTCCTAATGACATTATGTTATTTTTCTTAAAAACAATTAATCACATGATATCATGTGTTGGAGTCCCTGGAATTGTAATCTTGCTTATGAATGGTTGAAAGTATACGACATTTATATTTTATAATTTTTGCATGGGTTGAAGGAGACAGGTCATGTGATATATGCTCCCATGTGGTGTAAAAATGACAAAAGGAATGATGGTTATTGGGCGAATTGATGGCCCAACGCTCGAGTATTTATTTAGATCCATGTGACAATTTATTTTGAAAGTTAGTGGTGACTAAAGCTACACCTTCAAAGTTTTAATAATATTATTATTATTTTAAAAAATGAGGTATATTTTTCTTTTGACACTTTGAAGATCAAACTTTTAATTCAATTAGAATTAAAATTTAATATAGAGCTTTACAATAGATATTGCATCTCTATATTTGAAATAAGATCAGTAGTATGCATATAGATATAGTAATTCAATCAAATAATCTGGGAAATAAACTTGAACTACTAGTAGATATAGCAATGGTCTTGAGCTTCAACGTTTCGGATCGTCGAAAAAGCGGTGAAAATCGAGTTTGTTTAGGTTAAAATTGAAAGAAATGCAGTTGGGAAGAAAATATGGAGGAGAGCTTTAGAAGCAAAGATCGACTGGCTAATTGACTTTCTAGGGTACGATAGGGTTTGTGTAGAGTGTTCCTTATTTAAAAATTAGTTTTTGAAGTTTGTGGGACCAAAACAATCGAAAAGAAAGACAAAAAAAACAAGAAACGAATGCAATTGGGTCGACCGTGTGCACGGCGTGTACTGGCCTAAAACCTAAGAAAACAGCGCCCAACCCAAGATGTCACACTGTACAGACAGCTACGCACGTATCGTCGCACCTGCATCGTACTGTATCTGGATTTTCCATTACGATTAGGCCAGTACACGCCTCATGAACTGAATTCGTAACCAAATTATTGTAGACACTAATATTAAATTATGTTAAATTTTATCTCATTCTATATAATATACATGTAATTCAATTTAATTAAGTTTTCATTGTAATATTTTTAACTTGCACCTTCTCTACATCACAATTCACAACATCATTGTTCATATAGGATCATTTTCCATAGGAGGTTTTGTTTCAAACTATGTTTCTAATATTGTTGGTCCATTTGATTTATTAGTTGATGTTGGATAATTTAGCCTTAACAGTGACTTTAAAACATCGGTATCCCTCACTTCCAAAATTAATCAACTTAGAAAGGACTCAACCACGTGAACCACTTGCCTAAGAGGTCATAATCACGTGGGATGCACATGAGATACACGAGGGGGAGACGTTTATTACAATAGTGCTTGGGGCAACTAATATGGATAAAAAAATATTAATATAAATTAGTTCATTAAAAGTTAATATAAACATTCGATCAAAATCTTACATTTTAATTCAACTAATAATTTAATTCAGAAAACATTATTAAATATATACTTTAAATTGTTTGGAATTAGTTTACAACGGATAATTTTTACGTAAAAGCCACTCAATTAACAAAGAAAATGATATATTTGTTTTGTTGATAATTTCTCAAGTTTTGCTTTGGATGCTTTGAAAGTGTTCAAAGCATAAGTTGAAAATTAACTTGATAGAAAAGTGAAGTCATGAGGTTTGATAGATATGGTGAATATTATTATAAATATAATATAATGGAAGATAATCCGAGTATGTTTGCAAGATTCGTACAATTGAATGGCATAGTCGCTCAATACACTATGCCACATACGCCTTAGCAAAATGGTGTTGTTAAAAGACATAAAAAAATAATGAAATGGTCAGAAGTATACTTGGTAACTTCTCATTACGTAATTATATCTGGTGTGAAACTAGTAAAACAATAATATATATCTTTAATTGGGTTTCCAAAAAGCAGTTCCTAAAACATCTTCTGAACTATAGAAATGATGGAAACCTAGTTTAGGACATTTACATGTTCGGAGTTGTAAGGTGGAGGTAAGACTTTATAACCCACATGAAAAGAAACTAGATCCTAGAATAGGTAATGGATATGTTATTGGATATCTTGAGCGATCCAAAGGATATAGGTTTTACCGGCTAAATCTTGTTATCATACCACATGATATCGTTAATTTTAAAGTAATGGCACAAACACTTCCTAGTATATATCAACTACAATATAATCTAGAAGTTGCCAATAATCCAATTATAGATGATGTTCATCCAAAGCAAAATGTAGATGAAAATATAGTTTAAAGAAATTCTCAAAGAGTTAAGAGACTTGCTATGTTGGATGACTATATTATGTATCTATAAGAATATGACTTTTACATAGGTGTCGAAGGTGATTCAATTACATTTTCACAAGCTGTAAAGGTTAAATACTAAGAAAGATGAGTTAAAATCTACGAGGAAAAATTAATTCTGTGAAGGGTCTATAATTTTTGGTTGTAAATGGATATATAAAACCAAGAGAGACTCAAAACGGAATATTAAATGATTTAAAGCTAAACTTAGACGGTTAAAATTGTTATTTTACCTTTCAAACTTAGATTTAACTTTTCAATGTCCATTTGATGAAGATCATAGATAAAACTTTATACAATAATAGAAAAAAACATTGAGCTAGAATTAATTAGTGAACCACATTTTCAACTTTTTGGTAGAATTCATGTCATCTAAATGTTCTGATTATAGGATGAATCCTATCCTTTGACATCTATGATCAAAGAATCCAAGCCTTTAAGCCTGGGTGCCTCAAGGAACGCATGTAAGCTTTTTCTTAAATTACTATTTTTAATCTTTATTTTAAATTTGAAGAGTTTAAAAATATAATTTTAATTGTCTAATCAAATTGTTCTTTCAATCACATTAAAGTGTTAGATGTTTTAAATGGACTAATCAAATTAATCTAAAGTGAGTCCATATAAAGTGCAAATTTTAATCAAACGGTGTATGGACATTTGGGAAGAAACATAGAAAGTAGGCCTGCTGGAACGTGATTATCTAGCGAATTAATTATTTGTCCTAACTTTTGTGGAGAAAAGAGAGTGAAGATAAAATACAAAGAGGTTGGAGTGATGGTCGGATCTCATCTCAAAAAGCAGGACTTCTAAGTTCGATTTTCATTCTACTCGAAAGGGTCACTATCCGGAAAGTTACCCAGTGTGTGTGGATAAAGGGGCTTGCACATGCCCCATAGATTAATCGAGTGCTCTTAAAGACCTGAAAACTCCGTTCATTAAAAAAAAAGTGAAGACAAAGAGGAGAGACATTTAACTAATATAAAAAAAAATTAAAAATGAAAAAAAAAACAAGATCAAAGAAAAGTGCAGATGCAATGTGGTAGGTCCACCATTGGATTGCGTCTGACCTGATAGATGACTTTCATTTGTATAAATAAATAAAAAATAAGATTAAGAATAATATATTTTAGATTCGAATCACCATTTATCTAAAAAGATTTTATCAGATGTACATTGCGTAACTGATTAAGAATAATAAATTCTCCTTTTACAAAGTTTTTTAAAAGATAATAACCTTTAATGCTAATTCATAAATTATTCAACTATCTGAGCACTTATCTTTTCTTTTCTTGTATTATATAGATACATATTATAAATATTTTCTTTTCTTTCTAAAAGTAATTGATGTAGTTCTAAATATTGAACATTTAAAACAATCACATAATGAAGCAATTTAAGTATAAAAATATTTACATTTTCTCCGAGATTTTCCTTTAATTTTTCAATAAAAATCTGAGAATTTTAAAATATCCCATTGTGACAATGAAGAACAGTAACAATATTAACAACTAGAATCTACCATTAAATGAGATAAACCTATAGAAAGGTAGAGACCCTTGTGCCCAAACGTGCAAAATAGTAATCTGAACATTTTCTAATTTTACTCTTCATTCAGCCATTTGTATAGCTCTGCATATAAAACTCAGGGCCAAATAAAAAAATAATGGTTGCTGGACCTGCCACATTTAAGTAATAACTTGGATTTTAGGAAGAATGATAATCCATAATTCAAGAAGAATTGATTTCCCTAGCTTTGTATCCATTTTACTTATTAATAGTTTTATATTCCTTGCCCTTTTATTAAAATAATATTCACTCAAATTTCCAAAAGGATTGCATAACACATCTAATCATGGACCCATGAAGAACACATACATTCTTAGGCATCAACGTTTACTATTGAATAATTATAAAAAAAAATGTAGCAAATCGATTGGTGGAGGTTACAATGGTAATATACTTTTTTGGCTTTGCATTATTTGGAGGATGATTTGAGTTTTTGAAGGGTAATTTACCGAAAGAAAGGAATCAAACTGGAACAAATTATTTTAGATAAAACCATTGTCATTCCATTGAAGTAATTATTTTTCATTTGGGACATTTAATTGAGTAGTTGCGTCATTGGAAGGTGGGTATTTGGGTCATTTAGTGGATGAGGCCAAATCCAAGGTTCTAATGAGCTAACTCCAAAATTATGAGAAGCTAATTAGATGGGGTTTAATTAGTGTGTCCTTTGTTAAATCCATCTATGTAGTCCAATGCAATATGCTCAATCAAGTCTAGGTCCATGATGCTTGCATCACGGGAGAAAAGAATGGAAATAGAACAGATTATTTTAGACAAAACTATTGTCATTTACCAAATGGAAAATAATATAGAAATAATTATATTTCATTTCATTGGAAGTAATTATTAAATTTAAAAGAACTTAGACGAGTTTATATGAATTGACTCAACTTGATAGGATTTCTAGTTGTACGAATCCATGAGTTTTACTTAGTTCTTTTCGAGTTGAATCCAAAAATTCAATTTAGTTACTCAACTCGATATGATTTCGAGTCCAGTATGAGTTTTGAGTTTTCAAGGTACAGGAGAGATAGATGGATGGAGAATGGTAAATACACCAAAAGTGACACTAAAATGGAGACAGTCACAAAGAATTAAGTAGGCATGTCCTCTATCTTCAGTAGATAATCACACTAAAAATTGGAAGAACAAAAATAAAGAGGTGGAAAGTGACAAACCAATAATGTGTATTAAGCTTCGAATAGCATTTATTAGCAATTTAGAAAGATGCCTTACAATACATGATAGGTCACATACACACAATAACAACATATACTATCCCTCGGAAAACCATTGATTATAACCAAAGAGGTGGGCATGCAACTTTATTTCTCAATAGCCTTATTTGTCACCAGTATTAAAATGTATTGCTAGGCCATAGCCATGAAATGGTCATTGGAGTTGTCTTGATATTTTTACAAGCTACACTTATAAATGCATGTCCAATTCTTTTTTAGGAGTTGTAGTAGAGTATGGGGGCATTTCTCTCCTAAGCCTTGATTATAGCTTTGGCTCCTTCCACAAACCTCGAAATGACTTCAGCTGCCGAAACAATATCATTCACTAATCCCACTCCTTGTCCTGCTAACATACACATGTCCTCAAGCTCACCACTTGTAGTCCTGTTTGCAACTTGACCCGCAAATCGGCGAAGAGTTGCCTCCTAACATGTTAAAAATAAATTATAAATCTCTATCTATAATATTCTTCATGAGCTTTCTCTTGGCCAATCATGCTTAGATACATTTGCTTTTGAATAAGTTAACAATGATCAGAAGTTACCTCCCAATATATGTTTGAGTACCCAATGATTGGTTGAGTTTCATCATTTTGCACATCATCTGGTGCATTTCGCCATTTCTTGTGAAACGGTGTGTTCAAGCAACGAACAAATGCCCTCCATGTCGCCCGACCATATAAATCACTACGATCAGTTTCATCTTCTTTGTAATGAAGAAGTTGGCATTTGTAATAATCATTTGCATATGATTCCTTTGTAGCTATAAACCTGTTTAAATGGAAATAATGTGAATTATGTTGGAGACTTGGTGGTAAAAAATATGTGAGTTAAATCAATTATTTGCCTACTTATTCTTGTTCCTAACACTTCTACATCAGTTAGGCTAGCTTAGAACTATATCACTAGGCTTTGTAGTGATTAGGCCCAGGTCCAATCTATTATGTAACTAGGCCTAAAAAACAAGCTTAGGATCAGATGATGGAATTTGATTGGGCTTCAATATTTTTAATGCTTTCAAGTAAGAATGGGCAAGAATATGGCGACTTCGTCTAGATTTTTAACTCAAATTCTGATGAAACAAATATAGTTGAGGTTATTTGCCCAAGTTTAGTTTAGTCCATTTGAAATTTTGACCAATGTATAGTTTGAGGATACGAAGCCTTCAAACTTAGTTTTTTCCCTTGAAAAAGATACAAGATGTTGATATTTGAGTTTTCGAACAATCATCTATCCCTTCGTAATTGGGTTGGGGCTTCTTCTAATTTCCTCCAAATGGTATCAATAATTTATGTTGTGATAGACTAACCTTGTCCCCAAACATATACCCTTGGCACCCAAGGATAAGGCGGCGACATAACCACGTGCATCAGATATGGCTCCTGCAGCAACTACTGGAATATTTCTATCACCAACAACGTCCACAATTCTAGGAAGCAATGCCATTAAAGAAACCTATAGAACATAGAGAACCGATGATTAATTAGTAAAGCCAACCACATGGACATTTATAGAAGAATGGCAGTGAAGATTACTTCTAACAAGGTCAATTGAAAAAGTAAAAATCCGAAATCGACTTAAAATAGTAAAGACAATGCGTCAATACTGGTTTGGGTAATTTAGTATCCAAAGCATGATGATTCAGCCCATTGATATGATAACCATCATAGTGGGTGGGAGAGATCCAAAAGCTATCATAGAATGAAAGACCACACATCCCTCTAATGAAGGACCAACTGGAGGGTAAATAAAAAATTAATATATATGGTAGAGAAGAAAGTCAAAAGATCAGATGGCTACAAGTGGCAGAGGAATGAGCTGGATCAACATTCTACACAAAGATCATATCATAATTTAAAAAGAAGTAGAAGACCATCAAAATCATCATCAAAGATAAAATTCATCTAAGGTTGATTTTTCGAGTTCTGGTTCTCAATTTAACCCTCTCATAAAAACAATAAATCATACCACTCAATCACTCCACCATCAACCATATCCTTCTTTATCCAGATTCCATCCACATTTTATGTAGAAGATAATTATGACTACATTTATTTGTGGCAGGGATAGAAACTTCTAGTAACACCTAGTAGGTTCGAGTTTGGTTCAACATTCAAGCCTAATCAATGATCGAGTTGGATCCAAACTGATCGATTTAACAATCGTTTCCAGTTTACCCGCATCCACTCCATGGTAGTAAGGCTTGCATCCAAAGAAACTCATCTAGTGTTCTTTATAGGTTCTACCCTCCATATTAACTCTTTCAATCCATTAGAACTCAAAAAAAAAAAGAGAAAGAAGAGCAACTGACAGTTCCAGCAATGTGACCTCCAGCCTCTACCCTTGAGCAATGATGCAATCAACCCCTGCTGCAACCGCCTTTTCAGCTGCTTTAACAGTTCCCACCTGAAGATTAAAAGGAAAAAAGAAAAAGACGTTGTTGATGAACATGATTATCAATAAGTGAACTCCTCCAATTCAAGCTTAATGTTAGAAGACTCAAAATGTTTATAGAGGATCATAATGAAATCACCTGACAGGGACACATAACCTAGCAAAATAAATTTTGGATAAAGAGCGTAAACAAATAAAGTTCCTTCTCTTTGAAACTTAATAGGCCGTTTAACACAAACGCTTATAGTGTAGTCATTCACAATCTCAAACATCTAAAACGTGGGTCCCATCATAGATAGCATATCCTGACCACTTCCATCATTAGTATTTCTTTACGATTTTGATGGACAAGATTAAATAAAATTATTTAGGAAAATTTTGTGAAGTACAAATAATAATCCATCAAAAAAGAATGGCATGACTTAGGAGGTCCTCATTTCAATGGAATTGTTGGCCAGTGGCGGTGGCCGCATAGGCTAATTTGTTGAGAGACACATTAACATGAAAAATTATAAAATGGCCGGGACTATTCTAACTGAAAGTATTTTTTTAACAGCAACTAGAAAAACACTTCCACTGGTCAGTAATTAAAAAACCATAACAAACCCAATTCATCTCAAAAGCACACAGCATTAAATGATAGAATACTAGATCAGCAAAGGGGAGTCCAATTAAAGGCAAAAAAAAGGCGATACGTTGCATATTGACCGTTACATATTAATTAGGAAGAGGTCAATACGTATCGCCGCACGCATTGGGGCCCGTCCTGGATCACGTTGTGATGTCCCAGGCAATCGCATGGATTTCTATGTATGTGAAGTGAGCATTCATTCCTTTTTTAATTTTTTTTTTTCCGACTTTTTGAGGCCCACAACCATAAAAAATATTTAAATTTCAATATGAATCTATTCTGAATGAAAATATGATTTTATTTTATTAAAGTGTCTTATTATGTTTGAATGATTTGAATGTTGTTTTAGAATTTGTTTATTGCCAAAAATTATATTTAAAGCATTTCTAATTTTTTTTAACCGAATATTAAGTAGAAGGTAAAATATTGTTTAATTTTGTTCGAATTACATTTTTTGTATGGGAAAGGTTTATTTATTTATTTTTAAGTTAATAAATTTAAAAAATTAATAGAAATGTTTTCTCACATTCTTGAACATTTTTGATTTTTTTTCTATTAATTTTAAAAACCATGTCGTAACTTAAAAACAACATTTAATATATAAATTTCAGCTACTTAATGATAAAAATACATATCTATGAAGCCAGAATTTTCTAACTTTTTGCTAAAAAAAAAAAAAATGGGAGAGGAGAAAAAATATCAGACTATATAGCCAATACGTATCGACAAGCTGATTTTTTTTCCCACAGAGTTCAACTAAATGGCCTTCTAAGTTTGGGTTCAGTGGCATTTTAAATCAAATGACATGGCAAAAGAGTGAATCACATCTGATGATCTTCATATATATAATATTTTAAAAAAATTGACCATTAAAACTAACTAATTAAATAAATATTTATATTTTTTAACGGTTAGTCCACTTGAAGAAGGATTGAAATTCCTTGGAGAGGGAGAGGGAGAGGGAGAGGGAGAGGGAGAGGATGCCTGATGGATGACTTTGACGCCATGTTTGTGAGCTTCATCGACCATCTCCTTGGGGAAGTCGCCCCAAAAGACTTGCATGCAGGCCAGCTTCTCATCAAAAATAGCCTTAATGGTCCGTGTGTTGTCGAATTCCAAAAGAATTCCTGCTCCAAATGGTTTATTGGTCAGTTTCTTCGTCTCCTTTATTGCCCTCACAGTTGCATCGTAGTCGTTCTGCAACAAATCAAATTGGGCATCACCCCATTTGAAATCCAATTGGAAATTCAAACTCTAGAAGAAGAAGTGAAGAGAAAAGAAAGAGTAAGAGTAAGAGTAGTCCATACGACAGGGCTGGCGAGGAGTCCTATCCCACCGGCGTTGGCCACAGCAGCCACCAGCTTTGGGCCTGAGATGTCGGCTCCCATGGGTGCCAACACGATGCCATGGTCAAATCCCAGTATCCCTCCAACCTTCATTGCTTCTGCTTCTGCTTCTTGTTTCTAACTCACCACACCAGCTCGACGTTCCCTCTATGGTGTTAGTATTATATACGTGATACTGGATAGAGAGAGAGACAGACGTGCGCCACATTCATTGGTGGATGCACATGATCCTCGTTGGATAATATAATATAATATAATGCATATGGCATGTTAATTATTTAATATCTATAAAAACCATTGACTTTTAAATCATCATAATAAGTTCCACTTCTATTGATTGATTTGATTCTACACGCATGGCTTCATTAAAAAGTCCATTGATTTGCTCAGAGAATTTCAAACTGGATTCGAATATTAACTTCATTAAATCATATTACATACCCACTTTAGGCCACAAGTGGAATCCATCATAATTCAAAATCACTATTTTTCTCTAATCGTATTTATCAACTTATATGAATAGTATTTTTATTCAAATTTCATTTTATTCTAAATTGATTTTAACTAATTCACTTTGATTGTTGAACTTTAAAACATTCAAAATTATAATGTTTCACTTGATATTCAATAAAAAAAACACCATCCTAAAAATATATTTCAATTGCATTTTTTTTTTTAATTTACATGTGGGAAACTGTGGAGTACCCAGCATAAAACCCCCATGGGTGAGCCCACTACCCCTAGGGCACACACCAAGGTTAAGCCATGGGAGCTTGAACCTGCAACCTCCCGCTTCCTAAGGCAAGATGCAAGCAGTTGAACTACACCCATGTGGATTTCATTTATCCTCATATGTTAGAACTCAACCCTAAAGAAAGTGATTCTCAAAGATCTTTATATTAATAATAAATAAAAGTATAATTTTATTAAATTTCTAATTTAATAAATATAAAAATACTAAAAATATTATAAGCCACGATATAATGCAAACCCCCCTTATTTTCACATTTTGAACTTTAGTTTAGAAGAGTAATTGTCTGTGAGCTACTAATTGATGTCAATGCTTAACTGATATTTATTTAATGACAGAGACCGTTTCAGATGGGCTTCAAATGTTTCCTATAGTTCGAAATTTTATTCTTTATCTGTTATTGTATAGTTCTAAAAAGCTAATTGCCCAAATAACTCAAATTAAGTTCATCTTATTTTCTTTTAAAAAAAATTCAAATAACTTTAATTTCATAATTTTTCTCATTATTTCTCTTTCTAAATCATTGTACTTTTTGTATTTTAAGTTTCAAATAACTTATTTCATTAAATTTTTAATTTAATAAATATAAAAACACTAAAAACATTAAAGCCATGATATAATACAAACCCCTTATTTTCAGATACAAGATACACTAACTGGATATGTCATTAAATGGACTTTAAAGTCTACATAGTTGATTTTGGTATAAAGAGAACCATATAAGTAGTTTGTTTATGAAGTTTTACCTCTATTTGGATCATTTTATCCCTTGATTTTGAACTTTTAAAAATCAATGATCTATACTTATCATAATTTAAAGATCAAAATTATATGGCTTGAACCATCATTTGATAGTGAAACTTTACATACTTCATATCTATATTATCATTTATCAAATGAACTTAAATATATAGTCCCCACAATCTATTTAATGATATGTCTCTTTAGAATTTATTACTTAGATTGTCTCGCTAGTCTAACTCATTTTTAATTAACTTTATTTAACAACTTGAAAGTGGAGTGTTTTGTTAGATCATATTTGAAAGTGGAATCTATCTTTTAATATGGCCACTATAATGATGGTTATAATATTTTTTTTTTGAATGAATAGGTTAGTATAAGCATTCAAGAGAGCCCAAAGAATATATACAGTCAACCCATAGCCCGAGCCAGCCCAAATAACAAAAAAGATATGGATTCCTTGGCCCAATAAATGGAGACCAAGAGAGAGAGCTCAGAGAGCAAGCAGAGACAAATGCAATCTCAAAGGAGTCTCATACGCTATAATCATCCTTATCAATATCAATAAGAATTTCATTTATCTAAAGTTGGACACTAAGAGGTTGTCTAAATTTTTTATTTTTAAGTAGTGAATTTGAACTATTGAATAAATATTTATATCATTAAACTTCTTATGACAGTGAAAATGAGTCAAATAAAATTGTGCAGTCAAATCTAAATCTAAAAAGTGAAATATGGGCTAGGGCACAATCCACGCCTAAGCACAGATTCCCACTTTAATACTCTCTTCATCCCATTTTAGTTGTCTCATTTGAAACATTTGTATTTTTTAAGGAGCTCTCTATATAAGGCTAGCACGCCATGTGATCTCATCTATTTTCAACACACTTTATTCTAGCACAAGGCCTTTTGAGAGCAATATTAGGTTGGCTCGCCAATTATTAGGTTTATTTCGTGCGTTGCGTTGTGGGCTATTTGTTTTTTATATTTATACCAACTTCTCTAAATTTATTTTCAAGATTTTAACCTTAGATTTGCGAGCAAATCTGAGCCACCAGGACGACAGTCGAAGCTTAGTTGATGTTTCCCTTATATTAAAAAAGAAAAATCATCTTAAATTATTTGATATTTGAAAATTTTAATTTGAAAGAGTCCTAATGACATCATGTTATATTTTCTTAAAAAAAATTAATCACATGATATCATGTGTTGGAGTCCTTGGAATTATAACTTGCTTATGAATGGTTGAAAGTATACGACATTTATATTTATAATTTTTGCATGGGTTGAAGGGGACAGGTCATGATACATGCTCCCATGTGTGTAAAAATGACAAAAGGAATGATGGTTATTGGGCGAATTGATGGCCCAACTCTTGAGTATTTATTTAGATCCATGTGACAATTTATTTTGAAAGTTGGTGGTGACTAAAGCTACACCTTCAAAGTTTTATAATATTATTTTAAATAAAGGTATTTTTCTTTTGACACTTTGAAGATCAAACTGTTAATTCAATTAGGTTAAAATTTAATATAGAGCTTTACAATAGATATTGCACCTCTGCATTTGAAATAAGACCAGTAGTATGTATAGATATAGTAATTCAATCAAATAATCTGGGAAATAAACTTTCACTACTAGTAGATATAGCAATGGTCTTGAGCTTCAACGTTTCGGATCGTCGAAAAAGACGTGAAAATCGTGTTTATTTAGGTTAAAATTCAAAGAAATGAAGTTGGGAAAAAAATATGGAGGAGAGATTCAAAAGCAAAGATTGCTGGCTAATTGACTTTCTAGGGTATGATAGGTTTGTGTAGAGTGTTCCTTATTTAAAAATTAGTTTTTGAAGTTTGTGGAACCAAAACAATTAAAAACAAAAACAAAAACAAAAAACAAGAAAGGAATGCAATTGGGTCAGCCGTGTGCACTGCGTGTTCCAGCCTAAACCTCAAGAAAACAGTGCCCAACCAGGACGTCATGCCCTGGATCACAGGCTGTCACACTGTACGGATGGCTACGCACGTATCGCCGCGCCTACATCGTACTGTATCTAGATTTTCCATTACGATTCGGCCAGTACACACCACATGAACTGAATTCGTAACCAAATTATTGAAGACACTAATATTAAAATATGTTAAATTTTATCTCATTCTATATAATATACATGTAATTCAATTTAATTAAGTTTTCATTGTAAGATTTTTAACTTGCACCTTCTCTACATCACAATTCACAACCACCATCGTTCATATACGATCATTTTCCATCAGAGGTTTTGTTTCAAACAATGTTTCTAATATTGTTGGTCCATTTGATTTATTAGTTGATGTTGGATAATTTAGCCTTAACAGTGACTTTAAAACATCGGTGTCCCTCACTTCCAAAATTAATCAACTTAGAAAAGACTCAACCACGTAAACCACTTGCCTAAGAGGTCACAATCACGTGGGATTCACATGAGATACACGAGGGGGAGACGTTTATTACAATGTTGCTTGGGGCAACTAATATGGATAAAAAAATATTAATATAAGTTAGTTCATTAAAAGATAATATAAACATTCGATCAAAATTTTAAGTTTTAATTCAACTAATAATTTAATTCAGAAAATTATTAAATATATACTATAAATCGTTTTGAACTAGTTTACAACGGATAATTTTTACATAAAAGCTACTTTAACAAGAAAATGATATATATTTGGTCAAACTATAAATATCATATACTTGCATTCATTGGCCATAAATATTTTATCACCTTTGTTGATAATTTCTCAAGTTTTGGTTATATTTATTTGTGACAGAAAATCTAATGCTTTGGATGCTTTTAAAGTATTTAAAGCAGGTTCGATAGATATGTGAATATTATGGTAAATATAATATAATTGTACATAATACGAGTCTATTTACAATATTCATACAATAAAATGGTATAGTCGTTCAAGACAACATGCCAAGTAGACCTCAGCAAAATGGTGTCCGTAAAAAGCACAAAAAGAAAATTAATGGAAATGGTCATAAATATACTTATTAACTTCGCATTCCCTGATTATATATGTGGTGAAGCTATTAAATCAAGCAGATTTAGACTCTAAAACCACTTCCTAGTATATATCAACCACAATATAATCCACAAGTTACCAAGAATACAATTATAGATGATGCACATCCAAAGCAAAATGTAGATGTAAATATAGTTTTCAGCCTGAATTCTAACTCGACCCCCATTTTGAATCTATTTTAGTCTAATTTTAGCCGAGTCAGGTCTGTCAGTCGGGTTAACTTGAAAATTCCTCAACTTGACCCGACCTGAATTCCATGAGGATTTTGTCTTTTTAACCCGACCCGAACCCCCTGACCCGACTCGAGTTTCACCCCTAATTTTAAGAAAGTCTCAACAAATTAATAGACTTGCTATGTCGAATGACTACATTGTGTATCTACAAGAATATGACTTTGACATAGGTGTCAAAGATGATTCTATTATCACAAGTTGCAAATTATGACAATTCATATAAATGGTTAAATGCCAATAAAGAGGAGCTAGAATCTACAAGGAAAAATCAAGTTTGTGAAGGATCTACAACTGTTGATTGCAAATGTATATATAAAACTAAAAGAGACTCAAAACAGAGAATATTGAATGATTTAATTTTAAACTTAGACGGTTAAAATTGTTATTTTACTTTTCAAACTTAGATTTAAACTTTTCAATGTTCATTTGATGAATCTTGGCTGTTAGATTGAAGATCATAGATAAAACATTTATACAATAATAGTAAAAAAAAATTAAGCTAGAATGAATTAGTGAACCCCATTTTTAACTTTTTGGTTAAACTCATGTGAATCTATCCAACCATCTAAATGTTCTCACTATATGATGAATCCTATCCTTTGACATCAAATGATCAAAGAAACCAAGCCTTTAAGCCTGGGTGCCTCCAAGAACCCATGTAATTTTTTTCTTAAATTACCATTTTAATCTTTATTCTAAATTTGAAAAGTTTAAAAATATGATTTCAATTGTCTAATCAATTTTTTTTTCATTCACATTAAAATGTTTAGATCTTTTAAATGGACTAATCAAATTAGTATAAAGTGAGTCCATATATAGTGCAAATTTTAAATCAAACGGTGTAATGGACATTTGGGAAGAAAAATAGAAAGTAGGCCTGCTGGAATGTGTTTCTCTAGCAAATTATTTGTTTGCCGTAATTTTTGTAGGAAAAAAGAGAGTGAAGACAAAACCCAAAAAGGTTAGAGTGATGGCCAAGAACTCATCTCAGAAAGCATACTTATGAGTGGTCAGATTTCTATTCTCCCTGAAAGGACCACTCTCCGTAGAGCAGGGGTGAAACTATCAGCCCGACCGATATTTTCCACTCCCCACCTGATTTTTTTATTTTTTTCAACAAAATTCAGAAAAATTACAAAAAATGAAGAAAATTATGAGCTTCATGAATATGTAATTTTAACTTACGAGTTCAAGAATTTCAAACCTTTGTAAAAATGATGAAAAAATACAAAAATTTATAGAAAAAATTGTAAGTGGTCATTAAATAAATCTTGATTAGTTTTATATTAAATGTTTATGATTTGTTTTCATGTTAGTAAAGAAAAAAAATTATGAGAAATAACTATTGTTAGAAATTGAGGGTTTGCTGGAGGGTAGGGAAAAAAAGAGTTAAAATGAGAGGGCTGTGGGGCCCACATGGGATTAAAGTTTAAAGATTTTGAAATTTTCTTTTACTTGCTTGTTTCAAATAATTTAAAGCTCAAAAATGAAATTTAAAATTTATTTTTTATTTATTTTGTTTTAAAATGAAAATACAAACAGATAAAAAGGTTGGTTTAAATTAACAAAAGTTGGACTTTAAAATTGATTTTTTTTTAATTACGACTTTTGCAAATTCTAAAATTTTATTAAATTCTTTAGTAAAATTTTTATCTATAATTACTAATTTCTAATTTTATTATTCTAATTTCTATCATCACCTTCTTCCCCTTCCTTCCACCTTTTTCTTTTGATGTAAGTTGAAGTACGATGGCTTCTGAAGATGGGTCCTTCTTATTTTTTTAATGGATTTATGATGTAGTTTTCTTCTCTTCTTTCTTTGTTTTACTTGGAAAATGAGTATTTAGATGAGTTTTAGAAGATGGGTGAAGGGATATTTTTTTTTCCTAATAATTATTTGAAGGTATTTAAATCTTTTGAATTTTTTTTTCTCTTTTAAACGCTTTGCTTTTTTTTTTTTCCCTTTTAAAGAAGGCCCCATTTAAAATTTTGTCTTAGCCTCAATTTGCTTCTAGCTGACCCCCTAGATGTTGTTTAACTTCCTATACGTAGCACTCACACATGTTAGAACAAAGTTGATTCAACTAGAGAGTGAGTAGGAGGTATGGAGGGACATTAGAGTTATTAACACTAGGATCGGGTGTTTACATATGGGGTAAAGAGGACAGGTTGGTTGCTCCTTCCCCCTTAGACCCACTGGTGTATGAGACCAACTCCTCACTGAGCTTGTAGGTCAGGCAAGATTGCACCGGTTGGATCCGAGGGATTGCGAGGAAGGGCTTAGGCTACCTCTTGATGTTTCCACGCATTGCTTAACATGGATGATGCAATTTGATATTTTGATTGATATGGTTATGTTTAATGTTGTTGTAATTAAGAAACCATGTATATTATCTTGAGATTATGAATTATGTACTTGAAACCTATTAGACCCTCGGAAAATGTTGTATGATTGGGATGTAATATATTTTATTGTATTATTATGTGAATGAATGGATATATGTTTGTACAAGTGTAGTTTGTAGAGACCATGATTGGTCCAACTGTCCCATTTTTAGGAGAGACTCTGGCGAAATTTTGGTAGGAACTCCAGATCCCAAAAGTTGGTCTTAGGTCCTTGATAAGAGATCCTATGTGTGTTTCCAACATGTAGATGTATTATACTGTTGATTAATAAGCTATCAAAAAAAAATTCTCGGTCACGTAACCGTTTGGGTCCAGGCGTGACAGTGCTTACCATATATTCACCAAGAAATAAGATTAAAACGATAAATTTGGACCGTGAAAATGGCAGGGATCGAAACGTATAAACAGATTAAGTGCCTATTGTTCACCTGATTTTTTGGGACCATTTTAGCAAGATCTTCAAGGCTAAGATGGAAGGATTATCTGACAGCATATTAGGCAATTACAACAGCAAGTAATCAACATGTTAAGAAATATTAGTTTAATTTTTTAAATATCAACTTTTATTTTTTTTAGAATGGAAGAAAATAAAAAAATCACAAATATCAGTCGATATGGCCGATATAGAGTTACCCAATGTGTGTGGGTAAAGAGACTTGTACATGCCCATAAGATTAATCAAGTGTTCTAAGAGACCTGGACACTTTGGTCATCAAAAGAGAGAGGTCATAAAAAAAAAAAAGAGAATGAAGACAAGAGGGTAAGAGAGACATTTCACTAATATCAAAAAATAAATAAAAAATTAAAAAAACAAGATCAAAGAGAAGTGCAGACACAATGTGGTAGCTCCACCATTGGATTGCGTCTGACCTGATACATGACTTTCATTTATATAAATAAATATAAATAGTGATTCTATTTATCTAAAAAGATTCTATTGATGTGATGTACATTGCGTGACTGATCAAGGTCCAGCACTATCCAGCAGGATATCACAATCCTACTTTGTGGTTTAAATGATAGCAATGCAATTAAAAGTATAATCAAGTTTGCAATTAGGAAAATATGATTAATAAACATTAAAAAAAAACTAGGAAAACGTGCGTTAAACATAGTAATTAAATCTAAACCAAGAGGATGGAAAACCGTAGTTGAAGGAATACAGAAATAAGCTTGCAGTGGTTTGAGATCTACTTCAAAAGTTAAGATTAATGTATTTTTTTTAAACTAAATTCTATTTTTACAAAGTTTTTTAAAAAGATATGCACTACATTTGCTGACCAAAACTTTGCATTGAATCATTCATAATACACCTGGCATAATAAATGCTTATCCAATTCCATTGCTTTTAAAACTCTTCACACATGCAATTAGATGTATTACACATGGCATTTTGTAAATATGTGGCATGTTCACATGCTTGTTAATTACTTTGTCAAAAAGAAATACTTGAACTTGCATTGAAAGAAAGAAAATATCTTTTTCAACTTTGTTAGGCATTAGATTAAAAAAACCTGTTGGGTATCCTATGGTTCCTACACGTAAATTCAAAAAAATAAAAAAAAAAGTTCTTCCCCATTTTGCTGGGCATTTCGATTTGCAGCAGCGGTAATAATCTCGGCCGATACGATATCTTTATTGGCCGATATACGATATATATCGGCGATATTTATCACCGATATCCACTAATAAAGGTGATTTTAAAAAAAAGAAAAATAAAAAAAATAGTAGAGAGAAAGTTATCGGCCGATAACGAGATTTCCACCCTGATTAATATCAAAAACATCAACTCGTAAGCCTTATTTTCAAATAAAATAAAAATACCAAATACCAAATATCAAAATAAAAGAAAACAAGCGCACACGCCCATTCTTGGTCGAAATGCCAGTGTCATACAATAATTCAGAAGTTACCAATAATCCTATTACCGGAAAGTCTTCATCCGATTGACTTTCCGATATGTACCTTCCTCTAATTATTCTCTTCCCCAATTAAGGGATTGTAAATTATTTTTTATTGATGCTTTCCTCCTTTGTGAGGTTGTACACTTTATTTATACTCTCATCAATAGAATAGAATGGAAAATGGTCAAGTTCCAAAACTCTTCAAATCCAATTATAGATTGAAGACCATAGATAGACATTTATACAATAATAGAAAAAAATTGAGCTAGAATAATTAGTGAACCACATTTTCAACTTTTTGGCAGAATTCATGCCAGCTAAATGTTCTAAATATAGGATGAATCCTATCCTTTGGCATCTATGATCAAACAACCCAAACCTTTAAGCCTGGGTGCTAGATAATATTTTTCTTAAATTACTATTTTAATCTTTATTCTAAGTTTGAAGAGTTCAAAAATATGATTTTAATTGTCTAATAAATTTAATTTTTTCAATCACTTTAAAATGTTTAGATCTTCTAAATGGACATATAAAATTAGTCTAAAATGAGTCCAAATCAAACGGCGGAATGGACATTGGGAAGAAACATAGAAGTAGGCCTGTTGGAATTTATTTATTTGTCCTAACTTTTGTAGGGAAAAGAGAGTGAAGATAAAATTCAACGAGGTTGGAGTGATGGCCAGGAACTCATCTTAGAAAATAAGAATTCTGAGTATGATTTCCATTCTACCCAAAAGGGCCACTCGCAGTAGAGTTTCTAGGTGTGTGTGGGTAAAGAGGTTTACACATTCTCCGAAGATTAATCGGATGCTCTAAGAGACCTGGACACTTTAATCATTAAAAAAAAAAAGAGTGAAGACAAGAGAGTAAGAAAGACATTTCACTAATATCAAAAAAATAAAAAAATTTAAAAAAAAAAAATCAAAGAAAAGTGCTAAAAAATGTCAAAGAAAAGTGCAGAGGCAATGTGGTAGCTCCACCATTGGATTGCGTATGACCTGATACATGACTTTCATTTGTATAAATATAAAAAATAAGATTAAGAATAATATATTTTAGATTTGAAGTCAGTGTTTATCTAAAAACTAAAAAGGTTCTATTGATGTGATGTACATTGCGTGACTGATTAAGGTCCAGCACTATCCAGCAGGATATCACAATCCTACTTTGTGGTTTACATGATAGCAATGCAATTAAAAGTATAATCAAGTTGCAATTAGGAAAATATGATTAATAAAACATTAAAAAAAAACTAAAAAAAACGTGCATTTAAACATAGTAATTAAATCTAAACCAAGAGGATGGAAAACCGGAGTTGAAGGAATACAGAAATAGGCTTGCAGTGGTTTGAGATCCACTTCAAAAGTTAAGATTTGCATCAAATACATATTTTAAAAAATAAATTCTCTTTTCACAAAGTTTTTTAAAAGATAATAACCTTTAATGCTAATTCATAAATTATTCAACTCTGAGCACTTATCTTTTCTTTTCTTCTATTACATAAAATACATATTATAAAATTTTTCTTTTCTTTCTAAAAGTAATTGATGTAGTTCTAAATATTGAACATTTAAAACAATCACATAATGAAGCAATTTAAGTATTAAAGAAACAACAATGTTACAAATATCGACAAGTTTCAATTTTTATCTGTAAAATATCAATATCACACGTAGATACGTATACACGTTACTAACATGTATTTATCACCACTTTTACTTTTAACAGTGAATATCCGATAAAATGGAATTAAAAACGTGATAAATGATAACTTTGCGACAATATCCCGGTAAATTTTTTATAATGTCACGTTTTTTAAAGGAAGTATTTTTAATTTCCATGAATGATATTAAGATTTTTTTTATTAATTATTTAATCTGTTATATTTTTATTTTAAAAAAATATTTATATTTTCTCTGAGATTTTCCTTTAATTTTCAATAAAAATCTGAGAATTTTGAAATATCCCATTATTACCTACAGCCGTTAATATTTCTAAAACGTTATTTGTGATAATGAGAAACAGTAACAATATTAAGTATTAACAACTAAAATCTACCATTAAATAAGATAAAGCGAATTGAAAGGTAGAGACCCTTGTGCCCAAATGTGCAAAATAGTACACTAAAGTCTAATATATTCCAACGATCTGAACACTTTCTAATTTTACTGTTCATCTAACCATTAGTATATAGCTCTGCGTATAAAACTCAAGGCCAAATAAAAAAAATAATGGTTGGTGTGAAAGCTTCAACCACAAAAACAAGGTCATTTGGAGAGTTGCTGGACCTGCCACATTTAAGTAATAACTTGGATTTTAGGACGATTGATTATCCAAAACTGAGATAAGACCTGATTTCTCTATTTTTCTTTCAATTCGAGAAGAATTGATTTCCCTAGCTTTGTATCCATTTTGCTTATTAATAGCTTTATATTCTCTTGCCCTTTTCCCTTATTATTTCATTCGTGGTGGATTTCATGTTCTCGCGTTCTAGAGTCGGAGCTATGACGATTAAGAACCCGCCTGAGATATAAGAGATCATGGGTTCAAGTCACTCTCAACACAAAAGGGATACTCCCTATTTACTCGGTGTATTGTGGATAGAGAGATTTGCACATGCTCCAAGAATTAGTCAGGTGTTCTAAGAGACGTGGATACCTTGGTCTTTAAGAAAAAAAAAGTTGGAGTGATAATGTTTATTTAATTACATTATCTCCTCGTAGGTGAACCAACCAGGCACTTCTGGTGCGCTCCTCCATGTCTTAGACTTAGAGTTGGAGAGGCATTGTTTATTTGCCCATTCCATCTTGATTTGAAATTTAAGAAGAATTTTTCAGGAACTTGTTTAGTATTTTTTTCTGAAAGATGAATATCTTGATGCAATAAGTGGGACATGGCTTTTTAATTGGATATTCCTCCCTTGATGATTGATATGTTCAAGAACTATTCATTCTCCTTTTATTACAATAATATTCACTCAAATTTCCAAAAGGATTGCATAACACATCTAATCATGGACCCATGAAGAACACATACATTCTTACGCATCAACGTTTACTATTGAATAATTAATAAAAAAAAATGTAGCAAATCGATTGGTGGAGGTTACAATGGTAATATACTTTTTTGGCTTTGCATTATTTGGAGGATGATTTGAGTGTTTGACTACTTAATTGAAATCTGAAAAATTGAAGGGTCATTTGTACCGGGAGAAAGGAATCAAACTGGAACATATTATTTTAGATAAAACAATTGTCATTCACCAAATGGAAAATAATATAGAAGTAATTATTTTTCATTTGCGACATTTAATTGAGTAGTTGAGTCATTGGAAGGTGGATATTCGAGTCATTTAGTGGATGAGGCCAAATCCAAAGTTCTAATAAGCCAAGTCCAAAATTATGAGAAGCTAATTAGATGGGGTTCAATTAGTCTGTCCTTTGTTTAATTTGTCCATGTAGTCCAATACAATATGCTCAATCAAGTCTAGTTCCATGATGCTTGCATCATGAGAAAAAGGAATCGAATTGGAATAGATTATTTAGACAAAATCGTTAGCCTTCACGAAATGGAAAATAATATAGAAGTAATTACATTTCATTTATTGGAAGTAATTATTAAATTTAAAAGAACTTAGACGACTATATGAATTGACTCAATTTAATAGGATTTCGAGATGTAAGAATTCAAGAGTTTTACTCAATTCTTTTAGAGTTGAATCCAAAAATTCAATTGAGTTACTCAACTCGATAAAACTTTGAGCCCAGTATGAGATTTGAGTTTTCAAGGTACAAGAGAGATAGATGGATGAAGAATGGTAAATACACAAAAAGTGACACTAAAATGGAGACAATCACAAAGAGTTAAGTAGGCATGTCCTCTAACTATAGTAGATAATCACACTTAAAATTGGAAGAACACAAATAAAGAGGGAGGAAGTGACAAACCAAGCATATATATTAAGCTTCGAAGAGCATTTATTAGGGTGGGCATGCAACTTTATTTCTCAATGGCTTTATTTGTCACTAGTATTAATTTATTGGTAGGCCATAGCCATGAAATGGTCATTAGAGTTGTCTTGATATTTTTACAAGCTAAACTTGTAAAAGCATGTCCAATTATGTTTAAGGAGTTGCAGTAGAGTCTGGGAGGTATTTCTCTCCCAAGCCTTGGATTATAGCTTTGGCTCCTTCCACAAACCTCGAAATGACTTCAGCTGCCGGAACTGTTGGAATATATTTAGATTATCCTAATTATAATGTAATTAGGATTCTAGTTTGGGTTGCCTCTAATTAAGAGGTGTATTTGATTTATAATTAGTTAAGAGTTACAGTTTGACTATGATAGTCCTAGGGTCGGCTAGAGGTTATAAATACATATAATAGCATAGGGATTTAATAATATACTCAGATTATATCTTTTCTATATGGTATCAGTCAAAATTCGTTCGTGAGTGGACCTTAGTTTTAGTTTGTTTCTCTCCCTCTGCCGATAAATCTCCACGGCAGAGGGAGGGAAGGAGGGAACATCTTGTTGTTTTTTGGCACTTCCTTTTCACAGTTACATATCTCAGAATGAGATCTGCTCTTAGGCGTTTGGAAGAGCACCCGTCTTCCTCTTCCTCAGCGTTTCCCCCTAGCAATCTGATCTGAAGCCCAGACACAAGATCTGCAATACCATCCCTATCTGTTTCCTACGAAGGGCGGTTGCTCCGTTCTCCAGGCCTTCTCAGATCTATTCTGGCTGCCATTGCTGCAGCTTCCTTGCGATCGTGCACTGCTGAACCATCAGCTTCCTTTGGCTGCGTTTCTGCAGGCTACGAGAGCACCAACCAGTTGTAGTTTCTCCCGTTTTTGCCAGATCTGACCCAGATCTGAGGTCTCCACACCGCTTTGTTGCCGCACGCTGCTGCCGTTTTTTTTTATTGTTCAGATCTGGTTCAGATCTGTTTCAGGCTTGTTTGCCAGATCTCGTTTCCCACATGGCCTTCATCTTGCAGATCTAAGCAGCAACGTTTCCAGACCTTTGTGTTCTGCTCTGTAATCTTGGTGGTGTGCCTTTCGCTGTTAGCAGATCTCTGTTAGTTTTTCAATCCTTCGCTGAGGCGCAAATCCAGACTGTCCCTGCAATTGGATCATGGTGATAGGACAGGTGGTTTCTATGCCTGTAATCGGTGTGAGACAGCCAAGCAGGAAGGAGCATATGATGAAACAGAAAAAAAAAAAAAGAGAGATGGCTAAAAATTCATTGGAGAGATATACACATTACTATGAACGCTGGGCAACCAACCAATCATCTAGGCAAAAGGGCACTTTCAGATCTACAGCAAATGCAGTATGTGCATCTTGAAAAGCTCATTGACAAACAATGCCATCCTGAGTCTCAACTCAAGTTCATCATGGATGCTTGGTTACAGATAGTTGAGTGTCGGCGAGTTCTGAAAAGGACATATGCCTATGGCTACTACCTACCCGAGCATGAACATGAAAGAGACAGTTCTTTGAGTACTTGCAATGTGAGGCTGAGTCCGGGTTGGAGTGGCTTCATTAATGTGCGGAGAAGGAACTTCAAGTGTATCTTGAGACAGAGGGCCCTTCCAAAGATTCAATGAGTTCGGCACAAAATTAGCTGGACTGACCAGGATATATTAGCACATCAATAAATGATGGTCCTGGATGCTTGATGTTACGATGTCCTGATCCATCTTGTGTTGTTGCTGTTGGTCAAGATATGATTAATATATTGGCATCTGAAGAAGACAAGCAATATTCCTGTTACCTCCTGAGATCCTACATCGAAGACAATAGGAAGTCAAATGGTGTCCTGCTCCTGGCTGAGTATGCGGTGGATTTTGTCATGGGTAGTGGAAACTTGACATTTTTGGCAACTATTCATATAATTTCTACTAGATTATCTCAATGTGAGAAGGATTTCCAAAAGAGATATGGAGCAATGTCGTGTCCCCTTATGAGGTCATATATGTTGCCGTTAAGCTTGAGGATAGCTTACCTGGTCTTATCACATTTTCTATTGATGAAGAGTTTGGCATCCTCTTACTCTTGGTTTTGGGTTTGTTTTGCTGCTCATTGCTATCATCGTCCACCAATCATGCTACAAATCTGTTTGTTGTTTCTTCTCACCACAATTGGTGAAATCTATGTCCAGAAGAAAGGGCGAGAGACGAAGAAAGGGATACAAAGTGTCCTACTCTTATTTTTTGTTGAAGTGAAGTAAGGGACACAAATTGCCCTTCTCCTCCTACTCAGCTGCCTTTCGAGCAGCCTTGTTTGTTGTTTCTCCAATATGAGACGACATTGTTTGCTGTTTCTCTAATATGAGACGGCCTTTTTAGCTGAAGAAAAGGACGCAACTTGCCTTTCGTTCGAGCATTCCTTGTTTTGTCGTTTCTCAAAAGTGAGACGGCATGTTTTGGACACATGTCCATTTGTTGTGGAACTCATCCACTCATTTTATGTGGAGGACTAATTCGTCCCCAATTTTTGCTGGCCTTCATGGCTATATCATTTGCTGGTCTTTTATGGCTACAGTCCTATTTCGCTAGCCTTTACAATCTACTTGATCGATATGATGGCTTCAGCCCCTTGTTTTTCAGGTCATTCGTCGCCTGCATTTATTGCATATTGCGATCATTGTTTGCCGAACAATTGTCTTACGGCTACTGTAGCCGTCCGAGCCTCTTTCTCTATTTCAGGCCGCCATTGGTGTTCGTCGTCTTTCATTTTGCAGCCAATCAACGCTGTCACAGAAACACATATTTTGCAGCCAATCAATGCTGCATCTTCAACAACTTTTACAGCCAATCAGTTTGCTGCCAATAATATTTATGGCCAGTCGATTACCACTTTTGCAGTTCATCTGCCGGTTCTCCACGTTCCAAGCTTCACGTTCATCCACGTTTCAGCTTGCGGGAGCGTGTTAGAATATATTTAGATTCTCCTAATTATAATGTAATTAGGATTCTAGTTTGGGTTACATTTAATTAAGAGGTGTATTTGATTTATAATTAGTTAAGAGTTACAGTTTGTCTGTGATAGCCATAGGGTCGGCTAGAGGCTATAAATACATGTAATAGCATAGGGATTTAATAATATACTCAGATTATATCTTTTCTACAGGAACAATATCATTCACTAATCCCACTCCTTGTCCAGCTAATATACACATGTCCTGAAGCTTACCAGTTGTAGTCCGGTTTGCAACTTGACCCGCAAATCGGTGAAGAGTTACCTCCTAACATGTTAAAAACAAATTACAAATCTCTTTCTACAATATTTTTCATGAGCTTTGTCTTGGCCTATCATGCTCAGATACATTTGCTTTTGAATTAGTTAATAATGATCAGGAAGTTACCTCCCAATATATGGTCGAGGGCCCAATGATGGGTTGAGTTTCATCATTTTTCACATCATCTGCATCTCGCCATTTCTTATGAAAGGGTGTGTTCAAGCAACGAACAAATGCCCTCCATGTCGCCCGACCATATAAATCACTACGATCAATTTCATCTTCTGTGTAATGAAGAAGTTGGTGTTGTGCAAATTTTAAATTTATAACTCGCAAGTGCACGAACCATTTAAATAGTATAGCGATTAAGTGCAAGGTCGAACCCATCTGAACTTAGGAAAATATATCCATGAAAATACACCATTGAATTATGTATTTTAAGAACTTTGAGAAATGTGGAGAAAAGTCATAAATATGGAATAATTTATCTAATCTATGATTTTTAATCTTAATTTAGAAACATTCTAGATTTAAACATAAAATCTAACAATTTAACTAATTTTAATTAAGATGGTGGATTTAATCTAAAAATATAAACAATCTTAATTTAATTTAAAATACAAAATTAAGATGCAATTAAATTAGTTCCAACCTACTTCATCAATTTCAAGGATTTGAGTTTTTATAAATAAAAGAAAACATAAATAACATCTAAATTACCTATATACATATTTACAATGGAACTGGATCAAAGAATCAAGGAGGCATTATCATCCAAATTTTAATGATAAAATAACGGCCTAAAACATGGAGCTCACGTAAATTATTTAACACGCATTCAAATATCAAATTCATTAAAATTCTAAATATGAAATCTATGAAATCCATTTAACTAAGAAAATTCAATTCCGGCCTTAGGCTTAGGTAAAATTTATACTTGTAAATCCGAATCTAAAATAATCTCACTCTTAAAAAGAGCCTTAGAGTGAAAAAATCAAGTTCGACCAATCCTAAAATAATCTCATTTTCCTTGAATTTCTTAGAAAAGTAAACAACATAAAATCATTAAGAGAATGTAAGTAAAATTGAAATTTCATTACACATGAAAGAACAATTCGAAAACCATAATTCTAATTCTCACATTCTCTTATTGATTAAAACATGGAATTAAAAATTACAAATCAATTAAATTTTGGAATAAAGACATAAGAAAAATACAGTGGAAATCAAGATCCATCAACCTTAGAACCCAATGTGGATTGAAAATCCCACAGTCTTTCTCCTTCTCTTCTTCCTCTCCTCTCCTTTTCTTCAATGTCCAAGTTCAATTTTCTCAATGTGAGAGGGCTAGTATTTATAGATGAAAGGAGGTCGAATGAATGGATTGGATTCAAAGATTTAAATAAAGCAAGGGACATATGGAGGACGGATATGATTTGTGCTAAATATGGAATGACTTAAAGGAGGCAAGGAGCTAAATTCGTACAAGGAAAGTGGGTGAAGAATTCCATTCTTTACACATGTACCATCTTACAGCTCAGTTTTGACCCTTTTAACTTCCGAATCAGGAAACTTTGTAAACTACAAAGTTATAGCCCTTGAAGTCTTCTTTCCAACACAAAAAGAATCAAAGAAATCTGACATTGGAGTGGAATTATATGACCAAAATACCGAACATGTTTCAAACCTTCCTTATTTTTCTCCCTTTCTTATTTTCTTTCTCTTTCCTTAATCCACTTGTCAAATTCGAAAATCCTCTTATATTGACTTCTAAATTTTGAATTTTCTCTTGAGATAATGAAAATAGTATTCAAACATATGGATTTCTTCATGGGCTTTTCTTAATGGGCTTAATAATTGGGCTTTTCAAATATGGCAAATCTAATAATTAATTTTACCACTTACAATCAATTCTAAAAATGTGCTAAATTAATCTAAACTCTCATAAATGGATTTGAATTAATAAGTTTACAAATAAAACCCCTAAAATTGTGATAAAATAATTATTAAAAATTTCAACTTTCCAAAATATAAACTTATGCCCATAAATTGTAAAATTCTCCTTTTTAATTCTCATATCTTGCATTTCAATGTAAATCTTGCAAAACATCCAAAATCTCATTAAACATATTATAAAACACACAAAACAAGGGGCTAACTAGTCCAAATAAAAGGGTAAAATTGTCATTTTGCTAGTTCTCGAGCAAAACAAAAACTAAAAACTCTAAAAACAAAAATAAAAATCCTAAACTACACCAATTTCGCTGGCACTCTCGATTGCATTTAGCGTATGAAACAAGCCTTTAAACTCCTACCTCACCACTAGTAGACGAGTTATAGTCTCGTGAGGGCTTTCAATGATGATACCCACAAACATCAAATTTCTGCAAAAATATGTTAACAGAAATTTAAACATCATACGACTCCAAAATTATTTTACAAAACTTATACTTGGAGTGTAGTGTGTGATAGCCAAATATTAACATAACCTTCTTTTTCAAAATACGCACAAGTTGGGCAACCACCAGCTGAAAATGTGCTTCGACTCCAAATCTCACAATGGTATATCTCTCAGAAAGACTTTCACTCAGAGATTGGGTTAATTTTCTCTCAAAAGTATATGTGAGCGGAATAATTTCTCAAATGCAAATATCTCACACAATCATCATCAAAGAACGACTAAACTCAAAGAAAAACATAGATCTCATGAATGGATTTCATTTTCCTGAGAACGTTGAAATAATACACCATTATTCTTCTTCATCTATTCTCCACTTTAAATACCATATTAACTGATGATCAATAGGACTTCATGTAGGACGAAACGTGGCTTAGGACTGGGTCATATCAAAGAAGTATAACAAGACTCTAAAATTAATATTTTGAACAGAAAAGGTAGACGTCTTCAAAATTTTATAATCGGGATATTTCTTCCTCATTTTTTTTTTTTAGCACTCGAAATCTTCAAAGCATTTCTTTTCTTTTCAAATTCAATTCTTCTTTTTTTTCACTTTTTTTTTCACATCCTTCTTTCATGTACAGATGTTCCATTTCTCTCTCTTTTTTTTTTTTGTCATTGATGATTTTCTTCTTTCTTTTGCATCTCTCATCATCATTTTTTTTCTTTTCAAGTGCCATAGTTTTCTCAAAGTATCATCCCAATAACAATCATCTCTAACCTTTTCCCGGACCCTAGAATAGGTCACAGATTTTTCAATATAGGCTCAAACTCCACAACCGGAGTTGGGTATGGATAACATAGTTAATCAATAAAAATAGGCTAAATTTACATTTAAGGCTCAAAAGTGGGAACTAGCATAATAATATGACAGAAAATAGGTTGGCTTCAAAGGCTCAAACGATCCAAAACAATGGCCTATATAACTTCCTGAGCTAAATATGACTATTTCATTGCTTCAAATAAATTCAGAAAAATTCTGGTATAATAATCCAAAATTTGATTTCATTCTCAGTATATGACCAAAACAAAGAATAATGAGATCTAATAACAAATATAATGCGCACATCAAAGAAAATAAGAATTACTTATAACCCTCAGAAAAATAGAATGGCTCAAAAGCTCATTAGGTCACAAGTCTCCACTGGTATTCCTCCAGTGATTACTTAACTCATGAATATTTTTCTTTTTCCAGACTAATATTAACATGGCTAGTGTAAAAGTTTTCCAAACAAAAATTTCACAAAATTCAAATGGGAAAGTATGATATAAAAATTTTAATCCACATCTTAATGCAAAAAAAATCAATTTTTTTTTTTAAATTTTTTTTTTTTTTACTCGAAAACAAAACATAAGACTGAATTTTTTTTTTTTTTTTTCAAATTGACTCTAAAACGGACACAAGACTGAAAACAGACAACGTGTAACCCCCTGATACCCCCAAACTTAAATTGGACATTGTCCTCAATGTTCCCTAATCTACAGTGATCAGTTGCAAATTAGGAGAAAATATCAGAAACGAACAACTAAAAATGCAGAAAATACCTGAGAGGGCTCTCTTTATTCAAAACCTGCAAAAATAAACAAATAACAAACACACAACAAAAACTCTATACTGACACAAAAACACAACAACAAAAACGAAAACCTAAACTAGACATTGACAAACATTGACTCACAGGCAGACTCAGACATAGAATGACGGGTGGATGTATGGATGGACTTTCCTATCAATCCTGGTAGATTGGGTCATCTAACAGGATCCGAACTTCTTCCTCCTGTGTTTGCTTCTGAAATTCTAAAAATGGCTTCAATCTTTGACCATTAACTGTGAACTCATTGCCAGTCTTAGGATTCCTAATTTGTACTGCCCCATACGGGTGTACTGTCTCAACAATGAACGGACCTATCCACTTAGATCGTAATTTACCAGGAAACAGATGCAATCGAGAATTGTATAGTAAGACCTTTTGACCAATTGTAAAAGTTTTCCTCAAAATAGTCTTATCATGAGCCAATTTCATCCGGTCTTTGTACTTTCTTGCAGTGTCAAAGGCATCTCTCCTAATTTCATCCAGTTCAGACAATTGGAACTTTCTATGCTGTCCAGCATGGTCTAGAGCAAAATTCACATGTCTAATAGCCCAATATGCTCTATGCTCTAACTCAACTGGCAAATGACAGGCTTTCCCAAACACTATCCTATAGGGGGACATTCCAATGGGCGTCTTGAATGCAGTACGATATGCCCAGAGTGCATCAGTAAGTCTCAAAGACCAGTCTTTCCTGGATGGATTAACTGTCTTATCCAGAATATGTTTAATCTCTCGGTTTGAAATTTCCACTTGCCCACTTGTTTGTGGATGATAAGGAGTAGCAACCTTATGTATCACCCCATATGATTTCATCAATGTTTCAAACAGGCGATTACAGAAGTGCTTACCCCCATCACTAATGATGGTTCGTGGTATTCCAAATCTAGAGAAAGCATTCTCTTTCAAGAAACGGAGGACAACTTTATGATCATTGGTTTTCCAAGCCACCGCTTCAACCCATTTACTGACATAATCCCCTACCAAAATGTAAAGATTACCGAAGGAATTAGGAAATGGTCCCATGAAATCAATGCCCCAAACATCAAAAAGTTCAACAAGTGGGTTCAAAGGCATCATATTTCGACGAGACAGACTACCTAATCTCTAACATCTGTCACATGACACACAGTTGGAATGGGTATCTTTGAACATGGAAGGCCAGTACAAACCACACTGTAAAATCTTTACAGTAGTCTTGTTCTAACTGAAATGACCTCCACAAGCCTGATCATGACAAAATTTAACGACACTGAGTTGATCGGACTCCGGGACACAACGACGAATGATTTGGTTCGAACAATATTTGAACAGGTATGGATCAACCCAGATAAAATATTTGACTTCTACCAGAAACTTTGACTTATCTTGCTTAGTCCAATGCTCAGGCATCAAACCAGTGACAAGATAATTCACAATATCTGCAAACCAAGGTAATTGGGAAACTGACATGAGCTGCTCATCAGGAAATGACTCAGTAATAGGTATCGGGTCATCAGAAAATTCAGTTAGCAATCTAGACAAATGGTCTGCTACCACATTCTCAGAACTTTTCTTGTCCTGAATTTCAATATCAAATTCTTCTAGCAAGAGGACCCATCTAATCAAATGGGACTTAGCATCTTTCTTAGACAAAAGATACTTGAGAGCAGCATGATCAGAATATATAATGACCTTCGAACCCACAAGGTAAGATCGAAATTTGTCTAGCCCAAAAAGACTGCTAACAATTCCTTTTCTGTTCTAGTATAGTGGTAAGTATTCCCGTCTGTCACGCGGGTGACCCGGGTTCGATCCCTGGCAAAGGCGCCAAAAACTTGTTGTGCAAATTTTAAATTTATAACTCGCAAGCGCACGAACCATTTATATAGTATAGCGATTAAGTGAAAGGTCGAACCCATCTGAACTTAGGAAAATATATCCATGAAAATACACCATTGAATTACGTATTTTAAGAACTTTGAGAAATGTGGAGAAAAGTCATAAATATGGAATAATTTATCTAATCTATGATTTTAATCTTAATTTAGAAATATTCTAGATTTAAACATAGAATCTAGCAATTTAACTAATTTTAATTAAGATGGTGGATTTAATCTAAAAATATAAACAATCTTAATCTAATTTAAAATACAAAATTAAGATGCAATTAAATTATTTCCAACCTACTTCATCAATTTCAAGGATTTGAGTTTTTATAAATAAAAGAAAACATAAATAACATCTAAATTACCTATATACATATTTACAATGGAACTGGATCAAAGAATCAAGGATGCATTATCATCCAAATTTTAATGATAAAATAACGGCCTAAAACATGGAAATCACGTAAATTATTTAACACGCATTCAATTATCAAATTCATTAAAATTCTAAATATGAAATCTATGAAATCCATTTAACTAAGAAAATTCAATTCCGGCCTTAGGCTTAGGTAAAATTTATACTTGTAATTCCGAATCTAAAATAATCTCACTCTTAAAAAGAGCCTTAGAGTGAAAAAATCAAGTTCGACCAATCCTAAAATAATCTCATTTTCCTTGAATTTCTTAGAAAAGTAAACAACATAAAATCATTAAGAGAATGTAAGTAAAATTAAAATTTTCATTACACATGAAAGAACAATTGGAAAACCATAATTCTAATTTTCACATTCTCTTATTGATTAAAACATGGAATTAAAAATTACAAATCAATGAAATTTTGGAATAAAGACATAAGAAAAATACAACGGAAATCAAGATCCATCAACCTTAGAACCCAATGTGGATTGAAAATCCCACAGTCTTTCTCCTTCTCTTCTTCCTCTCCTCTCCTTTTCTTCAATGTCCAAGTTCAATTTTCTCAATGGGAGAGGGCTAGTATTTATAGATGAAAGGAGGTGGAATGAATGGATTGGATTCAAAGATTTAAATAAAGCAAGGGACATATGGAGGGCGGATATGATTTGTGCTAAATATGGAATGACTTAAAGGAGGCAATGAGCTAAATTCGTACAAGGAAAGTGGGTGCAGAATTCCGTTCTTTACACATGTACCATCTTGCAGTTCAGTTTTGACCCTTTTAACTTCCGAATCAGGAAACTTTGTAAACTACAAAGTTATAGCCCTTAAAGTCTTCTTTCCAACAGAAAAAGAATCAAAGAAATCTGACATTGGAGTGGAATTATATGACCAAAATACCGAACATGTGTCAAACCTTCCTTATTTTTCTCCCTTTCTTATTTTCTTTCTCTTTCCTTAATCCACTTGTCAAAGTCGAAAATTCTCTTATATTGACTTCTAAATTTCGAATTTTCTTTTGAGATAATGAAAATACTATTCACACATGTGGATTTCTTCATGGGCTTTTCTTAATGGGCTTAATAATTGGGCTTTTCAAATATGGCAAATCTAATAATTAATTTTACCACTTACAATCAATTCTAAAAATGTGTTAAATTAATCCAAACTCTCATAAATGGATTTGAATTAATAAGTTTATAAATAAAACCCCTAAAATTGTGGTAAAATAATTATTAAAAATTCCAACTTTCCAAAATATAAATTTATGCCCATAAATTGCAAAATTCTCCTTTTTAATTCTCATATCGTGCATTTCCCTATAAATCCTACAAAACATCCGAAATCTCATTAAACATATTATAAAACACACAAAACAAGGGGCTAACTAGTCCAAATAAAAGGGTAAAATAGTCATTTTCCTGTGCTCATCAGTTGGCGTTTGTAATAATTATTTGCATATCATTCCTTTGTCGCTATAAACCTGTTTAAATGGAAATAATGAGAATTATGTTGGAGACTTGGTGGTTAAAAATTTTCATTTAAACCAATTATTTGCCATACTTATTCTGGTTCCTAATACTTCTATATCAGTTAGCCCAACTTAAAACTATATCACTGGGCTATGTACTGATTAGGCCCTAGTCCATTCTATTATGTAACTTGGCCTGAAAAAAAGGCTAGGATCAGATGATGCAACTTGATTGGGCTTCAATCTTTTTGATGCTTTCAAGTAGGAATGGGCAAGAATATGGCAACTTGGCCAAGACTTTTAACGTAAACTCTGATGAAACAAATATAATTGAGATTACTAGCCCAAGTTTTATTTAGTCCATTTGAAATTTTGAACAATGTATAGTTGGAGGATACATCTAATTGGGCTGGGACTTCTTTTCATTTCCTCCAAATGGTATCAATAATTTATGTTGTGATAGACTAACCTTGTCCCCAAACATATACCCTTAGCACCCAAGGATAAGGCGGCGATATAGCCACGGGCATCAGCTATGGCTCCTGCAGCAACTACTGGAATATTTCTATCACCAACAACGTCCACAATTCTAGGAAGCAATGCCATTAACGAAACCTATAGAACATTGAGAACAAATGATTAATTAGTAAAGCCAACTGCAAGGACATTTATAGATGAATGGCAGTGAAGATTACTTCTAACAAGGTTAATTGAAAAAGTAAAAATCTGAAACCAACTTAAAATAGTAAGGGCAATGCGTCAATACTGGTTTCGGTAATTTACTATCCAACGCATGATGATTAAGCCCATTGATTTGGTAACCATCATAGTGGGTGGGAGAGATCCAAAAGTTATCATAGATTGAAAGACCTATAATACCCCACTCTAGAGGAAAGTCTCACACTGCTAGTTGTATTAGAAATTCCCTGATATATAAGTGGCAGCCTTCCTCCTTCTAGCATGGGGCTTTTTCGGAGCATTGAAAGCCGTGCAGGTCGTGTGTGAGGTCTAGAGTGGACAATATCATGCTAGTGGGATGGGTCGTTATAAGACCACATCCCCCTAATGAAGGACCTACTGAAGGGTAAATAAAAAATTAATATATATGGTAGACAACAAAGTCAAAAGATTAGATGGCTACGAGTTGCAGAGAAATGAGCTGGATCAACATTCTAAACAAAGATCATATCAACATTTAAAAAGAAGTAGAAGACCATCAAAATCATCATCAAAGATATAATTCATGTAAAACCGGTTTTTCGAGTTCTGATTCTCTATTTAACCCTCTCATGAAAACAATAAATCATACACTCAATCACTCCACCATCAACTATGTCATTCTTTATCTAGCTGCCATCCACATTTTATGTAGAAGATTATGACTAAATTTATTTGTGGCAGGGCTAGCAACTTTCTAAAAACACCTGGTAGTTTCGAGTTTGGTTCGGCATTCCAGCCTAATCAATGATCGAGTTGGATCCAAACTGACCTATTTAACAATCAAGTCAGGTTAGGTAGTAACTATTATGGCCATACTGATCTAAATCCAAAAGTATCATAGCCAAATTGGTCCAAACCCGCCAAGAACCAAACCTAGTGTCTCTTTCTACATCACCCATAAATCCAAACTAACCAATTTATTCAATTTGATTGGTTTTGAGTTAGATTTCTATTTTTAGATTTTTCAAGCCTATGGCAACACCTAGTGGTGAACTCACGAAATCTCCCATCACAAACCTTAAAATTTTGAGGGAGTGAAAATTAATATCATTTTCAGTTTACCCGCTTCCACTCCATGGTAGTAAGGCGTATCTCCAAAGAAATTCATCTAGTGTTCTTTATAGGTTCTATCCTCCATACTAACTCTTTCAATCCATTAGAACTCAAAAAAAAAAAAGAGAAAGAAAAGCAACTGACAGTTCTGGCAATGTGCCCTCCAGCCTCTACTCCTTGAGCAATGATGCAATCAACCCCTGCTGCAACCGCCTTTTCAGCTGCTTTAACAGTTCCCACTTGAAGATTAAAAGTAGAAAAGAAAAAGACATTGATGATGAAGACGATTATCAATAAGTGAGCTCCAATTCAAGCTTAATGTTAGAACACTCAAAATGTTTATAGAGGATCATAATGAAATCACCTGACAGGGACACATAACCTAGCAAAATAAATGAGAAAGAGCCTAAACAAATAAAGTTCCTTCTCTTTGAAACTTAATAGGCCGATAACACAAACGATTATAGTGCAGTCGTTCACAATCTCAAACGTCTAAAACGCGGGTCCCATCATAGATAGCATATCCTGACCACTTCCACCATTAGTATTTCTTTATGATTTTGATGGACAAGTTTAAATAAAATTATTTAGGAAAATTTTGTGAAGTACAAATAATAATCCATCTAAAAAGATGGCATGACTTAGGAGGTCCTCATTTCAATGGAATTGTTGGCCAGTGGCGGTGGCCGCATAGGCTAATTTTGTGAAAGACTCATTAACATGAAAAATTGTAAAATAGCCAGGGACTATTCTAACAATTAAAGAAGAACATATTTTTTAACAGCAACTAGAATAACACTTCCACTAGTCAGTAATTAAAAAACCGTAACAAACCCAATTCATCTCAAAATGCACACAAGCCTTAAATGATAGAATACTAGAATCAGCATAGGGGAGTTCAATTGAAGGTAAAAAAAAGGCCGATATGTTGCATATTGACCGTTACATACCAAGTAGGAGAGCGTATCGCCTGCTACGCATCGGGGCCCGTCCTAGATCATGTGTGTGATGTCCTAGGCAGTCGCGTTTGCATGGATTTCTATGTATGCGCAGTGAGCATTCATTCCTTTTTTTAATTTTTTTTCCGACTATTTTGAGGCCCACAACCATAAAGAACTATTTAAATTTCAATATGAATCTATTCTGAATGAAAATATGATTTTATTTTATTAAAGTGTCCTTATTATGTTTGGGATGATTTGAATGTTGTTAGAATTTAGTGTATTGCCTAAAAATCATATTTAAAGCATTTCTAATTTTTTTTAACCGAATATTAAGTAGATGGTAAAATATTGTTTAATTTTGTTCGAATTACATTTTCTTTTGTATGGGAAAGGTTTATTTATTATTTTTTAAGTTAATAAATTTACATAAAATTAATTGAAATGTTTTCTCATATTCTTGACCATTTTTTGATATTTTTCTATTAATTTTTAAAAAAGTTCAAATTCTCAATGTCGTAACTTAAAAACAACATTTAAATATATAAATTTCAGCTACTTAATGATAAAAATACATATCAATGAAGCCCAGAATTTTCTATAATTTTTTGCTAAAAAACTAAAAAAAAAAAAAAAAAGGAGGAGGAAAAAAAAGTATCAGACTATATAGCCAATACGTATCGGCAGGCCGAATTTTTTTCCCACAGAGTTCAACTAAATGGCCTTCTAAGTTTGGGTTCAGTGGCATTTTAAATCAAATAACATCGCAAAAGAGTGAATCACATCTAATGATCTTCACATATATAATATTTTTTAAAAGAAAAATTAGCATTAAAATGAACTAATTAAATAAATATATATTTTTTAACAGTTAGTCCATTTGGAGAAGTATTGAGGATCCTTGGAGAGGGAGAGGGAGAGAGAGAGGATGCCTGATGGATGACTTTGATGCCATGTTTGTGAGCTTCATCGACCATCTCCTTGGGGAAGTCACCCCAAAATACTTGCATGCAGGCCAGCTTCTCATCAAAAATAGCCTTAATGGTCTGTGTGTTGTCGAATTCCAAAAGAATTCCTGCTCCAAATGGTTTATTCGTCAGTTTCTTCGTCTCCTTTATTGCCCTGACAGCTGCATCGTAGTCGTTCTGCAACAAATCAAATTGGGCATCACCCGATTGGAAATCAAATTGCAAATTCAATTCCAGAAGAAGAAGTGAAGAGAAGAGAAAGGGTAAGAGTAATCCATACGACAGGGCTGGCGAGGAGTCCTATCCCACCGGCGTTGGCCACAGCAGCCACCAGCTTTGGGACTGAGATGTCGGCTCCCATGGGTGCCAACACGATGCCATGGTCAAATCCCAGTATCCCTCCAACCTTCATTGCTTCTGCTTCTTGTTTCTATCTCACCACACCAACTCGATGTTCCCTCTATGGTGTTAGTATTATATATGTGATACTGTATAGACGTGCGCCACATGTTCCTCGTTGGATAATATAATACATATGGCATGTTAATTAAATATCTATAAAAACCATTGACTTTTAAATCGTCATAATAAGTTCCACTTCTATTGATTGATTTGATTCTACACGCATGGCTTCATTAAAAAGTCCATTGATTTGATCAGAGAATTTCAAACTTGATTCGAATATTAACTTCATTAAATCATATTACATACCCACGTTGGATAATATAATATAATATAATGTATATGGCATGCTCTTGCTTGATTTTAGATTTTTAAAAATCAATTATCTATATTTATCAAAATTTAAAGGTCAAAATTATATGTCTTGGATTAATGATATTAAGATTTTTTTATTTTATTAATATTTTCATTTGTTATCCTTTTATTTTTTTAAAATATTTACATTTTCCCTGAGATTTTCCTTTAATTTTTCAATAAAAATCTGAGAATTTTAAAATATCCCATTGTTACCTGTTAATATTTCAAAAACATTATTTGTGACAATGAGGAACACTAACAATATTAACAACTAAAATCTACCATTAAATGAGATAAAGCTATAGAAAGGTAGAGACCCTTGTGCCCAAACGTGCAAAATAGTAATCTGACCATTTTCTAATTTTACTCTTCATTCAGCCATTTGTATAGCTCTGTATATAAAACTCAGGGCCAAATAAAAAATAATGGTTGGTGTGAAAGCTTCAACCACAAAACAAGGTTATTTGGAGAGTTGTTGGACCTGACACATTTAAGTAATAACTTGGATTTTAGGAAGAATGATTATCCATAACTGAGATAAGACCTGGTTTTTCTGTTTTCTTTTCAATTCAAGAAAAATTGTTGGGTCATTGGAAGGTGGGTATTTGGGTCATTTAGTGGATGAGGCCAAATCCAAAGTTCTAATGAGCTAACTCCAAAATTATGAGAAGCTAATTAGATGGGGTTTAATTAGTGTGTCCTTTGTTAAATCCATCCATGTAGTCCAATGCAATATGCTCAATCAAGTCTAGGTCCATGATGCTTGCATCACGGGAGAAAAGAATGGAAATAGAACAGATTATTTTAGACAAAATTGTTGTCATTTACCAAATGGAAAATAAAATAGAAATAATTATATTTCATTTCATTGGAAGTAATTATTAAATTTAAAAGAACTTAGACGAGTTTATATGAATTGACTCAACTTGATAGGATTTCTAGTCGTACGAATCCATGAGTTTCACTTAGTTCTTTTCGAGTTGAATTCAAACATTCAATTGAGTTACTCAACTCGATAAGATTTCGAGTCCAATATGAGTTTTGAGTTTTCAAGGTACAGGAGAGATGGATGGATGGAGAATGGTAAATACACCAAAAGTGACACTAAAATGGAGACAATCACAAAGAATTAAGTAGGCATGTCATCTATCTTCAGTAGATAATCACACTAAAAATTGGAAGAACAAAAATAAAGAGTGGAAAGTGACAAACCAATAATGTGTATTAAGCTTCGAAAAGCATTTATTAGCAATTTAGAAAGATGCCTTACAATACATGATAGGTCACATACACACAATAACAACATATACTATCCCTCGGAAAACCATTGATTATAACCAAAGAGGTGGACATGCAACTTTATTTCTCAATAGCTTTGTTTGTAACTAGTATTAAAACTTATTGGTAGGACATAGCCATGAAATGATCATTGAAGTTGCCTTGATATTTTTACAAGCTAAACTTGTAAATGCACGTCAATTTCTTTTTAAAGAGTTGCAGGTAGAGTCTGGGGGCATTTCTCTCCTAGGCCTTGGATTATAGCTTTGGCTCCTTCCACAACCCTTGAAATGACTTCAGCTGCCGGAACAATATCATCCACTAATCCCACTCCTTGTCCTGCTAACATACACATGTCCTCATGCTCACCACTTGTAGTCCTGTTTGCAACTTGACCCGCAAATCGGCGAAGAGTTGCCTCCTAACATGTTAAAAATAAATTATAAATCTCTATCTATAATATTCTTCATGAGCTTTCTCTTGGCCTTTCATGCTTAGATACGTTTCCTTTTGAATAAGTTAACAATGATCAGGAAGTTACCTTCCAATATATAGTTGAGTACCCAATGATTGGTTGAGTTGCATCATTTTGCACATCATTTGGTGCATTTCGCCATTTCTTGTGAAAGGGTGTGTTCAAGCAACGAACAAATGCCCTCCATGTCGCCCGACCATATAAATCAGTACGATCAGTTTCATCTCCTTTGTAATTAAGAAGTTGGCGTTTGTAATAATCATTTGCATATGATTCATTTGTCGCTATAAACCTGTTTAAATGGAAATAATGAGAATTATGTTGGAGACTTGGTGGTTAAAAATATGTGAATTAAATCAATTATTTGCCTACTTATTCTGGTTCCTAACAATTCTACATCACTAGGTTTGTAGTGATTAGGTCCTGGTCCAATCTATTATGTAACTGGGCCTAAAAAACAAGCTTACGATCAGATGATGTAACTTGATTGGGCTTCAATATTTTTAATGCTTTCAAGTAAGAATGGGCAAGAATATGGCGACTTCGTCTAGACTTTTAACTCAAACTCTGATGAAACAAATATAGTTGAGATTATTTGCCCAAGTTTAGTTTAGTCCATTTGAAATTTTGACCAATGTATAGTTTGAGGATACGAAGCCTTCAAACTTAGTTTTTTCCCTTGAAAGGGATAATATTTAAGTTTTCGAACAATCATCTATCCCTTAGTAATTGGGTTGGGGCTTCTTTTAATTTCCTCCAATTGGTTTCAATAATTGATGTTGTGATAGACTAACCTTGTCCCCATACATATACCCTTGGCACCTAAGGATAAGGCGGCAACATAGCCACGTGCATCAGCTATGGCTCCTGCAGCAACTACTGGAATATTTCTATCACCAACAATGTGCACAATTTGAGGAAGCAATGTCATTAAAGGAACCTATAGAACATGGAGAACCGACGATTAATTAGTAAATCCAACCACATGGACATTCACAGACGAATGGCAGTGAAGATTACTTCTAAAAAGGTTAATTGAAAAAGTAAAAATTCAAAACCAGCTTAAAATAATAAGGACAATGCATCAATACTGGTTTGGATAATTTAGTGTCCAAAGCATGATGGTTAAGCCCATTGATTTGGTAACCATCATAGTGGGTGGCAGAGATCCAAAAGCAGTCATAGATTGAAATACCACAACCCTCTAATCAAGGACCTACTGGAGGTAAATAAAAAGATAAAAATATATGGTACAGAAGAAAGTCAAAAGATCAGATGGCCATGAGTGGCAGAGCAATGAGCTGGATCAACATTCTGATAAGCACTGAAAAATAATAATTTCACCCTTAAATATTGGATTAGTTAGTTCTTTAATTTTGTTTATTTTGTATTATTATTGTAATATATTATATATTTAAAAATATTAGTGTTTATATCTCATTTTATCTAATTAATGTGTTTTATGTATGTTTAGGTTGAATTATTTTCTAAACCCGAAGACGACCTGATTTGGTGGAATGTTTGATTTAGAGCAATCGGTTCAACAAATTTCATACAAATGAAAATAGAATCAAATGGGAACAAGCTTATGATGAATGTGTAGATTATGGGTGCATGGCTGAAATATTCGTATCATCAATCTAGACATCAGAACATTGGTGATCAAACCAGAAGGTACAAAGAGGAAGAGTCAAATACAGACATATCTAGAGCACAATGAAGGGCCCGGATTGCAACACCTTGCGCTTGTTAGTGAAGATATATTCAGGACCTTGAAGGAGATGAGGCAGAGGAGTTGTGTTGGGGGTTTTGAATTCATGTCATTACCTCCAACAATGTATTACTTGAATCTGAAGGACAGAGCTGGAGATGTGCTTGTTGTGTATGTGGCTCAGATCCACAATGGAGCCTATGTTTAATCTCCTAATACAATAGGCCTCTTAATTAGCAGCTACATCAGAGAGCATCGGGAAAGTGGGAGTCTTAATTGACAAGAATCCTAAATGGAGAATACTTCTAATATGTGAAGGACAATACATAGGAACAGCTTGAGAGTCCAACGTGGACTGTAATGCATGGGAATAGAAGTCTACTCTAATCAGGTAAGGAAACTACGTGGGTATCCTATTATGGGCATCACAGCATCTATATACAGTCGTGTATATATAGATTCAAGTGAGACTCGCTGTATTGAGAAGAGCAAACAACAAGCGGTGCACTGTTTGTTGATACAGCAGAGGAGGCTTCTCTGGTTTATAGAGGAAAGTAGAGGCTGCCAACGTGACTGACAGGCAGACACAATTTTGGGCAACTTCTTACCACCAAAAGGCAGAGAGGCTGCTTGTTTGAGGAAGAGAGATTCAGCACAGAGGGCTGAATCCCATCTCTTTGGCAGATCTGTCTTGTAGAGAGAGAGTTGCGAGGCAGCAGAGTCACTTACAAGCAGATTGGCGTGATCGGGATTTCACGCTTGTTCGGTTTGGGTTATATTTAACTCAATAAATATATCTCTTGTATTTGTATTCTCTTTTATTCTCTTCTCTTAATAAAAGGATTTACTCGCTCCGTGGACGTAGGCCAAAGGTGGCCGAACCACGTAAATATTGTGTTGTGCTTGTGTGATTTTATTCCGATATTTTTGGGTGTGTTTATTATTTCCGCTAATAAACGCTAACAAGTGGTATCAGGAGCTTTGGTTGGAGACCAGGGAATTGTTGGAGATCGGAATACAACACAATGGACATGAGAGGAGTGCAGAGCACAAAGTTCGAGGTGGAGCCCTTCGACGGGAAAAATAACTTCAGTCTTTGGCGGAGTTCAGTAAAAGATATTCTTGTACATCAAGGGCTACATAAAGCACTGCAAGAGAGGGAGAAGCCAAGTTCTTCCGACGAGAAAGGGAAGGACAAACAGAAGGATGTCATGTCAGATGATGCGTGGGATGAACTACAGATGAAGGCGGTGGCAACCATACGAATGTGTCTGGCACTGGAGGTAAAATATCTTATTTTTGATGAAACTTCTGCAGAGTTATGGAAGAAAAGAGACTCTGTATATGGCAAAGTCACTGACAAACAAGTTGATCCTGAGAAAACAATTGTACCAGTTGCGGATGGAAGAAGGAACCAACTTCTTAGATCATCTTCATGCATACAACAAAATCATCATTCAACTGGCGAGTGTTGATGTGAGATTCGAGGAGGTCGACAAGGCTGTGATATTATTGGCTTCTCTTCCCCCTTCCTTTAATATAGTGGTGACCACTCTACTGGTTGGTAGAGAGACCGTGACAGTGGACGAGGTGATCGCGGCATTGTTGCAGACAGAGAACATCAGGGCGCCAACAAATACATCCAATTCAGGTGGACTGGTGTTCGCTAAGGAGGATAAGCAGCGCGGCAGAGGAATCCGGAGAGACTCCAAAAACCAAAGGTGGTCAAGGTCAAAATCAAGGGGTAAAGGTAAATTCAGCTGCTATTATTGTGAGAAGGAAGGACACATGATAAGGGACTGCAATCAACTGAAACGTGATCGGGAGGCCAGATCACAAAATTCAGTTCAATTAAGCGATGATCGTGATGCTATAGCACAGACGGTTGTGTGTACAGTCACCAAAGGTACGGAAAATCTAAATAATAATTGGATTTTAGATTCAGGGTGTACCTATCATATGTGTCCGAGGAGGGAATGGTTTGATACATACAAACCATACAATGGCGGAGTTGCCCAAATGGGTAATGGGGCAACTAGCAAAATTATCGGGATCGGGACTATAAAAATCAAAATGTTTGATGGTATGGTGAAGACGCTTGAGAATGTGCGTCATGTCTCGGATTTAAAAATGAATTTAATTTCATTGGGTATTCTCGAATCGGAGGGATTCACCTTCAAAACTAAGGATGGGGCTCTCAGAGTGGTTAAGGGAGCTATGATAGTTATGAAGGGAAAGAGGCAGGATAGTCCGTATACGCTGTTGGGGAACACAGTAATTGACAGACAACAGGGATCTCCTAATCGGAGTGCGGGCAGAAGGAGAAGGACCCGCAAGACTCCAGTGACGGTTGACCCGAAACGTAAGGTTACTTTTGCACTAGATGGTTGTGGTTTTTCGTTTGGTTTCCATGATGCAGGTGAAAGCACGAAGGGAAAGGCGAAAGCGTCGATGTGCCACACAATGAAAAGTGCAATGAGCACAACAAAGCGGTGGATAGCTATCAAATCCAAGCAAGGCTTGGGTTTGGCCAATTCTTCTAATTAAGAAGACATGTGGAGCATCCCTGAGCGTGGGGATACGCGCATCTCACAGAGATGCAAACGGGCTGCAGTTGCAGGTGGAGCTCGGCCGGGAATGGTCGGTGTGCATAGGGGTGCATAATGTGCAGATCCAGTCGAGGGCATTGTCATAGTTATCTCTGGAGGATCGGTGGATTCTCGCCAAGGTGGAGATTGTTGTGTATGTGGCTCAGATCCACAATGGAGCCTATGTTTAATCTCCTAATACAATAGGCCTCTTAATTAGCAGCTACATCAGAGAGCATCGGGAAAGTGGGAGTCTTAATTGACAAGAATCCTAATGGAGAATACTTCTAATATGTGAAGGACAATACATAGGAACAACTTGAGAGTCCAACGTGGACTGTTATGCATGGGAATAGAAGCTACTATCAGATAAGGAAACTACGTGGGTATCCTATTATGGCATCACAGCAATCTATATATACAGTGTGTATATATAGATTCAAGTGAGACTTGCTGTATTGAGAAGAGCAAAAACAAGCGGTGTACTGTTGTTGATACAGCAGAGGAGGATTCTCTGGTTTATAGACGAAAGTAGAGGCTGCCAACGTGACTGACAGGCAGACACAATTTTGGGCAACTTCTTACCACCAAAAGGCAGAGAGGCTGTTGTTTGAGGAAGAGAGATTCAGCACAGAGGGCTGAATCCCATCTCTTTGGCAGATCTATCTTGTAGAGAGAGAGTTGCGAGCAGCAGAGTCACTTACAAGCAGATTGGCGTGATCGGGATTTCAGGCGTGTTCGGTTTGGGTTATATTTAACTCTAAATATCTCTTGTATTTGTATTCTCTTTTATTCTCTTCTTAATTAAAAGGATTTACTCGCTCCGTGGACGTAGGCCAAAGGTGGCCGAACCACGTAAATATTGTGTTGTGCTTGTGTGATTTATTCCGATATTTTTGGGGTGTGTTTATTATTTCCGCTAATACGCTAACAGTGCTGACAAAGGCAAGAAAGAAATAAAAGAATCAAAGCAAGCAACAGACTTTTCATGAGAAGCAACTAGTAGCAGCGTCCCTAAAACTGAATGGAATTTAGTTTTTAGAACATTCATCGTTGAGCAAAACATAACATTGCAGCAATGGAAAAGGCAAGAGAAGATTGAGTAAGAAAGAGAGATGAATAGAAGGATGAAGGCTGCTTTCGAATAGAAATAGATGGGTTTGCTGTGACCAAGAAAGAAAGCAGAGATGGAGAAAGAATAGGAAGAGAATAAAAATAGAAAATAAGGAATAGAAAGGAGGTGTTGGCCGAATGAATGAGATAGAAGAAGAAAAAAAGAAACTGCCGTGGAGAGTGAAAGTCGGCCAGCAAAGAATCGGCTGGAATTGGAAGTGGATCCACTTGCACTTGCTTAATTTTACATCTCCAAACCTCTTTAAATTGAGAGCCCCTTTCACAGCAAAATTGAACCTAGAACTGGGCAAACAAGAAGGCTGGGCTGAGAGCAAAGAAGGATTGTGGCATAAGCTCGGGATCTCCGATAATGGTTCGGGTTTTATTTTATCCATCTCTTTTCTTTAATTCTTTTATGATGTCTGGGTAATTTCTTGTACTAATGTTGAGGATGAAACCCTATTAATAATGAAATAATGTTCTTTTATTTGTTTATTTAATTTCTAAATATGTGTGTTCAATTATTTATGATTTGTGCTTAATTAGATTAATTAGATGTTAATTATTTTCACCACTAATATCATGTATTTGTGGTAGTTAATATTAATATTTGATTCATCGTTGCTTGGCGTTTAAAAAAGTAAAACCCTTCGATTCATTGTTTTCTTTTATTTTAATTTAAATACATTGGATGCTTAGGTTAATCCCTTTGATCCATTGTCTTTTGAGTTAAGATTGGATACATTGAATACTTAGAATTTTATTTTTAAGCAAAGGAAAATCAATCTTTGAACATCATATTAATGAACATAAATGTTTAAATCTCTAAAAATTGGGAATTAATAAATAAATAATTAGAAGATTATGAATTTAATGGTGGTGGAATTCGATACCTTAGTAATTTCTTTCACTTTATTCAATCTCTATTTTAGTTGTTTTATTTAATTTTACATGTTTAATTCAACCATCCTCCATAAAAATTGTTAACTAGGTTAAGGTTAAAATATTAGGCTTTTTAATTTGTTTTCCCGTTCATTCTAAATCAAGTCCCTATAGGTTCGACCTCGCATTTACATATCTCTATACTCCAATTCGATTTGTGCGTTTGCGAGTATTTATAAATTTAAAATTTACACAACACATTCTTACAAAGATCATATCAAAATTTAAAAGAAGTAGAAGGCCGTCAAAATCATTATCAAAGATAAAATTCATCTATGGTCAGTTTCGAGTTCTAATTCTATATTAACCCTCTCATAAAACAATACTCAATCACTTCACCATCAACTGTGTCTTTCTGTTGAGTTTGGCTCAAAAGGCCAATATTAAGTTGGGCCATTAGGCCTAAGTTCTCTTGTAAACCAATCGTATATGGGTAAGTTTTACTCTTTAGGGTTAAGTGATCTCAATCTCTCTATCAGATCAAAGGGAGACTATGGAGAGATTCATTGTAGCACCCTGTTTATCATTATCTTCATAGTGAATTGAGCAATCGCTCCGTGGACGTAGCCGTCAGGTGAACCACGTAAATCGCTTGTCTCTTGTGTGGTTGTGATCTGTGTGATTTGCATTTATTTCATAACACTTTTTGTATCCAGCTTCCATCCACATTTTATGTGGAGATAATTATGACTGCAATTATTTGTGGTAGGCTAGAACTTCTATAAACACCAAGTAGTTTCGAGTTTGGTTTGGCATTCCAACCTAATCAATGATCGAGTTGGATCCAAACTGATCTGTTTAACAATCAAGTAAGGTGAGGTAAATAACTCTTACGACCATATTGATCTGAACCCAAATTGGTCCAAACCCGACAAGAACCAAACCTATCGTCCTTTTGTACACTACCTATAAATCCAAACCTTCAAACTAGATGTACTACAATCAGATTGATAATGCTAGTCCGACAATTTCATAATCGTAGGAGCAGAAAACTCTATGAAATAGCACCTGCTCATTTGAACCAATTGAGCAACATTGCATTTTATTGTGAGAAAAGCAACTTTTATTTTGTAAGAAGTGAAAACTATCTAATTTACTCAATTTGATTGGTTTTGAGTTGGATTCTATTTTTAGATTTTCAAGCCATGGCACCTAGTGGTGAACTCACAGAATGTCCATCACAAACCTTAAAATTTTGAGGGAGTGAAAATAATATCATTTCCGGTTTACCCCATCCTCCATGCTAGTGAGGTGTGCCTCGCAAGAAATTCATCGTGTTCTTTATAGGTTTTACCCTACTAAACTCTTCCAATCAATTAGAATTCAAAGAGTGAGAGAAAGAAAGAACAACTGACAGTTCCGACAATGTGACCTCCAGCCTCTACACCCTTGAGCAATTGATGCAATCAACCCCTGCTGCAACTGCCTTTTCAGCTGATTCAACAGTTCGCACCTGAAGATGAAAGTAGAAAAGAAAAAGACATTGATGATGAAGACAGTTATCAATAAGTGGACCACACTATTCAAGCTTAATGCTCGAAGACTCAAACGTTGATAGGGATCATAATGAAATCACCTGACAGGGACGCATAACAAGCAAAATATATTTTGGAGAAGAGCCTAAACAATAAAGTTTATTTGTTGTTTTTTAATTTAATAAATTTACATAAAATTACTAGAAATGTTTTCTCATATTCTTAAACTTTTTGTTCACTGAGACAAGTTCGATGCTTGAATCTATAAGGGTGTCTTTTTGATATTCTTCCACTAAAAAGGGTACATTTGTTACGACTCGACATCTCATAAGTTCTTATCTCCCATGATGTACATTTTATTTAATCTAACTCTTATTTTCAAGCACAAGGTGATTCTGGGAAATCGGTCCAAGGGGAGAACTTATCTGATTTGATACCTCTTCATACTATAACTGATGATGTCTCTATTAGCCTCAATACTAAGATTATATCACCAAATAGTCAACCAATGTCTCTAGCAACTAAAATACTGGCATTTTACTATGAAAGAGAAAGTTGTTGCACGGTCCAGTGCGAAGGCAGAGTGTTGTGCTATGGCTTCAACAACTAGTGAAATTATTTGGCTTCGAGCTTTGTTGCAGGATTTAGGTTTTGATTATAATCAACCAACACAAATGTTTGTGATAATCAGATTGCAATTCACATTGCTTCCATTCAATATTTCATGAGCGAACTAAACACATTGAAGTGGACTTGTACTTTGTTCGAAGTAACTTGCACCCTAGTATTATTTGTACTCCATTTGTTCACATTGATCAACAATTAGCAGATATCTTCACAAAAGTTTTTCCTACTGCCAAATTTCAAGAAAATATTATCCATGTTGGACTCCATTGATATCTTCGCACAAACTTGGGAGTGTTGATAAAAAGGAAAGTTTGTATGGGAATAAGTTTCCTAATTCAATTATGACTCTTCTTTGTTCTCTTATAAATACATATATGCTGTAATACTTGATACAACACAATAATAGATCACTCTCTTTTCCGTGGTTTTTCTCTAAGGGGTTTTCACGTAATTCTCTTATGTTCCAGTGTTTATGATTTCTTGTGATATAAGTTTTCTACACCAGCACATGCATGTTGACTCCATGTTTTACAAATTCAGAGTACTTATTCAACGGGGTTTGTGAGTCACGATGAAGACTCTCCAAACTAGAGACTCTTTGCATAGTGAGGAAACAGTTAGCAAATTAAAATTGGCTGAGACGGTGCATGTTTGGGCTGGACAAAACCAGTAAGCAGCCAATGTGTTAGTGGGGAGGCCTAATCCCATTAGGATTTAGTGTTGAGGAAGTTGCATGGGTTTCTTTCTATGAGATCAGTACACAGGACACCCAGGTGGAAGACTCAAATCACAGTTGGACTGATATAGAAGGTTAGCTAGAGAGGGAAAACGTCACAGTCTGCAAGCAGAGAGGGCTGTGCAGAGAAGGAAGATAAAGCCCAGAAGTTGTAGGGCTTGGAAGACAGGTGTATACAGTTTGTGAGAGAACGGTTGCTGCCAGCATACAGAGAAGAATATTTATCATTTTTTAACAGTTAGTCCACTTGAAGAAGGATTGAAATTCCTTGGAGAGGGGGAGAGAGAGAGAGGATGCCTGATGGATGACTTTGATGCCTTGTTTGTGAGCTTCATCGACCTTGTCCTTAGGGAAGTCACCCCAAAATACTTGCAAGCAGGCCAGTTTCTCATCAAAAATAGCCCTTATGGTCTCTGTGTTGTCGAATTTCAAAAGAATTCCTGCTCCAAATGGTTTATCTGTCAGTTTCTTGTCTCCTTTATTGCCCTGACAGTTGCATCGTAGTCGTTTCTGCAACCAATCAAATTGGGCATCACCCCATTTGAAATCCAATTGGAAATTCAAATTCCAGAAGAAGAAGTGAAGAGAAGAGAGTAAGAATAAAACATACGACCGGGCTGGCAAGGAGTCCTATCCCACCAGCGTTGGCTACAGCAGCCACTAGCTCTGGGCCTGAGACGTCGGCTCCCATGGGTGCCAACACGATGCCATAGTCGAATCCCAGTATCCCTTCAACCTTCATTGTTCTTGCTTCTGCTCTCGTTTCTAACTCACCACACCAGTGTTAGGAATAATTAATGCGGAATAAACATTAATAATCAATTAACAGAATAAAATCAAGCACCAAGCAATACACCGATATTGTCGTTCATGCCAGCTAAATGTTCTAAATATAGGATGAATCCTATCCTTTGGCATCTATGATCAAACAACCCAAACCTTTAAGCCTGGGTGCTAGATAATATTTTTCTTAAATTACTATTTTAATCTTTATTCTAAGTTTGAAGAGTTCAAAAATATGATTTTAATTGTCTAATAAATTTAATTTTTTCAATCACTTTAAAATTTTAGATCTTCTAAATGGACATATAAAATATTCTAAAATGAGTCCAAATCAAACGGCGGAATGGACATTTGGGAAGAAACATAGAAAGTAGGCCTGTTGGAATTTATTTATTTGTCCTAACTTTTGTAGGGAAAGAGAGTGAAGATAAAATTCAACGAGGTTGGAGTGATGGCCAGGAACTCATCTAGAAAATAAGAATTCTGAGTATGATTTCCATTCTACCCAAAAGGGCCACTCGCAGTAGAGTTACTAGGTGTGTGTGGGTAAAGAGGTTTGCACATTCTCCGAAGATTAATCGGATGCTCTAAGAGACCTGGACACTTCAATCATTAAAAAAAAAGAGTGAAGACAAGAGAGTAAGAAAGACATTTCACTAATATCAAAAAAAAAAAAATAAAAAAAAAAATCAAAGAAAAGTGCTAAAAAGTGTCAAAGAAAAGTGCAGAGGCAATGTGGTAGCTCCACCATTGGATTGCGTATGACCTGATACATGACTTTCATTTGTATAAATTAAAAAATAAGATTAAGAATAATATATTTTAGATTTGAAGTCAGTGTTTATCTAAAAACTAAAAAGGTTCTATTGATGTGATGTACATTGCGTGACTGATTAAGGTCCAGCACTATCCAGCAGGATATCACAATCCTACTTTGTGGTTTACATGATAGCAATGCAATTAAAAGTATAATCAAGTTGCAATTAGGAAAATATGATTAATAAAACATTAAAAAAAACTAAGAAAACGTGCATTAAACATAGTAATTAAATCTAAACCAAGAGGATGGAAAACCGGAGTTGAAGGAATACAGAAATAGGCTTGCAGTGGTTTGAGATCCACTTCAAAAGTTAAGATTTGCATCAAATACATATTTTAAAAAATAAATTCTCTTTTCACAAAGTTTTTTAAAAGATAATAACCTTTAATGCTAATTCATAAATTATTCAACTATCTGCACTTATCTTTTCTTTTCTTCTATTATATAAATATATATTTTCTTTTTTTCTAAAAGTAATTGATGTAGTTCTAAATATTGAACATTTAAAACAATCACATAATGAAGCAATTTAAGTATTAAAGAAACAACAATGTTACAAATATCGACGATAGTTTCAATTTTTATCTGTAAAATATCAATATCACACGTAGACGTTACTAACATGTATTTATCACCACTTTTACTTTTAACAGTGAATATCCGATAAAATGGAATTAAAAACGTGATAAATGATAACTTTGCGATATCCCGGTAAATTTTTTATAATGTCACGTTTTTTAAAGGAAGTATTTTTAATTTCCATGAATGATATTAAGATTTTTTTTATTATTATTTTTTTGTTATATTTTATTTTAAAAAATATTTATATTTTCTCTGAGATTTTCCTTTAATTTTCAATAAAAATCTGAGAATTTTGAAATATCCCATTATTACCTACAGCGTTAATATTTCTAAAACGTTATTTGTGATAATGAGAAACAGTAACAATATTAAGTATTAACAACTAAAATCTACCATTAAATAAGATAAAGCGAATTGAAAGGTAGAGACCCTTGTGCCCAAATGTGCAAAATAGTACACTAAAGTCTAATATATTCCAACGATCTGAACACTTTCTAATTTTACTGTTCATCTAACCATTAGTATATAGCTCTGCGTATAAAACTCAAGGCCAAATAAAAAAAATAATGGTTGGTGAAAGCTTCAACCACAAAAACAAGGTCATTTGGAGAGTTGCTGGACCTGCCACATTTAAGTAATAACTTGGATTTTAGGACGATTGATTATCCAAAACTGAGATAAGACCTGATTTCTCTATTTTTCTTTCAATTCGAGAAGAATTGATTTCCCTAGCTTTGTATCCATTTTGCTTATTAATAGCTTTATATTCTCTTGCCCTTTTTCCCTTATTATTTCATTCGTGGTGGATTTCATGTTCTCGCGTTCTAGAGTCGGAGCTATGACGATTAAGAACCCGCCTGAGATATAAGAGATCATGGGTTCAAGTCACTCTCAACACAAAAGGGATACTCCCTATTTACTCGGTGTATGTGGATAGAGAGATTTGCACATGCTCCAAGAATTAGTCAGGTGTTCTAAGAGACGTGGATACGTTGGTCTTTAAGAAAAAAAAAGTTGGAGTGATAATGTTTATTTAATTACATTATCTCCTCGTAGGTGAACCAACCAGGCACTTCTGGTGCGCTCCTCCATGTCTTAGACTTAGAGTTGGAGAGGCATTGTTTATTTGCCCATTCCATCTTGATTTGAAATTTAAGAAGAATTTTTCAGGAACTTGTTTAGTATTTTTTTCTGAAAGATGAATATCTTGATGCAATAAGTGGGACATGGCTTTTTAATTGGATATTCCTCCCTTGATGATTGATATGTTCCAGAACTATTCATTCTCCTTTTATTACAATAATATTCACTCAAATTTCCAAAAGGATTGCATAACACATCTAATGGACCCATGAAGAACACATACATTCTTACGCATCAACGTTTACTATTGAATAATTAATAAAAAAAATGTAGCAAATCGATTGGTGGAGGTTACAATGGTAATATACTTTTTTGGCTTTGCATTATTTGGAGGATGATTTGAGTGTTTGACTACTTAATTGAAATCTGAAAAATTGAAGGGTTTGTACCGGGAGAAAGGAATCAAACTGGAATATATTTTTTAGATAAAACAATTGTCATTCACCAAATGGAAAATAATATAGAAGTAATTATTTTTCATTTGCGACATTTAATTGAGTAGTTGAGTCATTGGAAGGTGGATATTCGAGTCATTTAGTGGATGAGGCCAAATCCAAAGTTCTAATAAGCCAAGTCCAAAATTATGAGAAGCTAATTAGATGGGGTTCAATTAGTCTGTCCTTTGTTTAATTTGTCCATGTAGTCCAATACAATATGCTCAATCAAGTCTAGTTCCATGATGCTTGCATCATGAGAAAAAGGAATCGAATTGGAATAGATTATTTTAGACAAAATCGTTAGCCTTCACGAAATGGAAAATAATATAGAAGTAATTACATTTCATTTATTGGAAGTAATTATTAAATTTAAAAGAACTTAGACGACTATATGAATTGACTCAATTTAATAGGATTTCGAGATGTAAGAATTCAAGAGTTTTACTCAATTCTTTTAGAGTTGAATCCAAAAATTCAATTGAGTTACTCAACTCGATAAAACTTTGAGCCCAGTATGAGATTTGAGTTTTCAAGGTACAAGAGAGATAGATGGATGAAGAATGGTAAATACACAAAAAGTGACACTAAAATGGAGACAATCACAAAGAGTTAAGTAGGCATGTCCTCTAACTATAGTAGATAATCACACTTAAAATTGGAAGAACACAAATAAAGAGGGAGGAAGTGACAAACCAAGCATATATATTAAGCTTCGAAGAGCATTTATTAGGGTGGGCATGCAACTTTATTTCTCAATGGCTTTATTTGTCACTAGTATTAATTTATTGGTAGGCCATAGCCATGAAATGGTCATTAGAGTTGTCTTGATATTTTTACAAGCTAAACTTGTAAAAGCATGTCCAATTATGTTTAAGGAGTTGCAGTAGAGTCTGGGAGGTATTTCTCTCCCAAGCCTTGGATTATAGCTTTGGCTCCTTCCACAAACCTCGAAATGACTTCAGCTGCCGGAACTGTTGGAATATATTTAGATTATCTAATTATAATGTAATTAGGATTCTAGTTTGGGTTGCCTCTAATTAAGAGGTGTATTTGATTTATAATTAGTTAAGAGTTACAGTTTGACTATGATAGTCCTAGGGTCGGCTAGAGGTTTAAATACATATAATAGCATAGGGATTTAATAATATACTCAGATTATATCTTTTCTATATGGTATCAGTCAAAATTCGTTCGTGAGTGGACCTTAGTTTTAGTTTGTTTCTCTCCCTCTGCCGATAAATCTCCACGGCAGAGGAGGGAAGGAGGGAACATCTTGTTGTTTTTTGGCACTTCCTTTTCACAGTTACATATCTCAGAATGAGATCTGCTCTTAGGCGTTTGGAAGAGCACCCGTCTTCCTCTTCCTCAGCGTTTCCCCCCAGCAATCTGATCTGAAGCCCAGACACAAGATCTGCAATACCATCCCTATCTGTTTCCTACGAAGGGCGGTTGCTCCGTTCTCCAGGCCTTCTCAGATCTATTCTGGCTGCCATTGCTGCAGCTTCCTTGCGATCGTGCACTGCTGAACCATCAGCTTCCTTTGGCTGCGTTTCTGCAGGCTACGAGAGCACCAACCAGTTGTAGTTTCTCCCATTTTTGCCAGATCTGACCCAGATCTGAGGTCTCCACACCGCTTTGTTGCCGCACGCTGCTGCCGTTTTTTTTTATTGTTCAGATCTGGTTCAGATCTGTTTCAGGCTTGTTTGCCAGATCTCGTTGCCCACATGGCCTTCATCTTGCAGATCTAAGCAGCAACGTTTCCAGACCTTTGTGTTCTGCTCTGTCATCTTGGTGGTGTGCCTTTCGCTGTTAGCAGATCTCTGTTACTTTTTCAATCCTTCGCTAAGGCGCAAATCCAGACTGTCCCTGCAATTGGATCATGGTGATAGGACAGGTGGTTTCTATGCCTGTAATCGGTGTGAGACAGCCAAGCAGGAAGGAGCATATGATGAAACAGAAAAAAAAAGAAGAGAGATGGCTAAAAATTCATTGGAGAGATATACACATTACTATGAACGCTGGGCAACCAACCAATCATCTAGGCAAAAGGGCACTTTCAGATCTACAGCAAATGCAGTATGTGCATCTTGAAAAGCTCATTGACAAACAATGCCATCCTGAGTCTCAACTCAAGTTCATCATGGATGCTTGGTTACAGATAGTTGAGTGTCGGCGAGTTTTGAAAAGGACATATGCCTATGGCTACTACCTACCCGAGCATGAACATGAAAGAGACAGTTCTTTGAGTACTTGCAATGTGAGGCTGAGTCCGGGTTGGAGTGGCTTCATTAATGTGCGGAGAAGGAACTTCAAGTGTATCTTGAGACAGAGGGCCCTTCCAAAGATTCAATGAGTTCCGCACAAAATTAGCTGGACTGACCAGGATATATTAGCACATCAATAAATGATGGTCCTGGATGCTTGATGTTACGATGTCCTGATCCATCTTGTGTTGTTGCTGTTGGTCAAGATATGATTAATATATTGGCATCTGAAGAAGACAAGCAATATTCCCGTTACCTCCTGAGATCCTACATCGAAGACAATAGGAAGTCAAATGGTGTCCTGCTCCTGGCTGAGTATGCGGTGGATTTTGTCATGGGTAGTGGAAACTTGACATTTTTGGCAACTATTCATATAATTTCTACTAGATTATCTCAATGTGAGAAGGATTTCCAAAAGAGATATGGAGCAATGTCGTGTCCCCTTATGAGGTCATATATGTTGCCGTTAAGCTTGAGGATAGCTTACCTGGTCTTATCACATTTTCTATTGATGAAGAGTTTGGCATCCTCTTACTCTTGGTTTTGGGTTTGTTTTGCTGCTCATTGCTATCATCGTCCACCAATCATGCTACAAATCTGTTTGTTGTTTCTTCTCACCACAATTGGTGAAATCTATGTCCAGAAGAAAGGGCGAGAGACGAAGAAAGGGATACAAAGTGTCCTACTCTTATTTTTTGTTGAAGTGAAGTAAGGGACACAAATTGCCCTTCTCCTCCTACTCAGCTGCCTTTCGAGCAGCCTTGTTTGTTGTTTCTCCAATATGAGACGACATTGTTTGCTGTTTCTCTAATATGAGACGGCCTTTTTAGCTGAAGAAAAGGACGCAACTTGCCTTTCGTTCGAGCATTCCTTGTTTTGTCGTTTCTCAAAAGTGAGACGGCATGTTTTGGACACATGTCCATTTGTTGTGGAACTCATCCACTCATTTTATGTGGAGGACTAATTCGTCCCCAATTTTTGCTGGCCTTCATGGCTATATCATTTGCTGGTCTTTTATGGCTACAGTCCTATTTCGCTAGCCTTTACAATCTACTTGATCGATATGATGGCTTCAGCCCCTTGTTTTTCAGGTCATTCGTCGCCTGCATTTATTGCATATTGCGATCATTGTTTGCCGAACAATTGTCTTACGGCTACTGTAGCCGTCCGAGCCTCTTTCTCTATTTCAGGCCGCCATTGGTGTTCGTCGTCTTTCATTTTGCAGCCAATCAACGCTGTCACAGAAACACATATTTTGCAGCCAATCAATGCTGCATCTTCAACAACTTTTACAGCCAATCAGTTTGCTGCCAATAATATTTATGGCCAGTCGATTACCACTTTTGCAGTTCATCTGCCGGTTCTCCACGTTCCAAGCTTCACGTTCATCCACGTTTCAGCTTGCGGGAGCGTGTTAGAATATATTTAGATTCTCCTAATTATAATGTAATTAGGATTCTAGTTTGGGTTACATTTAATTAAGAGGTGTATTTGATTTATAATTAGTTAAGAGTTACAGTTTGTCTGTGATAGCCATAGGGTCGGCTAGAGGCTATAAATACATGTAATAGCATAGGGATTTAATAATATACTCAGATTATATCTTTTCTACAGGAACAATATCATTCACTAATCCCACTCCTTGTCCTGCTAATATACACATGTCCTGAAGCTTACCAGTTGTAGTCCGGTTTGCAACTTGACCCGCAAATCGGTGAAGAGTTACCTCCTAACATGTTAAAACAAATTACAAATCTCTTTCTACAATATTTTTCATGAGCTTTGTCTTGGCCTATCATGCTCAGATACATTTGCTTTTGAATTAGTTAATAATGATCAGGAAGTTACCTCCCAATATATGGTCGAGGGCCCAATGATGGGTTGAGTTTCATCATTTTTCACATCATCTGCATCTCGCCATTTCTTATGAAAGGGTGTGTTCAAGCAACGAACAAATGCCCTCCATGTCGCCCGACCATATAAATCACTACGATCAATTTCATCTTCTGTGTAATGAAGAAGTTGGTGTTGTGCAAATTTTAAATTTATAACTCGCAAGTGCACGAACCATTTAAATAGTATAGCGATTAAGTGCAAGGTCGAACCCATCTAAACTTAGGAAAATATATCCATGAAAATACACCATTGAATTATGTATTTTAAGAACTTTGAGAAATGTGGAGAAAAGTCATAAATATGGAATAATTTATCTAATCTATGATTTTTAATCTTAATTTAGAAACATTCTAGATTTAAACATAAAATCTAACAATTTAACTAATTTTAATTAAGATGGTGGATTTAATCTAAAATATAAACAATCTTAATTTAATACAAAATTAAGATGCAATTAAATTAGTTCCACCTACTTCATCAATTTCAAGGATTTGAGTTTTTATAAATAAAAGAAAACATAAATAACATCTAAATTACCTATATACATATTTACAATGGAACTGGATCAAAGAATCAAGGAGGCATTATCATCCAAATTTTAATGATAAAATAACGGCCTAAAACATGGAGCTCACGTAAATTATTTAACACGCATTCAAATATCAAATTCATTAAATTCTAAATATGAAATCTATGAAATCCATTTAACTAAGAAAATTCAATTCCGGCCTTAGGCTTAGGTAAAATTTATACTTGTAAATCCGAATCTAAAATAATCTCACTCTTAAAAAGAGCCTTAGAGTGAAAAAATCAAGTTCGACCAATCCTAAAATAATCTCTTTCCTTGAATTTCTTAGAAAAGTAAACAACATAAATCATTAAGAGAATGTAAGTAAAATTGAAATTTCATTACACATGAAAGAACAATTCGAAAACCATAATTCTAATTCTCACATTCTCTTATTGATTAAAACATGGAATTAAAAATTACAAATCAATGAAATTTTGGAATAAAGACATAAGAAAAATACAGTGGAAATCAAGATCCATCAACCTTAGAACCCAATGTGGATTGAAAATCCCACAGTCTTTCTCCTTCTCTTCTTCCTCTCCTCTCCTTTTCTTCAATGTCCAAGTTCAATTTTCTCAATGTGAGAGGGCTAGTATTTATAGATGAAAGGAGGTGGAATGAATGGATTGGATTCAAAGATTTAAATAAAGCAAGGGACATATGGAGGACGGATATGATTTGTGCTAAATATGGAATGACTTAAAGGAGGCAAGGAGCTAAATTCGTACAAGGAAAGTGGGTGAAGAATTCCATTCTTTACACATGTACCATCTTACAGCTCAGTTTTGACCCTTTTAACTTCCGAATCAGGAAACTTTGTAAACTACAAAGTTATAGCCCTTGAAGTCTTCTTTCCAACACAAAAAGAATCATAGAAATCTGACATTGGAGTGGAATTATATGACCAAAATACCGAACATGTTTCAAACCTTCCTTATTTTTCTCCCTTTCTTATTTTCTTTCTCTTTCCTTAATCCACTTGCCAAATTCGAAAATCCTCTTATATTGACTTCTAAATTTTGAATTTTCTCTTGAGATAATGAAAATAGTATTCAAACATATGGATTTCTTCATGGGCTTTTTTAATGGGCTTAATAATTGGGCTTTTCAAATATGGCAAATCTAATAATTAATTTTACCACTTACAATCAATTCTAAAAATGTGCTAAATTAATCCAAACTCTCATAAATGGATTTGAATTAATAAGTTTACAAATAAAACCCCCAAAATTGTGATAAAATAATTATTAAAAATTTCAACTTTCCAAAATATAAACTTATGCCCATAAATTGTAAAATTCTCCTTTTTAATTCTCATATCTTGCATTTCCATGTAAATCTTGCAAAACATCCAAAATCTCATTAAACATATTATAAAACACACAAAACAAGGGGCTAACTAGTCCAAATAAAAGGGTAAAATTGTCATTTTGCTAGTTCTCGAGCAAAACAAAAACTAAAAACTCTAAAAACAAAAATAAAAATCCTAAACTACACCAATTTCGCTGGCACTCTCGATTGCATTTAGCGTATGAAACAAGCCTTTAAACTCCTACCTCACCACTAGTAGACGAGTTATAGTCTCGTGAGGGCTTTCAATGATGATACCCACAAACATCAAATTTCTGCAAAAATATGTTAACAGAAATTTAAACATCATACGACTCCAAAATTATTTTACAAAACTTATACTTGGAGTGTAGTGTGTGATAGCCAAATATTAACATAACCTTCTTTTTCAAAATACGCACAAGTTGGGCAACCACCAGCTGAAAATGTGCTTCGACTCCAAATCTCACAATGGTATATCTCTCAGAAAGACTTTCACTCAGAGATTGGGTTAATTTTCTCTCAAAAGTATATGTGAGCGGAATAATTTCTCAAATGCAAATATCTCACACAATCATCATCAAAGAACGACTAAACTCAAAGAAAAACATAGATCTCATGAATGGATTTCATTTTCCTGAGAACGTTGAAATAATACACCATTATTCTTCTTCATCTATTCTCCACTTTAAATACCATATTAACTGATGATCAATAGGACTTCATGTAGGACGAAACGTGGCTTAGGACTGGGTCATATCAAAGAAGTATAACAAGACTCTAAAATTAATATTTTGAACAGAAAAGGTAGACGTCATCGGGATATTTCTTCCTCATTTTTTTTTTTTAGCACTCGAAATCTTCAAAGCATTTCTTTTCTTTTCAAATTCAATTCTTCTTTTTTTTCACTTTTTTTTTCACATCCTTCTTTCATGTACAGATGTTCCATTTCTCTCTCTTTTTTTTTTTTTTTTTGTCATTGATGATTTTCTTCTTTCTTTTGCATCTCTCATCATCATTTTTTTTCTTTTCAAGTGCCATAGTTTTCTCAAAGTATCATCCCAATAACAATCATCTCTAACCTTTTCCCGGACCCTAGAATAGGTCACAGATTTTTCAATATAGGCTCAAACTCCACAACCGGAGTTGGGTATGGATAACATAGTTAATCAATAAAAATAGGCTAAATTTACATTTAAGGCTCAAAAGTGGGAACTAGCATAATAATATGACAGAAAATAGGTTGGCTTCAAAGGCTCAAACGATCCAAAACAATGGCCTATATAACTTCCTGAGCTAAATATGACTATTTCATTGCTTCAAATAAATTCAGAAAAATTCTGGTATAATAATCCAAAATTTGATTTCATTCTCAGTATATGACCAAAACAAAGAATAATGAGATCTAATAACAAATATAATGCGCACATCAAAGAAAATAAGAATTACTTATAACCCTCAGAAAAATAGAATGGCTCAAAAGCTCATTAGGTCACAAGTCTCCACTGGTATTCCTCCAGTGATTACTTAACTCATGAATATTTTTCTTTTTCCAGACTAATATTAACATGGCTAGTGTAAAAGTTTTCCAAACAAAAATTTCACAAAATTCAAATGGGAAAGTATGATATAAAAATTTTAATCCACATCTTAATGCAAAAAAAATCAATTTTTTTTTTTAAATTTTTTTTTTTTTTACTCGAAAACAAAACATAAGACTGATTTTTTTTTTTTTTTTTTCAAATTGACTCTAAAACGGACACAAGACTGAAAACAGACAACGTGTAACCCCCTGATACCCCCAAACTTAAATTGGACATTGTCCTCAATGTTCCCTAATCTACAGTGATCAGTTGCAAATTAGGAGAAAATATCAGAAACGAACAACTAAAAATGCAGAAAATACCTGAGAGGGCTCTCTTTATTCAAAACCTGCAAAAATAAACAAATAACAAACACACAAAAACTCTATACTGACACAAAAACACAACAAAAACGAAAACCTAAACTAGACATTGACAAACATTGACTCACAGGCAGACTCAGACATAGAATGACGGGTGGATGTATGGATGGACTTTCCTATCAATCCTGGTAGATTGGGTCATCTAACAGGATCCGAACTTCTTCCTCCTGTGTTTGCTTCTGAAATTCTAAAAATGGCTTCAATCTTTGACCATTAACTGTGAACTCATTGCCAGTCTTAGGATTCCTAATTTGTACTGCCCCATACGGGTGTACTGTCTCAACAATGAACGGACCTATCCACTTAGATCGTAATTTACCAGGAAACAGATGCAATCGAGAATTGTATAGTAAGACCTTTTGACCAATTGTAAAAGTTTTCCTCAAAATAGTCTTATCATGAGCCAATTTCATCCGGTCTTTGTACTTTCTTGCAGTGTCAAAGGCATCTCTCCTAATTTCATCCAGTTCAGACAATTGGAACTTTCTATGCTGTCCAGCATGGTCTAGAGCAAAATTCACATGTCTAATAGCCCAATATGCTCTATGCTCTAACTCAACTGGCAAATGACAGGCTTTCCCAAACACTATCCTATAGGGGGACATTCCAATGGGCGTCTTGAATGCAGTACGATATGCCCAGAGTGCATCAGTAAGTCTCAAAGACCAGTCTTTCCTGGATGGATTAACTGTCTTATCCAGAATATGTTTAATCTCTCGGTTTGAAATTTCCACTTGCCCACTTGTTTGTGGATGATAAGGAGTAGCAACCTTATGTATCACCCCATATGATTTCATCAATGTTTCAAACAGGCGATTACAGAAGTGCTTACCCCCATCACTAATGATGGTTCGTGGTATTCCAAATCTAGAGAAAGCATTCTCTTTCAAGAAACGAGGACAACTTTATGATCATTGGTTTTCCAAGCCACCGCTTCAACCCATTTACTGACATAATCCCCTACCAAAATGTAAAGATTACCGAAGGAATTAGGAAATGGTCCCATGAAATCAATGCCCCAAACATCAAAAAGTTCAACAAGTGGGTTCAAAGGCATCATATTTCGACGAGACAGACTACCTAATCTCTAACATCTGTCACATGACACACAGTTGGAATGGGTATCTTTGAACATGGAAGGCCAGTACAAACCACACTGTAAAATCTTTACAGTAGTCTTGTTCTAACTGAAATGACCTCCACAAGCCTGATCATGACAAAATTTAACGACACTGAGTTGATCGGACTCCGGGACACAACGACGAATGATTTGGTCGAACAATATTTGAAAGTATGGATCAACCCAGATAAAATATTTGACTTCTACCAGAAACTTTGACTTATCTTGCTTAGTCCAATGCTCAGGCATCAAACCAGTGACAAGATAATTCACAATATCTGCAAACCAAGGTAATTGGGAAACTGACATGAGCTGCTCATCAGGAAATGACTCAGTAATAGGTATCGGGTCATCAGAAAATTCAGTTAGCAATCTAGACAAATGGTCTGCTACCACATTCTCAGAACCTTTCTTGTCCTGAATTTCAATATCAAATTCTTCTAGCAAGAGGACCCATCTAATCAAATGGGACTTAGCATCTTTCTTAACAAAAGATACTTGAGAGCAGCATGATCAGAATATATAATGACCTTCGAACCCACAAGGTAAGATCGAAATTTGTCTAGCCCAAAAAGACTGCTAACAATTCCTTTTATTCTAGTATAGTGGTAAGTATTCCCGCCTGTCACGCGGGTGACCCGGGTTCGATCCCTGGCAAAGGCGCCAAAAACTTGTTGTGCAAATTTTAAATTTATAACTCGCAAGCGCACGAACCATTTATATAGTATAGCGATTAAGTGAAAGGTCGAACCCATCTGAACTTAGGAAAATATATCCATGAAAATACACCATTGAATTACGTATTTTAAGAACTTTGAGAAATGTGGAGAAAAGTCATAAATATGGAATAATTTATCTAATCTATGATTTTAATCTTAATTTAGAAATATTCTAGATTTAAACATAGAATCTAGCAATTTAACTAATTTTAATTAAGATGGTGGATTTCTAAAAATATAAACAATCTTAATCTAATTTAAAATACAAAATTAAGATGCAATTAAATTATTTCCAACCTACTTCATCAATTTCAAGGATTTGAGTTTTTATAAATAAAAGAAAACATAAATAACATCTAAATTACCTATATACATATTTACAATGGAACTGGATCAAAGAATCAAGGATGCATTATCATCCAAATTTTAATGATAAAATAACGGCCTAAAACATGGAAATCACGTAAATTATTTAACACGCATTCAATTATCAAATTCATTAAAATTCTAAATATGAAATCTATGAAATCCATTTAACTAAGAAAATTCAATTCCGGCCTTAGGCTTAGGTAAAATTTATACTTGTAATTCCGAATCTAAAATAATCTCACTCTTAAAAAGAGCCTTAGAGTGAAAAAATCAAGTTCGACCAATCCTAAAATAATCTCATTTTCCTTGAATTTCTTAGAAAAGTAAACAACATAAAATCATTAAGAGAATGTAAGTAAAATTAAAATTTTCATTACACATGAAAGAACAATTGGAAAACCATAATTCTAATTTTCACATTCTCTTATTGATTAAAACATGGAATTAAAAATTACAAATCAATGAAATTTTGGAATAAAGACATAAGAAAAATACAATGGAAATCAAGATCCATCAACCTTAGAACCCAATGTGGATTGAAAATCCCACAGTCTTTCTCCTTCTCTTCTTCCTCTCCTCTTTTTCTTCAATGTCCAAGTTCAATTTTCTCAATGGGAGAGGGCTAGTATTTATAGATGAAAGGAGGTGGAATGAATGGATTGGATTCAAAGATTTAAATAAAGCAAGGGACATATGGAGGGCGGATATGATTTGTGCTAAATATGGAATGACTTAAAGGAGGCAATGAGCTAAATTCGTACAAGGAAAGTGGGTGCAGAATTCCGTTCTTTACACATGTACCATCTTGCAGTTCAGCTTTGACCCTTTTAACTTCCGAATCAGGAAACTTTGTAAACTACAAAGTTATAGCCCTTAAAGTCTTCTTTCCAACAGAAAAAGAATCAAAGAAATCTGACATTGGAGTAGAATTATATGACCAAAATACCGAACATGTGTCAAACCTTCCTTATTTTTCTCCCTTTCTTATTTTCTTTCTCTTTCCTTAATCCACTTGTCAAAGTGAAAATTCTCTTATATTGACTTCTAAATTTCGAATTTTCTTTTGAGATAATGAAAATACTATTCACACATGTGGATTTCTTCATGGGCTTTTCTTAATGGGCTTAATAATTGGGCTTTTCAAATATGGCAAATCTAATAATTAATTTTACCACTTACAATCAATTCTAAAAATGTGTAAATAATCCAAACTCTCATAAATGGATTAATAAGTTTTAAAAATAAAACCCCTAAAATTGTGGTAAAATAATTATTAAAAATTCCAACTTTCCAAAATATAAATTATGCCCATAATTGCAAAATTCTCCTTTTTAATTCTCATATCGTGCATTTCCCTATAAATCCTACAAAACATCCGAAATCTCATTAAACATATTATAAAACACACAAAACAAGGGGCTAACTAGTCCAAATAAAAGGGTAAAATAGTCATTTTCCTGTGCTCATCAGTTGGCGTTTGTAATAATTATTTGCATATCATTCCTTTGTCGCTATAAACCTGTTTAAATGGAAATAATGAGAATTATGTTGGAGACTTGGTGGTTAAAAATTTTCATTTAAACCAATTATTTGCCATACTTATTCTGGTTCCTAATACTTCTATATCAGTTAGCCCAACTTAAAACTATATCACTGGGCTATGTACTGATTAGGCCCTAGTCCATTCTATATGTAACTTGGCCTGAAAAAAAGGCTAGGATCAGATGATGCAACTTGATTGGGCTTCAATCTTTTTGATGCTTTCAAGTAGGAATGGGCAAGAATATGGCAACTTGGCCAAGACTTTTAACGTAAACTCTGATGAAACAAATATAATTGAGATTACTAGCCCAAGTTTTATTTAGTCCATTTGAAATTTTGAACAATGTATAGTTGGAGGATACATCTAATTGGGCTGGGACTTCTTTTCATTTCCTCCAAATGGTATCAATAATTTATGTTGTGATAGACTAACCTTGTCCCCAAACATATACCCTTAGCACCCAAGGATAAGGCGGCGATATAGCCACGGCATCAGCTATGGCTCCTGCAGCAACTACTGGAATATTTCTATCACCAACAACGTCCACAATTCTAGGAAGCAATGCCATTAACGAAACCTATAGAACATTGAGAACAAATGATTAATTAGTAAAGCCAACTGCAAGGACATTTATAGATGAATGGCAGTGAAGATTACTTCTAACAAGGTTAATTGAAAAAGTAAAAATCTGAAACCAACTTAAAATAGTAAGGGCAATGCGTCAATACTGGTTTCGGTAATTTACTATCCAACGCATGATGATTAAGCCCATTGATTTGGTAACCATCATAGTGGGTGGGAGAGATCCAAAAGTTATCATAGATTGAAAGACCTATAATACCCCACTCTAGAGGAAAGTCTCACACTGCTAGTTGTATTAGAAATTCCCTGATATATAAGTGGCAGCCTTCCTCCTTCTAGCATGGGCTTTTTCGGAGCATTGAAAGCCGTGCAGGTCGTGTGTGAGGTCTAGAGTGGACAATATCATGCTAGTGGGATGGGTCGTTATAAGACCACATCCCCCTAATGAAGGACCTACTGAAGGGTAAATAAAAAATTAATATATATGGTAGACAACAAAGTCAAAAGATTAGATGGCTACGAGTTGCAGAGAAATGAGCTGGATCAACATTCTAAACAAAGATCATATCAACATTTAAAAAGAAGTAGAAGACCATCAAAATCATCATCAAAGATATAATTCATGTAAAACCGGTTTTTCGAGTTCTGATTCTCTATTTAACCCTCTCATGAAAACAATAAATCATACACTCAATCACTCCACCATCAACTATGTCATTCTTTATCTAGCTGCCATCCACATTTTATGTAGAAGATAATTATGACTAAATTTATTTGTGGCAGGGCTAGCAACTTTCTAAAAACACCTGGTAGTTTCGAGTTTGGTTCGGCATTCCAGCCTAATCAATGATCGAGTTGGATCCAAACTGACCTATTTAACAATCAAGTCAGGTTAGGTAGTAACTATTATGGCCATACTGATCTAAATCCAAAAGTATCATAGCCAAATTGGTCCAAACCCGCCAAGAACCAAACCTAGTGTCTCTTTCTACATCACCCATAAATCCAAACTAACCAATTTATTCAATTTGATTGGTTTTGAGTTAGATTTCTATTTTTAGATTTTTCAAGCCTATGGCAACACCTAGTGGTGAACTCACGAAATCTCCCATCACAAACCTTAAAATTTTGAGGGAGTGAAAATTAATATCATTTTCAGTTTACCCGCTTCCACTCCATGGTAGTAAGGCGTATCTCCAAAGAAATTCATCTAGTGTTCTTTATAGGTTCTATCCTCCATACTAACTCTTTCAATCCATTAGAACTCAAAAAAAAAAAAAGAGAAAGAAAAGCAACTGACAGTTCTGGCAATGTGCCCTCCAGCCTCTACTCCTTGAGCAATGATGCAATCAACCCCTGCTGCAACCGCCTTTTCAGCTGCTTTAACAGTTCCCACTTGAAGATTAAAAGTAGAAAAGAAAAAGACATTGATGATGAAGATTATCAATAAGTGAGCTCCAATTCAAGCTTAATGTTAGAACACTCAAAATGTTTATAGAGGATCATAATGAAATCACCTGACAGGGACACATAACCTAGCAAAATAAATGAGAAAGAGCCTAAACAAATAAAGTTCCTTCTCTTTGAAACTTAATAGGCCGATAACACAAACGATTATAGTGCAGTCGTTCACAATCTCAAACGTCTAAAACGCGGTCCCATCATAGATAGCATATCCTGACCACTTCCACCATTAGTATTTCTTTATGATTTTGATGGACAAGTTTAAATAAAATTATTTAGGAAAATTTTGTGAAGTACAAATAATAATCCATCTAAAAAGATGGCATGACTTAGGAGGTCCTCATTTCAATGGAATTGTTGGCCAGTGGCGGTGGCCGCATAGGCTAATTTTGTGAAAGACTCATTAACATGAAAAATTGTAAAATAGCCAGGGACTATTCTAACAATTAAAGAAGAACATATTTTTTAACAGCAACTAGAATAACACTTCCACTAGTCAGTAATTAAAAAACCGTAACAAACCCAATTCATCTCAAAATGCACACAAGCCTTAAATGATAGAATACTAGAATCAGCATAGGGGAGTTCAATTGAAGGTAAAAAAAAGGCCGATATGTTGCATATTGACCGTTACATACCAAGTAGGAGAGCGTATCGCCTGCTACGCATCGGGGCCCGTCCTAGATCATGTGTGTGATGTCCTAGGCAGTCGCGTTTGCATGGATTTCTATGTATGCGCAGTGAGCATTCATTCCTTTTTTTAATTTTTTTTCCGACTATTTGAGGCCCACAACCAAAAGAACTATTTAAATTTCAATATGAATCTATTCTGAATGAAAATATGATTTTATTTTATTAAAGTGTCCTTATTATGTTTGGGATGATTTGAATGTTGTTAGAATTTAGTGTATTGCCTAAAAATCATATTTAAAGCATTTCTAATTTTTTTTAACCGAATATTAAGTAGATGGTAAAATATTGTTTAATTTTGTTCGAATTACATTTTCTTTTGTATGGGAAAGGTTTATTTATTATTTTTTAAGTTAATAAATTTACATAAAATTAATTGAAATGTTTTCTCATATTCTTGACCTTTTTTGATATTTTTCTATTAATTTTTAAAAAGTTCAAATTCTCAATGTCGTAACTTAAAAACAACATTTAAATATATAAATTTCAGCTACTTAATGATAAAAATACATATCAATGAAGCCCAGAATTTTCTATAATTTTTTGCTAAAAAACTAAAAAAAAAAAAAAAAAGGAGAGGAGAAAAAAAGTATCAGACTATATAGCCAATACGTATCGGCAGGCCGAATTTTTTTCCCACAGAGTTCAACTAAATGGCCTTCTAAGTTTGGGTTCAGTGGCATTTTAAATCAAATAACATCGCAAAAGAGTGAATCACATCTAATGATCTTCACATATATAATATTTTTTAAAAGAAAAATTAGCATTAAAATGAACTAATTAAATAAATATTTATATTTTTTAACAGTTAGTCCATTTGGAGAAGTATTGAGGATCCTTGGAGAGGGAGAGGGAGAGAGAGAGGATGCCTGATGGATGACTTTGATGCCATGTTTGTGAGCTTCATCGACCATCTCCTTGGGGAAGTCACCCCAAAATACTTGCATGCAGGCCAGCTTCTCATCAAAAATCGCCTTAATGGTCTGTGTGTTGTCGAATTCCAAAAGAATTCCTGCTCCAAATGGTTTATTCGTCAGTTTCTTCGTCTCCTTTATTGCCCTGACAGCTGCATCGTAGTCGTTCTGCAACAAATCAAATTGGGCATCACCCGATTGGAAATCAAATTGCAAATTCAATTCCAGAAGAAGAAGTGAAGAGAAGAGAAAGGGTAAGAGTAATCCATACGACAGGGCTGGCGAGGAGTCCTATCCCACCGGCGTTGGCCACAGCAGCCACCAGCTTTGGGACTGAGATGTCGGCTCCCATGGGTGCCAACACGATGCCATGGTCAAATCCCAGTATCCCTCCAACCTTCATTGCTTCTGCTTCTTGTTTCTATCTCACCACACCAACTCGATGTTCCCTCTATGGTGTTAGTATTATATACGTGATACTGTATAGACGTGCGCCACATGTTCCTCGTTGGATAATATAATACATATGGCATGTTAATTATTTAATATCTATAAAAACCATTGACTTTTAAATCGTCATAATAAGTTCCACTTCTATTGATTGATTTGATTCTACACGCATGGCTTCATTAAAAAGTCCATTGATTTGATCAGAGAATTTCAAACTTGATTCGAATATTAACTTCATTAAATCATATTACATACCCACGTTGGATAATATAATATAATATAATGTATATGGCATGCTCTTGCTTGATTTTAGATTTTTAAAAATCAATTATCTATATTTATCAAAATTTAAAGGTCAAAATTATATGTCTTGGATTAATGATATTAAGATTTTTTTATTTTATTAATATTTTCATTTGTTATCCTTTTATTTTTTTAAAATATTTACATTTTCCCTGAGATTTTCCTTTAATTTTTCAATAAAAATCTGAGAATTTTAAAATATCCCATTGTTACCTGTTAATATTTCAAAAACATTATTTGTGACAATGAGGAACACTAACAATATTAACAACTAAAATCTACCATTAAATGAGATAAAGCTATAGAAAGGTAGAGACCCTTGTGCCCAAACGTGCAAAATAGTAATCTGACCATTTTCTAATTTTACTCTCATTCAGCCATTTGTATAGCTCTGTATATAAAACTCAGGGCCAAATAAAAAATAATGGTTGGTGTGAAAGCTTCAACCACAAAAACAAGGTTATTTGGAGAGTTGTTGGACCTGACACATTTAAGTAATAACTTGGATTTTAGGAAGAATGATTATCCATAACTGAGATAAGACCTGGTTTTTCTGTTTTCTTTTCAATTCAAGAAAAATTGTTGGGTCATTGGAAGGTGGGTATTTGGGTCATTTAGTGGATGAGGCCAAATCCAAAGTTCTAATGAGCTAACTCCAAAATTATGAGAAGCTAATTAGATGGGGTTTAATTAGTGTGTCCTTTGTTAAATCCATCCATGTAGTCCAATGCAATATGCTCAATCAAGTCTAGGTCCATGATGCTTGCATCACGGGAGAAAAGAATGGAAATAGAACAGATTATTTTAGACAAAATTGTTGTCATTTACCAAATGGAAAATAAAATAGAAATAATTATATTTCATTTCATTGGAAGTAATTATTAAATTTAAAAGAACTTAGACGAGTTTATATGAATTGACTCAACTTGATAGGATTTCTAGTCGTACGAATCCATGAGTTTCACTTAGTTCTTTTCGAGTTGAATTCAAACATTCAATTGAGTTACTCAACTCGATAAGATTTCGAGTCCAATATGAGTTTTGAGTTTTCAAGGTACAGGAGAGATGGATGGATGGAGAATGGTAAATACACCAAAAGTGACACTAAAATGGAGACAATCACAAAGAATTAAGTAGGCATGTCATCTATCTTCAGTAGATAATCACACTAAAAATTGGAAGAACAAAAATAAAGAGGTGGAAAGTGACAAACCAATAATGTGTATTAAGCTTCGAAAAGCATTTATTAGCAATTTAGAAAGATGCCTTACAATACATGATAGGTCACATACACACAATAACAACATATACTATCCCTCGGAAAACCATTGATTATAACCAAAGAGGTGGACATGCAACTTTATTTCTCAATAGCTTTGTTTGTAACTAGTATTAAAACTTATTGGTAGGACATAGCCATGAAATGATCATTGAAGTTGCCTTGATATTTTTACAAGCTAAACTTGTAAATGCACGTCAATTTCTTTTTAAAGAGTTGCAGGTAGAGTCTGGGGGCATTTCTCTCCTAGGCCTTGGATTATAGCTTTGGCTCCTTCCACAACCCTTGAAATGACTTCAGCTGCCGGAACAATATCATCCACTAATCCCACTCCTTGTCCTGCTAACATACACATGTCCTCATGCTCACCACTTGTAGTCCTGTTTGCAACTTGACCCGCAAATCGGCGAAGAGTTGCCTCCTAACATGTTAAAAATAAATTATAAATCTCTATCTATAATATTCTTCATGAGCTTTCTCTTGGCCTTTCATGCTTAGATACGTTTCCTTTTGAATAAGTTAACAATGATCAGGAAGTTACCTTCCAATATATAGTTGAGTACCCAATGATTGGTTGAGTTGCATCATTTTGCACATCATTTGGTGCATTTCGCCATTTCTTGTGAAAGGGTGTGTTCAAGCAACGAACAAATGCCCTCCATGTCGCCCGACCATATAAATCAGTACGATCAGTTTCATCTCCTTTGTAATTAAGAAGTTGGCGTTTGTAATAATCATTTGCATATGATTCATTTGTCGCTATAAACCTGTTTAAATGGAAATAATGAGAATTATGTTGGAGACTTGGTGGTTAAAAATATGTGAATTAAATCAATTATTTGCCTACTTATTCTGGTTCCTAACAATTCTACATCACTAGGTTTGTAGTGATTAGGTCCTGGTCCAATCTATTATGTAACTGGGCCTAAAAAACAAGCTTACGATCAGATGATGTAACTTGATTGGGCTTCAATATTTTTAATGCTTTCAAGTAAGAATGGGCAAGAATATGGCGACTTCGTCTAGACTTTTAACTCAAACTCTGATGAAACAAATATAGTTGAGATTATTTGCCCAAGTTTAGTTTAGTCCATTTGAAATTTTGACCAATGTATAGTTTGAGGATACGAAGCCTTCAAACTTAGTTTTTTCCCTTGAAAGGGATAATATTTAAGTTTTCGAACAATCATCTATCCCTTAGTAATTGGGTTGGGGCTTCTTTTAATTTCCTCCAATTGGTTTCAATAATTGATGTTGTGATAGACTAACCTTGTCCCCATACATATACCCTTGGCACCTAAGGATAAGGCGGCAACATAGCCACGTGCATCAGCTATGGCTCCTGCAGCAACTACTGGAATATTTCTATCACCAACAATGTGCACAATTTGAGGAAGCAATGTCATTAAAGGAACCTATAGAACATGGAGAACCGACGATTAATTAGTAAATCCAACCACATGGACATTCACAGACGAATGGCAGTGAAGATTACTTCTAAAAAGGTTAATTGAAAAAGTAAAAATTCAAAACCAGCTTAAAATAATAAGGACAATGCATCAATACTGGTTTGGATAATTTAGTGTCCAAAGCATGATGGTTAAGCCCATTGATTTGGTAACCATCATAGTGGGTGGCAGAGATCCAAAAGCAGTCATAGATTGAAATACCACAACCCTCTAATCAAGGACCTACTGGAGGGTAAATAAAAAGATAAAAATATATGGTACAGAAGAAAGTCAAAAGATCAGATGGCCATGAGTGGCAGAGCAATGAGCTGGATCAACATTCTGATAAGCACTGAAAAATAATAATTTCACCCTTAAATATTGGATTAGTTAGTTCTTTAATTTTGTTTATTTTGTATTATTATTGTAATATATTATATATTTAAAAATATTAGTGTTTATATCTCATTTTATCTAATTAATGTGTTTTATGTATGTTTAGGTTGAATTATTTTCTAAACCCGAAGACGACCTGATTTGGTGGAATGTTTGATTTAGAGCAATCGGTTCAACAAATTTCATACAAATGAAAATAGAATCAAATGGGAACAAGCTTATGATGAATGTGTAGATTATGGGTGCATGGCTGAAATATTCGTATCATCAATCTAGACATCAGAACATTGGTGATCAAACCAGAAGGTACAAAGAGGAAGAGTCAAATACAGACATATCTAGAGCACAATGAAGGGCCCGGATTGCAACACCTTGCGCTTGTTAGTGAAGATATATTCAGGACCTTGAAGGAGATGAGGCAGAGGAGTTGTGTTGTTGGGGTTTTGAATTCATGTCATTACCTCCAACAATGTATTACTTGAATCTGAAGGACAGAGCTGGAGATGTGCTTGTTGTGTATGTGGCTCAGATCCACAATGGAGCCTATGTTTAATCTCCTAATACAATAGGCCTCTTAATTAGCAGCTACATCAGAGAGCATCGGGAAAGTGGGAGTCTTAATTGACAAGAATCCTAAATGGAGAATACTTCTAATATGTGAAGGACAATACATAGGAACAGCTTGAGAGTCCAACGTGGACTGTAATGCATGGGAATAGAAGTCTACTCTAATCAGGTAAGGAAACTACGTGGGTATCCTATTATGGGCATCACAGCATCTATATATACAGTCGTGTATATATAGATTCAAGTGAGACTCGCTGTATTGAGAAGAGCAAACAACAAGCGGTGCACTGTTTGTTGATACAGCAGAGGAGGCTTCTCTGGTTTATAGAGGAAAGTAGAGGCTGCCAACGTGACTGACAGGCAGACACAATTTTGGGCAACTTCTTACCACCAAAAGGCAGAGAGGCTGCTTGTTTGAGGAAGAGAGATTCAGCACAGAGGGCTGAATCCCATCTCTTTGGCAGATCTGTCTTGTAGAGAGAGAGTTGCGAGGCAGCAGAGTCACTTACAAGCAGATTGGCGTGATCGGGATTTCACGCGTTCGGTTTGGGTTATATTTAACTCAATAAATATATCTCTTGTATTTGTATTCTCTTTTATTCTCTTCTCTTAATAAAAGGATTTACTCGCTCCGTGGACGTAGGCCAAAGGTGGCCGAACCACGTAAATATTGTGTTGTGCTTGTGTGATTTTATTCCGATATTTTTGGGTGTGTTTATTATTTCCGCTAATAAACGCTAACAAGTGGTATCAGGAGCTTTGGTTGGAGACCAGGGAATTGTTGGAGATCGGAATACAACACAATGGACATGAGAGGAGTGCAGAGCACAAAGTTCGAGGTGGAGCCCTTCGACGGGAAAAATAACTTCAGTCTTTGGCGGAGTTCAGTAAAAGATATTCTTGTACATCAAGGGCTACATAAAGCACTGCAAGAGAGGGAGAAGCCAAGTTCTTCCGACGAGAAAGGGAAGGACAAACAGAAGGATGTCATGTCAGATGATGCGTGGGATGAACTACAGATGAAGGCGGTGGCAACCATACGAATGTGTCTGGCACTGGAGGTAAAATATCTTATTTTTGATGAAACTTCTGCAACAGAGTTATGGAAGAAACTGGAGACTCTGTATATGGCAAAGTCACTGACAAACAAGTTGATCCTGAGAAAACAATTGTACCAGTTGCGGATGGAAGAAGGAACCAACTTCTTAGATCATCTTCATGCATACAACAAAATCATCATTCAACTGGCGAGTGTTGATGTGAGATTCGAGGAGGTCGACAAGGCTGTGATATTATTGGCTTCTCTTCCCCCTTCCTTTAATATAGTGGTGACCACTCTACTGGTTGGTAGAGAGACCGTGACAGTGGACGAGGTGATCGCGGCATTGTTGCAGACAGAGAACATCAGGGCGCCAACAAATACATCCAATTCAGGTGGACTGGTGTTCGCTAAGGAGGATAAGCAGCGCGGCAGAGGAATCCGGAGAGACTCCAAAAACCAAAGGTGGTCAAGGTCAAAATCAAGGGGTAAAGGTAAATTCAGCTGCTATTATTGTGAGAAGGAAGGACACATGATAAGGGACTGCAATCAACTGAAACGTGATCGGGAGGCCAGATCACAAAATTCAGTTCAATTAAGCGATGATCGTGATGCTATAGCACAGACGGTTGTGTGTACAGTCACCAAAGGTACGGAAAATCTAAATAATAATTGGATTTTAGATTCAGGGTGTACCTATCATATGTGTCCGAGGAGGGAATGGTTTGATACATACAAACCATACAATGGCGGAGTTGCCCAAATGGGTAATGGGGCAACTAGCAAAATTATCGGGATCGGGACTATAAAAATCAAAATGTTTGATGGTATGGTGAAGACGCTTGAGAATGTGCGTCATGTCTCGGATTTAAAAATGAATTTAATTTCATTGGGTATTCTCGAATCGGAGGGATTCACCTTCAAAACTAAGGATGGGGCTCTCAGAGTGGTTAAGGGAGCTATGATAGTTATGAAGGGAAAGAGGCAGGATAGTCCGTATACGCTGTTGGGGAACACAGTAATTGACAGACAACAGGGATCTCCTAATCGGAGTGCGGGCAGAAGGAGAAGGACCCGCAAGACTCCAGTGACGGTTGACCCGAAACGTAAGGTTACTTTTGCACTAGATGGTTGTGGTTTTTCGTTTGGTTTCCATGATGCAGGTGAAAGCACGAAGGGAAAGGCGAAAGCGTCGATGTGCCACACAATGAAAAGTGCAATGAGCACAACAAAGCGGTGGATAGCTATCAAATCCAAGCAAGGCTTGGGTTTGGCCAATTCTTCTAATTAAGAAGACATGTGGAGCATCCCTGAGCGTGGGGATACGCGCATCTCACAGAGATGCAAACGGGCTGCAGTTGCAGGTGGAGCTCGGCCGGGAATGGTCGGTGTGCATAGGGGTGCATAATGTGCAGATCCAGTCGAGGGCATTGTCATAGTTATCTCTGGAGGATCGGTGGATTCTCGCCAAGGTGGAGATTGTTGTGTATGTGGCTCAGATCCACAATGGAGCCTATGTTTAATCTCCTAATACAATAGGCCTCTTAATTAGCAGCTACATCAGAGAGCATCGGGAAAGTGGGAGTCTTAATTGACAAGAATCCTAAATGGAGAATACTTCTAATATGTGAAGGACAATACATAGGAACAACTTGAGAGTCCAACGTGGACTGTTATGCATGGGAATAGAAGTCTACTCTAATCAGATAAGGAAACTACGTGGGTATCCTATTATGGGCATCACAGCATCTATATATACAGTCGTGTATATATAGATTCAAGTGAGACTTGCTGTATTGAGAAGAGCAAACAACAAGCGGTGTACTGTTTGTTGATACAGCAGAGGAGGCTTCTCTGGTTTATAGACGAAAGTAGAGGCTGCCAACGTGACTGACAGGCAGACACAATTTTGGGCAACTTCTTACCACCAAAAGGCAGAGAGGCTGCTTGTTTGAGGAAGAGAGATTCAGCACAGAGGGCTGAATCCCATCTCTTTGGCAGATCTATCTTGTAGAGAGAGAGTTGCGAGGCAGCAGAGTCACTTACAAGCAGATTGGCGTGATCGGGATTTCAGGCGTGTTCGGTTTGGGTTATATTTAACTCAATAAATATATCTCTTGTATTTGTATTCTCTTTTATTCTCTTCTCTTAATAAAAGGATTTACTCGCTCCGTGGACGTAGGCCAAAGGTGGCCGAACCACGTAAATATTGTGTTGTGCTTGTGTGATTTTATTCCGATATTTTTGGGTGTGTTTATTATTTCCGCTAATAAACGCTAACAGTGCTGACAAAGGCAAGAAAGAAATAAAAAGAATCAAAGCAAGCAACAGACTTTTTCATGAGAAGCAACTAGTAGCCAGCGTCCCTAAACTGAATGGAATTTCAGTTTCTTAGAACATTCATCGTTGAGCAAAACATAACATTGCAGCATAATGGAAAAGGCAAGAGAAGATTGAGTAAGAAAGAGAGATGAATAGAAGGATGGAAGGGCTGCTTTCGAATAGAAATAGATGGGTTTGCTGTGACCAAGAAAGAAAAGCAGAGATGGAGAAAGAATAGGAAGAGAATAAAAATAGAAAATAAAGGAATAGAAAGGAGGTGTTGGCCGAATGAATGAGATAGAAAAGAAGAAAAAAAGAAACTGCCGTGGAGAGTGAAAGTCGGCCAGCAAAGAATCGGCTGGAATTGGAAGTGGATCCCACTTGCACTTGCTTAATTTTACATCTCCAAACCTCTTTAAATTGAGAGCCCCTTTCACAGCAAAATTGAACCTAGAACTGGGCACAACAAGAAGGCTGGGCTGAGAGCAAAGAAGGATTGTGGCATAAGCTCGGGATCTCCGATAATGGTTCGGGTTTTATTTTATCCATCTCTTTTCTTTAATTCTTTTATGATGTCTGGGTAATTTCTTGTACTAATGTTGAGGATGAAACCCTATTAATAATGAAATAATGTTCTTTTATTTGTTTATTTAATTTCTAAATATGTGTGTTCAATTATTTATGATTTGTGCTTAATTAGATTAATTAGATGTTAATTATTTTCACCACTAATATCATGTATTTGTGGTAGTTAATATTAATATTTGATTCATCGTTGCTTGGCGTTTAAATTAATTTAAAAGTAAAACCCTTCGATTCATTGTTTTCTTTTATTTTAATTTAAATACATTGGATGCTTAGGTTAATCCCTTTGATCCATTGTCTTTTGAGTTAAGATTGGATACATTGAATACTTAGAATTTATATTTTTAAGCAAAGGAAAATCAATCTTTGAACATCATATTAATGAACATAAATGTTTAAATCTCTAAAAATTGGGAATTAATAAATAAATAATTAGAAGATTATGAATTTAATGGTGGTGGAATTCGATACCTTAGTAATTTCTTTCACTTTATTCAATCTCTATTTTAGTTGTTTTATTTAATTTTACATGTTTAATTCAACCATCCTCCATAAAAATTGTTAACTAGGTTAAGGTTAAAATATTAGGCTTTTTAATTTGTTTTCCCGTTCATTCTAAATCAAGTCCCTATAGGTTCGACCTCGCATTTACATATCTCTATACTCCAATTCGATTTGTGCGTTTGCGAGTAATTATAAATTTAAAATTTACACAACACATTCTATACAAAGATCATATCAAAATTTAAAAAGAAGTAGAAGGCCGTCAAAATCATTATCAAAGATAAAATTCATCTATGGTCAGTTTTTCGAGTTCTAATTCTCTATTTAACCCTCTCATAAAAACAATACTCAATCACTTCACCATCAACTGTGTCTTTCTGTTGAGTTTGGCTCAAAAGGCCAATATTAAGTTGGGCCCATTAGGCCTAAGTTCTCTTGTAAACCAATCGTATATAAGGGTAAGTTTTACTCTTTAGGGTTAAGCTGATCTCAAATCTCTCTATCAGATCAAAGGGGAGACTATGGAGAGATTCATTGTAGCACCCTGTTTATCATTATCTTCATAGTGAATTGAGCAATCGCTCCGTGGACGTAGCCGTCAGGTGAACCACGTAAATCGCTTGTCTCTTGTGTGGTTGTGATCTGTGTGATTTGCATTTATTTCATAACACTTTCTTTATCCAGCTTCCATCCACATTTTATGTGGAAGATAATTATGACTGCAATTATTTGTGGTAGGGCTAGAACTTCTATAAACACCAAGTAGTTTCGAGTTTGGTTTGGCATTCCAACCTAATCAATGATCGAGTTGGATCCAAACTGATCTGTTTAACAATCAAGTCAGGTGAGGTAAATAACTCTTACGACCATATTGATCTGAACCCAAATTGGTCCAAAACCCGACAAGAACCAAACCTATCGTCCTTTTGTACACTACCTATAAATCCAAACCTTCAAACTAGATGTACTACAATCAGATTGATAATGCTAGTCCGACAATTTCATAATCGTAGGAGCAGAAAACTCTATGAAATAGCACCTGCTCATTTGAACCAATTGAGCAACATTGCATTTTATTGTGAGAAAAGCAACAACTTTTATTTTGTAAGAGAAGTGAAAACTAACTAATTTACTCAATTTGATTGGTTTTGAGTTGGATTTCTATTTTTAGATTTTCAAGCCATGGCAACACCTAGTGGTGAACTCACAGAATGTCCATCACAAACCTTAAAATTTTGAGGGAGTGAAAAATAATATCATTTCCGGTTTACCCCCATCCACTCCATGCTAGTGAGGTGTGCCTCGCAAGAAATTCATCGTGTTCTTTATAGGTTTTACCCTCCGTACTAACTCTTCCAATCAATTAGAATTCAAAAGAGTGAGAGAAAGAAAGAACAACTGACAGTTCCGACAATGTGACCTCCAGCCTCTACCCCTTGAGCAATGATGCAATCAACCCCTGCTGCAACTGCCTTTTCAGCTGATTCAACAGTTCCCACCTGAAGATGAAAAGTAGAAAAGAAAAAGACATTGATGATGAAGACAGTTATCAATAAGTGGACCACACTAATTCAAGCTTAATGCTCGAAGACTCAAAACGTTGATAGGGGATCATAATGAAATCACCTGACAGGGACGCATAACCAAGCAAAATATATTTTGGAGAAAGAGCCTAAACAAATAAAGTTTATTTGTTGTTTTTTAATTTAATAAATTTACATAAAATTACTAGAAATGTTTTCTCATATTCTTGAACTTTTTGTTCACTGTGACAAGTTCGATGCTTGATCTATAAGGTGTGTCTTTTTTGGATATTCTTCCACTAAAAAGGGTACATTTGTTACGACTCGACATCTCATAAGAATCTTATCTCCCATGATGTACATTTTATTTAATCTAACTCTTATTTTCAAGCACAAGGTGATTCTGGGAATCGGTCCCAAGGGGAGAACTTATCTGATTTGATACCTCTTCATACTATAACTGATGATGTCTCTATTAGCCTCAATACTAAGATTATATCACCAAATAGTCAACCAATGTCTCTAGCAACTAAAATACTGGCATTTCTACTATGAAAGAGAAAGTTGTTGCACGGTCCAGTGCGAAGGCAGAGTGTTGTGCTATGGCTTCAACAACTAGTGAAATTATTTGGCTTCGAGCTTTGTTGCAGGATTTAGGTTTTGATTATAATCAACCAACACAAATGTTTTGTGATAATCAGATTGCAATTCACATTGCTTCCAATTCAATATTTCATGAGCGAACTAAACACATTGAAGTGGACTTGTCACTTTGTTCGAAGTAACTTGCACCCTAGTATTATTTGTACTCCATTTGTTCACATTGATCAACAATTAGCAGATATCTTCACAAAAAGTTTTCCTACTGCCAAATTTCAAGAAATATTATCCATGTTGGACTCCATTGATATCTTCGCACAAACTTGAAGGGGAGTGTTGAATAAAAGAGAAAGTTTGTATGGGAATAAGTTTCCAAATTTCAATTATGACTTCTTTGTTCTCTTATAAATACATATATGCTGTAATTACTTGATACAACACAATAATAGAATCACTCTCTTTCTCCGTGGTTTTTCTCTAAGGGGTTTTCCACGTAATTCTCTTATGTTCCAGTGTTTATGATTTCTTGTGATATAAGTTTCTACACCAGCACATGCATGTTGACTCCATGTTTTACAAATTCAGAGTACTTATTCAACTGGGTTTGTGAGTCACGATGGAAGACTCCAACATCAACTAGAGACTCTTTGCATAGTGAGGAAACAGTTAGCAATTAAAATTGGCTGAGACGGTGCACTGTTTGGGCTGGACAAAACCAGTAAGCAGCCAAGATGTGTTAGTGGGGAGGCCTAATCCCATTAGGATTTAGTGTTGAGGAAGTTGCATGGGTTTCTTTCTATGAGATCAGTACACAGGACACCCAGGTGGAAGACTCCAAATCACAGTTGGACTGATATAGAAGGTTAGCTAGAGAGGAGAACACGTCACAGTCTCTGCAAGCAGAGAGGGCTGTGCAGAGAAGGGAAGATAAAGCCCAGAAGTTGTAGGGCTTGGAAGACAGGTGTATACAGTTCTGTGAGAGAACGGTTGCTGCCAGCATACAGAGAAGAATATTTATCATTTTTTAACAGTTAGTCCACTTGAAGAAGGATTGAAATTCCTTGGAGAGGGGGAGAGAGAGAGAGGATGCCTGATGGATGACTTTGATGCCTTGTTTGTGAGCTTCATCGACCTTGTCCTTAGGGAAGTCACCCCAAAATACTTGCAAGCAGGCCAGTTTCTCATCAAAAATAGCCCTTATGGTCTCTGTGTTGTCGAATTTCAAAAGAATTCCTGCTCCAAATGGTTTATCTGTCAGTTTCTTTGTCTCCTTTATTGCCCTGACAGTTGCATCGTAGTCGTTCTGCAACCAATCAAATTGGGCATCACCCCATTTGAAATCCAATTGGAAATTCAAATTCCAGAAGAAGAAGTGAAGAGAAGAGAGTAAGAATAAAACATACGACCGGGCTGGCAAGGAGTCCTATCCCACCAGCGTTGGCTACAGCAGCCACTAGCTCTGGGCCTGAGACGTCGGCTCCCATGGGTGCCAACACGATGCCATAGTCGAATCCCAGTATCCCTTCAACCTTCATTGTTCTTGCTTCTGCTTCTCGTTTCTAACTCACCACACCAGTGTTAGGAATAATTAATGCGGAATAAACAATAATAATCAATTAACAGAATAAAATCAAGCACCAAGCAATACACCGATATTGTCGTTCGGTCAACCCAACTTACGTCTACGGAACCTGGTGTTCAGTCACACAGTACTATTTAACGTACTGTACTACACAAGCACGCAGCTCTCTGCAAGTCTGGCTGTATGCAGATCACTTTGTTCTCTTCTCACACTTTGTATTGCTGCACGTTGGTTCTCTGTTATACAGCTGACACGCAGAGGGATCTGAGCCTGACTTTCTCTGGGTTCTCTTGCTGATCCCTTTCTCCTCTCTCGTCGCCGATCAAGATCAAGAACCCACTGATCTGATCTCTCTCAGTTCGTGTCTCGGTTCTTGAGACTACAGACGGATGTTTTTTTCTGTCTGTTGAGTCCTTCTCTCGAACTCTATATATATAGAAGAACCCAGCAAACAGTTAGTAGTTGCTATTCCTTTAATTTAGCAATTACAAATTAATCAACTTGTTTTAGTTGCATTACACGGCACTTCTTAGCAGTTAGCGTAAGTGTTTAACAAGATTAGCATGGGCCCACTTTAAGTATTCTACCCACATCCCAACAACCAGCTCGACGTTTCCTGTATCCCTATAGTGTTAGTTTTCTATAGTTTAGTGTTATATAGGTGGTATTGGGTAGAGAGAGAGATCCTAGAATAGATAATGGATATGTTATTGGATATCTCGATGGATCCAAAGGGTATAGGTTTTACTGTGCCACATGATATCGTTAATTTTAAAGTAATGGCACAATCACTTCCTAGTATATATCAACTACAATATAATATATAATCTAGAAGTTGCCAATAATCCAATTATAGATGATGTTCATCCAAAGCAAAATGTAGATGAAAATATAGTTTAAAGAAAGTCTCAACGAGTTAAGAGACTTGCTATGTTGGATGAATATATTATATGACTTTTACATAGGTGTTGAAGGTGATTCAATTACATTTACACAAACTGTAAAGGTTAAATACTAAGAAAGATGAGCTAAAATCTACGAGGGAAAATTAAGTCTGTGAAGGGTCTAAAATTTTTGGTTGCAAATGGATATATAAAACTAAGAGAGACTCAAAACGGAATGTTAAATGATTTAAAGCTAAACTTAGACAGTTAAAATTGTTATTTTACCTTTCAAACTTAGTGAACCACATTTTCAACTTTTTGGTAGAATTCATGCCATCTAAATGTTCTGATTATAGAATGAATCCTATCCTTTGACATCTATGATCATATGATCATAGAACCCAAGCCTTTAAGCCTGGGTGCTAGATAATTTTTTTCTTAAATTACTATTTTAATTTTTATTCTAAGTTTGAAGAGTTTAAAAATATGATTTTAATTGTCTAATAAATTGAGTTTTTTCAATCACATTAAAATGTTTAGATCTTTTAAATGGACATATAAAATTAGTCCAAAATGAGTCCATATATAGTGAAAATTTTAAATCAAACGGTGGAATGGACATTTGGGAAGAATCATAGACTGCTGGAACTTATTTGTTTGTCCTAACTTTTGTAGGGAATAGAGAGTGAAGATAAAATTCAACAAGGTTGGAGTGATGGCCATGAACTCATCTTAGAAAATAAGAGTTCTGAGTTTGATTTTCACTCCACCCGAAAGGACCACTCTCTGTAGAGTTACTCAGTGTGTGTGGGTAAAGAGGTTTGCACATTCTCCGAATATTAATCGGATGCTCTAAAAGACCTGGACACTTTGATCATTAAAAAAAAAAGAGTGAAGACAAGGGAGTAAGAAAGACATTTCACTAATATCAAAAAAATTAAAAAATTAAAAAAAAAAATCAAAGAAAATGTGGTAGCTCCACCATTGCGTCTGACCTGATACATGACTTTCATTTGTAGAAATACATAAAATAAGATTAAGAATAATATATTTTAGATTTGAACTCACTGTTTATCATTAAAAAGGTTCTATTGATGTGATGTTCTATTACTGTTTATCGCAATCCTACTTTGTGGTTTACGTAATAAAAATGCAATTAAAAGTATAATCAAGTTACAATTAGGAAAATATGATTAATTAAACGTGTAAAAAAACCTAGGAAAACGTGCATTAAACATAGTAATTAAATCTACACCAAGGGGATGGAAAATCGTAGTTGACGGACTGCAGAAATAGCTTGCAGTGGTTTGAGATCCACTTCAAAAGTTAAGATTTGCATCAAATGTATTTAAAAAAAAAAAAATGCTCTTCTTACAAAGGTTTTTTAAAAGATAATTAAATTTTATATGTATACAGTAATAACTTTTAATGCTAATTCATAAATTATTCAACTATCTGAACACATCTTCTACTTTTTTTGTATTGTATAAATACATATTATAAATATTTTCTTTTCTTTCTAAAAGTAATTGATGTAGTTCTAAATATTGAACAATTAAAGCAATTACATAATGAAGCAATTTAAGTATTAAAGGAACAATAATGATACAAATATCGACGATAATTTCAATTTTACTATATTTTTATCGTGAAAATATCATTATAACGTTACTAACATGTATTTTCACCTCTGTTATAACAGTGAATATCCGATAAAATGACGTTAAGAAGATGATAAATGATAATATTGAAACAATATCCCGGTGAATTTTTTATAATGTCACCTTTTTTAAAGAAAACATTTTTAATTGTCCATGATGAGCTCAACTTGTTATCCCCACCCCAGAAAGCGAAAGGTTGCGGGTTCGAGCCCCTATGGCCTAACCTTGGTGTGCCTTAGGAGTAGTGGGCTTGCCCGTGGGGTTTTATGCTGCGTTTCCCGATGTTTCCCAAACGTAAGTTAAAAAAAATGATATTAAGATTTTTTTTTATTTTATTAATATTTTCAACCATTTAGACTGAACATTTTCTTTTTTAACTCTTCATTCAACCATTTTTATAGCTCTGTGTATAAAACTCAGGGCCAAATAAAAAAATAATGGGTGGTGTGAAAGCTTCAACCACAAAAACAAGGTTATTTGGAGAGTTACTGGAACTGCCACATTTAAGTAATAACTTGAATTTTAGGAAGATTGATTATCCGTAACTGAAATAAGACCTGATTTCTCTGTTTTTCTTTCAATTCAAGAAGAATTGATTTCCCTGGCTTTGTATCATTTTTTCTTTTTAATAGCTTTATATTCCCTTGTCCTTTTTCCCTTACTATTTCATTCGCAATGGATTTTATGTTCTCGCGTTCTAGAGTCTGAGGACGGTTAAGAACCCGCCTGAGATGTGAAAGATCTTGAGTTCAAGTCACTCTTAACACAAAAGGGATACTCCCTATAGTGTTACTCAGTGTGTGTGGATAGAGAGATTTGCACATGCTCCAAAAATTAGCCAGGTGTTTTAAGAGGTGTGGATACCCTGGTCTTTAAGAAAAAAAAATTTGGAGTGATAATGTTTATTTAATTACATTATCTCATCTCACGTGAACCAGGCAGGCACTTCCGGTGTGCTTAGACTTAGAGTTGGAGAGGCAGTGTTTATTTGCCCATTCCATCTTGATTTGAAATTTAAGAAGAATTTTTGAGGAACTTGTTTAGTATTTTTTTCTGAAAGATGAATATCTTGATGCAATAAGTGGGACATGGCTTTTTAATTGGATGTTCCTCCCTTGATGACTGATATGTTCAAGAACTATTCATTCTCTCCTTTTATTACAATAATATTCACTCAAATTTCCAAAAGGATTGCATAACACATCTAATCATGGACCCATGAAGAACACATACATTCTTAGGCATCAACGTTTACTGTTGAATAATTAATAAAAAAAATGTAGCAAATCGATTGGTGGAGGTTACAATGGTAATATACTTTTTTGGCTTTGCATTATTTGGAGGATGATTTGAGTGTTTGACTACTTAATTGAAATCTGGAAAATTGAAGGGTCATTTGTATCGGGAGAAAGGAATCAAACTGGAACATATTATTTTAGATAAAACAATTGTCATTCACCAAATGGAAAATAATATAGAAGTAATTATTTTTCATTTGCGACATTTAATTGAGTAGTTGAGTCATTGGAAGGTGGATATTCGAGTCATTTAGTGGATGAGGCCAAATCCAAAGTTCTAATAAGCCAAGTCCAAAATTATGAGAAGCTAATTAGATGGGGTTCAATTAGTGTGTCCTTTGTTTAATTTGTCCATGTAGTCCAATGCAATATGCTCAATCAAGTCTAGTTCCATGATGCTTGCATCATGGGAGAAAGGAATCGAATTGGAACAGATTATTTTAGGCAAAATCATTAGCCTTCAAGAAATGGAAAATAATATAGAAGTAATTACATTTCATTTATTGGAAGCAATTACTAAATTTAAAAGAACTTAGACGAGTGTATATGAATTGACTCAATTTGATAGGATTTCGAGATGTAAGAATTCAAGAGTTTTACTTAGTTCTTTTAGAGTTGAATCCAAAAATTCAATTGAGTTACTCAACTCGATAAGATTTTGAGTCCAGTATGAGATTTGAGTTTTCAAGGTACAGGAGAGATAGACGGATTAAGAATGGTAGATACACAAAAAGTGACACAAAAATGGAGACAATCACAAAGAGTTAAGTAGTCATGTCCTCTAACTATAGTAGATAATCACACTTCAAATTGGAAGAAGACAAATAAAGAGAGGGGAAGTGACAAACCAAGCATATATATTAAGCTTCGAAGAGCATTTGTTAGGGTGGCCATGCAATTTTATTTCTCAATGGCTTTATTTGTCTCTAGTATTAATTTATTGGTAGGCCATAGCCATGAAATGGTCATTGGAGTTGTCTTGATATTTTTACAAGATAAACTTGTAAATGCATGTTCAATTCTATTTAAGGAGTTGCAGTAGAGTCTGGGAGGTATTTCTCTCCCAAGCCTTGGATTATAGCTTTGGCTCCTTCCACAAACCTCGAAATGACTTCAGCTGCCGGAACTGTTGGAATATATTTAGATTATCCTAATTATAATGTAATTAGGATTCTAGTTTGGATTACCTCTAATTAAGAGGTGTATTTGATTTATAATTAGTTAAGAGTTACAGTTTGACTATGATAGTCCTAGGGTTGGCTAGAGGTTATAAATACATGTAATAGCATAGGGATTTAATAATATACTCAGATTATATCTTTTCTATATGGTATCAGACAAAATTCATTCGTGAGTGGACCTTAGTTTTAGTTTGTTTCTCTCCCTCTGCAAATGAATCTCCAAGGCAGAGGGAAGGAGGGAACATCTTGTTGTTTTTTGGCACTTTGTTTTTTGGCACTTCCTTTTCACAGTTACATATCTCAGAATGAGATCTGCTCTTAGGCGTTTGGCAGAGCACCCGTCTTCCTCTTCCTCAGCGTTTCCCCCCAGCAATCTGATCTGAAGCCCAGACACAAGATCTGCAATACCATCCCTATCTGTTTCCTACGAAGGGCGGCTGCTCTGTTCTTCAGGCCTTCTCAGATCTATTCTGGCTGCCATTGCTGCAGCTTCCTTGCGATCGTGCACTGCTGAACCATCAGCTTCCTTTGGCTGCGTTTCTGCAGGCTACGAGAGCACCAGCCAGTTGTAGTTTCTCCCGTTTTTGCCAGATCTGACCCAGATCTGAGGTCTCCGCACCGCCTTGTTGCCGCACGCTGCTGCCGTTTTTTTTTTATTGTTCAGATCTGGTTCAGATTTGTTTCAGGCTTGTTTGCAAGATCTCGTTGCCCACATGGCCTTCATCTTGCAGATCTAAGCAGCAATGTTTCCAGACCTTTGTGTTCTGCTCTGTCATCTTGGTGGTGTGCCTTTCGTTGTTAGCAGATCTCTGTTAGTTTTTCAGTCCTTCGCTGAGGCGCAAATCCAGACCGTCCCTGCAATTGGATCATGGTGATAGGACAGGTGGTTTCGATGCCTGTAATCGGTGTGAGACAGCCAAGCAGGAAGGAGCATATGATGAAACAGAAAAAAAAAAAGAGATGGCTAAAAATTCATTGGAGAGATATACACATTACTATGAACGCTGGGCAACCAACCAATCATCAAGGCAAAAATGCACCTTCAGATCTACAGCAAATGCAGTCTGTGCATCTTGAAAAGCTCATTGACAAACAATGCCATCCTGAGTCTCAACTCAAGTTCATCATGGATGCTTGGTTACAGATAGTTGAGTGTCGGCGAGTTCTGAAAAGGACATATGCCTATGGCTACTACCTACCCGAGCATGAACATGAAAGAGACAGTTCTTTGAGTACTTGCAATGTGAGGCTGAGTCCGGGTTGGAGTGGCTTCATTAATGTGCGGAGAAGGAACTTCAAGTGCATCTTGAGACAGAGGGCCCTTCCAAAGATTCAATGAGTTCCGCACAAAATTAGCTGGACTGACCAGGATATATTAGCACATCAATAAATGATGGTCCTGGATGCTTGATGTTACGATGTCCTGATCCATCTTGTGTTGTTGTTGTTGGTCAAGATATGATTAATATATTGGCATCTGAAGAAGACAAGCAATATTCCCGTTACCTCCTGAGATCCTACATCGAAGACAATAGGAAGAGGAAATGGTGTCCTGCTCCTGGCTGAGTATGCGGTGGATTTTGTCATGGGTAGTGGAAACTTGACATTTGTTGCAACTATTCATATAATTTCTACTAGATTATCTCAATGTGAGAAGGATTTCCAAAGGAGATATGGAGCAGTGTCGTGTCCCCTTATGAGGTCATATATGTTGCCGTTAAGCTTGAGGATAGCTTACCAGGCCTTATCACATTTTCTATTGATGAAGAGTTTGGCGTCCTCTTACTCTTGGTTTTGGGTTTGTTTTGCTACTCGTTGCTATCATTGTCCACCAATCATGCTACAAATGTTTCTTCCCGCCACAATTGGTGAGATCTGTGTCCAAAAGAAATGGGGAGAGACGAAGAAAGGGATACAAAGTGTCCTACTCCTATTTTTTGTTGAAGTGAAGTAAGGAACACAAATTGCCCTTCTCCTCCTACTCAGCTGCCTTTCGAGCAGCCTTGTTTGTTGTTTCTCCAATATGAGACGGCTTTTTAGCTGAAGAAAGGGACGCAACTTGCCTTTCGTTCGAGCATGCCTTGTTTTGTCATTTCTCAAAAGTGAGACGGCATGTTTTGGACACATGTCCATTTGTTGTGGAACTCATCCACTCCTTTTATCTGGAGGACTGATTCGTCCCCAATTTTTGCTGGCCTTCATAGCTACATCATTTGCTGGCCTTCATGGTTACAGCCCCATTTGCTGGCCTTTCATGGTTACAACCTCATTTGCTGGTCTTTTATGGCTATAAACCCTATTTTGCTGGCCTTTACGATCTAATTGATCGATGTGATGGCTTCAGCCCCTTGTTTTTCAAGCCATTCGTCGCCTGCATTTATCGCATATTGCGATCATTGTTTGCCGAACAATTGTCTTACGGCTGTTGCCGTCGTCCGAGCCTCTTTCTCTATTTCAGGCCGCCATTAGTGTTCGCCGTCTGTCATTTTGTAGCCACTCAACGCTGCCACAAAAACACATATTTTGCAGCCAATCAATGCTGCATCTTCAACAACTTTTGCAGCCAATCAGTTTGCTGCCAACAATCTTTGTGGCCAGTCGATTACCACGTTTGCAGTTCATCTGCCGGTTCTCCACGTTCCAAGCTTCACGTTCATCCATACTTCAGCTTGCGGGGGCGTGTTGGAATATATTTAGATTATCCTAATTATAATGTAATTAGGATTCTAGTTTGGGTTACCTCTAATTAAGAGGTGTATTTGATTTATAATTAGTTAAGAGTTACAGTTTGACTGTGATAGCCCTAGGGTCGGCTAGAGGCTATAAATACATGTAATAGCATAGAGATTTAATAATATACGCAGATTATATCTTTTCTACAGGAACAATATCATTCACTAATCCCACTCCTTGTCCTGCTAATATACACGTCCTGAAGCTTACCAGTTGTAGTCCGATTTGCAACTTGACCCGCAAATCGGCGAAGAGTTACCTCCTAACATGTTAAAAACAAATTACAAATCTCTTTCTACAATATTTTTCATGAGCTTTGTCTTGGCCTATCATGCTCAGATACATTTGCTTTTGAATTAGTTAACAATGATCAGGAAGTTACCTCCCAATATATGGTCGAGTGCCCAATGATGGGTTGAGTTTCATCATTTTTCACATCATCTGCATCTCGCCATTTCTTGTGAAAGGGTGTGTTCAAGCAACGAACAAACTCCCTCCATGTCACCCGACCATATAAATCACTACGATCAATTTCATCTTCTGTGTAATAAAGAAGTTGACGTCTGTAATAATCATTTGCATATGATTCCTTTGTCGCTATAAACCTGTTTAAATGGAAATAATGAGAATTATGTTAGAGGCTTGGTGGTTAAAAATTGTCATTTAAATCAATTATTTGCCATACTTATTCTGGTTCCTAATACTTCTGTATCAGTTAGGCCAACTTAGAACTATATCACTAGGCTTTGTACTGATTAGGCCCTGGTCCATTCTATTATGTAACTTGGCCTGAAAAATAAGGCAAGGATCAGATGATGCAACTTGATTGGGCTTCAATCTTATTAATGCTTTCAAGTAGGAATGGGCAAGAATATGGCAACTTGGCCAAGACTTTTAACTTAAACTCTGATGAAACAAATATAATTGAGATTACTTGCCCAAGTTTTATTTAGTCCATTTGAAATTTTGAACAATGTATAGTTGGAGGATATGAAGCCTTCAAACTTCGATTTGTCCCTTGAAAAGTATACAAGATGTTGATATTTGAATTTTCGAGCAATCATCTAACACTTCCTAATTGGGCTAGGACTTCTTTTCATTTCCTCCAAATGGTATCAATAATTTATGTTGTGATAGACTAACCTTGTCCCCAAACATATACCCTTGGAACCCAAGGATAAGGCGGCACATAGCCACGGGCATCAGCTATGGCTCCTGCAGCAACTACTGGAATATTTCTATCACCAACAACGTCCACAATTCTAGGAAGCAATGCCATTAAAGAAACCTATTGAACATTCAGAACTGATGATTAATTAGTAAAGCCAACCACAAGGACATTTATAGATGAATGGCAGTGAAGATTACTTCTAACAAGGTTAATTGAAAAAGTAAAAATCTGAAACCGACTTAAAATAGTAAGGGCAATGCGTCAATATTGGTTTCGGTAATTTACTATCCAACGCATGATGATTAAGCCCATTGATTTGGTAACCATCATAGTGGGTGGGAGAGATCCAAAAGTTATCATAGATTGAAAGACCTATAATACCCCACTCGAGAGGAAAGTCCCACATTGCTAGTTGTATTAGAAATTCCCTGATATATAAGTGGTAGCCTTTCTCCTTCTAGCATGGGGCTTTTTGGGAGCATTGAAAGCCGTGCGGGTTCGTGTGTGAGGTCCAGAGTGGACAATATCATGCTAGTGGGATGGGTCGTTATAAGACCACATCCCTCTAAAGAAGGACCTACTGAAGGGTAAATAAAAAATTAATATATATGGTAGAGAGAAAGTCAAAAGATTAGATGGCTACGAGTTGCAGAGAAATGAGCTGGATCAACATTCTAAACAAAGATCATATCAAAATTTAAAAAGAAGTAGAAGACCATCAAAATCATCATCAAAGATATAATTCATCTAAAGCCGGTTTTTCGAGTTCTGATTCTCTATTTAACCCTCTCATGAAAACAATAAATCATACACTCAATCACTTCACCATCAACTATGTCATTCTTTATCTAGCTTCCATCCACATTTTATGTAGAAGATAATTATGACTAAATTTATTTGTAGCAGAGCTAGCAACTTTCTAAAAACACCTGGTAGTTTCGAGTTTGGTTCGGCATTCTAGCCTAATCAATGATCGAGTTAGATCCAAACTGACCTATTTGACAATCAAGTCAGGTTAGGTAGTAACTATTATGGCCATACTGATCTGAATCCAAAAGTATCATAGCCAAATTGGTCCAAACTCACCAAGAACCACACCTTGCGTCTCTTTCTACATCACCCATAAATCCAAACCTTCAAAATAGATGTATTCCAATCAGATTGTTAATGCTTGTCCGACGATTTCATAATGGTAGGAGCAGAAAACTCTATGAAAAGCAACAACTTTTATTTTGTAAGAGGCGTGAAAACTAACCAATTTATTCAATTTGATTGGTTTTGAGTTAGATTTCTAATTTTTAGATTTTCAAGCCTATGGCAACACCTAGTGGTGAACTCACAAAATCTCCCATCACAAACCTTAAAATTTTGAGGGAGTGAAAATTAATATCATTTTCAGGTTGCCCGCTTCCACTCCATGGTAGTAAGGCGTATCTCCAAAGAAATTCATCTAGTGTTCTTTATAGGTTCTACCCTCCATACTAACTCTTTCAATCCATTAGAACTCAAAAAAAAAAAACAAGAGAAAGAAAAGCAACTGACAGTTCCGGCAATGTGACCTCCAGCCTCTACTCCTTAAGCAATGATGCAATCAACCCCTGCTGCAACCGCCTTTTCAACTGCTTTAACAGTTCCCACCTGAAGATTAAAAGTAGAAAAGAAAAAGACATTGATGATGAAGACGATTATCAATAAGTGAACTCCTCCAATTCAAGCTTAATGTTAGAAGACTCAAAATGTTTATAGAGGATCATAATGAAATCACCTGACAGGGACACATAACCTAGCAAAATAAATTTTGGAGAAAGAGCCTAAACAAATAAAGTTCCTTCTCTTTGAAACTTAATAGGCCGAAAAAACACAAACGATTATAGTGCAGTCGTTCACAATCTCAAACATCTAAAACGTGGGTCCCATCATAGATAGCATATCCTGACCACTTCCACCGTTAGTATTTCTTTATGATTTTGATGGACAAGATTAAATAAAATTATTTAGGAAAATTTTGTGAAGTACAAATAATAATCCATCTAAAAAGAATGGCATGACTTAGGAGGTCCTCATTTCAATGGAATTGTTGGCCAGTGGCGGTGGCCGCATAGGATAATTTCAATTTCACTACATTTTTATCGTTAAAATATCATTATCACGTTAATAACATGTATTTATCATATCTGCTGTTTTTAACAATGAATATCCGATAAAATGACGTTAAGAACATGATAAATGATAATATTACGACAATATCCAGATAAATTTTTGATAATGACACCTTTTTAATTGTCCATGAATGAGCTCAACTATCTGAGCACACTTCTACTTTTTTTGTATTATATAATGAGGCAATTTAAGTAGTAAAGGAAAAATAATGTTATAAATATCGACGAAAATTTCAATTTTACTATTTTTTTATCGTTAAAATATCATTATAACGTTTATAACATGTATTTTTCACCTCTGTTGTTTTTAACAGTGAATATCCAATAAAATGATGTTAAGAAGATGATAAATGATAATATTGCGACAATATCCCGGTAAATTTTTTATAATGTCAACTATTTTAAAGGAAGCATTTCTAATTGTCCATGAATGAGCTCAACTGGTTACCTCCCGCCTCAGGAAGTGAGAGGTTGCGGGTTCGAGCCTCCATGGCCTAACCTTGGTGTTCCCTAGGAGTAGTGGGCTCGCCTGTGGGGATTTTATGTTGCGTTTCCCGCTGTTACCTAAACATAAATTATTAAGATTTTTTTTTTATTTTATTAATATTTTCAACCATTTAACCTGAACATTTTCTTTTTTCACACTTCATTCAACCATTTGCCCTTGTCCTTTTTCCCTTACTATTTCATTCGCGGTGGATTTTATGTTCTCGCGTTCTAGAATCGGAGGACGATTAAGAACCCGCTTGAGATGTAAAAGATCTTGAGTTCAAGCCACTCTTAACACAAAAGGGATACTCCCTATAATCTTACTTGGTGTGTGTGGATAAAGAGATTTGTACATGCTCCAAGAATTAGTCAGGTGTTTTAAGAGGTGTGGATACCCTGATCTTTAAATTCCATCTTGATTTGAAATATAAGAAGAATTTTTCAGGAACTTGTTTAGTATATTTTTTTATGACAGATGAATATCTTGATGCAATAAGTGGGACATGGCTTTTTAATTGGATGTTCCTCCCTTGATGATTGATATGTTCAAGAACTATTCATTCTCCTTTTATTACAATAATATTCACTCAAATTTCCAAAAGGATTGCATAACACATCTAATCATGGACCCATGAAGAGCACATACATTCTTAGGCATCAACGTTTATTATTGAATAATTAATAAAAAAATGTAGCAAATCGATTGGTGGAGGTTACAATGGTAATACACTTTTTTGGATTTGCATTATTTGGAGGATGATTTGAGTGTTTGACTGCTTAATTGAAATCTGGAAAATTGAAGGGTCATTTGTACCGGGAGAAAGGAATCAAACTGGAACATATTATTTTAGATAAAACAATTGTCATTCACCAAATGGAAAATAATATAGAAGTAATTATTTTTCATTTGCGACATTTAATTGAGTAGTTGAGTCATTGGAGGGTGGATATTCGAGTCATTTAGTGGATGAGGCCAAATCCAAAGTTCTAATAAGCCAAGTCCAAAATTATGAGAAGCTAATTAGATGGGGTTCAATTAGTGTGTCCTTTGTTTAATTTGTCCATGTAGTCCAATGCAATATGCTCAATCAAGTCTAGTTCCATGATGCTTGCATCATGGGAGAAAGGAATCGAATTGGAACAGATTATTTTAGGCAAAATCATTAGCCTTCAAGAAATGGAAAATAATATAGAAGTAATTACATTTCATTTATTGGAAGCAATTATTAAATTTAAAAGAACTTAGACGAGTCTATATGAATTGACTCAATTTGATAGGATTTCGAGATGTAAGAATTCAAGAGTTTTACTTAGTTCTTTTAGAGTTGAATCCAAAAATTCAATTGAGTTACTCAACTCGATAAGATTTTGAGTCCAGTATGAGATTTGAGTTTTCAAGGTACAGGAGAGATAGACGGATGAAGAATGGTAGATACACAAAAAGTGACACAAAAATGGAGACAATCACAAAGAGTTAAGTAGTCATGTCCTCTAACTATAGTAGATAATCACACTTCAAATTGGAAGAAGACAAATAAAGAGAGGGGAAGTGACAAACCAAGCATATATATTAAGCTTCGAAGAGCATTTGTTAGGGTGGCCATGCAATTTTATTTCTCAATGGCTTTATTTGACTCTAGTATTAATTTATTGGTAGGCCATAGCCATGAAATGGTCATTGGAGTTGTCTTGATATTTTTACAAGATAAACTTGTAAATGCATGTTCAATTCTATTTAAGGAGTTGCAGTAGAGTCTGGGAGGTATTTCTCTCCCAAGCCTTGGATTATAGCTTTGGCTCCTTCCACAAACCTCGAAATGACTTCAGCTGCCGGAACAATATCATTCACTAATCCCACTCCTTGTCCTGCTAACATACACATGTCTTGAAGCTCACCAGTTGTAGTTTGGTTTGCAACTTGACCCGCAAATCGGCGAAGAGTTACCTCCTAACATGTTAAAAACAAATTACAAATCTCTTTCTACAATATTTTTCATGAGCTTTGTCTTGGCCTATCACGCTCAGATACATTTGCTTTTGAATTAGTTAACAATGATCAGGAAGTTACCTCCCAATAAATGGTCGAGTGCCCAATGATGGGTTGAGTTTCATCATTTTTCACATCATCTGCATCTCGCCATTTCTTGTGAAAGGGTGTGTTCAAGCAACGAACAAACGCCCTCCATGTCGCCCGACCATATAAATCACTACGATCAGTTTCATCTTCTGTGTAATGAAGAAGTTGGCGTTTGTAATAATCATTTGCATATGATTCCTTTGTCGCTATAAACCTATTTAAATTGAAATAATGAGAATTATGTTGGAGACTTGGTGGTTAAAAATTGTCAGTTAAATCAATTATTTGCCATACTTATGCTGGTTCTTAATATTTCTATATCAGTTAGGCCAACTTAGAACTATATCACTAGGCTTTGTACTGATTAGGCCCTCATCCAATCTATTATGTAACTTGGCCTGAAAAATGAGGCTAGGATCAGATGATGCAATAGTTGGAGGATACGAAGCCTTCAAACTTCGATTTGTCCCTTGAAAAGTATACAAGATGTAGATATTTGAATTTTCGAACAATCATCTAACACTTCCTAATTGGGCGGGGACTTCTTTTCATTTCCTCCAAATGGTATCAATAATTTATGTTGTGATAGACTAACCTTGTCCCCAAACATATACCCTTGGCACCCAAGGATAAGGCGGCGACATAGCCACGGGCATCAGCTATGGCTCCTGCAGCAACTACTGGAATATTTCTATCACCAACAACGTCCACAATTCTAGGAAGCAATGCCATTAAAGAAACCTATAGAACATTCAGAACTGATGATTAATTAGTAAAGCCAACCACAAGGACATTTATAGATGAATGGCAGTGAAGATTACTTCTAACAAGGTTAATTGAAAAAGTAAAAATCTGTAACCGACTTAAAATAGTAAGGACAATGCGTCAATAGTGGTTTCGGTAATTTACTATCCAACGCATGATGATTAAGCCCATTGATTTGGTAACCATCATAGTGGGTGGGAGAGATCCAAAAGTTATCATAGATTGAAAGACCTGTAATACCCCACTCCAAAGGAAAGTCCCACATTGCTAGTTGCATTGGAAATTATCTGCTATATAAGTGGTAGCCTTACTCCTTCTAGCATGGCTTTTTGGGAGCATTGAAAGCCGTGCGGGCGTGTGTGAGGTCCAGAGCAGACAATCTCATGATAGCGGGATGGGTCGTTATAAGACCACATCCACCTAATGAAGGACCTACTGAAGGGTAAATAAAAAATTAATATATATGGTAGACAAGAAAGTCAAAAGATTAGATGGCTACGAGTTGCAGAGAAATGAGCTGTATCAACATTCTAAACAAAGATCATATCAAAATTTAAAAAGAAGTAGAAGACCATCAAAATCATCATCAAAGATATAATTCATCTAAAACCGGTTTTTCGAGTTCTGATTCTCTATGTCAGGGGTCAAAAAATCGGCTCGGTCGATATGCGATATAGACGATATATCGGCCGATAATTTTATCTCTCATACCGATATCGGCATTTTTCTCTCTCCTCCGATATCGGAACCGTGAAAAAACCGCAAAAAACCGTGATGAACAGTGATGAACCGTGACAAAACCGCAAAAAACCGCAAAAAACCGTGAATACCCCTGAGAACCGTAAACCCTGGAAAACCGTGGAAAACCGGGAAAAATCGCGAAAAACCGTGTAAAAACAGCGAAAAACCGTATCAGTGTTTTAAATTTTTTTTTTTTTTTAAATACCGATATTTATGAATATCGGCCGATATTGTGACCGATATTTCGGACCGAATATCGGCCATATCGGCCGATATTACTCGGTTTAAAAAAACTGATATATATAGGCCGATACGATATGTATCGGCCGATATTTAAACCTTAGCTCTATGTAACCCTCTCATGAAAACAACAAATCATACACTCAATCACTCCACCATCAACTACGTCTTTCTTTATCGAGCTTCCATCCACATTTTATGTAGAAGATAATTATGACTAAAAACTTATTTGTGGCAGGGCTAGCAACTTCTAAAAACACCTGGTAGTTTCGAGTTTGGTTCAGCATTCCAGCCTAATCAATGATCAAGTTGGATCCAAACTGACTTATTTAACAATCAAGTCAGGTGAGGTAGTAACTCTTATGGCCATACTGATCTGAAACCAAAAGTATCATAGACAAATTGGTCCAAACCCTACAAGAACCAAACCTAGCTTCTTTTTCTACACCACCTATAAATCCAAACCTTCAAAATAGATGTACTCCAATCAGATTGATAATGCTTGTCCGACGATTTCATAATGGTAGGAGTAGAAAACTCTATGAAATAGCCCCTGCTCATTTGAACTAATTGAGCAACAATTCATTTTATTTGTAGAAAAGCAGCAACTTTTTTTTTGTAACAGGCGTGTAAACTAACCAATTTACTCAATTTGATTGGTTTTGAGTTGGATTTCTATTTTTAGATTTTCAAGCCTGTGGCAACACCTAGTGGTGAACTCACAAAATCTCCCATCACAAACCTTAAAATTTTGAGGGAGTGAAAATTAATATCATTTTCAGTTTACCCGCATCCACTCCATGGTAGTCAGGCGTATCTCCAAAGAAATTCATCTAGTGTTCTTTATAGGTTCTACCCTCCATACTAACTCTTTCAATCCATTAGAACTCAAAAAAAAAAACAACAGAAAGAAAAGCAACTGACAGTTCCAGCAATGTGACCTCCAGCCTCTACTCCTTGAGCAATGATGCAATCAACCCCTGCTGCAACCGCCTTTTCAGCTGCTTTAACAGTTCCCACCTGAAGATTAAAAGTAGAAAAGAAAAAGACATTGATGATGAAGACGATTATCAATAAGTGAACTCCTCCAATTCAAGCTTAATGTTAGAAGACTCAAAATGTTTATAAAGGATCATAATGAAATCACTTGACAGGGACACATAACCTAGCAAAATAAATTTTGGAGAAAGAGCCTAAACAAATAAAGTTCCTTCTCTTTGAAACTTAATAGGCCGATAACACAAACGACTATGGTGCAGTCGTTCACAATCTCAAACATCCAAAACGTGGGTCCCATCATAGATAGCATATCCTGGCCACTTCCGCCATTAGTATTTCTTTATGATTTTGATGGACAAGATCAAATAAAATTATTTAGGAAAATTTTGTGAAGTAGAAATAATAATCCATCAAAAAAGAATGGCATGACTTGGGAGGTCCTCATTTCAATGGAATTATTGGCCAGTGGCGGTGGCCAAATAGGCTAATTTTGTGAGAGACTCATTCAGTAACTAACATGAAAAAATATAAAATGGCCAGGGACTATTCTAAAAATTAAAGAACATTTTTTAAGAGCAACTAGAAAAATACTTCCACTAGTCACTGAGTAAAAAACCATAACAAACCCAATTCATCTCAAAATGCAAACAAGCCTTAAATGATAGAATACTGGAATCAACAGAGGGGAGTTCAATTGAAGGTAAAATAGGCTGATACGTTGCATATCGACCGTTACATATCAACTAGGAGAGAGTCAATATGTATCGCTTGCTACGCATCGGGGCCCGTCCTGGATCACGAGTGTGACGTCCTAGGCAGTCGCGTTTGCATGGATTTCTATGTATGCCCAGTGAGCATTCATCCCTTTTTTTTTTTGACTATTTTGAGGCCCACAACCATCAAAAACTATTTAAATTTCAATATGAATCTATTCTGAATGAAAATATGGTTTTATTTTAATAAAGTGTCCTTATTATGTTTGGAATCATTTGAATGTTGTTTTAGAATTTAGTGTATTGCCTAAAAATTATATTTAAAGTATTTCTAGCTTTTTTAACCGAATATTAAGTAGAAGGTAAAATATTGTTTAATTTTGTTCGAATTACATTTTCTTTTGTATGGGAAAGGTTTATTTTCTTTTTTAAGTTAATAAATTTACATAAAATTAATAGAAATTTTTTCTCATATTCTTGAACTTTTTTTTGATATTTTTCTATTAATTTTTAAAAACATTTCAAATTCTCGATGTCGTAACTTAAAAACAGCATTCAAATGTATAAATTTCCGCTACTTAATGATAAATAATATATGAAGCCCAGAATTTTCTATAATTTTTTGCTAATAAAAAAAATTAAGAGAGGAGAAAAAGTATCAAACTATATAGCCAATACGTATCGGCAGGCCGAATTTTTTTCCCACGGAGTTCAACTAAATGGCCTTCTAAGTTTGGGTTCAGTGGCATTTTAAATCAAATAACATCGCAAAAGAGTGAATCACATCTAATGATCTTCACATATATAATATTTTTTTAAAAAAAAATTGAGTATTAAAACGAACTAAGTAAATAAATATTTATATTTTTTAACAGTTAGTCCACTTGGAGAAGGATTGAAATTCTTTGGAGAGGGAGAGAGAGAGAGGATGCCTGATGGATGACTTTGATGCCATGTTTGTGAGCTTCATCGACCATCTCTTTGGGGAAGTCACCCCAAAATACTTGCATGCAGGCCAGCTTCTCATCAAAAATAGCTTTTATGGTCTGTGTATTATCGAATTCCAAAAGAATTCCTGCTCCAAATGGTTTATTGGTCAGTTTCTTCGTCACCTTTATTGCCCTGACAGTTGCATCGTAGTCGTTCTGCAACAAATCAAATTGGGCATCATCCGATTGGAAATCAAATTGCAAATTCAAATTCCAGAAGAAGAACTGAAGAGAAGAGAAAGAGTAAGAGTAATCCATACGACAGGGCTGGCGAGGAGTCCTATCCCACCGGCGTTGGCCACAGCAGCCACCAGCTCTGGGCCTGAGACGTCGGCTCCCATGGGTGCCAACACGATGCCATGGTCGAATCCCAGTATCCCTCCAACCTTCATTGCTTCTGCTTCTGCTTGTTGTTTCTAACTCACCACACCAGCTCGACGTTCCCATTATGTTGTTAGTATTATAGATGTTATACTGGATAGAGAAAGAGAGACAGACGTGCGCCACGTTCAACTGTGGATGCACATGTTCCTCGTTGGATAATATAATATATATAATACATATGGCATGTTAATTATTTAATATCTATAAAAACCATTGACTTTTAAATCATCATAATAAGTTCCACTTCTATTGATTGATTTGATTCTACACGCTTGGCTTCATTAAAAAGTCCATTGATTTGATCAGAGAATTTCAAACTGGATTCAAATATTAATGAGAAAACCCATTAATATTGAGCAACAGTGGGTTGGCTGGCTAAAGCAAAGTTGTACTGGCTTCTGTGTGTGGGCCCAAAGTGGACAATATTGAGCTAGCGGGACGGGTCATTACAAATGGTATTAGAGCATAGTTCAACTCTATGCCTGTGAGTGTGGGAGTGTTTGAGGAGAGTTGTTATGTGGGATGTAAGTTGGAATACCTCCTCGTTCTAGCATAAGGCCTTTTGGGAACAACATTAGGTTGGCTCGCCAATACAAAGCCGTGATGGCCCGTGTACATGGGCCCAAAGCGGACAATATTATGCTAGCGGGACGGGTCGTTACATTTATACCTACTTCTCTAAATTTCTTTGAAGATTTTAACCTTATATTAATAAGGAAAAAAATCATCTTAAATTATTTGACATTTGAAAGAGTCCTAATGACATTATGTTATTTTTCTTAAAAACAATTAATCACATGATATCATGTGTTGGAGTCCTTGGAATTGTAATCTTGCTTATGAATGGTTGAAAGTATACGACATTTATATTTTATAATTTTTGCATGGGTTGAAGGAGACAGGTCATGTGATATATGCTCCCATGTGGTGTAAAAATGACAAAAGGAATGATGGTTATTGGGCGAATTGATGGCCCAACGCTCGAGTATTTATTTAGATCCATGTGACAATTTATTTTGAAAGTTAGTGGTGACTAAAGCTACACCTTCAAAGTTTTAATAATATTATTATTATTTTAAAAAATGAGGTATATTTTTCTTTTGACACTTTGAAGATCAAACTTTTAATTCAATTAGAATTAAAATTTAATATAGAGCTTTACAATAGATATTGCATCTCTATATTTGAAATAAGATCAGTAGTATGCATATAGATATAGTAATTCAATCAAATAATCTGGGAAATAAACTTGAACTACTAGTAGATATAGCAATGGTCTTGAGCTTCAACGTTTCGGATCGTCGAAAAAGCGGTGAAAATCGAGTTTGTTTAGGTTAAAATTGAAAGAAATGCAGTTGGGAAGAAAATATGGAGGAGAGCTTTAGAAGCAAAGATCGACTGGCTAATTGACTTTCTAGGGTACGATAGGGTTTGTGTAGAGTGTTCCTTATTTAAAAATTAGTTTTTGAAGTTTGTGGGACCAAAACAATCGAAAAGAAAGACAAAAAAAAACAAGAAACGAATGCAATTGGGTCGACCGTGTGCACGGCGTGTACTGGCCTAAAACCTAAGAAAACAGCGCCCAACCCAAGATGTCACACTGTACAGACAGCTACGCACGTATCGTCGCACCTGCATCGTACTGTATCTGGATTTTCCATTACGATTAGGCCAGTACACGCCTCATGAACTGAATTCGTAACCAAATTATTGTAGACACTAATATTAAATTATGTTAAATTTTATCTCATTCTATATAATATACATGTAATTCAATTTAATTAAGTTTTCATTGTAATTTTTAACTTGCACCTTCTCTACATCACAATTCACAACATCATTGTTCATATAGGATCATTTTCCATAGGAGGTTTTGTTTCAAACTATGTTTCTAATATTGTTGGTCCATTTGATTTATTAGTTGATGTTGGATAATTTAGCCTTAACAGTGACTTTAAAACATCGGTATCCCTCACTTCCAAAATTAATCAACTTAGAAAGGACTCAACCACGTGAACCACTTGCCTAAGAGGTCATAATCACGTGGGATGCACATGAGATACACGAGGGGGAGACGTTTATTACAATAGTGCTTGGGGCAACTAATATGGATAAAAAAATATTAATATAAATTAGTTCATTAAAAGTTAATATAAACATTCGATCAAAATCTTACATTTTAATTCAACTAATAATTTAATTCAGAAAACATTATTAAATATATACTTTAAATTGTTTGGAATTAGTTTACAACGGATAATTTTTACGTAAAAGCCACTCAATTAACAAAGAAAATGATATATATTTGTTTTGTTGATAATTTCTCAAGTTTTGCTTTGGATGCTTTGAAAGTGTTCAAAGCATAAGTTGAAAATTAACTTGATAGAAAAGTGAAGTCATGAGGTTTGATAGATATGGTGAATATTATTATAAATATAATATAATGGAAGATAATCCGAGTATGTTTGCAAGATTCGTACAATTGAATGGCATAGTCGCTCAATACACTATGCCACATACGCCTTAGCAAAATGGTGTTGTTAAAAGACATAAAAAAAATAATGAAATGGTCAGAAGTATACTTGGTAACTTCTCATTACGTAATTATATCTGGTGTGAAACTAGTAAAACAATAATATATATCTTTAATTGGGTTTCCAATAAAGCAGTTCCTAAAACATCTTCTGAACTATAGAAATGATGGAAACCTAGTTTAGGACATTTACATGTTCGGAGTTGTAAGGTGGAGGTAAGACTTTATAACCCACATGAAAAGAAACTAGATCCTAGAATAGGTAATGGATATGTTATTGGATATCTTGAGCGATCCAAAGGATATAGGTTTTACCGGCTAAATCTTGTTATCATACCACATGATATCGTTAATTTTAAAGTAATGGCACAAACACTTCCTAGTATATATCAACTACAATATAATCTAGAAGTTGCCAATAATCCAATTATAGATGATGTTCATCCAAAGCAAAATGTAGATGAAAATATAGTTTAAAGAAATTCTCAAAGAGTTAAGAGACTTGCTATGTTGGATGACTATATTATGTATCTATAAGAATATGACTTTTACATAGGTGTCGAAGGTGATTCAATTACATTTTCACAAGCTGTAAAGGTTAAATACTAAGAAAGATGAGTTAAAATCTACGAGGAAAAATTAATTCTGTGAAGGGTCTATAATTTTTGGTTGTAAATGGATATATAAAACCAAGAGAGACTCAAAACGGAATATTAAATGATTTAAAGCTAAACTTAGACGGTTAAAATTGTTATTTTACCTTTCAAACTTAGATTTAACTTTTCAATGTCCATTTGATGAAGATCATAGATAAAACATTTATACAATAATAGAAAAAAACATTGAGCTAGAATTAATTAGTGAACCACATTTTCAACTTTTTGGTAGAATTCATGTCATCTAAATGTTCTGATTATAGGATGAATCCTATCCTTTGACATCTATGATCAAAGAATCCAAGCCTTTAAGCCTGGGTGCCTCAAGGAACGCATGTAAGCTTTTTCTTAAATTACTATTTTTAATCTTTATTTTAAATTTGAAGAGTTTAAAAATATAATTTTAATTGTCTAATCAAATTGATTTCTTTCAATCACATTAAAGTGTTAGATGTTTTAAATGGACTAATCAAATTAATCTAAAGTGAGTCCATATAAAGTGCAAATTTTAATCAAACGGTGTATGGACATTTGGGAAGAAACATAGAAAGTAGGCCTGCTGGAACGTGATTATCTAGCGAATTAATTATTTGTCCTAACTTTTGTGGAGAAAAGAGAGTGAAGATAAAATACAAAGAGGTTGGAGTGATGGTCGGATCTCATCTCAAAAAGCAGGACTTCTAAGTTCGATTTTCATTCTACTCGAAAGGGTCACTATCCGGAAAGTTACCCAGTGTGTGTGGATAAAGGGGCTTGCACATGCCCCATAGATTAATCGAATGCTCTTAAAGACCTGAAAACTCCGTTCATTAAAAAAAAAGTGAAGACAAAGAGGAGAGACATTTAACTAATATAAAAAAAATTAAAAATGAAAAAAAAAACAAGATCAAAGAAAAGTGCAGATGCAATGTGGTAGGTCCACCATTGGATTGCGTCTGACCTGATAGATGACTTTCATTTGTATAAATAAATAAAAAATAAGATTAAGAATAATATATTTTAGATTCGAATCACCATTTATCTAAAAAGATTTTATCAGATGTACATTGCGTAACTGATTAAGAATAATAAATTCTCCTTTTACAAAGTTTTTTAAAAGATAATAACCTTTAATGCTAATTCATAAATTATTCAACTATCTGAGCACTTATCTTTTCTTTTCTTGTATTATATAGATACATATTATAAATATTTTCTTTTCTTTCTAAAAGTAATTGATGTAGTTCTAAATATTGAACATTTAAAACAATCACATAATGAAGCAATTTAAGTATAAAAATATTTACATTTTCTCCGAGATTTTCCTTTAATTTTTCAATAAAAATCTGAGAATTTTAAAATATCCCATTGTGACAATGAGGAACAGTAACAATATTAACAACTAGAATCTACCATTAAATGAGATAAAGCTATAGAAAGGTAGAGACCCTTGTGCCCAAACGTGCAAAATAGTAATCTGAACATTTTCTAATTTTACTCTTCATTCAGCCATTTGTATAGCTCTGCATATAAAACTCAGGGCCAAATAAAAAATAATGGTTGCTGGACCTGCCACATTAAGTAATAACTTGGATTTTAGGAAGAATGATAATCCATAATTCAAGAAGAATTGATTTCCCTAGCTTTGTATCCATTTTACTTATTAATAGTTTTATATTCCTTGCCCTTTTATTAAAATAATATTCACTCAAATTTCCAAAAGGATTGCATAACACATCTAATCATGGACCCATGAAGAACACATACATTCTTAGGCATCAACGTTTACTATTGAATAATTAATAAAAAAAATGTAGCAAATCGATTGGTGGAGGTTACAATGGTAATATACTTTTTTGGCTTTGCATTATTTGGAGGATGATTTGAGTTTTTGAAGGGTAATTTACCGAAAGAAAGGAATCAAACTGGAACAAATTATTTTAGATAAAACCATTGTCATTCCATTGAAGTAATTATTTTTCATTTGGGACATTTAATTGAGTAGTTGCGTCATTGGAAGGTGGGTATTTGGGTCATTTAGTGGATGAGGCCAAATCCAAGGTTCTAATGAGCTAACTCCAAAATTATGAGAAGCTAATTAGATGGGGTTTAATTAGTGTGTCCTTTGTTAAATCCATCTATGTAGTCCAATGCAATATGCTCAATCAAGTCTAGGTCCATGATGCTTGCATCACGGGAGAAAAGAATGGAAATAGAACAGATTATTTTAGACAAAACTATTGTCATTTACCAAATGGAAAATAATATAGAAATAATTATATTTCATTTCATTGGAAGTAATTATTAAATTTAAAAGAACTTAGACGAGTTTATATGAATTGACTCAACTTGATAGGATTTCTAGTTGTACGAATCCATGAGTTTTACTTAGTTCTTTTCGAGTTGAATCCAAAAATTCAATTTAGTTACTCAACTCGATATGATTTCGAGTCCAGTATGAGTTTTGAGTTTTCAAGGTACAGGAGAGATAGATGGATGGAGAATGGTAAATACACCAAAAGTGACACTAAAATGGAGACAGTCACAAAGAATTAAGTAGGCATGTCCTCTATCTTCAGTAGATAATCACACTAAAAATTGGAAGAACAAAAATAAAGAGGTGGAAAGTGACAAACCAATAATGTGTATTAAGCTTCGAATAGCATTTATTAGCAATTTAGAAAGATGCCTTACAATACATGATAGGTCACATACACACAATAACAACATATACTATCCCTCGGAAAACCATTGATTATAACCAAAGAGGTGGGCATGCAACTTTATTCTCAATAGCCTTATTTGTCACCAGTATTAAAATGTATTGCTAGGCCATAGCCATGAAATGGTCATTGGAGTTGTCTTGATATTTTTACAAGCTACACTTATAAATGCATGTCCAATTCTTTTTTAGGAGTTGTAGTAGAGTATGGGGGCATTTTTCTCCTAAGCCTTGATTATAGCTTTGGCTCCTTCCACAAACCTCGAAATGACTTCAGCTGCCGAAACAATATCATTCACTAATCCCACTCCTTGTCCTGCTAACATACACATGTCCTCAAGCTCACCACTTGTAGTCCTGTTTGCAACTTGACCCGCAAATCGGCGAAGAGTTGCCTCCTAACATGTTAAAAATAAATTATAAATCTCTATCTATAATATTCTTCATGAGCTTTCTCTTGGCCAATCATGCTTAGATACATTTGCTTTTGAATAAGTTAACAATGATCAGAAGTTACCTCCCATATATGGTTGAGTACCCAATGATTGGTTGAGTTTCATCATTTTGCACATCATCTGGTGCATTTCGCCATTTCTTGTGAAACGGTGTGTTCAAGCAACGAACAAATGCCCTCCATGTCGCCCGACCATATAAATCACTACGATCAGTTTCATCTTCTTTGTAATGAAGAAGTTGGCATTTGTAATAATCATTTGCATATGATTCCTTTGTAGCTATAAACCTGTTTAAATGGAAATAATGTGAATTATGTTGGAGACTTGGTGGTAAAAAATATGTGAGTTAAATCAATTATTTGCCTACTTATTCTTGTTCCTAACACTTCTACATCAGTTAGGCTAGCTTAGAACTATATCACTAGGCTTTGTAGTGATTAGGCCCAGGTCCAATCTATTATGTAACTAGGCCTAAAAAACAAGCTTAGGATCAGATGATGGAATTTGATTGGGCTTCAATATTTTTAATGCTTTCAAGTAAGAATGGGCAAGAATATGGCGACTTCGTCTAGATTTTTAACTCAAATTCTGATGAAACAAATATAGTTGAGGTTATTGCCCAAGTTTAGTTTAGTCCATTTGAAATTTTGACCAATGTATAGTTTGAGGATACGAAGCCTTCAACTTAGTTTTTTCCCTTGAAAAAGATACAAGATGTTGATATTTGAGTTTTCGAACAATCATCTATCCCTTCGTAATTGGGTTGGGGCTTCTTCTAATTTCCTCCAAATGGTATCAATAATTTATGTTGTGATAGACTAACCTTGTCCCCAAACATATACCCTTGGCACCCAAGGATAAGGCGGCGACATAACCACGTGCATCAGATATGGCTCCTGCAGCAACTACTGGAATATTTCTATCACCAACAACGTCCACAATTCTAGGAAGCAATGCCATTAAAGAAACCTATAGAACATAGAGAACCGATGATTAATTAGTAAAGCCAACCACATGGACATTTATAGAAGAATGGCAGTGAAGATTACTTCTAACAAGGTCAATTGAAAAAGTAAAAATCCGAAATCGACTTAAAATAGTAAAGACAATGCGTCAATACTGGTTTGGGTAATTTAGTATCCAAAGCATGATGATTCAGCCATTGATATGATAACCATCATAGTGGGTGGGAGAGATCCAAAAGCTATCATAGAATGAAAGACCACACATCCCTCTAATGAAGGACCAACTGGAGGGTAAATAAAAAATTAATATATATGTAGAGAAGAAAGTCAAAAGATCAGATGGCTACAAGTGGCAGAGGAATGAGCTGGATCAACATTCTACACAAAGATCATATCATAATTTAAAAAGAAGTAGAAGACCATCAAAATCATCATCAAAGATAAAATTCATCTAAGGTTGATTTTTCGAGTTCTGGTTCTCAATTTAACCCTCTCATAAAAACAATAAATCATACCACTCAATCACTCCACCATCAACCATATCCTTCTTTATCCAGATTCCATCCACATTTTATGTAGAAGATAATTATGACTACATTTATTTGTGGCAGGGATAGAAACTTCTAGTAACACCTAGTAGGTTCGAGTTTGGTTCAACATTCAAGCCTAATCAATGATCGAGTTGGATCCAAACTGATCGATTTAACAATCGTTTCCAGTTTACCCGCATCCACTCCATGGTAGTAAGGCTTGCATCCAAAGAAACTCATCTAGTGTTCTTTATAGGTTCTACCCTCCATATTAACTCTTTCAATCCATTAGAACTCAAAAAAAAAAAGAGAAAGAAGAGCAACTGACAGTTCCAGCAATGTGACCTCCAGCCTCTACCCCTTGAGCAATGATGCAATCAACCCCTGCTGCAACCGCCTTTTCAGCTGCTTTAACAGTTCCCACCTGAAGATTAAAAGTAAAAAAGAAAAAGACATTGTTGATGAACATGATTATCAATAAGTGAACTCCTCCAATTCAAGTTTAATGTTAGAAGACTCAAAATGTTTATAGAGGATCATAATGAAATCAACACATAACCTAGCAAAATAAATTTTGGAGAAAGAGCCTAAACAAATAAAGTTCTTCTCTTTGAAACTTAATAGGCCCATAACACAAACGATTATAGTGCAGTCGTTCACAATCTCAAACATCCAAAACGTGGGTCCCATCATGGATAGCATATGCTGACCACTTCCGCCATTAGTATTTCTTTATGATTTTGATGGACAAGATCAAATAAAGTTATTTAGGAAAATTTTGTGAAGTACAAGTAATAATCCATCAAAAAAGAATGGCATGACTTGGGAGGTCCTCATTTCAATGGAATTGTTGGCCAGTGGCGGTGGCCGCATAGGCTAATTTTGTGAGAGATCATTCAGTAACTAACATGAAAAATATAAAATGGCCAGGGACTATTCTAACTGAAAATATTTTTCAACAGCAACTAGAAAAACACATCCACTAGTCAGTAATTAAAAAACCATAACAAACCCAATTCATCTCAAAAGCACACAAGCCTTAAATGATAGAATACTAGGATCAGCAAAGGGGAGTTCAATTGAAGGCAAAAAAATGGCGGATACGTTGCATATCAACCGTTACATATTAATTAGAAGAGGGTCGATATGTATCGCCCGCACGCATAGGGGCTCATCCTGGATCACGGTTGTGATGTCCCAGGCGGTCACATGCGCATGGATTTCTATGTATGCGCAGTGAGCATTCATTCCTTTATTTAATTTTTTTCGACAGTTTTGAGGCCCACAACCATAAAAAACTATTTAAATTTCAATATGAATCTATTCTGAATGAAAATATGATTTTAGTTTATTAAAGTGTCCTTATTATGTTTGAAATGGTTTGAATGTTGTTTTAGAATTTAGTTTATTGTCCAAAAATTATATTTAAAGCATTTCTAATTTTTTTTAACCGAATATTAAGTAGAAGGTAAAATTTTGTTTAATTTTGTTCTAATTACATTTTTTGTATGGGAACGGTTTATTTATTTATTTTTAAGTTAATAAATTTATATAAAATTAATAGAAATGTTTTCTCACATTCTTGAACTTTTTTTGGTATTTTTCTATTAATTTTTAAAACCATGTCGCAACTTAAAAACAACATTTAAATATATAAATTTCCGCTACTTAATGATAAAAATACATATCTATGAAGCCAGAATTTTCTATAACTTTTTGCTAAAAAAATAAAAATAAAAATAGGAGAGGAGAAAAGTATCAGACTATACAGCCAATACGTATCGGCAGGCTGAATATTTTTTCCCGGAGTTCAACTAAATGGCCTTCTAAGTTTGGGTTCAGTAGCATTTTAAATCAAATAACATGGCAAAAGAGTGAATCACATCTGATGATCTTCATATATATAATATTTTTTAAAAAAATTGACCATTAAAACTAACTAATTAAATAAATATTTATATTTTTTAACGGTTAGTCCACTTGGAAAAGGATTGAAGTTCCTTGGAGAGGGAGAGGATGCCTGATGGATGACTTTGACGCCATGTTTGTGAGCTTCATCAACCATCTCCTTGGGGAAGTCACCCCAAAAGACTTGCATGCAGGCCAGCTTCTCATCAAAAATAGCCTTAATGGTTTGTGTGTTGTCGAATTCCAAAAGAATTCCTGCTCCAAATGGTTTATTGGTCAGTTTCTTCGTCTCCTTTATTGCCCTGACAGTTGCATCGTAGTCGTTCTGAAACAAATCAAATTGGGCATCACCCCATTTGAAATCCAATTGGAAATTCAAACTCTAGAAGAAGTGAAGAGAAAAGAAAGAGTAAGAGTAAGAGTAGTCATACGACAGGGCTGGCGAGGAGTCCTATCCCACCGGCGTTGGCCACAGCAGCCACCAACTCTGGGCCTGAGACGTCGGCTCCCATGGGTGCCAACACGATGCCATGGTCAAATCCCAATATCCCTCCAACCTTCATTATTCTTGCTTCTGCTTCTTGTTTCTAACTCACCACACCAGCTCGACGTTCCCTCTATGGTGTTAGTAGTATTATATACGTGATACTGGATAGAGAGAGAGACAGACGTGCGCCACATTCATTGGTGGATGCACATGATCCTCGTTGGATAATATAATATAATATAATGCATATGGCATGTTAATTATTTAATATCTATAAAAACCATTGACTTTTAAATCATCATAATAAGTTCCACTTCTATTGATTGATTTGATTCTACACGCATGGCTTCATTAAATTGTCTGTGAGCTACTAATTGATGTCAATGCTTAACTGATATTTATTTAATGACAGAGACCGTTTCAGATGGGCTTCAAATGTTTCCTATAGTTCGAAATTTTATTCTTTATCCCTGTTATTGTAGTTCTATTCACATTCCTGTATAGCTTCTCTTAAAAAGCTAATTGCCCAAATAACTCAAATTAAGTTTTCATCTTATTTTCTTTTAAAAAAAATATCAAATAAAATAAACTTTAATTGACTCATAATTTTTTTCATGGAAATTTCTCATGTAGATCTAAAATCATCATTGTACTTTTTGTATTTTAAGTTTCAAATAACTTATTTCATTAAATTTTTAATTTAATAAATATAAAAACACTAAAAACAATTAAAGCCATGATATAATACAAACCCCTTATTTTCATATACAAGATACACTAACTGGATATGTCATTAAATGGACTTTAAAGTCTACATAGTTGATTTTGGTATAAAGAGAACCATATAAGTAGTTTGTTTATGAAGTTTTACCTCTATTTGGATCATTTTATCCCTTGATTTTGAACTTTTAAAAATCAATGATCTATACTTATCATAATTTAAAGATCAAAATCATATGGCTTGAACCATCATTTGATAGTGAAACTTTACATACTTCATATCTATATTATCATTTATCAAATGAACTTAAATATATAGTCCCCACAATCTATTTAATGATATGTCTCTTTAGAATTTATTACTTAGATTGTCTCGCTAGTCTAACTCATTTTTAATTAACTTTATTTAACAACTTGAAAGTGGAGTGTTTTGTTAGATCATATTTGAAAGTGGAATCTATCTTTTAATATGGCCACTATAATGATGGTTATAATTATTTTTTTTGAATGAATAGGTTAGTATAAGCATTCAAGAGAGCCCAAAGAATATATACAGTCAACCCATAGCCCGGGCCAGGCCCAAATAACAAAAAAGATATGGATTCCTTGGCCCAATAAATGGAGACCAAGAGAGAGAGCTCAGAGAGCAAGCAGAGACAAATGCAATCTCAAAGGAGTCTCATACGCTATAATCATCCTTATCAATATCAATAAGAATTTCATTTATCTAAAGTTGGACACTAAGAGGTTGTCTAAATTTTTTATTTTTAAGTAGTGAATTTGAACTATTGAATAAATATTTATATCATTAAACTTCATATGACAGTGAAAATGAGTCAAATAAAATTGTGCAGTCAAATCTAAATCTAAAAAGTGAAATATGGGCTAGGGCACAATCCACGCCTAAGCACAGATTCCCACTTTAATACTCTCTTCGTCCCATTTTAGTTGTCTCATTTGAAACATTTGTATTTTTTAAGGAGCTCTTTATATAAGGCTACCACGCCATGTGATCTCATCTATTTTCAACACACTTTATTCTAGCACAAGGCCTTTTGAGAGCAATATTAGGTTGGCTCGCCAATGCAAAGTCGTGAGGGCCCATGTGCGTGGGCTCAAAGCGGACAATATTGTGCTAGCGGGACGGGTTGTTATATTTATACCGACTTCTCTAAATTTCTTTCAAGATTTTAACCTTAGATTTGTGAGCAAATCTGAGCCACCAGGACGACAGTCGAAGCTTAGTTGATGTTTCCCTTATATTAAAAAAGAAAAAATCATCTTAAATTATTTGATATTTGAAAATTTTAATTTGAAAGAGTCCTAATGACATCATGTTATATTTTCTTAAAAAAAATTAATCACATGATATCATGTGTTGGAGTCCTTGGAATTATAATCTTGCTTATGAATGGTTGAAAGTATATGACATTTATGTTTTATAATTTTTGCATGGGTTGAAGGGGACAGGTCATGATATATGCTCCCATGTGGTGTAAAAATGACAAAAGGAATGATGGTTATTGGGCGAATTGATGGCCCAACTCTTGAGTATTTATTTAGATCCATGTGACAATTTATTTTGAAAGTTGGTGGTGACTAAAGCTACACCTTCAAAGTTTTATTATTATTTTAAAATATAAGGTATATTTTTCTTTTGATACTTTGAAGATCAAACTGTCAATTCAATTAGGTTAAAATTTAATATAGAGCTTTACAATAGATATTGCACCTCTGCATTTGAAATAAGACCAGTAGTATGCATGTATAGATATAGTAATTCAATCAAATAATCTGGGAAATAAACTTTCACTACTAGTAGATATAGCAATGGTCTTGAGCTTCAACGTTTCGAATCGTTGAAAAAGACGTGAAAATCGTGTTTGTTTAGGTTAAAATTCAAAGAAATGAAGTTGGGAAAAAAATATGGAGGAGAGATTCAAAAGCAAAGATTGGCTGGCTAATTGACTTTCTAGTGTATGATAGGTTTGTATAGAGTGTTCCTTATTTAAACATTAGTTTTTGAAGTTTGTGGAACCAAAACAATCAAAAACAAAAGCAAAAACAAAAAACAAGAAAGGAATGCAATTGGGTCAGCCGTGTGCACTGCATGTACCATCCTAAAACTCAAGAAAACAGTGCCCAACCCAGGACGTCATGCCCTGGATCACAGGCTGTCACACTGTACGGATGGCTACGCACGTATCGCCGCGCCTACATCATACTGTATCTGGATTTTCCATTACGATTCGGCCAGTACACCACATGAACTGAATTCGTAACCAAATTATTGAAGACACTAATATTAAAATATGTTAAATTTTATCTCATTCTATATAATATACATGTAATTCAATTTAATTAAGTTTTCGTTGTAAGATTTTTAACTTGCACCTTCTCTACATCACAATTCACAACCACCATCGTTCATATACGATCATTTTCCATCAGAGGTTTTGTTTCAAACAATGTTTCTAATATTGTTGGTCCATTTGATTTATTAGTTGATGTTGGATAATTTAGCCTTAACAGTGACTTTAAAACATCGGTGTCCCTCACTTCCAAAATTAATCAACTTAGAAAAGACTCAACCACGTAAACCACTTGCCTAAGAGGTCATAATCACGTGGGATTCACATGAGATACACGAGGGGGAGACGTTTATTACAATGTTGCTTGGGGCAACTAATATGGATAAAAAAATATTAATATAAGTTAGTTCATTAAAAGATAATATAAACATTCGATCAAAATTTTAAGTTTTAATTCAACTAATAATTTAATTCAGAAAATATTATTAAATATATATTATAAATCGTTTTGAACTAGTTTACAACGGATAATTTTTACATAAAAGCTACTCAATTAACAAAGAAAATGATATATATTTGGTCAAACTATAAATATCATATACTTGCATTCATTGGCCATAAATATTTTATCACCTTTGTTGATAATTTCTCAAGTTTTGGTTATATTTATTTGTGACCTCAGAAATCTAATGCTTTGGATGCTTTTAAAGTATTTAAAGCAGGTTCGATAGATATAGTGAATATTATGGTAAATATAATATAATTGTACATAATACGAGTCTATTTACAATATACATACAATAAAATGGTATAGTCGTTCAAGACAACATGCCAAGTAGACCTCAGCAAAATGGTGTCCGTAAAAAGCACAAAAAAAAAATTAATGGAAATGGTCATAAATATACTTATTAACTTCGCATTCCCTGATTATATATGTGGTGAAGCTATTAAATCAAGCAGATTTAGACTCTAAAACCACTTCCTAGTATATATCAACCACAATATAATCCACAAGTTACCAAGAATACAATTATAGATGATGCACATCCAAAGCAAAATGTAGATGAAAATATAGTTTTCAGCCTGAATTCTAACTCGACCCCCATTTTGAACCTATTTTAGTCTAATTTTAGCCGAGTCAGGTCTGTCAGTCGGGTTAACTTGAAAATTCCTCAACTTGACCCGACCTGAATTCCATGAGGATTTTTGTCTTTTTAACCCGACCCGAACCCCCTGACCCGACTCGAGTTTCACCCCTAATTTTAAGAAAGTCTCAACAAATTAATAGACTTGTTATGTCGAATGACTACATTGTGTATCTACAAGAATATGACTTTGACATAGGTGTCAAAGATGATTCTATTATGACAAGTTGCAAATTATGACAATTCATATAAATGGTTAAATGCCAATAAAGAGGAGCTAGAATCTACAAGGAAAAATCAAGTTTGTGAAGGATCTACAACTGTTGATTGCAAATGTATATATAAAACTAAAAGAGACTCAAAAACAGAGAATATTGAATGATTTAATTTTAAACTTAGACGGTTAAAATTGTTATTTTACTTTTCAAACTTAGATTTAAACTTTTCAATGTTCATTTGATGAATCTTGGCTGTTAGATTGAAGATCATAGATAAAACAGTTATACAATAATAGTAAAAGAAAATTGAGCTAGAATGAATTAGTGAACCCCATTTTTAACTTTTTGGTTAAACTCATGTGAATCTATCCAACCATCTAAATGTTCTCACTATATGATGAATCCTATCCTTTGACATCAAATGATCAAAGAAACCAAGCCTTTAAGCCTGGGTGCCTCCAAGAACCCATGTAATTTTTTTCTTAAATTACCATTTTAATCTTTATTCTAAATTTGAAAAGTTTAAAAATATGATTTCAATTGTCTAATCAATTTTTTTTTTCATTCACATTAAAATGTTTAGATCTTTTAAATGGACTAATCAAATTAGTATAAAGTGAGTCCATATATAGTGCAAATTTTAAATCAAACGGTGTAATGGACATTTGGGAAGAAAAATAGAAAGTAGGCCTGCTGGAATGTGTTTCTCTAGCAAATTATTTGTTTGCCGTAATTTTTGTAGGAAAAAGAGAGTGAAGACAAACCCAAAAAGGTTAGAGTGATGGCCAAGAACTCATCTCAGAAAGCATACTTATGAGTGGTCAGATTTCTATTCTCCCTGAAAGGACCACTCTCCGTAGAGCAAGGGTGAAACTATCAGCCCGACCGATATTTTCCACTCCCCACCTGATTTTTTTATTTTTTTCAACAAAATTCAGAAAAATTTGAAGAAAATTATGAGCTTCATGAATATGTAATTTTAACTTACGAGCTCAAGAATTTCAAACCTTTGTAAAAATGATGAAAAAATACAAAAGTTTATAGAAAAAATTGTAAGTGGTCATTAAATAAATCTTGATTAGTTTTATATTAAATGTTTATGATTTGTTTTCATGTTAGTAAAGAAAAAAAATAATGAGAAATAACTATTGTTAGAAATTGAGGGTTTACTGGAGGGTAGGGAAAAAAAGAGTTAAAATGAGAGGGGTGTGGGGCCCACATGGGATTAAGGTTTAAAGATTTTGAAATTTTGTTTTACTTGCTTGTTTCAAATAATTTAAAGCTCAAAAATGAAATTTAAAATTTATTTTTTATTTATTTTGTTTTAAAATGAAAATACAAACAGATAAAAAGGTTGGTTTAAATTAACAAAAGTTGGACTTTAAAATTGATTTTTTTTTAATTACGACTTTTGCAAATTCTTAAAAATTAAATTCTTAGTAAATAAATCTATAATTACTAATTTCTAATTTTATTATTCTAATTTCTATCATCACCTTCTTCCCCTTCCTTCCACCTTTTTCTTTTGATGTAAGTTGAAGTACGATGGCTTCTGAAGATGGGTCCTTCTTATTTTTTTAATGGATTTATGATGTAGTTTTCTTCTCTTCTTTCTTTGTTTTACTTGGAAAATAAGTATTTAGATGAGTTTTAGAAGATGGGTGAAGGGATATTTTTTTTCCTAATAATTATTTGAAGGTATTTAAATCTTTTGAATTTTTTTTTCTCTTTTAAACGCTTTGCTTTTTTTTTTTTTTCCCTTTTAAAGAAGGCCCCATTTAAAATTTTTGTCTTAGGCCTCAATTTGCTTCTAGCTGACCCTGCCTAGATGTTGTTTTAACTTCCTATACGTAGCACTCACACATGTTAGAACAAAGTTGATTCAACTAGAGAGTGAGTAGGAGGTATGGAGGGACATTAGAGTTATTAACACTAGGATCGGGTGTTTACATATGGGGTAAAGAGGACAGGTTGGTTGTTCCTTCCCCCTTAGACCCACTGGTGTATGAGACCAACTCCTCACTGAGCTTGTAGGTCAGGCAAGATTGCACCGGTTGGATCCGAGGGACTGTGAGGAAGGGCTTAGGCTACCTCTTGATGTTTCCACGCATTGCTTAACATGGATGATGCAATTTGATATTTTGATTGATATGGTTATGTTTAATGTTGTTGTAATTAAGAAACCATGTATATTATCTTGAGATTATGAATTATGTACTTGAAACCTATTAGACCCTCGGAAAATGTTGTATGATTGGGATGTAATATATTTTATTGTATTATTATGTGAATGAATGGATATATGTTTGTACAAGTGTAATTTGTAGAGACCATGATTGGTCCAACTGTCCCATTTTTAGGAGAGACTCTGGCGAAATTTTGGTAGGAACTCCAGATCCCAAAAGATGGTCTTAGGTCCTTGATAAGAGATCCTATGTGTGTTTCCAACATGTAGATGTATTATACTGTTGATTAATAAGCTATCAAAAAAAAATTCTCGGTCACGTAACCGTTTGGGTCGAGGCGTGACAGTGCTTACCATATATTCACCAAGAAACGAGATTAAAAGGATAAATTTGGACCGTGAAAATGGCAGGGATCGAAACGTATAAACAGATTAAGTGCCTATTGTTCACCTGATTTTTTGGGACCATTTTAGCAAGATCTTCAAGGCTAAGATGGAAGGATTATCTGACAGCATATTAGGCAATTACAACAGCAAGTAATCAACATGTTAAGAAATATTAGTTTAATTTTTTAAATATCAACTTTTATTTTTTTTAGAATGGAAGAAAATAAAAAAATCACAAATATTAGTCGATATGGCCGATATAGAGTTACCCAATGTGTGTGGGTAAAGAGACTTGTACATGCCCATAAGATTAATCAAGTGTTCTAAGAAACCTGGACACTTTGGTCATCAAAAGAGAGAGGTCATCAAAAAAAAAAAGAGAATGAAGACAAGAGGGTAAGAGAGACATTTCACTAATATCAAAAAATAAATAAAAAATTAAAAAAACAAGATCAAAGAGAAGTGCAGACACAATGTGGTAGCTCCACCATTGGATTGCGTCTGACCTGATACATGACTTTCATTTATATAAATAAATATAAATAGTGATTCTATTTATCTAAAAAGATTCTATTGATGTGATGTACATTGCGTGACTGATCAAGGTCCAGCACTATCCAGCAGGATATCACAATCCTACTTTGTGGTTTAAATGATAGCAATGCAATTAAAAGTATAATCAAGTTGCAATTAGGAAAATATGATTAATAAAACATTAAAAAAAAACTAGGAAAACGTGCGTTAAACATAGTAATTAAATCTAAACCAAGAGGATGGAAAACCGTAGTTGAAGGAATACAGAAATAAGCTTGCAGTGGTTTGAGATCTACTTCAAAAGTTAAGATTAATGTATTTTTTTTAAACTAAATTCTATTTTTACAAAGTTTTTTAAAAAGATATGCACTACATTTGCTGACCAAAACTTTGCATTGAATCATTCATAATACACCTGGCATAATAAATGCTTTTCCAATTCCATTGCTTTTAAAACTCTTCACACATGCAATTAGATGTATTACACATGGCATTTTGTAAATATGTGGCATGTTCACATGCTTGTTAATTACTTTGTCAAAAAGAAATACTTGAACTTGCATTGAAAGAAAGAAAATATCTTTTTCAACTTTGTTAGGCATTAGATTAAAAAAACCTGTTGGGTATCCTATGGTTCCTACACGTAAATTCAAAAAAATAAAAAAAAAAGTTCTTCCCCATTTTGCTGGGCGTTTCAATTTACAGCAGCGGTAATAATCTCGGCTGATACGATATCTTTATTGGCCGATATACGATATATATCGGCGATATTTATCACCGATATCCACTAATAAAGGTGATCTTTAAAAAAAGAAAAATAAAAAAAATAGTAGAGAGAAAGTTATCGGCCGATAACGAGATTTCCACCCTGATTAATATCAAAAGCATCAACTCGTAAGCCTTATTTTCAAATAAAATAAAAATACCAAATACCAAATACCAAAATAAAAGAAAACAAGCGCACACGCCCATTCTTGGTCGAAATGCCAGTGTCATACAATAATTCAGAAGTTACCAATAATCCTATTACCGGAAAGTCTTCATCCGATTGACTTTCCGATATGTGCCTTCCTCTAATTATTCTCTTCCCCAATTAAGGGATTGTAAATTATTTTTTATTGATGCTTTCCTCCTTTGTGAGGCTTGTACACTTTATTTATACTCACATCAATAGAATAGAATGGAAAATGGTCAAGTTCCAAAACTCTTCAAATCCAATTATAGATTGAAGACCATAGATAGACATTTATACAATAATAGAAAAAAATTGAGCTAGAATAATTAGTGAACCACATTTTCAACTTTTTGGCAGAATTCATGCCAGCTAAATGTTCTAAATATAGGATGAATCCTATCCTTTGGCATCTATGATCAAACAACCCAAACCTTTAAGCCTGGGTGCTAGATAATATTTTTCTTAAATTACTATTTTAATCTTTATTCTAAGTTTGAAGAGTTCAAAAATATGATTTTAATTGTCTAATAAATTTAATTTTTTCAATCACTTTAAAATTTTTAGATCTTCTAAATGGACATATAAAATTATTCTAAAATGAGTCCAAATCAAACGGCGGAATGGACATTTGGGAAGAAACATAGAAAGTAGGCCTGTTGGAATTTATTTATTTGTCCTAACTTTTGTAGGGAAAAGAGAGTGAAGATAAAATTCAACGAGGTTGGAGTGATGGCCAGGAACTCATCTCAGAAAATAAGAATTCTGAGTATGATTTCCATTCTACCCAAAAGGGCCACTCGCAGTAGAGTTACTAGGTGTGTGTGGGTAAAGAGGTTTGCACATTCTCCGAAGATTAATCGGATGCTCTAAGAGACCTGGACACTTCAATCATTAAAAAAAAAAGAGTGAAGACAAGAGAGTAAGAAAGACATTTCACTAATATCAAAAAAATAAAAAAAAATAAAAATAAAAAATCAAAGAAAAGTGCTAAAAAATGTCAAAGAAAAGTGCAGAGGCAATGTGGTAGCTCCACCATTGGATTGCGTATGACCTGATACATGACTTTCATTTGTATAAATATAAAAAATAAGATTAAGAATAATATATTTTAGATTTGAAGTCAGTGTTTATCTAAAAACTAAAAAGGTTCTATTGATGTGATGTACATTGCGTGACTGATTAAGGTCCAGCACTATCCAGCAGGATATCACAATCCTACTTTGTGGTTTACATGATAGCAATGCAATTAAAAGTATAATCAAGTTGCAATTAGGAAAATATGATTAATAAAACATTAAAAAAAAACTAAGAAAACGTGCATTAAACATAGTAATTAAATCTAAACCAAGAGGATGGAAAACCGGAGTTGAAGGAATACAGAAATAGGCTTGCAGTGGTTTGAGATCCACTTCAAAAGTTAAGATTTGCATCAAATACATATTTTAAAAAATAAATTCTCTTTTCACAAAGTTTTTTAAAAGATAATAACCTTTAATGCTAATTCATAAATTATTCAACTATCTGAGCACTTATCTTTTCTTTTCTTCTATTACATAAATACATATTATAAATATTTTCTTTTCTTTCTAAAAGTAATTGATGTAGTTCTAAATATTGAACATTTAAAACAATCACATAATGAAGCAATTTAAGTATTAAAGAAACAACAATGTTACAAATATCGACGATAGTTTCAATTTTTATCTGTAAAATATCAATATCACACGTAGATACAATATATATATATATATATCACGTTACTAACATGTATTTATCACCACTTTTACTTTTAACAGTGAATATCCGATAAAATGGAATTAAAAACGTGATAAATGATAACTTTGCGATAATATCCCGGTAAATTTTTTATAATGTCACGTTTTTTAAAGGAAGTATTTTTAATTTCCATGAATGATATTAAGATTTTTTTTATTAATTATTTAATTTGTTATATTTTTATTTTAAAAAAATATTTATATTTTCTCTGAGATTTTCCTTTAATTTTCAATAAAAATCTGAGAATTTTGAAATATCCCATTATTACCTACAGCCGTTAATATTTCTAAAACGTTATTTGTGATAATGAGAAACAGTAACAATATTAAGTATTAACAACTAAAATCTACCATTAAATAAGATAAAGCGAATTGAAAGGTAGAGACCCTTGTGCCCAAATGTGCAAAATAGTACACTAAAGTCTAATATATTCCAACGATCTGAACACTTTCTAATTTTACTGTTCATTTAACCATTAGTATATAGCTCTGCGTATAAAACTCAAGGCCAAATAAAAAAAATAATGGTTGGTGTGAAAGCTTCAACCACAAAAACAAGGTCATTTGGAGAGTTGCTGGACCTGCCACATTTAAGTAATAACTTGGATTTTAGGACGATTGATTATCCAAAACTGAGATAAGACCTGATTTCTCTATTTTTCTTTCAATTCGAGAAGAATTGATTTCCCTAGCTTTGTATCCATTTTGCTTATTAATAGCTTTATATTCTCTTGCCCTTTTTCCCTTATTATTTCATTCGTGGTGGATTTCATGTTCTCGCGTTCTAGAGTCGGAGCTATGACGATTAAGAACCCGCCTGAGATATAAGAGATCATGGGTTCAAGTCACTCTCAACACAAAAGGGATACTCCCTATTTACTCGGTGTATGTGGATAGAGAGATTTGCACATGCTCCAAGAATTAGTCAGGTGTTCTAAGAGACGTGGATACCCTGGTCTTTAAGAAAAAAAAAGTTGGAGTGATAATGTTTATTTAATTACATTATCTCCTCGTAGGTGAACCAACCAGGCACTTCTGGTGCGCTCCTCCATGTCTTAGACTTAGAGTTGGAGAGGCATTGTTTATTTGCCCATTCCATCTTGATTTGAAATTTAAGAAGAATTTTTCAGGAACTTGTTTAGTATTTTTTTCTGAAAGATGAATATCTTGATGCAATAAGTGGGACATGGCTTTTTAATTGGATATTCCTCCCTTGATGATTGATATGTTCAAGAACTATTCATTCTCCTTTTATTACAATAATATTCACTCAAATTTCCAAAAGGATTGCATAACACATCTAATCATGGACCCATGAAGAACACATACATTCTTACGCATCAACGTTTACTATTGAATAATTAATAAAAAAAATGTAGCAAATCGATTGGTGGAGGTTACAATGGTAATATACTTTTTTGGCTTTGCATTATTTGGAGGATGATTTGAGTGTTTGACTACTTAATTGAAATCTGAAAAATTGAAGGGTCATTTGTACCGGGAGAAAGGAATCAAACTGGAACATATTATTTTAGATAAAACAATTGTCATTCACCAAATGGAAAATAATATAGAAGTAATTATTTTTCATTTGCGACATTTAATTGAGTAGTTGAGTCATTGGAAGGTGGATATTCGAGTCATTTAGTGGATGAGGCCAAATCCAAAGTTCTAATAAGCCAAGTCCAAAATTATGAGAAGCTAATTAGATGGGGTTCAATTAGTCTGTCCTTTGTTTAATTTGTCCATGTAGTCCAATACAATATGCTCAATCAAGTCTAGTTCCATGATGCTTGCATCATGAGAAAAAGGAATCGAATTGGAATAGATTATTTTAGACAAAATCGTTAGCCTTCACGAAATGGAAAATAATATAGAAGTAATTACATTTCATTTATTGGAAGTAATTATTAAATTTAAAAGAACTTAGACGACTATATGAATTGACTCAATTTAATAGGATTTCGAGATGTAAGAATTCAAGAGTTTTACTCAATTCTTTTAGAGTTGAATCCAAAAATTCAATTGAGTTATTCAACTCGATAAAACTTTGAGCCCAGTATGAGATTTGAGTTTTCAAGGTACAAGAGAGATAGATGGATGAAGAATGGTAAATACACAAAAAGTGACACTAAAATGGAGACAATCACAAAGAGTTAAGTAGGCATGTCCTCTAACTATAGTAGATAATCACACTTAAAATTGGAAGAACACAAATAAAGAGGGAGGAAGTGACAAACCAAGCATATATATTAAGCTTCGAAGAGCATTTATTAGGGTGGGCATGCAACTTTATTTCTCAATGGCTTTATTTGTCACTAGTATTAATTTATTGGTAGGCCATAGCCATGAAATGGTCATTAGAGTTGTCTTGATATTTTTACAAGCTAAACTTGTAAAAGCATGTCCAATTATGTTTAAGGAGTTGCAGTAGAGTCTGGGAGGTATTTCTCTCCCAAGCCTTGGATTATAGCTTTGGCTCCTTCCACAAACCTCGAAATGACTTCAGCTGCCGGAACTGTTGGAATATATTTAGATTATCCTAATTATAATGTAATTAGGATTCTAGTTTGGGTTGCCTCTAATTAAGAGGTGTATTTGATTTATAATTAGTTAAGAGTTACAGTTTGACTATGATAGTCCTAGGGTTGGCTAGAGGTTATAAATACATGTAATAGCATAAGGATTTAATAATATACTCAGATTATATCTTTTCTATATGGTATCAGTCAAAATTCGTTCGTGAGTGGACCTTAGTTTTAGTTTGTTTCTCTCCCTCTGCCGATAAATCTCCACGGCAGAGGGAGGGAAGGAGGGAACATCTTGTTGTTTTTTGGCACTTCCTTTTCACAGTTACATATCTCAGAATGAGATCTGATCTTAGGCGTTTGGAAGAGCACCCGTCTTCCTCTTCCTCAGCGTTTCCCCCCAGCAATCTGATCTGAAGCCCAGACACAAGATCTGCAATACCATCCCTATCTGTTTCCTACGAAGGGCGGTTGCTCTGTTCTCCAGGCCTTCTCAGATCTATTCTGGCTGCCATTGCTGCAGCTTCCTTGCGATTGTGCACTGCTGAACCATCAGCTTCCTTTGGCTGCGTTTCTGCAGACTACGAGAGCACCAACCAGTTGTAGTTTCTCCCGTTTTTGCCAGATCTGACCCAGATCTGAGGTCTCCACACCGCTTTGTTGCCGCACGCTGCTGCCGTTTTTTTTTATTGTTCAGATCTGGTTCAGATCTGTTTCAGGCTTGTTTGCCAGATCTCGTTGCCCACATGGCCTTCATCTTGCAGATCTAAGCAGCAACGTTTCCAGACCTTTGTGTTCTGCTCTGTCATCTTGGTGGTGTGCCTTTCGCTGTTAGGAGATCTCTGTTAGTTTTTCAATCCTTCGCTGAGGCGCAAATCCAGACTGTCCCTGCAATTGGATCATGGTGATAGGACAGGTGGTTTCTATGCCTGTAATCGGTGTGAGACAGCCAAGCAGGAAGGAGCATATGATGAAACAGAAAAAAAAAGAAGAGAGATGGCTAAAAATTCATTGGAGAGATATACACATTACTATGAACGCTGGGCAACCAACCAATCATCAAGGCAAAAAGGCACTTTCAGATCTACAGCAAATGCAGTATGTGCATCTTGAAAAGCTCATTGACAAACAATGCCATCCTGAGTCTCAACTCAAGTTCATCATGGATGCTTGGTTACAGATAGTTGAGTGTCGGCGAGTTCTGAAAAGGACATATGCCTATGGCTACTACCTACCCGAGCATGAACATGAAAGAGACAGTTCTTTGAGTACTTGCAATGTGAGGCTGAGTCCGGGTTGGAGTGGCTTCATTAATGTGCGGAGAAGGAACTTCAAGTGTATCTTGAGACAGAGGGCCCTTCCAAAGATTCAATGAGTTCCGCACAAAATTAGCTGGACTGACCAGGATATATTAGCACATCAATAAATGATGGTCCTGGATGCTTGATGTTACGATGTCCTGATCCATCTTGTGTTGTTGCTGCTGGTCAAGATATGATTAATATATTGGCATATGAAGAAGACAAGCAATATTCCCGTTACCTCCTGAGATCCTACATCGAAGACAATAGGAAGTCAAATGGTGTCCTGCTCCTGGCTGAGTATGCGGTGGATTTTGTCATGGGTAGTGGAAACTTGACATTTTTGGCAACTATTCATATAATTTCTACTAGATTATCTCAATGTGAGAAGGATTTCCAAAAGAGATATGGAGCAGTGTCGTGTCCCCTTATGAGGTCATATATGTTGCCGTTAAGCTTGAGGATAGCTTACCTGGTCTTATCACATTTTCTATTGATGAAGAGTTTGGCATCCTCTTACTCTTGGTTTTGGGTTTGTTTTGCTGCTCATTGCTATCATCGTCCACCAATCATGCTACAAATCTGTTTGTTGTTTCTTCTCACCACAATTGGTGAAATCTATGTCCAGAAGAAAGGGCGAGAGACGAAGAAAGGGATACAAAGTGTCCTACTCTTATTTTCTGTTGAAGTGAAGTAAGGGACACAAATTGCCCTTCTCCTCCTACTCAGCTGCCTTTCGAGCAGCCTTGTTTGTTGTTTCTCCAATATGAGACGACATTGTTTGCTGTTTCTCCAATATGAGACGGCCTTTTTAGCTGAAGAAAAGGACGCAACTTGCCTTTCGTTCGAGCATTCCTTGTTTTGTCGTTTCTCAAAAGTGAGACGGCATGTTTTGGACACATGTCCATTTGTTGTGGAACTCATCCACTCATTTTATCTGGAGGACTAATTCCTCCCCAATTTTTGCTGGCCTTCATGGCTATATCATTTGCTGGCCTTTCATAGTTACAGCCCCATTTATTAGCCTTTCATGGTTAAAGCCTCATTTGCTGGTCTTTTATGGCTGCAGTCCTATTTCGCTAGCCTTTACAATCTACTTGATCGATATGATGGCTTCAGCCCCTTGTTTTTCAGGTCATTCGTCGCCTGCATTTATTGCATATTGCGATCATTGTTTGCCGAACAATTGTCTTACGGCTACTGTAGCCGTCCGAGCCTCTTTCTCTATTTCAGGCCGCCATTGGTGTTCGTCGTCTTTCATTTTGCAGCCAATCAACGCTGCCATAGAAACACATATTTTGCAGCCAATCAATGTTGCATCTTCAACAACTTTTACAGCCAATCAGTTTGCTGCCAATAATATTTATGGCCAGTCGATTACCACTTTTGCAGTTCATCTGCCGGTTCTCCACGTTCCAAGCTTCACGTTCATCCACGTTTCAGCTTACGGGAGCGTGTTAGAATATATTTAGATTCTCCTAATTATAATGTAATTAGGATTCTAGTTTGGGTTACCTTTTATTAAGAGGTGTATTTGATTTATAATTAGTTAAGAGTTACAGTTTGTCTGTGATAGCCATAGGGTCGGCTAGAGGCTATAAATACATGTAATAGCATAGGGATTTAATAATATACTCAAATTATATCTTTTCTACAGGAACAATATCATTCACTAATCCCACTCCTTGTCCTGCTAATATACACATGTCCTGAAGCTTACCAGTTGTAGTCCGGTTTGCAACTTGACCTGCAAATCGGTGAAGAGTTACCTCCTAACATGTTAAAAACAAATTACAAATCTCTTTCTACAATATTTTTCATGAGCTTTGTCTTGGCCTATCATGCTCAGATACATTTGCTTTTGAATTAGTTAATAATGATCAGGAAGTTACCTCCCAATATATGGTCGAGGGCCCAATGATGGGTTGAGTTTCATCATTTTTCACATCATCTGCATCTCGCCATTTCTTATGAAAGGGTGTGTTCAAGCAACGAACAAATGCCCTCCATGTCGCCCGACCATATAAATCACTACGATCGATTTCATCTTCTGTGTAATGAAGAAGTTGGTGTTGTGCAAATTTTAAATTTATAACTCGCAAGTGCACGAACCATTTAAATAGTATAGCGATTAAGTGTGAGGTCGAACCCATCTGAACTTAGGAAAATATATCCATGAAAATACACCATTGAATTATGTATTTTAAGAACTTTGAGAAATGTGGAGAAAAGTCATAAATATGGAATAATTTATCTAATCTATGATTTTTAATCTTAATTTAGAAACATTCTAGATTTAAACATAAAATCTAACAATTTAACTAATTTTAATTAAGATGGTGGATTTAATCTAAAAATATAAACAATCTTAATTTAATTTAAAATACAAAATTAAGATGTAATTAAATTATTTCCAACCTACTTCATCAATTTCAAGGATTTGAGTTTTTATAAATAAAAGAAAACGTAAATAACATCTAAATTACCTATATACATATTTACAATGGAACTGGATCGAAGAATCAAGGATGCATTATCATCCAAATTTTAATGATAAAATAACGGCTTAAAACATGGAGCTCACGTAAATTATTTAACACGCATTCAAATATCAAATTCATTAAAATTCTAAATATGAAATCTATGAAATCCATTTAACTAAGAAAATTCAATTCCGGCCTTAGGCTTAGGTAAAATTTATACTTGTAAATCCGAATCTAAAATAATCTCACTCTTAAAAAGAGCCTTAGAGTGAAAAAATCAAGTTCGACCAATCCTAAAATAATCTCACTTTCCTTGAATTTCTTAGAAAAGTAAACAACATAAAATCATTAAGAGAATGTAAGTAAAATTGAAATTTTCATTACACATGAAAGAACAATTGGAAAACCATAATTCTAATTCTCACATTCTCTTATTGATTAAAACATGGAATTAAAAATTACAAATCAATGAAATTTTGGAATAAAGACATAAGAAAAATACAATGGAAATCAAGATCCATCAACCTTAGAACCCAATGTGGATTGAAAATCCCACAGTCTTTCTCCTTCTCTTCTTCCTCTCCTCTCCTTTTCTTCAATGTCCAAGTTCAATTTTCTCAATGGGAGAGGGCTACTATTTATAGATGAAAGGAGCTGGAATAAATGGATTGGATTCAAAGATTTAAATAAAGCAAGGGACATATGGAGGACGGATATGATTTGTGCTAAATATGGAATGACTTAAAGGAGGCAAGGAGCTAAATTCGTATAAGGAAAGTGGATGAAGAATTCCATTCTTTACACATATACCATCTTACAGCTCAGTTTTGACCCTTTTAACTTCCGAATCAGGAAACTTTGTAAACTACAAAGTTATAGCCCTTGAAGTCTTCTTTCCAACACAAAAAGAATCAAAGAAATCTGACATTGGAGTGGAATTATATGACCAAAATACCGAACATGTGTCAAACCTTCCTTATTTTTCTCCCTTTCTTATTTTCTTTCTCTTTCCTTAATCCACTTGCCAAATTCGAAAATCCTCTTATATTGACTTCTAAATTTCGAATTTTCTCTTGAGATAATGAAAATAGTATTCACACATATGGATTTCTTCATGGGCTTTTCTTAATGGGCTTAATAATTGGGCTTTTCAAATATTGCAAATCTAATAATTAATTTTACCGCTTATAATCAATTCTAAAAATGTGCTAAATTAATCCAAACTCTCATAAATGGATTTGAATTAATAAGTTTACAAATAAAACCCCTAAAATTGTGATAAAATAATTATTAAAAATTCCAACTTTCCAAAATATAAACTTATGCCCATAAATTGTAAAATTCTCCTTTTTAATTCTCATATCTTGCATTTCCATGTAAATCCTGCAAAACATCCGAAATCTCATTAAACATATTATAAAACACACAAAACAAGGGGCTAACTAGTCCAAATAAAAGGGTAAAATAGTCATTTTGCTAGTTCTCGAGCAAAACAAAAACTAAAAACTCTAAAAATAAAAATAAAAATCATAAACTACACCAATTTCGCTGGCACTCTCTATTGCATTTAGCGTATGAAACAAGCCTTTAAACCCCTACCTCACCACTAGTAGACGAGTTATAGTCTCGTGAGGGCTTTCAATGATGATACCCACAAACATCAAATTTCTGCAAAAATATGTTAACAGAAATTTAAACATCATACGACTCCAAAATTATTTTACAAAACTTATACTTGGAGTGTAGTGTGTGATAGCCAAATATTAACATAACCTTCTTTTTCAAAATACGCACAAGTTGGGCAACCACCAGCTGAAAATGTGTTTCGACTCCAAATCTCACAATGGTATATCTCTCAGAAAGACTTTCACTCAGAGATTGGGTTAACTTTCTCTCAAAAGTATATGTGAGCGGAATAATTTCTCAAATGCAAATATCTCACACAATCATCATCAAAGAACGACTAAACTCAAAGAAAAACATAGATCTCATGAATGGATTTCATTTTCCTGAGAACGTTGAAATAATACACCATTATTCTTCTTCATCTATTCTCCACTTTAAATACCATATTAACTGATGATCAATAGGACTTCATGTAGGACGAAACGTGGCTTAGGACTGGGTCATATCAAAGAAGTATAACAAGACTCTAAAATTAATATTTTGAACAGAAAAGGTAGAGGTCTTCAAAATTTTATAATCGGGATATTTCTTCCTCATTTTTTTTTTTAGCACTCGAAATCTTCAAAGCATTTCTTTTCTTTTCAAATTCAATTCTTCTTTTTTTTCACTTTTTTTTCACATCCTTCTTTCATGTACAGATGTTCCATTTCTCTCTCTTTTTTTTCTTTTTTTCATTGATGATTTTCTTCTTTCTTTTGCATCTCTCATCATCATTTTTTTTCTTTTCAAGTGCCATAGTTTTCTCAAAGTATCATCCCAATAACAATCATCTCTAACCTTTTCCCGGACCCTAGAATAGGTCACAGATTTTTCAATATAGGCTCAAACTCCACAACCGGAGTTGGGTATGGATAACATAGTTAATTAATAAAAATAGGCTAAATTTACATTTAAGGCTCAAAAGTGGGAACTAGCATAATAATATGACAAAAAATAGGTTGGCTTCAAAGGCTCAAACGATCCAAAACAATGGCCTATATAACTTCCTGAGCTAAATATGACTATTTCATTGCTTCAAATAAATTCAGAAAAATTCTGGTATAATAATCCAAAATTTGATTTCATTCTCAGTATATGACCAAAACAAAGAATAATGAGATCTAATAACAAATATAATGCGCACATCAAAGAAAATAAGAATTACTTATAACGCTCAGAAAAATAGAATGGCTCAAAAGCTCATTAGGTCACAAGTCTCCACTGGTATTCCTCCAGTCATTACTTATCTCATGAATATTTTTCTTTTTCCAGACTAATATTAACATGGCTAGTGTAAAAGTTTTCCAAGCATAAATTTCACAAAATTCAAATGGGAAAGTATGATATAAAAATTTTAATCCACATCTTAATGCAAAAAAAATCAATTTTTTTTTTAAATTTTTTTTTTTTTTACTCGAAAACAAAACATAAGATTGAAATTTTTTTTTTTTTTTTTCAAATTGACTCTAAAACGGACACAAGACTGAAAACAGACAAAGTGTAACCCCCTGATACCCCCAAACTTAAATTGGACATTGTCCTCAATGTTCCCTAATCTACAGTGATCAGTTGCAAATTAGGAGAAAATATCAGAAACGAACAACTAAAAATGCAGAAAATACCTGAGAGGGCTCTCTTTATTCAAAACCTGCAAAAATAAAAAAATAACAAACACACAACAAAAACTCTATACTGACACAAAAACACAAAAACTGACTCAACAAAAACGAAAACCTAAACTAGACATTGACAAACATTGACTCACAGGCAAACTCAGACATAGAATGACGGGTGGATGTATGGATGGACTTTCCTATCAATCCTGGTAGATTGGGTCATCTAACAGGATCTGAACTTCTTCCTCCTGTGTTTGCTTCTGAAATTCTAAAAATGGCTTCAATCTTTGACCATTAACTGTGAACTCATTGCCAGTCTTAGGATTCCTAATTTGTACTGCCCCATACGGGTGTACTGTCTCAACAATGAACGGACCTATCCACTTAGATCGTAATTTACCAGGAAACAGATGCAATCGAGAATTGTATAGTAAGACCTTTTGACCAATTGTAAAAGTTTTCCTCAAAATAGTCTTATCATGAGCCAATTTCATCCGGTCTTTGTACTTTCTTGTAGTGTCAAAGGCATCTCTCCTAATTTCATCCAGTTCAGACAATTGGAACTTTCTATGCTGTCCAGCATGGTCTAGAGCAAAATTCATATGTCTAATAGCCCAATATGCTCTTTGCTCTAACTCAACTGGCAAATGACAGGCTTTCCCAAACACTATCCTATAGGGGGACATTCCAATGGGCGTCTTGAATACAGTACGATATGCCCAGAGTGCATCAGTAAGTCTCAAAGACCAGTCTTTCCTGGATGGATTAACTGTCTTATCCAGAATATGTTTAATCTCTCGGTTTGAAATTTCCACTTGCCCACTTGTTTGTGGATGATAAGGAGTAGCAACCTTATGTATCACCCCATATGATTTCATCAATGTTTCAAATGGGCGATTACAGAAGTGCTTACCCCCATCACTAATGATGGTTCGTGGTATTCCAAATCTAGAGAAAACATTCTCTTTCAAGAAACGGAGGACAACTTTATGATCATTGGTTTTCCAAGCCACCGCTTCAACCCATTTACTGACATAATCCCCTACCAAAATGTAAAGATTACCGAAGGAATTAGGAAATGGTCCCATGAAATCAATGCCCCAAACATCAAAAAGTTCAACAAGTGGGTTCAAAGGCATCATATTTCGACGAGACAGACTACCTAATCTCTAACATCTGTCACATGACACACAGTTGGAATGGGTATCTTTGAACATGGAAGGCCAGTAAAAACCACACTGTAAAATCTTTACAGTAGTCTTGTTCTAACTGAAATGACCTCCACAAGCTTGATCATGACAAAATTTAACGACACTGAGTTGATCGGACTCCGGGACACAACGACGAATGATTTGGTCCGAACAATATTTGAACAGGTATGGATCAACCCAGATAAAATATTTGAGTTCTACCAGAAACTTTGACTTATCTTACTTAGTCTAATGCTCAGGCATCAAACCAGTGACAAGATAATTCACAATATCTGCAAACCAAGGTAATTGGGAAACTGACATGAGCTGCTCATCAGGAAATGACTCAGTAATAGGTATCGGGTCATCAGAAAATTCAGTTAGCAATCTAGACAAATGGTCTGCTACCACATTCTCAGAACCTTTCTTGTCCTGAATTTCAATATCAAATTCTTCTAGCAAGAGGACCCATCTAATCAAATGGGACTTAGCATCTTTCTTAGACAAAAGATACTTGAGAGCAGCATGATCAGAATATATAATGACCTTCGAACCCACAAGGTAAGATCGAAATTTGTCTAGCCCAAAAAGACTGCTAACAATTCCTTTTCTGTTGTAGTATAGTGGTAAGTATTCCCGCCTGTCACGCGGGTGACCCGGGTTCGATCCCTGGCAAAGGCGCCAAAAACTTATTTTGCAAATTTTAAATTTATAACTCGCAAGCGCACGAACCATTTATATAGTATAGCGATTAAGTGCAAGGTCGAACCCATCTGAACTTAGGAAAATATATCCATGAAAATACACCATTGAATTACGTATTTTAAGAACTTTGAGAAATGTGGAGAAAAGTCATAAATATTGAATAATTTATCTAATCTATGATTTTTAATCTTAATTTAGAAATATTCTAGATTTAAACATAGAATCTAGCAATTTAACTAATTTTAATTAAGATGGTGGATTTAATCTAAAAATATAAACAATCTTAATCTAATTTAAAATACAAAATTAAGATGCAATTAAATTATTTCCAACCTACTTCATCAATTTCAAGGATTTGAGTTTTTATAAATAAAAGAAAACATAAATAACATCTAAATTACCTATATACATATTTACAATGGAACTGGATCAAAGAATCAAGGATGCATTATCATCCAAATTTTAATGATAAAATAACGGCCTAAAACATGGAGCTCACGTAAATTATTTAACACGCATTCAAATATCAAATTCATTAAAATTCTAAATATGAAATCTATGAAATCCATTTAACTAAGAAAATTCAATTCCGGCCTTAGGCTTACGTAAAATTTATACTTGTAATTCCGAATCTAAAATAATCTCACTCTTAAAAAGAGCCTTAGAGTGAAAAAATCAAGTTCGACCAATCCTAAAATAATCTCACTTTCCTTGAATTTCTTAGAAAAGTAAACAACATAAAATCATTAAGAGAATGTAAGTAAAATTAAAATTTTCATTACACATGAAAGAACAATTGGAAAACCATAATTCTAATTCTCACATTCTCTTATTGATTAAAACATGGAATTAAAAATTACAAATCAATGAAATTTTGGAATAAAGACATAAGAAAAATACAATGGAAATCAAGATCCATCAACCTTAGAACCCAATGTGGATTGAAAATCCCACAGTCTTTCTCCTTCTCTTCTTCCTCTCCTCTCCTTTTCTTCAATGTCCAAGTTCAATTTTCTCAATGGGAGAGGGCTAGTATTTATGGATGAAAGGAGGTGGAATGAATGGATTGGATTCAAAGATTTAAATAAAGAAAGGGACATATGGAGGGCGGATATGATTTGTACTAAATATGGAATGACTTAAAGGAGGCAAGGAGCTAAATTCGTACAAGGAAAGTGGGTGCAGAATTCCGTTCTTTACACATGTACCATCTTGCAGTTCAGTTTTGACCCTTTTAACTTCCGAATCAGGAAACTTTGTAAATTACAAAGTTATAACCCTTGAAGTCTTCTTTCTAACACAAAAAGAATCAAAGAAATCTGACATTGGAGTGGAATTATATGACCAAAATACCGAACATGTGTCAAACCTTCCTTATTTTTCTCCCTTTCTTATTTTCTTTCTCTTTCCTTAATCCACTTGCCAAAGTCGAAAATTCTCTTATATTGACTTCTAAATTTCAAATTTTCTCTTGAGATAATGAAAATACTATTCACACATGTGGATTTCTTCATGGGCTTTTCTTAATGGGCTTAATAATTGGGCTTTTCAAATATGGCAAATCTAATAATTAATTTTACCACTTATAATCAATTCTAAAAATGTGCTAAATTAATCCAAACTCTCATAAATGGATTTGAATTAATAAGTTTATAAATAAAACTGCTAAAATTGTGGTAAAATAATTATTAAAAATTCCAACTTTCCAAAATATAAATTTATGCCCATAAATTGCAAAATTCTCCTTTTTAATTCTCATATCGTGCATTTCCCTATAAATCCTACAAAACATCCGAAATCTCATTAAACATATTATAAAACACACAAAACAAGGGGCTAACTAGTCCAAATAAAAGGGTAAAATAGTCATTTTCCTGTGCTCATCAGTTGGCGTTTGTAATAATTATTTGCATATCATTCCTTTGTCGCTATAAACCTGTTTAAATGGAAATAATGAGAATTATGTTGGAGACTTGGTGGTTAAAAATTTTCATTTAAACCAATTATTTGCCATACTTATTCTGGTTCCTAATACTTCTATATCAGTTAGCCCAACTTAAAACTATATCACTGGGCTATGTACTGATTAGGCCCTAGTCCATTCTATTATGTAACTTGGCCTGAAAAAAAGGCTAGGATCAGATGATGCAACTTGATTGGGCTTCAATCTTTTTGATGCTTTAAAGTAGGAATGGGCAAGAATATGGCAACTTGGCCAAGACTTTTAACGTAAACTCTGATGAAACAAATATAATTGAGATTACTTGCCCAAGTTTTATTTAGTCCATTTGAAATTTTGAACAATGTATAGTTGGAGGATACATCTAATTGGGCTGGGACTTCTTTTCATTTCCTCCAAATGGTATCAATAATTTATGTTGTGATAGACTAACCTTGTCCCCAAACATATACCCTTGGCACCCAAGGATAAGGCGGCGACATAGCCACGGGCATCAGCTATGGCTCCTACAGCAACTACTGGAATATTTCTATCACCAACAACGTCCACAATTCTAGGAAGCAATGCCATTAACGAAACCTATAGAACATTGAGAACAAATGATTAATTAGTAAAGCCAACTGCAAGGACATTTATAGATGAATGGCAGTGAAGATTACTTCTAACAAGGTTAATTGAAAAAGTAAAAATCTGAAACCAACTTAAAATAGTAAGGGCAATGCGTCAATACTGGTTTCGGTAATTTACTATCCAACGCATGATGATTAAGCCCATTGATTTGGTAACCATCATAGTGGGTGGGAGAGATCCAAAAGTTATCATAGATTGAAAGACCTATAATACCCCACTCTAGAGGAAAGTCTCACATTGCTAGTTGTATTAGAAATTCCCTGATATATAAGTGGTAGCCTTCCTCCTTCTAGCATGGGGCTTTTTGGGAGCATTGAAAGCCGTGCAGGTCGTGTGTGAGGTCTAGAGCGGACAATATCATGCTAGTGGGATGGGTCGTTATAAGACCACATCCCCCTAATGAAGGACCTACTGAAGGGTAAATAAAAAATTAATATATATGGTAGAGAGAAAGTCAAAAGATTAGATGGCTACGAGTTGCAGAGAAATGAGCTGGATCAACATTCTAAACAAAGATCATATCAACATTTAAAAAGAAGTAGAAGACCATCAAAATCATCATCAAAGATATAATTCATGTAAAACCGGTTTTTCGAGTTCTGATTCTCTATTTAACCCTCTCATGAAAACAATAAATCATACACTCAATCACTCCACCATCAACTATGTCATTCTTTATCTAGCTGCCATCCACATTTTATGTAGAAGATAATTATGACTAAATTTATTTGTGGCAGGGCTAGCAACTTTCTAAAAACACCTGGTAGTTTCGAGTTTGGTTCGGCATTCCAGCCTAATCAATGATCGAGTTGGATCCAAACTGACCTATTTCACAATCAAGTCAGGTTAGGTAGTAACTATTATGGCCATACTGATCTAAATCCAAAAGTATCATAGCCAAATTGGTCCAAACCCGCCAAGAACCAAACCTAGCGTCTCTTTCTACATCACCCATAAATCCAAACTAACCAATTTATTCAATTTGATTGGTTTTGAGTTAGATTTCTATTTTTAGATTTTTCAAGCCTATGGCAACACCTAGTGGTGAACTCACAAAATCTCCCATCACAAACCTTAAAATTTTGAGGGAGTGAAAATTAATATCATTTTCAGTTTACCCGCTTCCACTCCATGGTAGTAAGGCGTATCTCCAAAGAAATTCATCTAGTGTTCTTTATAGGTTCTATCCTCCATACTAACTCTTTCAATCCATTAGAACTCAAAAAAAAAAAAAAAAACAAGAGAAAGAAAAGCAACTGACAGTTCTGGCAATGTGCCCTCCAGCCTCTACTCCTTGAGCAATGATGCAATCAACCCGTGCTGCAACCGCCCTTTTCAGCTGCTTTAACAGTTCCCACTTGAAGATTAAAAGTAGAAAAAGAAAAAGACATTGATGATGAAGACGATTATCAATAAGTGAGCTCCAATTCAAGCTTAATGTTAGAACACTCAAAATGTTTATAGAGGATCATAATGAAATCACCTGACAGGGACACATAACCTAGCAAAATAAATGAGAAAGAGCCTAAACAAATAAAGTTCCTTCTCTTTGAAACTTAATAGGCCGATAACACAAACGATTATAGTGCAGTCGTTCACAATCTCAAACATCTAAAACGTGGGTCCCATCATAGATAGCATATCCTGACCACTTCCACCATTAGTATTTCTTTATGATTTTGATGGACAAGTTTAAATAAAATTATTTAGGAAAATTTTGTGAAGTACAAATAATAATCCATCTAAAAAGATGGCATGACTTAGGAGGTCCTCATTTCAATGGAATTGTTGGCCAGTGGCGGTGGCCGCATAGGCTAATTTTGTGAAAGACTCATTAACATGAAAAATTGTAAAATAGCCAGGGACTATTCTAACAATTAAAGAAGAACATATTTTTTAACAGCAACTAGAATAACACTTCCACTAGTCAGTAATTAAAAAACCGTAACAAACCCAATTCATCTCAAAATGCACACAAGCCTTAAATGATAGAATACTAGAATCAGCATAGGGGAGTTCAATTGAAGGTAAAAAAAAGGCCGATATGTTGCATATTGACCGTTACATACCAAGTAGGAGAGCGTATCGCCTGCTACGCATCGGGGCCCGTCCTAGATCATGTGTGTGATGTCCTAGGCAGTCGCGTTTGCATGGATTTCTATGTATGCGCAGTGAGTATTCATTCCTTTTTTTAATTTTTTTTCCGACTATTTTGAGGCCCACAACCATAAAGAACTATTTAAATTTCAATATGAATCTATTCTGAATGAAAATATGATTTTATTTTATTAAAGTGTCCTTATTATGTTTGGGATGATTTGAATGTTGTTAGAATTTAGTGTATTGCCTAAAAATCATATTGAAAGCATTTCTAATTTTTTTTAACCGAATACTAAGTAGATGGTAAAATATTGTTTAATTTTGTTCGAATTACATTTTCTTTTGTATGGGAAAGGTTTATTTATTTTTTAAGTTAATAAATTTACATAAAATTAATTGAAATGTTTTCTCATATTCTTGACCTTTTTTGATTTTTTCTATTAATTTTTAAAAAAGTTCAAATTCTCAATGTCGTAACTTAAAAACAACATTTAAAATATATTTATTTCAGCTACTTAATGATAAAAATACATATCAATGAAGCCCAGAATTTTCTATAATTTTTTGCTAAAAAACTAAAAAAAAAAAAAAAAAGGAGAGGAGAAAAAACGTATCAGACTATATAGCCAATACGTATCGGCAAGCCGAATTTTTTTCCCACAGAGTTCAACTAAATGGCCTTCTAAGTTTGGGTTCAGTGGCATTTTAAATCAAATAACATCGCAAAAGAGTGAATCACATCTAATGATCTTCACATATATAATATTTTTTAAAAGAAAAATTAGCATTAAAATGAACTAATTAAATAAATATTTATATTTTTTAACAGTTAGTCCATTTGGAGAAGTATTGAGGATCCTTGGAGAGGGAGAGGGAGAGAGAGGATGCCTGATGGATGACTTTGATGCCATGTTTGTGAGCTTCATCGACCATCTCCTTGGGAAGTCACCCCAAAATACTTGCATGCAGGCCAGCTTCTCATCAAAAATAGCCTTAATGGTCTGTGTGTTGTCGAATTCCAAAAGAATTCCTGCTCCAAATGGTTTATTCGTCAGTTTCTTCGTCTCCTTTATTGCCCTGACAGCTGCATCGTAGTCGTTCTGCAACAAATCAAATTGGGCATCACCCGATTGGAAATCAAATTGCAAATTCAATTCCAGAAGAAGAAGTGAAGAGAAGAGAAAGGGTAAGAGTAATCCATACGACAGGGCTGGCGAGGAGTCCTATCCCACCGGCGTTGGCCACAGCAGCCACCAGCTTTGGGACTGAGATGTCGGCTCCCATGGGTGCCAACACGATGCCATGGTCAAATCCCAGTATCCCTCCAACCTTCATTGCTTCTGCTTCTTGTTTCTATCTCACCACACCAACTCGATGTTCCCTCTATGGTGTTAGTATTATATACGTGATACTGTATAGACGTGCGCCACATGTTCCTCGTTGGATAATATAATACATATGGCATGTTAATTATTTAATATCTATAAAAACCATTGACTTTTAAATCGTCATAATAAGTTCCACTTCTATTGATTGATTTGATTCTACACGCATGGCTTCATTAAAAAGTCCATTGATTTGATCAGAGAATTTCAAACTTGATTCGAATATTAACTTCATTAAATCATATTACATACCCACGTTGGATAATATAATATAATATAATGTATATGGCATGCTCTTGCTTGATTTTAGATTTTTAAAAATCAAGTATCTATATTTATCAAAATTTAAAGGTCAAAATTATATGTCTTGGATTAATGATATTAAGATTTTTTTATTTTATTAATATTTTCATTTGTTATCCTTTTATTTTTTTAAAATATTTACATTTTCTCCAAGATTTTCCTTTAATTTTTCAATAAAAATCTGAGAATTTTAAAATATCCCATTGTTACCTGTTAATATTTCCAAAACATTATTTGTGACAATGAGGAACACTAACAATATTAACAACTAAAATCTACCATTAAATGAGATAAAGCTATAGAAAGGTAGAGACCCTTGTGCCCAAACGTGCAAAATAGTAATCTGACCATTTTCTAATTTTACTCTTCATTCAGCCATTTGTATAGCTCTGTATATAAAACTCAGGGCCAAATAAAAAATAATGGTTGGTGTGAAAGCTTCAACCACAAAAACAAGGTTATTTGGAGAGTTGTTGGACCTGACACATTTAAGTAATAACTTGGATTTTAGGAAGAATGATTATCCATAACTGAGATAAGACCTGGTTTTTCTGTTTTCTTTTCAATTCAAGAAAAATTGTTGGGTCATTGGAAGGTGGGTATTTGGGTCATTTAGTGGATGAGGCCAAATCCAAAGTTCTAATGAGCTAACTCCAAAATTATGAGAAGCTAATTAGATGGGGTTTAATTAGTGTGTCCTTTGTTAAATCCATCCATGTAGTCCAATGCAATATGCTCAATCAAGTCTAGGTCCATGATGCTTGCATCACGGGAAAAGAATGGAAATAGAACAGATTATTTTAGACAAAATTGTTGTCATTTACCAAATGGAAAATAAAATAGAAATAATTATATTTCATTTCATTGGAAGTAATTATTAAATTTAAAAGAACTTAGACGAGTTTATATGAATTGACTCAACTTGATAGGATTTCTAGTCGTACGAATCCATGAGTTTCACTTAGTTCTTTTCGAGTTGAATCCAAACATTCAATTGAGTTACTCAACTCGATAAGATTTCGAGTCCAATATGAGTTTTGAGTTTTCAAGGTACAGGAGAGATAGATGGATGGAGAATGGTAAATACACCAAAAGTGACACTAAAATGGAGACAATCACAAAGAATTAAGTAGGCATGTCATCTATCTTCAGTAGATAATCACACTAAAAATTGGAAGAACAAAAATAAAGAGGTGGAAAGTGACAAACCAATAATGTGTATTAAGCTTCGAAAAGCATTTATTAGCAATTTAGAAAGATGCCTTACAATACATGATAGGTCACATACACACAATAACAACATATACTATCCCTCGGAAAACCATTGATTATAACCAAAGAGGTGGGCATGCAACTTTATTTCTCAATAGCCTTATTTGTCACCAGAATTAAAATGTATTGCTAGGCCATAGCCATGAAATGGTCATTGGAGTTGTCTTGCTATTTTTACAAGCTACACTTGTAAATGCATGTCCAATTCTTTTTTAGGAGTTGTAGTAGAGTATGGGGGCATTTCTCTCCTAAGCCTTGATTATAGCTTTGGCTCCTTCCACAAACCTCGAAATGACTTCAGCTGCCGGAACAATATCAGTCACTAATCCCACTCCTTGTCCTGCTAACATACACATGTCCTCAAGCTCACCACTTGTAGTCCTGTTTGCAACTTGACCCGCAAATCGGAGAAGAGTTGCCTCCTAACATGTTAAAACTAAATTATAAATCTCTATCTATAATATTCTTCATGAGCTTTCTCTTGGCCTATCATGCTTAGATACATTTGCTTTTGAATAAGTTAACAATGATCAGAAGTTACCTCCCAATATATGGTTGAGTACCCAATGATTGGTTGAGTTTCATCATTTTGCACATCATCTGGTGCATTTCGCCATTTCTTGTGAAATGGTGTGTTCAAGCAACGAACAAATGCCCTCCATGTCGCCCGACCATATAAATCACTACGATCAGTTTCATCTTCTTTGTAATGAAGAAGTTGGCGTTTGTAATAATCATTTGCATATGATTCCTTTGTCGCTATAAACCTGTTTAAATGGAAATAATGTGAATTATGTTGGAGACTTGGTGGTTAAAAATATGTGAGTTAAATCAATTATTTGCCTACTTATTCTGGTTCCTAACACTTCTACATCAGTTAGGCCAGCGTAGAACTATATCACTAGGCTTTGTACTGATTAGGCCCAGGTTCAATCTATTATGTAACTAGGCCTAAAAAACAAGCTTAGGATCAGATGATGGAACTTGATTGGGCTTCAATATTTTTAATGCTTTCAAGTAAGAATGGGCAAGAATATGGCGACTTCGTCTAAACTTTTAACTCAAATTCTGATGAAACAAATATAGTTAAGGTTATTTGTCCAAGTTTAGTTTAGTCCATTTGAAATTTTGACCAATATATAGTTTGAGGATACGAAGCCTTCAAACTTAGTTTTTTCCCTTGAAAAAGATACAAGATGTTGATATTTGAGTTTTCTAACAATCATCTATCCCTTCGTAATTGGGTTGGGGCTTCTTCTAATTTCCTCCAAATGGTATCAATAATTTATGTTGTGATAGACTAACCTTGTCCCCAAACATATACCCTTGGCACCCAAGGATAAGGCGGCGACATAACCACGTGCATCAGATATGGCTCCTGCAGCAACTACTGGAATATTTCTATCACCAACAACGTCCACAATTCTAGGAAGCAATGCCATTAAAGAAATCTATAGAACATAGAGAACCGATGATTAATTAGTAAAGCCAACCACATGGACATTTATAGACGAATGGCAGTGAAGATTACTTCTAACAAGGTCAATTGAAAAAGTAAAAATCCGAAATCGACTTAAAATAGTAAAGACAATGCGTCAATACTGGTTTGGGTAATTTAGTATCCAAAGCATGATGATTCAGCCCATTGATATGGTAACCATCATAGTGGGTGGGAGAGATCCAAAAGCTATCATAGAATGAAAGACCACACATCCCTCTAATGAAGGACCAACTGGAGGGTAAATAAAAAATTAATATATATGGTAGAGAAGAAAGTCAAAAGATCAGATGGCTACAAGTGGCAGAGGAATGAGCTGGATCAACATTCTACACAAAGATCATATCATAATTTAAAAAGAAGTAGAAGACCATCAAAATCATCATCAAAGATAAAATTCATCTAACGTTGATTTTTCGAGTTCTGGTTCTCAATTTAACCCTCTCATAAAAACAATAAATCATACACTCAATCACTCCACCATCAACCATATCCTTCTTTATCCAGATTCCATCGACATTTTATGTAGAGGATAATTATGACTACATTTATTTGTGGCAGGGATAGAAACTTCTAGTAACACCTAGTAGGTTCGAGTTTGGTTCGACATTCAAGCCTAATCAATGATCGAGTTGGATCCAAACTGATCGATTTAACAATCATTTCCAGTTTGCCCGAATCCACTCCATGGTAGTGAGGCGTGCATCCAAAGAAACTCATCTAGTGTTCTTTATAGGTTCTACCCTCCATATTAACTCTTTCAATCCATTAGAACTCAAAAAAAAAAAAAAGAGAAAGAAGAGCAACTGACAGTTCCAGCAATGTGACCTCCAGCCTCTACCCCTTGAGCAATGATGCAATCAACCCCTGCTGCAACCGCCTTTTCAGCTGCTTTAACAGTTCCCACCTGAAGATTAAAAGTAAAAAAGAAAAAGACATTGTTGATGAACATGATTATCAATAAGTGAACTCCTCCAATTCAAGCTTAATGTTAGAAGACTCAAAATGTTTATAGAGGATCATAATGAAATCAACACATAACCTAGCAAAATAAATTTTGGAGAAAGAGCCTAAACAAATAAAGTTCTTCTCTTTGAAACTTGATAGGCCCATAACACAAACGATTATAGTGCAGTCGTTCACAATCTCAAACATCCAAAACGTGGGTCCCATCATGGATAGCATATGCTGACCACTTCCGCCATTAGTATTTCTTTATGATTTTGATGGACAAGATCAAATAAAATTATTTAGGAAAATTTTGTGAAGTACAAGTAATAATCCATCGAAAAAGAATGGCATGACTTGGGAGGTCCTCATTTCAATGGAATTGTTGGCCAGTGGCGGTGGCCGCATAGGCTAATTTTGTGAGAGATCATTCAGTAACTAACATGAAAAATATAAAATGGCCAGGGACTATTCTAACTGAAAATATTTTTCAACAGCAACTAGAAAAACACATCCACTAGTCAGTAATTAAAAAACCATAACAAACCCAATTCATCTCAAAAACACACAAGCCTTAAATGATAGAATACTAGAATCAGCAAAGGGGAGTTCAATTGAAAGCAAAAAAATGGCGGATACGTTGCATATCGACCGTTACATATTAATTAGAAGAGGGTCGATATGTATCGCCCGCACGCATCGGGGCTCATCCTGGATCACGGTTGTGATGTCCCAGGCGGTCACGTTCGCATGGATTTCTATGTATGCGCAGTGAGCATTCATTCCTTTATTTAATTTTTTTCGACTGTTTTGAGGCCCACAACCATAAAAAACTATTTAAATTTCAATATGAATCTATTCTGAATGAAAATATGATTTTAGTTTATTAAAGTGTTCTTATTATGTTTGAAATGGTTTGAATGTTGTTTTAGAATTTAGTTTATTGTCCAAAAATTATATTTAAAGTATTTCTAATTTTTTTTAACCGAATATTAAGTAGAAGGTAAAATTTTGTTTAATTTTGTTCTAATTACATTTTTTGTATGGGAAAGGTTTATTTATTTATTTTTAAGTTAATAAATTTATATAAAATTAATAGAAATGTTTTCTCACATTCTTGAACTTTTTTTGGTATTTTTCTATTAATTTTTAAAACCATGTCGCAACTTAAAACAACATTTAAATATATAAATTTCCGATACTTAATGATAAAAATACATATCTATGAAGCCAGAATTTTCTATAATTTTTTGCTAAAAAAATAAAAATAAAAATAGGAGAGGAGAAGAGTATCAGACTATACAGCCAATACGTATCGGGAGGCTGAATATTATTTCCCGGAGTTCAACTAAATGGCCTTCTAAGTTTGGGTTCAGTAGCATTTTAAATCAAATAACATGGCAAAAGAGTGAATCACATCTGATGATCTTCATATATATAATATTTTAAAAAAAATTGACCATTAAAACTAACTAATTAAATAAAAATTTATATTTTTTAACGGTTAGTCCACTTGGAAAAGGATTGAAATTCCTTGGAGAGGGAGAAGATGCCTGATGGATGACTTTGACGCCATGTTTGTGAGCTTCATCGACCATCTCCTTGGGGAAGTCGCCCCAAAAGACTTGCATGCAGGCCAGCTTCTCAGCAAAAATAGCTTTTATGGTCTGTGTATTGTCGAATTCCAAAAGAATTCCTGCTCCAAATGGTTTATTCGTCAGTTTCTTCGTCTCCTTTATTGCCCTGACAGTTGCATCATAGTTGTTCTGCAACAAATCAAATTGGGCATCATCCCATTTGAAGTCAAATTGCAAATTCAAATTCCAGAAAAAGAAGTGAAGAGAAGAGAAAGAGTAAGAGTAATCCATACGACAGGGCTGGCGAGGAGTCCTATCCCACCGGCGTTGGCCACAGCAGCCACCAACTCTGGGCCTGAGACGTCGGCTCCCATGGGTGCCAACACGATGCCATGGTCAAATCCCAATATCCCTCCAACCTTCATTATTCTTGCTTCTGCTTCTTGTTCCTAACTCACCACACCAGCTCGACGTTCCCTCTATGGTGTTAGTATTATATACGTGATACTGGATAGAGAGAGAGACAGACGTGCGCCACATTCATTGGTGGATGCACATGATCCTCGTTGGATAATATAATATAATATAATACATATGGCATGTTAATTATTTAATATCTATAAAAACCATTGACTTTTAAATCATCATAATAAGTTCCACTTCTGTTGATTGATTTGAATCTACACGCATGGCTTCATTAAAAAGTCCATTGATTTGATCAGAGAATTTCAGACTTGATTCGAATATTAACTTCATTAAATCATATTACATACCCACGTTGGATAATATAATATAATATAATGTATATGGCATGCTCTTGCTTGATTTTAGATTTTTAAAAATCAATTATCTATATTTATCAAAATTTAAAGGTCAAAATTATATGGCTTGGATCATCATTTAATAGTGAAACTTTACATACTTCATATCTATATTAATATTTATCAAATGAACTTTAATATATAGGACCCACAATCTATTTAATGATACGTCTCTTTAGAATTTATTACTTAGATTTTCTCGCCAGTCTAACTCATTTTTAATTAACTTTATTTGACAGGTTGAAAGTGGAATATCAATAAGAATTTCATTTATCTAAAGTTGAACACTAAGAGGTCGTCTAAATTTTTTATTTTTAAGTAGTGAATTGGAACTATTGAATAAATATTTATATCATTAAACATCATATGACGGTGAAAATGAGTTAAATAAAATTGTGCAGTCAAATCTAAATCTAAAAAGTGAAATGTAGGCTAGGGCACAATCCACGCCAAGTGTTTTGTAGATTCCCACTTTAATATATTAGTTAGCGGTATACACAGAACATCTAATATAGCAAAAGTGGGTGGGCTCACCAAAGCAAAGCCGTGTGGGCTTGTGTGTGTGGGCCCAAAGCGGACAATATTGAGCTTGCGGGACGGATCGATACAAATGGTATCAGAGCACAGTTCAACTCTCTACCTGTAAGTGTGAGCGTGTTTGAGGAGAGTTGTTATGTGGGATGTAAGTTGGAATACTTCCTCGTTCTAGCACAAGGCCTTTTGGAAGCAACATTAGGTTGGCTCGCCAATGCAAAGCCGTCAGGGTCCGTTTACGTGGGCCCAAAGCGGATAATATTGTGCTAGTGGGACGGGTCGCTACGTTTATACCGACTTCTCTAAATTTCTTTCAAGATTTTAACCTTATATTAAAAAGGAAAAAAATCATCTTAAATTATTTGACATTTGAAAGAGTCCTAATGACATTATGTTATTTTAAAATATAAGGTATATTTTTCTTTTGACACTTTGAAGATCAAACTGTTAATTCAATTAGGTTAAAATTTAATATAGAGCTTTACAATAGATATTGCACCTCTGCATTTGAAATAAGACCAGTAGTATGCATGTATAGATATAGTAATTCAATCAAATAATCTGGGAAATAAACTTTCACTACTAGTAGATATAGCAATGGTCTTGAGCTTCAACGTTTCGGATCGTCGAAAAAGACGTGAAAATCGTGTTTATTTAGGTTAAAATTCAAAGAAATGAAGTTGGGAAAAAAATATGGAGGAGAGATTCAAAAGCAAAGATTGGCTGGCTAATTGACTTTCTAGGGTATGATAGGTTTGTGTAGAGTGTTCCTTATTTAAAAATTAGTTTTTGAAGTTTGTGGAACCAAAACAATTAAAAACAAAAACAAAAACAAAAAACAAGAAAGGAATGCAATTGGGTCAGCCGTGTGCACTGTGTGTTCCAGCCTAAAACTCAAGAAAACAGTGCCCAACCCAGGACGTCATGCCCTGGATCACAGCTGTCACACTGTACGGATGGCTACGCACGTATCGCCGCGCCTACATCGTACTGTATCTGGATTTTCCATTACGATTCGGCCAGTACACACCACATGAACTGAATTCGTAACCAAATTATTGAAGACACTAATATTAAAATATGTTAAATTTTATCTCATTCTATATAATATACATGTAATTCAATTTAATTAAGTTTTCATTGTAAGATTTTTAACTTGCACCTTCTCTACATCACAATTCACAACCACCATCGTTCATATACGATCATTTTCCATCAGAGGTTTTGTTTCAAACAATGTTTCTAATATTGTTGGTCCATTTGATTTATTAGTTGATGTTGGATAATTTAGCCTTAACAGTGACTTTAAAACATCGGTGTCCCTCACTTCCAAAATTAATCAACTTAGAAAAGACTCAACCACGTAAACCACTTGCCTAAGAGGTCACAATCACGTGGGATTCACATGAGATACACGAGGGGGAGACGTTTATTACAATGTTGCTTGGGGCAACTAATATGGATAAAAAAAATATTAATATAAGTTAGTTCATTAAAAGATAATATAAACATTCGATCAAAATTTTAAGTTTTAATTCAACTAATAATTTAATTCAGAAAATATTATTAAATATATATTATAAATCGTTTTGAACTAGTTTACAACGGATAATTTTTACATAAAAGCTACTCAATTAACAAAGAAAATGATATATATTTGGTCAAACTATAAATATCATATACTTGCATTCATTGGCCATAAATATTTTATCACCTTTGTTGATAATTTCTCAAGTTTTGGTTATATTTATTTGTGACATGAGAAATCTAATGCTTTAGATGCTTTTAAAGTATTTAAAGCAGGTTCGATAGATATGGTGAATATTATGGTAAATATAATATAATTGTACATAATACGAGTCTATTTACAATATTCATACAATAAAATGGTATAGTCGTTCAAGACAACATGCCAAGTAGACCTCAGCAAAACGGTGTCCGTAAAAAGCACAAAAAGAAAATTAATGGAAATGGTCATAAATATACTTATTAACTTCGCATTCCCTGATTATATATGTGGTGAAGCTATTAAATCAAGCAGATTTAGACTCTAAAACCACTTCTTAGTATATATCAACCACAATATAATCCACAAGTTACCAAGAATACAATTATAGATGATGCACATCCAAAGCAAAATGTAGATGAAAATATAGTTTTCATCCTGAATTCTAACTCGACTCCCATTTTGAACCTATTTTAGTCTAATTTTAGCCGAGTCAGGTCTGTCAGCCGGGTTAACTTGAAAATTCCTCAACTTGACCCGACCTGAATTCCATGAGGATTTTTGTCTTTTTAACCCGACCCGAACCCCCTGACCCGACTCGAGTTTCACCCCTAATTTTAAGAAAGTCTCAATAAATTAATAGACTTGCTATGTCGAATGACTACATTGTGTATCTACAAGAATATGACTTTTACATAGGTGTCAAAGATGATTCTATTATCACAAGTTGCAAATTATGACAATTCATATAAATGGTTAAATGCCAATAAAGAGGAGCTAGAATCTACAAGGAAAAATCAAGTTTGTGAAGGATCTACAACTGTTGATTGCAAATGTATATATAAAACTAAAAGAGACTCAAAACAGAGAATATTGAATGATTTAATTTTAAACTTAGACGGTTAAAATTGTTATTTTACTTTTCAAACTTAGATTTAAACTTTTCAATGTTCATTTGATGAATCTTGGCTGTTAGATTGAAGATCATAGATAAAACATTTATACAATAATAGTAAAAAAAAATTGAGCTAGAATGAATTAGTGAACCCCATTTTTAACTTTTTGGTAGAACTCATGTGAAACTATCCAACCATCTAAATGTTTTCATTATATGATGAATCCTATCCTTTGACATCAAATGATCAAAGAAACCAAGCCTTTAAGCGTGGGTGCCTCCAAGAATCCATGTAATTTTTTTCTTAAATTACTATTTTAATCTTTATTCTAAATTTGAAAAGTTTAAAAATATGATTTAAAGTTAAACTTAGACGGTTAAAATTGTTGTTTTACTTTTCAAACTTAGATTTAAACTTTTAAATGTTCATTTGATGAATCTTGACTGTTAGGTTGAAGATCATAGATAAAACATTTATACAATAATAGTAAAAAAACTTGAGCTAGAATGAATTAGTGTACCCCATGTTTAACTTTTTGGTAGAATTCATGTCATCTAAATGTTCTGATTATAGGATGAATCCTATCCTTTAACTTACATGGGTGCCTCAAGGAACCCACGTAGGTTTTTTCTTAAATTACTATTTTAATCTTTATTTTAAATTTGAAGAGTTTAAAAATATAATTTTAATTGTCTAATCAAATTGATTTTTTTCAATCACATTAAAGTGTTTAGATCTTTTAAATGGACTAATCAAATTAGTCTAAAGTGAGTCCATATATAGTGCAAATTTTAAATCAAACGGTGTATGGACATTTGGGAAGAAACATAGAAAGCAGTCCTGCTGGAACGTGTTTATCTAGCAAATTAATTATTTGTCCTAACTTTTGTGGAGAAAAGTGAGTGAAGATAAAACACAAAGAGGTTGGAGTGATGGTCGGAACTCATCTAAAAAAGCAGGACTTCTAAGTTTGATTTAAATTCAACTCGAAAGGGTCACTCTCCGGAAAGTTGCCCAGTGTATGTGAATAAATAAGCTTGCACATGCCCCATAAATTAATCGAGTGCTCTAAAAGACTTGAACACTCCGTTCATTAAAAAAAAGTGAAGACAAAGAGGGTAAGAGAAGAGAGACATTTAACTAATATAAAAAAAAAAAACAAGATCAAAGAAAAGTGCAGACGCAATGTGGTAGGTCCACCATTGGATTGCGTCTGACCTGATACATGACTTTCATTTGTATAAATAAAAAAAATAAGATTAAGAATAATATATTTTAGATTCGAATCACTATTTCTCTAAATACATATTATAAATATTTTCTTTTCTTTCTAAAAGTAATTGATGTAGTTCTAAATATTGAACATTTAAAACAATCACATAATGAAGCAATTTAAGTATTAAAGAAACAACAATGTTACAGATTTCGATGATAATTTCAATTTTACTACATTGTTATCGGTAAAATATCATTATCACGTTAATAACATGTATTTATCACCTATCTTGTTCTTAACGGTGAATTCCCTATAAAATGACGTTAAAAAAGTGGTAAATGATAATATTAGGACAATATCCCAGTAAATTTTTTATAATGTCGCCTTTTTTAATGGATGTATTTTTAATTGTTCATTAATGATATTAAGATTTTTTTTATTTTATTAATATTTTCATTTGTTATCTTTTTATTTTTTAAAAATATTTTCATTTTCTCCAAGATTTTCCTTTAATTTTTCAATAAAAATCTGAGAATTTTAAAATATCCCATTGTTACCTGTTAATATTTCAAAAACATTATTTGTGACAATGAGGAACACTAACAATATTAACAACTAAAATCTACCATTAAATGAGATAAAGCTATAGAAAGGTAGAGACCCTTGTGCCCAAACGTGCAAAATAGTAATCTGACCATTTTCTAATTTTACTCTTCATTCAGCCATTTGTATAGCTCTGTATATAAAACTCAGGGCCAAATAAAAAATAATGGTTGGTGTGAAAGCTTCAACCACAAAAACAAGGTTATTTGGAGAGTTGTTGGACCTGACACATTTAAGTAATAACTTGGATTTTAGGAAGAATGATTATCCATAACTGAGATAAGACCTGGTTTTTCTGTTTTCTTTTCAATTCAAGAAAAATTGTTGGGTCATTGGAAGGTGGGTATTTGGGTCATTTAGTGGATGAGGCCAAATCCAAAGTTCTAATGAGCTAACTCCAAAATTATGAGAAGCTAATTAGATGGGGTTTAATTAGTGTGTCCTTTGTTAAATCCATCCATGTAGTCCAATGCAATATGCTCAATCAAGTCTAGGTCCATGATGCTTGCATCACGGGAGAAAAGAATGGAAATAGAACAGATTATTTTAGACAAAATTGTTGTCATTTACCAAATGGAAAATAAAATAGAAATAATTATATTTCATTTCATTGGAAGTAATTATTAAATTTAAAAGAACTTAGACGAGTTTATATGAATTGACTCAACTTGATAGGATTTCTAGTCGTACGAATCCATGAGTTTCACTTAGTTCTTTTCGAGTTGAATCCAAACATTCAATTGAGTTACTCAACTCGATAAGATTTCGAGTCCAATATGAGTTTTGAGTTTTCAAGGTACAGGAGAGATAGATGGATGGAGAATGGTAAATACACCAAAAGTGACACTAAAATGGAGACAATCACAAAGAATTAAGTAGGCATGTCATCTATCTTCAGTAGATAATCACACTAAAAATTGGAAGAACAAAAATAAAGAGGTGGAAAGTGACAAACCAATAATGTGTATTAAGCTTCGAAAAGCATTTATTAGCAATTTAGAAAGATGCCTTACAATACATGATAGGTCACATACACACAATAACAACATATACTATCCCTCGGAAAACCATTGATTATAACCAAAGAGGTGGACATGCAACTTTATTTCTCAATAGCTTTGTTAGTAACTAGTATTAAAACTTATTGGTAGGACATAGCCATGAAATGATCATTGAAGTTGCCTTGATATTTTTACAAGCTAAACTTGTAAATGCACGTCAATTTCTTTTTAAAGAGTTGCAGGTAGAGTCTGGGGGCATTTCTCTCCTAGGCCTTGGATTATAGCTTTGGCTCCTTCCACAACCCTTGAAATGACTTCAGCTGCCGGAACAATATCATCCACTAATCCCACTCCTTGTCCTGCTAACATACACATGTCCTCAAGCTCACCACTTGTAGTCCTGTTTGCAACTTGACCCGCAAATCGGCGAAGAGTTGCCTCCTAACATGTTAAAAATAAATTATAAATCTCTATCTATAATATTCTTCATGAGCTTTCTCTTGGCCTTTCATGCTTAGATACGTTTCCTTTTGAATAAGTTAACAATGATCAGGAAGTTACCTTCCAATATATAGTTGAGTACCCAATGATTGGTTGAGTTGCATCATTTTGCACATCATTTGGTGCATTTCGCCATTTCTTGTGAAAGGGTGTGTTCAAGCAACGAACAAATGCCCTCCATGTCGCCCGACCATATAAATCAGTACGATCAGTTTCATCTCCTTTGTAATTAAGAAGTTGGCGTTTGTAATAATCATTTGCATATGATTCATTTGTCGCTATAAACCTGTTTAAATGGAAATAATGAGAATTATGTTGGAGACTTGGTGGTTAAAAATATGTGAATTAAATCAATTATTTGCCTACTTATTCTGGTTCCTAACAATTCTACATCACTAGGTTTGTAGTGATTAGGTCCTGGTCCAATCTATTATGTAACTGGGCCTAAAAAACAAGCTTACGATCAGATGATGTAACTTGATTGGGCTTCAATATTTTTAATGCTTTCAAGTAAGAATGGGCAAGAATATGGCGACTTCGTCTAGACTTTTAACTCAAACTCTGATGAAACAAATATAGTTGAGATTATTTGCCCAAGTTTAGTTTAGTCCATTTGAAATTTTGACCAATGTATAGTTTGAGGATACGAAGCCTTCAAACTTAGTTTTTTCCCTTGAAAAGGATAATATTTAAGTTTTCGAACAATCATCTATCCCTTAGTAATTGGGTTGGGGCTTCTTTTAATTTCCTCCAATTGGTTTCAATAATTGATGCTGTGATAGACTAACCTTGTCCCCATACATATACCCTTGGCACCTAAGGATAAGGCGGCAACATAGCCACGTGCATCAGCTATGGCTCCTGCAGCAACTACTGGAATATTTCTATCACCAATAATGTGCACAATTTGAGGAAGCAATGTCATTAAAGGAACCTATAGAACATGGAGAACCGACGATTAATTAGTAAAGCCAACCACATGGACATTCACAGACGAATGGCAGTGAAGATTACTTCTAAAAAGGTTAATTGAAAAAGTAAAAATTCAAAACCAGCTTAAAATAATAAGGACAATGCATCAATACTGGTTTGGATAATTTAGTGTCCAAAGCATGATGGTTAAGCCCATTGATTTGGTAACCATCATAGTGGGTGGCAGAGATCCAAAAGCAGTCATAGATTGAAATACCACAACCCTCTAATCAAGGACCTACTGGAGGGTAAATAAAAAGATAAAAATATATGGTACAGAAGAAAGTCAAAAGATCAGATGGCCATGAGTGGCAGAGCAATGAGCTGGATCAACATTCTGATAAGCACTGAAAAATAATAATTTCACCCTTAAATATTGGATTAGTTAGTTCTTTAATTTTGTTTATTTTGTATTATTATTGTAATATATTATATATTTAAAAATATTAGTGTTTATATCTCATTTTATCTAATTAATGTGTTTTATGTATGTTTAGGTTGAATTATTTTCTAAACCCGAAGACGACCTGATTTGGTGGAATGTTTGATTTAGAGCAATCGGTTCAACAAATTTCATACAAATGAAAATAGAATCAAATGGGAACAAGCTTATGATGAATGTGTAGATTATGGGTGCATGGCTGAAATATTCGTATCATCAATCTAGACATCAGAACATTGGTGATCAAACCAGAAGGTACAAAGAGGAAGAGTCAAATACAGACATATCTAGAGCACAATGAAGGGCCCGGATTGCAACACCTTGCGCTTGTTAGTGAAGATATATTCAGGACCTTGAAGGAGATGAGGCAGAGGAGTTGTGTTGGGGTTTTGAATTCATGTCATTACCTCCAACAATGTATTACTTGAATCTGAAGGACAGAGCTGGAGATGTGCTTGTTGTGTATGTGGCTCAGATCCACAATGGAGCCTATGTTTAATCTCCTAATACAATAGGCCTCTTAATTAACAGCTACATCAGAGAGCATCGGGAAAGTGGGAGTCTTAATTGACAAGAATCCTAAATGGAGAATACTTCTAATATGTGAAGGACAATACATAGGAACAGCTTGAGAGTCCAACGTGGACTGTAATGCATGGGAATAGAAGTCTACTCTAATCAGATAAGGAAACTACGTGGGTATCCTATTATGGGCATCACAGCATCTATATATACAGTCGTGTATATATAGATTCAAGTGAGACTTGCTGTATTGAGAAGAGCAAACAACAAGCGGTGCACTGTTTGTTGATACAGCAGAGGAGGCTTCTCTGGTTTATAGAGGAAAGTAGAGGCTGCCAACGTGACTGACAGGCAGACACAATTTTGGGCAACTTCTTACCACCAAAAGGCAGAGAGGCTGCTTGTTTGAGGAAGAGAGATTCAGCACAGAGGGCTGAATCCCATCTCTTTGGCAGATCTGTCTTGTAGAGAGAGAGTTGCGAGGCAGCAGAGTCACTTACAAGCAGATTGGCGTGATCGGGATTTCACGCGTGTTCGGTTTGGGTTATATTTAACTCAATAAATATATCTCTTGTATTTGTATTCTCTTTTATTCTCTTCTCTAAATAAAAGGATTTACTCGCTCCGTGGACGTAGGCCAAAGGTGGCCGAACCACGTAAATATTGTGTTGTGCTTGTGTGATTTTATTCCGATATTTTTGGGTGTGTTTATTATTTCCGCTAATAAACGCTAACAGTGCTGACAAAGGCAAGAAAGAAATAAAAAGAATCAAAGCAAGCAACAGACTTTTTCATGAGAAGCAACTAGTAGCCAGCGTCCCTAAACTGAATGGAATTTCAGTTTCTTAGAACATTCATCGTTGAGCAAAACATAACATTGCAGCATAATGGAAAAGGCAAGAGAAGATTGAGTAAGAAAGAGAGATGAATAGAAGGATGGAAGGGCTGCTTTCGAATAGAAATAGATGGGTTTGCTGTGACCAAGAAAGAAAAGCAGAGATGGAGAAAGAATAGGAAGAGAATAAAAATAGAAAATAAAGGAATAGAAAGGAGGTGTTGGCCGAATGAATGAGATAGAAAAGAAGAAAAAAAGAAACTGCCGTGGAGAGTGAAAGTCGGCCAGCAAAGAATCGGCTGGAATTGGAAGTGGATCCCACTTGCACTTGCTTAATTTTACATCTCCAAACCTCTTTAAATTGAGAGCCCCTTTCACAGCAAAATTGAACCTAGAACTGGGCACAACAAGAAGGCTGGGCTGAGAGCAAAGAAGGATTGTGGCATAAGCTCGGGATCTCCGATAATGGTTCGGGTTTTATTTTATCCATCTCTTTTCTTTAATTCTTTTATGATGTCTGGGTAATTTCTTGTACTAATGTTGAGGATGAAACCCTATTAATAATGAAATAATGTTCTTTTATTTGTTTATTTAATTTCTAAATATGTGTGTTCAATTATTTATGATTTGTGCTTAATTAGATTAATTAGATGTTAATTATTTTCACCACTAATATCATGTATTTGTGGTAGTTAATATTAATATTTGATTCATCATTGCTTGGCGTTTAAATTAATTTAAAAGTAAAACCCTTCGATTCATTGTTTTCTTTTATTTTAATTTAAATACATTGGATGCTTAGGTTAATCCCTTTGATCCATTGTCTTTTGAGTTAAGATTGGATACATTGAATACTTAGAATTTATATTTTTAAGCAAAGGAAAATCAATCTTTGAACATCATATTAATGAACATAAATGTTTAAATCACTAAAAATTGGGAATTAATAAATAAATAATTAGAAGATTATGAATTTAATGGTGGTGGAATTCGATACCTTAGTAATTTCTTTCACTTTATTCAATCTCTATTTTAGTTGTTTTATTTAATTTTACATGTTTAATTCAACCATCCTCCATAAAAATTGTTAACTAGGTTAAGGTTAAAATATTAGGCTTTTTAATTTGTTTTCCTGTTCATTCTAAATCAAGTCCCTATAGGTTCGACCTCGCATTTACATATCTCTATACTCCAATTCGATTTGTGCGTTTGCGAGTAATTATAAATTTAAAATTTACACAACACATTCTATACAAAGATCATATCAAAATTTAAAAAGAAGTAGAAGGCCGTCAAAATCATTATCAAAGATAAAATTCATCTATGGTCAGTTTTTCGAGTTCTAATTCTCTATTTAACCCTCTCATAAAAACAATACTCAATCACTTCACCATCAACTGTGTCTTTCTGTTGAGTTTGGCTCAAAAGGCCAATATTAAGTTGGGCCCATTAGGCCTAAGTTCTCTTGTAAACCAATCGTATATAAGGGTAAGTTTTACTCTTTAGGGTTAAGCTGATCTCAAATCTCTCTATCAGATCAAAGGGGAGACTATGGAGAGATTCATTGTAGCACCCTGTTTATCATTATCTTCATAGTGAATTGAGCAATCGCTCCGTGGACGTAGCCGTCAGGTGAACCACGTAAATCGCTTGTCTCTTGTGTGGTTGTGATCTGTGTGATTTGCATTTATTTCATAACACTTTCTTTATCCAGCTTCCATCCACATTTTATGTAGAAGATAATTATGACTACAATTATTTGTGGTAGGGCTAGAACTTCTATAAACACCAAGTAGTTTCGAGTTTGGTTTGGCATTCCAACCTAATCAATGATCGAGTTGGATCCAAACTGATCTGTTTAACAATCAAGTCAGGTGAGGTAAATAACTCTTACGACCATATTGATCTGAACCCAAATTGGTCCAAAACCCGACAAGAACCAAACCTATCGTCCCTTTGTACACTACCTATAAATCCAAACCTTCAAACTAGATGTACTACAATCAGATTGATAAATGCTAGTCCGACAATTTCATAATCGTAGGAGCAGAAAACTCTATGAAATAGCACCTGCTCATTTGAACCAATTGAGCAACATTGCATTTTATTGTGAGAAAAGCAACAACTTTTATTTTGTAAGAGAAGTGAAAACTAACTAATTTACTCAATTTGATTGGTTTTAAGTTGGATTTCTATTTTTAGATTTTCAAGCCATGGCAACACCTAGTGGTGAACTCACAGAATGTCCATCACAAACCTTAAAATTTTGAGGGAGTGAAAAATAATATCATTTCCGGTTTACCCCCATCCACTCCATGCTAGTGAGGTGTGCCTCGCAAGAAATTCATCGTGTTCTTTATAGGTTTTACCCTCCGTACTAACTCTTCCAATCAATTAGAATTCAAAAGAGTGAGAGAAAGAAAGAACAACTGACAGTTCCGACAATGTGACCTCCAGCCTCTACCCCTTGAGCAATGATGCAATCAACCCCTGCTGCAACTGCCTTTTCAGCTGATTCAACAGTTCCCACCTGAAGATGAAAAGTAGAAAAGAAAAAGACATTGATGATGAAGACAGTTATCAATAAGTGGACCACACTAATTCAAGCTTAATGCTCGAAGACTCAAAACGTTGATAGGGGATCATAATGTAATCACCTGACAGGGACGCATAACCAAGCAAAATATATTTTGGAGAAAGAGCCTAAACAAATAAAGTTTATTTGTTGTTTTTTAATTTAATAAATTTACATAAAATTACTAGAAATGTTTTCTCATATTCTTGAACTTTTTGTTCACTGTGACAAGTTCGATGCTTGATCTATAAGGTGTGTCTTTTTTGGATATTCTTCCACTAAAAAGGGTACATTTGTTACGACTCGACATCTCATAAGAATCTTATCTCGCATGATGTACATTTTATTTAATCTAACTCTTATTTTCAAGCACAAGGTGATTCTGGGAATCGGTCCCAAGGGGAGAACTTATCTGATTTGATACCTCTTCATACTATAACTGATGATGTCTCTATTAGCCTCAATACTAAGATTATATCACCAAATAGTCAACCAATGTCTCTAGCAACTGAAATACTGGCATTTCTACTATGAAAGAGAAAGTTGTTGAACGGTCCAGTGCGAAGGCAGAGTGTTGTGCTATGGCTTCAACAACTAGTGAAATTATTTGGCTTCGAGCTTTGTTGCAGGATTTAGGTTTTGATTATAATCAACCAACACAAATGTTTTGTGATAATCAGATTGCAATTCACATTGCTTCCAATTCAATATTTCATGAGCGAACTAAACACATTGAAGTGGACTTGTCACTTTGTTCGAAGTAACTTGCACCCTAGTATTATTTGTACTCCATTTGTTCACATTGATCAACAATTAGCAGATATCTTCACAAAAAGTTTTCCTACTGCCAAATTTCAAGAAATATTATCCATGTTGGACTCCATTGATATCTTCGCACAAACTTGAAGGGGAGTGTTGAATAAAAGAGAAAGTTTGTATGGGAATAAGTTTCCTAATTCAATTATGACTCTTCTTTGTTCTCTTATAAATACATATATGCTGTAATTACTTGATACAACACAATAATAGAATCACTCTCTTTCTCCGTGGTTTTTCTCTAAGGGGTTTTCCACGTAATTCTCTTATGTTCCAGTGTTTATGATTTCTTGTGATATAAGTTTCTACACCAGCACATGCATGTTGACTCCATGTTTTACAAATTCAGAGTACTTATTCAACTGGGTTTGTGAGTCACGATGGAAGACTCCAACATCAACTAGAGACTCTTTGCATAGTGAGGAAACAGTTAGCAATTAAAATTGGCTGAGACGGTGCACTGTTTGGGCTGGACAAAACCAGTAAGCAGCCAAGATGTGTTAGTGGGGAGGCCTAATCCCATTAGGATTTAGTGTTGAGGAAGTTGCATGGGTTTCTTTCTATGAGATCAGTACACAGGACACCCAGGTGGAAGACTCCAAATCACAGTTGGACTGATATAGAAGGTTAGCTAGAGAGGAGAACACGTCACAGTCTCTGCAAGCAGAGAGGGCTGTGCAGAGAAGGGAAGATAAAGCCCAGAAGTTGTAGGGCTTGGAAGACAGGTGTATACAGTTCTGTGAGAGAACGGTTGCTGCCAGCATACAGAGAAGAATATTTATCATTTTTTAACAGTTAGTCCACTTGAAGAAGGATTGAAATTCCTTGGAGAGGGGGAGAGAGAGAGAGGATGCCTGATGGATGACTTTGATGCCTTGTTTGTGAGCTTCATCGACCTTGTCCTTAGGGAAGTCACCCCAAAATACTTGCAAGCAGGCCAGTTTCTCATCAAAAATAGCCCTTATGGTCTCTGTGTCGAATTTCAAAAGAATTCCTGCTCCAAATGGTTTATCTGTCAGTTTCTTTGTCTCCTTTATTGCCCTGACAGTTGCATCGTAGTCGTTCTGCAACCAATCAAATTGGGCATCACCCCATTTGAAATCCAATTGGAAATTCAAATTCCAGAAGAAGTGAAGAGAAGAGAGTAAGAATAAAACATACGACCGGGCTGGCAAGGAGTCCTATCCCACCAGCGTTGGCTACAGCAGCCACTAGCTCTGGGCCTGAGACGTCGGCTCCCATGGGTGCCAACACGATGCCATAGTCGAATCCCAGTATCCCTTCAACCTTCATTGTTCTTGCTTCTGCTTCTCGTTTCTAACTCACCACACCAGTGTTAGGAATAATTAATGCGGAATAAACAATAATAATCAATTAACAGAATAAAATCAAGCACCAAGCAATACACCGATATTGTCGTTCGGTCAACCCAACTTACGTCTACGGAACCTGGTGTTCAGTCACACAGTACTATTTAACGTACTGTACTACACAAGCACGCAGCTCTCTGCAAGTCTGGCTGTATGCAGATCACTTTGTTCTCTTCTCACACTTTGTATTGCTGCACGTTGGTTCTCTGTTATACAGCTGACACGCAGAGGGATCTGAGCCTGACTTTCTCTGGGTTCTCTCTTGCTGATCCCTTTCTCCTCTCTCTCTCGTCGCCGATCAAGATCAAGAAACCCACTGATCTGATCTCTCTCAGTTCGTGTCTCGGTTCTTGAGACTACAGACGGATGTTTTTTTCTGTCTGTTGAGTCCTTCTCTCGAACTCTATATATATAGAAGAACCCAGCAAACAGTTAGTAGTTGCTATTCCTTTAATTTAGCAATTACAAATTAATCAACTTGTTTTAGTTGCATTACACGGCACTTCTTAGCAGTTAGCGTAAGTGTTTAACAAGATTAGCATGGGCCCACTTTAAGTATTCTACCCACATCCCAACAACCAGCTCGACGTTTCCTGTATCCCTATAGTGTTAGTTTTCTATAGTTTAGTGTTATATAGGTGGTATTGGGTAGAGAGAGAGATCCTAGAATAGATAATGGATATGTTATTGGATATCTCGATGGATCCAAAGGGTATAGGTTTTACTGTGCCACATGATATCGTTAATTTTAAAGTAATGGCACAATCACTTCCTAGTATATCAACTACAATATAATATATAATCTAGAAGTTGCCAATAATCCAATTATAGATGATGTTCATCCAAAGCAAAATGTAGATGAAAATATAGTTTAAAGAAAGTCTCAACGAGTTAAGAGACTTGCTATGTTGGATGAATATATTATATGACTTTTACATAGGTGTTGAAGGTGATTCAATTACATTTACACAAACTGTAAAGGTTAAATACTAAGAAAGATGAGCTAAAATCTACGAGGGAAAATTAAGTCTGTGAAGGGTCTAAAATTTTTGGTTGCAAATGGATATATAAAACTAAGAGAGACTCAAAACGGAATGTTAAATGATTTAAAGCTAAACTTAGACAGTTAAAATTGTTATTTTACCTTTCAAACTTAGTGAACCACATTTTCAACTTTTTGGTAGAATTCATGCCATCTAAATGTTCTGATTATAGAATGAATCCTATCCTTTGACATCTATGATCATATGATCATAGAACCCAAGCCTTTAAGCCTGGGTGCTAGATAATTTTTTTCTTAAATTACTATTTTAATTTTTATTCTAAGTTTGAAGAGTTTAAAAATATGATTTTAATTGTCTAATAAATTGAGTTTTTTCAATCACATTAAAATGTTTAGATCTTTTAAATGGACATATAAAATTAGTCCAAAATGAGTCCATATATAGTGAAAATTTTAAATCAAACGGTGGAATGGACATTTGGGAAGAATCATAGACTGCTGGAACTTATTTGTTTGTCCTAACTTTTGTAGGGAATAGAGAGTGAAGATAAAATTCAACAAGGTTGGAGTGATGGCCATGAACTCATCTTAGAAAATAAGAGTTCTGAGTTTGATTTTCACTCCACCCGAAAGGACCACTCTCTGTAGAGTTACTCAGTGTGTGTGGGTAAAGAGGTTTGCACATTCTCCGAATATTAATCGGATGCTCTAAAAGACCTGGACACTTTGATCATTAAAAAAAAAAGAGTGAAGACAAGGGAGTAAGAAAGACATTTCACTAATATCAAAAAAATTAAAAAATTTAAAAAAAAATCAAAGAAAATGTGGTAGCTCCACCATTGCGTCTGACCTGATACATGACTTTCATTTGTAGAAATACATAAAATAAGATTAAGAATAATATATTTTAGATTTGAACTCACTGTTTATCATTAAAAAGGTTCTATTGATGTGATGTTCTATTACTGTTTATCGCAATCCTACTTTGTGGTTTACGTAATAAAAATGCAATTAAAAGTATAATCAAGTTACAATTAGGAAAATATGATTAATTAAACGTGTAAAAAAACCTAGGAAAACGTGCATTAAACATAGTAATTAAATCTACACCAAGGGGATGGAAAATCGTAGTTGACGGACTGCAGAAATAGCTTGCAGTGGTTTGAGATCCACTTCAAAAGTTAAGATTTGCATCAAATGTATTTAAAAAAAAAAAAAATGCTCTTCTTACAAAGGTTTTTTAAAAGATAATTAAATTTTATATGTATACAGTAATAACTTTTAATGCTAATTCATAAATTATTCAACTATCTGAACACATCTTCTACTTTTTTTGTATTGTATAAATACATATTATAAATATTTTCTTTTCTTTCTAAAAGTAATTGATGTAGTTCTAAATATTGAACAATTAAAGCAATTACATAATGAAGCAATTTAAGTATTAAAGGAACAATAATGATACAAATATCGACGATTTCAATTTTACTATATTTTTATCGTGAAAATATCATTATAACGTTACTAACATGTATTTTCACCTCTGTTATAACAGTGAATATCCGATAAAATGACGTTAAGAAGATGATAAATGATAATATTGAAACAATATCCCGGTGAATTTTTTATAATGTCACCTTTTTTAAAGAAAACATTTTTAATTGTCCATGATGAGCTCAACTTGTTATCCCCACCCCAGAAAGCGAAAGGTTGCGGGTTCGAGCCCCTATGGCTTAACCTTGGTGTGCCTTAGGAGTAGTGGGCTTGCCCGTGGGGTTTTATGCTGCGTTTCCCGATGTTTCCCAAACGTAAGTTAAAAAAAATGATATTAAGATTTTTTTTATTTTATTAATATTTTCAACCATTTAGACTGAACATTTTCTTTTTTTACTCTTCATTCAACCATTTTTATAGCTCTGTGTATAAAACTCAGGGCCAAATAAAAAAATAATGGGTGGTGTGAAAGCTTCAACCACAAAAACAAGGTTATTTGGAGAGTTACTGGAACTGCCACATTTAAGTAATAACTTGAATTTTAGGAAGATTGATTATCCGTAACTGAAATAAGACCTGATTTCTCTGTTTTTCTTTCAATTCAAGAAGAATTGATTTCCCTGGCTTTGTATCATTTTTTCTTTTTAATAGCTTTATATTCCCTTGTCCTTTTTCCCTTACTATTTCATTCGCAATGGATTTTATGTTCTCGCGTTCTAGAGTCTGAGGACGGTTAAGAACCCGCCTGAGATGTGAAAGATCTTGAGTTCAAGTCACTCTTAACACAAAAGGGATACTCCCTATAGTGTTACTCAGTGTGTGTGGATAGAGAGATTTGCACATGCTCCAAAAATTAACCAGGTGTTTTAAGAGGTGTGGATACCCTGGTCTTTAAGAAAAAAAATTTGGAGTGATAATGTTTATTTAATTACATTATCTCATCTCACGTGAACCAGGCAGGCACTTCCGGTGTGCTTAGACTTAGAGTTGGAGAGGCAGTGTTTATTTGCCCATTCCATCTTGATTTGAAATTTAAGAAGAATTTTTGAGGAACTTGTTTAGTATTTTTTTTCTGAAAGATGAATATCTTGATGCAATAAGTGGGACATGGCTTTTTAATTGGATGTTCCTCCCTTGATGATTGATATGTTCAAGAACTATTCATTCTCTCCTTTTATTAAAATAATATTCACTCAAATTTCCAAAAGGATTGCATAACACATCTAATCATGGACCCATGAAGAACACATACATTCTTAGGCATCAACGTTTACTGTTGAATAATTAATAAAAAAAATGTAGCAAATCGATTGGTGGAGGTTACAATGGTAATATACTTTTTTGGCTTTGCATTATTTGGAGGATGATTTGAGTGTTTGACTACTTAATTGAAATCTGGAAAATTGAAGGGTCATTTGTACCGGGAGAAAGGAATCAAACTGGAACATATTATTTTAGATAAAACAATTGTCATTCACCAAATGGAAAATAATATAGAAGTAATTATTTTTCATTTGCGACATTTAATTGAGTAGTTGAGTCATTGGAAGGTGGATATTCGAGTCATTTAGTGGATGAGGCCAAATCCAAAGTTCTAATAAGCCAAGTCCAAAATTATGAGAAGCTAATTAGATGGGGTTCAATTAGTGTGTCCTTTGTTTAATTTGTCCATGTAGTCCAATGCAATATGCTCAATCAAGTCTAGTTCCATGATGCTTGCATCATGGGAGAAAGGAATCGAATTGGAACAGATTATTTTAGGCAAAATCATTAGCCTTCAAGAAATGGAAAATAATATAGAAGTAATTACATTTCATTTATTGGAAGCAATTATTAAATTTAAAAGAACTTAGACGAGTCTATATGAATTGACTCAATTTGATAGGATTTCGAGATGTAAGAATTCAAGAGTTTTACTTAGTTCTTTTAGAGTTGAATCCAAAAATTCAATTGAGTTACTCAACTCGATAAGATTTTGAGTCCAGTATGAGATTTGAGTTTTCAAGGTACAGGAGAGATAGACAGATGAAGAATGGTAAATACACAAAAAGTGACACAAAAATGGAGACAATCACAAAGAGTTAAGTAGTCATGTCCTCTAACTATAGTAGATAATCACACTTCAAATTGGAAGAAGACAAATAAAGAGAGGGGAAGTGACAAACCAAGCATATATTAAGCTTCGAAGAGCATTTGTTAGGGTGGCCATGCAATTTTATTTCTCAATGGCTTTATTTGTCTCTAGTATTAATTTATTGGTAGGCCATAGCCATGAAATGGTCATTGGAGTTGTCTTGATATTTTTACAAGATAAACTTGTAAATGCATGTTCAATTCTATTTAAGGAGTTGCAGTAGAGTCTGGGAGGTATTTCTCTCCCAAGCCTTGGATTATAGCTTTGGCTCCTTCCACAAACCTCGAAATGACTTCAGCTGCCGGAACTGTTGGAATATATTTAGATTATCCTAATTATAATGTAATTAGGATTCTAGTTTGGATTACCTCTAATTAAGAGGTGTATTTGATTTATAATTAGTTAAGAGTTACAGTTTGACTATGATAGTCCTAGGGTTGGCTAGAGGTTATAAATACATGTAATAGCATAGGGATTTAATAATATACTCAGATTATATCTTTTCTATATGGTATCAGACAAAATTCATTCGTGAGTGGACCTTAGTTTTAGTTTGTTTCTCTCCCTCTGCAAATGAATCTCCAAGGCAGAGGGAGGGAAGGAGGGAACATCTTGTTGGTTTTTGGCACTTTGTTTTTTGGCACTTCCTTTTCACAGTTACATATCTCAGAATGAGATCTGCTCTTAGGCGTTTGGCAGAGCACCCGTCTTCCTCTTCCTCAGCGTTTCCCCCCAGCAATCTGATCTGAAGCCCAGACACAAGATCTGCAATACCATCCCTATCTGTTTCCTACGAAGGGCGACTGCTCTATTCTTCAGGCCTTCTCAGATCTATTCTGGCTGCCATTGCTGCAGCTTCCTTGCGATCGTGCACTGCTGAACCATCAGCTTCCTTTGGCTGCGTTTCTGCAGGCTACGAGAGCACCAGCCAGTTGTAGTTTCTCCCGTTTTTGCCAGATCTGACCCAGATCTGAGGTCTCCGCACCGCCTTGTTGCCGCACGCTGCTGCCTTTTTTTTTTATTGTTCAGATCTGGTTCAGATCTGTTTCAGGCTTGTTTGTAAGATCTCGTTGCCCACATGGCCTTCATCTTGCAGATCTAAGCAGCAACGTTTCCAGACCTTTGTGTTCTACTCTGTCATCTTGGTGGTGTGCCTTTCGTTGTTAGCAGATCTCTGTTAATTTTACAATCCTTCGCTGAGGCGCAAATCCAGACCGTCCCTGCAATTGGATCATGGTGATAGGACAGGTGGTTTCGATGCCTGTAATCGGTGTGAGACAGCCAAGCAGGAAGGAGCATATGATGAAACAGAAAAAAAAAAAAAAAGAGATGGCTAAAAATTCATTGGAGAGATATATACATTACTATGAACGCTGGGCAACCAACCAATCATCAAGGCAAAAAGGCACCTTCAGATCTACAGCAAATGCAGTCTGTGCATCTTGAAAAGCTCATTGACAAACAATGCCATCCTGAGTCTCAACTCAAGTTCATCATGGATGCTTGGTTACAGATAGTTGAGTGTCGGCAAGTTCTGAAAAGGACATATGCCTATGGCTACTACCTACCCGAGCATGAACATGAAAGAGACAATTCTTTGAGTACTTGCAATGTGAGGCTGAGTCCGGGTTGGAGTGGCTTCATTAATGTGCGGAGAAGGAACTTCAAGTGCATCTTGAGACAGAGGGCCCTTCCAAAGATTCAATGAGTTCCGCACAAAATTAGCTGGACTGACCAGGATATATTAGCACATCAATAAATGATGGTCCTGGATGCTTGATGTTACGATGTCCTGATCCATCTTGTGTTGTTGTTGTTGGTCAAGATATGATTAATATATTGGCATCTGAAGAAGACAAGCAATATTCCCGTTACCTCCTGAGATCCTACATCGAAGACAATAGGAAGAGGAAATGGTGTCCTGCTCCTGGCTGAGTATGCGGTGGATTTTGTCATGGGTAGTGGAAACTTGACATTTGTTGCAACTATTCATATAATTTCTACTAGATTATCTCAATGTGAGAAGGATTTCCAAAGGAGATATGGAGCAGTGTCGTGTCCCCTTATGAGGTCATATATGTTGCCGTTAAGCTTGAGGATAGCTTACCAGGCCTTATCACATTTTCTATTGATGAAGAGTTTGGCGTCCTCTTACTTGGTTTTGGGTTTGTTTTGCTACTCGTTGCTATCATTGTCCACCAATCATGCTACAAATGTTTCTTCCCGCCACAATTGATGAGATCTGTGTCCAAAAGAAATGGGGAGAGACGAAGAAAGGGATACAAAGTGTCCTACTCCTATTTTTTGTTGAAGTGAAGTAAGGAACACAAATTACCCTTCTCCTCCTACTCAGCTGCCTTTCGAGCAGCCTTGTTTGTTGTTTCTCCAATATGAGATGGCTTTTTAGCTGCAGAAAGGGACGCAACTTGTCTTTCGTTCGAGCATGCCTTGTTTTGTCGTTTCTCAAAAGTGAGACGGCATGTTTTGGACACATGTCCATTTGTTGTGGAACTCATCCACTCCTTTTATCTGGAGGACTGATTCGTCCCCAATTTTTGCTGGCCTTCATAGCTACATCATTTGCTGGCCTTCATGGTTACAGCCCCATTTGCTGGCCTTTCATGGTTACAACCTCATTTGCTGGTCTTTTATGGCTATAAACCCTATTTCGCTGGCCTTTACGATCTAATTGATCGATGTGATGGCTTCAGCCCCTTGTTTTTCAGGCCATTCGTCGCCTGCATTTATCGCATATTGCGATCATTGTTTGCCGAACAATTGTCTTATGGCTGTTGCCGTCGTCCGAGCCTCTTTCTCTATTTCAGGCCGCCATTAGTTCGCCGTCTGTCATTTGTAGCCACTCAACGCTGCCACAAAAACACATATTTTGTAGCCAATCAATGCTGCATCTTCAACAACTTTTGCAGCCAATCAGTTTGCTGCCAACAATCTTTGTGGCCAGTCGATTACCACGTTTGCAGTTCATCTGCCGGTTCTCCACGTTCCAAGCTTCACGTTCATCCATACTTCAGCTTGCGGGGGCGTGTTGGAATATATTTAGATTATCCTAATTATAATGTAATTAGGATTCTAGTTTGGGTTACCTCTAATTAAGAGGTGTATTTGATTTATAATTAGTTAAGAGTTACAGTTTGACTGTGATAGCCCTAGGGTCGGCTAGAGGCTATAAATACATGTAATAGCATAGAGATTTAATAATATACGCAGATTATATCTTTTCTACAGGAACAATATCATTCACTAATCCCACTCCTTGTCCTGCTAATATACACGTCCTGAAGCTTACCAGTTGTAGTCCGATTTGCAACTTGACCCACAAATCGGCGAAGAGTTACCTCCTAACATGTTAAAAACAAATTACAAATCTCTTTCTACAATATTTTTCATGAGCTTTGTCTTGGCCTATCATGCTCAGATACATTTGCTTTTGAATTAGTTAACAATGATCAGGAAGTTACCTCCCAATATATGGTCGAGTGCCCAATGATGGGTTGAGTTTCATCATTTTTCACATCATCTGCATCTCGCCATTTCTTGTGAAAGGGTGTGTTCAAGCAACGAACAAACGCCCTCCATGTCACCCGACCATATAAATCACTACGATCAATTTCATCTTCTGTGTAATAAAGAAGTTGACGTTTGTAATAATCATTTGCATATGATTCCTTTGTCGCTATAAACCTGTTTAAATGGAAATAATGAGAATTGTGTTAGAGGCTTGGTGGTTAAAAATTGTCATTTAAATCAATTATTTGCCATACTTATTCTGGTTCCTAATACTTCTGTATCAGTTAGGCCAACTTAGAACTATATCACTAGGCTTTGTACTGATTAGGCCCTGGTCCATTCTATTATGTAACTTGGCCTGAAAAATAAGGCAAGGATCAGATGATGCAACTTGATTGGGCTTCAATCTTTTTAATGCTTTCAAGTAGGAATGGGCAAGAATATGGCAACTTGGCCAAGACTTTTAACTTAAACTCTGATGAAACAAATATAATTGAGATTACTTGCCCAAGTTTTATTTAGTCCATTTGAAATTTTGAACAATGTATAGTTGGAGGATATGAAGCCTTCAAACTTCGATTTGTCCCTTGAAAAGTATACAAGATGTTGATATTTGAATTTTCGAGCAATCATCTAACACTTCCTAATTGGGCTAGGACTTCTTTTCATTTCCTCCAAATGGTATCAATAATTTATGTTGTGATAGACTAACCTTGTCCCCAAACATATACCCTTGGAACCCAAGGATAAGAAGGCACATAGCCACGGGCATCAGCTATGGCTCCTGCAGCAACTACTGGAATATTTCTATCACCAACAACGTCCACAATTCTAGGAAGCAATGCCATTAAAGAAACCTATTGAACATTCAGAACTGATGATTAATTAGTAAAGCCAACCACAAGGACATTTATAGATGAATGGCAGTGAAGATTACTTCTAACAAGGTTAATTGAAAAAGTAAAAATCTGAAACCGACTTAAAATAGTAAGGGCAATGCATCAATATTGGTTTCGGTAATTTACTATCCAACGCATGATGATTAAGCCCATTGATTTGGTAACCATCATAGTGGGTGGGAGAGATCCAAAAGTTATCATAGATTGAAAGACCTATAATACCCCACTCGAGAGGAAAGTCCCACATTGCTAGTTGTATTAGAAATTCCCTGATATATAAGTGGTAGCCTTCCTCCTTCTAGCATGGCGCTTTTTGGGAGCATTGAAAGCCGTGCGGGTTCGTGTGTGAGGTCCAGAGTGGACAATATCATGCTAGTGGGATGGGTCGTTATAAGACCACATCCCTCTAAAGAAGGACCTACTGAAGGGTAAATAAAAAATTAATATATATGGTAGAGAAAGTCAAAAGATTAGATGGCTACGAGTTGCAGAGAAATGAGCTGGATCAACATTCTAAACAAAGATCATATCAAAATTTAAAAAGAAGTAGAAGACCATCAAAATCATCATCAAAGATATAATTCATCTAAAGCCGGTTTTTCGAGTTCTGATTCTCTATTTAACCCTCTCATGAAAACAATAAATCATACACTCAATCACTTCACCATCAACTATGTCATTCTTTATCTAGCTTCCATCCACATTTTATGTAGAAGATAATTATGAAAATTTATTTGTAGCAGAGCTAGCAACTTTCTAAAAACACCTGGTAGTTTCGAGTTTGGTTCGGCATTCCAGCCTAATCAATGATCGAGTTGGATCCAAACTGACCTATTTAACAATCAAGTCAGGTTAGGTAGTAACTATTATGGCCATACTGATCTGAATCCAAAAGTATCATAGCCAAATTGGTCCAAACTCACCAAGAACCACACCTTGCGTCTCTTTCTACATCACCCATAAATCCAAACCTTCAAAATATGTATTCCAATCAGATTGTTAATGCTTGTCCGACGATTTCATAATGGTAGGAGCAGAAAACTCTATGAAAAGCAACAACTTTTATTTTGTAAGAGGCGTGAAAACTAACCAATTTATTCAATTTGATTGGTTTTGAGTTAGATTTCTATTTTTAGATTTTCAAGCCTATGGCAACACCTAGTGGTGAACTCACAAAATCTCCCATCACAAACCTTAAAATTTTGAGGGAGTGAAAATTAATATCATTTTCAGGTTGCCCGCTTCCACTCCATGGTAGTAAGGCGTATCTCCAAAGAAATTCATCTAGTGTTCTTTATAGGTTCTACCCTCCATACTAACTCTTTCAATCCATTAGAACTCAAAAAAAAAAAAACAAGAGAAAGAAAAGCAACTGACAGTTCCGGCAATGTGACCTCCAGCCTCTACTCCTTAAGCAATGATGCAATCAACCCCTACTGCAACCGCCTTTTCAACTGCTTTAACAGTTCCCACCTGAAGATTAAAAGTAGAAAAGAAAAAGACATTGATGATGAAGACGATTATCAATAAGTGAACTCCTCCAATTCAAGCTTAATGTTAGAAGACTCAAAATGTTTATAGAGGATCATAATGAAATCACCTGACAGGGACACATAACCTAGCAAAATAAATTTTGGAGAAAGAGCCTAAACAAATAAAGTTCCTTCTCTTTGAAACTTAATAGGCCGAAAACACAAACGATTATAGTGCAATCGTTCACAATCTCAAACATCTAAAACGTGGGTCCCATCATAGATAGCATATCCTGACCACTTCCACCGTTAGTATTTCTTTATGATTTTGATGGACAAGATTAAATAAAATTATTTAGGAAAATTTTGTGAAGTACAAATAATAATCCATCTAAAAAGAATGGCATGACTTAGGAGGTCCTCATTTCAATGGAATTGTTGGCCAGTGGCGGTGGCCGCATAGGATAATTTCAATTTCACTACATTTTTATCGTTAAAATATCATTATCACGTTAATAACATGTATTTATCATATCTGCTGTTTTTAACAATGAATATCCGATAAAATGACGTTAAGAACATGATAAATGATAATATTGCGACAATATCCAGATAAATTTTTGATAATGACACCTTTTTAATTGTCCATGAATGAGCTCAACTATCTGAGCACACTTCTACTTTTTTTGTATTATATAATGAGGCAATTTAAGTAGTAAAGGAACAATAATGTTATAAATATCGACGAAAATTTCAATTTTACTATATTTTTATCGTTAAAATATCATTATAACGTTTATAACATGTATTTTTCACCTCTGTTGTTTTTAACAGTGAATATCCAATAAAATGATGTTAAGAAGATGATAAATGATAATATTACGACAATATCCCGGTAAATTTTTTATAATGTCAACTATTTTAAAGGAAGCATTTCTAATTGTCCATGAATGAGCTCAACTGGTTACCTCCCGCCTCAGGAAGCGAGAGGTTGCGGGTTCGAGCCTCCATGGCCTAACCTTGGTGTTCCCTAGGAGTAGTGGGCTCGCCTGTGGGGATTTTATGTTGCGTTTCCCACTGTTACCCAAACATAAATTATTAAGTTTTTTTTTATTTTATTAATATTTTCAACCATTTAACCTGAACATTTTCTTTTTTCACACTTCATTCAACCATTTGCCCTTGTCCTTTTTCCCTTACTATTTCATTCGCGGTGGATTTTATGTTCTCGCGTTCTAGAATAGGAGGAGGACGATTAAGAACCCGCTTGAGATGTAAAAGATCTTGAGTTCAAGCCACTCTTAACACAAAAGGGATACTCCCTATAGTCTTACTTGATGTGTGTGGATAAAGAGATTTGTACATGCTCCAAGAATTAGTCAGGTGTTTTAAGAGGTGTGGATACCCTGATCTTTAAATTCCATCTTGATTTGAAATATAAGAAGAATTTTTCAGGAACTTGTTTAGTATTTTTTTATGACAGATGAATATCTTGATGCAATAAGTGGGACATGGCTTTTTAATTGGATGTTCCTCCCTTGATGATTGATATGTTCAAGAACTATTCATTCTCCTTTTATTACAATAATATTCACTCAAATTTCCAAAAGGATTGCATAACACATCTAATCATGGACCCATGAAGAGCACATACATTCTTAGGCATCAACGTTTATTATTGAATAATTAATAAAAAAATTTAGCAAATCGATTGGTGGAGGTTACAATGGTAATATACTTTTTTGGATTTGCATTATTTGGAGGATGATTTGAGTGTTTGACTGCTTAATTGAAATCTGGAAAATTGAAGGGTCATTTGTACCGGGAGAAAGGAATCAAACTGGAACATATTATTTTAGATAAAACAATTGTCATTCACCAAATGGAAAATAATATAGAAGTAATTATTTTTCATTTGCGACATTTAATTGAGTAGTTGAGTCATTGGAGGGTGGATATTCAAGTCATTTAGTGGATGAGGCCAAATCCAAAGTTCTAATAAGCCAAGTCCAAAATTATGAGAAGCTAATTAGATGGGGTTCAATTAGTGTGTCCTTTGTTTAATTTGTCCATGTAGTCCAATGCAATATGCTCAATCAAGTCTAGTTCCATGATGCTTGCATCATGGGAGAAAGGAATCGAATTGGAACAGATTATTTTAGGCAAAATCATTAGCCTTCAAGAAATGGAAAATAATATAGAGTAATTACATTTCATTTATTGGAAGCAATTACTAAATTTAAAAGAACTTAGACGAGTCTATATGAATTGACTCAATTTGATAGGATTTCGAGATGTAAGAATTCAAGAGTTTTACTTAGTTCTTTTAGAGTTGAATCCAAAATTCAATTGAGTTACTCAACTCGATAAGATTTTGAGTCCAGTATGAGATTGAGTTTTCAAGGTACAGGAGAGATAGACGGATGAAGAATGGTAGATACACAAAAAGTGACACAAAAATGGAGACAATCACAAAGAGTTAAGTAGTCATGTCCTCTAACTATAGTAGAAATCACACTTCAAATTGGAAGAAGACAAATAAAGAGAGGGGAAGTGACAAACCAAGCATATATTAAGCTTCGAAGAGCATTTGTTTGGGTGGCCATGCAATTTTATTTCTCAATGGCTTTATTTGTCTCTAGTATTAATTTATTGGTAGGCCATAGCCATGAAATGGTCATTGGAGTTGTCTTGATATTTTTACAAGATAAACTTGTAAATGCATGTTCAATTCTATTTAAGGAGTTGCAGTAGAGTCTGGGAGGTATTTCTCTCCCAAGCCTTGGATTATAGCTTTGGCTCCTTCCACAAACCTCGAAATGACTTCAGCTGCCGGAACAATATCATTCACTAATCCCACTCCTTGTCCTGCTAACATACACATGTCTTGAAGCTCACCAGTTGTAGTTTGGTTTGCAACTTGACCCGCAAATCGGCGAAGAGTTACCTCCTAACATGTTAAAAACAAATTACAAATCTCTTTCTACAATAATTTTCATGAGCTTTGTCTTGGCCTATCATGCTCAGATACATTTGCTTTTGAATTAGTTAACAATGATCAGGAAGTTACCTCCCAATATATGGTCGAGTGCCCAATGGGTTGAGTTTCATCATTTTTCACATCATCTGCATCTCGCCATTTCTTGTGAAAGGGTGTGTTCAAGCAACGAACAAACGCCCTCCATGTCGCCCGACCATATAAATCACTACGATCAGTTTCATCTTCTGTGTAATGAAGAAGTTGGCGTTTGTAATAATCATTTGCATATGATTCCTTTGTCGCTATAAACCTATTTAAATTGAAATAATGAGAATTATGTTGGAGACTTAGTGGTTAAAAATTGTCAGTTAAATCAATTATTTGCCATACTTATGCTGGTTCTTAATATTTCTATATCAGTTAGGCCAACTTAGAACCATATCACTAGGCTTTGTACTGATTAGGCCCTCATCCAATCTATTATGTAACTTGGCCTGAAAAATGAGGCTAGGATCAGATGATGCAATAGTTGGAGGATACGAAGCCTTCAAACTTCGATTTGTCCCTTGAAAAGTATACAAGATGTTGATATTTGAATTTTCGAACAATCATCTAACACTTCCTAATTGGGCGGGGACTTCTTTTCATTTCCTCCAAATGGTATCTATAATTTATGTTGTGATAGACTAACCTTGTCCCCAAACATATACCCTTGGCACCCAAGGATAAGGCGGCGACATAGCCACGAGCATCAGCTATGGCTCCTGCAGCAACTACTGGAATATTTCTATCACCAACAACGTCCACAATTCTAGGAAGCAATGCCATTAAAGAAACCTATAGAACATTCAGAACTGATGATTAATTAGTAAAGCCAACCACAAGGACATTTATAGATGAATGGCAGTGAAGATTACTTCTAACAAGGTTAATTGAAACAGTAAAAATCTGTAACCGACTTAAAATAGTAAGGACAATGAGTCAATAGTGGTTTCGGTAATTTACTATCCAACGCATGATGATTAAGCCCATTGATTTGGTAACCATCATAGTGGGTGGGAGAGATCCAAAAGTTATCATAGATTGAAAGACCTGTAATACCCCACTCCAAAGGAAAGTCCCACATTGCTAGTTGCATTGGAAATTATCTGCTATATAAGTGGTAGCCTTACTCCTCCTAGCATGGCTTTTTGGGAGCATTGAAAGCCGTACGGGCGTGTGTGAGGTCCAGAGCAGACAATCTCATGATAGCGGGATGGGTCGTTATAAGACCACATCCACCTAATGAAGGACCTACTGAAGGGTAAATAAAAAATTAATATATATGGTAGACAAGAAAGTCAAAAGATTAGATGGCTACGAGTTGCAGAGAAATAAGCTGTATCAACATTCTAAACAAAGATCATATCAAAATTTAAAAAGAAGTAGAAGACCATCAAAATCATCATCAAAGATATAATTCATCTAAAGCCGGTTTTTCGAGTTCTGATTCTCTATGTCAGGGGTCAAAAAAATCGGCTCAGCCGATATGCGATATAGACGATATATCGGCCGATAATTTTATCTCTCATACCGATATCGGCATTTTCTCTCTCCTCCGATATCGGAACCGTGAAAAAACCGCAAAAAACCGTGATGAACAGTGATGAACCGTGACAAAACCCGAAAAAACCGCAAAAAACCGCAAAAAACCGTGAACACCCCTGAGAACCGTAAACCCTGAACCTCAAAAAACCGGGGAAAACCGCGAAAAACCGCGAAAACCGCAAAAAACCGTGAATACCCCTGAGAACCGTAAACCCTGGAAAACCATGGAAAACCGTGGAAAACCGCGAAAAATCGCGAGAAACCTTGTAAAAACAGCGAAAAACCGTATCGGTGTTTTAAATTTTTTTTTTTTTAAATACCGATATTTATGAATATCGGCCGATATTGTGACCGATATTTCGGACCGAATATCGGCCATATCGGTCGATATTACTCGGTTTAAAAAAACTGATATATATCAGCCGATACGATATGTATCGGCCGATATTTAAACCTTAGCTCTATGTAACCCTCTCATGAAAACAATAAATCATACACTCAATCACTCCACCATCAACTACGTCTTTCTTTATAGAGCTTCCATCCACATTTTATGTAGAAGATAATTATGACTAAAAACTTATTTGTGGCAGGGCTAGCAACTTCTAAAAACACCTGGTAGTTTCGAGTTTGGTTCAGCATTCCAGCCTAATCAATGATCGAGTTGGATCCAAACTGACTTATTTAACAATCAAGTCAGGTGAGGTAGTAACTCTTATGGCCATACTGATCTGAAACCAAAAGTATCATAGACAAATTGGTCCAAACCCTACAAGAACCAAACCTAGCTTCTTTTTCTACACCACCTATAAATCCAAACCTTCAAAAATAGATGTACTCCAATCAGATTGATAATGCTTGTCCGACAATTTCATAATGGTAGGAGTAGAAAACTCTATGAAATAGCCCCTGCTCATTTGAACCAATTGAGCAACAATTCATTTTATTTGTAGAAAAGCAGCAACTTTTTTTTTGTGACAGGCGTGTAAACTAACCAATTTACTCAATTTGATTGGTTTTGAGTTGGATTTCTATTTTTAGATTTTCAAGCCTGTGGCAACACCTAGTGGTGAACTCACAAAATCTCCCATCACAAACCTTAAAATTTTGAGGGAGTGAAAATTAATATCATTTTCAGTTTACCCGCATCCACTCCATGGTAGTCAGGCGTATCTCCAAAGAAATTCATCTAGTGTTCTTTATAGGTTCTACCCTCCATACTAACTCTTTCAATCCATTAGAACTCAAAAAAAAAAACAACAGAAAGAAAAGCAACTGACAGTTCCAGCAATGTGACCTCCAGCCTCTACTCCTTGAGCAATGATGCAATCAACCCCTGCTGCAACCGCCTTTTCAGCTGCTTTAACAGTTCCCACCTGAAGATTAAAAGTAGAAAAGAAAAAGACATTGATGATGAAGACGATTATCAATAAGTGAACTCCTCCAATTCAAGCTTAATGTTAGAAGACTCAAAATGTTTATAAAGGATCATAATGAAATCACTTGACAGGGACACATAACCTAGCAAAATAAATTTTGGAGAAAGAGCCTAAACAAATAAAGTTCCTTCTCTTTGAAACTTAATAGGCCGATAACACAAACGACTATGGTGCAGTCGTTCACAATCTCAAACATCCAAAACGTGGGTCCATCATAGATAGCATATCCTGGCCACTTCCGCCATTAGTATTTCTTTATGATTTTGATGGACAAGATCAAATAAAATTATTTAGGAAAATTTTGTGAAGTAGAAATAATAATCCATCAAAAAAGAATGGCATGACTTGGGAGGTCCTCATTTCAATGGAATTATTGGCCAGTGGCGGTGGCCAAATAGGCTAATTTTGTGAGAGACTCATTCAGTAACTAACATGAAAAAATATAAAATGGCCAGGGACTATTCTAAAAATTAAAGAACATTTTTTAAGAGCAACTAGAAAAATACTTCCACTAGTCACTAAGTAAAAAACCATAACAAACCCAATTCATCTCAAAATGCAAACAAGCCTTAAATGATAGAATACTGGAATCAACAGAGGGGAGTTCAATTGAAGGTAAAATAGGCTGATACGTTGCATATCGACCGTTACATATCAACTAGGAGAGAGTCAATATGTATCGCTTGCTACGCATCGGGGCCCGTCCTGGATCACGAGTGTGACGTCCTAGGCAGTCGCGTTTGCATGGATTTCTATGTATGCCCAGTGAGCATTCATCCCTTTTTTTTTTGACTATTTTGAGGCCACAACCATCAAAAACTATTTAAATTTCAATATGAATCTATTCTGAATGAAAATATGGTTTTATTTTAATAAAGTGTCCTTATTATGTTTGGAATCATTTGAATGTTGTTTTAGAATTTAGTGTATTGCCTAAAAATTATATTTAAAGTATTTCTAGCTTTTTTAACCGAATATTAAGTAGAAGGTAAAATATTGTTTAATTTTGTTCGAATTACATTTTCTTTTGTATGGGAAAGGTTTATTTTCTTTTTTAAGTTAATAAATTTACATAAAATTAATAGAAATTTTTTCTCATATTCTTGAACTTTTTTTTGATATTTTTCTATTAATTTTTAAAAACATTTCAAATTCTCGATGTCGTAACTTAAAAACAGCATTCAAATGTATAAATTTCCGCTACTTAATGATAAAAATACATATCTATGAAGCCCAGAATTTTCTATAATTTTTTGCTAATAAAAAAAAATTAAGAGAGGAGAAAAAGTATCAAACTATATAGCCAATACGTATCGGCAGGCCGAATTTTTTTCCCACGGAGTTCAACTAAATGGCCTTCTAAGTTTGGGTTCAGTGGCATTTTAAATCAAATAACATCGCAAAAGAGTGAATCACATCTAATGATCTTCACATATAATATTTTTTTAAAAAAAAATTGAGTATTAAAACGAACTAAGTAAATAAATATTTATATTTTTTAACAGTTAGTCCACTTGGAGAAGGATTGAAATTCTTTGGAGAGGGAGAGAGAGAGAGGATGCCTGATGGATGACTTTGATGCCATGTTTGTGAGCTTCATCGACCATCTCTTTGGGGAAGTCACCCCAAAATACTTGCATGCAGGCCAGCTTCTCATCAAAAATAGCTTTTATGGTCTGTGTATTATCGAATTCCAAAAGAATTCCTGCTCCAAATGGTTTATTGGTCAGTTTCTTCGTCACCTTTATTGCCCTGACAGTTGCATCGTAGTCGTTCTGCAACAAATCAAATTGGGCATCATCCGATTGGAAATCAAATTGCAAATTCAAATTCCAGAAGAAGAACTGAAGAGAAGAGAAAGAGTAAGAGTAATCCATACGACAGGGCTGGCGAGGAGTCCTATCCCACCGGCGTTGGCCACAGCAGCCACCAGCTCTGGGCCTGAGACGTCGGCTCCCATGGGTGCCAACACGATGCCATGGTCGAATCCCAGTATCCCTCCAACCTTCATTGCTTCTGCTTCTGCTTGTTGTTTCTAACTCACCACACCAGCTCGACGTTCCCATTATGTTGTTAGTATTATAGATGTTATACTGGATAGAGAAAGAGAGACAGACGTGCGCCACGTTCAACTGTGGATGCACATGTTCCTCGTTGGATAATATAATATATATACATATGGCATGTTAATTATTTAATATCTATAAAAACCATTGACTTTTAAATCATCATAATAAGTTCCACTTCTATTGATTGATTTGATTCTACACGCTTGGCTTCATTAAAAGTCCATTGATTTGATCAGAGAATTTCAAACTGGATTCAATATTAATGAGAAAACCCATTAATATTGAGCAACAGTGGGTTGGCTGGCTAAAGCAAAGTTGTACTGGCTTCTGTGTGTGGGCCTAAAGTGGACAATATTGAGCTAGCGGGACGGGTCATTACAAATGGTATTAGAGCATAGTTCAACTCTATGCCTGTGAGTGTGGGAGTGTTTGAGGAGAGTTGTTATGTGGGATGTAAGTTGGAATACCTCCTCGTTCTAGCATAAGGCCTTTTGGGAACAACATTAGGTTGGCTCGCCAATACAAAGCCGTGATGGCCCGTGTACATGGGCCCAAAGCGGACAATATTATGCTAGCGGGACGGGTCGTTACATTTATACCTACTTCTCTAAATTTCTTTGAAGATTTTAACCTTATATTAATAAGGAAAAAAATCATCTTAAATTATTTGACATTTGAAAGAGTCCTAATGACATTATTATTTTTCTTAAAAACAATTAATCACATGATATCATGTGTTGGAGTCCTTGGAATTGTAATCTTGCTTATGAATGGTTGAAAGTATACGACATTTATATTTTATAATTTTTGCATGGGTTGAAGGAGACAGGTCATGTGATATATGCTCCCATGTGGTGTAAAAATGACAAAAGGAATGATGGTTATTGGGCGAATTGATGGCCCAACGCTCGAGTATTTATTTAGATCCATGTGACAATTTATTTTGAAAGTTAGTGGTGACTAAAGCTACACCTTCAAAGTTTTAATAATATTATTATTATTTTAAAAAATGAGGTATATTTTTCTTTTGACACTTTGAAGATCAAACTTTTAATTCAATTAGAATTAAAATTTAATATAGAGCTTTACAATAGATATTGCATCTCTATATTTGAAATAAGATCAGTAGTATGCATATAGATATAGTAATTCAATCAAATAATCTGGGAAATAAACTTGAACTACTAGTAGATATAGCAATGGTCTTGAGCTTCAACGTTTCGGATCGTCGAAAAAGCGGTGAAAATCGAGTTTGTTTAGGTTAAAATTGAAAGAAATGCAGTTGGGAAGAAAATATGGAGGAGAGCTTTAGAAGCAAAGATCGACTGGCTAATTGACTTTCTAGGGTACGATAGGGTTTGTGTAGAGTGTTCCTTATTTAAAAATTAGTTTTTGAAGTTTGTGGGACCAAAACAATCGAAAAGAAAGACAAAAAAAAACAAGAAACGAATGCAATTGGGTCGACCGTGTGCACGGCGTGTACTGGCCTAAAACCTAAGAAAACAGCGCCCAACCCAAGATGTCACACTGTACAGACAGCTACGCACGTATCGTCGCACCTGCATCGTACTGTATCTGGATTTTCCATTACGATTAGGCCAGTACACGCCTCATGAACTGAATTCGTAACCAAATTATTGTAGACACTAATATTAAATTATGTTAAATTTTATCTCATTCTATATAATATACATGTAATTCAATTTAATTAAGTTTTCATTGTAATATTTTTAACTTGCACCTTCTCTACATCACAATTCACAACATCATTGTTCATATAGGATCATTTTCCATAGGAGGTTTTGTTTCAAACTATGTTTCTAATATTGTTGGTCCATTTGATTTATTAGTTGATGTTGGATAATTTAGCCTTAACAGTGACTTTAAAACATCGGTATCCCTCACTTCCAAAATTAATCAACTTAGAAAGGACTCAACCACGTGAACCACTTGCCTAAGAGGTCATAATCACGTGGGATGCACATGAGATACACGAGGGGAGACGTTTATTACAATAGTGCTTGGGGCAACTAATATGGATAAAAAATATTAATATAAATTAGTTCATTAAAAGTTAATATAAACATTCGATCAAAATCTTACATTTTAATTCAACTAATAATTTAATTCAGAAAATTATTAAATATATACTTTAAATTGTTTGGAATTAGTTTACAACGGATAATTTTTACGTAAAAGCCACTCAATTAACAAAGAAAATGATATATATTTGTTTTGTTGATAATTTCTCAAGTTTTGCTTTGGATGCTTTGAAAGTGTTCAAAGCATAAGTTGAAAATTAACTTGATAGAAAAGTGAAGTCATGAGGTTTGATAGATATGGTGAATATTATTAAAATATAATATAATGGAAGATAATCCGAGTATGTTTGCAAGATTCGTACAATTGAATGGCATAGTCGCTCAATACACTATGCCACATACGCCTTAGCAAAATGGTGTTGTTAAAAGACATAAAAAAAATAATGAAATGGTCAGAAGTATACTTGGTAACTTCTCATTACGTAATTATATCTGGTGTGAAACTAGTAAAACAATAATATATATCTTTAATTGGGTTTCCAATAAAGCAGTTCCTAAAACATCTTCTGAACTATAGAAATGATGGAAACCTAGTTTAGGACATTTACATGTTCGGAGTTGTAAGGTGGAGGTAAGACTTTATAACCCACATGAAAAGAAACTAGATCCTAGAATAGGTAATGGATATGTTATTGGATATCTTGAGCGATCCAAAGGATATAGGTTTTACCGGCTAAATCTTGTTATCATACCACATGATATCGTTAATTTTAAAGTAATGGCACAAACACTTCCTAGTATATATCAACTACAATATAATCTAGAAGTTGCCAATAATCCAATTATAGATGATGTTCATCCAAAGCAAAATGTAGATGAAAATATAGTTTAAAGAAATTCTCAAAGAGTTAAGAGACTTGCTATGTTGGATGACTATATTATGTATCTATAAGAATATGACTTTTACATAGGTGTCGAAGGTGATTCAATTACATTTTCACAAGCTGTAAAGGTTAAATACTAAGAAAGATGAGTTAAAATCTACGAGGAAAAATTAATTCTGTGAAGGGTCTATAATTTTTGGTTGTAAATGGATATATAAAACCAAGAGAGACTCAAAACGGAATATTAAATGATTTAAAGCTAAACTTAGACGGTTAAAATTGTTATTTTACCTTTCAAACTTAGATTTAACTTTTCAATGTCCATTTGATGAAGATCATAGATAAAACATTTATACAATAATAGAAAAAAACATTGAGCTAGAATTAATTAGTGAACCACATTTTCAACTTTTTGGTAGAATTCATGTCATCTAAATGTTCTGATTATAGGATGAATCCTATCCTTTGACATCTATGATCAAAGAATCCAAGCCTTTAAGCCTGGGTGCCTCAAGGAACGCATGTAAGCTTTTTCTTAAATTACTATTTTTAATCTTTATTTTAAATTTGAAGAGTTTAAAAATATAATTTTAATTGTCTAATCAAATTGATTTCTTTCAATCACATTAAAGTGTTAGATGTTTTAAATGGACTAATCAAATTAATCTAAAGTGAGTCCATATAAAGTGCAAATTTTAATCAAACGGTGTATGGACATTTGGGAAGAAACATAGAAAGTAGGCCTGCTGGAACGTGATTATCTAGCGAATTAATTATTTGTCCTAACTTTTGTGGAGAAAAGAGAGTGAAGATAAAATACAAAGAGGTTGGAGTGATGGTCGGATCTCATCTCAAAAAGCAGGACTTCTAAGTTCGATTTTCATTCTACTCGAAAGGGTCACTATCCGGAAAGTTACCCAGTGTGTGTGGATAAAGGGGCTTGCACATGCCCCATAGATTAATCGAGTGCTCTTAAAGACCTGAAAACTCCGTTCATTAAAAAAAAAGTGAAGACAAAGAGGAGAGACATTTAACTAATATAAAAAAAATTAAAATGAAAAAAAAAACAAGATCAAAGAAAAGTGCAGATGCAATGTGGTAGGTCCACCATTGGATTGCGTCTGACCTGATAGATGACTTTCATTTGTATAAATAAATAAAAAATAAGATTAAGAATAATATATTTTAGATTCGAATCACCATTTATCTAAAAAGATTTTATCAGATGTACATTGCGTAACTGATTAAGAATAATAAATTCTCCTTTTACAAAGTTTTTTAAAAGATAATAACCTTTAATGCTAATTCATAAATTATTCAACTATCTGAGCACTTATCTTTTCTTTTCTTGTATTATATAGATACATATTATAAATATTTTCTTTTCTTTCTAAAAGTAATTGATGTAGTTCTAAATATTGAACATTTAAAACAATCACATAATGAAGCAATTTAAGTATAAAAATATTTACATTTTCTCCGAGATTTTCCTTTAATTTTTCAATAAAAATCTGAGAATTTTAAAATATCCCATTGTGACAATGAAGAACAGTAACAATATTAACAACTAGAATCTACCATTAAATGAGATAAAGCTATAGAAAGGTAGAGACCCTTGTGCCCAAACGTGCAAAATAGTAATCTGAACATTTTCTAATTTTACTCTTCATTCAGCCATTTGTATAGCTCTGCATATAAAACTCAGGGCCAAATAAAAAAATAATGGTTGCTGGACCTGCCACATTTAAGTAATAACTTGGATTTTAGGAAGAATGATAATCCATAATTCAAGAAGAATTGATTTCCCTAGCTTTGTATCCATTTTACTTATTAATAGTTTTATATTCCTTGCCCTTTTATTAAAATAATATTCACTCAAATTTCCAAAAGGATTGCATAACACATCTAATCATGGACCCATGAAGAACACATACATTCTTAGGCATCAACGTTTACTATTGAATAATTAATAAAAAAAATGTAGCAAATCGATTGGTGGAGGTTACAATGGTAATATACTTTTTTGGCTTTGCATTATTTGGAGGATGATTTGAGTTTTTGAAGGGTAATTTACCGAAAGAAAGGAATCAAACTGGAACAAATTATTTTAGATAAAACCATTGTCATTCCATTGAAGTAATTATTTTTCATTTGGGACATTTAATTGAGTAGTTGCGTCATTGGAAGGTGGGTATTTGGGTCATTTAGTGGATGAGGCCAAATCCAAGGTTCTAATGAGCTAACTCCAAAATTATGAGAAGCTAATTAGATGGGGTTTAATTAGTGTGTCCTTTGTTAAATCCATCTATGTAGTCCAATGCAATATGCTCAATCAAGTCTAGGTCCATGATGCTTGCATCACGGGAGAAAAGAATGGAAATAGAACAGATTATTTTAGACAAAACTATTGTCATTTACCAAATGGAAAATAATATAGAAATAATTATATTTCATTTCATTGGAAGTAATTATTAAATTTAAAAGAACTTAGACGAGTTTATATGAATTGACTCAACTTGATAGGATTTCTAGTTGTACGAATCCATGAGTTTTACTTAGTTCTTTTCGAGTTGAATCCAAAAATTCAATTTAGTTACTCAACTCGATATGATTTCGAGTCCAGTATGAGTTTTGAGTTTTCAAGGTACAGGAGAGATAGATGGATGGAGAATGGTAAATACACCAAAAGTGACACTAAAATGGAGACAGTCACAAAGAATTAAGTAGGCATGTCCTCTATCTTCAGTAGATAATCACACTAAAAATTGGAAGAACAAAAATAAAGAGGTGGAAAGTGACAAACCAATAATGTGTATTAAGCTTCGAATAGCATTTATTAGCAATTTAGAAAGATGCCTTACAATACATGATAGGTCACATACACACAATAACAACATACTATCCCTCGGAAAACCATTGATTATAACCAAAGAGGTGGGCATGCAACTTTATTTCTCAATAGCCTTATTTGTCACCAGTATTAAAATGTATTGCTAGGCCATAGCCATGAAATGGTCATTGGAGTTGTCTTGATATTTTTACAAGCTACACTTATAAATGCATGTCCAATTCTTTTTTAGGAGTTGTAGTAGAGTATGGGGGCATTTCTCTCCTAAGCCTTGATTATAGCTTTGGCTCCTTCACAAACCTCGAAATGACTTCAGCTGCCGAAACAATATCATTCACTAATCCCACTCCTTGTCCTGCTAACATACACATGTCCTCAAGCTCACCACTTGTAGTCCTGTTTGCAACTTGACCCGCAAATCGGCGAAGAGTTGCCTCCTAACATGTTAAAAATTATAAATCTCTATCTATAATATTCTTCATGAGCTTTCTCTTGGCCAATCATGCTTAGATACATTTGCTTTTGAATAAGTTAACAATGATCAGAAGTTACCTCCCAATATATGGTTGAGTACCCAATGATTGGTTGAGTTTCATCATTTTGCACATCATCTGGTGCATTTCGCCATTTCTTGTGAAACGGTGTGTTCAAGCAACGAACAAATGCCCTCCATGTCGCCCGACCATATAAATCACTACGATCAGTTTCATCTTCTTTGTAATGAAGAAGTTGGCATTTGTAATAATCATTTGCATATGATTCCTTTGTAGCTATAAACCTGTTTAAATGGAAATAATGTGAATTATGTTGGAGACTTGGTGGTAAAAAATATGTGAGTTAAATCAATTATTTGCCTACTTATTCTTGTTCCTAACACTTCTACATCAGTTAGGCTAGCTTAGAACTATATCACTAGGCTTTGTAGTGATTAGGCCCAGGTCCAATCTATTATGTAACTAGGCCTAAAAAACAAGCTTAGGATCAGATGATGGAATTTGATTGGGCTTCAATATTTTTAATGCTTTCAAGTAAGAATGGGCAAGAATATGGCGACTTCGTCTAGATTTTTAACTCAAATTCTGATGAAACAAATATAGTTGAGGTTATTTGCCCAAGTTTAGTTTAGTCCATTTGAAATTTTGACCAATGTATAGTTTGAGGATACGAAGCCTTCAAACTTAGTTTTTTCCCTTGAAAAAGATACAAGATGTTGATATTTGAGTTTTCGAACAATCATCTATCCCTTCGTAATTGGGTTGGGGCTTCTTCTAATTTCCTCCAAATGGTATCAATAATTTATGTTGTGATAGACTAACCTTGTCCCCAAACATACCCTTGGCACCCAAGGATAAGGCGGCGACATAACCACGTGCATCAGATATGGCTCCTGCAGCAACTACTGGAATATTTCTATCACCAACAACGTCCACAATTCTAGGAAGCAATGCCATTAAAGAAACCTATAGAACATAGAGAACCGATGATTAATTAGTAAAGCCAACCACATGGACATTTATAGAAGAATGGCAGTGAAGATTACTTCTAACAAGGTCAATTGAAAAAGTAAAAATCCGAAATCGACTTAAAATAGTAAAGACAATGCGTCAATACTGGTTTGGGTAATTTAGTATCCAAAGCATGATGATTCAGCCCATTGATATGATAACCATCATAGTGGGTGGGAGAGATCCAAAAGCTATCATAGAATGAAAGACCACACATCCCTCTAATGAAGGACCAACTGGAGGGTAAATAAAAAATTAATATATATGGTAGAGAAGAAAGTCAAAAGATCAGATGGCTACAAGTGGCAGAGGAATGAGCTGGATCAACATTCTACACAAAGATCATATCATAATTTAAAAAGAAGTAGAAGACCATCAAAATCATCATCAAAGATAAAATTCATCTAAGGTTGATTTTTCGAGTTCTGGTTCTCAATTTAACCCTCTCATAAAAACAATAAATCATACCACTCAATCACTCCACCATCAACCATATCCTTCTTTATCCAGATTCCATCCACATTTTATGTAGAAGATAATTATGACTACATTTATTTGTGGCAGGGATAGAAACTTCTAGTAACACCTAGTAGGTTCGAGTTTGGTTCAACATTCAAGCCTAATCAATGATCGAGTTGGATCCAAACTGATCGATTTAACAATCGTTTCCAGTTTACCCGCATCCACTCCATGGTAGTAAGGCTTGCATCCAAAGAAACTCATCTAGTGTTCTTTATAGGTTCTACCCTCCATATTAACTCTTTCAATCCATTAGAACTCAAAAAAAAAAGAGAAAGAAGAGCAACTGACAGTTCCAGCAATGTGACCTCCAGCCTCTACCCCTTGAGCAATGATGCAATCAACCCCTGCTGCAACCGCCTTTTCAGCTGCTTTAACAGTTCCCACCTGAAGATTAAAAGTAAAAAGAAAAAGACATTGTTGATGAACATGATTATCAATAAGTGAACTCCTCCAATTCAAGCTTAATGTTAGAAGACTCAAAATGTTTATAGAGGATCATAATGAAATCAACACATAACCTAGCAAAATAAATTTTGGAGAAAGAGCCTAAACAAATAAAGTTCTTCTCTTTGAAACTTAATAGGCCCATAACACAAACGATTATAGTGCAGTCGTTCACAATCTCAAACATCCAAAACGTGGGTCCCATCATGGATAGCATATGCTGACCACTTCCGCCATTAGTATTTCTTTATGATTTTGATGGACAAGATCAAATAAAGTTATTTAGGAAAATTTTGTGAAGTACAAGTAATAATCCATCAAAAAAGAATGGCATGACTTGGGAGGTCCTCATTTCAATGGAATTGTTGGCCAGTGGCGGTGGCCGCATAGGCTAATTTTGTGAGAGATCATTCAGTAACTAACATGAAAAATATAAAATGGCCAGGGACTATTCTAACTGAAAGTATTTTTCAACAGCAACTAGAAAAACACATCCACTAGTCAGTAATTAAAAAACCATAACAAACCCAATTCATCTCAAAAGCACACAAGCCTTAAATGATAGAATACTAGGATCAGCAAAGGGGAGTTCAATTAAAGGCAAAAAAATGGCGGATACGTTGCATATCGACCGTTACATATTAATTAGAAGAGGGTCGATATGTATCGTCCGCACGCATCGGGGCTCATCCTGGATCACGGTTGTGATGTCCCAGGCGGTCACATGCGCATGGATTTCTATGTATGCGCAGTGAGCATTCATTCCTTTATTTAATTTTTTTCGACAGTTTTGAGGCCCACAACCATAAAAAAACTATTTAAATTTCAATATGAATCTATTCTGAATGAAAATATGATTTTAGTTTATTAAAGTGTCCTTATTATGTTTGAAATGGTTTGAATGTTGTTTTAGAATTTAGTTTATTGTCCAAAAATTATATTTAAAGCATTTCTAATTTTTTTTAACCGAATATTAAGTAGAAGGTAAAATTTTGTTTAATTTTGTTCTAATTACATTTTTTGTATGGGAACGGTTTATTTATTTATTTTTAAGTTAATAAATTTATATAAAATTAATAGAAATGTTTTCTCACATTCTTGAACTTTTTTTGGTATTTTTCTATTAATTTTTAAAACCATGTCGCAACTTAAAAACAACATTTAAATATATAAATTTCCGCTACTTAATGATAAAAATACATATCTATGAAGCCAGAATTTTCTATAACTTTTTGCTAAAAAAATAAAAATAAAAATAGGAGAGGAGAAAAGTATCAGACTATACAGCCAATACGTATCGGCAGGCTGAATATTTTTTCCCGGAGTTCAACTAAATGGCCTTCTAAGTTTGGGTTCAGTAGCATTTTAAATCAAATAACATGGCAAAAGAGTGAATCACATCTGATGATCTTCATATATATAATATTTTTTAAAAAAAATTGACCATTAAAACTAACTAATTAAATAAATATTTATATTTTTTAACGGTTAGTCCACTTGGAAAAGGATTGAAATTCCTTGGAGAGGGAGAGGATGCCTGATGGATGACTTTGACGCCATGTTTGTGAGCTTCATCGACCATCTCCTTGGGGAAGTCGCCCCAAAAGACTTGCATGCAGGCCAGCTTCTCATCAAAAATAGCCTTAATGGTTTGTGTGTTGTCGAATTCCAAAAGAATTCCTGCTCCAAATGGTTTATTGGTCAGTTTCTTCGTCTCCTTTATTGCCCTGACAGTTGCATCGTAGTCGTTCTGAAACAAATCAAATTGGGCATCACCCCATTTGAAATCCAATTGGAAATTCAAACTCTAGAAGAAGTGAAGAGAAAAGAAAGAGTAAGAGTAAGAGTAGTCATACGACAGGGCTGGCGAGGAGTCCTATCCCACCGGCGTTGGCCACAGCAGCTACCAACTCTGGGCCTGAGACGTCGGCTCCCATGGGTGCCAACACAATGCCATGGTCAAATCCCAATATCCCTCCAACCTTCATTATTCTTGCTTCTGCTTCTTGTTTCTAACTCACCACACCAGCTCGACGTTCCCTCTATGGTGTTAGTATTATATACGTGATACTGGATAGAGAGAGAGAGACAGACGTGCGCCACATTCATTGGTGGATGCACATGATCCTCGTTGGATAATATAATATAATATAATACATACGGCATGTTAATTATTTAATATCTATAAAAACCATTGACTTTTAAATCATCATAATAAGTTCCACTTCTATTGATTGATTTGATTCTACACGCATGGCTTCATTAAAAAGTCCATTGATTTGCTCAGATAATTTCAAACTGGATTCGAATATTAACTTCATTAAATCATATTACATACCCACTTTAGGCCACAAGTGGAATCCATCATAATTCAAAATCACTATTTTTCTCTAATCGTATTTATCAACTTATATGAATAGTATTTTTATTCAAATTTCATTTTATTCTAAATTGATTTTAACTAATTCACTTTGATTGTTGAACTTTAAAACATTCAAAATTATAATGTTTCACTTGATATTCAATAAAAAAAACACCATCCTAAAAATATATTTCAATTGCATTTTTTTTTTAATTTACATGTGGGAAACTGTGGAGTACCCAGCATAAAACCCCCATGGGTGAGCCCACTACCCCCTAGGGCACACACCAAGGTTAAGCCATGGGAGCTTGAACCTGCAACCTCCTGCTTCCTAAGGCAAGATGTAAGCAGTTGAACTACACCCATGTGGGTTTCATTTATCCTCATATGTTAGAACTCAACCCTAAAGAAAGTGATTCTTAAAGATCTTTATATTAATAATAAATAAAAGTATAATTTTATTAAATTTCTAATTTAATAAATATAAAAATACTAAGCCACGATATAATACAAACCCCCTTATTTTCACATTTTGAACTTTAGTTTAGAAGAGTAATTGTCTGTGAGCTACTAATTGATGTCAATGCTTAACTGATATTTATTTAATGACAGAGACCGTTTCAGATGGGCTTCAAATGTTTCCTATAGTTCGAAATTTTATTCTTTATCTCTGTTATTGTATAGCTTCTCTTAAAAAGCTAATTGCCCAAATAACTCAAATTAAGTTTTCATCTTATTTTCTTTTAAAAAAAATATCAAATAAAATAAACTTTAATTGACTCATAATTTTTCTCATGGAAATTTCTCATGTAGATCTAAAATCATCATTGTACTTTTTGTATTTTAAGTTTCAAATAACTTATTTCATTAAATTTTTAATTTAATAAATATAAAAACACTAAAAACATTAAAGCCATGATATAATACAAACCCCTTATTTTCATATACAAGATACACTAACTGGATATGTCATTAAATGGACTTTAAAGTCTACATAGTTGATTTTGGTATAAAGAGAACCATATAAGTAGTTTGTTTATGAAGTTTTACCTCTATTTGGATCATTTTATCCCTTGATTTTGAACTTTTAAAAATCAATGATCTATACTTATCATAATTTAAAGATCAAAATTATATGGCTTGAACCATCATTTGATAGTGAAACTTTACATACTTCATATCTATATTATCATTTATCAAATGAACTTAAATATATAGTCCCCACAATCTATTTAATGATATGTCTCTTTAGAATTTATTACTTAGATTGTCTCGCTAGTCTAACTCATTTTTAATTAACTTTATTTAACAACTTGAAAGTGGAGTGTTTTGTTAGATCATATTTGAAAGTGGAATCTATCTTTTAATATGGCCACTATAATGATGGTTATAATTATTTTTTTTGAATGAATAGGTTAGTATAAGCATTCAAGAGAGCCCAAAGAATATATACAGTCAACCCATAGCCCGAGCCAGGCCCAAATAACAAAAAAGATATGGATTCCTTGGCCCAATAAATGGAGACCAAGAGAGAGAGCTCAGAGAGCAAGCAGAGACAAATGCAATCTCAAAGGAGTCTCATACGCTATAATCATCCTTGTCAATATCAATAAGAATTTCATTTATCTAAAGTTGGACACTAAGAGGTTGTCTAAATTTTTTATTTTTAAGTAGTGAATTTGAACTATTGAATAAATATTTATATCATTAAACTTCATATGACAGTGAAAATGAGTCAAATAAAATTGTGCAGTCAAATCTAAATCTAAAAAGTGAAATATGGGCTAGGGCACAATCCACGCCTGAGCACAGATTCCCACTTTAATACTCTCTTCGTCCCATTTTAGTTGTCTCATTTGAAACATTTGTATTTTTTAAGGAGCTCTTTATATAAGGCTACCACGCCATGTGATCTCATCTATTTTCAACACACTTTATTTTAGCACAAGGCCTTTTGAGAGCAATATTAGGTTGGCTCGCCAATGCAAAGTCGTGAGGGCCCATGTGCGTGGGCTCAAAGCGGACAATATTGTGCTAGTGGGACGGGTTTTTATATTTATACCAACTTCTCTAAATTTCTTTCAAGATTTTAACCTTAGATTTGCAAGCAAATCTGATCCACCAGGACGACAGTCGAAGCTTAGTTGATGTTTCCCTTATATTAAAAAAGAAAAAATCATCTTAAATTATTTGATATTTGAAAATTTTAATTTGAAAGAGTCCTAATGACATCATGTTATATTTTCTTAAAAAAAATTAATCACATGATATCATGTGTTGGAGTCCTTGGAATTATAAACTTGCTTATGAATGGTTGAAAGTATACGACATTTATATTTTATAATTTTTGCATGGGTTGAAGGGGATAGGTCATGATACATGCTCCCATGTGGTGTAAAAATGACAAAAGGAATGATGGTTATTGGGCGAATTGATGGCCCAACTCTTGAGTATTTATTTAGATCCATGTGACAATTTATTTTGAAAGTTGGTGGTGACTAAAGCTACACCTTCAAAGTTTTAATAATATTATTATTATTTTAAAATATAATAAGGTATATTTTTCTTTTGACACTTTGAAGATCAAACTGTTAATTCAATTAGGTTAAAATTTAATATAGAGCTTTACAATAGATATTGCACCTCTGCATTTGAAATAAGACCAGTAGTATGCATGTATAGATATAGTAATTCAATCAAATAATCTGGGAAATAAACTTTCACTACTAGTAGATATAGCAATGGTCTTGAGCTTCAACGTTTCGGATCGTCGAAAAAGACGTGAAAATCGTGTTTATTTAGGTTAAAATTCAAAGAAATGAAGTTGGGAAAAAAATATGGAGGAGAGATTCAAAAGCAAAGATTGGCTGGCTAATTGACTTTCTAGGGTATGATAGGTTTGTGTAGAGTGTTCCTTATTTAAAAATTAGTTTTTGAAGTTTGTGGAACCAAAACAATTAAAAACAAAAACAAAAACAAAAAACAAGAAAGGAATGCAATTGGGTCAGCCGTGTGCACTGTGTGTTCCAGCCTAAAACTCAAGAAAACAGTGCCCAACCCAGGACGTCATGCCCTGGATCACAGGCTGTCACACTGTATGGATGGCTACGCACGTATCGCCTACCGTATATTTTCCATTACGATTCCAGTACACACCACATGAACTGAATTCGTAACCAAATTATTGAAGACACTAATATTAAAATATGTTAAATTTTATCTCATTCTATATAATATACATGTAATTCAATTTAATTAAGTTTTCATTGTAAGATTTTTAACTTGCACCTTCTCTACATCACAATTCACAACCACCATCGTTCATATACGATCATTTTCCATCAGAGGTTTTGTTTCAAACAATGTTTCTAATATTGTTGGTCCATTTGATTTATTAGTTGATGTTGGATAATTTAGCCTTAACAGTGACTTTAAAACATCGGTATCCCTCACTTCCAAAATTAATCAACTTAGAAAGGACTCAACCACGTGAACCACTTGCCTAAGAGGTCATAATCACGTGGGATGCACATGAGATACACGAGGGGGAAGACGTTTATTACAATGTTGCTTGGGGCAACTAATATGGATAAAAAAAATATTAATATAAGTTAGTTCATTAAAAGATAATATAAACATTCGATCAAAATTTTAAGTTTTAATTCAACTAATAATTTAATTCAGAAAATATTATTAAATATATATTATAAATCGTTTTGAACTAGTTTACAACGGATAATTTTTACATAAAAGCTACTCAATTAACAAAGAAAATGATATATATATTTGGTCAAACTATAAATATCATATACTTGCATTCATTGGCCATAAATATTTTATCACCTTTGTTGATAATTTCTCAAGTTTTGGTTATATTTATTTGTGACATGAGAAATCTAATGCTTTGGATGCTTTTAAAGTATTTAAAGCAGGTTCGATAGATATGGTGAATATTATGGTAAATATAATATAATTGTACATAATACGAGTCTATTTACAATATTCATACAATAAAATGGTATAGTCGTTCAAGACAACATGCCAAGTAGACCTCAGCAAAACGGTGTCCGTAAAAAGCACAAAAAGAAAATTAATGGAAATGGTCATAAATATACTTATTAACTTCGCATTCCCTGATTATATATGTGGTGAAGCTATTAAATCAAGCAGATTTAGACTCTAAAACCACTTCTTAGTATATATCAACCACAATATAATCCACAAGTTACCAAGAATACAATTATAGATGATGCACATCCAAAGCAAAATGTAGATGAAAATATAGTTTTCATCCTGAATTCTAACTCGACTCTCATTTTGAACCTATTTTAGTCTAATTTTAGCCGAGTCAGGTCTGTCAGTCGGGTTAACTTGAAAATTCCTCAACTTGACCCGACCTGAATTCCATGAGGATTTTTGTCTTTTTAACCCGACCCGAACCCCCTGACCCGACTCGAGTTTCACCCCTAATTTTAAGAAAGTCTCAACAAATTAATAGACTTGCTATGTCGAATGACTACATTGTGTATCTACAAGAATATGACTTTTACATAGGTGTCAAAGATGATTCTATTATCACAAGTTGCAAATTATGACAATTCATATAAATGGTTAAATGCCAATAAAGAGGAGCTAGAATCTACAAGGAAAAATCAAGTTTGTGAAGGATCTACAACTGTTGATTGCAAATGTATATATAAAACTAAAAGAGACTCAAAACAGAGAATATTGAATGATTTAATTTTAAACTTAGACGGTTAAAATTGTTATTTTACTTTTCAAACTTAGATTTAAACTTTTCAATGTTCATTTGATGAATCTTGGCTGTTAGATTGAAGATCATAGATAAAACATTTATACAATAATAGTAAAAAAAAATTGAGCTAGAATGAATTAGTGAACCCCATTTTTAACTTTTTGGTAGAACTCATGTGAAACTATCCAACCATCTAAATGTTTTCATTATATGATGAATCCTATCCTTTGACATCAAATGATCAAAGAAACCAAGCCTTTAAGCGTGGGTGCCTCCAAGAATCCATGTAATTTTTTTCTTAAATTACTATTTTAATCTTTATTCTAAATTTGAAAAGTTTAAAAATATGATTTTAATTGTCTGATCAAATTTTTTTTTCATTCACATTAAAATGTTTAGATCTTTTAAATGGACTAATCAAATTAGTCTAAAAGTGAGTCCATATATAGTGCAAATTTTAAATCAAACGGTGTAATGGACATTTGGGAAGAATAATAGAAAGTAGGCCTGCTGGAATGTGTTTCTTTAGCAAATTATTTGTTTGCCGTAATTTTTGTCGGAAAAAAGAGAGTGAAGACAAAACTCAAAAAGGTTAGAGTGATGGTCAAGAACCCATCTCAGAAAGCATACTTATGAGTAGTCAGATTTCTATTATACCTGAAAGGACCACTCTCCGTAGAGCAAGGGTGAAAATATCAGACCGATATTTTCCACTTCCCACCTGATTTTTTTATTCTTTTCAACAAAATTCAGAAAAATTACAAAAAATGTAGAAAATTATGAGCTTCATGAATATGTAATTTTTTTTTAAAATATAGGTCATTTACATGTTCAAATATTATTTTTAACTTACGAGCTCAAGAATTTCAAACCTTTGTAAAAATGATAAAAAAATACAAAAAATTATAGAAAAAATTGTAAGTGGTCATTAAATAAATCTTGATTAGTTTTATATTAAATGTTTATGATTTGTTTTCATGTTAATAAAGAAAAAAATTTATGAGAAATAACTATGTTAGAAATTGAGGGTTTGCTTGAGGGTAGGGAAAAAAAAGAGTTAAAATGAGAGGGGTATGGGGCCCACACGGGATTAAGGTTTAAAGACTTTGAAAATTTCTTTTATTTGCTTGTTTCAAATAATTTAAAGCTCAAAAATGAAATTTAAAATTTATTTTTTATTTATTTTGTTTTAAAATGAAAATACAAACAGATAAAAAGGTTGGTTTAAATTAAAAAGAAATTGGACTTTAAAATTGGTATTTTTTTTTAAATACGACTTTTGTAAATTCTTAAAATTTTATTAAATTCTTTAGTAAAATTTTAATCTATAATTTCTAATTTCTAATTTTATTATTCTAATTTCTATCATCACCTTCTTCCCCTTCCTTCTACCTTTTTCTTTTGATGTAAGTTGAAGTACATGGCTTCTGAAGATGGGTCCTTCTTATTTTTTTTAATGAATTTATGATGTAGTTTTCTTCTCTTCTTTCTTTGTTTTACTTGGAAAACGAGTATTTAGATGAGTTTTAGAAGGTGGGTGAAGGGATATTTTTTTTTCCTAATAAATATTTGAAGGTATTTAAATCTCTTGAATTTTTTTCTCTTTTAAATGCTTTGCTTTTTTTTTTTCCCCTTTTAAAGAAGGTCCCGTTTAAAATTTTTATCTTAGGGCTCAATTTGCTTCTAGCCGACCCCTACCTAGATGTTGTTTTAACTTCCTATATGTAGCACTCACACATGTTAGACCAAAGTTGATTCAACTAGAGAGTGAGTAGGAGGTATGGAGGGACATTAGAGTTATTAACACTAGGATCGGGTGTTTACATATGGGGTAAAGAGGACATGTTGGTTGTACCTTCCCCCTTAGACCCACTGGTGTATGAGACCAACTCCTTTGAAGGAGGTTGGAGTGACAATAAAGCCTATGGGCTATTCTAGGACTCTATGGGAACAGTGGCTTAGACTACGGTGATTTGGCCCCGTACATACCGTGGAGGAGTATGTCTCCCACATGTATGAGATGGAGGTGATGCTTCACACGGAGTTGATTGGCACTCTAGGTGTGCATTATGCGCAGGGCTAGGCACTTTTACACACATTGGGTGTTGTGCTAGCCGGGTAAGTCGCTTCCGACCACCTTGGAGCTTGACTATATCATCCTAGGGTGGTGAGGGACACGCAGGGCGAGGTGGACTAGAGCACACTAGGCATGAGTCACCCGCTTAGTAAGACATAGGTCCTAAGTCTTGTCAGGGGTCGTGACTTGTCCTTGGGACATTGGTTGCCAAGTTCCATAGCGGCATTTGTGCACGAGTTAGATTCCCGAGTTTATGATCCGATATCATGACATATTTGCATAGCATTATTTATATTTCATTTCATACATCACCATGTGGGTGTATGAGTGTGTAGCATGTATTGATTTCCTCACTAAGCTTGTAGGTCAGGCAAGATTGCACCGGTTGGGTCCGAGGGAGTGCGAGGAAGGGCTTAGGCTACCTCTTGATGTTTCCACGCATTGCTTAACATGGATGATGCAATTTGATATTTTGATTGATATGGTTATGTTTAATGTTGTTGTAATTAAGAAACCATGTATATTATCCTTGAGATTATGAATTATGTACTTGAAACCTATTAGACCCTTGGAAAATGTTGTATGATTGGGATGTAATATATTTTATTGTATTATTATGTGAATGAATGGATATATGTTTGTACAAGTGTAGTTTGTAGAGGCCATGATTGGTCCAACTGTCCCATTTTTAGGGGAGACTCTGGCAAAATTTTGGTAGGAACTCCAGATCCCAAAAGATGGTCTTAGGTCCTTGATAAGAGATCCTACGTGTGTTTCCAACATGTAGATGTATTATATTGTTGATTAATAAGCTTATCAAAAAAAAAAAAAAATCTTTGTCATGTGCCCGTTTGGGTCGGGGCGTGACAGTGCTTACCATATATTCACCAAGAAACAAGATTAAAAGGATAAATTTGGACCGTGAAAATGGCAGAGATCAAAACGTATAAACAGATTAAGTGCCTATTGTTCAACTGATTTTTTGGGATGATTTTAGCAAGATCTTCAAGGCTAAGATGGAAGGATTATCTGACAGCATATTGGGGAATTACAACAGCAAGTAATGAACATGTTAAGAAATATTAGTTTAATTTTTTTAAATATCAACTTTTATTTTGTTTAGAATGGAAGAAAATAAAAAATCACAAATATCAGTCGATATGGCCGATATTTGTAGCCCCTGAAAAAATTTATATATATATGCCGATATTTATACTTTTGCTATAGAGTTACCCAATGTGTGTGGGTAAAGAGACTTGTACATGGCCGAAAGATTAATCAAGTGTTCTAAGAGACCTGGGCACTTTGGTCATCAAAAGAAAGAGCTCATAAAAAAAAAAAGAGAATGAAGACGAGGGTAAGAGAGACATTTCACTAATATCAAAAAATAAATAAATAATTAAAAAAACAAGATCAAAGAGAAGTGCAGACACAATGTGGTAGCTCCACCATTGGATTGCGTCTGACCTGATACATGACTTTCATTTATATAAATAAATATAAATAGTGATTCTATTTATCTAAAAAGATTCTACTGATGTGATGTACATTGCGTGACTGATCAAGGTCCAGCACTATCCAGCAGGACATCACAATCCCACTTTGTGGTTTACATAATAAAAATGCAATTAAAAGTATAATCAAGTTGCAATTAGGAAAATATGATTAATAAAAAATTAAAAAAAACTAAGAAAACGTGCATTAAACATAGTAATTAAATCTAAACCAAGAGGATGGAAAACCGTAGTTGAAGGAATACAGAAATAGGCTTACAGTGGTTTGAGATCCACTTCAAAAGTTAAGATTAATGTATTTTGTAAAAAAATAAATTCTATTTTTACAAAATAATTTAAAAAGATATCCACTACATTTGCTGACCAAAACTTTGCATTGAATCATTCATAATACACCTGGCATAATAAATGCTTATCCAATTCCATTCCTTTTAAAACTCTTCACACATGCAATTAGCTGTATGACACATGGCATTTTCTAAATATGTGGCATGTTCACATGCTTGTAAATTACTTTGTCAAAAAGAAATACTTGAACTTGCATTGAAAGAAAGAAAATATCTTTTTCAACTTTGTTAGGCATTAGATTAAAAAAAGTTCTTCCCATTTTGTTAGGTATTTTGATTTGGAACAGGGGTAATAATCTCGGTCCATAAGATATCTTTATTAGTCGATATCTGATATATATCGGTGATATTTATCACTGATATCAGCTAATAAAGGTGATTTTTAAAAAAAGAAAAATAAAAAAAATAGGAGAGAGAAAGTTATCAACCGATAACGAGATTTCCACCCTGATTTGGAAGTTGCATAATACATGACCAAAAAGATTTATGCTTAATTGATTACATAGCCACTCAATTTAATACCCTTCACAAAAAGACAAAGCAAAGAGTTTTGAAAAAAAAAAATTAGAAACTAAAGGCTAAAACATGCATGAGCTTATGCAGGCCAAGCTGCATATAATGTTTTAAACCTTGAGTTTTACGTTGAATCGAATCACGGATTTCAATGAAGAAACCCGACGTCCTCAGTTTAAGTACGGCCTGAACTCAAGAACCTTCCTAAGATTTAATTTAGATTGTGAAATCTAATTTTAATTAAACATTTAAAAATGCAATAATTGAAAGTATAATGTTAAATAATTTAATTAAAATCAACTCAACACAAATAACACAAATTAGTATCAAAAGCATCAACTCATAAGCCTTATTTTCAAATAAAATAAAAATACCAAATACCAAAATAAAAGAAAACAAGCTCACAAGTCCATTCTTGGTCGAAATGCCAGTGTGTCATTTTAGACTTCTTTCCACAATTAAAAAATGTTAAACATGATAACCCACTAACTGAATTTGTCCTACTCAGCAACCCGGGTTTCTCGGGTGTGAAAATTGCAAGAATCCTCCATCAGCTATCACTCAGCCCTCTCTTCCCTGTTGCAACGTTGGCTTCTTTCTGTGTTTTCTTTTTCTTTATTTGCTTGGATTTTACACCACCTTTCCATTTGGGCTTCCTATGTGCAGACGTCGAGGCTTGCACCTTTTTGGGGTCCACACGGGATGAGATGTGGGAGTGGAAGTCAATTCAAACGGCCCACACATCTGTGATGACATTAAGTTCAAAGTGGGCCCTCTCTACCTGCAGTCGGTTCGACGATACATTTGAAGACCCATTTCGTCAATCGGGTCCAACTGAGCTGGCCCATCTTTGCTCGGGTTCAAATTGGATTTATCGGGTGCAATGCCTGCATCAGAATTCTAAAAAGAAAACTCTCTTTGGCAAGGAATTATGCAACCGGTTTCACACGTTTTTTATATGATTTAAATTTCAGTCTTTATGTTGCAGCCAGCAGCACTTAACAAGTATATAATTTTAAAGATTTCAAAGGAGTTGGAGTGATAGCAGGAATCTGAATCAGGAATACTGTATTTAAAGTTACCCAGTGTGTGTAGATCGAGAGACTTGCTTTCATACTCCTATAATTAGTCGGATGCTCTAATAGGTCTGAACACTTTGGTAAAAAAAGAAGTATATAATTTTGAAGTATAGAAGTATCAAATGACATGATCTGATTCCACGAGTTATTCCATGTATGAGACTTGAATGAAAGTCAAGCTTTTAACATGAATGTCTAAAAGCTATAAAGACTGCAAAATCAAGCTTCTTTGTGCTTCAAATGAAATCCATTTCGTTCCAAACTCTCAAACACCCATTGTTGGTCTTCACAAATGGAAGGACAGGCCATGTCACATCCCAACCCAATTGCAAAGAGGTACTTGCTTTGTCTCCCACTCTAATCTCATTAAACCATCACTGATTAGTAATTAATTACTTCAAACTACATAATTTTCCAACTGCTCCTCCATATTTCAGGTGTGCAGTTGTTACAGGGGCCAACAGAGGAATTGGATTTGAAATCTGCAGACAATTGGCTTCAAATGGAGTTACTGTGATACTAAGTGCTAGAGATGAGAAGAGAGGCCTAGAAGCTGTTGGAAAGCTCAAGGACTCTGGTCTTTCTGATTTGATCTTTCATCAGTTGGATGTCATGGACTCCGTCAGCATTGCTTCTTTGGCAAATTTCATCAAAACCCAATTTGGAAAGCTTGATATCTTGGTAAGAGAATTGATCTTTTTTTTATTTTTGTTGTTATCATAGCCATTTATCCTATCTTTTGATGTCCACACTTGCATAAATTTCTTCTAAGAAATTTTGGAGAGGGATTACTACTTGTAAGAGGTCATCCTTTTGAGTAAGCTCTGCTTAGTTCTATGGGCCTGTTTTCCCATCCAAAAATACATAAATCTACTAAAATCTCGAATTACATTAGCCAATGTTCTGTTGGAGAATTTTCAAAATTAAGTTTCATTTCAAAAATAAAATTCATTATTTAGAAGATGTCATTTGAAATGTGTCTCTTCATTAGACGGTCCCTTTGTTTTAAGGATTATATGAACCTTTGGTGTGACACTAAAATTCCATGAAATGGTGGCATGAAGGAATGCCCAAGGCACCTGTAAGCAGGTGACTTTGTGTGGATTTTGGGAATGGATTTTGAGTTTCCAAAGCAATTTCTTTCCATTTTCGTCTCTATTTTTTATGTAATTTTCAGGGTGATCGTCGGAGGCATTCGGGACTGGATTTCGGTGCTGCAAAGTTCAGTGCAGCATACAGTATTAGTCTAGGCCTGTTTCAATTTTTCTTACATGTTCTTTGTCATCTTCATTCAATCATATATTTGTTTATCCCACACATTTCAAATCTTTAAAGGTCTACTACTACTCATAGCCCCTGTCACTTTACAATTTATAGGTTCTTTGTAGGATATCTATCCAGTTGTCCTAGTGTTGCCTAACTGTTCAGCCAGAGATGCCATATGCTCTCTGTATAGCTACTTCTTGTATCAATTTTCCATTGTGTGGTTAGATATAATAAGTTTCCGTCTTTAGATCAAGTCGCCCTCAGCACAAAAAGGACCAATTATCATTGCTCTGTATTCAACGTATGCGGATTGAGAGGTTTATACATGCCGCAAGGATTGAGAGATAATAAGTTGGCAGCCTCAGCATGGCTGGATGGAGTTTACGGTTGAGCGAGCAAGGAAGTACCGCCTATACATGAAAGGGACATGATGGTTTTGGAAAGGTGTTGAATTTATGGTCCCTATAACCAGATCCATCTATTGGAGTACTTGACAGGAAAGAGAGAATGATTCTCTTTTAATCTGAAGGCTGCTACAGATTCTTTACCATGGCTCTTTCCAGTCGCTTATGGACAAGTTCAAACTATCTTTGGCACCATTCACTCATTTTATCATATATTAAACTTATGTTTAAACTCTCTTAATATGAATTTCATTCACATAAATGAGAAAATGACTATAACCCATTTTTGAAAAAGAAGGAAACAAAGTCCTACAAAGTTGCATTCATAATACATTGATTTTATTTCTTTTTTAATTAACTAAAGAAAGCCTAAGCAAGGCTGCTAGTGAAACAAAAATTAAATAAGAAATTGGTATGCAGGTGAACAATGCAGGTGTTGATGGAGCAATATTAGATGCAGATGCTTATAGGGCTGTAAATCTCAGCGATGGAGTGGTAAGTCACTTGTCTATAATTAAATTCTACAAGTGAAATCTTACACATCAGAGACAAGCCATGGATTTGATGATATCGTGATACGGTTTCTTCTAAAAAACAGGCTAGAAAAGAATTTTATCAAGATATATTTAAGTTGGAATAAGATTCTTTATTTCTAATGCTAATGTAATCATTTGTTAATGCTTGTATTAGATTTTTAGCTGAGGAAGGGACTTTTTTCCTCCATGCAGCTGAATGCAGAGAAAGCCAGCTTAATGAACAGAGCAATGCAGCAGACTTATGAGAAGGCAGAAGAATGTCTACATACAAATTACTATGGATGCAAAGCAGTAACCGAAGCACTTCTTCCAATGCTTCTATTATCTAATTCTGGGAGGATGGTGAATGTATCATCATATATAGGGAAGCTACAGGTAACAAGGCTGTCTATGTTGTTGATGCCTGCATCATTCCAGAACCAGCGGATTTGCCTCGTAATTGCCACAGTCAAACACAAACCATAATTCACTCCATTACTAGGTGTAATGCCTGCATCAGTTGTGCACGTACTCTTCAAAATAGATAATGCACCCAATGCCAGCATGGACACCTTTGTCAAACTCTTTCTATATTTTGAGGATATTTGCATATCGCCCTCCTAGAAATGTAATAAATATAGGCCGAAATTTTGGATTTTGGCCAATATTTGAAACTTGGGTTCAGTGTCATTTTTTAGGTAGCTGTTTGCTATATATTTTGATATTTGATTTCGATATCGGCCTTGTTTTTCAGTTCATGACCAATGAAAGGGCTAGAGAAGTACTGGGTGCAATTGATGAGCTGACAGAAGAGAAGTTGGATGAAGTGTTGCAACGGTTTCTGAAAGATTTTAAGGAGGGTCTCTTGGAACGCAATGGCTGGCCTACCATGTTATCTGCATATACAGTATCCAAAGCAGCTCTCAATGCCTACACAAGGATTTTGGCCAAGAGATTTCCAACTTCTTTGATAAATTGTGTCTGCCCTGGCTTTGTGAAAACAGACATGAACTGCAGTACTGGGGTATTGAGTGTTGAAGAAGGTGCTGCAAGTCCTGTGAGGCTGGCATTGTTGCCTGATGGTGGCCCATCTGGCCTTTTCTTTTTTCAGATGGAAGCTTCAACCTTCGATTGAAACTTAGACTCGCGAAAATCTCAATGTTGTAACTTTTTTTTCTTTTTCTCTTTTTTTTTAAGTCCAAGGTGTCTGGCCTCTTAAAGCATTTGACTAATACTTAAGGCATGTGCAAACCTCCCTATCTACGCATCCGGTAACACTATGGAGAGTCACCCTTTTGTGTTGCAAGTGACTTGAGTCCAAGACCCTCCCGCATCTCAAGCAGGTTCTCTCGATAAGATCTCATGAACAGTTGAAATTTCATTCACATGTAGATAAGATTGTAGAAAAGATTAAACTGTGCATTGTGTTAAATACCTAAGCTATTATATGTATTTATAGCCTCTAGCTGACCCTAGTTCTATCACAATCAAACTCAAACTCTAAATTAATTATAAATCAAATACATCTCTTATTAGAGCTAAACTCAAACATAGAATCCTAATTACATTATAATTCTAATAATTTTAGTATCTTAAATATATTCCAACACGCCCCCGCAAGCTAAAGCGTGAATGAACGCGAAGTTTGGAACATGAAGAAACGGCACGTGAACTGCAAAAGTGGCACACCAACTGGCCATGAAGATTTGTTGAAGAAGCAGCACACTGGTTGACTGCTAACTGGCAACACACTGAGTGGCTGCAAAACTTATTGAAGAGGCAGCGCTGACTGGCTGCAAAATGACAGACGACAAATACAGATAGCGGCCTGTAAAAGAGAATGGCATGAACAGTGGTCCGGCAAAAACAATGATCGCAATATGCGATAAACACAGGTGACGAATGGCCTGAAAAACCAAGGGCATAATAAATGCCAACAAAAAAAGGTTGAAGACATCACATCGATCAAGCCATGATCGGAAAGGCCAGCAAAGACAGAAAGGTTGAAGTCATCACATCGATCAATCAGATCGGAAAGGATAGCATACAAAAAAGGTTGAAGCCATAAAGACCAACAAAGAGAGAGGGCAAATCAGAGTCCTCCAAATAATATGGATGAATTCCACAACAAATGGACAGGTGTCCAAAAATAGACCGTCTCATATTTAAGAAACGGCGAAATAGACATGCTCAAACGACAGCAAAGTAAGAGGAGAAAGGCAATTTGCGTACCTTTCTTTAAAGCGTCGATGAAAGTAGGAGGAGAAGGGCAAGTTGAGCCCTTTCTTCAGCTCTCTCCCTTTCTTCTTGGCACAGATCTCGCATATCGTGGCAAGAAGAAACAGCAAAACAGGAATTGTGCAAAACTATATCTGAATTCTACCGTCGATGGCGACAGCGATGGCCTTTTACACACACCTTGCACAAAATATGCTTGCCACAGGCAAATACAATAAAATAACATCTCAATCTCAAAGAGAAATTAGGGAGAGATTTGAGATATTAGGGAGATAATCATTAGAAGTTGTTGAAGCTCTATACCAGGGGTTAAAAAGGTGGTTTTCTGCTATGTATCATCGGTGTATTGGCAATATATCACGTGTTAGTAATCTATCACTGATATAATCATCTCTCCTCTAAATTTTTCTGACAAGAAAAATATAAAATAAGAAAAATGGAAAATCTGTAGTGTTAGTCAAGCTAGATAGTCCTAGAGGGGGGTGAATAGGACTTTTGCAGAATTTTAACAATCTTTAAAATGTGAGTCAATTAATTAATTAATCTTAATAGATTAATCCAATTAAATCTCAATTTTGTGTAATAAAGATAGAGAATAAACACAAACACAATAATGAGAGATTAATCACAAATGCACAAAATAATGTGAAGGAGGTGAGAAGAAATGGATGAGTGTGACACCAGTATTTTTACGAGGTTCGACAACCTTTCCTACATCCACGCCTCAAATACACCATTTGAGGATTTCACTAAACTTCTCCTTCACGGGTGGAGAAGAAACCTATTACAACCTTAATCTCTTTCAAGGGTAGAGATTGAACCGACAACTTACAATCACCAAGAAAACACCTTTCTTGGACTTTACTAGGGTTACACCAACCCTTACAAATATCTCAATCATTAATGAAAGCTATAGAATTTGAAAGTCTTACCAAGAACACTAGTCTCTAGTTACTTGAAGTAGCCTTCATTTGTCCTTTTATGTCTTTCTCTATTTAGCTCCTTGGTGATGAGAGAATGCTCCAATGAATATCACACCAAAGATTGGGAGATGATCTAGGGATGATTAAAGGTTTGCCTATGTAAACAATAAATCCCAAATTGTTTCCTCAAGAACACATTCAATGTTGAGCCTTAAATGCTCAATGATTTGCCTATAAGTGCTTTGAATGTTTTTGAGATATGATTTAGAGCAATGAGGGTCTAACTATGGAGATTTGGTGCTCTAAGAGTAGTTGGGATACTTAGGAAAGAGTAGGAGAAAATTTAGCTCAAAAGGATCAACCTTAGCCTCTCAAATGGCTTTGGTTTATATAGCCAAAAAGCTCCCAACAGATCTCTGCTTCAGAACCTGGTTGACTAACCTCGGAACTTCCGAAGTCAACGGTCATATTTCAATGGATAGTTTGACCTTACAACGGCCTTTTGGACCACCTTCGGAACTAGCCAAGTTAGGTTCGGAACTTCTGAAGTCAGGTTCCAACGGACAGAAGCAAATATGTACATTGGAAGTCTCAGAACCTGTAGTATGCATCCCTCGAAACTTCTGAGACTGGTTCCGAGGTAGGTTCTGAGGAGCCTGATAAGCCACAGATTTCACTAAGTATTGATAAATTTAGAGTTTGGAGATGGAGAGCCCTTTATATGTTCATTTGCAATCATTAGATTTAACTATAATGAACATTTGTTAGATTGCAAATAAATAAGAATATATAGGGATATTTGATAGATAGCTAGAACTCTCCATAGAGCAAAGGTACTTAAAATTCTCATTTTAATTAAACTAGTTCTTAATCGAGGGATTCTAAGGCTTCTAGGTCCTTCCTAGGGTCCATATACCTGTGATGGTTGGAACTCAATCTGACTCAAGAGAGGTAGATTTAACTTTTAGGCCAACATACAGTGACTAAATTATTTTTTTAAATAACAGACATTTTTATAGAGCATTAGAACCTTGAAAGTCAAAGTTTCAATACGAATAAGGCATGTCTTAAAAATTTGAAAAATGTCTAAAAACTTTATCAAATAGAAAACTAATACGGGAAACACCGAAAATGAAATTCATGTTATCAAGTATCCCCTACTGACATGTATCAAAAAAAAAATTTGTAAAAATTTCTGAACCTCAAAAAAAAATGTTGGAATATAAGAAAAATTAGATAAACACCCTAAAAACTATATCAATCATTTGGACTCTTCACTTAATTGTAGAAGCATTTGTATATCATTTCATTTATCTTTTCCACAAGAAACTCGAAAATGAGATATTCATCATAGAAAACTGGATTTTTATTAATTTTTCAAAAAAATCTTGAAAAATCACACAGATACCCTATAAATTATGTGAATCACATTAACAAATCTTCATTAAATAACATAAGCAATGAATATTATTTTCTTAAATTATTTTCAGAAACAAACCCTGATTTTTTTTTAATTTACGTGTGGAAAACCGTAGGAAACCCAGCGGAAAATCCCCACGGATGATACCCACTTGAGATTATCTTAGAGCCGAAATTCAAATAAATTGATGAAAATAACTCAAAATGGTACATTTTAAGGGAAAAATGTTTGGAATTGACAAATATCATTAAAATTTGAATAACTTGCTTCTAAACCTTTTTTAAATTCAAATGCAAGATTCAACTTGAAAATATTGAAAACAATTTAAAATTTTTAAAATTAAGCATACTATGCTATCAATCGATACTAGCCAGTACCCTGTATCGACCGCTATATATCGGCCAATATTTGTACCCATGCTCTATACATTGGTGGTAGGGATGTATATAGATATTCAAAAGTTTAAAAATTCAAAAAGAATTTATAGGAAATAAACAGGTTTGGATATAAATTTTAATCTATATAATCCCTCCGTCCCAAAATACTTATCCTATTTCAATTTTTATTTTATTTTTTAAGGATCATCTTCGCATGGAGTGCGCCAAAAGCTTATTAATAGATTTTCTGAGTCAATACGAATATGATATGAATGATTTTGAGGTAGTAAGATTACGAATAACCCTCGATCAACTTAATTTAGTACTCAAAGAGTCTTTCCTAATTATGCAGTAATGCATGATTCCAGACGATGAGAGTTGGAGGTAGAAATAATTATAGAATGTCACATATGGACAAGTCAAAGCTTATAAAAGAAGGTCGTCTTCCAATCACGTTAGAATGTGATTTTCTAAGTCAATACGAACATGATATGAATGATTTTGAGGTAGTAAGATTACAAATAACCCTCAATCAACTTAATTTAGTACTCAGAGAGCCTTTCCTAAGTATGCAGTAATGCATGATTCCAGACGATGAGAGTTGGAGGTAGAAATAATTATAGAATGTCACATATGGGCAAGTCAAAGCTTATAAAAGAAAGTCGTCTTCCCATTACGTTAGAAGGTGATTTGGAGCTCATAAAAAAAGTTAAAGCTTTGATTTAATATGAAAATAAATAAAATAGGACAAGTAATTTGAGACAATTCTAAAATACATATAGAACAAGCATTTTGGAACAGAGGGAGTAATTTTTTTATCCAAATCTGCATCTGAATTAAATATCTAATTATTCTTTTTATATGATATATCTAGATCCGGATCTGATAATCCTCTCACTTGAATGGTATATATATAATATAAATAAAGAGAGTGTAAATGTAATATAAGCAAACATAATGTGCAAAAAAAAAAACCAAGAGAAATCCGAATCCGACCATGAGTAAGATTCAAACACGAATTTAGATGTATTTATATGCGGGTTCTTATTCCGATACCATACAGATAATCGGATTTGTATTTGAATCCTACATCTAGGATTCAAAATCAATTTTTAATTTACACCACTCATTTACATCGCAATTCGTATTTGGTGGTAGCGTGTGATGATTTACAAATGCAAATTATTTTTAATAAGTTTAGAAAAGACTGACATTTTTTATTTTCTTCAAGGATGCTGCACATTTATATATATTTTATGTCCAAAGTGTCCAGAGCTCTCGCTCTCACCCGTATTACATTTTATTTGATTGGTATGTGCAAGACTCCCAATCCCACATACCGAGTAAGAAAGTACAGAGAGTTGTCCAAAGAATGTTGAGCGTGAATCGAACTCAATACCTCCCTTCATGAGAGGAGTTCTTTGACTGTCAGGCCAACCTCCTCTTGGGTTCACCTTACATTTATATATGATGAATAATAGACTGCAAAATCAGCTATTCACGAGGCACTGATCTTACAAAGAGACACATTAGGGGATCTCTTAATCTACCATACATGATGGAGTATCACAATCCAATGGTAAATGATCCATCATCATCAAAACCACATTCCCATCTATTCGGAGCCGACTTTTCAAGTTCTATGATCAAATAAAAAAGTACATCAGAGAATTCTGAAAAGTACTGAACGAAGAAGGTTAATGTCATCTAAGCTCCTTTAATGAACAAATTGAATAACAAGAGAAGATTGCTTTACAACTTGACTAAGAACTAAGAGCTGTTCTCAGAACTTTTACCCTATCTCATCCTGAATTAACTGCATCTTGTGATAAAGCACAGTTAAAAGGCCAAACATTTGACATTGTTAAAGGGAAATGAAATTCAATATCCAGTTCTAGTTAATACCTTTTGAGAAAGCAGGTGCCTGATACAAGAAAGAACACATCATGTAGCTACTCACACATGAGAGCATAATCCTGTACAACTGACAAAGCACTTCCATTAAAACAATGTCCCTTGCCAAGTCTCTCTTACCCCTTTGCTACCAGAAACTATTGAATTGCCATGAGCCACCGAATGCGTAAGAAGCCTCACAGACCAATATTTGCATTAGCATCATCTCATGGCACAGTTCTTCCCATGCTTGTGCAAGTAGCCCAATTCTGATGCCCATGATACAAAAACACAGTAATATTTCATTCATTTTTTTCTCTCAGATGTCCCATGTTCATATCCTACACGATGATACCATATTGGTCAACAAGAAATGACCAAAGAAAAGATTTGCTGCTGCCAGTGCAATGCTAAAGACATGAGGATCTGCTGCTGTGGCAAACAGCTGGATGACTGATTTTTGTAAAAATAATGTCACCATGGAATATGAAACAGAGCATGCAGACTGGGAAGTGTGGTAGACATAACAAGGTAGTTACCTACTGAGAGAATCAGTTTAGGGAAAATATCTAGATGAACTGCTGAAATAACCAGGAAAATGGACCTGTCCACTTGCCGATGAGACTCCAGTCTGGTAAGATGGCTCATATGATGAAACTGAATGCCCATTGAAAAGACGACTCTGTCCCAAGTAACTGGGTAAGCTTTTTGGATTACCAGAAATCTGAGAAAATGTACCGGATGCTGAGATTGGAATCTTGTATGCCGATGACCCAATACACAAAGGTAATTGCTTGTTGACTGAATAACTTTGCCTTAAATGGTCACATGAGCCAGCCAGATTAACAGGGAACTGAGAAATACTAGATGATGAGATGGGAATATGACGAGACGACACATGGTAGTAAGGTAAATGTCTGTTGAAACTATCAGTTTTCACTGAATCAACTGAAGGAAGCCCTAAGACAACACCATATGGAGGGGAGGTACAAGTTTCTGGCAGCATGGACCCCGGTGGACCAGGCCAAGCAGACCGGCCAGGGCTGTCCCCTCGTGACACAGATGGGGGAGCTGGATATTGTGGCAACGGACTAATGGCTGTGGTTCCAACAGATCCCAATCTGAGAGGAGCCAATGGGGGGCAGCCCGCAACCCTGACTGCCAATGTTTTCCCATCAATCTTATGCCCATTCATTAGCTCTACAGCTTTAGCTGCAGTAGCAGGATCAGTATACCTAACAAAGCCATAACCTTTAGCCAAACCTGTGGTTCTGTCCTTGATTAGTTCTGCACTCATGATCCAGCCAAATGGAGAAAAAAGTTGCACCAACTGCTTGACATCCATTACTGAGGGAAGATGACCCACATATAGAATTGAGTCATCAATCTCCTTCTTGGATTTGCCCCTTGCGGCTTCAGTTGAAATGGTGCCAGTGCTTGAAGATGAACCACAAAAGCTACCTGGCAAAGCTGGGTTTTCAGTCCAAGGTATGCTATTTGAAATGGGTGAAACACCGCAAGCTTCACTTACACTGGAAATGCCTGAAAGAAAGCTGTGGTACTTGTCATCCATTTTGCTACTTGGATCTGATGCCATCAGAGGACAGCCTGGAGTTTGATGGCCTCCATCACCACATACTTGGCACGGGGTATCCATTTTGAACATGGAATTCTTATTTGGGCACACATATTGCATGTGTCCGGGCTCACCGCATACGTAACAAGAACTCACATCCTTCAATGTCCCATTCAGTTCAGCAAGCTCTTTTAATTGTGAACGCTTAAGCTCATTTATTTCGTTGTCCATTGGAACAAGTAGTTTTTCAACCATTCTCACAGCAGCATCCAGTGACTTCTGGCTATCCGCTTCCACCAAGACATGCAAGTCCTCATTTTCTGACGGATCAGGTCTCATATCCCGCTTCAGAGCTTTATCCTTCACTGAGCCTTTACCCCTAAGAAAAATCCTAGCCCCAGTATCCTTCTCCATTCTCTTTAGGGTGTTCCCACGGGGCCCAATTATGAGACCGATAAAATTATGTCCAGGATATTCCGTAATTGGGATGTACAGTTTCTTGCACAACTTTGGGGGTTTGTAATCAGAAGGAGGTTTGAAAGTGGGATTCTTCTGAATCAACCTCGAAATAATAGCTTGCCTCTCTTGAATGAGTCTCTCACGGAACCTAACATCCCTTGAATTTATTCTGATGCCCAAGTTATTGTACACTGGTGGGGGAGATGGAGACCTTTCCTCCCCTGGTCTATCATCAAGAATTGATGATCCCTGAAGTTTCTTGTTTAAGACAAGAAGTCGAATATATAAATCCCGGTTTTGAGGATCAAAATGAGCTCCAGTGACAAAATCTTTCACGAGATCTGGAAGCTGTATAGGACCCAGCTTTTTCAACTGGCTATCATCACCAGCCCACCTGGTCCTCCTCCTCTTGCAAGGCCCATCTGCTTCAACAGTTTCATCATCACCTATCTGTTGTGATTCCCACCTGCTTCGCCTTCGCTTTTCAGAACTGCTCTTTTCCCGTCCCTCTGAAGTATTACCATCAGTTCCTAAGGTGTTGTTCATGAACTGTACTTGCTTGTACCTTTTTTGCAACTGAACTTGTGAAACATCTTCCTGACCTGCACTAACTTCCACTAACCTTTTATTTCCGGATGAACCAGCTTGAATAGATTTTGATTGGTGTTCCTTGTCAGAGCCAGCACTGTCACAGAATGGCTGTGACACAGTTTCTTCCAGTGGTTCTCCACTTGGCTCCATGCCCTGTTCCTCACTCATATCTTCATTTGGTTCTTCATTTGGTTCCTGGCTTAGATACTCATCTGGTTCTTCACTTGGATCCTCATCTAGTTCTTCCTCACTCAATTCTCCACTTTTATCCATGTACTCCTCATCATTGGTAGTTCTTTCTTGAGGCATATTGAAGCCACCAGAAACCGTCTGTTTCCACATTTATGTTCAGAATGAAAGGATTCACAATTGGAGTTTCTGCAAAACAATAGACACCAGGAGACATAAAATTGATATTGCCTATGCATCAGAAATGCAAAATATAACAGCATAAATAAAAGTGTATCTAATGATAAAATTGTGTTTCAAGCAAACAGTGTGTTCCTAAAGACACTTTCATTAATCACATCAATAATGCAGATTTACCAAACTTCAAATGATGATGATGATGATGATGATGATGATGATGATGATGATGATGATGATGACGATGATGGTGATGATCATGATGGCAATGCCCTATCCCATGAATATGGGCTCAATTTTCTGAATTTATATTCTCTACTCTAGTCAACCCTATCAGAAGCCACCACGTTCCTTGTGACCTCAAAACCTAGAATGTAGTATGTCCATTTCAACTCACAACCTAGTATACAGCCAAATTCTCATCATCTCAAAACTAGCATGCCCTTATTTACCACTTCATTCTAGTCTGTAATGGTTTCTGCCTTCATCTATTTCTTATACTTGTAAGGATTCCATCTTTGCACAGTAGTTGTTTCTTGTACATGCTCCAAGTCCCAAACTATGTCATAGCATTCCTTGAATTTCTACTTTATTCAGGCAACTTTCCTCTCAAACACTCCTCTCTAAACTCAATCTTTCCTTGTACTTCCAAGCATCCATCTAAACATGCACATCTCTGCCGTATGTACCATCTCAGCAGCTTTCTTCAACATTGATATTATAAAGATGACAGCCTAATATTAAGAGTAAGAGAGGCATTGCATTCCAGCAAACTTAATCTTCACAGCTTCTTTTGATTGATGAATTCATGATACCATCTCCCAAAGATTCTTTACAATTTTCTTTAGTTGTACTGAAGTAAGGAATCTATCCTACTTCAAGTATTACATAAAAGAAAGATGCGGCTATTGCTGGTTTTTCACTACACCTGGGTATTCACCAATCATCATTTTTTTAGCATCTTGTCATGGGTGAAAATAGAAAGTTAATGCTACTTCGGGACTAACACTATAAGTCATACATTGTACATTCTCACAGAAATCTCAGTTTGCAGGGCCTATGCAAGGTTCTGTGTGGGTTGAGTCAGCAAAAAAAAGTAGTGGATCTGTTGTGTGAACATGGGTAGTTAGTGTGCAAATAGTTGAGTCTACATAGAAGTAAGAATAGGATCTCATGATGTGGTTGCTTGCTGTTTTCATTTTTTTTTTATTTTTTCAGATGTACAAAGGGAATGGTTCTTCATTCAGTTTGGATGGCAATTTACATCTTCAATAAGTTAACTGAGTTAACTTGGAGGCTTTGTTGAGTTTCCCTTGAAGAAAACCAACACTCTTGTTACTCTTTCCTACATATCTCTAGTGATATTTCAAAATTTACACTTCAGATCTAGGAGATAGGGAAGCATAAGAATCTTGCATCCAAAAGGGACTCGTCATCCGAATCTGGAATACTCAATCTGTTACATTAGCATAGGGCTGCAACTCGGGTCGGGCGGGTCTGGTTTTAATAAACACAACCCTAACCTATGTCACAACACATTGAACCCGAGCCAACCCGATTTAGTTAACCCAACCCGATCTAAGTTTGTAATACCCTCAACCCGACTGTTGGCCCCAACCCGACCTGACCGGACCGGACCTGACCCGAGTTGCAGCCCTAGTATATTGCAGTATTTAGATTTAAAAATAAAATAAAATGAAAATCATAGCTTAAAAACAATTTATAACAACACTTCGCAAGCATTTTATCAAGCATCCATGTGCATTCTGTCAGTCATGAAAAAGAACAAATATTAAGTAATATTTTATAAGAAAACAGTTAGATAAGAGATGTAATAGCACAACATATACCAAAACAGATAATTGAATATAAGTAATATGTATAAATTAAATTAAATTAAATTACTGCTTCCTAAGAATATCAAATGAGTACCAAAATAGAGAGAGGGAGACAAAGGAAGAGAGAGAGAGAAAAGAAGAGTGAGATGACAAAAGCTAAGATGGAGAGCGACGACCACCTGCTGCTGCTGCTTCTCTTTCTAGATCCTGAAATGCGCAGATTTCCATGATTTTATGAGATAGGCACCGCCCTTTCTCCCAAAATCCGCGTCGATCTTTCAGTTCTCCTTCGTTCTCTTGAGTCTCGACCATTGAGCAACTGCGTGACGGAGAGAAATGAAGCAACATTAAAGATTTAGAGGCTTTCCTTAAGAAGCAGAAGGAATAAGGAAATGAGAGGGTTTTTGGTTAGGGATAAGAAGAAGAAGGGATAAGGAAATGAGAGAGGCTTTTTTGTTAGGGTTTCCAGGTCTTGAGACTTTACAGGCACCAATCGATTAGGGTTTGCGGGTGGAGGGTTTTATATTAAGTTACGAAATCCGGGTCGGGTCGGGTCTTCTCGGGTTGTGTCTTCTCGGGTCGGGTCGGGTTGGGTTGAGATTTAAAGACCTCAGCCCGACCCGACCTGAATTCTGTGCGGGTTTTCTCTTCTCAACCCGACCCAACCCTATGGCCCGACCCTTGTAACCCGACCCGCATGATTTCTCGGGTCAGGTCATGTGGGTTGGGCCAAAACCCGATCCGAGTTGCAGCCCTACATTAGCACGTGACAAGTTGGTATCAGAGTCAGGCATGGAAGAGCAATGATTAAATCGATTGGAGACTGAGGTTAACTCTGTAATTGACGGCCAAGAGAGGATTCTAAAACAAATGTAGAAGATGTTTTCATCAATGAACACAAGGATTGACTAGCTTGCCATTGGCCATGTCCCAGAGCAAGGTGAAAGTTCTAACAACCAAAATCGCAATGAAGTCAAACCCCACTCAGGTGTGGTGAGGGGGCGTGATAGCTCGACAAGCTGTTACCTGCCCAAGTTAGTGAAACTTGGTTTCCAACGCTTTGAAGAAACGGAAGACCCTACAAGTTGGACTTGCAGGGCTGATCAATTCTTTGAATTTCACCAAACACTGGAGGAGAAAAAGTGCCATTAGTTTCCTTCAATTAAGAGGGGGATACTTGTGGTTCCAATTGATAAAGGAGGAATGGCATAACAGGTATGGACCACCCAATTTCAAGACTTCTTTGGTGATCTGACTAAGCTGCAACAAACTGGTTCAGTAATAGACCACCAAACCTAGTTTGAGAGGCTACTGTTAAGAGCAGGGCGACTATCACCACACAACAAGTTGGCTGGCTTGTGAATGGGTTGAAAGAAATTATCAAGACTGAAGTTCATGCATGCAAACCAGCCACCCTCTCAGCTGCAATAGGACTGGCTCAACTATATGAACACCCTCTCAGCTGCAATAGGGTTGGCTCAACTATATGAATCGAGGAATCAATCCTACTGACGGTTCAACTCCTTCGAGGCAAAGAAGACAATCCAAACAAGAGTTCCAACACCCATCCGTAACTCCCTACCAGTTAAGAAATTAAAACCAGCATAATTAAAAGAAAGGAGGGACAAAGGACATTTTAATTACAATAAGAAATTTGGTCCAGGACACTGCTGCAAAAATCATTTCTTATTGAAGGATGTTGGTCAGACAAAGAAAGTGGTGATATTGATGAAGAGGCAGCTGTTGACGTGGGGAAAGAAAGGGAGGAGGTGCCTGAAATTTCCCTACATGCTACATATGGTGTGTGAACACCACAAACTATGAGGGTCCAAGGAAGCATAGGTCATTACAACATCACAATCCTAGTGGATTCAAGGAGTACCCACAAATTTTTTAAGCAACAAAATTGCTAAAAAAGTGGGTCTCTCCTACTGCAGAAATGCAATTTGAAGTGGTTGAAACAAATGGAAAGAGGCTCCCAAATTCTGGATGTTGCAAGGGGATTCATATGATCATTGGCATTCCAATCATTGTACATAACTATTTGTTACCTTAGGCAGGGTGTGATGTTGTTCCAGGAGCCAGTGGTTGGGATAATTGGGTCCCATTGGGTGGGGTTTTTCTAAGCTACAAATGAGCTTCACGATTGATGGGAAAGAGAGTGTGCTAAAGGGAGTAACAGCACCCGGAAATAAGATTGTGGATGAGAAAGAAATCAGCAAAGAGATGCAAAGGAAGATGGTTGGAGCTTTTCTACAAATCTATTCTCTTTCCTTACAAAATCCACAAGGTTATTCACCCTCTCAATTTAATTGTGATCTCCAGACGGAATCTATTTTACAGTTCATTCAGAGGATGGTTTCGATGAACCACGTGGATTACCCCCTGCTAGATCCCATGATCATGTGATTCCTTTGAAGCCAGGAAATGGACTTATCTGTGTAAGACCTTACAGGTATCCCCATTATCAAAAGAAGGAGATCGAAAGGTCGATGGCCGAAATGTTGGCGTCAGGTATGACCAGACCAAGCCAAAGCCCATATTCTTCACAAATACTGCTAGTGAAAAAGCATGATGGATCCTGGAGACTTATGTATCAATTATAGAGCATTGAACCAGATCACCATCAAAGATAGGTTCCCCATACATGTTATTGACGAGTTACTTGATGTGTTACATGGAGCAGAATTTTTCACCAAACATTGATCTGTGTTATGGGTACCACCAAATCTGAATGCATCCCAATGACATATTTAAAATGATGTTCCCGACACACTAGGGGGCATTATAAATTTTTGCTGATGTCGTTTGGCCCGAAAAACACTCCCTCCACTTCCCAATCATTGATGAAAGAGGTCTTTAAAGATTATCTGGTAAGTTCATTTAGTATTTTTTGACGACATACTAATTTATAGTAAATCATGGGAAGATTATCTTAAACATCTCAAGATTACCTTATCAATTTTCAAATATATATATATCAGAGACTACATCAAGAAATGTGACACATGTCAAAGACAAAAAGGAGAAAATACAACTCCAGTTGGGCTTCTTCAACCACTTCCAATTCCTTTGCAAATATGGATTGACATCTCTATGGAGTTTGTTGAAGGGCTTCTCAATTCTAAGGGAAAATCAATAATCTTTGTGGTAGTTGATAGGTTGTCCAAATTTGCCCATTTCATTCATATTTCTCACTCCTATACAGCAGCAACAGTAGCTCAAATTTTCTTTGAGCAAATCTTCAAGTTGTATAGGATGTCCCAAAGCATTGTTTGTGTCAGAGATCCCACTTTCACAAGTTTTTTTTTTTTTTGAAGGAATTGTTTAAATTGCAGAGAACCAACTTCAATTTCAGTTCTACTTACCATCCTCAAACTGACCGTCAGACCAAAGTGGTAAATCAGACGGTTGAGATGTATCTCATATGTTTCACTAGTAATAGGCCGAAAAAATGGGTACGCTGGATTCCGACCGCAGAATATTGCTACAAAACAAGTATCCACATGTCAACTAAGAAGACCCATTATGAAGTGGAATATTGAAAAAAGCCACCCCCATTGCTACATAACACAAGTTCGGGACGCAATAAAAATCAATAAATGTCTTGAACATTTGGAAAATGAAAATCAAATAGCAACATTTTTTTCTTTTGTGAAGCGGTAACAAAATTTATATCAAAATAGTAAGAATGTTGAGGAAATAAAGGGGAAAAAATACGTCTAAAGACTGACTTCATACAGAAATTTCTGGTGTTCATCGTCTTTTCAAAGAAAAATTAAAAAGGCCAAATTCTCCATCACGAACTGAAAAGAGAAGATAGATAACGATCCGCAGACGTTCTTGAAAATCAAACAAGAAAAGAAAAAAATGAAATTAAAAGAAAAAGTGAAAGATACCTCACAAATAAGGATCTGATTTGAACGAAGACAGCCGCTTGGAATCTGTTGACGGCATTCCCACTCTACAGCCTCTGATTTTCGTTATGAAAGGGATGTGGCGTGGATGAAGCAGAAAATGATATGTAATCAAGAAATAGAATATTTAAGTTTTGCCTGAGTTTTAATAGGGATGTTGGTTTAATGTGGTTAATTATTTTTTATTTAAGACATTTTTGCACAACCATATAATTTTTAGGTAAAATTTTAAAGAATTAATTAATCTACTATTTAACAAGTTTTATTAGCTTAGATCGGTTAAACTTTTGGTTTTGAAATTTTTAATTATTAGTAAGAAGTACTCCCTGTGTCCCAAAATACTTGTCCTATTATTTTTTAAGAATCGTTTTCATGCGGTGCACACCAAAAGCTTATTAATGGATTATCTGAGTCAATACAAACCTAATGAAAAAAAAGGAGGAGGTCTGGATGGTGTCTCGTTAAATAGTTATTGATCAATAATGTTTTCCTAACAATATAAGAATGTATATTGAGACAATGAGAGTCAAAGGTGGAAATAATTATAAAATGTTGTATATGGACAAGTTAAATCTTATAAAAGAATATCGTCTTCCCATCACATTAGAGGGTGATTTGGAGCTCATTGATAATGTTAAAGCTTTGATTTAATATGAAAATAAATGAATAGGACAAGTAATTTGGGACAATTTCGAAGTACACATAGGACAAGTATTTTGGGAAGGAGGGAATATATTCTTAACCCAAGTGACACTGGATCGAAAAGTTGTAAGTAGATCATTTTCATTATATTTCACAAATTCTTACATAAAAATTTTCTACTTTTATATACCACATAAAAGGGTATGAGTCCATTTTTAAAATTCACTAAATTTAGCATAAGATCACTTTTTTCTATTTTTAATCATTTTTGGACAAATTTTATCTATTTTTAAATAATAATATGATAGGCTTTCACCAAGCCATTTCAAACAACTGAATCCAACATTAAAATTTCTTTTCGTATTTTCCAATATTTTTATACAAATTTTCTTATTTTTAAATACGAATATAACAAAGATAGGTTAGATCTTTCAAATTTACCGAATTAAATTTAAAATTTATATTTTATTTTTAACTATTTTTGGATAAAATCTTCCTCTTTTGAAGCAAATCACAACCATCTAATAAAGAAATGGTAATGATTTATTTGATTGTCACTTTAAATTGCCTCTAAAGTAAAAAGATAAAAAAATTAAAATTAATCTTTGATTTTGAATCTTATATTAAATGGATAGAAACAAGGAATTGGTATGAATTTTGATATGAACTTAAATCTAAAGGTTTCTCTTTTTATCTTGATACAATCATAAACCAAAATATCATATTACATATTAATTTCAAATTTTAATAAGAACATTTTCCTAAAAACTTATAGTATTAATTTAATAAAGGTAAAGATAAAGAAATCCAAAGAGGTTGGAACAATGGCCAAAACTTACTTATGAGGAGTCTTGAATTCGATTCCACTCCACAAAGGGGCACTCTCCGTGGGTTTACCCAGGCTTGAATGTGGAGGATTAGACGGGTACCCTAAATGGCTTGGACACCTTAGTCATAAAAGAAAAAGATAAAGAATAGAAAGACTTTTTTAAATAAATGAAGAAATTATACGTTGGAAATATATTTCTTAATTAAATAATTAATTTTAATAGAGCTTATATATTTATCATTTTCTTTTGTACATTCATGTTATCATGTTATTTTTTTTTTTATTGAATTCATATTCAATTTAAATCAAATTAAAACCTTCTCCAAAAAAACTATTAGGTGGGTGAGGCACTGTAACTTCAATTTCACCAAAGAGTTGAAGAAAATCCTAGGCTGTCTTTCAACTCTCAAATAAATACTTCTCATGAATAGATGATAATTGGATCTATTAATAATCACAAAGAAATGTTGAGACCAAAAGATTTTTCTTAATTAAAAGTAGATCCAATTTGCGTAACTCAATCTTATTATAATTTATCATGTGGTCAACCCTATATAACTATTTTTCTTTTTAACAAATATGAACACTAGTACCATTTTTAGTAAACTGCTTTCGAATCTTCTATTTAAGCCATAAGTTGTTTATGCACAACATTTTCCATCGCCATTAATCAGCACGATTTTGTGATGTGCTCCATCACACATGAATGAGGTTTAGTTTTTTTTATTATTAAAATATAATTTGAGTCCACATCTTTGTTTGCAATAACTTTATTTCTTACTCCCTATAAAATTATCCGGTGTAAATAGGTCGGGAGACTTACACATGCCCCAACTATTAGTCAGGTACTCTAAGAGACCTATACACGTTCGTCAATATATATATATATATATATATATATATATATATATATATATATAGAAGAATAGAATAGAATGACATCATCTGATTCCATGTGCATGGTGATTAAGCCATCACAAGTTATTCGATGTATGAGAGTCGAGCTTTTAATAGGAAAATCAAGCTTCTTTGTGCTCCCAACCCAATTGGAAAGAGGTACTTGCTTTGTCTCCCACTCTAATCTCATTAAACCACCACTGATTAGTAATTAATTACTTCAAACTCCATAATTTTCCAACTGCTCCTCCATATTTCAGGTGTGCAGTTGTAAGATTTGAAATCTGCAGACAACTGGCTTCAAATGGAGTAACTGTGATACTGAGTGCTAGAGATGAGACTCAGGTCTTTCTGATTTGATCTTTCATCAGTTGGATGTCATGGACTCAGTCAGCATTGCTTCTTTTGCAAATTTCATCAAAAACCAGTTTGGAAAGAGCTTGATATCTTGGTAAAAAAATCGATGGTTTTTTATTTATGCTGTTATCATAGCCATTTATCTTATCTTTTTGAGGTCAACACCCACATAAATTTCTTGTACAAAAAATTGGAAAGGGATGACTACTTGTAAGACAGTCATCCTTTTGAGTAAGCTCTGCTTATAGCCAAGCCCAATCAGAGCGCGAAATCTTAGTTCTATTGACCTGTTTTCCCATCTCAAAAATACGTAAATCTACTAAAATCTCCAACTACATTAGCCAATATTCTGTTGGAGAATTTTTCAAAATTAAGTTTCATTTCATCAGATCCATCTAATGGAGTAGGAAAGAGAGAATGATTCTCTTATGATCTGAAGGCTACTACAGATTCCTTACCATAGCTCTTTTGAGTCACTTATGGACATGTTCAAACTATCTTTGGCACCCTTCATTCATTTTATCATATAGTAAACTTATGTTTAAATTCTCTTAATATGAATTCCATTCATATAAATGAGAAAATGACTACAACTATGATGCTTCATTCTTGAAAAAGAAGGAAAACAAAGAAAAAGAAACGGGTCAAAAGTCCTACAAAGTTGCATGCATAATACATTGATTTTAGTTCTTCTTCGTTAATTCACTTTAACTAAAGAAAGGCTAAGCAAGGCTGCTAGTGAAACAAAAATTAAATAAGATTGGTATGCAGGAGAACAATGCAGGCATTGATGGAGCAATATTAGATTCACTCACTTCTCTATAATTAAATTCTACTACTGAAAGCTTACACATCAGAGACAAACCATGGATTTGATGATATCGTGACATGTTTTCTCCTACAAAACAGGCTATAAGAGAATTTTATTAAGATATTTGATGCAGGCTAAGTAGAATAAGAATACTCACCCGGATCGAAGATGTAATTTTCATCATTCGACTCGGAGCCCGAACCTGTCAAATTGCTTGCGTACCCACCTGGGTTAAAATTAAAATTTTGATCTCGACCAAAAATGTCCGCATCAATATTTCACTGTCACATTTAATTGATGTGTAATATTATTGAAGTACTTTATCAAAAACTAAGACACTTCGTTTCTCATTTATTTACCAAAAGAGAAAAATTATACTTACATTATGAAATTTCCGTTTACAACACAATAAATACGAATAACGAAATTTTATTGCCATTTTTGGCACTTTATAAAAAGTACATCAGAAATTTCTGAAAAAGTACTGAACGCAGAAGGTTAATGCCATCTAAACTCCTTTAATGAACAAATTGATTGACGAGAAGCTTGCTTTACAACTTGACTAAGAACCAACAGCTGTTTTCAGAACTTTTACCCTATCTCATCTTGAATTCACTGCATCTTATGATAAAGCACAGTAAAAAGGCCAAACATTTGACATGGTTAAAGGGAAATGAAATTCAATATCCAGTTCTAGTTAATACCTTTTGAGAAAGCAGGTGCCTGCTGCAAGAGAGAACACATTGTGTAGCTACTCACACATGAGAGCATAATCCAGTACAACTGACAAAGCACTCCCATTAAAAACAATATCCCTTGCCAAGCCTCTTACCCCATTGCTACCAAAAACTATTGAATTGCCATGAGCCACCGAATGTGAAAGCAGCCTCACAGACCAATATTTGCATTAGCATCATCTCATGGCACAATTCTTCCCATGCTTGTGCAAGTCGCTCAATTCTGATGCCCATGATACAAAAACACATTAATATTTCATTCATTTTTTCTCAGCTGTCCCATGTTCATATCCTACAAGATGATACCATAGTGGTCAACAAGAAATGACCAAAGAAAAGATTTGCTGCTGCCAGTGCAATGATAAACACATGAGGATCTGCTGATGTGGCAAACTGCTGGATGACAGATTTTTGTTAAAAATAATGTCACCATGGATATGAAACAGAGCATGCAGGCTGGACAATGTGAGTGCAAGCTAGAATGGTGATCCATAACAAGGTAGTAATCTGCTGAAAGAATCAGTTTAGGGAAAATATCTAGATGAGCTGCTGAAATAACCAGGAAAATAGTCTTTTCCACTTGCCAATGAGACTCCACTCTGGTAAGAAGGCCCATGTGATGAAAGTGAATGCCTATTGAAAAGATCACTCTGTCCCAAGTAGCTGGGTGAGCTTCTTGGATTACCAGAAATCTGAGAAAAAGTACTGGATGCTGAGATTGGAATCTTGTATGCCGATGACCCCATACACAAAGGTAATTCCTTGTTGACCGAATCACTTCGCCTTAAATAGTCAGGTGCCCCATATGATGAAAGTGAATGCCTATTGAAAAGATCACTCTGTCCCAAGTAGCTGGGTGAGCCTCTTGGATTACCAGAAATCTGAGAAGAAGTATTGGATGCTGAGATTGGAATCTTGTATGCTGATGACCCAATACACAAAGGTAATTGCTTGTTGACCGAATCATTTTGCCTTAAATAGTCAGGTGCCCCGTATGATGAAAGTGAATGCCTATTGAAAAGATCACTCTGTCCCAAGTAGCTGGGTGAGCTTCTTGGATTACCAGAAATCTGAGAAGTACTGGATGCTGAGATTGGAATCTTGTATGCCGATGACCCAATACACAAAGGTAATTGCTTGTTGACGGAATCACTTTGCCTTAAATAGTTAGGTGAGCCAGCCAGATTTACAGGGAACTGAGAAATACTAGATGATGAGATGGGAACATGATAAGACGACACATGGTTGTAAGGTAAATGTCTGTTGAAACTATCAGTTTTGACTGAATCACCTGAAGGAAGCCCTAAGACGTCATCATATGGAGATGAGGTACAAGTTTCTGGCAGCATGGACCCAGGTGGACCAGGCCAAGCAGAGCAGCCAGGGCTGTCCCCTCGTGACAAAGATGGGGGAGCTGGATATTGTGGCAACGGACTAATGGCTGTGGTTCCAACAGATCCCAAGCTAAGAGGAGCCAATGAGGGGCAGCCCGCAACCCTGACTGCCAACGTTTTCCCATCAATCTTATGCCCATTCATTCGCTCTACAGCTTTAGCTGCATTAGCAGGATCAGTATACCTAACAAAGCCATAACCTTTAGTCAAACCTGTGGTTCTGTCCTTGATTAGTTCTGCACTCATGATCTGGCCAAATGGAGAAAAAAGTTGCATCAACTGCTTGTCATCCATTACTGAGGGAAGATGACCCACATATAGATTTGAATCATCGATCTCCTTCTTGGATTTGTCCCTTGCGGCTGCAGTTGAAATGGTGCCAGTGCTTGAAGATGAACCACAAAAGCTACCTGGCAAAGCTGGGTTTTCAGTCCAAGATATGCTATTTGAAATGGGTGAAACACCACAAGCTTCACTTACACTGGCAATGTCTGAAAGAAAGCTGTGGTACTGGTCATCCATTTTGCTACTTGGATCTGATGCCGTCAAAGGACAGCTTGCAGTTTGATGACCTCCATCACCACATATTTGGCACAGGGTATCCATTTTGAACATTGAATTCTTATTTGGGCACACATATTGCATGTGTCCGGAATCACCGCATACGTTACACTTCAATTTCCCATTCATTTCAGCAAGCTCCTTTAATTGTACACGCTTAAGCTCATTTGTTTCGTTATCCATTGGAGCAAGTAGTTTTTCGACCATTCCCACAGCAGCATCCAGTGATTTCTGGCTCTTCGCTTCCACCAAGACATGCAAGTCCTCATTTTCTGATGGATCAGGTTTCATATCCCGCTTCACTGAGCCTTTACCCCTAAGATAAATCCTAGCTCTAGTTTTTTTCTCCATTCTCTTTAGGGTTTTCCCACGGGGCCCAATTATGAGACCTATAAAATTATGTCCAGGGTATTCCTTAATTGGGATGTAGAGTTTCTTGATCAACTTTGGGGGTTTGTAATCAGAAGGAGGTTTGGAAGTGGTATTCTTCTGAATCAACCTCGAAATAATATCTTGTCTCTCTTGAATGAGTCTCTCACGGAACCTAACATCCCTTGAATTTATCCTAATGCCCAAGGTATTATACACTGGTGGGGGAGATGGAGACCTTTCCTCCCCTGGTCTATCATCAAGAATTGATGATCCCTGAAGTTTCTTGTTTAAGACAAGAAGTCGAATATATAAATCCTGGATTTCAGGCTCAAAACGATCTACAGAGACCAAGTTCACGAAATCGGGAAGCAGTATAGGGGCCAGCTTTTTCAACTGGCTATCATCACTAGCCCACCTGGTCCTCCTCTTGCCATCCCCATCTGCTTCAACAGTTTCGTCATCACCTTTCTGTTGTAAGTCCCACCTGCTTCTCCTTCGCTTTTCAGAACTGCTCTTTTCCTGTCCCTCTGATGCATTACCATCATTTTCTAAGGTATTGTTCATGAATTGTACTTGCTTGTACCTTTTTTGCAACTGAACTGGTGAAACATCTTCGTGACCTGCAGTAACTTCCACTGACCCTTTCTTTCCGGATGAACCAGCTTGAATAGATTTTGATTGGTGTTCCTCATCAGAGCCAGCATTGTCACAGAATGGTTGAGACAAAGGTTCTTCCGGTGGTTCCCCACTTGGCTCCATGCCATGTTCCTCACTCGGATCTTCATTTGGTTCCTGGCTTAGATACTCATCTGGTTCTTCACTTGGATCCTCATCTAGTTCTTCCTCACTCAGTTCTCCACTTTGATACTTGTACTCCTCATTATTGCTAGTTCTTTCTTGAGGCATATTCAAGCCACCAGAAACTGTCTGTTTCCACATTTATGTTAAGAATGAAAGGATGCACACCTGGAGTTTCTGCAAAACAATAGACATCACGAGACATAAAATTGATAGTGCCAATACATCAGAAATAAAAAATATAACAACATAAAATAAGTGCATGCAATGATAAAATTATGTTTCAAGGAAACAGTGTGTTCCTAAAGACACATTCATTAATCACATCCATAATGAAGATTTATCAACCTTCAAATGATGATGGTGATGGCAATGCCCTATCCCATGAATATGGCTCAACTTTCAGAATTTATATTTTCCACTCAAGTCAACACTATCAAAAGCCACCACTCCTTGTGACCTCAACCTAGAATGTAGTATGTCCATTTCAACTCACAACCTAGTATAGCCATATTCTCATCATCTCAAAACTAGCATGCCCTAATTTTCCTCTTCATTCTAGTAATTAGCGGTTTCTGCCTTCAATTGTTCCTTATACTTGTAACGATTCCATCTTTGCACAGTAGTTGTTTCTTGTCATCTATGTACATGCTCCAAGTCCCAAACTATGTCATAGCATTTCTTGATCTTCTACTTTATTCAAGCAATATTGCTCTAAAGCACTTTCCAAACACAATCTTTCCTTGTACCTCCAAGCATCCATCTTAACATGCGCATCTCTGCCATATGTACATCTCATCACCTTTCTTCAACATTGATATTATAAAGATGACAGCCTATTATTAAGAGTAAGAGAGGCATGGCATTCCACTAATCTTCACAGTTTCTTTTGATTGATGAATTCATGTTAACATCTCCCAAAGATTCTTTACAATTTTCTTGGTTGTATTAAAGTAAGGAATTTATCCTACTTAAAGTATTACACAAAAGAAACATGCGGCCATCGCTGGTTTTTCACTGCACCTGGGCCTGCACCAATGATCAATTTTTTTAGCATCTTGTCATGGGTAAAAATAGAAAGTTAATGCTATTTCAGGACAAACACTAGAAGTCATATATTGTCACATTCTCACAGAAATCTCAGTTTGCAGGGCCTATGTAAGGTTCTGTGTGGGTTGAGTCAGCAAAATAAAGTAGTGGGTCTGTTGTGTGAGTCATGTGTAATTAGTGTACAAATAGTAGAGTCTACATAGGAGTAAGACTAGGATCTCATCATGTGGTTGCTTGCTGTTTTCAGTTTTTTATTTTTTCAGACGTACAAAGGGACTGGTTCTGTATTCAGTTTGGATGGCAATCTACATCTTCAATCAGTTAACTGAGTTAACTTGGAGGCTTTGTTGAGTTTCCCTAGAAGAAAACCAACACTCATTGTTACTCTTTCCTACATATCTCTAGTAATATTTCAAAATTTACTCTTCAGATCTAGGAGATAGGGAAGCATAAGAATCTTGCATCCAAAAGGGACCCATCATCCGAATCTGGCCTACTCAATCTGTTACATTAACACGTAACAAGTTGGTATCAGAGTCAGGCATGGAAGAGCAATGATTAAATCGATTGGATACCGAGGTTAACTCTGTGATTGACGGTCAAGAAAGGATTCTAAAACAAATGCAGGAGATGTTTTCATCAATGAACACAAGGATTGATCAGCTTGCATTGGTTGTGTCCCAGAGCAAGGTGAAAGTTTTGGCAGCCAAAATCGCAATGGAGTCAGACCCAACTCAGGTGCCGGGGTGGGGCGTGATAGCTCGACTAGCTCATACCTGCCCAAGTTAGTGAAACCTGATTTCCCATGCCTTGACCCTACGAGTTGGACTTCCAGGGCTGATTAATTCTTTGAATTTCACCAAACACTGGGCGAGGAAAAAGTGTCATTAGTTTCCTTCAATTTAGAGGGGGTGACGCAGGACAAGGGATAGGGTAACCCTAAATGCCTAAATGCAAGTAAGATGTAACAAGAAATCAATATGAATCAAAAGTATGGGGCTGAAATTAAAAGTAAATTAATAATTGCAATCCAGAGTAAAAAAATCTACCACAAATAAACATGAAATTCTAGGAATTCAATATAAGCAATTATATCACAATCCAGATCAAGTTACTACTCGAAATATAAGGCCTCAAAATAAAGGGACGTACACAAACACGTAAAACCAACATCAAATAGGGTTTAAATCTGACTATTTAGGCTCAAATTAGAGTAAAACAGCAGAATATGGCCTAAGAAAAGGATGAGAATAAAGATGTGGGGCCCAAGGGGTCACGGTTGTCAACTGGGAGTGGAAATATGGGTGACAGTGAATAGAAAAAGGGAACTTAGGGCTTGCGGCAGGTTTGGAGTGGGTATTAGGGATTGGCGACAACAATAGGAAGGGGTCAAGGGTGCAGCGAGGCTGTATACGCTAAAGGAAAGATGCAGCAAGGACTGTTTGTCTAAGTAAGGGGGCTAAAAGGGTTTGGGACAGCAGGATCGTGGTGGCGGCAAGTAAGGAGAGGTCTTTCCAAGAAGTTACAGCAACCAAGAGAATAGAAATGGGGCTCACGGCAACTGTGGAGAACTGTTTGGTGGGGAACGAAAGGTGTAGGGTAGGTTTTAGGAGTAGGCAAAGGGAATCGGAGAGATTAGGACAAAGGCGACAGTATTAGGAGGGTTTTAAGCTATGGCGGAAGGGGCTGGGTTTGTGAAATCGAATGGAAAAGAGAGAAAATGGGGAAGGAGAAAAGAAGAAGAGAGAAAGAAGAGAAGAGAAGTAGAAGAAGAATACCTGGAGAAGGTGTAGTGGCCTCACGCCGGGCCTTACGCCAAAGGAGTCGCTCTCAAGTTCAATCGCACGAAGGTTTGCATAAAGTCTAAAATATTATTTCATCAATCGTTATGCCTCAAGGAGGCTACAAGGCTTTATAAGCTTTTAACTTACTAAAATAAAAAAACATAACAAAATACCAAAGTACCCTGACTAAAAAAAACACAAAATAGCAACTTGAAAGAAAAACACACGGCAATAGCACTTGCTCATGGGATGCGCCACATCAGGGGGGATACTCAGTTGTGGTTCCAATTGATGAAGCAGGAGCAGCAGCTTATTACTTGGAAACAATTAAAGGAGGAATAGCATAACAAGTATGGACCCACCCAATTTGAAGACTTCTTTGGTGATCTGACTAAGCTGCAATAAACTGGTTCAGTAAGAGACTACAAAACCTAGTTTGAGAGGCTACTGTTAACAGCATGGAGACTATCATCAGCACAAGAAGGTGGGTGTTTTGTGAGTGAGTTGAAAGAAAGTATCAAGACTGAAGTTCAGGCATGCAGAGCAGTCACCCTTTATGCTGCAATAGGGCTGGCTTGACTATAGGAGTCGAGGAATGAATCCAACTAACGGTTCAACTCCTTCGAGGCAAAGAAGAAAATCTCAAACAAGAGGTCAACACCCATCCATAACTCCCTACCAGTTAAGAAATTAATACCAGCAAAATTAGTCGAGTTAATTTGAACCCGAAATGATTATCAAAAGGATGGAGAGCAGAGAGCAGAGAGCAGAGAGCGCCTCTGGATGGAGGATTCAGGCAAGTATGGGGCAAGAATCTGCAGCCCAAAGGACTGGGATGGCAAAACGTGAGCGGTAGAGGACAGAGGAAGCAACAAGACTATTCACTCATCACTCTCTTCATGGATAACATCCCAGATTTTGCTAGCAGGAACTGCCTTCAGGAGATTTTCAGTGCATGGGGAAGAGTGATGGATGTCTTATCCCAGAGAAAATAAATCAAAAGGGCCAGAGATTTGCCTTTGTCAGGGTGAAAGGGGAAGATGAAGCAGCAAGGGCAATCACAAGCTTGAAGGTGCTGGCTAGGATTGAAGAGAATTGTAGTTCAAAAAGCTCTATATGGAAGGGATAGGCCCAGGGAAGGATCTGGAATGGAGAAATACCAGAAGAAGGAACAGCTTTCTCCTCCAGATAATCCACCACTCCCCTTGCCTCACCATTCCTATTCAGGTGGGCAAGCTTCAGCTACGCCTAAGAAAGATCCAGACCTACAAGTTTTTTGAGATTGGAATGTCCATCAAGAGAATGGAGGAAGCCTACGAATGCCTTAGACAATCAGTTGTAACTACAACAGAGCTTGGCATTAGCCCGAAGGACATGAGATATTTCTGTGATGAAAAAGGTATCAACAGTGGGGCAGTAAGATGGTTGGGTGGTTCTGCATCCCTGATCACTGCTTGGACAGAGGAGGAAGTTCAGGGATGGGTGTGTGACCCAAAATGGGCGAGATTATTTAACTCAGTGGAAATCTGGCACCCCACAGCATACCAATCAGTGACGTGGATGCGGATTCACTGCTTTCGGTACCCGCTGGTTGCTTGGGATTGGGACTCAATTCTGAATTTTGGGAAGAAATTGGGGAAGGTGTAAGAGATTGATAAGGAAAATATAGAAAAACGAGACCTCTCCACACTAAAGCTACTGCTGGAAGTTGAAAATACAAGAATGATCCCAGAGGAGGTAATAGTCAAGGTGTCAGTGAAATTCCGTTACTAGAAGTATGCAAGACCTAGAGGGGGAGTGAATAAGTCTGATCCGATTTTATTTCCTTTTTTTTTTAATAATTTATCAATTTAACAATATGTGAAGCGGAATAAACGTATGTGCAAGTGATAAACAAATGAATCAAACCATTAAAGCAAACTACACATGCACAACGATATATAGTGGTTCGGTTCACCTGAACCTACATCCATTGTTGGACTCATCCTATCTTCAAGTTGTATCTGATGTCCCAAAGCATTGTTTGTGATAGAGATCCGACTTTCACAAGTTTTTTTTTTTTTTTGAAGGAATTGTTTAAATTGCAAAGAACCAGCTTCAACTTCAGTTCTTCTTATCATCCTCAAACTGAATGTCAGACCGAAGTGGTAAATCAGACGGTTGAGATGTATCTCAGATGTTTCAATAGTAATAGGCCGAAAAAATGTGTATGCTAGATACCGTGCGCAGAATATTTCTAAAACACAAGTGTCCACATGTCAACTAAGAAGACCCCTTATGATGTGGTATATTGAAAAAAGCCACCACCATTGCTATCCGATGTACTAGAGACTATGCAAGTTGAGGTTGTAGATAAGGAATTGAAGGATCGGGATCAAATTCTAAATGAATTGAGGGATCAGTTACCAATTGCCCAAGATCGAATGAAGAGCATTTACAATGTCAAACATACGGACAAAAATTTTGAAGTTGGAGAATTTGTTTATTTGAGGCTTCAATCATATTGGCAGGTGTCCATATCGACAGAAACTAAGACACATACTTATAAATTGAAGCTATTTAAAAGTTCAAAATTGTTAGGCTCTGTGGAGCCTGATCACCAGAGATGTACTGACAATTTGGTCGGCAGTGAAGCTCCACGCTGAGCTCGCGGGGGTCAAAGGTGGTCAGCGCCCCCTTATCTGAGGGCACAAGGGTAGAGCCACCAAAGCCAAATTTTTTTATTGGAGGACAATTTTGTAATTTCATATGGCGTCTTATGTAAACACTAATTAGGGTGTAGTATATATCGTCGTTTTGTGTGTGTGTGTGTGTGTGAGAGAGAGAGAGAGAGAGAGCAGAACATTTGTAAACAGATCCGCCTCTTCTTCGTTTGCCTTTGAGCACAGTAGATCGGTTTGAACCCTGTGGACGTACCGAAAGGGAACCACATAAAATCTTTGTATTGTGGTTTGCTTCTCTTTTCTGTCTTCGATATTGTTGCTTGTGTGTGGACGAAAAGGTGATTTTCTCCCAACAAAAACTCCATCCAATGTTTTATGTATCTTGGTTTTACAAGAAGCTACGAGATCAGCAAAAGGTTCAGTCGACCATGCCAATAGTTCAAGAGGAAGACTATCATCTCTATTCCCCAAGCAAAGATCATCGAATCAGGCAAAGGAAGAAGGAAGTGTTGGTAAATTGGCAATGTTATCTCCAGTAGATGCTACGTGGGAAGATCTTGAGACACTCAAGTTAAGGTTCCCAGAAGTTTCCCTTCAGGATAAGGTTCTTTTTAGGGGAAGGAATGTTACATTCTCACAGAAATCTCAGTTTGCAGGGCATATGCAAGGTTCTGTGTGGGTTGAGTCAGCAAAATAAAGTAATGGGCCTATTGTGTCAGTCATGGGTAGTAAGTGAGCAAATAGTTGAGTTATTCAACAGATCTAGCATCAAAGATAGAGACGCATAAGAATTTTGCATCCAAAAGGGACCCTTCACCTGACATCCAACCAATTACTCGATCTGTTACATTAGCACGTAATATGTATCAATTTTTTCATGACATTCAAAATGCTTGGCACATCCAAAGAATCCTAAAATCACAAATTTATAAGTTCCTATGTGAAATTCTCAAAATTCAAGGACATCAAGAAAACCCAGAGAAATGCATATCTTCCTTGAATCAGTACGCATACTCAATTGAGATTTGAGACCCTAGAACTAAATCTCAATGATCTGTTTCCCCAAAAGGTTGTTGGGGTGCAAACGAGAGTCCCACGTCGACTGTGAGGGGAGAAAACTAATGACTAGGTCACTCCACCTATCAGGCTAGTCCTTTGGACTGGAAGGCCAATCCCAACAATGGTATCAGAGCCAGGTTCCCAGGCCCATGCAACTGGATTTAGGGATCCCCTTGGCCGAACGGAATGTATGCATATGACATTGTTCACCTGTGTTGGTCAAGAATCTGTTAGTTTCTCATATCAAACCCTTCTAAACATTGTATTCACTTCAAGAGCTTAAAAAAGGCTAAATAAATAAATAAATAATAGCTAAAAATAAGTTACTTCGCTAGCTATTTTTTGTTTTTCACATGTATTTTTGAGAGTTGTAGATGGGAGGTCTTGGGATCAAGCTCCCTCAACACAAAAAGGGCCACTCCCCATTACAAAAAGGGCCACTCCCCATTGTTCTGTACCCTGTGTGTGCAGATTGAGAGGTGCCAAGGATTAATCAGGTGAGAGGCTGGATACCTTGGTCTTAAAAAAAAAAAAAAATGGTAAAGTAGTAATCTACATAACACAAATTGGGACGCAAAAAAAAAAAAAAATCAATAAATGTCTAGAACATCTGGAAAATGAAAATAAAAAACAAGACTTTTTTTCTTTTGTGAAGTGGTAACAAAATTTATATCAAAATAGCAAGAATGTTGAGGAAATGAAGGGGAAAAAGTAAGTCTAAAGAACGACTTCATGCAGAAATTTCTGGTGTTCATCGTCTTTTCAAAAAAAATTAAAAAAAGTCCAAATTCCCCATCACGATCTGAAAAGAAAAATAGATAACGATCCGCAGACGTTCTTGAAAATCAAACAAGAAAAGAAAAAAATGAAATTAAAAGAAAAAGTGAAAGATACCTCGCAAATAAGGATCTGATTTGAACGAAGACACCCGCTTGGAATCTGTCGACGGCACTCCCAGTCTACAGCCTCTGATTTTCCCTATGAAAGGGATGTGGCGTGGATGAAGCAGAAAATGATATGCAATCAAGAAATGGAATATTTAAGTTTTGTCTGAGTTTTAATAGGGATGTTGGTTTAATGTGGTTAATTATTTTTTATTTAATATATTTTTGCAAAACCATACAATTTTGGGGTTTTTTGATTAAAATACCCGAAGAAAGTGTAATTTAGAAATAATGCTTGGGAGTAGACACGGAAATATTGTGGACTAAACTGCTCTTACTCAACAAGTGTAGGTCTTTCAATGGTAGAGTGCTGTATTTTTTTTTTTTTTTTCCTATCATGCACATTTTCTAAAGTCACATTTTTCTTTTTTCTTCCTATATAAGGATGAATCAACTATAAAAGGTTTTTTAAGTCTCATATAATATTTTGCTTGATTAAGAAAACGAGCATGTGGGTAATGACTTGATATTAAAGTGGTGGTTTGCTAAAGTCGTGATTTGCTTGGGCTTTTATTTATAATTAGAGTTTTTATACTTATTATATTTTCTTTATTTTTATTTTCTCATTGAAGTTGATATTTTCTCTTTTTTGGATTTTTCCATGCAGGTACGATGATGGTCGATATATTTCTTGCTTTTTCATATTAAAACGGATCTTATTATGTTAAAATATTTTTTTTTTGTTAAAAGATTTTTTTCATGTTAAAGCGTTTTTCTTCATTTTAAAGCGTATTTTTTCGTATGTTAAAGCGTTTTTTTTATGCCAGGGCATTTTTTAATGTTAAATCAGATTTTTTTATGTTAAAGCACTTATTTTCATATTAAAGTGCTTTTTCACTTTAAAACGAAATTTTTATGTTAAAGCATTTTTTTCATATTAAAGCGCCTTTTTCTAAGTTAAAGTGGATTTGTTTATGTTAAAAAAAAATTGTTAAAGCATTTTTTTCATTTTAAAGCGTTTTTTCATTTAAAAGCATTTTTTACTATGTTAAAGCCTTTTTTTTATGTTAAAGTGGATTTTTTAATGTTAAAGCGCTTATTTTTACGTTAAAGTGCTAATTTTTATTTTAAAGCGATTATTTTCATGTTAAAGCGCTAATTTCTATTTTAAAGCGCTAATGATGCATGCTTCCATTATTAGCGCTTTAACACATCTTCAAGCGTTTATTTCATGTACGCTACATCATTAGTGTTTTAAGATGAAAATTAGTGCTTTAACATTAAAATAAGCGCTTTAAAATAGAAATTAGAGATTTAAAATGAAAATAAGCGCTTTAACATGAAAAAAACGCCTTAGTATGAAAAAAGTGCTTTAACATAAAAAAATACTATTCGAAATGAAAGACAAAAAAACAAAAAACACTTTAACATGAAAAATTGTTTTAACTCAAAAAGTATATTTTACTATAAAAAAATCCGCTTTAAATTAGAAAAAAGTACTTTAATATGATACAAATGATTTAACATAAAAAAATGATTTACAGTGAAAAAAACACTTTAACACACAATTATAGACGAAAAGGGAGAGAAGAGTAAAAAAGAGATATTATGGCTTTGATACCATTTGGGGAGAGGATCGATCTCAATTTATAACTCATTGAGACATATCTAGAGATTACATGTGTTCAGGCTCGGCCCTTCCTATAGGCAAAGTAAGCTCGAGCCTAGGGCCTTCAAATATATATATATATAACTTTTATAGGGCCTCAGGCATGGCCCAAAATCCCACCCAAAATTCCCCATTCCCGCGATACCCATTCGTTTTCACGGGCAACGTTCCGCGTCCGCGTGTGGAACGCGATTCCGCGTTTGAAAAATCCCGCTCTCACATTTTCCGCATTCGCACGTGCTGAACGCAGTGCCGAGTTCGCACGTGCGGAACGTTGTTCCACGTTTCCGCACTTGCGGAACGCTGTTTCGCGTTTCTGAACGGAAACGTCAGTGCGTGTTCGCGTTTCGATGCGCGATTTTTGCATTTCCTTTCGCCCGTTCGTTTTTCTATCGTTTCGTATTCCTCTTTCAAACAGTCAAAATATACTACCTTTTTTAAATCCGAAAATATCAGTAGCCTTTCCTCTCCTCTTCTTCTCTCTCACTGATCTCTCACTCTCTCTCACTGTGCTCTCTCTTGCTCTTCTCTGATCTCTCTCTCTGTTCTCTCTCGCCTTCAACAGTTGCAGATTTCAGATTTGCAGGTATTTTTTCCATCAATCCCGTCATTTTGAATTCATCATGGATGTTTGAGATCTGTTTTGGGTGTTTAATATTTTATTTTAAAAAAAGATAATAAAAAGTAAAAAAATAATAAAATATGAAACAATACATTTAAACAATTTCTCAATATGTATTATTTCCTAATTAACTCCTGCCATATTTATCTATTAAAAGAGAAGCCAAGCCACTTATTATTTACCAAATGTTATGAAAACTTGGGTTTAAGTACAGAGCATAGTAATAAAGCCTACATGTTATCTATTTGATCATCTTAAATACATTTTATTTCAATAGATATAAATTTAATATCCAATTGATTTTCAGATAAAGATTTGCCTTATTATGTTTAAATTTGGTTTAAGTGGTAGAAGTGTAAATAATATATAAACAAGTTATACATTTGGTCCTCATAAAATTTTCATATTTCTTGAATAAAAAGTACACAAAAAATTACTTTGACTAAATAAATTAAATTATATTTTCAAAATATAAAAATTAAGAAATATCTTTAAAGTAATGAAAGTGTGAAGAGCTTAAATAATATAGTTTTATAAATTTAATTAAGATAGTTTTAGTAGACTCTATATTTAATTATTTTTTTATTGTTCTTTGATTTAATTAAACCATTCAAGGGCATATTTTTTATCCCATAATTTATATTTAAATTTATATTTGCAGTGAGCCAGTGAAATTGATTCTGCGACTCTGATTAATCTTGTGTGGGCGGGACGGGGCGGCGCGTGTGTGACCATTTCCAACTGGTTCTAGTTATTCGTAAAGCAAATCAGGTTTTATTGTTATTTAATTTTAATTATTTATCTGTTAATTTTTTATTTGTTATCACTATCATTATGTCTACTAGAAAACATCCTTCTGAATATGAAAAAAGAAAAAGACAAAAACAAGTTCAAGAATTGATTCAATCTCAAGCGGAATCTCTTAATAGATATTTTAGCAAAAGTAAACAAAATGAAAGTTCAATTGAAGATTTAGTTAATGATGAACATAATAATAATGAAAAAACTATTAATGAACATAATGATATTAACTTAGTAAATGAAGAAGATATATATAAGAGTGGTAATAAAAATAAGAATGAGAGTGAAGAAAATAAAAATTTCAATGAACATGTTTCTTTAGAAATTTATGATCCCGGTAATTGAAAAAATATAAATATTGACCAAAATTTGAGAGACATGTGGTAAAAAGAGGTCCCATAAGAGATAATAATATTAACTTTCCTAAAGATTCAAATAATAGATATTTTACTATCACATAATATATTCGATATTTACCAAATGGAGAAAAACATGATATAATATGGCTAGTTTAATCAATTGCTTTGGATAAAATATTTTGGTTTTGTTGTAAGTTGTTTAAACAAGATGGACTCAATTATCAATTGGCAAATGAAGGAATTAATGATTGGAAAAATGTTAGTAATAGACTTAAAAGCCATGAAACTAGTAACGACCATATTACTAATCTGAGAAAATGGATGAAATTGAAAATAAGATTACAAAAAAATGAAACAATTGATAAAATTAGAAAAGAAGAAATTAATAAAGATAGGGAACATTGGAGACAAGTACTGATAAGAATAATTGGTGTTGTGAAAACTCTTGCTAAAAATAATTTGTCATTTCGTGGAGACAATGAAAAGATTTATGAAATAAAGTAATGGAAATTTTTTATCTTTTATTGAAATGATTGTCGAATATAACCCTCTAATGCAAGAACACATTCGACGTATTCAAGATAAAGAAATTCAATACCACTATCTTAGCCATAAAATTCAAAATGAATTAATACTTTTGTTAGCGGGTGGGTGAGATAAAGAATTAAATAATTAAAAGGATCAAATAATCAAAATACTTTTCGATCATACTTGATTGTACTCTAGATATAGCTCATGAAGAACAAATGTCCATCATGGTACGTTCTGTGGATATTTCAACAAGTCCAATAAAAGTAGAAGAGTTTTTCTTAGGATTTTTAAAGGTGGACGATACATCGGGACAAGGACTTTTTAATGAACTTATAGATGTTCTAAAAACTCTTGAACTTAATATTGATGATATGAGGGGACAAGGATATGATAATGGTTCTAATATGAAAGGGAAAAATAAAGGAGTACAAAATAGGGTATTACAAATAAATCCTAAAGCATTCTATACGTCGTGTGGTTGTCATAGTCTTAACTTGGCACTTTGTGATATGGTAAATTCTTATTCTCAAAGTAAAATATATATAATGTATTTTTCGTCTTCTACAAAGCGGTGGACAGCTTTTAAAGCTTATGTTAAAAGTATCACGGTTAAGCCATTATCACAAACACGTTGGAAAAGTCACATTGAAAGTGAAAAAGCAATTAGATTCCAAGCTCCACAAATTAGAGATGTTTTAATTGACTTAGCGAACACTTGTGAAGATCTTAAGATAAAGAGTGATGCTGAAGATTTAGCAACATTAAAAATTGAAAATTTTGAATTCTTATTTGGTATGGTTATTTGGTATAATATATTGTTTGCTATTAATAATACTAGCAAAATTTTACAAACAAAAGACATGAATATTAACGTTGCTTTAAATGCTTTAAAAAGATTTATTTCTTTTTTTAAAACTCAAAGAGAAAGTGGATTTGAATCTACCATTATTGATGCTAAAGAGATTGTAGCGAAATAGAAATTGAACTTATATTTCATGAAAAACGTATCATTCGTAGGAAAAAATATTTTGATGAAAATGCTAGTGACGAGATAACACAATCCCCTGAAAAATCTTTTAGAGTAAATTACTTCTTACATATAATTGATCAAGCTCTTATGTCACTTAAGACTAGATTTGAACAATTTCAAAGATATGAAGATACTTTTGGATTTTTGTTTGATTTGAAAAAGTTAGATTCTTTAGATGATGATAATTTGAAAAGTTCTTTTAATAAGCTTGAAGATTTTCTAAGACATGACATGATTTCTGATATTGATGGAAGTGACTTATTTTCAGAATTACAAAGTTTGAAAGATGGATTACGAAAAGAAGTAAAAGAAACAATTGACGTATTAAATTATATAAAAAGAATGAATTGTTGTTTTCCAAATGTATAGATTGCTTATAGAATAATGTTGACTATATCAGTTACAGTTGCCTCGGCAAAAAGAAGTTTTTCAAAGTTAAAACTGATAAAATCTTATCTTCGGTTTACAATGTCAGAAGAAAGACTGAATGGATTAACTATCTTGTCCATTAAAAAAGATATGTTAAAAGAACTTGAATATATTAATTTAATTAGTAATTTTGCATGTCAAAATCAGAGAAAAATAAATTTTAAATAATACTTTGTTATAAATTTGATTTTTATATTTTATTTGGATATTTTACACTTTATAAAAAAATATATAATTTTTTTTTTTGTGAGTGTATATAAAGACAAAGGGCCCTATTTTTAGAGTTCGCCTAGGGCATCTAAAATGTCAAGGCCAGCCCTGCATGTGTTTCCATCTGAATTAAAGAAATGAAGATAAAGACAGGTGTTTCAAATATGTCAAAAGATAAAAAGCAATTATTGCTTTTGTGTGGAAGCTTTGAAAAAATGGACAGTAGATGTTGAAATGTCCAATCAACTTTCAGTGGAGGCATCAGTTGTTCGAAAGTGGATGACATGTGGCAGCTTCAAAGAAAATAGGATTGTGGCAACGGATGAGATCTTGCCGACACACGATAAAAGGGAGACATGATTAATCATCTGTTGACCATTTTCCTTTTAAAGAAATGAAAGGATTTTTCTTCGGTTCTTCGGTTTCTTCATCAGGAAGTTGTTGGAGAGCGGCGAAGGCATTTTCTATTTGAAGACTCTGAACTTTTGTTGAAAATGATTCTTCTGGTGTTTTAGGAGATTTTTCGATGTGAGAAAGAACTTGTTTAAAGAGTTCTTCCTTCAAAAGTAACATATCAGCAGATGTTATCAGTGCCTCGGCTCGTCCGAGTCACCCATATTGTCAATTATGTGACTTAGTTGGACTTTGCCTTGGAAGAATGTGAAGGTCGACTATGCATAGAAGAATCTACACCGAATATGTTATTGGCACATAGGTAAGTGAACCTTAGGAGACCTTAGGCTAAGTCAAATACTTTAGAAGTCAATTGTTTATAAACTGGAAAATTAGAATATAACTGACTTTCAGCCTCGAGGCCTCGTGCAGTCTGTCGAGGCCTCGCAACCACTCTTTCACTGAGTCGTATTTGGGACAGCTGTAACTCAGCGTGACCTTGTGTCTTTTGACCGAGTCTCTTACTGATTTAGATAAATAAATCTGTAATCTTTAATTGGGAGTTTATTATGGTAATAAGAAAATCCTTTTTTTGAAAAACCCTATTTGCCACCTCACAGTTTGAATAAGTTGTTGGGAGCCTAGCAGTTGTCTTGTACTAATATGGAAAGGCTCCTCAATCTGTCTTGAGTATGATTGATAATCATCAGGCTATATCTCTCTATTTAAATCCTTGATTGATGACTGAAATAAATAAATGGTCAATCATGCACAGGTGGCATCCTAATTGGTTGGTCATTAACTGTTTGACACAAAATAATTTATAAAGAATCTATGTTGTCTTATCATATACCGCCACGAGGCCTCATAGGAATCGTCGAGGCCTCGTAGACGTGACTGGCCATAAAAACAGACACTGTCTTATTTATATCATAGAGCTGAATGAAATAAGAAAACACGGAGATCCTTTTTGAAAAAATAACAACTGAGACCAGAGAGATTTCCAGCTCCTTCTCACACATTTTTCATCATCCTTTAACAAGGATATGTTTGGGTAATCAATACTTTAAGTTTGATGAAGTTAAGGGTGTTTTATCTAGGACCAAAAATCAGTTATACATTTGTCATAATACCCTTGTCCCGCTGTACCGATACTCAACTATGGTGAACCTAATCTAAAGGAAGAGGCGCAGAAACATCAAGCACAAAATTGTTAAGGCCCAAGGCAAGTGTTCTTTGTTTATCATTGTACGGTGCATTAGATCAGTGTAATTGAAGCACCTTAAAAAATAGGTATCAAGGATTAGACCAGGACGGTCGAACCTTTCAAAACTAGGTTGCAATGTTTGAGTGTGACTCCCATACATAGTGGATTTGGGATGCCCTAGAGAGGGTGAGTCCAACAGTAGATGTAAGTTCAGGTGAACCGAACAACTATATATCGTTGTGCATGTGTGGTTTGCTTTATTGGTTTGATTCATTTGTTTATCGCTTGCACACACGTTTATTCCGCTGCACATATTATTAAATTTGATTTATTTTTAATCAAAGAAAAATAAAATCGATGAGACCTATTCAACCCCCCCCCCCCCCCCCCCCCCCCCCTCTAGGTCTTGCATACTTCTAGTAACAGAATTTCAGTTATCATGGATTCATGAGAAGGGAAAGAAGAAGAAAATGGAAGTGCAACAACTGTTTGAGAAGAAGGGGAGAAAGGAGATGGAGAAGTGGGTAAAGGAGGATTATAATTTTTAGATATTTCTTTTGTTGAAGATGCATTAAGTGCATCAAGAAAACTAGAGCTGGATTTTTTCGCAGATGTTCCACATGTTTCAGTCGTTATATCAACAAATTCGGGATAGATGTTTTTAATCTCGTTGATGATAATATCTGAAAAATCAAAATTTTCCCAATTTCGAATATCTATTTTTCTTGTTAAGCGTGGAGGAGCCAAATCCATTCCTTTTTCGAAATTCCATTTGCAAATCCAATGAATATTAAATTGAGCATAAGACATCATTGTTATCCAATCTTCAGCAGCAAAAAGAATTTTGTCAATATGGCTTTTGTCACGCCCCGACCCGACCGATGGGCCCGGAACGCGACTGAATTTTTTTTTTTGTTAAAGATAAACTGAACCACAAGTATTCTTACTGGGCCGGATCAACAGTTAGGCCCAGTGGTTACACATTAGCCCGTTAAGTGGACTCAAACATGTACCATATGTTTCCCAAAAACCAAGATAAAACAACATCAATGCATAACATGCTCAAATCAAAACCAACATTGATTAATGCAACGCAAAATAAAATCACTCATTGATTCATCATTCAAAAGCATTGTCTCCAAAGGCAACATAGCCTATTACATCAAATGGATATAAATTAAGTAGCACATCCGGTACAAAAGAAAGGACAATGGTTCCAAGAACCAACAGGGAAAGATCAGGGCATTCCTCTCCGGGGGAATCCCAAAACACTGCTTTAGCTTAATCGCCCTAAGCCTGAAAAAGAGGGTCCTCCTCATCGGGTTCATCGCCTAAAAGGTGAGTGGTGTGAGCTAACTAGCCCAGTGAATGATAATTAACAATGCAAATTAAGTAAATACAAAACAGGTTAGCAACAGTTCAATATCACATGCTTGATAACAATAAGCATAATCTCAAAATAATATGTCAACATCATTAAACCACTACCATTATCCACCGTAACGCCTGCCGACTACACTGAGACCAGTATTAAGTCTCGACACGGTCAAAATACATCCTTCCAAGTACATCTCCGGCTCTTAAACGTAGCCGATACTAACACTCTCAAGTCAGCAACTGACGACAGCATGGTCCGCCCATGGTCCAGTAGACATAAACCATCTCTCATATGGCCGATATTGGTTCAATAGTCCAGGTACGTGGAAGCAGTCTTACATACACATACGATCAACATCGTAATACCATAATCATCACAGCACTTTTACCATAGTGTACCATGTATAGGCACATGAGTGGGCTCATCAAAACCAAAACCACTCATTGCTCAATATAACACCTGTTTACAAAATCTGCAGAGTTAAGTTCCCTCACCGTTATGTGTGGTTTACGCGGTCTCTGTTCAAACAACACACAAGTGCACAATCAATATACAGATCAAATACATACACACGAGTAGTATTTTGAAATCTCACGTTTCCCCACAAAATATCCGCGGTATATGGAATTGAGTCTCCTACTTGATTTCTACCCTTTTTAAATCATCCACAAGATAATAATATAGTAAAAAGGGGCTCAGTCCAAACTCATATTGTCTTCTGGGCATTGACCAGATTGACTTATTGAGTGAGGTCTAGATCCTCGGGTCACTTCTCGGTTATCTTCTAGATAGGACAAGAGCTGACATTTTGAGTAAGCCTCGAGGTCACTCAGTGCCCGACTATAGTGCCGGCTTGAAAGTGAATAACTCAATTCCCGACTACAATGTCGGACTGAAAGCGGATATAATAGTATTTACACTATAAATAATAAGAGAAGAGAGTTAGTACAATTTTAATTAACAAAAAGGGGTACTAAACATCACATCAAATAATCTAACAAAATAATATATATATATATATATATATATATATATATATATATATATATATATATATATATATATATATATATTATTTTATTTGTTTTTGAATAAAATAATAATATTTAATTATTTAATTATTTATTCTTTTTTTTTTCTTCGCTCAAATAAAAATAAATTATTTTTTTTAATAAAATAATAATATTTTTTTTTTTCTTCTTCTTCCCCGTTCACTGTCTGCAACAGACAGTGAACGGCCGGTGAATAGTAAAACCGAAAATCGGAAATGGGGGATTTTCGGGACTCGGTTTTTACATCTGACCGGTCCGATGGATTCCTCCGAGAGTCCTCTTTCCATAAGGAGAGGTTTGGAGCTTTGAAACACAGTGAACCATCCGATCTTAACACCGGAAGCTCACTGATACGAGAAACCCTAAAATTTTTCCTAAATTTTTGAAATCATTTTTCTCACTGAAAACAGAGCCAAATTAAAAAAAAATTGATTCAAAATCGATTGAAATTGAAAGGGTAATGCAGTGGTTACCTTGGATTGAGTTTCTGGGCTGAAATCTGGATTTTTGAAAAAAAAATTCTCTAAGTTACTGTTACAAAAAGAGGGTCGGCCGGTGTTGAGTTTCTGCAAGAGAGAGAAGGGAGAAGAGAAGAAGGTTTTGTGGGAGTTAAAACCGATGGCTAAGGCCGGTTTTTATAGATTTTCGGCCGGAAAATCTGGGATGGGACGGGACGACGGATCGCCGGAAATCCGGCCGAGCAGCAGCACGCCCGCACGCCGCAGACCCTGCTACAGTAACCGCAGGTTTTCTGCTGTTTGCAAATCAGCCCTCCAATATTTTTCAAATTGCAGAAAAGCCCCTAGTTTTAATAAAAACCTGATTTTTAACTAAAAGTAATAATTTAAAAACTCAAAATTCTGATCCAACCTTACAGATAGGTTGGGTTTTAAAAATCTTAATCACCATAAAATTTTTGGAATTTAACTCTTATTAAAAACCATTTATTTAAATAAAAATCATAAATTTACACTATTTACTTAAATAAAGAATTGTTAAAATAAACAATTTAGAAACATCATTTTGAGTTGAAATGAAATAACTAGACCATTCTTAAAATGTTCTACCACCAGTTACCTTTTTCTGAATTTATCTTGTTCCCGAAATTATTTAAAATAATTAAAACTCCTTTTCGGGGTTTAAACGGGCGATATTTAAATATTATTTTCTGAATATAATTTTATTTTAAAATCAGAAATGTAAATCCTTCATTAAGGAGAACATTATTCACCAATAATATTCATATATCAACAATATTTATAAAAATATACACAACAAGTGGTAAATTACCAAAATGCCCCTCCAGCTCGACGAGCTGAATCACTGAGTTTTCGGGCTCAGATCGGGCCAAACTTGGGCTTTCCTCGAAGCCCTAACCAAAATCTTCGAGATTAACCGGTTAAACAAACTTAACGAGTTAAAACATGCCTAATCTAGGGCAGGGTATTACAGTTTTTGTTAATTTGTCTTAAAATGGACGAGTATTTTTGAAATGTTGATAGGACATTTGTTGGAAGAGAGTCTTTATGAGATCCAAAAGAAGACTAGAATTTTGTAAACCACTACATAGGTATGTTTTCAAGATTGTCAATTTTTATGCGAATAAACCATGAATGTAAAAAAGACATATTTTGATAATATAAAATGTTTTCCCATGCTGAGATATAATCCCAATAAGAGAAAGTAATGTCATCCATGTTTGGCTTTGAAATTTTTTTTTGTTTATATAAAGGATATCCCCAGCTTTCTTCAGAAAATACGTTCAAAATTTTTATTTTCGAATATCCAATTTCAGTATTAGTTGGAAAATATCCAAAATATTAGGTCTTTTGTTGATCTTTACCAAAATGATCAAGGGTTATAGTGCCTATTTCAATTAAAATTGCGACGCAAAAAGAATAATTAAAAGATGTTTTGACATAATTGTAAGGGGCAAAGCAAAGCAATATGGGATAATTTCTTTGAGTGTAGAACTTTCTGGATAACAAGCAACAAGTAATGGGTAACCATTTGATTGTACCGAGTGAAAACAATTTGGTAATTAGAAGGTGTTGGTTTAGAAATTGGTGTTTGTCGGCTGTCTGGATTTGGGTGTCGAATGAATTGAGTGGCAAGGGGGATCCCCATAGTTCATGTCTTTGATAGATGTTAGGTTTGGTTTTTGGAGAAACAGGAGCTCCAGGACAAATGTCGTATGGGGGTTGACTCATCATTTGCTACAATTGTTTGGCCTTTTGAAAAGGAGAAGCTGGACGCATTGGCCTACGAGGAGGCTGCATGTTTTAGAAATGAATATATCGGAACTGCAATTATAAGAATATTTAAGTAGTTGGCAAAAAAGTCAAATAACACTTGTTCTTTCGCTAGTGCTTCTTTGATGTTCTGAGCAGAAATTCTCGAGAAAGAAAGTCAACAAATGATTATCTTTTCCATTAATAAATTTTATTTCAAAATAAAAGATGCTTAGGATAGCTTGACATCTGGCAAAGATTTGTTTGTTTGTTTAAGAGATCTAATTGAAATTTTTGAATACTTAAAACTATTACTAGAATTTTTTTTTTGATTGTAGAATAAATTGACTGAGCAGGATTCCATATTCCAAAGATAAAACGAACTGTGCATTCTTTATTATCTTCTATTTGAAGTAAAAGTCCACCATATCATATATCGAAGCATCTGTTTGAACGGTTTTAAAAGAATCAGGATTGGCTAAGCTTAAACAAGGAAGGACTTTTATTTTTTGTTTAATTCTCTGATAGCATTAGTATGTTCATTATTCCAGGCAACAGGATTCTTCTTGAGTCTTTCTTGAAGAGATTTTCTATCTCTAGCCAGATCTTTATAAAAATTCGAAACATAATTTAAACATCCTAAAAATCTTTGCAATTGTTTAATATCTTTGATTTCATCGGGAAATTTATCACCAAATTCTATAACTCTATTTATTGGTTGAACAATATTATTTTTAATATTGAATCCAACAAAATTTACATCAGTTCTAAATAACTTCATTTTTCTCTGACTAAGAACTAAACCATTATTTATAACGGTCTTCTTAAAGATGTCTAAATGTTTCCAATGATAATTTATTGAATCTGAATAGATTAGAATGTCATCAATATAGACTAAAGATAAAGTACTAAATGGATTGAAGATATCAGTCATGATTCTTTGAAATTCAGACGGTGCATTTTTTAAGCCGAATGGCATAACATTCCATTCATAATGACGAGAGGGTACTACAAATCCAGTTTTGTACTTATCTTGTTCTTTTATTTGTATTTGCCAAAATCCCGATTTTAAATCAAATTTTGACAAGATTTTTGCATTATGAATTCTGTGAAGAATATCTTGAATATTTGGTATTGGAAATCTTATTGAATGTAATACATTGTTTAGAGGTTATAATTTATGAAGAAACGAGGAACTCCTCGTTCTTGTTCAGCAGCATTACTAACATAGAAAGTTGTACAACTCCAAAGAGAATTATTGTTTCTAAGTAAAGCTTTTTTCTCTAATTCTGTTATTTCATTTTTACACATTTCTTGTTGTTCAACAGACATTTGGGTGGCTCTAGCTTTTGTTGGAATTTTTTCTTCATTAAAATCTTTTATATATGGGAGTGAAACTGTATGTCCTTTTCGCCCCTGGAATGCGTTAGGGAGATCAGAACAACATTCTAAAGTAAGTGTTTTTTCATAGAGTTCTTTTTTAGCAATAAAAGTTTGATCTAGAATTTGTTCAGAAATTTTTAATTTTTTTTATTTCATTTTCTATTTCTAATTTAAATTTTTCTTTGTTACAAACTATTCTATTTAGAGTATCAACTTCACTAATTTTGGGTTTAGAAACAAAATTAAATTTAACTTCTTGTTTATCTATTCTAATACAAGCTTTAGTTGTTTAACTTGATCCCAAATAAATTGTCTATTCTTTGATGAAACATCATTTCAGCTTTAAGAAGTGGTTCGTCAATATTGAAATCTTCTAATTCTAATAGTTGTTCAAAAGTTTTGAGTAGAAATCATTCCCATCATGTCAGATTCAGATAAATTTACTGTATTTTGAGAATTTGATCTTCCATAAACAAGTTGACTGACACCAGCTTTTTTATATTCATTGAACCTAAAAGAGTCAAGTTTTGCAAAATACGTTTGGTATATAGGAGGAACTTTTACAGGTTGCTCTGGTTCTTTATTTTCTTCTCCAAAATTTAATTCTATTGTTCCATCAGGATGTTGGACTACTGAATTGACTTCTGTTTGAATTTTTGGTTTAGGAAGGCATAATTCTTCTATTTTCCAATTTTTTAATAATATAATTTGATCAGGTTTTGATCTAAAAGGGATTATCGTTTTATTCCTAAAATCTGTTTGGAAAAGAGTTGATTCATTCTTTATTAAATTTTCATAAGCAACATTAGATCTAAAAGACATCATAGCTTTATAATATACTCTATATAAAATTCCAATGTTTTATCTTCCTGGTTCCATATCGAAAACATCAGTTCATACAATTCGTTGAAGAGATTTAAATAATTTTGTATCGGTTAGAGGAATTGTGATATCTGGAATACTATTGAAGAAAATTGGTCCATCAGCATAGTTCATGTCTCTTTTTTAGTAGTTTAGAAACAAAATTAAATTCAACTTCTCATTTATCTATTCTAGTGATGATTCCATCTTTCCTTGTCATATAAGGAGTAATTTGTGTTAGAAATTGATTTCTTAGAATTAAATCTTCAAATATTCCAACCATTTGATATAAAAGGATATTGTTAATACATTTTCCGTTTAGTAACTTATAAGCTAAATTAATTTATTTTCCATTTGCAGAATTAACAGAATGAGTTGTTGAATCAAAGTATTTTAAGGGAATTATCCCTTGACTAATACAATTTATGTCGGCCCCTGTATCTAATAAACATAAGACTTCTTTTTCATAACCATCAGGGAGTCGAAGTTTAACGTTAACATGCCATTTTCTATAAGTAAATGTTGTTAATTGATTTAACAAAGATCGAAGTTTTAGCATTATCAGTTACTTTTATATTAGCATTTATTTCTAAAATTTCTAATCTCATTTTATGTTGTGAGATAATTCCTTTTAATTCTTTTATTTCATCACTTGTTTGTTTAATGATTTTTTGGAGATCTTGTATAGTTACTGGTTTAGGTTCCTTTTTTGATAAGTTTTTATATAAATTGTTCAGACTTAGAAGTTGAATTGGCCTTGGTTGTGAACTTGATGATTTTTCTTCAGAATTTAATTCTAAGAGTTTTGTAATTAATTCCTTTTGTTTTTCTTTATCTCCAATTTGCATAATACTATCTAAAGTAATTTGATCTTTTTCTTTTAAAACATTGATTGAATGATTATAATTAGAATTATCAGAAGAGTCAGAGTTTTCAAGCATTCTTAATTGACAAGTTTTACAACTACAATTTGGATTATTTTCACATATTTCAGGTTCGTAATTTTCAAATTGTTTCATCATTTTATTAATGAATTCGTTATCACTATCGGAGTTGTAATTTTTATCAGGGTTTTCAGAAGTTGCAAGAATTATAAGATGTATTAATATCATCAGATGTTAAATTTAATTCATTTAAGCCATCTATTAAAGATTTGACATTTTTCTTAAAGTTTTTATAACATTTGTTAGCAAAGTGACCCTCTTTTCCACATTTATAACAAGTATCATTAGGAGTTAGTTTTTTGTTTTTTATTTTGTTTATCATCTTTTTTAGGAAATCTCTTAGAAGGTCTTTTCTTAAAATTTTGTATGGGAGGTTTTCTGTATTCTCTTTTATATTTTTGATTATTTCTTTTGGATACATGATCACATTCTTTAAAAGATTTTTTGTATTTTTGTTTGATGGTTTTCTATTTATTCTTTCTTCTTTGAAGGGGTCAAACTGAGCAAGGAAATCACCCGTTTCTTTACGACGTAGGAATTGTTCATATTTGATTTGTTTTTGTAATTTTATATTGTTACAAATTTCTAAACCTACTTGATTTATTATTTGATAAAGTTCTACTATGATAATTGGGTTCTCCTTGATCGTTTTGTCTGAGGGCTTGTTTTACCTTTGTTCAAAGAGTGTGGGTAAACCAGCAATATATTTTTCTTTCCAATGCAGTTTAGGAGAATCTGATAATTTAAAAATACTATTCATAAATAAATCATTATAAAGTGCAAAGTGGGACATAGATCTACATCTAAGATTATGTAAGAATTCTTTAGTATGTGTTTCTATTCTAGGGTATCTTCTTATAAAATGTAATCCTACATTTGTTAACAAAGTTTCTATACATTCTGGGATTGGTAATCCTTCATTATCTAGAATTAGACTTCCATCATCATCTATTTTTTTAGAATTTAAAATTAGATTTTCTTGTTTATTATCAATGTAATTATTCCACCAATCATATAGTTGTCCAGTAAAACCGGCTATAATTAAATCACAAATATTTCTATCAGAATTATTGGGCATACATTTGCATTTTTTGAATTGTTTGAACTTTTTGATTTATTAATAAGCCATCCATATTCCATTCATAAATACTACTTCCATCAAAAGAGTTTGGATTTATAGTTTGAGGTGTTTCTATTTTTAGAAATGAGGTCTTTTACTATTATCATTTAGTTTGTAATTCATTTTATTTATTCTTAAATTTGTTTCATCTTCTGAGATTTGTTTGATTGTTTTTACAGAAGGATTGTCTTTATTTAAAAATTTTAATCTTTTATTTAATTGAGAAATAAATTCTTCTTCCGAGTTGTCACTTAATTTTAATGGTTTTTTCTCAAGATTAATTTTAGAACTTAATTTTACATTACTAGTGAAGGAGTGGTCTTTTTTAATAGTTTAGAAAAAAGTACTTTAATATGAAACAAATGATTTAACATAAAACAAAAAGACCCCTTTACAGTGAAAAAAGCGCATTAACACAAAAATAAGTGTTTTTTTCATGTTAAAGCGTTTTTTCATTGTAAAGCGTTTCTTTATGTTAATGCGTTTTTTTCATGTTAAAGTATTTTTTTTTTTAAAAGTGTTTTTTCATACTGAGGCATTTTTTTCATGTTAAAGTGGATTTCTTTATGTTAAAGCACTTATTTTCATGTTAAAGCGTTTATTTTCATTTTAAATGCTAATTTTCTTTTTAAAGCACTAATTTTCGTTTTAAACCGTTTATTTTCGTGTTAAAGCACTTATGTTCAATTTAAAGCGCTAATTTCAATTTTAAAGAGCCAATGATGTTGTGCCCATTATTAGTGCTTTAACGTGAAATTAAACGCTTTAACTTGAAAAAATGCTATCTAAGATCGTTTACATCTTAAAGCGTCTATTTTCATATATGCTACATCATTAACACTTTAAGATGAAAATTAGCGCTTTAACATGAAAATAAACACTTTAAAATGGAAATTAGAGTTTTAAAGTGAAAATAAACACTTTAACATGAAAATAAGCTCTTTCAAATGGAAATTAGCGCTTTAACAAAAAAAAATTGCTTTAACATGAAAATAGGTATTTTAACATAAATAAATCCGCTTTAACATGAAAAAAACGTCTTAGTATGAAAAAATCAATTCAACATAAAAAGTTACTCTTTAAAATGAAAAAAAAAAAAGCGCTTTAACATGAAAAAAATGCTTTAATACAAAAAAATATTTTAACATAAAAAAAAATCCGCTTTAACTTAGAAAAAAGTACTTTAATATGAAACAAATTATTTAACATAAAAAAATTCTCTTTAAAGTAAAAAAAGTGTTTTAACACAAAAATAAGCGCTTTAACATAAAAAAAAAAAAATCGCTTTAACATAAAAAAAAAACCCTTTAAAATGAAAAAAAAAAAAACATGAAAAAATGCTTTAACACAAAAAAGTATTTTAACATAAAAAAGTCCACTTTAACTTAGAAAAACCCCTTTAATACGAAAAAAAATGATTAAGGGAATGAAGAGAGAAAAAAAAACAAAAAAATGGTGAAGGGTGCAAGTCACGTTTGAGCTGTTGTAAGGACCCATTCCGCTAGCATAATATTGTCCACTTTGGACCTACAAACAGACCTGTATGGCTTTGCTTTGGTGAGCCAACCCACTGTTGCTCCCAAAATGCCTTGTGCGAAGGAGGAAGGCTACTACTTATATACTAGGGAAATTCCAACGCCACTAGCAATGTGGAACTTTTTGGGGCAGGGTATTACAGCTGCATTAATGGTGGTACAAGGTGGCAAATTTGGGTGATGTAGTAAAAATGTGCATTGTCAGAAGAAAAAAAGAGTGGCAAATTTTTAATTATTGATAAAAAGTATGTTCTTAGCCCAAGTGACACTTGTCAAAAAGTTGAAAGTAGATCATTTTCATTATAATTAGGGTTGCAACTCGGGTCAGACGGGTCGGGTTCCTTAAAACCCAACCTGACCCGAGTTGATATATATATGGAACCCGAACCCCATTTTGAACCCATTTTAGCCTAATTTTAGCCGGGTCGGGTTGGGTTGGGTCGGGTCGGGCCGGGCCGGGTTAACTTGTAAAATCCTCAACCTGACCCTACCCGAATTTCATTCGGGTTTTTATCTTCTCAACCCGACCCGACCCAAATTTCATTTGGGTTTTTATCTTCTCAACCCGATCCGACACGCTGACCCAAAATTCTTGACCCGACCCACATGATTTCTCGGGTCGGGTCATGCGGGTCAGGCCAAAACCCTACCCGAGTTGCAGCCCTAATTATAATTCACAAATTCTTATATCATTTTTTCCTATTTTTTAATACCACATAAAAAAGGTATAACTCTTTTTTTTTAAATTCACTAAACTTAACTAAAGATTTTTTCCTTTTTTAAGTCATTTTTGACAAATTTTATCTATTTTTAAACAATAATATGATTGACTTTCACCAAGTAATTTCAAACAACCAAATCCAATATTAAAATTTCTTTTCATATTTTACAATCTTTTTATACAGACTTTCTTATTTTTAAATACTAATATAACAAAGATAGGATAAATCTTTCAAATTCTCCAAATTAAATTTTAAAATTTATTTTTTATTTTTAGTTATTTTTGGATAAAATCTTTCTCTTTTTTATGCTACCATAGAAGCAAATCACAACCATTTAATAAATGAATGGTCAAGATTTATTTAATTGTCACTTTAAATTGCCTCTAAAGTAAAAAATAATCTTTGATTTTGAATCTTATAATAAATGGATAGAAATAATGATTGTTACGAATTTTGATATAATTATATGAACGTAAATCTAAAGGTTTCTCTTTTATCATTGTACAATTGTAAACCAAAAGATCATGCTCCATATTAATTTCAAATTTTAATAAGAACATGTTTTAAAAAGTTTAAAATTGATTTAATAAAGATAAAGATGATGAAATCGAAATGGGTTAGAGTAATGGGCAGGAACCTACCTTAGATAGGGAGTCACACTCTGCCACAAAGGCCTTACCTAGTGTTTGTGAATAGGGAAAGTCTGCACCTGGAGGATTAGTTTGAGTTCTCTAACAAGCTTGGACACATTGGTCATAAAAAAAGGATAAAGATAAAGAGTAGAAAGGCTTTTTAAAATAAATAAAAAAATTAAACATTGGAAATAGATTTCTTAATTAAATAATTATTTTTTTAATAGAGATCATATATTTATCATTTTCTTCTCTACACTCAAGTTTTAATGTAACTTCAAAATTATAAGTAGTGCAATTTGTTATGGTTATTGATCTTTACAAAGGTCAGTTGCCAAATTTGTAAGAGAACTTTAACCTCTTCCAAGTGTTTTAGATCAAGCTTTCTAGTTGTTCAAGGGGAAACCTGCCCAAGAATTGGAAAAACTGTAACTTCAATTTCATCAAAGAAGTAAAGAAAATCCTAGGATCTCTCTCAACTCTCACAATCAAAATGCTTTTATTTTTGTCGTTAAATACTAGATAGTGTGGTTGTTACTTCCAAATGTCTCCACTCCATGCTCTTCAATAGATAACCTAGAATTCTTTGTAAGCTAGAATGGGAGAAGGCATACAAGATGGTAAATTGGCATTTCAACATGTGTCTTAAGACAAGTGTAAACGTTTAAATATTGTTATTATTCAAGTCTATTACATATGTATTTATAGTGTCTAATCGACTCTAGAGTATTTCAATCAGACTATAATCTAATCCTAAACCAAATACATCTCTTAATTAGAGATTAACACAAACTCAAAATCCTAACTAGATAATAATTCTAATATATTCTAGCGTCCCCCCTTTGAACTCAAGTAAGTTCATCACTTGAGTTTACATTTATTGAACTGAAAATAGATAACTGGCTAACCCAACAGTCGGACAACGTCAACTGGTGAAGCGGTAGCAGATCAATGGTGAAGACGGACCAATGAAGTAAAAAACTGAACTAATGTGCCACATGTGTTATAGGTTGCCAAAGAAGAGGAGTTGTTGATGTTGATTGTTGTGCAAACGCCGTAGAAACATGGGAAACACCTTGGGTTGCAAACGAGAGGCAATGCAAATATTGGACTGCTATCAAGATGCAAATGCTAAACTACAACACTATTGCTAGTCTAATATGAAAAGAGAGGGTGCAAAGAGAATAATAAGAAAAAAGATGCAAACAATTGCTAGGATTCATCAATTCGTGCCAATGTTGATTCCAATACCAATGCCAATGCCAATACCAATGGCAGTACCACGTAGGTTGCAAGTTGCAGAGAACGATAAATCTAAGAAGATGAGAGAAAATGAGATGATGCAAAGAGAGAGAACATTACTGACAAACAAAGATCTAAACAATGCAAAGAAAGAGAGATGAGGTTGCAAGGATGGTTTCAACCGAAACAAATGAAGAAGAGAGAATAGTGCAAAGAGTACAATGAAGGGAGAGGCAGATTGCAAGTCAATGGAATACAAATAACGCTTGCAAGGTGGGTTACAGACAATACAGAGAGTGGGCTTGTAATACCCCGACCCTTAATTAGGCTTAATTGTGTAATTTTATACCGTTAAATGTGTTTTGTGTTCGATTAATCGTGAATATTACTGAGTGAGCTTTCCAAAAACTTCAAGTTTAGTCCAATCTGTGCTCGATAGTTCAGATCAGTGAGCTTTCCAAAAAGTCCAAGTTTAGTCCAATCCGTGCTCGATAGCTCATTGATCTGACTCGTTGAAGTTTGAAGAGAAAAATTATAAATATCTATATTCTATTAATTATTTTTTAAAAATGATCATAAAACTATTTCAATATGAAAAAAAACCACTCATTTGGAATATTTTCTAGCGACTTGACCCAAATTTGCAGGTTTAAACCTAATTAGAATTTTCGGGTAGACTTTAATCAGGTATTGTCTTCGTTTCCTATTTATTTGTTTTAAATTGTTTGAGATTTAATATTTGAAAAAAAAAATTATGCTTTTACCCGAGACTCTAAAAATAGCAGGTGTTTATTTTTTGAAACTTTCCAAATGTAGAAAATTTCAAATTTGTTGTGTTATCGAAGTCTGCAACTGTTAAGAAGATTTATTTGAATATTATTTTTTCAAATTTTTAATTTTGGATTCTATTTTAAGAAACTTTCCAAAATTAACAATTGTGGGACCCAACTTATTTATTTTTGGAAAGATTGAATTGAAATCTTATTTTGAGAAAATAAAAATTCTTTTAGAGTGAAAATTTAAATTTAGCAAAGGTCCAATTGATTTTGGAAAATTCAAGTTGGAGTTTTGGTGGGCCAAAAGAGACATCGTTGCAATCGTAATTCAAAGACCTATCTACTGGTAGAAGATGTGAATTAATTAATAAATGTACTATTTCCAGAAAATTTTGTGAGATGATCGAATTCTTTCCTACAAGAATTTTCCTGGAAAAGTATATAAAACTTAGAAAACTTGGATTTCTGAATCTGTCTTTGCTCGACCAGAACCCCTATGGTCTTAAGAGATGAAATACCTCAATATGAAATAATAGGGAATGAATTCCTAAGTGGTTTTAGAATTTTTTTAAAACTATTGCAGAGATTTAATTAAAAGATTGTTGGTGAAAAGTTTGAATTTTTGGCATATTTTGCTTTGCAATTGTTAGGTGAGGGATTTAAATACTTTCATGTGTATTTTTATTTCTATAGCACCCCCAACCAAAAGTCCCACATCGGTTGGGAGCTTGGGTGGTGGGGGTTGTATATGAGGAGGCAAAGCTCTCCCCATCACAAGGCATTTTGGGGGTGTCTCTTTGGGTGAGACCTCCAATGCAAAGTCGTGTGGGCCCGAGTGCGGGACCCAAAGCCGACAATATTGTGATGGGTAGAGTCGGGTCGTCACAAATGATATCAGAAAACTGTTCAACACTCGGACTATGTGGCTTTACTTGCGTGACCTTTACTACCTGTGTGTGTGGACCCCTGTTAGTGTGACATGATAGAGCCGAGGACAACTCTGGTCTTAAGGGGGGTGGATTGTAGCACCCCCACTCAAAAGTCCCTCATTGGTTGGGAGCTTGGGTGGTGGGGGCTTTATATGAGGAGGCAAAGCCCCTCCCCATCACAAGGACTTTTGGGGTGTCTCCTTGGGTGGGACTTCCAATGTAAAGCGGTGCAGGCCCGGGTGCAGGACCCAAAGCGGACAATATTGTGATGGGTAGGGTCGGGTCATCATAATTTCTGAATTCCTATGAGAGTATGATCTGTGTGTTGGAATGCATAAATGTTATGTTTAGAACAAAAGGACAGAGATTTATTTGATTTAACGAGTAAAGTCTTGTGCATCTCACAGAACGTATGGGGAAAATTTATTTTTGGCTAAGTGTTTAAGCCAATGAGTGACTTAATTAGCTTGGAATGGTGTTCAAACTCGTTGCCTTGTTGGAAAACCCATGATATGTATTCAAAAAGCTGATTTAGAATGGCTTTATATTATATTTGGAACTTTTGGTGTTTATGGATGGATCATGTTATGCCATATTTTTATTGAACCTTGATTTTTACACATGTTGATATAGAATTATATGGGTTTGGAATTATAATTTAGAATTGCTAAATTATTGAGATTTGGTTCATTATGGCATATGAATATGTTGATTAAATCTCCATATTTTATTGTGTCATGGCATTAATGCATGGATTATTAATTGTTATCATGCATGAGCAGCCACATTTTGGCTGGATGCTGGAAATTTGAGCTATGAGCCTTTGTTATTTGGTGTTGGTGACTTTTGAGTCAGAGGCCAACAGAGAACCATTTGGGTCAGATTGTTCCTTGGATTGCTGGGAACCGGTTAGGTCATGTCCTTGGATTATTTTGTGTTGGTGACTTTGAATTAGAGACCAACATAGGACCAGTTCGATTAGATTGTTCCTTTGACTGCTGGGGACCGGTTAGGTTATGTCCTTGGATTATGTTGTTGATGACCAGAGGAGATGAGCCTCTACGACCATCAACTTAAGCTGTCGGCCAATGACGGTTGCACTACAGGTCATGCCTATACTGGTGACTGAGAGACAATCATGTCGTTTGGACAAGCCGGTATTGGGTGGTACACTGTAGCGGGCAGCTTAGATTGGTGGCTGACGAGCCAGGTCTGCAGCCATGTTTTTGTGCTTGCAGGAGTTTGGATGATGGCATGGGATTGGGATCCATGCATAATCTTAGCATTTTGCATTACATGCATTATTTGCATCTTATTTTATTTTATCATCTTGATCTATATGGAATTCATATACAACTGTATAGCATGCTTGTATTTGTTTCTTTCATTGGGCATGGAGAATACTACGTTTCAGGAGTTTCATTGAAGTTAGATCAGAGAGCTACTCAGAAGCAAGCTTAGAATCTTGGAGAAAGTCTTAGACTAATTATGTCTTTGAAAAGTGACTTATAGCCTAGTTTACTTTGGTTATGTTTCTGAGAGTCACTTAAAGTGTCATTTGAGGATTTGTAATAATCAAGTTGGCTTGAGACGTGATATTACTCTTTTGTTGTGGGTGTGAGACACTAAGATTTAGTTTTAAATTCTCATTAGTTAGTTATTTTAATGTTGTTTGGCTTGATGACTCATACCTGTTAACAGACAGAATTAATATAGGATGCGATGTATTCTGTAACGCCCCATCCCACTAAAGGCGCGAATCTCCAAAATATCTCAAAACATCACAAGGGATGGATATCGAGTATTTTTTTTTTAAAACGGGGTAACTACCTCCCGTTCGACAACCCAAAAGTCCAAAATACTGAGAAACATAAAAAACAACCACAAATTGATCAAGTACAGTCATCCGAAATAAACATCATACAAAAAGTTCATACCAAACAAGGTCTTTCAAACTAAATATAAGCATGATCATAGAATCTCTAACTAGTACTACTCCTCCTCTGGTGTCTGCTGAAGGGACCCGCATGCCCCTCCACAAGCGGAGTACCTGAAAGGTAAGGGGTGAGCTAACCAGTCCAATAAAGAGATAATGCTTATCACAAGTAAACAATATGAATGGATATCATATGTACGAATGCAAGAACATCATAATAACGAAGGTGTTCATGTGCATGAAATCCGACTACACCATCAACTAATGATCCAACCGGCCAAATCCGCGACATCATCTCGATAGCCACATCGGGTCCTCCATCAAACTCCAGTCTCCCTACCAGTACAAACGGGAGACTACTCAATACACAACCGCCTCAGCCACCGAAATACAACGAGGAAACCCGCATCTCCTATGGGGGTCTCAACCGCCGGTGCATAGCAAGGAAGCCAATCTCAGGGGCATGCACCTCAACCGCCGGAACGCAATGGGGAAACCCGTATCCCCTATGGGGTCTCGACCGCCGGAACGTAACGGGAAAGTCCTCCCAACAACCAAACTCATCTCATCATCATGAATGTATACATATAAACAAATCCTCTCATGCATGCACAAAGTATCATGATCATGTATTACTACACAAATACGTTCTGACTTGATATCAACATCAACAACATAATTCATTATGTGGTCAACAAGCACATAACAATTCTTAAACCCATACTTCTATATTTAGAATGATCTCATTTGCGCCTTAAGCGTAGACATGCAATGTGTCACCAATATAATCCAAGTATCATATATAACATCAACTTATTCAATTAAAATTTTTCCACCATTGCATATAATTCATAGGAGTGTACCGAATAGATCTCTTACCACATGAATCTTTTTTAACAGTTTACCTTTACCAAGTGGCTTGAAATAACGAAGGATCTCATTCGGGTCACTCCACGTCTAAGATTAAGTATTGGTAGATGTGAATGAATACTAAAAATGTGATAAGTCCCCTCACAGTGTGTGGAGTAAAAAATCCGAAGCGAGCAAGCAGCTTGATGGGTTGAAGGGAGTTCAATCTGTTGAAACAAAGAAGGACAAATAAGAAAAAGAAAAGGTAAAACGAAGCCAAACGAAAAACGGGCATAAAACGGCCCAGGCTTGAAAATGGAGTTGAAAACGGGTCGGGCCTGAAAGCTAGGCCTACCTGAACTGGGCCAGGCCACACCTGGGCCAAGCTGGGTCCAACTGAGCTGGGCCAAAAAGAGTCCAGGGACTGGGTTAACCCAAAAGCCCAAATGAGTTGACTCAGCGACTCGGTTGAGTTGTCCCAGCCACTCAACTGAGTAGGAGAGGGGGAAAAATTGAAGAAAAACAACGAAAATCCGAGAACCATGGAGAGTTAAGGAAAACCAAAATCATGAATGAAAAGGCCAAGAGAAATCATGGAAAAACCAAAAAGAAGAAGAGGGGAAAAAGAAAGGAGAAGAGGGTACCTAAAATCGGCGAGAAAAGGGGGAGGAGATCCGGCGGCTGCTAACGGAAATCAAATCCGGGCGGCGTTGGGCTTGCATGGCTGGGGTGGTCGTTCGCATCAACCGAGAGAGAGAAGGAAATGAGCAAGAGAAGAAAGAGAAGGAGAAGAAGAAGAAGAAGAAGAAGAAGGACAAGAAGCCGGGAGAGAGAAGATCGCGGATAAAGGAGGGGGGTGTGCGTGGCGGCGGCTCTAAAGAGAGGGGTCTCCTAGGGTTTTCAAGGGGTGGGAACATTGTAGCAGTGCGGCTACAGTGCCGCACGAGGAGAGGACGGGGTTTGAAAGGTAAGGGTTAGGGTTTAGAGGGTCTAGGGTTTTAAGGGCTTAGTTCCCTTTTTTTTTTTTAAATAAAAAAATAAGACTTTTCAAAACTTGTTCCCAAAAGAATTAAGACTTAAAAAAAACCAAAAACCCAAAAAAATCTCAAACGTTTAACATCAAGCGGGAAAATGTGTGCTTTTTAAGCATTTTTCATGACAGTATACTGTAATAACAAAATTACGGAAAAGCCTTCGAGTTCCCGACCTCAAAATCAAGTAAACTGAGGCCCACCACGGAGCTCACACCACCCCCAATGCTACCAAAGCAACAAAAACAACTCAGAAATCCACAAAACTCTTTAGGCTCCGAAATATCGAGTCGGGTCATTACATGTTCGATCATGGCATATTGAGATCATTCCGCAATTCTGAAATAGTTTTTGAACCATGTGAATATTATCATGTTGATGATAAATGTAAAAAAAAAATTAGCCATGTTAAACGTCCCATGTTATTTTGTCTTTTATCAACGTGAGGACCCATTTGATGAGGTTAATCGGGCAGGGCCTTACATATTTGCTTTGTCAAACTCACAGACACTCATTATTTCTGAATAACGAATTCAATGGACTTCACCGTTTGTTTTAACGATTACTCGATTTCAGATATTTTAACCCTCTTAAAAGACCCACTTTGTAAAACCTTCATTTTAAAATACCTCCAAGAGAAAAATAAAAATTACAAGAAAATATTGTGTGTTTGATCTATGTTTTGACCGAAAATATTGTGTTTCATAAATAGTGTCTCCTCTCTGCAATGAGAACCAATGGTGTCACAATTAATGAACTTTTGAGGCTTTTTATAAATGTGTATGCAAACTAACAAGTTACAAAGAAAATCATTTGTGCATTTTAGTTCTCTCATTCTATATATATAATCTAAAATCATTTGTGCATTTTAATTCTCTCTCTCTCTCTCTCTCTATATATATATATATATATCTAAAAATAAAGAAAATAGAAAATTGAGAAAATGTAAAACCTAAAAAGGATCCATTTTCAGAGTATTACACCACTGATAGCCAAAATTAAGGGTGTTCATTTGTCCGAACCCAGCTCGAGTCCGTATTAGATAAACAGGTTTCAACAAAAAAGTAGAGGTTCATTAGGCTTTTAAAGCATGCTTGCACCCCAAAAGTTATAATTTCCAAAAAGAAAAAAATGAAAAGTGCATCCATCTTCACAATCCTCAGCTGCTAATGCACGAAAACATCCACTTATGCAAACCACAAAGGTTATAAATTTAGTAACACTTCTTACACTTAGACATGACTTCATGTACTTCAGAATTTAGACAGACTTTTGCAGCATATGGCAATGCAATTTTGCCACTCAATTGATCAACATTATGTGAATATTCTCCCGCTTTGTTCATGGCCCATCCATTCATAACCTCATGTAATAAAATTTAAGGTGAAATAGCCCTTCGGTAAAATATACAGTAGCAAAATATTCCTATGAAGACTAATCACCCTCGGTGGAAAACAGCCAAGAGATAGGTAAAAGGAATTTACAGTAATCAAGTAATAAATACTAACTTCACTCATTCAACCCGATTTGTACATGTTAGAATGGCAGCTTTCATCTGTTTTTTGTCCAAGTTGGCCTGCACTATCACCTGCAAAAAATACTACACATTTTTAGCCTCTCTCCCTTGTTGACAACAGGCGTTGATCTGAACCAGACTTGCCCAAGTGCTAAATCTGACCATGCAATTGACCTCACCAGATCAGGTAAAGAGTACAGGATTTGGGCATAAAAAATTGAGTCAGGATTAGTATTATTAGTTATCAAATGGAGTTTTACTTTTCCTAGAATTTTCCGAAACAAAGGAATCGATGGCTATTATTTTCAAGTTTAGCAAGAGATGTAATTAGTAGGTGGCTGATTACAGTAACATGGATCAGCTATCTTTGGCTATAATTATTTGTACTAAACAATGAAATTGTATCGTCAAGTCTCCATCGAGGACTGCCACCTTATGTTTCCTTCTTCATTTCTCATTATCAGATTAAGGTCTTCGATTTAGGGGCCTTAAGTTTGGTTTATTTGATCCATTGAGAGTTGATCTTATGCAAATTCAGTGTGATCTCAATCTTGGACATCAATCATTCCACCATCAAGGGTTCGAATTTTTTACGGTGTCCAAGCCAGTTATTTTTTACATGTATTAAACGTATCATATATACAGAATGAAACATATGGAAAACATGACCCCATCATTGCAAAGTTGTGAAAGTTTTTATTGCAGAATATTAAGTGACAACTTGCCTTTACCATTTGTTATCTTGAGAATGGCAAAAATTAAAGCCAACATCAAATGGAGTTTAGAGAAACAATTATTTGACTAAAATTTTGAAAATACCATGCCAAGCACTATTTTGAAACATTAAAAAAATAAAAATCTTCTTTTTTTACTAATCCTACCTTTCACCTACAACATGTCAGAGAAGGATCCTTTTCTCCTACTTTTTCCAACCCCAAACTGGTGAAAATAGGTTTCACTGGTAAAAACCATCTCACTGCCTTGCCATCACCTAATCTAGATGCAACCTTAGACCATGAAAGGAGGAATCATCACGCAATAGGGATTCTATCTTCATGCAATGTGGGAGGGCAATCCGGATGACCTTAAGTCCGTGTGATAGATCCAAATTCTTCATCATGATCCTAATCTAGCTCTTCTTGGACTTCTTTTCATTTAATGGATGCAAGTATATAACTGCACCCAACCGGTGAGGGTTGGCTTGGCGGTCAAGAACCCGCGTGAGATGCGGGAGGTCTTGGGTTCAAGTTACTCTCAACACAAAAGGGCCACTCCCCCTAGTGTTACCAGGTGTGTGTGTGGATAGAGAGGTTTGCACATGCCAGAAGGATTAGTCAGGTTCTCTAAGAGGCCTGGATACCTTAGTCTTCAAAAACAAAGTATATAACTGCAACCAAGCAGCATCCAAATAGCTTTTTGAAGTAGAATTCCAAACATAGGATGCATTATTCACTTTCCACACCAGCAAGTACTAAATTCTAAACAAGTCTAAAACTGCTTGCTTCTATTGAAAGAAAGAGAAAAATGGGACCAAATTATCAAAGATAGGACCAAAGCAGCTTGTTTAGGGTGAAACCTGTCCACCAGAAAAGTCATCTCACTGGAAGTTATCACAACTTATCTTAGGCAATGTGCAACAAAGGTTGAACAAGTGACTTCATGTGCCGGCCCACACCTAGTGGAGGAGGAGTAGGAGGGGAAGGGGGCGGGGAAAACACCAAGCATCGTGCGTGGCAGAGAGAGAAAAAATTGCCAGTAGAAGGAGGAAGAGAACTCCATTATCCGTAGATAAAAGAGAGAAAAAGTCGCCAGTGAGGCATTGTGAATCCCACATCGCCTGGTAGATGGTCCTAGATCATGGATATAAGTGACGCTCTTCCTTCTCTCAATATGAGTCCTTTAGGGGGGTGTGTATGGCACACATCCCAATGCAAAACCGTGAGGCCATGTGTGTGATGCCCAAAGCAAACAATATCATGTTGGGCGGGGCAGGGTCATTAGAGATGGTATCAAAGCCGAGGACGACTCTAGTCCCAAGTGGGGGGATTGTGATGACCTGCACCTAGTGGAGGAGGAGGAGGAGGAGGGGGAGGAGGGGGGGGGGGAGGGGGAGGACCCTAAGCATCGTGGCAGAGAGAGGAAAGATCACCAGTGGAAGGAGGAGGAGAACTGCACTGTGCATGGATGAAAGAGAGAAAAAGTCGCCAGTGAGGCACTGTGAATCCCACATCGCCTGGGAGGCAGTCCTGGATCCTGGGTATTAGTGATGCTCTTCCTTCTCAGTATGAGACCTTTTGAGGTGTGTCTGGATGCACATCCCAATGCAAAACCATGGAGACGTGTGTGTGATGCCCAAAGCAGACAATATCATGTTGGGCGAGACAGGGTTGTTACAATGCCTTTCTCCATTCACATCATGGTGAAAAGAATCAGCCAAGATAAAGTCTAAACTGAGATGAATTGGAGTCTTAACGATAATCAAGTTCGTTCCACCTAAGACTGAAGGTAAATAGGGAGGAAAGAATCATTTTTGCACCAAACCAGCTGACTCAGGTGATTCATACAGGCAGTGATCAAGTTGACTTGGTCCGTCTCAACCAAGTATATATATCCACATAAGAGCTTTTCAAAATCCCATCTTCCTCGTGTTTTTAACTAGATTTCCTTTGGAGAAGGTAGAGAAGTCCATTTTGAAACTTCTTTATCATCGTGGAGAGGTTTGCGAGGTGAATAGGGAGAGAAAAAAGGATTCTAGAAGCTTGCATACTATTCATTTTCTATCTGGGGTGCATTTTGGGGCTTCATCTCCATTCCTTGTTTTTTTTCTTTTCCTTGGATTAGTAATAAAAGAGGTTTTAGGGTCTCCTCTTCAATTTAAATGACAAGGGTAGGGGCAGAGGCTATGAAGTGCTCAATGTAAGACTCCTGATATTTGGGGAATTTCATTACTAGGTACTATTCTTGGTTTTTCTTTAGTAATTGATCATAGTGTTGCAAAGATCCATGGATATCGCCTTAGATTCATATACTCATACAATTTTTTGCTGTTTTATCAAAAATTTGAGCCAACTACTATCAAATATTAATTAACTTTATTTTACATTGATTTGGCCTCAGATTGAAGGACCTATGCAGTCATTTTGAATTTTTTATTTTTAATATAAAATACATTAATATAAAATACCTTTCAAAAAAAATATAAAATCCATGAAATAAAAATAAATTAAAGTTCACATTTTATAGAATAAATGCAAGTCCTATTTTAAACCTAGATCTACAGGTTTTCCCTTTTTCCAGATTTACGATATTAATTTAAATTTTTCAGGATTTAAAGATGACTTTGTAAGACAAGGCAAAGTTGGACCAACACTAAGTCATATTAGTAAGTTAGCAAGTTAATTAATTATCAGTCCAACGTCAAGTCCAATTTTTAAGCACCTGGCTCAGACAAGAAAAATAAGAAAAAACGAGGCAGCCTGACAAGTTTGGAATGAGAAACAGCCTAAAATCTGGAAATTAATTGCAACATTGACAGTTTCCATTGTTATTTAGATTGAAATCCCAAAACCAAAAATTTCCTACCTCTTGTACTTTGTTTCCAGATCGAGCCAGTAATTTGTATTGATTTTGGAACACCGAAGCCATATAAACCTGCAAGAAAGGAAACATCAATGTGATAACGGATCCAGTTGAACATAAAAAACTGAAGAATTGCTACAACTGTCCATACACGATGGACAAAATAGTATGTACTTTCCCCTTTTATTTTGCCATTTGACTACGGAGGATCAGTTTGGTCATCCACCAAAAAGCAGTCCCAACCCTCCACAGCCTTCAAAAATTTAATATAACAAGCACCAGGCAACATCATTTTAAAAGTTCGGGCTTCCCTTCCCACCAATGGAAGGCCATGGTCAGATAGTTCTTTAAATCTACAGTTGTGAGCACCACTAATCTTCTCAAGTATTTTTCAATCAATAGACCAAAAGAAATGCAAAAGTTTGAAGAAATTATGTAGAGAAGGAACATTAAGACCCATTAGAGGGATAAATCCGATCATCAGAACTGGAAGACATATGCAACTAGTTTAGCTTATAAATCCAATACCCAGTGGATAGTTCTTTAAATCTACAGTTGCGAGCACCACTAATCTTCTCAAGTATTTTTCAATCAATAGACCAAAAGAAATGCAAAAGTTTGAAGAAACTATGTAGAGAAGGACCATTAAGACCCATTAGAGGGATAAATCCGATCATCAGAACTGGAAGACAATATGCAACTAGTTTAGCTTATAAATCCAATACCCAGTGGATTGAGTAGCTTTAGAGGACAACCTTAGATTCAGATGAAATCCTAGCTTCACCATTAATTTTTTTTTTTAAAAAAAAGGAAAATAAAGAACTAAAGAGAAAATCTGTGTAGCCAAAGACAGAGTCGATTCAATTCACATAAACCAGAATTGAAAGTTTATCACAGTTCTGTTAAAAGTTAAACAACAGATACTCACAACCTAGGAATTGTTTGCCACAAGTTCTATGCACATGGTTTTGTAACCACTGACATCTGCTATTGAGAAAATTCAACTGAATCTGCTCAGAGGTGATGCTTATCTTCAGAAATTTTATATAGAACCACGGTTGCATACAATTTTGAGTCTACCAAAGTTTAAGGGTTGGATCCAACTCTTCAACTGATTCTTCTGAAGGCTAGAAATTGCCTTCCCATCAAGGGCAAAATATGTTGCTAGCAGGCCCTAGGCTACAACTATTGAATCCAATCAGTGAGGGACTGATGCCAGATGATAAGAGGCCATCAGGCCAATGATCCACATTTGGACATATATAAAGTGGACCTTGATCCAACGGAGTAGATTGTCATGGCTTACATGGACCATTTTGACCGAGGTCACCATAATTGGATACCGTCTAATAAATTCTCTCTGTTTATTAGTCTTGGCCCAATTTGTCCAAGTGTAGCAGGCCAGCCTGTTAAGCAAAGGCCCACTTCTAAACAGGCCAGACCTCAACAAGCCCACTCCACCAAGACCAAGAATGATCCATCCTCTCAGAGTGTGCCAAGTGTCAAGAGGAGAATGCATTATCCAGAAAGGAAAAGAGATAGGAGGTGACATGGTGTCACACAGGGATAAGCCCTTGCCATGGGCGAATTTCACCATGGAAGGAATGTTTTGACACAGCCTCAGTATTTTGGCTATAACTTTTCACTCTGATCTCCCATTGACGATCTCCCTAGACTTTTTCTATATCAATGAATGAGAAACATGAAACAATTGTTGGTGACTTGTTGTCGTTGAATTATTACCTGAAACTACTAAGATCAAATATTTCAGAAAAATAAAAGCAGTAATTTCAGGATTATATGTATATATATCTGTTCCATACATTCCGTATTTCGAAAAGCATTAGAATCCTAAGAAACTTTTAACTGGTAACATATAGTTTTGTGTTAAGACAGTAAAATTGATCTCAAATCACCATCATGTCTAGACCATTTCTTTTATAGTTCAGAAACTTGTCATACAGTTGAAACTGTTGCTACCTGAAAAGTTGGGGCTAATCCAGGGCTCAAGAAAAAACGGCCTTTTGAAACACGATCAACTCCTTCAATCTTCTCCAGTTCTTTAATAAGTGATTCCACATCAGCCCACTGCCCAAATTTTAATTCAACCATCAAGAATTAGAATTTCATGTGATCAAACTGTGAAGACCTGCATGTGTACGTGTGCATTAGAGTGAGTGAGTGTGAGAGAGAGGATGGAAATTTAATTACAGCTTAAAGTTATTCTCAAAATCTTAAGGATGGACATCAACTATCAACACTTCATGAACTGGAATTTCATCAGATCCAGTTGATTAGTCAGATTGGTCGGAAAGATCCTAGGAAGAACGCTAAAAAAACATTAAGAAGACACCAATAAGGAAAGAACACTAAAATGTCACTTAAACAATTAGGTAGGGACAAGTCTCAAGGACCAATGGTTTAATTTTCTGTTTACCTTTGTTGAGAGTACAGTTTCATGAACTTATACCAGGAGTACCATCTGCTGAATAACATGAGGAGAACTTGTGCAGGGTATGGCTGATAGTAGTATCAATCCCGTTTCCCCATCTCCCATTAATTCAGGTACTAAGACCTTGGCCCTTCAAGTTTCCGCCTCTCCTTGGGTTATGACTAAGGAGCCACTGATCACATGACAGGTACATTGTCTACTTTTTCGAATTTTCTATTCATTCATTAAATAGTGTTCATCTTGCCAATGGTATCTATACAAATGTTTCTGGAAAAAGCTGTTAGTCCATCTCCTAAAGTCTCTCTTGCATATGTTCTTTATGTTCCTCATCTTTTCTCTAATTTATTGTTGGTTTTCTCTCAAAAAACATTTGAATTGTTCAATCACTTTTTCCCCTTCAAAATGTGTTTTTCAAGAACTAGGTAGGACATGATGGTTGTGAAGAATGTGGTTTGTATGTCCCTGTGTCTGCCCTTGCTGTTAAATCCAAGGATGATGCTTACAATTGGCACGTCAGTATGGGCATCCTTCAAATAATCCTTGTCAATTACCTCTTTCTGGTTTTAAAGTAGATTCTTTGACTTGTGAAACTTGTCAACTGGCAAAACAATCATGGACCTTTTTCCGACTTCAGTATAACCTAGAAACACTTGTTTCTTTTCACTAATACTCTGATGTGTGGACATCTCTAATTGTATCCAATGGTTTTCAGTATTACATCACTTTTAATGATGATGTATCCCATATGACATGGGTAAATCTCATGAAATTATACTCTCAACAACCTTTTCCTTAAAGGTTGCTTAATCTATTTTAATTAAAATGAGTAGCACAAAGATATCATGAGCATGTTAAATGAGTCCAGTGAAAGAGCAAAATTGAATACAAAGTTGAATGCAACATTTATTACATTACTTTTGAAGGAATAGGACTTGGTAGAGTTATATCATCTCAGGCCCATTAGTTGAGGGATACATTTACAAGTTTTCTTCTTCAGAAGTACCAAAATTCTAGGGAGATACAAAACTTATCCTGAAATTATACAGTTATGCTCATGTAGCAAGTCACAATTTGTTGGCCTTTCAATAGTTAGTAAAGATACCAATCAAATGAATTACCTCATTAGCATATGGTATAAAAAGGGTATAATTCCATAATTAGCATTTTCCAAAATTCTATTGCTAAGGCAAGCAATGAGCAGAGATGATGGTACGAAAAGAATTATGAGGCACACAGGAAAGAAAACAAGACAACAAGAGCAAAACCAATCACCAAGTGCTAGTAAATAGGAAATAACCACAAAATCAAATGCCAAACAATCTAGCCATGCCCAGGGGATACCATGCCAGTTGGCGATGTGGGACTTCCCACAGGCGCCTGGTGCACAGCACCATTCACCTGGCGAAATTCTCTCATCAAGTGGGACGCCTGGCCCTGGCCCCACGAGGCGGGGTATCACAACCTATCCCCCTTAAGACTAGAGCCGTCCCCGGCTCTATCCGCCGGTCCTGGTTCCATCCACCCGACCACACACACACACCAACCCACACCCTCAATCCAAGAGTCGAGCCGTGCTTTGATACTATTTGTAACACCCCAGTCCACCCAGCATAATATTGTCCGCTTTGGGCCCGCAGTCGGGCCTGCACAGCTTTGTTTCTGGCGAGCATCCCAAGGAATGCCCCAAAGGGCCCTGTGCTTGATGGAGGACTCCTCCAAGCATTTATACTCAGGGGATACCATGCCAGTTGGCGAAGTGGGACTTCCCACAAGCGCCTGGCGCACAACGCCATTCACCTGGCGAAATTCTCTCATCAAGTGGGATGCCTGGCCTCAGGCACTGGTCCCACTCTGGGGCGGGGTATCACACCGGGTAAATACTATTCTCATGTTGCTAGTTGTTTATGTCAATGATATTGTTATCGCAAACAATGATACATCATCTATAACTTCTCTGGAGGAATATCTTCACATGGCCTTTGACCTTAAGGATCTGGGTTTGCTTCGTTATTTCCTTGGAATTGAGTCGACTCAGTCTTTAAAAATACCTTTTTTGATTCAAACAGAAATATGTTTTGGACTTTCTGCATGACGCCAACTATTTTGGTTTTTAACCAACAAACACTCCTCTTGATAATAATGTTAAGCACTCTACTAATTATGGGATCCCCCTTGAAAATCCCAGTTCTTATCAATGATTGGTTGGCAAGCTTATCCATCTTACGATCACCAAGCTGAATCTATCTTATGTTGTGGGTGTTCTCAGTCAATTTTTGCATGCTCCTCAAGACATACATCTCCAAGCAATGTTTTGTATTCTTCACTATATTAAGGCTCATCCAGGTCTTGGTTTTCACTATAAGACTCAATTTGATATCACATCCACGTTATTTTGATGTCAACTAGGCAAGATCTCCTGTTTATCGACGATCCACTACTAGCTATTGTATATTTTGGGGTCTCACTTGGTCTCCTGGAAAAGCAAGAAGCAAAATGTAGTTGCTCATTCCAATGTTGGGGCCTGATACAAGCCCATTGCAAACATTTCTTGTGAACTTTTTTGGATTGATGGTTTCTTAATGAATTGGGATTTCTCCCTTCAAAGACACTTGTCACAATCAAGTTGTCATTAATCTTGCTTCCAATCTAGCATTTAATGAGCTGACCAAACATATTGAAATTGATTCTCACTTTCTTCGACAACATGTGTCTTCAAGCAACATTGTCACTCCTTATTTACAATCCAAGGATCAACTGGCGAATATGCACACTAAAGGTGTCTCCCGTTCTCAACTTGATGGTATGCTCAACAAGTTGGGTTTACTGGACATTTTTTTTTTTTTTGAGAAGTAACAAATAGAAAATATATTAATGATAAAAGATCTACAAAAGATGTCATTGAAGGGTCTAAAGAGACATAAACCCCAATATAGCCGGAAAGAAAAAAGCAGAGTGCAGAAGTACAAATAATGCCCTCCCACATAATCAAAAGTCCATTCTCCCCAAAAGATCCCATAGATAAAACACGCCAGTAGTGTTAGAATCCACTCTGTTTTTGGCGAAAAAGTCAGCAACCCCATTTTCATACCTTCTGACTGCCACAAAAGCGATCTTTCCTGAACATAAGGCGCTAATTTCTCTTATTATTGTGATCATTTTCCATGGATGTCTTTTTAACGCTGCCACCCACTTCATTGCATTTGTAGAATCCCATTCAATGATCAATTTGCCCCTTCCTATTGAGGACCAGATGGTCAATACTTTCGTAATACTGATAAGTTCTACCTCGTTAGAATCTCGCCGTCCTATGGATTCTGAAAAAAACTACCAACGTCCTCCCATTCCAATCACGCAACACGCCTCCTATACCGGCCGGACGTGATATTCCTCTGGCAGCTCCACCGACATTGAATTTAAAGATACAGCTTGAGGGGGGTGCCATGGAGTTTCGACTCTGTGTTTCTTTGGGCCCCGGCTAAGGCAACCTTCCCAAGAAGTGAGGAAGTGATGCAGTGAGTAGGATCGGGTTGAAAGGGTTAATGGGTTTAATGAGATTAATAAATGGATTTAATAAGAATAATGGGATTAACTGAAATTAAATGGGTTAAATCTGGATTTAAACTAATATAAAAATAAAAATAAAGAAGGTGGCAAGAAAAGGAATGGAAAGGAAAAGAGTAGGGACGGTGATGTGGGGGTTGAATGGAATGGTTGGATTTAAAGATGGGTAAATACATTGGCTTTAAGATGATGGAATTAGTGGTCAATGTTTTGAAGGGCACAAAGGTAGGGAATAATTAAGTAAAGCGTAATAGGTTTTGTTTCAGAAGGATGGGTCGTTAGGCTGACAATAAGTGGTGGAAAGGAGATGGAGGGATGAGATGAACAGGGGAAGATATGGTGTTGGATGAACTTGTGTTGCAGGTTGGGGTGGAAGGTAATGGACAGCATTGGTGGAGTTTGGGTTTACAGATGGAAGACTGTTGGAAGTGTGGATCAGGTGTTGGTTTGAGAAAGGTAGAAGATGAAGAAGAGAAGATGGATTGAAGATGGGTAGTACCTGGTTAGGTGTTGGGCGATGGCGCTAGCGTCAGGAGGCGGCACATAGCTTGGGAAGATAGCAGCCTGCAAGAGTTGCAGGGGATGATGTAAAAGGCAGCAGAAGCACGACGGCCAAATGGGCAGTCTTGAGTGTCAGCTGGTTGAATGAATGTAGCCTCCTCCCGATGTTGGAGAGGCTATTTAGAAACTCCAAAGGTACTACCAAACGTCGTTGGAAGCAAGAACTTTAGAGGAAGAAGAGAACTCCGTCGAACGCCATCGGACGAGAAAGGGGTACTCGAATCCACGAGTAGAGAATAAACAGGGTAAAACCCGAAAATCAAGTTTCATAAGTCCACTGATAAAATATTTCATCAATTACATCCCCAAGGGGGTATTTAATACAAGAGGAAAATGCAAAGAAAAATAAATAAAATTAAAATAAAATATTATCTGATTTCAAAGTTTGATTTTGAATTTTGATTTAAAAAAAAAACTACATCTTAATCTAGTTGTTTGATTTCAAACGTTTTCAAATGCCTCCTACATCAGAAAGTCTACCACTCTGAACCCTTCGAATTCTACTCCAGACAGTAGCCATGTGTAAAGCCTCCACTTAACCTTTTGAATAAGATTGTTCTCCTCTGTTTCCTTTAGTTCGAATATCCTAGCATTCATTTCCTTCCACACCATCCATAGCACAACTGATGGAATGGTATTCCAATTCCAAACCACCTTTATCTTGGGATTAGAATGCCGAATATTCCATGATCGGACGATTCCTGCACATGTTCGATCCAACACCCACGATACCCCTACCATATCTATAAGGCTTGCCCACAAATTCCTAGCCACACGGCAATTAGCGAACCCTGTAGCCACAAAATATGTAATGGAGGTTGTCATCCACCCCAAGTAACCCTTTTCTGTTGAGTGCTACCCTTGTCAATACTTTGCCTTTCAGAACACACCACATGAAGGTTTGAACTCTTGGAGGAGCAAGGCCCCTCCAGGCTAGGTCTGCAGTAGGCTCCTCCTCGTTGTGTTAATGTAGGGTTGAGTGGACTAACGCCTTCACAGAGAACCTACCCGAGGAGTCACCCACCCAAATAAAATCATCCTCTTCTTCAACTGCTAAGGGGAATGCTTTCAACCTTTGATTTAATTCCTCAAAACTCTCTTGTTCTAACGCTCTCAAATTTCGGCTAAAGTTCAGTTGCTAAGAGATCGTGTTATGCATCCGTCTATAGCAATCTTTGACTAAGGCTTGTCAAGCCCGCCTACTCTGAAAAGTCTGGGATAAACATCCTTCAGACACCTGTCCCTCATCCATAAATCCAACCAAAATCAAGTTCTTACTGGACATCTATACATCAGCTTGAGGGGGAGTGTTATAGTATCTTGTACCTATTTAGGCTTTTTTGTATATCAGAAAAGTGGTTATATACTATCATATGATCCTCAGATCACCGAAGAATGCATGGTTGACTTTCCATTTGTGGTTGTAATCTTTGTCCATGAATAATGTATTTTGGTACCTTTCTAATACAAGTAAACGCAATACAATTTTTCCTCAATCTCTTCTTATTCCATTATTTCATTTCAACATTTTAAACGTAAAATCCATTGGAGCCTTATGTCCAAGAATATGGACTTAAAAAGAAAATTCACCTAAAGAAAAAAAAAAGTTAGAAGATCACCAAATCTTGCCAAAAAATCATTAACTGACGATTTCTACATTATGGAGGCAAAAGGGAGCAGCCATTACCAATGATTCTCTACCAGTGGCTAAATTCTCTCAAACGAGAATTTTTTACCCAATCCACAGTCAACAAAAACCAAGCACATGTTGAGGTGCCTCCAAGGATCAAATGGATAACAGCTTCCACTTTGATCCTTAGTCCACAAATTTGAGTACAACATAAAAGAACCAAAGACATCTGGCTATCAGATTCCACGATCTTTGAAATATTTTGTAGTCCACAGTAATTATTACATTTTTAGCTCCTTAGCCTCCTCATAGAAGAGGCTTTGACGAAATCTAAGGCATCAAACAGAACCTCCAACAAATTCATTTTTTTTTATCATTTCTGAGGTTCTACTAGAGCCCCACATCCTCAAGGTCCCATACACAACACATCCCACCTACTCCATGTATTGAAAAAGAAAACTCAATACAAGAAAGGAAGGCCCAGTGGCAGTGATGAATTGCGTCAAAGTCAAATCCAAAACTTCTTAGGCCAGCAAATAGAAATTCACATTACAAATACCAGTCCACAAATCAACAGAAACAGAATCTAAGATACTGCTGCCCAGCTTCCACTCAGCTGGTCCACAGAAATACTCCTGAAAGGATCAGTCACCACTGTCCATTAAATGATATTTGACTTGATTCTACAAAGCATAGCCTCTGTAGCCAATGCATTATCTTTTTGTTGTGCTCCAGCATCCAGCCAAACAAATCAGGCAATGGCCAAATGTACCATTTCCCAAAGGTCTTGTCTTCTCTGTGAGAAAGGACCCACACCCCAACCAAATAAGCAAGCATGAAAGCAACAAAGCAAAACCCGCAAAATCGAGAAAGTGGAGATGAAACAATCTCAAATTGAAAAAATAAAAAGACAACGAAGAAAGAAGTGATCAACAGACTCGTCATTTCTATAGCAAAGATAGCAAACATTGGGTTTTAGAAATTCCTAGCTTTGATATTATCTGTGATCAAAACTTTGTTAAGGCAAAAAAAATTGACTTTAGAAAGGGCAGGAAGAGGTTTCCAAGTAACTTTTAAGGGAAAAGGGATGATGAACTTGGTCTAACTAAAGAAAAATATCTTCTCAACGAATCCCACAACATAGTTATGCACCCTTCCCTAAGTGCACATAGGTTGATGGAAGCATTACCTTAGACATACATATGTAAACGTGAATAAATGGACATGCATATAAGTCAATTTACAACTAAGTTGAGAAAAGAACCTCAATAGCTGCAGTTTCAAGGTTTCTGTCGACGGAAGTATGAACACTCACTAGAGATTCTAGGGACTCTAGGGCCTCTGTAAGCGGATCTGGCTGCCAAAAAGAAAAAGATGAGATACAGACACAACTTGTAACACTTTTTGTATACCATAAATCAAGGACCAAAAAAATAGGCTACCGTTATTTGCTTCAAAGACAAGGTGATGCGCTCAAGAGCAAAATCCAACTGGTGAACTTTTGCCTCAATGATCTGAAATAATGAAATATTCTATGAATCTAGGAAATCATAGTTACTAAGCTAAGACCAGGAACTAAAAGAAAGAATGCATAGAAGACAGAGCCTTAAGAAATGAGAAACATTCATCTAAAAAACAAAAAAAAAAAAAATTAGCACTATTCAATATTTTTATCAAAGATGGATTCTGTGATACTCAATTCAAGGGATACCTTGGACCCTAAATTACTAATGGGGCCCATAATTTGATGGTCCAAACCACTGACAGAATGGCCCCACAAATGGATGGATTGATGCCACAACCAGATCTCATTTTTCTTAACATTAAATGCAGGCTGTTGTCGTCGCTCTTTCTCAGGCATTTAGTTGCAGGTCCTTGATTGAAGGATTATGGTTTTCCAATTAGGAGCTTCGGGGCATGTCCGGCCTACAGTAGTCAGTTATGATATGGAATTATAGACCACCAAACCTGACCAATTTTGAAAATATTGAGGCCTGGAGATAATACGTGTATCCATGGATTGAGGATCATATATTTGTGAATTATATAGAAGTGCCTAAAAGTACCTGCTAAACAGAAAGATTGGTTGAGAAAAATAAGAACTACCTGACCAATTTTGTAATATGATGATGGATCTAATGTTGCATCCCATGAGACTTCTGACTGGTGAATCAGCGCAGGTACACCCTCAACCTTTTAAAAACATAATTTAAGTTAACTAAGACATGGCCTTTTTTTTCTGACAGAACAGTCTAACTAGTATCAAAAGCGGTACCTCAACAAATATGCCAAAATAAGTGATCTTCTTGATGCAGCATTTCACAACATCCCCAATGCTAAGTCTAGACTGCAGAAAAGATCTTTATAAGAACAAATAACCTAAATTTGTTGGAATAGTAATAAGTAATATTATTAAGGAATCCAATGAAACAAAAGTTCTAGTAAATAGGAGGCTCTAATGATTTTAAGGGAATCCTTCTGGGACAGGTAATCATTGGTAGTGATTTTCCAATGAGATTTCATGGGTATCATAGGCCTTTGAGGCCTGCATGCCTTGGGGAGATAGGGAATGCGTTGTTCATCACTTTTGATTTCCTTTTGTGATGCGGGTATCCAGCCTAATGGTTCAAAATAGGGTTCTTCAGTGGACTTGGATCACACAGACAAAGTTGCATTGGCTTACAGGGATCACTTTGATCAAGGAAACCAAAATTGGACATGTCTAATAAGTCAGTTCATTTTATTAGTCGAGGCCCAATTGACCCAGGTGACCCAATTAAGCATGTTAAGCCAAAGCCCATTCATAAACAGGTCAAACCCAAGCCCAAAGTCAAAATTTGATACATCTATCCAAAGAACAGTTGTCAATTGATGAGCACAGGAAAATGATTATTTTACCCTTCCATTTGGATTAGTTAACCCTTGTTTTGTGTGTTTTAAGATATGGTTAAGGGGATTTCGGATGTTTTGCAGGATTTATAGGGAAATACAAGATTTGGGAATTCAAATGGTGAATTTTGCAATTTATGGGCATAAGTTGATATTTTTGGAAAGTCGGAATTTTTAATAATTATTTTACCACAATTTTAGGGGTTTTATTGTAAACTAATTAATTCAAATCCATTTATGAGAGTTTGGATTAATTTAGTACATCCTTAAAATTGATTGTAAGTGGTAAAATTAATTATTAGATTTTCCATACTTTGAAAAGTCCAATTATTTAGCCCATTAAGAAAAGCCCATGAAGAAATCCACATGTATGAAGTCTATTTTCATCATCTCAAGATACATATGAGGAAATTCGAAATTTAGAAGTCAATATAAGAGGATTTTCGAATTTGGCAAGTGGATTAAGGAAAAATAAACAAAATAAAAAGGGGAGAAAAAGAAGGAAGGTTTGACACATTTTCAGTATTTTGGCCATAAAGTTTCACTCCTATGTCCAATTATTTTGATTCTTGATGCGTTGGAAAGAAGACTTTAAGGGCTACAACTTTGTAGTTTACAACTTTTCTTGATTCGGACGTTAACTAGGTCAAAACTGAGCTCTAAGGTGGTACATGTGTAAAAAACGGGATTTTGCACCCACTTTCCTTACACGAATTTACTATTTTTTTCCACCTCCTTGCCTTATTTAAGTCATTCCATGTTTAGCACAAACCATATCAGCCCTCCATGTGTCCCTTGCTTTATTTAAATCTTTAAATCAAAGCCATTCATTCCACCTCCTTTCATCTATAAATACTAACCATCTCCCATTGAGAAAACTGAACTTGGGCTGCTGATTTTTGGAACATTGGGAGGAAGGAAAGGAAGACAAAGAGAAGGGAAAACAGTGTGGAATTCAAATTCCACAATGGGTTTCAAGTTGGTGTTTTAACTTCTCATTGTAATTTCTTATTCCAAGAACTCCATGATTATGTAATTTTAACTCTTTGTTTTATTAATAAAATTAAGACAAGCTTTTCAGATCTATGGTTTTCCACTTAATGTTTGTTGATTGTGATAGTTTGATTTGATTTTTAATCTCTTTATGAATGCATATTTTGATTTAATCTTAGAATTTTCATCTTAAACATCCAATTTTTAGGAAAGTTTAGAACCTTAATTTTCCATTCTAAAGCTCTTTTTAAGAGTAGATGAAGAATTTAGAATTGGAATTTTATGTTGAATTTAAGAGTAGGTGAAGAATTTAGAATTGGAATTTTATGTTGAATTCTCTCTAAGCCCAAGGTTTATTTGGATTATTTCTTGATTAATGAAACTCATGTTTTTCTTAATTAAATTAATTATGAATGAAAATTTTGAATCAATGATCATTAATGAATGTGAGCTCCATGTTCTAGGTTTTGATTTAATTTTTTAAGTACTGAAAATAATGCCTCCTTAATCTTCAATCCAAATTCCATTGTAAATATGTATATATATTTTATTTTATTTTCTTTTGTTTATAAATTCAAATTCTTGAAAAATTGTGAACTAGATTGGAAATAATTCAATTGCATCTTAATTTTGTGTTCTAAGTTAGATTAAGATTATTTATAATTTTTCGATCAAATCCACCATCTTAATTAAAATTAGATCTCTTTAATGGTTAAATTATATTTTTAGATGTGGTTTTTAATTATAGACCATGTTTTAAAATTAAATTCCTTAGATTAGATAATTAATTCCATATTTAAGATTTATTTTCATGATTTTCCAAATTCCTTAAAATACGTATTTCAAATGGTGTATTTTTCACGGATATATTTTCCTAAGTTCTGATGGGTTCGACCTCGCACTTAATCGCTATACTATCTAAATGGTTCGTGCGCTTGCGAGTTATAAATTTAAAACACTTTGATCAAGGTAACCAAAATTGGACACGTCTAATAAGTCAGTTCATTTTATTAGTCGAGGCCCAATTGACCCAGGTGACCCAATTAAGCATGTTAAGCCAAAGCCCATTCATAAACGGGCCAAACCCAAACCCAAAGTCTCCATAAAGCCCAAATTCGATACATCTATCCAAAGAACAGTTGTCAACACCACACACCTCTATCTTAAGAGTAGGTGGAGAATTTTGCAGCTTGCAATTTATTTTATTTGTTTACTTTTGTTTGTTTATTTTAGGATGCAATCTTGTTCATTCAATAAGCCATGTAGAATGGTTAAGGGTTGAGATGGAATGGTTATAATTAGACTAAATTCTATCTTAGGCATGGGTTTTATGGTCTTTTTACAATTTTAATATAAATAGGCTTGTACCCCATTAGAATTCTACACACATTGAATAAGAATTATTTGGAGATTTCTCTAGACTCTGTGGAGTTGTGGCTTTCAGCCAGGTCCTTGGACAGGATCGATTCCTGCAAGTGCGTGCCAGTGATTTTTATAATTCAATTATTGCTTTATGGTTTTCAGATTAAGAAATTAATTTCATTCTTTCATCTCTTTTAATTATTCACTTCCGCATAATTTTCAATTAATTTAATTAAAGGAGAGCTTAATCTAAATTCCATGCCGGGTAATTGAATTCCCAGGAAACTTGTCTTTCGATTCGGGTATTGCTTCGCAAAACCCCAATTAAGGTATAATCCTTTCACGAACCATGATTGGTTGCCCATCTTTCAGAGACCATACTCTCAAACTGTAGCCTGCTAGTGAATTTTCACAGATTCGACCCTAGGCCTGCATCAATTGGATATCAGAGCCTGACTTCTCTGGGAATTCAGTGCTTGTGCGATTGGAACAAGATTTCTGGGAATTTGGCTTTCGCCTACTAGCAATTTTTCTCAATTCACACAATTGCAATTTTGTCGTTTGCTGTATTTTATTGCGATGAACCGGTGTATTTGAGATCTGAAAATCTAGTACAATCTAGGCAGCAATGTTGTGTTGCAAAATTTTCTGGGAACAGTAGAAGACTCCAAAAATTCTCAAATTTTGACAACAGATAGATCTTTCAGAGAGGATTCCAGAAATATTTTATTTGCCTCAAACCAAGTTTTCTAGCCCAAGATATTGAAATTTATCGGACTGTTACAAAGCCTTTCAGAAAGCCGATCTAGGAATCATCTTCGGATTGCAGACAGTATTTGATCTACCAAACCAGGTTCATAATTTTTAAGTTTTTAAAGTGGACAGATCTCTTTGTTAGCTTCACTAGCATATTTTATTTTGCATTATTCCGAGGTTCCTATGTTGAGATATTGCAGATTTAGCGGACTGATAACAAAAGTGCAGATCAGATTGCAGATTTATATTTGACCATTGTTGCGGTCAGTGTTTGGGGGATCAATTAAACTCCAAAAATTCTGAATTTTGGATGGTAGTTAGATCTTGTGGTTTACTTTCCGGAAATATAAGGCTCGCTTGAATCGGAGTTCTGTAGCCCCAGTTACGGGTTTTTTCCGTCACAGTGCACAAAAGAAGACTGAGTAGAATCTGATATTGCAATCCCTGATATTTCACTGTGTTGCAGCGTTGATTTGATATATTATTCGGACTCAGAAAAATATGAAATTTTTACTGTTGGTGTGTTCATTAGTTATCTTCCAGCAATTAAAATTTCCTGACTTTTGGACTTCTGAAACTTCAGTTGCAGAATTTATCGTGACAGCGTGCAGGATTTCTAGACAGTAAATTACCTGTTGGCTAATCTGAGCAACCGGGTAACAATATACTTGGGATTTTTTTCACAGCAGTTTGACAATATTTTTTGCAGCAAAATCTTTACTGATTGCTGGTTATTGTGTGTGATTTGGATTGCTTCCATTACTTGTGTTATTGCTTGTTCGCGCCTTTCCAATTTTCAGGCTCTCTTGATCTTTAGCAGAATTCTATGAAACACGGTTATAATACCAGGCAAAATATGGACAAGAACGGTGACGTTGCTCCTGAGAACATCACTCAGCTGGGTCAGACCAGTAATCCACATCAGGGCGACAGACAGACGGAGATGGTTGATCTACGGGAGACGGTTGCGGCTTTGGCGCAACAAATGGCTGCCATGCAGGCTACCATGCAACATCAGGTGGCTACATTACATGATTCAGTACAGCAGCTTGTCCATGATAGACGACGATCATCCTCCTCCAAACGATCTCGTGACTCTCGTCGCAGAGCACATTCAGAATCTGGTGGCAGTAACGGCGAACACCATAATGAAGGTGGCAGACAACACCGCCAACGCACCAGAGATGGTGAATCTTTACCTATCAGAATGGACATTCTAGAGTTTCTGGGACACTTATCTGGTGAGGTATTTCTTGACTGGTTAGAGACCGTAGAGAATCTGTTTGAATGTGGAGATGTACCAAAAAATCAAAGGGTAAAAATGGTTGTAATGAAATTAAAGAATAGTGCTTTATCATGGTACAAGAGGGTTAAAAATGAGAGAGAATTTAGGAAAGGGCACCATCCAATCTTGGGATAAATTAAAGAAAATCATGTGCTGTACCTACCTACCCTCTAATCATGTACAAACCCTATTCTCTGAGTTGCAAAAAATCAGGCAAAGAAGAATTCAACCTTCTTATTACCCGTAATAACTTGTCTGAGTCTGAACAGCTTGTGGTCCAGCAGTACATAGAGGGTCTCCGTCCCCTTTATCAGTGATCTTATGGTTGGCCTTGATATTATTCATATGTCTGAAGCTTACCAAAAAGCTTTGAAGTTTGAACAGGTTGAAGGTCGCCGAAGCCGTACCCCACCAGTACAGAGCTGGCCCGCAAACCCTACGTCTTCAACAAGGGGTACATCATCCGGGACCACCTAGAAGACAACTCCCCATGTTCCATGATGCGGATCACCACACGAGTTTCCATATTTAGCAAGTTTCTATATTTAGATTTAGGATTTCCAGCGTCTCATAATTGTATTTTTTCTTTCATTTATTTGTTTAGTCCAATAGTTGGTTTTGTTTGGATAAATTTAGTGATTTTACATGTAATTAGGGCTTTCTAATCATTTGGGGTACTTTGGTATTTGTTTATTTGAGGGTATTTTGATATTTTTCATGTTTTTAAGTCATTATATATATGATGTAACCGAACAACTTTTGCTTTGTGCAAACTTGCCTCCATCGTAGAAAGCATAATGAGAAGCCAAAGAACCCTCGTGAGAAACTAGGGAAGGCGAGAAGCCACGGGAAAAGGTGAGAATCCTCTTCCAAGATCCAGATTTTTATCTATCTCTCTTCTATCTCACTTTTCCCCTTTCTTCTCTCTTTGTTGTCATCACAAACTCAGCCGAACTGTTGTCCCAGAACCGTCCTATTGCTGTCCCAGATCTGTCCCACAAAAATCCTTATTTACCGTCCCGACCTGTCCCAGATCCCATCTAGACTCGTCTCGATCTGTCCCAGATCCCATCTAGACTCGTCCCAAGCCCTTCCTAAGTCCCTTACAGCCCTCCCCTACCCCCAAACAGTCCCATAAACTGCTGTCCCAACCCATGACAGTCCCATATATGATTGTCTACTGTTGTCCTATCCATTGAGATCCCCTATTTTGTTGTCCCATACCGTTAAGATCTCATATTACTGCTGTCCTACAATTTCTCCTTGCCAAACAGTCAATTTAATTCCTATTTCTAATGATAGATCTACATATTTAATAGGTTTTGACAAACCCCTTTGTTTTGAGGGACCTTTACTACAGATGTAACTTGGTTTGGATTGTCTTATAATCACTTATATTAGATTCCAAGAATTTGCATGATTCTTTGTAGTAAATTTTATATTAATTAATTGCATGTATTAATTGGAATTTAATTTCAACCCATTTTAGGTTAGGTCATATTAGATTTATTCCTCAATTTCGCTTGCATTAGGCATTTAGGGTTACCCTATCCCTTGTCCTGCGTTATTCCACTTGCAGCATGGCCACAGAAATCGCAGGTGAAGTGCTTTAAGTACAACGAACCAGGTCACATAGTGTCTAAATGCCCTAATCGGCATGTGATTCTAGCCTAAGAGGAGACTGCAGTTGGCGGAGAAGAAGAGGAGCCTTCCAATGGAGATGACATTATCTACGGTGACACTGTTGGAGAGAACTTCATTATCCAACGGATCTTAATGTCTCCAACAGAAGAATTGACAGACAACAAGCAAACCAGTTGCACAGCAACCTTGGTCATTGCCCCCCCCATGGGAACGTCAAGTGAGTAGAGACCGTATGTGGATCCAATGTGGGACGAGTACTCGCACCAATTGGCCACACCCAACACCTTGTCACTTTTAGCAGTTCGAGGAAGTGCAAGAGAAGTTATCAGTGCGGATGCACCATAGGGATGTACCCTACAACTTCATGTCGTACCAAACCATTATGACCCTCAGAAGATTGAGCAGATACTGGATGATATTCAGCTCCCGGAAGACCAAAATTTAGGGCCGAATTTTCTCCAGGCAGGAGAGAATGATGGAATTGCATCTACCTTAGATCCGATAGAGACGATCCAAGATGCAATAATAAGTCCATCAATGAGCAAGAATGAGGGCATTGCACATGTGTTCAAACCATTTGTAGACCCTATATGGGAAGACTTCATTCGGAGAACATGTAATAGGCAATTTATTTTGACCAACACCATGTTTGACAAGAACCAAGAAGATTCTACAAAGTTGGGCCAAGAGTTTAGAGGTGGTAATCCTAACCAAAACCCATCTCTACAGTATCAATCAAAGCAGCAAAGAAGAATTTGGTGGCCAAAGGTGCGATAGGGTATCTCCCTCGCAAATCGATTAAACTCGAGGGCAAGTTTTTTCCAACCAATAGGGAATGATGTGGGCATCCAGCCTAATGGTTCACAATCGGGTTCTTTAGTAGACTTGGATCACATGGATGAAGTTACATTGGCTTACATGGATCACTTTGATCAAGGCACCGAAATTGGACACCGTCTAATAAGTCAATTCATTTTATTAGTCGAGGCCCAACAAACCAAGGTGACTCAGTTAAGTCTGTTAAGCCAAAGCCCATTCATAAACAGGCCAAGCCCAAGCCCAAAGTCTCCATAAAGCCCAAATTCGATACATCTATCCAAAGGGCACTTGTCAACACAACACACCCCTATCCCAAGACTAGGTGGAGAAAGGAGGTGGAGAAAGGAGGTGCAAAGAGGAGGTGGAGAATTTTGCAACTTACGATTTATTTTATTTGTTTGTCTATTTTAGGACGCAATCTTGTTCATTCCATAAGCAATGTGGCATAATTAAGGGTTGAGATGGAAAGGTCATGATTAGACTGCATTCTATCGTAGGCATGGGCTTTATGGTCTTTTTACACTTTTTTATTATAAATAGGCTTGTACCCCATTAGAATTCTACACACATTGAATAAGAATTATTTGGAGAAATTTCTCTAGACTCTGTGGAGTTGAGGCTTTCTATCAGGTCCTTGGAATAGTAAGCACCATATACTTTTCCAAAACAATTATTTCAGGGAAAAAAAGTATCATATAACAGCTCCTATCAGTAAAAACACATACCATGAGACTTCTCTTTTTCTCTACCAACTCTTCCTTTTCTCTTGGTCTCCCAGAAAATTTTAGCCTTCGAGAGTTCCGATCTGCCAATACTACACTTACTTTGATCCGCTGCAAAATTTTGGGATGGGGGAGTTTCAAATCATGACACAGATTTAAAATGGAAAGAAATATGAATAAATCAAAACTAAGGTTTTCAAACCTGACCAACAAAAGAAGATAAGAATTTCATTTTCTCTTGATCATACGCCTCAAGAAGATCTTCAAATTTCATAGCTACTGCTGGATTTTCCTCAACTTGCTGATTGGTTTCTTGATTAAGATTTGTATCTGAGACAACATTCTTATTTTGAATTTCATGACTTCCCAGAATGCTCAAATTTTGCTTGTATAGAGATGGGTCTAAGCCTTTCCTTCTCAACCACGATTCAAAAGCCAAAAATTTCCATTTAGCCCCAAGGTTTCGGTATGGCAGAAAACCAACCAAAGAGTCAAATGACACCTGGGAAATGATAAAAAGGCATTAAAATAATTTCAATATATATATATAGAGAGAGAGATCCAAAACGAATTCACTGACTCCACTTGGTCAAAGTAAAATAGGCACATATTAGTATAGTTAAGTTCATGATTTTAAATGGTACTGTTTCCGTAATTTTAACAGTCCTGCAGAAACCATCATGATATTGACAAAATGACCACCCAAATGTATTTTCCTGTATTTCCAGAACAAAGTGAAATTATCTGAGGGCCACAAAACTAATAAAATGAGTTTCACCATAGATGATGTCACTACTCAAAACGGTTTCCTATTTCTGCACCTTGTGGAGCCACAATTCATCCCTTTTTCTTATTAGTCAATCTTGATTTTTGTGCATCAATAGTTCAATACATGCTTATAGACAAGTACTGATAAACATAAATTTACCACAAAGCCTCTGCTGCTGCTACTAATCAGCTCAACTTCTCCTCTTTCTCCCGTCTGATGCAGCTCTTCAACCTTGCTCCAATCACCATCTTCATGTCCCTGAAAATTCCTAGCATACTTAGAATAAGCATTAATTTTAAGCTACTCAACTTTATACCTACAAAACCTATTCAATTCAGTTTTTCTTTTAATTTCTTCTTTGAAATGTTAACATGACTTGAACCCACAGCGAGAAGCTTAAGAATTAAGAACAGAAATAGTTCAAACAGATTCATGGAGCTTCTGGCCTTAGCCACCCACAGGTCAGGCTTGTGGTTGATTTTTAGGTCCTGGATGAGACTAGATTAGTCACATGTATGGGTCTTGTGAGGGTTATGGCCAAAGCAAGACAAGCTTTCCACCATGTTCTGGTCAAGCACTGGATCAAAACATGGTCCAAACTAAATGCAATATGAACATATGAACCAGGATCAGGCATGACTAGCCAAGTAGTCGGACATGGGGTAGAGCCTGCTCAAAATGATACAGCCTTAGAATGTAGAAATTGAAAATAGCTATGATATGACAAGATCATGTGGTTTCTGGCCCTAGCTACTACATAAAGATCATGTGGGCCCAATTTTTAATTAAGCAGCATAAATGGGCATGGACAGACCATAGCCAAAGCTTGACAAGCTTTCCACTGTGTTCTGGCCAAAGGTTGGATCCAGGTGTGGTTCATATGAGCAAAAAAGCATCACGTTCAGGCCCAACTGATCAATAGTGAGCGATGGAGTAGAACCCACTCGTAACCATTACTTTGGCAGAATAAGAATTGTAAATAAAGAAATGATTTAGACAGATTTGTAGTGATTCTGACATTATTATCATTTAAGTCATTTATCCCATCAATCTAGAATTGGACTTTTTATTTGGATTGGGTAAATTGTTTCCATGAGCCCAATCTGCCTAATTGAGGGACTCTGACACTAGCTGCCAAAACCAGGCTTATGGCCGGCGACTAGGCTCTTGACTCATTTAGCTCAGCCAGACATAGAGAGGCCAAAGCAAAAGCTTACAGGCCTTCTGCTCAGTGGTCTGAAAAAAGAGCTGGATCCAGGCAAGGACTAGATTTTGGTCCAGATAAACAAAAGATCAGGTGCAGACTAGATCAATGGGGACCAAAGAAAGATCCCAACCAACCTGGACCCCATCAATTAGAGCCTTCAAGGTAATTCTTAAAACAAAATGATGTCTTTAAGATTCCTTGTTCCACATTCTTTTTTTCTTCTTTTTTTGAGCTTGCTGGAGCTCTTGTTTTCTTGCATTTTTAGTTTCTCTTTTTTTTGTTTTTGCTTGTTTTTTCTTTTTCTTTCCTTGTTTGGGTCTAACCCTTTTTGACCCCTTTCTCTTCTCTCCTGTATCTGTACTTCTATCTTTTTATTAATATTTCTTGGTTACCGCTCAAAAAAAATGATTCCTCGCTCCACATTAAAAGCCCGTTTAAGCTGATTCATTTTAGGGAGGGGGGGAGGGAGGGAGGGAGAGAGAGAAAGAGAGAGAGATCATGATTCCTGACCTCTAAAGCTGTTGCCTGAAATTGGTTACTTTCAGCAGCATTGTTCTGATCTATGTTCAAAACAGTTTTCCCCACTCCATCAGAGGGAACATTTTGTTTGACAGGTTGATCCATCCTGTAATTCAACAAACTCGTAAACAGCAAAGCTAGTATTCAAGAAATGGGGATATGATATAGAAAGCCAGAAAACGAATTTCTGGTGTAGATGTTTGCAATAAAGCTGTCAGGGTGTATGTCATTTGCAAATGATATAGTACTAATTGATGAGACAAGAAATCAAGTACATCATAAATTGGAAATGTATAGGAAAGTTTTACATAAGAACTATTTGAAAATTAGCAAACCAAAGATGGAAAACACGGTATTATTTTAGTAGAATAAAGAATATGGAGGAACTCATAAAAATTGGAAAGGAATTGGTATTGCATCCTGATGAATCACATACTTAAGTGCAATGCTTGTTACAAGTACAACTAAGTCTTGAGTAGAAAAAAAGACAAGTACAAAAGGTAATCACAACAGACATACATATATTAAAATCATGGTACGAAATTTTGAAATTTCGACTCAACCCAGTTTGTCACTGATAGGGCTGCAACTTGGACCAGATCTAACCCGAGCCCATATGAAAAGACAAAAAAAATTGGGGTTCAGGTTGACCACAGTTCAAGTCAGGCTCGTTTTGCGCCTAGAATGTTAGGCACCAAGTCAAGCTAGCACATGAAAGATCGAATTTGGGCCAAAAGCCCAAATTTGAGCCATAAATTACAAAATCAATTTTTTTTTAATTAATGTTGTGTAAAAATATAAAACTTGTGATGTATAATTTACTTTTAAATAGAATAATAAAGAACCTTCCATTTTAGGTCCAAAAAAGCCCAAGCCTGAATTAGGGTAATGTTAAATACACCCTGAAAATTTTTTACCATACACCCATTTTTTTCATTTTTCCAATTTACCCTCTTATCTTCTCTCGAATAAAGACACTGCTCCAAATTCCTATACGAGTGCGATTTTCAGATAATGCTGACTCTGATTCTCTCTTTCTCTCTCCTGTCCGAAGAAGAAGTCATCTTTTGATAGCCTCCCTTCCCAGTTTCCTTCGTTCTCTCAGCTGCACCTGCCTTCCACACCCAATGAAGCCATCGACGAAGCTGAAGATGGAAGTACCGATAGAACCGACGCATCGAAGCACCGATGATACTGCCGATTTAAGTATTTTCTTTCCTTTGTATTTTTTTCCTTTCTTTATTTCCATTTTGTTGAATCTATAAATACCCCTTTGGGGCTTGTAATCGAACACACCAATAATCGAATGAATTGAATTAGAGTTCCTTCTCAAATCTTCTTGTTCTGTTTTCTATCTTTTGATTTCCTCTTGCTGCCAACGGCGATTGATCACACCGAGGAGTCTCTGAAAACCCCTTTCTGCTGTTGGAAGGGAACTGCACCTACTCAGCCGGCGAAGCTACTGCTGCCTTTGGCCGCTCGCTGCCGTTCGAGCATCATACACACCTGAGAGGATTGTCCTCTCTGTTCCCAGTACTCACCATTCTGCAGCCTTGCTTGCAAACACCCCTTCCTTCCCCCCATCTCCAACGCACAGCCCATCCATTCCAGAATCCCCTTCTCCACAGTCCAACCTTGCTGTCCAATACCCACCATCCCATATCTTTTCAGCCCAGTCCCAACACATTCTGCAATATCCCCTACAACCTGAACCTGCATACACCCATTCGTTATCTTCTTACCCAAACCTTTCGATCTCTGCCATCGTCGATCTCAGAATCGGCGTGTTTGTTGTTTCTGATAGCCAGTCTTCTTTGACCTCTGCTTTTTTTTTTCTCTTTCACTCAGCTCCCAGGCTCCAATCACAATCCATGGCGGACTTCGACTACCATCCTGCCCAGTTTTTAGAGGATATGGCTTGGCTCCCAGCATGGCTTGATCCACACCAAGTCCTGTTTTCTCCTAAGTTAAGGATGCTCAAGCCCTTTCTCAGGCTGCATGCAAGGATGCTATGTTTCTTGAAGAAAATGCCAGCCATGGAGGGGCTCACCACTTGTTTTCAAATGAAGATGCTAACATGGCAATGGAACAAATTCTACTAGGGGGAACAGTGCTAGGAAATCTTCACTTTCGATTGGAGTCATTGTGGGTTTTGTAATTGGCGGTGTCTGCAATTTTTGCCAAAAGACTTCCTTCTTCATCTGCCATTCGTTGCCTTCGATGGAAGCAGAATGGTAAGGGGAGAGGGCAGGGAAGCTGCCAAAAGACTTCTTCCTCTTCTTCGGACAAGAGAGAGAAAGAGAGGCTGGAAAATCGCACTCGCATAGGAATCTGGAGCAGTGTCTTCATTCGAGAGAAGAGGAGCGTAAAATTGGGAAAATGAAAAAACAGGTGTATGGTCAAAAAAATTCAGGGTGTGTGTATATAACATTACCCCTGAATAAACCCCATGTACAATTTGGGCTTGAAGTCGAGCTCAAGTCCTACAAATACAATTGGGATCAGGCATTAGCCATTCAGGTTGAACCCTTTAAATTGATATTCAAGCATGGGCTCACACAAACCCAAAATCCAACCTAATCCGCCCTAGTCACTTAGTAGAGTCAACTTGAAAACTCAAGCAAGCTTCAAACTTTTTCCTTTTTCTTTTTTGAAAATTTAAAGAAGAATTAGATCAAAAAGTAAAAAAAGAACAATGGGCATTAAAACATAGTTACTTTAATTTATAATAAAATGGATGGAAAAAGCAATATGAAAATAAGTAGAAAAACAGAGAAAAGGAAGAAGAAAAAAAAAACTATGAAAAAATAAAATAAAAAAATCTCACATCCCCAATAGGAAAAAATTGGAAGAAAAAGAATAGTCAAGGACAACTTGTGGCTTTGTGGTTGTCATTCTTGGTTCTCCCTTCTCAAATTCAAATACAAATTAATCAACAATTAGGTTTTGGGATATCCTTGCTTTTATTTTCTTTTTTTACCCATAGTCATTTGGAGATGACTTTTATTCCCTTTAAAAACAAGAACCAACATGCCACCACTCAACCAATTGCTCGACTCTCTTGATTTTTTTGCCCAACAAGTCGTACAAGCTAGAACACCGCGCCCCACCTCGACACCCCCCCCCCCCCCCGCAAACCAAAAAAAACCTCAATAAGCAATCGAGTTTTCAACAATTTATTCATTTTGTCCATCAAGTTGAGTTGACTTGTCCAAGTGAACCAAACCAATTTTGATTTTCAAACCATGGTTCAGATGGATCAGTGGAGTATATTGAAAATCTGAATTAGAAATAAAGAAGTTAAATAGACTTTGAAAATAGCCCCAACAGACAATAATATGATGAGAATCCATTAAGATAGTTTAGACACGTATTCAGAAGATTGCCCCCACCCCCACCCAACCCCATAAAACAAAAAAGAAAGAGGTTTATGTGTATAAGGAACAAGGAGAGAAAGGTCATTAAAAACATGGATTGAAAGAAGAATGATATCATAAAGGGTGATGAATGGGAGATAGGAGATGATGAGTGTTTGTTGGGTAGCCTTTCTTAATAGAGTTTGACTACCAATAAGTGTTAGTCTAGGTTCATCACAACCCACAACATTTGCTTCCTCTGTTGGAGGACTGAAGAAGCGGTTGATCATCTTTTTTATCCATCGTCCATTGTTCTCCCAATTTGTTATCACTTTCCTGCTTTGTTTTCCATTCCATGGATCGTGCCACTTTCTTTCCACGCTCTCATATTAAGTGGGGTTCAGGCCCTTTCCCAACAAAAAGCAAAGCACTATGGAAAATGGTCAAAAGATTAAATTTAACTCAATAAAATGGGCTTTTATCAGCAGACCCTTCATTGGGTGTTCATATCAGCAATTTAGTGGAATTTGAAACCACTTTCATAGTATTGTTATGGGTGTATTGAATTATATTTTAGTTTCTGCTGGCCCAATTTCTCGCTGGGCCTGCATTTTCGCTTGATTTACTTTCAGTGCACTCAATAAAATTTGTAAACTCACAAAAAAAAAAAAAAAGATGATGATGATAAACAAGTAATTCACAGAGCAAAACTAGTGAGTAGTGACCATATTTAATGCTATTAATTCAAACAGTACATACACATTTCCTCCAGGTCTGTTTAGAACACAACATCTTTGAATGCTTGAACAGACCATGTGCATAGACGTGCACAAAGAAAAGCTAACAAATATGTGTATGCCATTATGCATTACAGAGGATATTAAAAAAGAAATTGCAATAACTAAATGAAGCTACGCAATTTGATAGAGCAACTAACACATGGAATACAATCTGGTTACATGACCATCTACAAATATTTGCCAAGTGTAACCTATGCGCAGTTAATGGGTTTGTCTAGTGGTAGTTAATGGAATTGTAGGGCTATGATGTCTCAAGGGGGTCATCATTTGTTTATCCAAACTGTTGATGCAATGGGCCCAATGTCACTGACTATAGATGCCTTAAAAATCTTATGCAGTAGAAGGTCAAGTTATCAATTTTGAAATGATAAATTATTAAGACCATCAACAATCCAGAAGAAAAAAAATGACATGGATTTTAACTAGGATCTACCACTCATGGACATTTTGGGCACATACTCCATCCATCCAATGTAAGACCCATCAAATCAGAAATCTAAACCACTGAAATGAAGAATATGCTCAGATATAATGAGCATATGAGTACATTATACACTAGCATCAATATTCAATAGTAATTGCCGATATAGAAAATATCCATCAAAGTACAAGAGGGTTGTTAAAAATACCTAAGGGGTTTCCCATGCAAGGCAGATTGAATAGATACATTGCTGGTAGAGTGGTCTGATTTCAGGTCCAATGGTTGAGCAAAGCCAGCTTGCACTCCAGGATGTCCAACATTGCTCTGCTCAATTTGTTGCAAACCTTGGGAAACCAAGTGCACTATTATTTTCTACAACTCCAACTATGAAGAGTTTAGTTGCTGGTCTGATGCATTACCTGTTTTGAGCATATCCCTTGATTTAGATGGTCTTGAGAAAGAGGCATCATCATTCCTTAGAGGTCTCTCAAGCTCTTCCACGAAAGATGTGCCCATACCATCTTGCTGAAGACCATCTGCTTTTGCTTCATTTGACTCTATTTCGTCAGATGGCATTGCACTAGAACTCAACCCAACAGGATCACTAGAAGACACGTTCTCATGACGGGAGTTCAAAGTCAGGCACACTGGCTCAGGCCTCTTTAGCAATGTCACATCACTAGTATTTTCCTTTTTGGCCAGTGTATCACCAACATTTTCATTAAGTCTCTTCCTCATTTTCAAGAATAAGTTTGGTTTTATTTCAAACTTTGAAGACTTCTGTTCTTCATTGTTATCTGCTTGCATAGTGGAAGGCTTCCTTAATGTGACATTAGAAATGTTAACCTTGTTGTCAATCTTCTGAACCATTTGTCTTGACTTTGCATCTGTCATAATAGCTGGCTCATCATTTGGTTCCTCAAATTTTGTTCCTCTCTTCAAAAGAGGGCGAACCAAATTCAACTCTTTTCCTCCATCTTTGTTTTTGGTGTAGGAAAGCAAGTTGTTTGAAGAATTAGATCCCTCTGATTCCTCAACTTCATGCAGTGGAACCTCAGTGACATCATCATTCAACTTGCCTTTTTTCTTATTAAATGATTTTTCTATGTCCAGGTAAGACATGTCTGGGTTTGATTTTCTTCCTATTATCTGCCCAAAAAAATCCAAATATATGATTACTGAGGTGAGTAACATTTAAGAACCAAGAAGCAGCTGGAACCAATAAAAATAATAATAATTGAATGGAGATTCATCTGAATGTTGAGCATGGGAAATAAAACTAAACTGTAATCTAAAGGAATAACGTAGAGCGCCTTCAATCAAGCAACTGCACCACCCTCTGGCTGAAATTGGCTGTGTAACAATATAAATATGGTTAATCAACATCTTTCAAGAACCAGAGTTTTAGACTAACCACAATCATCCAAAACTGGGTCCAGTTGGAAAAGTTTTTCCATTAGTCCACCAAAACACAGGTACAACCCTGAGCCAGTATTGGGCTTGAATGACTATCAACCCCGTGAGGATTGGCTTGGAGGTCAAGAACCCACCTGAGATGAGGGAGGTCTTGGGTTCAAGTCACTCTCAACACAAAAAGGACACTCCCCATAGTGTTACTCAGTTTGTGTGGATAGGAAGGCTTGCACATGCCCTAAGGATTAGTCAGGTGCTCTAAGAGGCTTGGACACCTTGGTCTTCAAAAAAAAAAACTCCAGTTGCTAAATAGGCATCACTGCCCTGCCCAATTTGCCCTCTTCCACCTGTACATACATTCCAAATTGCCTGAACCACTGACTACATTCTATGACTTCCAGATACTTCCTTTATCCAAAATAACTTTATGGTAATATCACTAAGACTACCAGGCTATTTCTTCTATTATATGCAAATGATGGCCATAGTGCCTGCTAGACTCTCTGTATGTTCTCCTCTCTGATGTCAGGCAGCATTCTGTGGGACAAATTGGTTCTATGATCTCTTGTTATTGAGGCTGTTGGTGTAACATTGGCATCTTTATGATAACAACTATTATTGGGTATTATGAGTGAAATAGAATTAGAAATGATATGAATTTTTTTTTCTTTTTTTGAATGATGAAATGACATGCAATTTCACATTAGAATATCTAAATCACCAGAATTGGGAATTCATACTTGAAAAGAAAGAGTAATATCAAGTGGAGCCCAACTTTAATTACAGCCAACCAAAAAAATTTAAAGGAAAAAAAAAATGATTCTCCCTATTGAATCGAAAAAAATTCCAGACAATCCAGTCCAGACCATGTTTCAAGCTGTTCATCACAGTATTATCCAATTCCCTATTGGAATCTAATGTACTGTCAGGATTATCCAATTGCCACAGTTTTTTGTCATCACCATAGTTCAAAACCTTGCAAAAGTCTTTCAAACTGAAACTTGATAAGATTTCAAGTTGAGCGAGTCAACAGTTTGCATCAAATTTTCAAGAATCGCATTGAGAAAATGTTCTTACTTGAAAAAGAAAGAACAAGAATGAGTGGCACCATTAAATCAAGTAGAGCCCACCTTTAATTCAAAAAACAGAAAAAGAGCCCTCACCATGGGATCAGAAAACTTCCAGACTTCCAGTCATCAAGTCTAGACCATGATTCAAGCTGTTCATGCACAGAGAATCCAATAACTCTCAGGATCATCCAATTGCCACAGTTGTAGATCACAACCATAGTTTAAAACACCAAAAACTCAGGCAAGTCAGTCCAAGTAGAACTCGATTAGATTTACAACCATGCAAGTGAATGAGTTTTGCAAAATTTTCCGCGTCAAGCAGCTCAATTGCATTTCAAGTCAAGTCTATGTTTCGAGTTTTTAAACTCTAGCCCTGACTAGCTGATGACGAGTTTCAGTAGATGAACAGCCTCAATTACAAGCAATCCAACAGCCGACTGTGTCTCGGTAGTAGTTTAAGTTCAAAGTTAACTGTTGTGAACCGGGTAACTAACTTTCATATTATTTTAGATGATGAGGATGTGTTGATAGATCTAGACTTGTATAAGAAGTTTGCTAAACTCAACTGGAACAAAACATTCTGAGTATAACATTAAAAGCTAAAAAAACTTTAACCTGTGATTCTGTGAACATTAATCCAATTGTAGTTATATCTCAGGTGAGTTAAAAATGAATACGAATTCAATTGATGAGATAAATAACGAGTATGAGAGAGAAAATGGATAATTTCTATGTAGTGAGTACCTTTGCAAGGGTTAGTTTGGGATCTTCGCCGAGAAGGCGGCCGAATTTGAGCTCCATATGATCCCATTGATCCAGCTTTGAATCGTCTCGAGACGCAAGTGCCACAAATGCGGGCCTGCGAGAGGAGGAGAATGACCGGGTTCTGCTCCCACCAGAGGGGAGGGCGAACCGGGCCGTGCAGCAGGTGGTCAGACCGTCCATGTCGAACCGGAAAACCGGTCAAGAAGAATGCATCAAACGGAAAAGAGAATCATGAAGAATGCCAATTTTCCGATGGACGAAAACCGCAGCTTTGCGGGAAAATCAAAACGGATAGATGGAGGGGCCTAGGAGAGGGAAAGGGAAGAGAGAGAGGGGATAAGGTATTCACAAGAATTCACAAGAACACGAATCGTTGCCGTACACGTGGCATCATGAAAATGATCTTTATATTTTGATTATGCTACGATGGAAGAGAAAAAAAAAAATTTCCATTTTCTCTCACCGTGCATCCAAGCTAATTAAATCTCTACCTATACTTATACAATTTGTATCTATCAATATTTGAGTTATCGGCCGATATAATATATTAATTGATATTTGAAATATCGGCCGATATAATACATCAATTGATATTTTAAGATTTAATTAAAAAAATTAGGTGAAAGAAATTTCTCAATCAATATCAAGATTTGAACCCTTGGTGCAGAAGAAAAATGAATAAAATTATAGGTTATAAATGTAACATGAATAGCTGTATTTGGCCCATTAGACTGTAAATTAAACTGTTTAAAATGTTACTTTCTTGTGTTTAATTTAATTTTAATTGATGTTTAACTTTGTCTTGTTATTATTCAATTAAATGTTATATATAAAAATATTTATTTTATTATTTTATTTTTTATTTTCATTTTTTAAATTAATAGCTAAAATAATTTCATTTAACTTTATTTTTGACTATTTAATAATCTATTCAATCATCATAAGTTTTATTATAAAATAGATTCCACCCTCTCCTACATTACACATCACATACTAAAGTTGTTTATTGTATTTGTCCAAAAGTTATAAAAATGGTGAAAAAACTTAGGGATGTACATTAATGTTTAAGAGTTTGAAATTGATAAGAGATAAATAGTTTTAAATGTTTTTTTAATTGTTTAACTTTATTTAATTAATATCTGAATTTAATATTTAATTCTTTATGCTTTTAGATTTAATTCTTTTTTTCATAATTGATTAGCTATTCATTCAAAAAGATTAAACGAGAAACGCCCAAAACAAACAACAAGAGCACAAAATCCAGGCCTAGACAAAAGATCCGAAACACAAAACAAGACAATTGAGCAAGGACCTAACATACTATTAGGCCACTCACGATCCGGGCCAGACAAGCAAGCCCATATCCACGGCCAGGACAGAAGATCAGGCCAAGAAAGGACGGGTCAAAAAAATGTTTGAGATATCTTGAATTTTTTATATCTGAGATATCTCAACCGATATGAAATGAATCGGCCATAATAGATAAATGTATAAAGATTATTTCACTGCAATATGTGGCAAATTTAACGTTCTTAATTTTTAGAAAAATATAATAAAATAAGAAAAATAAAAAATATATATTTGAGCATATTGTATTTAAAAATGTCATTTTGTAAAGTATGAGATCATTAAAATCAAAAACTTTAATATGAATAGAATAATATTACAAAAATTAAACAAAATATTGAAAAATTCTGAAAAATGAAAAACCAACACAGGCAAGCATCTAATAGTATAATGTAAAATCAATATTCTCTACTGTTATTTAATAACTTGTATCCATATTCTCTAAAGTCCCAGAATGATATATATCTTCTATTAAAATTCAAAAAAATATTTAAAAACCATAATTTCTTGAGAATAAAAAATAGGAAGATCACAAGTAGAAACTATGGCTGTGTTGGGATGGGGTTGACCCCTCCTTACTGTTCTTTGATAACCAAAAAATTATGTCAAGTGAAGGTAAAAATTAAAAAAAATCACCTCTCATCAGTTTTGAATACCCCATTAAAGCTTGGAGTATTCAAAAGTGACTCAAGCTTAAGGGTGAATCCAAGTGAGGGATGACCCCTGCACAATTATCCTTCATCTAAACGTAGCCTATATCAGATACATTATCTTCATTCTAATCCATCAAAATTCAACACTGTTTCATTAAACTTTCTCAAAAAAAAACCCAAAATAGAAATATATGAGAACAAGTTTTCAAAAAAAAAATATAAAATTAAATTAAATAAACCTAAAAGAAGATGAGGTTAAGGTAAAAAAAAAAAAAAAAGTGATATTTTTGTAAAAAATATGTTGTATTGCCCCATACTAGCCTTTTTTGGCACTATATGCATCGTAAAATGGCTAAAAAATGACCAATATTAATGAGCTACAGTAAAAACGTCAAGTTGTTGAATGATACACGTCACTTATGTTTCGGGTGATGTGTATGTCCAAGTTGTTTTTTATACCTATGAACTTTAAACCAACCTAAAATTGATACTTTCATCTCCTTTGTTTGTTTTTAATCGTGAGTATCTTCAATCTGGATTGAAGATTGGACTAAGCTCATAAATATCAGATTACTCAACTCTCTAAAATATTATTAACTTCTAACACCATGTCTAGAATTAGCCAACAGGATCGTGTATAATTTGTTCTAATTTTTTTTCAATTGTTCCAGTGCCGGATATCCTTTAATTTTTCACACGAAAATTAAAAAAAAAGTTGAAATTATTTAACTGCTTTCAATGTATAAATATGTATTTAGGATGATGTGGACAATGCTACTCCATGAGCTACAAACTCATTTTGGGACTCATCAATGCCCCACTCACACCTCAAACTCCTGACACCCTATCTGGTGAATTGGATTCCTCCCAATTTAAACTCATTCTAAGTTGATATCATCTTAATTGAAAATAATTTAAAACTACCTTCATTTTTACTATTGATATTTAGACTCTTAATTTATTATAAGAAATATCATTCAAAAAATATCTTTTAAATGTACCCTACTCCTGATCCTCACCCATATCAGCCCACGAAGCACCTAGACACTGTCACACATGCACAATGTTGCCCAGTAAACCAATCACTGTAAAACAATGAATTCATTTTTATACATAAATTAAGGCGTGACTTACATACACCCGACTTTTCTGCCTCTACACATTCAATTCCAGATTTTCGTAGCAAATTACCATTATACCCCTACATTTTTACTCATTCGAACGAATTGTCATTTCATTTCGGCATTCGTTCGAGCAAATACTTGAAGTGTAAATTTAGTTCATTCGAACGAATGGGCTAAACAGTATTCCATATTACTATTCAGCTCATTCGTTTGAATGAACGGAAGGTTCATTCGAACCACTTCCTATACACACAGTAATGCATATTGCATTATTTAAATAATAAAATTTCTTTTAAAACTTTAAAGTTATTTTTTAAGCACTGTGTATTTTCAAAATTTCTCAAATTAAATATCCGGACTAATTACGATAACCTAATAAAAATACTTTAAGAGTTCAACGTCTTTTGACACTTTCAAATGCTTAAAACATAGTGTTTTACAAATAAGGGTATCCATCGACAATGCCAAAAACATATTTGGGAGTGTCTAAAGACCTTAAAGTTTTAAAGTATTTTTATCAGGTTATCATAATTAATCCGGATATTCAATTTGAGAAATTTTAGAAATACACAGTGCTTAAAAAATAACGGTCTATCTTCCATATGCTACATTAATGCATAGTGCATTAGTTAAATAATAAAATCTCCTTTAAAAATTTAAAGTTATTTTTTAAGCACGGTGTATTTCCAAAATTTCTCAAATTGAATATCCGGAATAATTATGATAACCTGATAAAAATACTCTAAGACTTCAAGTTTTTTGGCACTCCCAAATGTGTTTTCGGCACAGTCAAGGGATACCCTTATTTGTAAAACACTGTGTTTTAAGCATTTGGGAGTGTCAAAAGACCTTAAAGTCTTAAACTATTTTTATCAGATTATTGTAAGTACTCCGGATATTCAATTTGAGAAATTTTGGAAATAAACAGTGCAAAAAAAATAATTTTAAAGTTTTAAATGAGATTTTATTATTAAATAATGTACTACTATAGCAACGTTCGAATGAACTAAGAATAGACTTCGCCATTCGTTCCGATGAATGCATTTTGTAGCATCGTTCGAATGAACTTCGCCATTCGTTTGAATGAATGATTCATCCGAATGAATGTTGAAATGAACTTTCAGTTCGTTCGAAAGAGTGAAAAATGTTGTCACGCACCGACCCGAAAGGTGCGTCCAGAACGCGACTGATTTTTTTTTTTTGAAATTAAACTAACTCAAGCATTCTAAATGGGTCGGATCAACAGTTAGGCCCAAGGGTCACACATGATCCCAACATGTGAACTCAAACATATACCATAAGTCTACCCACATAAACATAATCGTTAACACAAAACAAAAACACATAATTCCAACACTAAATTATCATTGAAACATCATCAGAGTAACTACGGATACATGGTAGTTTAATACATCATATTGAAACAAACTAAGTACCACACTCGGTACTTTACAAAAACAAATGGTTCCAAGAACCAAAAGGTAAAGACAAAGGTATTCCCCTAAGTGGGAATCCCAAAGCAACGTCGCAGCTTATCAACTCAAAGCTTCAAACAGAGGATTCTCCTCCTCGAGTTCATCTCCTAAAAGGTGAGTGGGGTGAGCTAAGTAGCCCAGTGAAGAAAATATAACAGTGCAGTTTAAGTAAACATCAGGTTAGTAAATAATCAACAGTTGTAATATAATATCTCATTCTTGACAATAAACTCAAGCATAATCTCATCATCATTCCACATTTCATCATCTCTTCCATTACTGCTGTTATCCAACGTAACGCTTACATACTATTCTGAGACCATTGTATTAAGTCCCAACACGGTCAAAATACATCCCTGCAAGTACATATTCGGCCCTCACATGGTCGATACTGACACTCCTCAAGTCAGCAACTGTCGACACCCATGGTCCAGTAGACGTAAACCATCTCACACACATGGCCGATATTGGTTCAATAGTCAAAGGCACGTGGAAGCAGTATTACATAACTCATACGATTAACATCATAAACATTCACAATTATCATTAGCACTTCTTACAACAGTGTATCATGTCTAGGCACATGAGTGGGTTCAACAAATCTGAAACTACTCATTGCTCAATATCCATCTCATAATAAACCTGATTACACCTACTGCAAAGTTAAGTTCCCTCACCGAAATGTGTGGTTTCGCAGTCTCTGTTCAACAAGCAAACAAGTGCACAATCATTAACAGGTCAACATACATAGCATCAAATGCATACACACAAGTAGTATTTCGAAATCATACTTGTTTTCCCAAAAATCTCTAAGGTAAATGAAATTGAGTCTCGTACTTGGTTTATAACCATTTTAAGTTACAATAATCCACAATAGAGTAATAGTAAGGTGCTCAGTTCAAAACTCATATTGTCTTTTGAGCATGACCAGATTGACTTATTGAGTTAGGTTTAGATACTTAGGTCACTTCTCGGTTGTCTTCTAGATAGGACCAGGTCTGACATGTTGAGTAAGGCCTCGAGGTCAATCAGTGCCCGACAGATATAGCGTCGGCCTGGAAGTGAAATCACTCAGTGCCCGACTCGGCCTGGAAGTGAATAAAATAATATAAACTCTATAGTAATAAGAGAAAAAGGTTAGTACACATTTTTAATTATCAATGGGGTATAACATCATAAGAAACATAACCAAACAACATTTTATACTTAAAAAACTGGGTCCCTCGGAACATACCTTGGAACCAGGTACTGTGGCTTCGGACCATCCGAACCACTGCCTAAACTAGTCACTGACTTCGGACCTTGGGTCTGACTTCGGATCGTCCGAAGATCATGTCTCGGACCATCCGAAAGTCCTTCCAAATCGAAAAATCAGAAAAAACAAGTCTCGGTGGGTCTGTGTGCCTCGAAACATGCCTAGTAAGGCTCGGATCGTCTGAGTGAGGTTCGGTCTTTCCGAACTCGGCTCGGAACGTCCGGGCGAGTTAAACCTGCCTCGGACGCTTCAGGACTTCGGGAGAAGCTCAGAACGTCCGAAAGGGTCCTCTCGGACCGTCCGAAGGATGTGACTCTCGGACCGTCAGAAGATCGACTCTCAGACCGTCCCAGAGTCGTCTTCCTCCATTGTCTGCAACAGCAAACAGTGACGGGTTGACACTGCATGAAATACGAATCCGAAAACAGTGGGTTTGTCGGATTCGATTTTCACATCTAACCAGTCAGATGGACTCCTCAGTGAGTCCTCTTTCCATAGAGAGTGATTTAAAGTTTTAAAACTCAGTAGGCCACAAATTTTAACACTGAAAACACATTGATACAAAGAAAACCGGGTTTTTCTTTAAACTTCAAACTGGCTTTACATACTTAAAACTTGGCCAAATTTGGTTTTTCTTGATTCTAAACCGAATGAAATTCAAAAAGGAACACAGTGGTTACCTTCACTCAAGTTCCTGAGTTGAAAATCCGATTTTTGAAATAACTTCCTTTAAAGCTTATGGTTGAAGAAACTGGGAAAAACAGAGGCTAAGGGAGAGCTGGTTTGATTTGGTTTTCACAGAGAGCAGCTGGGACAGAGACTGAGACAGAGAAGAGAAGATTTGAGGGAATTTAAACCAGCAAAGGAGGGCCAATTTATAGAATCTGGGGAGGCCATCGGGCCACTGCATGCCTCTGCATGCTGCTGCTGCCGACGTCCCCAACAGTAACTGCACTGTTGGGTGACTGGTTGCAGATCAGTCCCTCTAGACTTCCAATTTTGCAAAAAGGTCCTCTTTTGATAAAAAACCTGATTTTTAACTAAAAATAATACTTTTAAGGCTTGAAAATTTGAATCCATCCTGATAGATAAGGTGGGTTTTACAAACTCTAGTCACCACAAAAAATTGGAGATTTAAAACTCACTAAAAACTATTGATTTAAATAAAAATCATAATTTAACACTATTTACGCAATTTAACTTGTGTTAAATAAAACAATTTGAAATCCTCATTTTTAGGGTTTGAAAGAATAAACTAGATCATATTACAATGGTCTAACATACTAAATTTGTTTCAAAATTTATTTCATTTCCAAAACCATTTAGAAATATTTATTTCCCCCTTTCGGGGTTTTGACGGGAGGCTTTAAATACTATTTTCTGAAAATAAAATATTTTAAAATCAGAAATAGAAATTCTTGAATTAGGAGAATAATATTATCCAATAATAATCACATAATAACATAATTTATAAAACAACATCTATAAGCGATAAATTACCATTTTGCCCCTCCAACTGGACGAGATAGATCGCTGAGCTTTCGAAGTCAGATTGGGCCACACTTGGGCTTTTCTCAAAATCCTAACCGAAATCTTCAAGATTAACTGGTCTAAGCAAAATTTAATGAGCTAAAATACGCCTAATTTGGGTCAGGGTATTACAAATGCAATGACAGAATGATAATTTCACTCTAAAATCTGAAAACTTGTGTGTGGAGGCAGAAAAGTCGGGTGTCTGCAAATTGCGCCTAAATTAATTGGTGATCTCAACAATTAAGATAAGTGACTAGAAGTTAAATTTGGAACTAAAATGTTGTTCAACTTTAGCTCATTAAGATGATTTTTAATCCATGTGGCTGAACTTATGACCTTAACAACTATAAAAAATAAAAATAAAAATGGATCAAGTGCGACTACTACACAACAATCACACGTAATTTGAACACTCATCAAATGAATATCGATTATTAATTTATGAAATGATTGACCCATTATTTTCCACTTTGATGAGTCTATTGAGAAAATCCTTACTTGTATATGAGTAGGGCTGAAACTCGGGTCAAGCGGGGGCTGGGTTTTGACAAATCCAACCCTAACCCATGTCAAAAAATATTGAACCCGACCCGACCCGACCTGACCCAAATTGCAAAGCCGAGTATGTCAACCCGACCTGACCCGAATTGCTAATACTCTCAACCCGAGAGTTGACCCAACCCGATCCTAATTAGCCCTGAGCCCGAATGAACCGGAGTGAGCCCGAGTGAGCCTTGGCTTGGCTTTCCTTCCTACTTCAGGAAGCTATCTAGTACTGTTGGGGATATGAAGAACGAAGAGAAGAAAAGCTTCAGTTGGAAGACATTGGACACTGCCTCGGCCGTGGGTGCAGTGAATGGCGAGGGCCGCCTCTTGTTTTCCGATGCTGAGTCCTCAGACCCAATTTTTGAAGATAGGAAGGAGGAGGAGCAGAAAAGCAGCTTCAACAGTCAGGCATGGAACATTGCCTTGGGCGTGGGTTTGAAAAAGGGAAAACAAAAGTGGAAGAGGTGGATTTCGAAAGAGGGGAAACAGAAGTGGAAGGGGAGAAGTGGCGGAAGTGGAAGGGGTGAGTTTCAAAAGAGGGTTTCATAGTCTTATATTTAAGTTATGAATTCGGGTCGGGTTTTTCCAAGTCGGGTATATTCGGGTCGTGTCGGGTCGGGTTGAAATTTAAATTCTTCAGCCAACCCGACCTTAATTTCAATCGGATTTTTTTTTTCTAACCCAACCCGACTTGAGTTTACAATTTCTATAACCCAGCCCACACTATTTTCGGGTCGGGTCAGTCGAGTCAGGCCAAAACCCAACCCAAATTTCACCCCTATACATGAGACTTCAATAAATGAGCTTATCATAACATCCCAACGAACAACTCCATGTAAAATGAAATCGTCCGAATGAGTGAATTATGGAGAGGGATTTTCAAAAGAGGTCGACCTATTTTTACAAAGAAGGTATCAAAATTCTTCTACTTTGAATTTTATGAACTCTGGGATTGATTTTAAGTGAAAAGATTATAGTTTTGGACTTAAAAAATCGTACCCAATGAATTAAGGAAAAATGACATTCCCTTTTAATTCATTGGGTATGGTTTTTGAAGCCCAAAGCTATATCATTTTCACTTAAAATCAGTCCCGAAGTTCATAAACTTCAGAGTAGCTAAATTTTGATACATTATCGGTAGAAATAGGTTGAGAAACCGTCTCGTTTGAAAACCCGAGCGAAACGAGCAAATGTTACAGTTGTCAGGGTGGCCGTTTCTCCACCGATTTTTACAAATAAGAAATTAAAATTCATTTACTCTTAATTTTATGAATTCCAAGACCAATTTAAATTGAAAATGGTATAATTTTTTGCTTAAAAAATCGTACCCAAACAATTAAGAGGGAATGTCATTTTTCCTTAATTCTTTGGATACGATTTTTAAAGTCCAAAACTATACTCTTTTTACTTAAAATCAATTCGAAATCTATAAAATTATAATAGATGAATTTTGATACTTTATTTATAAAAATCAGTCAAGAAACGACCTCTTTTAAAAATCTCTCTTCACATCCATTCGGATGAAAAAAATAGAAGGGTAAAATGATAATTTGCCGGCCAAAATGAAAACCGGTGTTTGCTGATACGAAAACGCACTGTCCATATGGCGAGCCTTTAATAACTTTATATTTTTATTCAGCATTTAATATTCTCAAGTACTCTTTCTTTCTTCCTTCAACAAGCACGATGTAGCTAATATTTTTTTTAGGACAGGACTCATTTTGGTCCAATGTCTGTATTATATAAACTATACTTCAAATATGCATATGAATTTAAATAAAGCTATGTTTTGATATATTTTTATAGTTTATGTTCTTATAAGTATAAATTATAAATTAGTTTAATAAAATAAGGTACCATATCTCATAATAATATTTTCATATAATCACGTCTGAAGCGTGTAATCTATTTTATTCTTTTGCAAATTTTGCTATCTCAGATTTTATATGATTTTCAGTTATTAAATATGCTTCCAATATTGCTTGAGTACAACTATAAGATATAATTATTATAATGAAATCAATGGGGTTGGAGTGATGGTCAATAACCTACCTCTTTAAGTGGGAGGTCTTGAGTTCAATTTTCACTCTCTATAAGATAAATTGAGGTCTGAAGAAAAAAATTTAAATGGGACATTTTTGGTATTTAGTATATTATTATAAGTAATATTTAATTGAAATATTAATTATATAAGATAAAATGAATTTATCTAAAATCTATTTTTCTTACTTTTTAAAATGCAAAATTATTAATTAATTTTTTATATCAAGTTTTACTAAAGATTAATAATTAAATCTATAAAAATCTATGCAAACATGGGTGGATTGCCTTTTTATTCAATGAAACAAAAAGGAGAGTCCTAAATTTTGGACCTTCTCAAATTGAAGGCTTAAGGCGACTTTCTTGCTACCCCTTGAGTCGGCCATGAATGTAGGGTATCTAGACGAGGAAATAAACAAGAGTTAGATAACTTGTGTGTGGTTCATGGGGTTTATTAGAGCACTCGAGTTGAAGAATTTAGTAGTTTCTTTTTTCCTTTTAGACAATGAATGAAATATGATGTGACAATAAAATGCAAATGAAAATTATATACATGCACTGTTGCATAAAAAATAAAAAAGAGAGAAAGCAAATTCAAGTTAGAGTGAAAGACTTAATTCCAATCATATTCAAATCAAGAATCACAATTGAGAAGGAAAATCTAAAAAATACTCAATACACTCTCCAAAAATTTAAACTCAAGTCTTCAAATTGCAATTGAAGATTCCCCACAAAACAAAACCTCTTTTAACTTTACTTTTGAGCCCCCAAAATCCTCTTTGCTTCTACTGGCTTCTGAGGCTTTTATGAAAGAGTTTAATAGATTTTAGTTGACATTGAAAATAAATCAGATTTTGTTGTCAAATGTCAAATTTATGTTGGATAAGAGCAAAAAGATGCTCCTTATTACAATTTTAATCATCTAACAAAAGCCCTTGCACAAATTTCTAATAGCTGACTGAACAACTATTGAACTTAAAAATCTTAAGATAAATGCATGAAGGCTCGAAACTGAACTTCTAATATTCATTTTCCAAACTTATTTCGAATATATTTTTCTCAGAAAGAAACTAACAAAGAACATTTTTCAAAGACAACCATACAAAATGATATCACCCCTTTTTGAGCAAAGTAACATACCCTTAATGATTACCTAACTTTGAAATCCTGCTCTAAAGTTACATCTTTGAAAATCAATATTTAGATTTCAATAGGGCTGCAACTCGGGTCGGATTTTGACCCAACCCGCATGACCTAACCCGAGAAATCATGCGGGTCGGGTCGAGTTGAGAAGATAAAAACCCACATGAAATTCGAGTCGAGTCGAGTTGAGGATTTTACAAGTTAATCCGACCCTACTCTACTAAAATTAAAGTAAAATAAGTTCAGAATGCGCATCAGGTTAGAATTCGAGTTGATTCGAATTAGGATTCGTGTCACATTGGATTTTAAAGAACCTGACCCGTTCGACCGGAATTGCAGACATAGATTTCAAGGTAATATCAAATTTGTCTCTAATCAACTTAAGCTTCATGCATACACTTTTTAATATAATATTCATTATCAATTATCTTGTTCCTCTCACATGATTTTAATATAATATTCATTTTAATATAATACTTCTCATATTCTTATAATCTTATTACCAAATACAATTATAAAATGTTATTATGTCACATTCCTGAACATTTGTCAAAAAATTCACCATATCGTTTTATAATTTAATATGATTTGGATGATTATATTTAAACATCTATTTTAAACTCAAAAATTAATTATACAGTAGCATGTTCTGTTTATATGATTTAAGCCACTTTTCAAATGCCTACAATCTTTTTACCGAATACAATTATAAAATGTCATTGTATCACATTTAGAAGAATACTTGTCGTAAAATCCATCTTATGCATATTAGTGTATTCGTCTTATGCCCTCTGATCCAAAGGTCACATAATATTTTTTAGTATATAAAAATTTTATTTTAAAAAAAAAAACACAGAAGATATTGTCCAAATAGTTACTAAAAAATTTATTTAAAAAAAAATAGAAGAAATTGTCCAAATAGAAGAAGAAAAAATTATTTAAAAAAAAAACATAGAAGATATTGTCTAAATAGATACTAAAAATTTTATTAAAAAAAAACATAGAGGAAATTGTCCAAATTAAAAATGGGGGCGTTGCGAGAATCGAACTCGCGACCTCTTGCACCCAAAGCAAGAATCATACCACTAGACCAAACGCCCATTCATGTTGTAGTTGGCAAACCAAATAATATCTAAATATTAAATACCCCCAACCTACTTCTTAGATTCTTATAATTGGAAATGAACCGAAGATTACAGAGTATGATTGATTTTAAGTCAATCAAAATCTCAAATTAGACGAATTATATTAATAGAGTAAAATATTTCAAATGATCTTACATTACTAAGTTTTACATATAGTTATAAGCCCAATTAAGTCCATCAACATTATTGGTATTGTAGCCAGTTGAAATTGAAATGAATTTTAGAAATTTTCAAATGCAATAAAAGTATATAAAAAAGAAAAGATATATTATAATTTTAACAAACATTTATCAGTCTTTAACCATCAAAACAAGCTTTACATAATTGAAATCTAAGAGTATCATGTGAACCATTTTCATCTTTCAAGTGTTCTCTCCACTAAATTTATGTTAGATTTATGTCCATTTCATGTTTTTTCCAATATAAAATGCAACACCCAATACTATTAACCAATTTGACTTTGGTTGAACTTTTATTTCTACTTCTTGTGCTTCTGTTTGAATTTTGTAAAAAGTTCTTAATGAAACTTCAAGCATGAAAAAAAATTGAGTGAACTTTAAACAAACAATTAATGTGAATTGATTTTTACAGTTAAGTGAGCAATTCACAATTTTTTTAAGGTCAAGATGTGGATTATATTACAATTTTATTTATTTAAGTAGATTGATTTGTCTCAAATTGTTATAATTTATTGTCATCTTTTGATAATTTAGAGTCATTATGTTTATGTTTTGTCTACGTAGTAGTACCATAATGAATAGATAGATACGTTTCTCGATAGATTTTCTTTGATTAACACGATGTGTAGAGCTAGATGATCACATTCCTATTGGTCAAATAACAATCGTAATCTAACCAAAATTGGTTGGAGTGATGACTAAGAACTCACCTCAAGAAGTGAGAGTCCTAAGTTGGATTTCCAATGCACCCCAAGGGGCCACTCTCCGTAGAGCAGGGCCGGCCTTGGCTTTAGGCCAACTAGGCCACCGCCTAAGGCCCCCAATGCGCATGGATAGTAGGGCCCTCACTTGCACTGTGCCTAGGACCTTTGAGATTTTAGGATCGGTACTGCCATAGAATTACCTAGTGTGTATACGTTGGAAGACTTGCATATGCTTCAAGTACTAATCGAGTACTCTAAAAGAATTATACGTTTTAATAAAAAAAAAAAAATTCCCTAACCTCCTAACTGATAGTGACCATTTTCTAGTAACCATTGTTTAGTCTCATTATGCATGAGCCACCACCGTACCATTCTACACCTTTGTGTGACAAACTAGTATTGGTTCCTTTCACCAGGTATTCTCCGAGTTGCTGGTGGCCCATGTTCTGAAAATGGGCTTATCAAAACAATTATAATAATAATATTAAAATTGTAAATTTTACGATAATAAAATATAACAATTTGAAGATTTAAAGCAAAGTGCACCTCTTATTCGTCACGACCAGCATAGATAAATACAAAATGTGATATTTAGTAGAGAGAGGGATGAAAACAAAGACAACCTTAATTGTCACAATCTATTTAGACTATTTAATACTTCATATTTATATTTTAAAAAAAACTCTTTAGAAAATACTAGCACTTCATATAATTTTATTCATTTTTAACGATAACTAAATTGAGACAAAAAAAAATATTAAAATAATTTATTTATTATCACGAGCCAGACATGAAAGGCCAGCCCACAAATCTCACTTTCAAGATCGCGACTTGTGTGAGCCTATGAGGATTTCATTCTTCCTTCCCAAATTTAACCATAGTCCCCACACTCAAAGTTGAACATGCACCTGGAACGCTATTCCCAACGTGCACATGCAACCCTATTCCCAACGTGCACATGCACTTGCTCTCGAACGTGGGATTGCTTGCTGGGAGTTTCGAACTTACAATACCGAGTGGCCACTGGCCACTAAAGATGAGTTAAGGAAATATAAAAAAAAAATATTTCAAAACTTTAGGCCAAAATATATTTCCTATTTTTTTATATTTAGAAATAATTCTAAATATTGTGCTATATTTTTGAAGCCCTCAAGTGAAGTAATTATTCATTTATTAAAGATCATTTTTATTTAACTTAAATAACCATTAGATTTATACAATAAAATGGAATGCTTAAATGGTTTAATTTTAACTACCCATTTCAAATAAAGAATGCTTAATTGAGAATGTTCTCTAGAATTTAAAAAATAAGAATTGATGAGAATGTTGATGTTTTTATAATAAGAGATATTGAACTTATTTTTTCTACTTGTCATTTTATAAATGATGAAAAATATATCAATTATAATTTTAAGAGCTCTCATGACTTAGTTATAATTTTAATTTATTTATCATCTCATTAATTTTATTGAGTTAAATTGTAATTTGTCTATATGCAAAATATAATAAATAAATTTTATTTAAATATGTTTATTATATTGATTTGAACAATGGAAGTTGATATTTGAAAGAGAACTTTATTTTTTGTTTAAAATTTTATTTTAACTCATCAATTAAATATTAATTAATAATTTAATAATATTTATGTTAATGACACGGGTGTGATCGAGTTTGACCACCGTTGAACCCAGTTGGAACTGTAAGTAGAAAGAGTCCCACATCGCCCACCTAGCTGGGGATAGAGGGGGTTATAACTTATAAAAGAGGGGACAACCCTCTCCATTGTGAGGCCTTTTGGGCTTGACCATGTGGGATGAGCTCAGAGCAAAACTGTGTGGGTCGGGTAGAGTCCAAAGAGGACAATATCACGATGAGATCGGGTCGGGTCGTCAAAAGTAGTATCAGAACATGATTTTCAACAATCGAACTGTGGGGGCTCTCTACTTGTGTGACTTGCTTGTTTGTGTGTGTAGATCCTTGTCAAGTGTGACGTAATATAGCAGGAAACGACTCTGGTATTAAGGGGGGTGGATTGTAACACCTCTACCCAGCTGAGAGCTGGGCGATGTGGGAAGAGCAGCTAGCTTGGGATAGAGGAGGTTATAAGAGGGGGCAATTCTCCCTATTGTGAGGTCTTTAGGGCTGGGCCATGTACAAAACCGTGCAGGTCAGGTAGGGCCCAAAGCTGACAATATCACGATTGAATAGGATCGACTTATCACATAAACCTATTTAATCCAACCTTCTATTTAGATAGTTCAATAGACGTGTGAGTTTTTAAAACATTGGTGGGTGCTACTCTTTCATAAATATATTGTACTTGGCGAATGGCTTTCTATTTATGAACTTGCTTGACTCGTAAAAATGTTAGATATTTGATTACTTTGGACACATGGTTCGAATGTGGCTTAAAAAAATAGCTTTTAAAAAATGCTGCACTTATTTCAATAAATTGAGTGGTATAATAAAATAAAATTATACTCTTTAATCTATACCCATAAAAAATATAAAAGAAATGAATGCAAATCATTTAATAGATGTTGAAGAAGTTCGGTCCTTAAAAAAATTGTTAATAGATATTTATTTATTTACTCTATAAATTTTTGCAAAAAAAATTCTGCTATTAGATACTAACATAAAGAGGTATAAGTTAAATTGTTGGAATTAATCAAATTTAATCATAAAATCATTTCTTCTATTTTTATTTAAATTTTCTATATTTTAAATAGTTATATAATAAATTAATAAGATTGGACTAGATCTTTTCTAAATTATCAAATCCAATTTTAAATTAAATAATAGTTGTAAACTTGTAATCACAACACATTTGTCACTGCATAGGCATTTGATACTTTGATAGCATCATTTTTGGACAAAGAACAAGATTAGGACTCGACGGGCTGATTCTCAAGAAGAGGGTGATAATTTGAGTTAGACAACCTTTTTGAAAGAGAAGAAGAGGAATATGTATGGAAAAGATAAGAGATTTTTTCATTATTTAAGGAAGAAGGAAAGACAGGAGTTTTAAGAAAATTAAATATGGTGGATTAATATGTCATTGTGAAAAATGAAAAATATATTTAAATTTTGACAATTGAATGAAAAAAGTATTGAAATTAATAACACAATTAAAATTGAAACTTGGAAGGGTCGAGATGGATTTTAATAAATCCAACTCAATTAATATAAAAAATTATTGAACTTGAGCCGGCTCAACCTGAATTGCTGATTCAAATTGTTCAACCCAATATGATCTGAATTGCTAACCAAATTTGACCTGAGTGTTGACTCGACTAAACTCGATTGTTATATTAATTTTTTTGAATAAGTCGGATTAGATCGATTTTAAAAAATTGGATATGATTCAATCTTAATTTAATTTAGATTTTTTCTTTAATTTAATGTGACTCTAATTTAAAAATGTAAAATTTAACCCATTTAATTTCTCAAGTTGAATCATGCATATCTGATTAAAGGGTGCCGATATAAACACCGACGTTTTCTGCCAGTAGACACCGAATTTTAGATTTTAGGTGAAAATTACCATTCTGCCCTTCATGAATGAAGGAATCGATCGGTTGATTCCCGAACGAGTGGAAGAAAACAGCAAAACAGATCGATCACACGATGCAGCGACCAATCTATTTTCGAATGAAAAAATCAGCAGCGTAACAGATCGATCGCACGATCGTGCGATCCATCTGTTTAAAAGTAATTATATTATTTAAATAATAAAATTTCCTTTAAAACTTTAAAGTTATTTTTTAAGCATTGTGTGTTTTCAAAATTTCTCAAATTTAATATCTGGACTAATTAAAATAACCTGATAAAAATACTTTAAGACTTAAAGATCTTTTGACACCCCTAAATATTTAAAATACAGTATTTTACAAATAAGGGTATCCCTAGGATATGTCAAAAACATTTAGGAGTCTTAAAAGACCTTAAAGTCTTAAAGTATTTTTATCAGGTTATCGTAATTAGTCCGGATATTTAATTTGAGAAATTTTAAAAATACACAGTGTTTAAAAAATACCGTTAAAGTTTTATCTTTCCTTTAAAACTTTAAAGTTATTTTTTAAGCATTGTGTGTTTTCAAAATTTCTCAAATTTAATATCTGGACTAATTACGATAACCTGATAAAAATACTTTAAGACTTTAAGGTCTTTTGACACTCCTAAATATTTAAAACACAGTATTTTATAAATAAGGGTATCCCTAGGGTATGTCAAAAACACATTTAGGAGTGTCAAAAGACCTTTAAGTCTTAAAGTATTTTTATCAGGTTATCGTAATTAATCCGGATATTTAATTTGAGAAATTTTAAAAATACACAGTGCTTAAAAAATAACGTTAAAGTTTATCTTTCCTTTAAAACTTTAAAGTTATTTCTTAGGCACTGTGTATTTTCAAAATTTCTGAAATTCAATATCCGGACTAAATTACGATAACTTGATAAAAATACTTTAAAACTTAAAGGTCTTTTGACACTCCTAAATGTGTTTTTGACATACCCTAGGGATACCCTTATTTGTAAAATACTGTGTTTTAAATATTTAGGAGTGTCAAAAGACCTTAAAGTCTTAAAGTATTTTTATCAGGTTATCGTAATTAGTCCAGATATTAAATTTGAGAAATTTTGAAAACACACAATACTTAAAAAATAACTTTAAAGTTTTAAAGGAAAGATAAAACTTTAACGGTATTTTTTAATCACGGTGTATTTTTAAAATTTCTCAAATTAAATATCCGGACTAATTACGATAACCTGATAAAAATACTTTAAGACTTTAAGGTCTTTTAACACTCTTAAATGTGTTTTTGACATATCTTAGGGATACCTTTATTTATAAAATATTGTATTTTAAATATTTAGGAGTGTCAAGAGACCTTAAAGTCTTAAAGTATTTTTATCAGGTTATTGTAATTAGTCCAGATATTAAATTTGAGAAAATTTAAAAACACACAATGTTTAAAAAATAACTTTAAAATTTTTAAAAAAATTTTATTATTTAAATAATATAATTATTTACGCTCCTGTTTTTTTTTATTCGAAAATCGATTCCTCGGTGCGGCGGCAGAATAATAATTTTCACCTAAAATCTAAGTCTGCGTCTATATCTATATCGCGACCTAATTAGATCCGATGCAAGTTTTACCCATAAACAGGATGGGAGACCCTTGGACCTTCTGGTAAGAAGTCCATCAAGCGAGTAAGAAGCGAGCTGAGTAGGCAGGTTAAGTGAGAAGGCCAAAACTCAGTGACGTCATGTTAAAGTTTTCGAAGGAAAAATGTCTCACGTGGTTGGTTGCGTCCCAAACCACACCAATCACCAACCCACCTGCGCACGATAACAAGCAACCTTCCACTCATGTCGTCTCTTCTCATTTCTTCTCTTCAGCTTCTCCCTCCCTTTCTGTCGCCATTTCTAGGGTTCTCCGTCACTTGCCTGTGATCTAATATGCAAAAGAAAAATTAAAAGTAAAGGAGAAGAGCACATCATCTTTATTTTAGCTTATTAGATTCATCGCAGAGCCAGTGACATTACTGTAATTTGTTGAAATAGTTGAGAGGGAGAGATGGATTTCGCCTCCACCCTTCCGAGTTGTAGAGCATCTGGTTCGAATTTCAGGTTCGGACGCCGTCGGCATTATTGTAGTTTTATCAGAGAATCAACCATATTTTGTAAAGTAGGTCTCACATCTCAGTCCAAGAAAATGGCCAAGGATTTGAAGATGAATATGATGCCTATGAAAGGTCATACTGTATTTAGTGGCAATTATGGTAAATTTCTTTCAACGTCAAGGGCATTTATACCGCTGAAATGCCTGGGAAGTGATTCTCTGGCTTATGTTGATGGCAATGGCAGTAAATTTGAAGTCGCTGAGAGCCCTTCAGAGGAAATTGAGAGCTACTCGATTGAGGGGTCAGAGCCTGGACCTCTTCCCAATGTGGAGGAGTCAAGTAGTTCAGGAGGAGAGGACGAAACCGGCACCACAGCCAGCAGCAGCAGTGATGATTCTCGGTTAGAGGATTTGCGGGAACTGCTTCAGAAGGTGCTGAAAGAATTGGAAGTGGCGCAGCTGAACAGCATGATGTTCGAAGAGAAGGCACAGAAGATCTCTGAATCTGCAATTGCACTGAAAGATGATGCAGCCAATGCTTGGAACGATGTTGCCTCCACTGGCGCAGCAATTGAGGTGATTATCGGCGAAGAGACAGCTGCAAAGGAAGCCGTTCAGAAAGCCACTATGGCCCTTTCGATGGCTGAAGCAAGGCTGCAGCTGGCTGTGAAGGCTTTGGATTCTGCAAAAGAAGAGGTGGTCTCTCCCGAAAATTCTTTACAAGGTGATTTAGATGATGGGAGATCACTACAGCATTCGGGTTCGCTGAGAGAGGAGGAAGAGGCACTTTTGAATGCACAGGACGAGATTCAGGACTGCAGGGCTACACTCTCTACTTGTGAGGCGGAGCTCAGACGTTTACAGGCAATGTTCTGAACACTGAAATCGTATCTTAAATTGCTTTGAGAATCAAACTGTATCAAATCATAAATTGTACCGTGGGTCCATAGTTTTTTTATGATTTCTTCGAAAGAGGATTTTTTTAAAAAACTTTTAAAAAAGTGAGTAAATGAGTTTTCACAATCCATGCATATCTTGTAATCACTTAACCAATATTAATGACAAATAAAATTCTTATGAATCCTAGGATTCTAATTGTAATTCATAAGAGTTTAAATACTATGCTGACAGGTCAGAAAAGCGGAGCTACAGAAAGAAGTGGACAGGTTAAGTGAGGTGGCTAAGGAGGCGGAGTCAAACGCTCTGAAGGCAGAGGAAGATGTGGCGAATATAATGCTTCTGGCAGAGCAGGCTGTCGCTTTTGAGCTTGAAGTAACACAGCGTGTAAATGATGCAGAGATTGCATTGCAGAAAGCAGAGAAGTTGATCTCTAATGTTGAGACTTCAGATACATCGGCTCTCACTCAAATACCAGCTTCCCAGGCACAGGCATTGAGTGATGAGTCTGGTGATGAGGAGAAGGTTGATGATGGAGTTGTGGCTGAAGCAAGTGTTCAAAGAAATGAAGAGCGATTGGTAGGGGATGGGTTGTCCAGCAGTGAAGTTTTACTGGAACATACATTGGATGCAATTGAGTTAGACACTGATGAGTTAACACCATTGCATGAATTGCATCCTGAACAGGAAAATGGGAAATTAAATATGGATTCTCATAAAATAGCTGGTGAGGGTGAATCAGAGAAGTCAAAGACTGCTTTTCAGGCAAAGAAACAGGAAATACAGAAGAAGGATTTGACCAAAGATGGTTCACCTCTGAATGCACCCAAAACATTGTTGAAAAAATCTTCTCGGTTCTTTTCTGCATCATTCTTTTCTTTTGAGGTAGATGGGGCAGAGTTTACACCGGCCTCAGTTTTCCAGGGGTTGGTTGCTACTGCAAAGAAGCAAGTGCCCAAGCTAGTCCTCGGTGCATTTCTTCTTGGGGCTGGGTAAGCATTATTATGATGTTTGCCTTAGCTCCATTCATTAATATTTTTTAACTGTTATTGACACTTCGTTGAAGAAATCATATGAAAAATAAGGTCCGCAATTGAGGTACTCCTTTTTTTGATAAAAGGTGACACTCTTTGTACTTATTTTTAAAAGGGTGACTCTTATTAAAAAGTGCCTCAATCACTACTAAAAATAAATGATGGAATATCAGACAAATGATTTCAAGGCATGTAACAAAATCAAAAGGTGTCTTAATTTCCTCATTTGAATGGTCATATATCTTAATGTTTTTGGCTGCAGAGGCCCATAAAATCATACTTGATGCTCTTCGTGACCACTCAAATAGGATTCCATGAATGCTCAAATGTACATGGGTTGGCATCGGTGAAGAGCTCAAAGAACCTTCCCTTTTGCCAAAAGAATGGCAATTCAGTCTTCGAAAGTTCTCTTGGAGAAATCCTCGAAACACCCAGAACAAGCCAAAGGAATGATTAAGGCATTCCATACAGCATTTATAAACTAAACTAGCATGTGACAGAAACATGATTCACCAGTTATTCTAACCTCTCAAAAGATTTTTTAAAAAATGAAAATGAAAAAACAGTTCCCTCTTCACACTTTATGCACATACTAGAAAAATTGAAGCCTTTATTGTGAAGATTCAGAGTCAATCATATGGGGTACTGCAGTCCAACAATAAAGCTTCAACAGCACAGGAAAACTAAACTAGCATGTGCGAAAGTCATGATTCACAAGTTACTCTTACCTCTCAGAAGAAAAAAAAAATTGCCATCCTCTTCACACATTACACTCATATGAGAAAAAAACTGAAGCCTTTATCATGAAGATCCAGAGTCAATCATATTGGGTACTATAATCCAACAGATAGCTTCTACTCTATTAGGTGCCCCTTGCTTCCATACCTTTTTGAATGTCAGATAAACACCTTCTGTGTGGTTTTTCATAAGAAAGAATCTGCCATTTCAGCTTCTGCTGTAGAATGTCATCATCTACTCTAGCATGTATCCCTTGGTCCAATACCTTTTTGATATGTCAGCATAATACCTTTGTATGCGGATCTCTAAAAGAGAGAATCTGCTGGGAGACATTCTTATGGATTCCATTTCCTAGCAGGATATTGCCTTGTAAACCTTTGTGTGTGTGCTTGTGTGTGTGGAGATGGTAACGTGAACCTACAATCTTTATGATTGCACTATAAGCACTTATCTCTTGTGCTACAAGTTCATGTCATCCTCTCCCACTGTTTAATATAGGTGCTATGACTAGATCTAAAAATATCTCAAGGAAGTTTACAATCCAAGAGGCTCATTTTGAAAGGATATTTCATACAACTCAACCCCTATCGGTTCTTAACATTCCTCTGCAAAGGCATCTATTTTACTATCTAAGTTGTACAATCTCTTTGTATTTGTATTTTGTCTCCTTTTCTTTCTTTTGTTTTGTTCTCTCTTTTTCTTCTTTTAGGTCTCACTTTTAGACCTTCTCTGACCCTTGTACTCTTCTTTTTATAAATGAAATATCTTTGTTACTGCTCAAAAAAAAAATCCTCTAAAGTTTGATGGCTAGGGTAGATTCCCTTGACCATTGGTCCAAAACTGAGGAAGGATTACTTTTTCCACACAACTGAGCCCCTAAATTCTGGATATACTTATATTTTTCTTGTGGTTTGGCATCCATCTACTCTGTTCAGAGTCATGTTTGTTCAACTTCAATATCATTTTCACCATAGGCGTATTTCTCTCCAACCCAACCTTCACCTTTTGCCAAGGAGGACCAGGTCTCAATCTTCACTAATCCCAAGTCAAAGCCTCAGCTTTGTTTTGGCTTTCGAACTTTTTTTTTTAAACGATGACAGGTAATTTCATTAATTCAAGCAAAAAGGTACAAAAGAGAGAGGTTGCCTAATATAAGAGAGTTATATGAGGCTACATGAATAGTACGAAGAGATTAAACAGAGGGAGCCGATATTTACAATGCTCCCAAATAAATATAAATAAAAAGCAAATACATATAACTCCAAAACCCCATACACCTAGAATAACCTGAGATCATAAAAGCGCCAATGACGGTCTCTGCTTTTGCACTCCAACCTCAGCTAGGAATCTTCAACGTTGTTTGCAGATCGAGTGATATGTGTGAAGGTGATTCCTCCTTGCCTACTCATCCTCCTAATGTTCCCTCACAATGTTTACTAGTTTCCAGAGAGGAGAGAGAAGGGGGGAAGGGGGATTCCTGGCCCAAGAGATGGCATCAGTAGAGGCGCCTTTGACCATGAGGTTACCATTCTCGAATCTAGACCAGATCTGAAGGGCTCAGGACCTATCCACGTTGAATTTGCAAAAAACTTGTAGTGGTACCAACCACCGCACCATGGGCTTCGTACCCGTACTAAGCCCCCTCATGCACCCTTCCCATGATAAATAGAAGTCCTCTGGTGATAGATTAGGAAACTCCTTGCAAGTGGATAGCTATCCTATCAAATGCCACTTTTCCTTTTCAAATACTCCCCTTATAAGCCCCACCTTTCTTTCAAAACTTCTCTCATTTCTCTCTTTCCAAACTGCCCAAAGGACAACCGTTGGAACTAGTCTCCACGCCACCTTATGTCTACCTCTAAAGGGATCTCCAGACCACTCAGAAACGACATCCCCCACGCAACTCCCTCTGGCCCTTGAACAATCAAATAGGTTCAGGAAAAGACGCCAAACGTCCCCCGCGAACCGACATCTACATAACGAGTGGTCTACAATCTCATCGTCCTCTCCGCATAGCGGATAACTTCTCAAGGCTCCTTCCGTGAGGACATCTCTTCTCCTAAGGTTATGTCTCACTGAGATCTTCCCTCTGTATACATTCCTTCCATTGGTGTCGTTTGCATCTATCCTTTAAATGGCTTCCCTCCATTTTCCCCTACCTCAGTCTGAGAAAAATCCAGTGATGCCCTCTTTCGTCCCTCAGTCCCCTCTTTGTCTGAGATATCAGAGGCTTCACCTTCTGCATCACTCCCAGACTGGAGATAGGGTTCCCCTCTTCCAGCCGTAAATTGGTGATCCTCATCGGAATAGGGATCGTCCTCTCTCTCCAGTTTTGGCATGGACATCGATCTGCAGATAGCAGGAGAGCCACGTTGATCTCCATTTGGCCGAAGACCTCCCATCAACCGTCTTCCTCCTGCTGACCGTCAGGCTGAACACCCACCACATCTTCCTCCATCGAGGAATCGTAGCTCCAATGCAATCTGGGTTTAGATCCTTGAATGACTCTCAAAGCTGCTCCTTCCCCTATCATTCTCACAAAAGCAAACCTCTATACCTTCTGATTTTATTTTCTGGGACGAAGACATTCACTACCCGTCCCCATTCACCGTACACCTCCATCAACCAGCTTCTGGAAACTGAGTTTGAGAGGTTTCCACAAAGATCGTGACCACTGCCGAATTCTGCTGCTTCCTGCTGATGACATCGTGCCACACCTCTGCTCCTTGAACCGGTGATTCTCGCCCCATGCTTGCTGGATCCCTTCGCTCAGGTTATCTCTCTGTCCCTTCTCTCTCCCCATGTTTCTTTTGGTGGCTTTCGAACCTTTGCAGCAACTAGGTTGAATTTTCTGGATGGGTTTCTACCTTCTTAAATGAACTGCTTCTGTTTCTCTCCAATCACTCCAATCACTCTAAACATCAATCATTTTATTTTGCTAATTTTTACGTCATTTTTGAGATTCCAAAATTGGTGTTGAACAGAAATTTTCACTTTTATGGAAGTGTTCCTTCCACAAAAAATAGCATCTCTTCCAACTTCCAAGAGGGGCTTTATCAATCATAGACCAGAAGCTATTTGCCAAAGGAGTGGTCAAAGTGGATCATTCTGCCAAAGGCAAGGTCCAATTGGAGGGTTTCTACTAATAACCTCACAAAAGATAAGAAACCACTCTTATTGAGATGTGCATATGTGTATTCTTGCATGTCTACATGTATTCCTTTTCTATGGTTGGTATTGGTTTAACTTGCATGAAGGAACATTTTTGACCATGTGGACTGCATTGTTTGTCAGGGCGGTGTTTTTTGTTAATCGAATGGAGAAGAGTTCTCAGCTGCTTCAACAGCCAGATATCATTACTACTGGCATTGAAGAAGTTACCTTTACTGCAAAGCCTCTAGTTAGAGAGATACGAAGATTTCCTAAAAGAGTGAAAAAATTGATTGAGATGTTACCTCATCAAGAGGTAGTATGTATTTTCTTGTAAAAATTTACCTCGAAGGTTGATATAGTTCCTCCACTTCATCCTCACAGTTGTTCACTCTTTCTTTGCTTATAGTTGTTTATTATTTATTGTTTGGTGATTTCTCAATTCCTTGATGTGAACAATCTATTTTGATGCAACTCATTTCTGTGTAGGTAAATGAAGAGGAAGCATCCCTCTTTGACATGTTGTGGTTACTGCTGGCGAGTGTTATATTTGTACCTATATTTCAGAAAATTCCTGGAGGTAATTAATTCCTTATGGTACTTACAGTTGACCATGTTGCCGTAAGTGTTCCTTGCTTTGTCTATTTTTTCCCTCAAAATTATTGATTGCTTTGGTTTAGTTGAAATAATCTTTGTACCTGTTAAATTTCCCTTAGCCATACACCCCTGATGTACTACATATTCAGATAGGCAAATGAACAGCTATTCAGGTTATGATTTGTGAAGAGAAGTAAACAATTTCCTATTGAACTTGCTAATGTGGTTTATGAAACTTGTGTGTACCTGTGCACTATATGCCCTCCATTATGCTATTACAGTCCTGTCTAAAATATGTCAAGATCAAATTAGAATACCTAATCAACCATTATCAATTGAGGCTTACCTCGATAGGTTGCAATTACAGCTAATGTGATGTATTCCACATAACAAAAATAGATTGTCTGCAGTGACACTTCAAACAGTGAAAATATATGGTGGTCTGAGGACCATGTCAAACCATATCACCCTTTGTTACAGTTTAAACCCAGCCTGAAGCTTGGTCCGGTTTAGGGTCTGGAACCTTTAATGCATAATTGGGTTTGAGTCCAGATCTGAAGTGCATGACCGTGTTGAATCTGGAATGGGATTTGGATGGATAAATCTGGATCTAACCTTAACCTGACCTGTTTACATCTGTGTGCAGACCTTGGAAATCAATGCAAATTCTCAGTCACTGATCAGATTTGTAATGTGAACAATTCCAAGTACAAAAATAAAATTATGCCACCTGACCATGTTATGTGGGATTTCCTAGGGCCTTTTTGGATTTCTGGAACTTGGCTAGTGTTCCAGGAATTGGAAGCTCCAACTCCTTGAAAAGAACAAATCTCCAACCGAGAGTCCAGTTGGTTTCATGGATGCAGTGGTAAAAGATGAGCCCGTTGTTTCTTAGAGACTTCATGTAATTTTGTAGATACTTTTGACAATACTAATTAATCCCCCAGATAGATTAGTGATTTGAGTCGAAGATTAAGAGGATGATGACCACCTATCTCATGTCTTGCTTATCTGCCCCAAACACAACACACCAACCATGGCTTACCTTTCTCTATGGTGGATAGAATTCTGTTTCAGTCCCAATTATTTGTTCCTTGGGATGTAGCTTTTGACCTTTGGATTTCCTGAATTATATGTTTGCTTTGCATTTTTCTAATGGATTCTTTGTTACTGATCCAAAAGAACCATCACTTGGTATCTGCATTTATCATTTATATCTTTGGATGGAAGAAGATTACATTTTTATATTGTTCTAGGTCTTTCCCATCTGTCATAAGTGGACATCTTGTTTACCTCCAAGTTAATTGCATTTCATTGCATACTTAACTTTTATTTTTTGCTAACATTCTTCAGGTAGTCCTGTACTTGGGTACCTGGCTGCTGGTATCTTGATTGGACCCTATGGCCTCTCTATTATCCGTCATGTTCATGGTACAAAAGCTATTGCTGAATTTGGAGTAGTCTTCTTGCTATTTAACATTGGGCTTGAGGTTGGTGTCTTGAAACGTTGACGTCTTTCTCTATGCATTGCAGTTTGCAAGTGCCTTTTAGCAGTGTATGAGTTCAATTTATAGATCTTCTGAATAAAGTAAAAGTGTGATTTGTTTTCACCTTTTCAGCTCTCTGTGGAAAGGCTAAGTTCCATGAAGAAGTATGTTTTTGGACTAGGCTCTGCTCAGGTGATAGGCAAGCGTCATTGCCTTCATATATAAGTTTGATTTATTTTATTATTTCACATTAAATATATTGTGTATTAATTTCTCCATAACAAAGTGCAGGTTCTAGCTACTGCAGTGGCGGTTGGCTTAGTTGCTCATTTTGTTTCTGGACAACCTGGCCCTGCAGCAATTGTCATTGGGAATGGCCTGGCTTTATCTTCAACTGCTGTTGTCCTGCAGGTTACTATGGCCTCTTTAATTATTTGTTTATTTTTTTAAATGAAACAGTCAATTACCATGCTTAATTGATTGCTTTTATAAGATGGTGGTTTTATTAATCCTCTATTATTATCGTTACTTTTCTGAAAAATATCTGGTTCCTATTTCTCTGTTTTTATTTTTCTAAGTTGATTTTATCTTGAATTCTTGCTTATTATCGTTACTTTTCTGAAAAATATCTGCTTCCTATTTCTCTGTTTTTATTTTTCTAAGTTGATTTTATCTTGAATTCTTGCTCATATGTTTTTGTTCGAAGATGTGAAAAATTCAAGCCACCTATTGACACCGATCTATTAAAAAAATTGAACTCTAAACATAGCTTTGGTATACATATTTTCATGCATGCTGGAAAGGAATCATTTTTCATGTATGGAGTGATGTATATGTATATACATTTTGAGCGATAACAAATAAGAGATATATAATAGAAAGAGAATGTACAATAGGGTCTATAAGGATTAAACTCCAGGATAAAGTTCAAGTGTTGAAGTACAAGAAAGAAAATGGAAAACCAGAGAAACACAATACATGTCAATAAAAATACTACGATAAAGTCAAAAGAAACACTAAATCCTGAGATCCCAAGAAAAAGCCTCACCATCCTGTTTGTCTATTCCCCATTTGGCAAGAAAGCCCGCGACTCCATTGCCGACCTTTTAACAAGTGAGAAGGAGACCTCTCTCCTGGCACACAGAGTGCTAATCTTCTTGGCTACTGTTACGAGTTTCCAAGGTGGTCGTTTCAATCCTCTTATCCATTTGATTGCATTCGCCGAATCCCCTTTTATCATTAACTTACTATTACCACATTCCGCCCATAGAATCGGGGCTCTCTTAATAGCTAACAAGTCTGCTTCATTGGAATCCTTCACTCCTATAGGCTCTGAGAATACTAGCAATGATGATCTATCCGAGTTCCTCAAAATCCTGCCTATCCCTGTAGGTCCAGGTTTACCCTGTGAGGCCCCATTTACATTGAACTTAAACGTGCCAATAATCGTGGGAGACCAGGCTTCGAGTTTAGTCTTTTTCCTATGTGATTTGGATAAGCACCCCTCCCAAGAAGTGTAGAAGTCCAGTAACCCAATACCTTAAAAATCCGAATTGGTTGCCAGCCAATCACATAACCTCCATTTCACTGTTTGGAATAAGTCCTCTTCCTTTGATCTTTTATTCTAAAAATTCATTGGTTCCTTTCCTTCCAGACTGACCAAAGTATAGCTGACGGGATAGTGTTCCATGCCAACTTGAACTTGGATCCCACTTTGGAGATTACCCAGCTATCCACTGTTGTCGAGATGGAACTATGGAGAACCCAAGATACTCGCATCAATGAGGCAAACTGGTTCCTTAGATTTCTTGATATCGAACAACTTCCTAGCAAATGATCGACATCTTTCTCTTGTTTTTGACAAAGAGGGCAGGAAAGATCATCAGAGGACACACCAATTCCCTCCCTGTTGAGTTTTGCTTTGGACAATATCCACTTTTTGAGGGCACACCAAGTAAAAGCGTGAACTCTAGTCGGAGCTGCTCCAGTCCATGTTGACAGGCTAGGGCATCTCCTATTGATGGGTTCTTTTTGAGCCAATTCCACTACGCGCTTAACTGGAAAAAAAGCCCGATGTGTCGCCAGTCCAGATAAGTTCATTTTCTAGACTCTGAAAAATGGGTATGGCACCTAGAGAACCCTTAAGTTCCAATAGGCTCTCTTGTTCGAAGGCTCTAAGTTCTCTTCTAAACTCTTTGTCTCACTTAGTGAAGTCCCCTTCGATACTGAAGCAATCCATAACCCTTGCTCGCCTGTTTCTGGCTATCCAAAAGATTCTTCGGTAAATTTCTTTTAAGGGTCTGTCTCCTATCCACTTGTCACTCTAGAAGAAAGTCCTCTCTCCTTTTCCAGTTAGAGTTCTTAGTTTTTCTTTAAAAAGGTCACTACCTTGCCGCTACCGGAACCTATCCTCCACCTCGCCTTCAAGACTTGTGATCCTTTTCTTTCCACGTTCTTCTGATAGATTTCATTTGTTTTCATTCTCCGCCTCATACCTGGCTTGTAAGATCTTCCTCCACAAAGCATTCAATTCTCTCCTAAACCTCTAGCTTCATTTGCATAACAGAGCGTGGTTCCTTACCCCAATAGGCACTATGCTAAGGCCTCCTTCGTCTTCGGGTTTAGTGACCTCTGACCATCTAACCAAGTGAACGTTTCTTCGCTCTTCCTAAAGTGTTGCTCCAATCTATTCACAATTCCTTTGGGCATCTTGAAGATTGACGTGTAATACAACGGTAGGTTGTTTAGGACTAAATTAATGTAAGTCGACCTCCTAACGACATGTAGTGTTTCACCCATCGTGCTAGTCTCCTTTGCACCCTCTGCACCACCAGTGCCCAAAACCTCTTTGATCTAAGGTTTCCTCCTATAGGCAACCCTATGTATTTCAACGGAAGGCCCCCCACTCCACAACCCACCTCTTCAGCCAAGCTATTTAATGTAGCCTGATCCAACTCCACTCCTATCATCGTACTTTTTCCTAGATCATGCTTTCACAAAAACACAGTTATGTTACATTATTTGTTTCAGAGTTCCGTGGACCTTATTTTTATGCCATTTTTATGTTTCTATGTTTTCTTAGTAGATTTTTTTGGGGCTAATTTTAAAGAACTAGGGCTGGCCAATGGCCATTTCAAGATCTGTAATTGGTCTTTTGGCTATCTAGTGGCCTTGAGACGGGTATTCGGAGGTTCTCTTTCTTGTGGCACAGTTTGACTTAGTGTTAGGCTAGCTTCACTTGGACATCATACATGAAAGTGGAGAACTTTGTTTCCCACTAAAATAAAAAATCAAATCGATATTTGTTTTGCTAGAATTCAATACTTGGGTGCTATTGTACAACAAGGCTTTGGGTTTGATTTTAATATAGCTTGTAGGATGGGCGCGAGGTATGCAAGTATAGGCATGTTAGAGTCTCGTGTGACAGACGAGTGCCACATCAATTGAAGGGGTATCTTAAAAGAAGGTTGTTAAGCATGTAAGGTTATATAGAGCTGAATGTTTCGTGATGAGGAATTTTAATATGTAAATAAGTAAGTATCATGTAGATGTGTAGTTTAATATGGATTTGTAGGGTAACGACAAAAGCTAGAGGAAACATAAAGTTTGCCCCAGTAGAAGAAAGATGAAGGGAGTATCATTTAGGATGGTTTGGGCACATAAGCAAGTAGAAGGTGCAGGGAAAAGGAGACCTTTTAAAGGCTTAATTGATGTGGTGGAAAAGGAAATGATAGATTGTCAAATTTATAGTGACAAAGAATATGATTTTTGATAGGGTTGAGTGGAGAACTTAGAAAGCTGATTCCGGGTAGATGGGATGATGGTTTTGCTGCTGCTCATGAATTGTAGAGTACAGAAGTGCAAAAGGTGACTCCCCAGGAGGTCAACCTTTGTACTGTTCTCTGAGCTGAGTTAATAGAATTTGATGGTGTTAGTTCATTAGTGTTGGTATAATTGCATCAATAAAAAAATTAATAGTTGAACTAAGTGATTCAACTGAACCTGTTGAGAAATTAGTGAAGATTTACTTGTAGTGTTGTATTTATTCCATACTTATATGATTTTTCTCTGTTTGTGACGTCTGTATTGCATAGTACTGGATCCTTAACCCTGTTTGAGATTCCCAATTAGGGGACCAAAAAAAAAAATTCTTGTTGGGTTTCCCAGCTTCTCTTCTTTCACTTCTTTCAACTTATTTTAATTTGTTCTCTTTAAATCTTATTCCATGCTACCATTCAAAAAATAAAATCTTATGCCATGCTTAGTCTGTCCAGCAATTTTGATTTATAGTTGAAAAAGTAATTCCTATCCATTGTATTTCTTTTCCCCCCTCAGGTTTTACAGGAACGAGGGGAGAGTACATCACGCCATGGCCGTGCTACCTTTTCTGTTTTGCTCTTCCAGGTGTTCTTTTCCTATTTCTATAATGCACTAATTCAAGTTTCTCTCTTCTTGAGATCAATGCTAACCTTGATAGCTTTGTTTATAGAGAAATTGTGAAAATATATCATGATGAGGACTTTGAATTATCATTTATTGATCACTTTTGGCTGAGAAAACCTGTAACATTTTGAACTTGCTTTAAAAGGGGCAATGCCAAATTGCCTATGACTGCCTTGCCGATGAAAAGGGGCCTGTTGCCGACAGTGGAGGTACAAACTGGATCAAGGATGGTTTATATACAACTCTACATCAGAGTTGGTCGTGCTAAAAATGTCACGTTTCTGAAGTTTGAGCCCATCCTATTAAGAATTTATCACTCCTTGACCAGGCTTGTAAAATGATCTTGATATCCATATTTTACATGTAGAATCAACTTTATGATAATATATATTAACAATGGTCCGGACTTGGCCCAATCTGATTTACCAATGATCATGAACTGAGCACTACTAGAATAATATGCATGCCTCAATTTTCAACTGATTGATCCAGTCTTTTAGATTCATAATATGGGCCTTAACCCAGCCGACAACATCCCAGGTTCACCCAACCCATTGATATGCTTACCTTGGTGAGGTTCCAAGTTACTTTACGGGCATATCATTTGGTATGTTATTTGGCCGATTTTGCATTTGAGGAGGTGACTGTAACTATATGTGAGAGTTGACAGTTGTCAAGATTTGTTTTGGTTCTACAAGGCCTTCATTCTAATGCTTGTTTGTTTTATTATGCTTTCCTGGCAGGACCTGGCCGTTGTGGTTTTGCTTATACTGATACCTCTTATTTCACCAAATTCTTCTAAAGGAGGGGTACAAGACATTCTCATCTACTTTCTTGATAGGCTTACTTATGTTTCTACTTTTTTTTTTGAAACATTACTTATGTTTCTACTTTGATTTTCATTCTTCTGTTGTTGATAAACTCACATGCGTCTATGTCTTTTAGCTATACCATGAATACATCATGTAAGGGAATTGATAGGGACACCAATGTTTTTGATAACAAGGGACACCAGGCTTTTCTTTTGTCCACTTGTCATCGTCCAAGTTGGGGAAAGGTACACCGTTGTCCCTTTTTATAAAAATCACTGGTGTCCCTATCACTTCCCATCATATTATTTATGCTTTAATTATTTTCTAAACATGTAAAACTACTACACTTAGGATTAACAGCTCATATTAATTAGTTTCCATCTAAAAATAGTCCTTGGCATTAATATTGTGAACATGTATAACCAAATGCATTACTAATGAAAGTCAAAGCCTAGTGAGTATTCTATGGAATTGGTATCAGGCATGAGGATCAATTTGGGCAAAAGCACTTTCATCGAGATTGGAGTAGAGGAGAATGTGCTTTATAGTGTTGCTATAGAGGTTGGTTGTGGGGTTGGGAGGTTACCTTCTACTTATTTGGTCTTCTCAATTGGTGCAAATCTGAGATCCAAATGGGTCTGGAATCGTGTCATCGTAAATGTTGAAAGAAAACTTACAAGTTGGAAGAGTCCAAGTGGGGGAAAGGTACACCGTCGTCCCTTGTTATAAAAATCACTGGTGTTCCTATCACTTCCCATCATGTAAATATGCTTTAATTATTTTCTAAACGTGTAAAACTATTACACTTAGTATTAACAGTTCATATTAATTAATTTGCATCTAAAATCAGTCCTTGACATTAATATTGTGAACATGTATAACCAAATGCATTACTAATGAAAGTCAAAGCCTAGTGAGTATTCTGTGGAATTGGTATCAGGCATGAGGATCAATTTGGGCAAAAGCACTTTCATCGAGATTGGAGTAGAGGAGAATGTGCTTTATAGTCTTGCTATAGAGGTTAGTTATGGGGTTGGGAGGTTACCTTCTACTTATTTGGGTCTTCTCAATTGGTGCAAATGATAGATCCAAATGGGTGAACATCTATAACCAAATGCATTACTAATGAAAGTCAAAGCCCAGTGAGTATTCCATGGAATTGGTATCAGGCATGAGGATCAATTTGAGCAAAAGCACTTTCCCGTGATTGGAGTAGAGGAGAATGTACTTTATAGTCTTGCTATAGAAGTTAGTTATGGGGTTGGGAGGTTACCTTCTACTTATTTGGGTCTTCTCAATTGGTGCAAATCTGAGATCCAAATGGGTCTGGAATCGTGTCATCGTAAATGTTGAAAGAAGACTTACAAGTTGGAAGAGTCCAAGTGGGGGAAAGGTACACCGTCGTCCCTTGTTATAAAAATCACTTGTGTCCCTATCACTTCCCATCATGTAAATATGCTTTAATTATTTTCTAAACGTGTAAAACTATTACACTTAGTATTAACAGTTCATATTAATTAGTTTCCATCTAAAATCAGTCCTTGACATTAATATTGTGAACATCTATAACCAAATGCATTACTAATGAAAGTCAAAGCCCAGTAAGTATTCCGTGGAATTGGTGTCAGGCATGAGGATCAATTTGAGCAAAAGCACTTTCCCGAGATTGGAGTAGAGGAGAATGTGCTTTATAGTCCTGCTATAGAGGTTAGTTATGGGGTTGGGAGGTTACCTTCTACTTATTTGGCTTCTCAATTGGTGCAAATCATAGATCCAAATGGGTGAACAAGTATAACCAAATGCATTACTAATGAAAGTCAAAGCCCAGTGAGTATTCCATGGAATTGGTATCAGGCATGAGGATCAATTTGAGCAAAAGCACTTTCCCGTGATTGGAGTAGAGGAGAATGTACTTTATAGTCTTGCTATAGAAGTTAGTTATGGGGTTGGGAGGTTACCTTCTACTTCTTTGGGTCTTCTCAATTGGTGCAAATCTGAGATCCAAATGGGTCTGGAATCGTGTCATCGTAAATGTTGAAAGAAGACTTACAAGTTGGAAGAGTCCAAGTGGGGGAAAGGTACACCGTCGTCCCTTGTTATAAAAATCACTTGTGTCCCTATCACTTCCCATCATGTAAATATGCTTTAATTATTTTCTAAACGTGTAAAACTATTACACTTAGTATTAACAGTTCATATTAATTAGTTTCCATCTAAAATCAGTCCTTGACATTAATATTGTGAACATCTATAACCAAATGCATTACTAATGAAAGTCAAAGCCCAGTGAGTATTCCGTGGAATTGGTGTCAGGCATGAGGATCAATTTGAGCAAAAGCACTTTCCCAAGATTGTAGTAGAGGAGAATGTGCTTTATAGTCTTGCTATAGAGGTTAGTTATGGGGTTGGGAGGTTACCTTCTACTAATTTGGGTCTTCTCAATTGGTGCAAATCATAGATCCAAATGGGTGAACATCTATAACCAAATGCATTACTAATGAAAGTCAAAGCCTAGTGAGTATTCCATGGAATTGGTATCAGGCATGAGGATCAATTTGAGCAAAAGCACTTTCCCGAGATTGGAGTAGAGGAGAATGTGCTTTATAGTCTTGCTATAGAGGTTAGTTATGGGGTTGGGAGGTTACCTTCTACTTATTTGGATCTTCTCAATTGGTGCAAATCATAGATCCAATTGGGTCTGGAATCGTGTCATCGTAAATGTTGAAAGAAGAGAGGGGGGAGGGAGAGCAAACATATCTGGAGCAAGGAGGATAAGGTAGGCAGAACCACCAGGGTAATCAGGACAATGCTGGTGGTGGAGGATGGCGACAGGTGACTGGGAGGAGAAACCGTGGAGGGGCACCAATCACCTTGCTGGACCCAATAACTGTTCCCAGTGAATATTTGGAACAGTTATTAATAATCAATACATTACATAGTTTGGCATTTTATAATTAGTCTATCACTACAGAGCACTTCCTCAATTTAAGTTCTCGAGCTGCATTTGTTTTCCCTTTGTGCTGGATGGTGAAATTTCAGTTTGTATTAGGTTTCTGTTGGAGTTGTAATTTAAAGTTCAGCTTCCATTTATCTCCAGTCACCGTGAGTATTAGTACCTTGCTAAATTTGACTTGTTCCATATATCTTGTACAGTAATTCACTTGCATTTTATCTATGATTCAAACTTATGTAGAATGTTACCTCTTACTATAGTTTTGACTATTTAAGTTGCTGTAATTATTTTTAAACGGCTAATCTTTTCTGCTGTATTCAGGTGGGTTTTCAAGCCATAGCAGAAGCTCTTGGGTTGGCAGCTGTAAAAGCTATAGTTGCCATCACTGCCATAATTGCTGGAGGGCGTTTGGTAAATACTACATTTTGGATAATTCATCATTATAATCATCATCATCATTATCTAAGTCATTTATCCCATCAATTTGGAGTTGGCTTTACAGTTGAATTTGACAAGTTATTTCCATGGGCCAATTGCTATCAGACACCCATATTTTGGATATTTCATATTTATCATATTTACCATAGTAGAACCGGATCTCCAAGTACTTTGCTACTTCAGTTTTCAGAAGCTACTGTTGAAATATGTGGATCCCTAACACCCCCACCCCACCACCACATGCCCACCACCACCACCACCAAAATGAAAAAGAGTCCGTACTTTATTAGAAATACTTTTAAGTCAACAAATGTGGCCTGTTGAATGATTTGTGGTTGTAAGTTGCTATTTGACAATAATCAATTTGTGGACTACTGTGCAATTATCAACCTGACTTCTAAAATTTTAAAGCACAACTCACAAATTGCTGCTTAACATAGAGTGCAAATTATATAGACAGTTAGAAGGACCTTTTTCATATTCCTTGATGAGAACCATATTGCTGCTGCTTGTTTTTATGTTCAACCAATGGTGCACTTTCTCTCATTTGTTTGTTTTTCTTTTTCAAATTTGCAGTTTCTTCGGCCAATTTATAAGCAAATTGCAGAGAACAAAAATGCCGAGATATTTTCTGCAAATACCCTCCTCGTTATTTTGGGCACTAGTCTCCTTACTGCTAGGGTATACTGGTTTATGATAAATCCTTTTCTGTCCATTTTTTCAGACAATTTAAATTCCATCTTTTTCTATCCTCTTTTCAGATGATTTGAGTTCCTTTTCTCTTAACAGGCAGGGCTTTCTATGGCATTGGGAGCCTTTTTGGCTGGTTTGCTCTTGGCTGAAACTGAGTTTTCGTTGCAAGTTGAATCAGATATTGCTCCATATCGTGGTCTTCTATTGGGTCTTTTTTTCATGACAGTAAGTACTATAAGCTGAAATATTTTGTCTGTCTGTTCATTTATCTGCAAATACGATTTAGTGGTATTGTATATTTAGGGTCTTTTATTTTTTCTTTTGCTAATGATCTTAACTAGATTGATGGTGCCCTAAGATACCATGATACTTGACAACATTCGTAATGTGTCATTTTGGGACATAACATGATACTGAGTCACCACATTGTTACTGGATGGTTCTAATTACTTGAACAATATTCCTTAATCCTTTTTTCTTAGGTTTTTTGATGAAAGCATATTGATTTAATTGTAATTTTTTCATAAGAAATATATAGAAGGATTGCTATAAAGATCTTACTTTTTCTATCATGCTTGGTAGACATTTTAAAAACAAAAAAATGGCACAGGCAAGATATTTCAAGTGAGGAACATAAAACTAAAAGTGGATATTTTAAAGTGGGAAACACTTACATATACTTGCCCTGGATTTTGGGTAATGGGATGTTGGTAACATTGATTCCCCGTTTCCTGTTTCTATGCCCTTACTGGTATCTCTGCATCATTGATGACATTTGCTTTAATTGACAATTATTTTACAGGTTGGAATGTCTATTGATCCCAAACTTCTTGTTTCAAACTTCCCAGTTATTCTGGGAAGTTTGAGCCTCTTGATTGGTGGAAAGGCTATCTTGGTTGCTATAGTGGGTAGACTATTTGGTATCTCAATAATAGCTGCAATTAGAGTTGGTCTGCTTCTTGCACCTGGTGGGGAATTTGCATTTGTGGCTTTTGGAGAGGCTGTAAATCAGGTTAATCTTTTTATTGTTTATTGTTTGTCAGCTTCTTACTTGTCAAGATTTTAGAATTCCATATCTCACTTGTTAGTTTATACAGAATCTCATGGAACAGTTTGTATGTTGATGCTCAAATATTTTAAATGACTCTTCTTGGGACCTTGAAATGGGCCTTTTAGGTAAATGACTAAATTAATTTTCCCTGTGGTGTTTTTTCATTGCATGAGCAACAGTGACTTGGCACCCACGATACAATCAAGCATTTTGTTATTTGGTATGAGCAACAGTGACTTGGCACCCACGATACAATCAAGCATTTTGTTATTTGGTATGAACAATCTGTGTCTAATCCATTAACCATGTAGCCAATGTGGTGATGTATCTAATTTCATTTAAAAAAATTGGGATGCATTTGTATTGATTGTTATAGAATAAATATTTTGCAAAGTTCTAAGATTGTGTAAAGTTTGAATAATTCACCCTCTTTCGCTGGGTGGTATTTTTTCTCATTTATAATGTAAATTATTGATTTTTTTAGAAGGTTGGAGAAACTTCTATTACCAACTGTTGGGAGATTGCCTTTCACTTTCTCGGCCTACCGGTAGGCGGCAACCCTAGAAGGAAACAATTTTGGATACCGGTGGTTGAAAGGGTGGAGAGAAGGTTAATTGGTTGGAATAGGAAATATCTTTCTTTGGGTGGTAGGTTAACTCTTATCAAATCCGTTTTGATCAACCTTTTGACCTATTTCATGTCCTAATTTGAGATGCCGAAAGGGGTTACCAATAGATTGGAAATGGTCTTCAAAAGGTTCCTTTGGGGTGACCAAGAGACGAAAAGGAAGGTTCACCTCGTTGCTTGGGCTGAGGTTTCTAAACCGAAATCGCAAGGAGGCCTTGGAGCCATTCCATTGCAAATCATAAATGAAGTGTTGTTATGCAAATGGGGTTGGTGTTTTGGGAGGGAGAGGGATGCCCTATGGGCTAGGGTTTTGAGTGCTAAGTATGGAATTGACAATAGAAATGGATGGAACTTAGGAGAGGAGGTGGAGAAAATGGGTTCAGTCACGGTGAGGGCTTGGTGGAGAATCAATCAAGGTAGGTCTTCGGTTGGTAACCTTTTTAAATGAAGGCTTAGATTCCTAGTGGGCAAAGGAGAGCGGATTTTGTTTTGGAGTGACCTTTGGTTGGGGGATAGACCACTACGAGTTAGTCTCCCAAGACTGTTTAGAGTCGCAAGGAACAAACAACCTTTAGTTCAGGACTACTATCGAGTAAAAGGTCCCAACATCCTTTGGAATATCGATTTTAGGAGAGAGCTAAGGTCCTTTGAAAAGGAAAGTATGGACGAACTTTTAGGACTATTAGGTGAATTTCCGGTGGCATTAGGGAAGGAAGATGAGTTGGTATGGACAGGTGATTCCTCTGGGGTTTTCTCAATCAAGTCTTTGGTGAACGTAGTTTCACAACAAGCGAGGTCGTCGTCATTGCCCCAGTATCATGTCTAGAAAAAGCAGGCGCCCCCTAGGGTGCAGGCCTTTGTATGGTGCGTGGTGAAGGGGAAAATTCTTAGAAGAATGGATCTTAGGAGGAGAGGCCTTATGAGATCAGAGGAGGATTGTCGTTGCCCTCTTTGTGGTCTTTTGGAAGAAACAATGATCATCTTTTTGTTACTTGTCCAGTGGCTTGGCACCTTTGGAGTCATTTCTACAACTTAATGGGTGTTTCGTGGGTCGGTGCAAGTACCTGGACTAAAATCTTGAACTCTTGGTTTTTCCCTTTTCCCAGTAATAAGTGGAGGGTGGTGTGGTTCACAATTCCAGCAGTTATTTCTTGGACTATTTGGAAAGAAAAAAACTCTAGAATTTTTGAAAGAAAGTCTACTGAGATCTGCAAGTTATTTCAAAAAGCCAAATAGAGACTTTGCGCTTGCCTTTTGCCCAACAAGGAATTCAAAGACTTCAAAGCCAGTGACCTTTTATTATTGTGGGAGGGTTGTTTGAAGGGAAGAACAACGAAATCCTAAGCCATAGTGGAACGGTCACCCCCTCAACATGGGGTCATGAAATTTAATGCTGATGGTTCTTCTAGGGGAAAACTGGGCCCGACAGGTATAGGGGGTGTTCTTAGAGATCACACAGGTCAAACATCGGTGGTTTTCACAGAGTCAATAGGGACGAGAGATTCTAAGTAGAACTCTTTAGTATTAGGAGAGCTTTGTCCATTTGGGTTGGTCTAGGTGGTGGGAAGCTAGTTATAGAAGGAGATTCGGCAAATGTCATAAAATGGGCCAAAGGTTTGAAACGATCTCTCCGGAGATTGATTACTACAGTTAGGGAAATCAAGGTACTGGTTAGGGGCCTTGAGGTGTCCTTTGTTCATATCAGGTGCACAACAAATGGGGTAGCGGAATATTTCACCAAAAATGGTGTTGAGGGGTCTATTCAAGGCGTTTTCTACATTTGAAGAGGAGTCGCATGATTGTAGTTGGGACTGTTTTTGTTCTTGTTCTCTTCTTGTGGTTTTTGTGTTTTATGTTTTGTTGTTTTTCTCTTTGGTCTATACCTTTTAGACCTCTCTCTTGTACTCTTTATTTTTCTATAATTATATTTCTTCAATTAAACTAAACCAGCTAAAAGGCCTAGCATCACAATCTGTTCTTAAGGTAGAACTCGTTAAGAAGGTTTGGCTAGGTTTTACAATTGGCTGCCAATCTGGTGCTGTCTTCTTGATCTTGACTCGACATTAGCACGGCAGATTATGGACACACGGATTTTAACATTTGTACAGAAAGAGATTTTAATAATATCTTTATAAACTTTTAATTTATGGGTAAACCTTTTCAAAAATCTTTTGTCTGTTCTTTTTTTTTTTGAACAGAGACAAATAGATACTTTTATTAAGAGAAAGCTACAAGAAAGACTTTTACATAAAACCAAGCACACCAAAGTTAAAAAAATCTCACTCCCATGACAAAGCCTAAAAATAATACCTCACCCCATATACCTACAAAAGTTACAACCACTCAACATATAGACTATTCCTTTCAACTCCCACTTTCGCCAAAAAATCACTTACACCGTTTTTCAATCTCTTGAAGTGACAAAACTGAATTAATCTGCCTCTGGATAGCCTCCCCATGTCAATCAGATGCCAAGGGGGATCTTTTTTCCCACTAGCCCAAGCCACTACATTTGCAGAGTTTCCCTTTTTGTTTGATTATTTTGTTTCTGATATATCTTATCTTATATTTTTATTAATTAAATAAACTTCAAAGTACTTAACATATGTAAAGAATAGGTAATGCCATGCACTTGTCACGGTATGAAACCTTGATCAGATTGGCCAGTTCAACTGGTCCCAAACCAACTGCCCATTTGGTAGGTCAGTATCCAGTTTGAATTTTAAAGCAAGGTATATTCCGGTACTTTGTGTTCTTTTGGTGTTTTATGGTCTTAATCTTATTTGGTTAACTTATGGTTGCAGGGAATAATGTCTTCTCAACTTTCATCTTTACTCTTTTTGGTTGTGGGGATTTCTATGGCTCTCACGCCATGGTTAGCAGCTGGAGGCCAACTAATTGCCTCTCGTTTTGAGCAACATGATGTGCGTAGTTTATTGCCCGTGGAAAGTGAGGTAAAGCATTTAATTCCTGAATTCTGAAGTCAAGCTTAATGCTGTTTATCAAAGAATTTAATTACTCTCTTTCCACGCATTGTTCCATTTCTAATTTCTTATCATATGTGACAAATTTTTATTTGGTTTTATACATTGTACATGTGGTGTACATTTCTTAGGGATGCTCCGCTAAATGAACTTACAGTTCTACCTCTGAAGAAAATGAACATACAGTTCTTTGGTAGGCAGGGGTTTCCTGTTCCATTATGTATCATACTGCAAATCCTTATAAAGGTGTGGCAACTTATCATAGCGATACTACTCAAGGCAAAAATTATCAGCACTATGTCATATCTCTAAGAAATATCTTTTTCCTCATAAGAAAATAAATTGGATGTCGAAAATAATAGTAGAGAAGGAAAAGAGAAAAATATTGGTGGAGAGGAATCTCTCTCTTTTGAATGTATTGTATTGTGTTATGAAGAAAAAGATTACACATGTATATATAGATTATAAGGAGCCAATCAAGGAGGCAAAAAAGCAAAGAATAATAAATTAAAAATAATTATACCTAATGACATCTTTTAGTCAACCCATGAATTAAGACATGTGAAAAACATTACACTCCCCCTCAAGCTGGTGTGAAGATATCAATCAAGCCCAACTTGCTGAAAACATCATCTAATTGAGAGCGAGAAATGACTTTCATTATCATGTCAGCGAATTGATCCTTAGACTTCAGATATGGAGTGACAATATTACCAGAGGATTTATGATGTTGAAGAAAATGACAATCAATTTCTATATACTTTCTACGCTCATGGAAAACTGGATTGAAAGCGATATTGATTGCAACTTGATCATCATAGAACATAATAAGTTCCTCTGATGAAGGAAAGCCCAATTCAGCAAGAAACTGTTTGAACCACAATAGTCACATGTTGTGTTGGCTATGGCCCTGTATTCTGCTTCTGCACTGGAATGAATAACAACATTTTGTTTCTTGCTCCGCCAAGAAACCAAATGAGATCCTAAGAGGATACAATAGCTTGAGGTAGACCGTCGATCATCAGGAGATCCAGCCCAATCAACGTCTGAATAGCCACAAACTGGCATGTTCGATTGTCGTGAATAGAATAATCCTCGTCTAGGATGAACCTTAAGATACCGAAGGCTTCAAAAGAAAACTTGAAGATTAGCATCGCGTGGGGCATGCATAAATCGACTTACGACGGCTACAACGTAAGATAAATCTTGCCGAGTGATAGTGAGATAAATAAGTTTCCCAACCAATCGTTGATAAAAGGCAGGATCATCAAGCAAAATCCCATCCGAAGTAGATAACTTGATATTGACGTCTAAAGGAGTATCAATTGGCTTGCTCCCAGCATAACCAACATCATGTAAAAGATCTAGAACATATTTTCTTTGAGAGAGAGAAAACCCTTTAGAGGAACGAGCAACCTCAATCCCTAGAAAATAGCGAAGGGGAAAATGGTAGGAAAAGGGAGGCGGAAACAGGGATGGGAAAAAAGAAGGAATCGTTGGAAGAAGGTGGAAAATGGAAGAAGAAGAAGTCCAGATGCGTTGCAGTACCTGGTAGATGGAAGGAGACGGCGAGATCACTGCAGAAGTAGCTAATGGAGCAGGGAGCGATGATGCATAGAGGTGGCAGAACTGCTGGATGGGCGAAAACAAGGCTGGGCTCGAAGAGGTTGGCATATCGGGGTTTTTTTTTGTGGGTGGTGGTTTTTTTTTCCTTTTGGCAAACGGAGGGGAAACCACGATCTCCCTGATAATGCAGGGACCTGTCTCCAAAACAGGGTCGTATCTGTATAACAGAGATACAGAGAACTTGGCTCTAAACCAATTGATGCGGAACCAACCTGCAGCTTGGCAGGAAGAAGAAGATATGCCTGTATCTATGACAGGAGAAGAAGATAGGAAAAAGGCTATGCCTTCAATAATTTTTATTCATTCATTATCATTGTGTTATTCTCTCTCTTACATCCATCCGTATTTATAAGAAAACAACACTCGAAAATAGGAAAAAATACTCTAGACTCTATTGGAAAGGCCACCGACTTGGCGTTCCTATCCTACTAAAACAAGGACTCCAACGAAGATAGCAATTGTGTTTCCTAATTACTCTAAGACACCAAAAACAAAATTAACAAAAGTAAAATCTACTAAGAATAAATAAAATAAAAATAGTAGTATCCACATGAGGATCTCGGCAATGTGTCCTACATCAGAGTTGTTCAACATGGTTACATATGTATGTGCGAATTTTGCTTGAGAAAAAGGTCGCAAAAGCTAAGGTCTTGCATAGGGATTGTGAGTAACAGCTGATAATTTCACATATTAGATCCTTTGCATTGTGTATTGGATGTGTATGGGTGACATGGTGTTGATCTTCAACACTTCACCAAGAAAATGATGATTCAATAATTGGTTGTTGGTTCTGTATTTACGCTTCACAGTTTTATCATATCATCCCTACATTACTTACATATGAGTTTTTCATATGGTAAATGCATCATTGATACAGCTTTGATCTGAAAACATTCTGACTCCTATATCTTTGGATTCTCTAAATATTACGTGTATCTAGACGGATGATTTGCAAGATCATATCATCATATGTGGGTTTGGTCGTGTCGGCCAGGTGCGTGCCCAATTCTTTTTAGTTTGAGACCCTTAAAGTGAAATCTTTACTTTTATTTATAGGCATTTGTATATATTGGAATATTACAACAGATTTTCCCTCTTTGTAGATCATTGCACAGCTTCTTTCTGAGCGATTAATCCCATTTGTTGCTCTTGATGTGAGTAGGTAAGTGTCTTTTTCTTATTAAGTAATGGTGTTGGGCAAGGATCGTGGCTCTGACTTTAACCAATGGAATAAATTTGCTAACCATTCTTTGAAGGCTATTTTTATCTAAACTCCTCAGTCCTTGGGAACACTTAATAGGCTGTAAAGTGTAAACACTTTAGAAGACTATTTTTGTATATATTGTAGGGTGTGTATTCTTAGTATAGTGCTCAAAAACATTAACATGTAACAGTGTTTACATCTTGGACAGTTCAATAATGTTGATTTTAGATATGGGCAATTCCTCAATATCTTATTCATTCGCAACAATTTTTTTTTTTTTTTTGCCAGTAAAAGAAAACATGTTTTTTTTTGGGAGAGATTATTCATCATACAGGCAATTGGCCAATGAAACAAATTTCCAAATCCAAGTATGAGAGTCAACCTTAGATTGATGGGACAAATGACTTAGATGATGAAGATGATTATTTCACCAATTGAGTGACACTCATCTGACATATTCATACCTAATGTTTTTCATGAAGTGATAAATGAACATATAATTGTGCAGATCCTTCCATTTTCCAATCAGACATTTTTGGAACACCTCTAACAAAGGAACAAATAGTCAATTTTGAAATAACTTATTGTCAGCCTCTTTGAGATATGAATCTTTTTGATTAGGAAGAGCAGGATACTTCTCTTTTTCTTGAAAGATGATTGTGGAGTACCTCTATTAAGAGAATTCCTTTGATATGAATAACATTTCTCCAATATTTCTCTATTTTTTACTTCAAAAGAATATTTCTCTATTTTTATTTTTCTTCTTGAGTGGCAAATACTTAGAGGAAAAAGCATGACCCTGTTATTGTATCTTACGATCTCAAACCTATGCAAACAAAACCAACCCCACCCAACCCCTGCATACACAGAGAGATGGCCGATTAAGCAATGCATACTCTGTTTCACTTCAACCAGATTTTCATGTTCATACTGGCAAATGTATTATGCCCTTTCAACTTTTACTCTTTCAGTGACCGAGTAGCAGTTGGGCGGGCGCTTGATCTTCCTGTATATTTTGGGGATGCAGGGAGTCGAGAGGTAACAAAACTAGCATATAGCTTGAGAATTCTTTTCTTCATATGCACTCTTTGACATTTCCTTGTACCTGAGTAGGTCCTACACAAAGTTGGTGCTGAAAGAGCATGTGCTGCTGCAATAACCTTAGATACCCCTGGTGCAAATTATAGAACTGTTTGGGCTTTGAGCAAATATTTTCCCAATGTGAAGACATTTGTTCGTGCACATGATGTTGATCATGGCCTGAATTTGGAGAAGGCGGGTGCAACAGCGGTATGTGTTGAGAAGCTATTGTTTAATTGAAATTCTTTCCTATCTGTTATACTATATTATTGCCAATGGGTGTGGCCTTAGTTAATCAAGACACACATTATACGTGTATGCTACGCGTATTGCCATATTTTAGAAAAAAACCCTTTTATAAGTATTATGCAAAAGTTATGCCTTTATTATTTGTATTGACGACTTCGTGTATAATATGCATTTAGTTCATGTATCTGAATAATTTCAACTCTAGATTGATGGGATAAATGACTATACGACGAGTGATGATGATTGTGTATCTGAATAATTCGGCCGAAAAATTTGGATTTTGTAACAGGACTTTTTGTGTGACTTCCCTTTCCAAAGACCAGAACAAATTCCCTATTTTTTAAAATTTTCATTAGGATCAACAAAAAAACTGATTGTACAAATCGAAAGTAGATTTTATGAGATAGAAATGGACCAAATCTTAGTCCAAAATTCAAATTCTAGCTACTTGATCTTAGTGACTGAACTTATTAGGCGTCTTTAAAAAAAATTCAAGGACACTTAATGATTTTGAGTATAAGATCAAGTGGTTAGAAATTGAATGTTGGGCTGAAAATTGGTCCTATTGTAGCTCACTAAGTCTATTTTCAATCAGTATCACTAGATTATTTATGTATTTAATAAAATATAAAAATGGAAATTGACCTGGTGCAACCGATGCGACTAGTTGCACCTAATCTTTTCTCTCCCTCTCCATTTAGGATATACATGTGACATTTCTTATTCCTTCAATCCTTTTGAGTGATTGGCAAAACTGCCCCATTTATCACTGTTGATTTTGGGACCTTTTAAAGTTATGGCTTTTGAAATTCATTGGACCTGATTTTCTAATAAGTAGCATCACATGGAAATACCTTTCAAATGGATGTCATCCCACCCACCCTAGCCCCCACCATGTGGGCCCCATAGGGCCAACTTCACAATGTCGTGCATGCGTGGCGCCGTGCAACTATAAATAACTCAACAAACGAGTTTGCACAACTTTGGTGCAAACGGTATACACATTCAAATTTCTGCCCCATCCGATCATCATGATGAAAAATATATGAGTTCAAAATTTAATTGTTTTATCGGCCTTAGATAAATGCGATTTTTTGGTTTGTAAATCCAACAATGTTTAAAAGGTGGATGGGTGCCAATTTGGGATATATACCAATCCATACAGGGTAGGTGAATATGAACGGTTTGGATTGATCATTGGAGGGCCCGACATAGGAGGTCTCTTTGGAATAAATACATATATATAAGTAGTGATCCTTGACAAAGTAGTTTGCACCAAGTTTCTGATGGCTCCACTTGGTCCAACATGGATGGGTGGGTTTGAAAGGCTTGGTTTGTATATGGTGCCAATAAAATTTCATCTTGATTGGGATTAGAGAAGCCATATTTTTTTAAGACCGTCAAAATTTCACATTTATCTAATTGTAGAAATTCATTGAGTTATATCAGTAGGCTTTAAAAGTTAAATTGATGTCAAATTGGGTATAGGGGCTATTCACGGGAGTAGATGGCTGTGAGGACACGAATAGATCCATTGGGCCCATCGCAGGCCCCTCAATCTAAAGTTTGCACCAAACTTATATCCAACCTCATTTGCAGAGATATATATATATAGGTTCACCTGGCGACATTGCACATGCATGACAGTCCCCAAGTGGCCCTGTGGGGGCCAAATGGGTGGGGCTAGGAGGTGGTGTGGGGCCCATTTGAAAGGTATTTTCCATATGATGCTTCTTGTAAAAAATTATATCCCTTGGATTTCAAAAAGCCCTGGTTTTTAAGGGTCCAAAAATCAACAGTAAAAATGGGGCCAGTATTGAATGAATTTGAATCCAACGATGTGATAAACTCAGAATGGCGTCCATATTGGGTAAGGATCCTATTCAATTGATGATGTGATTATGGAAGATTAATAGAGGTTCAAAGATGATATGATTATGGAAGATTAATAGAGGTTCAAAGATGATTAGCAATGACTGGAACCTCTACAAAGAGACTTGGAGAGATTAGGTTTAATTCTCACTTAATTTTGCGTAATCCCACTTAGAAAAACGAGCCTGGTATTTATAATTAACTGTTCATAACGGCTACTTCTCGACCAATTGAGAGTATTCCTCAGAGGGTCGAAGCCTACAACAGCTACTACAACTATGCAACAACGGCTAGTCTTCGATCTCTCGAAGTCTAGGCTCGGGGGTCGAACCAGCCTTGGATCCTTGAGATCAATCCTCGAGGATCCAAACCCGAGAGAGTTTTTCACCATTACTGTTTTAGGTCTCTGATAAATCTTTCGAAGGATTGAGAACCCCTTCGAGTCATTGAGCTCGAGGACTCGAGCTTGGGTCGAACCCGAGCGCAATTTTTACTGAAAAACATATCAATCTCTGGTATTTGGCTCGAAGGGTCGAGAGCACCTTTGAGTCTCCGAGCTCAAAGGATCGAACCCGCATGTTAGAAAACCTTAGACCTGGGTTCAATAGTCTCAGGAAAATTCTACTATGAGGTCCTTTAGCCTAAGGGTATTTTGGTTCAACCCTAGGGTCAACTAAGGTCCATTTTACCTAATAGGTTGCCAAACACATGGAGAAATTCTGTAGCTTGCTTCTTGTCTTCAAATAACTTGATGCAACATCTTCAGTTTTCTAGAGGCAAGGCTCAGACTCAGTCACGGAATTGACAAGACAGGAGATACAGATAAACCGTGGCTCTAACAATATTTGCACACAAGGGACACAATTTTCTTTTGCCTAAATGGGCCCCACCTTGGCCATACTAACACCCCTACACTACTCTGTGAACTGGATCCTACTCAATTTGAGCCCATTCAAAACTGCTTTCATTTTCACCTTTTATTTTGGGACCCTTTAAACCTTGTTCTCAAGGAAGAGCTCCTACATATGCACACAGTTTGGTGCAAATTTTAGATTCCCTCACACCCACCTAACCCCTATAAATGACACTTGTATCCAATTTGATACCAATCTGACTTTTAAAGCCCATTGATCTAACTTAATGAATTTCTACTGTTAGATAAATATGAAATTTTTAGAGCGTATATGACCTCTTTTATCCAATCAAGGAGATTTTATAGACACCATATATAAGCCAAGGCTTTTCAAACTCACCCATCCATGTGGGCCCAAGTGAGGCCATTCGGAGAGTTTGCACCAAACTTGCGTTCATTGGTGTAATAGTAAAAAATCTACACTCCATTTTTTAGATGATTGGTAGGTATCCATGCCATTTACATCATCACATGAGTGCTATAACATTTTCAAGGTAACTCTTAAAGTATTTTGTCTTTTTGTGTGGTGTAGAATGAGGTGTTTACTACACCAGGATTTATTGAATTTTTACTATATATATAGTGAGAGAGTGAGAGAGAGCTCCACACACTCCATGAAGTTCTCTCATGGTGAGATCTCCATGTGTGTGTGTGTGTACATAGAATAGAATTTTTGACTAACTTGGCTGAATTATAATTCTCCATCTTCGTACTTTTGCTTTTCATGTATATTTTGACTGATTCATTGACCATCTTCACTGAATTATACTCGAACATATCTGTTTCTAAACTTTTGCTATTCGCCATTGACTAACTAGGGGTGTGACTACTGTTTTTCTCCATTTTTTGATGCCAAGTCTTTATCCTTGTGTGTGACAATAAATTTTGTACTTAGTAGACTTTGGAACCAAGTTTAGCTGCTGTTCTTGCGCAGGTAAGTTATACAGATGTGATGTGATAGGGGTGTAGTTCTTTCTAGGATGCCAAGAAACAGCATAAAAAGGTTGAGGACACGCCATGAATACATTAGAGACACAGATTTCACACATAAAAATGAAGTGTCCGACATGGACACGGAGGTGTCTGACACACACACCTTGCCTAAATTGAAGTTTCTGTACAACATTGAGTTCTTGCTTTATTAATTTGATGAAGCTAAACTTGTTTTATTAATTTGATGAAGCTAACTGCTTTCACAAATCAGTAATCTCTCTCCTACAATTTATAATTTACTGAAAAATCAACTTAAAATCTTAGGACACATAAATGGTAGAATATCCAGGTATTGGAGGTTATACTTAGCTTGCATGCGCTACTGGACGTTTTATTGTGGGTCTGTCCATGTTGTTGCCTTCTGAACTTCAAATAATTCATAACTAGCCTTTTGCTACACTTATTTTTTTGTGTTTTGTATTATTGAGAGATTTGCCTCGTGCTTTATTTATTAGTTAATAAATCTGTTGATTTTTTTGAAGTGAATAAATCATGTCGATTTTTAAACTTAGTTCTCTTAGTTTGTTTCTGCATTCCATGACCATTTTTAACAAATATTGTAAATGTTATAAATGTAGCTTTAAGGTTTAAGAGATGCCCATGACAGCCTGGGTGCTCTGACATGATGCGTTATGAGTGGCCCCCTCCCCCTCCCTCCCTAGATGGACAAAGGATGGATGCAAGATTATCAGTCTTAAGTATTCCTCATAAATTCATCTTAACCTTTTGGGAATGCAAGGGCATCTTAGCCTTTGATTTTTGGTCTTTGAAGGTGAATTGTTTGATAACTATTTATGTTTATATAGTTTTTCTGACACTGGGGATGAGTTGGATGGGTGTTGCTAAAGGCTGGATTTGAAGCCAAGGAGTAGAGTAGTTTTTGGCACGGTTTGATTGATCACTAAATGGGCCCCTATAGGCCATATAATTGAGCAGGATTTTGTTCCAATGTTTCTTAAATTTATGCTGGAACTTATGCTGAATTTACAAATGATATAAAATATAATTTTATGTTAAAGTACTAAACTATATGCTCTTCTTGCCTTGCTTTTTATGTTAAAGTTATCTTTGTTAATTGTCTTTCGCTCTCTCAGTTCACATTATAATCCTTTTTTTACAGATAGGTACCTATCTAACAATGAAGGTATTTAATCATGTTATCTTCTCCGAGGAACTGTTAGTTGTGACTTTTTTATGGATGGCCCTTGGTCAAGTTGGGTCATGTTCAGGTTGGATTTAATGCTGTTACTGATAGCTGTACACTGGACACTGACCTGATCCAGCTCGAATTTAATTTTGGATCCCTCACTCCAACCACTCATTCTTTGGAAATCGTAAACCCATATATTACCAACCCTACCTAATCAAAGTAGTATTTTAAAATGAGAGACAATAAGGAAGTTGGCCCCTTTTCTAGTGTTTTGATCTCTCTTTTAATGGGGGCTGTACATAGGTGCTGCAAGCTTGGGCCTGTGTATGGGGTTGTTGGGGTCTAGGGTTACTCGGTTTGAATTGGGTTGATATGTTGGTAAATAAAATGCCACCTCTCTTATATCCATTTGCCTTCGCTATAAATTCTGTTGCAGCTGTATACTCCATTAACCACAGCAGCATTTATTGTCTCAATTTATTGTTGCATATGTTGCTTTAGCCATTCGTAACAAACTTTAGTGACTGAAGCAATGGTCTCCGATTTGGGAAAAAAAGGAGGCAAGATAGGAGGTGCTGAGGTTCTTCTTACGTTTGCTTGAAATAGCGATCCTTTCTATTCTCCTTTTATTTGTTTTTTGGTAATGGAAGATTTCATTAGAGAATAAGAGGGAAAACAGAGAAACAAAGCTGCAACAAAAAGATGCGACACAAACTACCCTACTAGCACACCGAACAAACTAAAAAGAAACACTAAACTACTTATTCCTTAATGTTGCTACTCCTTGCATTTTATTGTTTTGTCCTTTTTTGCTTTTGAGTAGGGGTTGATCTGTCAACTTGTATCTCTCTATACTGAACCACCTGGTGCTTCTGCTTCTAGGCTAAATTGCCAACATCAGAAATCGCGGCAACAATCAATGAATTTAGATGCCGCCATCTATCTGAGCTTACTGAGGTACACACTATGAAATGTTAAATTGATAGTTGTTTTACTGTTGGCTATGTCCGGGTTTCTTCGGCTGTGAGATATGCTTTTGGCATTTCTTTGCTGTTTCCAATGTGGAATGCACTAGTTTGGATGAATGTTTGTGCTTTGATGATTCTAAGTTACTTTGATTCATCAGCTGATGTGCAGTTAGCTCACCATTTTGCTTATGTTTTCTAAAATAAATTATTCATGCCCTACCATTAGATTTTATTTTCAAAATCATATGCACAGCCTTGCATCATTTGGTGAAGTTTCAAGGACTAGATTTGATTACATCTCTCTCTCTCTCAAAAGAAGAATATATAAGGGGATCCCATGCCCTAAAACTGACCCTTGTGGTTATGCTCTAAAACTGATCCTTGTGGTTATTTTTGGTCTTCCTCGTTAATAGTTCCTTATATAGAAATGTATGGATACAATGGGGCCAACACCATTGATATGGTAGGGACACATATTTTACACATAAAAATGAAGTGCTCGACACGGACACGTTACCTCATTCGGGGCAACTAAACCTATCAAATCTTCATTGTTCATCCGAAGTGCAAACTCTCCTTTCGATCTTTGTATATTTAGATTGGGTGCAAAATGAGATAAGCTACTTGACCATGGACTTGGTGCCTGTGAATTCTAGGAGAGACAAAAATAGAGATTGTATCAACAATCATTTTCTCTCTCTGAGACAATGATAAATAGATTCCTTTTAGTTTGGCATAATGCATCTAGAATGCCTATATGTGCTTAATCCATTATTATGGCCCAAGCCGAATATCTCATTGTTCCCCTTGAAGAGGAAGATTTGAGGACACATACGAACATTGTTTTTTGTAAAAAGCTCATGTGAATTGTTCATATCTTAGTTGTCAATTCCATTCCATTTTGTCTGAAGCGACCAGAACGTTCTAGATCTAGCTGAAAAACAGAACGGAATGGGTTCATTCTCGTATCGGGTTCTGTTTCGAACCGTTCTAGTCTGTTTTAGTTGGAATAGGCCTGGGCTCATTTTGGCCCTACCTGTTTCGCTCTAGGGATTTCATTTTTTTTTAGATATACATATAAAATCCAATGGCACAACTAAAAAATATACTTCATGAGTTACAGTTAGAAAAACTTGAGTCTAAAATTCAATTTGAAGACACTTGATCTTAATGTCAAAGTCATTAGGCATCTTTTGGTTAGATGATGTCAAACAGGAAGACAAAAGCAGTGTGGAGCTACAACAGATACGATCCTAGCTACATTTCGATCTGCAATATGTTAGGGGGTACACCACAATGGCCCTATGGTGTAAAATTGATGCTTGGTGATTCCTTTTGATTCAAAGTTTAAAAATGCTATTTTACACGAGTTCCATGATACCCCTCCGGCGGGGCACTCCAGTTTCTCAAGCACCTGTATGCTTTTAATGCTGCCATTCTTGCGGAAGGGGTTAAAGCAAGACGTAAAGACTTCATGTATCAAATTATGTGTAATAAATTTGACAAATTATCACCAGCTCTGCTTTTGCGTCCCTTGCCAATACCGGATCGCATTTTGGAGGACTTATCAATGGATTTCATTGAAGGATTACCTTCGTCCGATGGCAAGTCTATTATTATGGTTGTTGTGGATCGACTCTCCCAATATGCCCATTTTTGTGCATTGTTGCACCTGTATACAGCCAACACAGTGGTGGATGCTTTTGTGAAGGACATAACATTACATGGCATGCCTCCCTTGATTGTGTTGGACTTTGACCCTATATTCATTATTAACTTTTGGTGCGATTTCTTCAAGCTACAAGGGACTCAATTGCGCATGAACTGCCCATATCATCCACAGTTGGATGGGCAAATGGAGTGGTTGATGTTTAGAAACATATTTGTGGTGTTTTGCCGGGCAAAACCCAAAACAGTGGGTTCTATGGCTACCTTGGGCAGAGTTACTGGTGTAATACGACATTTCAATCAGCCACCAAGACCACTCCCTTCCAAGCGGTGTATGGATGACCTCCTACTGTTAGCTGTTACGAAGTGGGTACAACACTACTACTACTGTTGCTTAGTGTGGACTGCCAGTTACAAGATAGAGATTTTCTGCTGCGAGACCTACACGACAGAACTTGGTGTTGCCCAAAAATAGATGAAGCACCAACATGATCAACGTCGCTGGGAGCAAGATTCAAGGTGGGTGGCTGGCTTTTTTTAAAATTTGCCTTCGCGTCAAACAACTTTAAGCTGTTGCTCCAATAAGAAATTGGCACCGAGATTTTTCGATCTTTACAGTATTGTTCAGAGAACTGGCTTGGTAGCGTACAAGTTGGATTTACCGTCTGGCTGTAAAATAAACTCGGTTTTCCATGTTTCACAACTTAAAAGACAGGTGGGTCCACCAGTCACAGTTTCGGCCCAATTGCCAACCTTCACAGATGATGGGGTGCTGTCAGCTGAACCAGAATCAGTAATTGAGTTCTGTTGGACGAAGATTGGCTCTAGCTTTGTTTAAAAGTCACTGGTTCGATGTACGGCTGTACCACCGGAAGACGGAACTTGGGAAAATTATCAGCAGTTGCAGTAGTGTTTCCCTCATTTGGACCATGAGGACAAGGTTTGCCGTGAAGAGCAGGGGAATGGTAGGACCCCAAGGGTGAGCTCAGCGGGACTCGGTAGCACTCAAGCAATTGGCAACAACTCAGATGGGGATCATGTAGCAGACGCAGGCAACTGATTCAGTTAATGAGAGAAGTCAGAGGATTCTTGAGGAGGAAACTTCTGAATTAATGCCATTTCTGAATTAGTGCCAGGATCTTAGCAGTAGATAAGAATAAAATTAAAATAAAGTTATCTCAGTTGAGAAAATGTAGGAATCAGTTACTGATTACAATTACAATGGAACTCGTATATGCATTGTTTGACTGAGAGAAAGAACTTAAGGAAGAAAATTACAGATTGAGGAGGCTCGAGACCACCTCGAATTGGTTTCATCGTCCCTTCCGTTTCTTTTCTCTTCTTCTCTCTGTCCTTTAATTTGCACTCTGCAAACTGTTTACTCCTAACTCGGTAGGCATCTACCAGAGCATCAGAAGGACAACTAGATTGGTGAACCTCTTGAGGAATGCCCATCAAAAAGATGGATCCAAAACCATGTTCTGGGCTTGGGCCTGAGATAGGTGGACCCAAATCCTTAAATGGTTTGGCTCTGTTAGCCAAGGAAAGATTTTGAAATTAAGAAACCTTACCATTATTGGAAGCTTTTAAAGAGGGGTGTTTCTCATACACCTTTCCAAAGATCTCTCCTAATCCTTAGAAACTGAAGTGGGATACTCGGATAGGGCGTCAACCTTGTATTTTCTTGCCAAGGACTTGTCACAGGCATGGGTATTTCTAGTAGGAGGAAGAGGGACCTTTAATTCATGCCATACATCTTCGATTTTGATGGGTATTGCATTTGAGATTTTCCAGGAAGTTGCTCTAAGCCACATTAAATATTGCAAATAAGAAATGCTTCCTTTGCTTAGTGAAGTCAATTTGCAAGACTTCTCCTAGAAAGGAGCCAATAGAAGCAAGCACTTCATCCGACGAGGCACAGAGGGGAAGACCATAGACTCTAACCCAAACAGGGTTCAAGTCATTGGAAGGGTCCTAGAAATCAACCCTAAGAAGAGGGGAATATCCTCTCTTAGAAGCTTCAAAAATTAATATGGAGCATTCCTCCTCCACTTTGAAAGAGGTTACGGCTTGGTTAAGATCGACGTGAGCAACCTTAAAACCCCACGACATTGTCTATCAAACTGAATCCATTCCTCAACTGCAGGGATATGTTTGGAATCATCCTTTAGGTGGGCCACTACAAAGATCTCTATTTTCGTTGATCAGAACTTTGCTCATCATGATAGTTCTGTCTTTCTCAAACATCACCATTCAGATCGTACCATGAGCAACAGTGGGGGTCGGGTCATTAGGAAACTTGTGACGGTGGTAAGATTTCAAAACCAAATTAATTTATTTAGCATATGAAGAGGAGTTGCCGAGGTGGGAATGAATGATGGAAGAAACAGGAAGATATATTACTTCTCTTCCGTATTTACCTCTCTCCACCTTTAGCTTCTTCCCTCTAAAAGGTTGCCTTTTACCAGATCAATGGCTCGGTTTGCTTTGACGACTCTAGCAAACCCCATCTGAGTGCCTGAGCTTTTCTCAACTGGTATATAACTGCTGATGATCCTACCTACTCTGTTGAATAGAGCAAATATTTCTAGCTTTGAAAATCAATCTGGATGTTGGAGATGAAAACGGAGATGCTAGAATCTCTCTCCCTTGAGATTTTTTTAGGTTTGAAAACCACCAGGTGATGCAGAGCACTATCAGAGGAGTTATTTTATTCATTCATCTTATTTGTTTTAGTTCTTTTGTTGGTGTAATTTTGGGATATTTTGAGGGTATTTTTTAATCATTCTTGTAATTAGGGGTATTTTAGTCTTTTCGTGTTTTGAGTTATTACAAAGCCATGTAATCCCTATCCCAAAGGCAGTTAACGATGGAATGAAGAAAGAACAGTTTGCTTTGCAACGAAGCACTGCTCCATGGCGTCGTGAGAAGCGACGGAACCTTTGGAGAGAATCTGAAGGAGGCGAGAAGCCAAAGAAGATGGTGAGAAGCCTCTTCCTCTTTATCCAGGTACATATCTTCTATCTCTAATCTCTCTCTTTTCTCTTCTCTTTTCCTTCTTTCCTTTCTCTTTTATTTTCTTCTTGGAGCCAAAGCAGCCAAGCCTTTCCCAATCGTGCCGCCACCACCCCATACATTCCCCTTACCCTTCATCACCCCCCAAAACAACCCAGATCTACCCTCCCTTGCTGTCCCATACCCAAATTCATCCCTCCCTACTGCTGTGTCCCTGTAACTAGACTTCCCTACTTTGTCCTTAGACTTTATTTCCTTGTTGTCCCTATTCACATCCACTAGAACCTGCCGCAACTCTCTAAGGTCATTAAGCTTGCATCACCCCTCCCCTTTTCACCTTCTAAGCCCATCGTATATGCCCTTAGGCCCCACCTCTATTTTCTCTTTATACTACAGTCCCCATATCCCTTCGCTGAAGCCATTCTTCCCTTAATCAGCCATAACTTTTCCCACATCACCGTAAGCCCCTTTTGTTAACTTACCCCATCTTCTTTATTTACCATACTGCCATTAGTCCCTTTAAACCCATCTACATCCAATTCCATCTCATTGTGACTTCTGTAACCCTCTTTCCTTACTTCCAGTGACCCCACCTTGCATGCTATTTCATTTAAGTTACATATGCACATTTCATTCAAGATCATCCCACCCTTTTAGATAAGTTTTCATGAATTTGGATTTTCTTGAGATGTTTTTGGCATGATTATTTGTGGTAATTTTATATTCTTGAGTTGTTAATATTAATTAGAATTTAATTTCAGCCCATATTATATTTAGGGTGCATTATTTTCATCCTATTTTAATTTTTAAGGAACCACTTTAGGCATTTAGGGTTACCCTATCCCTTGTTCTGCTTCACCAGGCTTAGTGATTTGCTGATTCTAAAATTTCTGGCAATTGTTTAAGCTATTTCACAAAATATATAATGGAGGACATAATTTTGACGGGAAAAGTAGAGTAAAAAAGTTGATGATAGACGTGATAAATGTCTTTGATGGTGATGGGTGAATTGAAGATTTCAATGCACAGGCTATAAGATATAGTTTATAAAATATAATTTTTATTTTTGACATTTCTAAGCCCAATTTGTGAATTGCGTTTTATGCTCATATTAACCATGTCAGAGATTCAGTTGAATCACACTACTCAATTTTGAGGGTAGCGGATTTCATAACTGATCTTTAGGTCCATTCAAGATTCCCACGAAGAGTCCCTCTAACATCTCATATCTTGTTTTAGATCCTTAGATAATCAATATTCTCTTCATCTCAGTCTATGCTGTTCCCTGTTCAACTTTCGTTCTACTAAGCATTTATATTTTTTAAGGTAATTATTGTTATTATTATTATGTTTGAGAGGTTGCAAATTTACATTTATACTGAGCAAATTTACATGTGGAGGAAATTTAAAAATTGTGAAGCAAATCTAATTCTTTGGTACCTGTTTCCAAATGACTTGTCTTGAGGGAAATGAAAATTTATCCTCAATTATTATAGCAAGTGAACCCTCCTATATTTGAATGATGCCAAATCCCATTTATTTTGTGATTGGTTTATGGGCTTTTGTTTGTATACAGCTATGCGAAGCAAGCGGAAGTTCTCTTGGGTATGGTTTCTCACGGATAATGAGCAAGCCCAAGCCTCAGTCTTTCGATTCGGATGAAAATCAAGTAGCTGAAGGAACATTGGCAATATAGTCTCATACACAAAACCTTTGTACAAATGAAATCCTTTCAGAATCTGTACAGCTGGCTATTCATTTCGTTGATATAAATTGTACAGACATATAGGGAAGGTGATTAGCACATGCCTTCATTTTCATCAGTGACTTGTCATTTTTAGTTGATCCTTCTCCTTCTATCTCTATATTATCCGTTCATCAATGTACATTTTGTTTCTTTGCAAAACCATAAATGAAAAGTGAAAGCAATCATGGTTGACTCGGCTTCAATTTATTGCATCCTTTCAAGTTAGATGAATTTGCAATGACCGCTGATGAAAAAGAATCGAAGCAGATCCAGGTCTTCAGACTTGAAGCTTCTACTAATGTTTCTCTTTTAACACAGAATGACAGTAGTCATACTTCTGGATGCGAGACCGAGTTGCAGCGATGAAGGGTTGAGTGAAGCTTTATATGGTTGAACCATGACTCGGGGCCTGGGCATCCTGTCCCCAACTTCATCTGTCATAGACTTAACCTGAGTTCGTAAAAGCTCAATGCCATACACCTCTATGGCCCTGAATTAAGTGTAACAATTCTCCAATTAGGGTTATGACTTGGGTCCCAGAATCCACAGTTTGCACCAAACACTTGAGTGGGTTGGGTTAAGTAATTTGGATTCAGGTTGTAAGTCATGTGCAGAAATCCCGACTTGAATTAAATTTGGATCAGGCTGCTGTTGATGCATTCAGCTTGTGACTTGATACTATGTATATATACATTGATCAGTACCAATTTCAAAAATAACCTCAGCTGGATGCTGAAGTATGAAGATAATGGTGATATTTATCTTTGGGCTGACCCGATTTGGGCTGTCTAAACCTGAACCAACTGAATCAATCATGGGCTTGTATCAAATAGAATATGGGTGGGCCAAGAAATTTGAAGTAAACCCAAGAAACTCAAACTAAACTGAGTTCAGGTCATACTACGGTAGAGCATACAAGTCGGCTTGTTCAGTTGGGTTGATCCAGCAGTCAAAATATTGGTCGATACTATACGTACCGTACAGAGGTTGCATCAGATAGTATTGGTTAATACTGTGTAGTTTCGGCCGATGTTTAAGAAAAAAAATAACAGTTTCAACTATTTTTCAAGTTGAATTGTGCATTGGATGTGATTTTAAAGAGATTTAGAAGCTATCCAAGTTTGAATGATATTTGTCAATCTCGAACACTTTCCCTTTAAAATTTGACCATTTTGAGTTATTCTCATAATTTTTTCAAATTTTGGTTCTAAGATAATCTCAAATTAAGGGTATTTTGTGAAAATAATTTAATAAAATAACACTCAATGCTTGTGTAATTTAATTAGAGATGTGTTAATGCCATTCATATAGTGGACCAGGTGTTTGTGTGATTTTTCAAGAATTTTTTGGAAACTTAATAAAAGTTGAATTTTCTAAGATAAAAGCCCTTTTTTCGAGTTTCTTGTAGAAAAAATGAATGAAATGATATACAAACGTTTCTACAATTAAATGGAGAGCTCTTAGTGTGATTGATATAGTTTGGTGAAAATAATTTGTCCTGAAATTGTTGGGCCTGTCTTTGTAGCAAAGCCCACCAGCCCACATGGACTTTTCCAATGGAAAACCATGGGGCTTTTACATAATGAGGCCTTACTATCAGAGTAGGGTGAAAATAGATTTGTCCAAAATTGTTGGGCCTGGCTATGTAGCAAAGCCCGCCAGCCGACATGGACTTTTCCAATGGAAAATCATGGGGGTTTTATTTTGCATCCAACATGCTGTGTGCCATGTTTCTGCATTCGTGTTCTCTGCATCATCTATACACCCATAATATGTTTTTTATTAGGAGGAAAACAACGGAATTAACCTGCATCTTGTTTGGAATACAGTTATATAAAATCTAACTTTCCAGAAAAATATTAGACTTAATTAGTTACTAGTGTTGAAATTTTAGCCAAAAAATAAATTTATAGTCACTTAATCTGAGTGGTTAAAGTGACCACTGGTCCTTAATTCAAGAACGTATTGTGACTGGAACCACTGAGATTAAGTTGTTAATTTTTTATTTTGGGCTGGAATTTGCTCCACTTATAGTTTGCTAATATATATTTTTTATATCATTAGTCTATTTTTCTATTGACATGGAGAAAATAGGGGAATAAAATGAAATGGACTTTGTGGACCCACTTGTTTTGAATTTTGACCTTTGCTTTTGAATAAAATGAGAATTCAAGTTTATTTCTTGGATATTTTTTGAACTTTTATTTAATTGGATTTTTATTTGATCTTATCAATATAATATTCTAACCCTCTTGAATTACTATTTGATAATTATATATATAACTTAATAGTACAAGGATAAATAGGTTTTTAATGGTTATTTATGCTTCTATTTGTGTGAAATAATGAAAATAATTAATTGCAGCATTTTTTTTTGGTTTCTAATATTATCTTTATATTTTATCATTTTATACTTTTAAAAACTTTTATACCATTGTTTCTAAAATGAAATATCGAAAAGACTGAAATGTCAGAACATTTCGCTATTGAGACAAAATCGTAATGAATTTTGGAAGGAAAAACTAGGACTTTGTAAAGGAAGGCCTACACACGTGTGGGTGGAGTGCAAGAGAGAGAGTTCGGCCATTGAGAGTTTGGCATCAGTGAGCGGAGTGCAAGAGAGAGAGTTCGGCCATTGAGAGTTTGGCATCAGTGAGGAGCGCACAAAATCCCATACTCCCTAGGACAAGAAGTGGAGTGGAGGTTATAAACTAACACTGTCTTCCCTTCTAGTATAACGTGTTTTGAGCCTAAGGGTGATATTGGATGCAATGCAAAGTGGTGGGGGTATATGAGCCTCAAAGCGAGGAGAGGCCGTTAAAGAATTGTATCAGAGTCCGGTTCAACTCTAGTAAAATGGATCGTTACAGACTTTTTTTCTTTGAATGAGTTAAAGAAGAAAAAAATGAGCACCATGAGAAACGACTCACCTTAAAACAATTACATTTATAAATCATGTTGTTTAGAAACTATAAGGTTCTCCACCCAAAAATTATCAAAACCAAAAAAGTAGAAGTATCAAGTCTATATCTCGGTTTGCACGTGTTAATATCACGAGGTAACCTTCTAAAATTTAGAATTTGGATCGATATAAGCTGCCACCAATCACTTCCTGCCAAATATATCATCTAGGGGTGAATTAGTAAATAAAAAAATATTATAACTTCCTACACTACTGATATGACTAATTTACTCATGAATTGGTGCCATTAGCAACATAAATCCTCTATTGCTAGAACAGGGCAGGTTTTATCATTGGACATGGGATATTTTAAGTGTGAAAGGTTTAGGGTTAGAGTATAGCAATAAATAATTTTAGTAGATTAAAGTATCTTCCTTAGAATATTTCTTTCCAATCAATTTTTGTTTGACTGCGAACCATATTTAAACAAAGTTGACTAAATCCTACCGACCTTCACTAGCTATGGAGGCTCATAAATCAACCATATTAGCAAAACCTAATACTCTAATCACATAGCAATTCTAAATTAATTAATCAACCTAATTGCTTTTATATGTATGATTCATTGTAAAGTAATGGTCTGTCTTTAGGAAACATACAAACGTAACAAAATGTGAATGCTCAATTTTATATTATCATGACATGGCTGCAATAGAACCCTAATGGGCTAAGATGAAAAAGAAAAAACTAGATGACAATTCAAAAAAGTTTGTTTTGAAAAACCCTAATTTCAATACTTAAAAAAGCCAAATAAATCATGGGTCATCTGTCAGTAACCATCATTTGTAGTTAAATTATCATAAAACCCAAGAGCATTCAATGCTAGAGAGAAAAAAAGGGTTTTATTTAAAAAAAATCAGCCATTTCTTCTCCACTCTCTTTTCTTCTCTTATTTTATCATATGTATTAGGTTATGAGACACTATCAAGAGTTTGAACCATTCACATCATTGATTGTGCCATACTCTAGAAACCCTGTTGCTTGAATGATCTAAGGTCCTTGAAAACATGATTTTCTAAGTTAGGCTAAATCCGATATTTTAGTTCGGAAGTTGGCTCAAAATTTTAGTTAATATTTTAAATGTATTGTTTTAAATTTTCATCGATATGATAATATACTTTTTTTAATGATCAAAGTGTTAACTGTTAAAGGTCTTTTAGAGCATCCGACTAATTCTCAAGGCATGTGCAAGTCTTCCTACCCACACAGACTGAATAATTTTAAGGGGACTGATCCTTTGTGGTAGGGTAGGAATCGAAATCTATACTCTAATTTCGTGAGACGGGTTCCTGACCAGCACTATAACTCCTTTAGATTAAACTAATTAATATACTTCTAATATTAAGATATTTATTTTGCTTTAAGTCAAAATTTCAAAAAATAAATTAATATTTAAAACATAGGTTGAATTTTTATAAAATTTTTTCATATTACATATGGACCGAAGAACCTTTTAGAAATAAGAAATACATACTTGAAAGCAAGAACCAATTGTCCCTGTTGAGTAGGAAAAAGGCACTAGTTTGTGAAGAAGGATTGTCCAACCATTGCAATTTTACATCATATGAATATTTTAAATTTCGATTTCTGTGGTTTGTGGAGGAGGGCTGTAAATATCTCAAATTTTACTAGAGGTGGGGTCTTTAATTTCTTAGTCATAAAAAAATTAAAATCCAATAGAATGATAGGCCCTTTGTCTATAAATTATATTTGATAATTTGATGCTAGCCGGCCCAAGGAGGCATGGCCGGCTAATTTGCATCAGTAATCTTTTCATTTCTCAAACCTTTTTTTCTTATAAGAGAAGAACAAACGAAAGAGATCCCACCATCTCGAAAGAGATCCCACCATCTCATAATATTCATTCTAATACTCAGTGTAACACCACTTCAAAATCTCAAAATTCACCTTCTTCTTGCCTTTGCCAATAAAATCTTCTTTTCGTCATCGTCATCATCATTTAGTCATTTATCCCATTAATTAGTAGAACCGATACGAACAAATGAGGCAAGCGGGCACTTATTCAGGAATTCTTTCCGGTGGGATCTCCGGGAGGACAGGACCGCACTCGTTGCCATTGGCGAGGATAAAGAAGATCATGAAGAGGTCAGGACAGGATGTGAAGATGATATCTGGTGAGGCGCCAATCGTCTTCTCAAAGGCATGTGAACTCTTCATTGAAGAGCTGACAAAGAGATCGTGGATGGTGACCCTCCAAGGTAAGCGCCGGACGCTTCAGAAAGACGATGTTGCCGCTGCCGTCGCAGAGACCGACATCTTCGACTTCCTTGTTGAGATGGTGTCAAATTCCAAGAGCAGTGTAACATCTCCAACGTCCCTAGAAGATATGGCAGTAGAAACATGACAAAAATCTAATCTTTCTCCATTACATGTTTTCAAAACATTATCCAATTAATGTAACAGTAACTCTCTCTATTTCTATCTTTGCCTCCCAAGCAAATATCAAACATCACATGAATGGGAATCGTCTCAAAATTGAGTCTCAACTATTGGTGAAGTGTTCATACTTTTGAAAGAGAACTTTATTTAGCAGACTTTTCCAAACTTATGAATGCGAATAAAATCACTTCTTTTATATATATATATATATATATATATATATATATATATATATATATATATATATATATATATTGTGATCCAGGTGTTTACACCTCTTAGAGTACCCGACTAATCTATGGGACATGTGCAAGCCACTCAGGTCTCCTACATGGATTATTAACCATTACTCCAACCCCTTTGAATTTCAGTACCAAGGAAACAAAATCTTTTGAAGCAGGAATTAGTGTTCATACTGAGGACAGACTATTCACATTTTATTTGTTAGTTAAAAGCTAATTGAAAATTAAACTGTAATAATTCTTAAGAGAGGACAGATTATTCACAATTTACTTGATGGTTAAAAGGCAATCGAAAGCTTAGTCGTTGTTATTATTCTCAGGATCCTTGAAAGAATAGACATATATGCGGAGATCCAAAACATCCACCTTCTAATGATTTTCACTCTCACTAACAAAATCTCTTTTATTTTTTTCTTTAGAGAATTTGCGGTGACACTTATCGCGAAAGGTAGTTTATAAAATTATAGGTGTTCTAGTCATTTTTGTACGTGTAGACAATTTTTTTATGATGACTAAAACCAGAGTGTAAAATATCGACCGATACATATCGTATCGGCCGTACATTATCTATATCAGTCATGGGCCCAGGCTGATATTTGCCCATATGGAGACAAGATCAGTCGATATTTTGCTTTTTTAATTTCAAGAAATAAAAAACTCACGTTTTTTGAATTCTTTTTATTCAGAAAAAAAAACTACCGATTTTTTAAAAAAAGACGAAGTGAAAGAAAGATATCGGCCGAGATATCGACCAATATCCGATATACCAGTCCATCCGATTTACAACTCCGGACTAAAACAACCATGATTTCATACACATGTCCTTCTGCGATTGGTGGCATTACAATTTTTTTAATGCTATTGCACTTGAATGATTTGAAAAATAGGGGAATACTAAGAAAAAGACAAAGTGGAGAGCTTGGCTGAGTCTAAACGTCTCTTGTTGAGAAGTTTGAAATATAATTTATCCCCTCTGCGATTCTTACAAGTTGGATATATTCTCCTAAAATCAAAGAAATAATGGAAACAGAAAAGAAGTATTAAATTCAAATTTTGGAAGAAAAGAAGTATCAAACTCAATCTTTGGAAGAGCATTTATGTATAGAGGCAATTTGTCGTGATTATGATAAGATGAGGTCCTGTATTACCACCATTTATTTTAAAATTCCACCAATGAATGATAGTGATGCAAACTTCCACCTGTTAATTTTTTTATTTTAAAATATGGTTTTTTTAAAAAAAATGCATGGTGGAGATAAATGGCTTCACCATATTTTATAGTCGAAGACTAAATCAAGAAATAAAAAAGTAGCCATAATACTAATGAGAAGTTAATCTGTTTTGAACCATTTCGTTGTGAATGAGATGAATAACTTTTTATATAACTTATATTAGATGATGACAATGAGTTGGTTTGATAGATTTACATTATTATAAAAAGTTAACAAAATTTTATAGAAAAAAAAAAAAAAAGATTTACATTAAAATATCTTGTTCTTGAGACTTTTGCCTACTTCGATGATTAGGTGTTGAGAATATAATAAATATTCAAAAGTTCAAAAAAATTGACTTGAAATAAATGGATTTAGATGTAAATTTTATATTTGTTTAAGTCTTAACATTGAATATGTATCAAGGTATAAATCTAGAAATTTGAACATCTTGTCATTGAGACTTTTGCATATTTCGATGAAGATGTGCCAAGAATATAATAAATATTCAAAAGTTCGGAAAATCTGACTTGAAATAAATGGGTTCGGTCGTTTGGATATAATTTAAGATTTGTTTAAGTGTTGAATCTGAATTAAAGCTAAACATCCATTTGTTTATTTATGAGATTAAGAATTCTCAATTCAATAACTCATTGACTTGAATGACGAGTAATGTAAAATAATTTAAGACTTTAAGGTCTTTTAACACTCCTAAATGTATTTTCGGCACACCCTAGGGATACCCTTATTTATAAAACACTTGTTTTAAGCATTTAGGAGTGTCAAAAGACCTTAAAGTCTTAAATTATTTTTATCAGATTATCATAATTAGTCCGGATATTTAATTTGAGAAATTTTGAAAATACAAATACTTTAAGACTTAAAGGTCTTTTGACACTCCTAAATGTGTTTTCGGCACACCCTAGGGATATCCTTATTTGTAAAACACTCTGTTTTAAGCATTTGGGAGTGCCAAAAGACCTTGAAGTCTTAAAGTATTTTTATCAGATTATCGTAATTAGTCCGAGTATTCAATTTGAGAAATTTTAAAAATATAAAGTGCTTAAAAAATAATTTTAAAAAATAATTTTTTTTTATTTAATTACTGTATGAATCGATCGATTGATAGCAGATTGATGCTATCAATCGATCGATCGACAGAATCAATCGATCGATGGAATCAAATGGCACATTTTGCGATCGATTTCTTCCGCTCATGGAATCGATCGATCGATGCGAAAAATGCACTGCACAATCGATCGATCGATTTCGCGCGGAAGGGCAAAGTGGTAATTTCCACTTAAAATCTAAAAATCGGTGTCTGATGGCAGGTTTTTGCGGTGTCTATATGGGCACCCATAATAAATATGTTATGTGTTTACAACTCAATGAAAAAAATCCTATAATTTACCTTCATATATCATTTCCACATGACCCACATATTTTGAAATTAAAAAATAGCATTTGATGCAGCGCATTAATTAAAGACTAACTTTTAATATTACTAAAACATTGTATTTATTTGGACGTATTTAATTAAAAAATGTTGAAATAAATTGATCTAGCTCCAAGGTACAAGGGTCCATGCTCATTAATTTTAATTTCCTGTAAGTAAATCATAAATCGAGTTGGTCGTTGGCAAGGGTGTGAAATTCTTCATTGAGAAAGATCATACTTGAGTTCACTGTGGAATGAATTTTCTCTATTTAATTGACCCAAATTTTTGAAATTTTTTTTTTGCCAGATCTCGAAGAAGTTTCCTTAACTTGATTTTAATTTGGGGAATTAGAATTTTGGATTCACTTAACTTTATTGGGCCAATTTTCAATTTTCTTGAATTTAGATTAACAAGAGTTTTAATTCCAAAATCTTCATAATGTGGTTCTAAGGTTCCTTCAAATTTGAAGCTATGAGGCTATGACCATATCAATATTGCACGTGAGAAAATTACATAGTTGGGTTCCATGGTTTGAATTATAGATTTTTATTATCTTATTCTATTTTGATATTTTAGTGTTTCTTTTTGCACTATCTATTTTTTTTATTACCTTCCTTTGGCCTTTTTTTTTTTCTTTCTTCTAGTTTTTGCTAACCATATACAGTTTGGATTTCTTCATTTGATGTGGGAATATGGCTATTTGATTAATTTGATTTTCTTTTACATTAAGACTTTTTCTTTTAGAAATAGTTCATATATATATATATATATATATATATATATATATATATATATATAGAGAGAGAGAGAGAGAGAGAGATAAAAAGGCACCAAATGTGACGAAATAACAAGATTAAGAAGAACAAAAGTAACCAACAAAAGAGTTGGAATAGAAAACTACAACAAAGGAGACCACCCTACAAAATTGAGAAACGTCCAAAAAGATCAAATAAGATCAATACAATCTTTCAAAGCTCGCAAGATATCAGACATCAAGATGTTCCTGAATAAGACTATTCATGGACTCAAAACTGACTAAAGCATGAGCCAAAGGAACAAACTTCAACATGTGTATTTCATCATTGGGCCAAGCTAATATTTTTCAACCCTTTTAATGAATTGAATGAGTGTGGGCTTTTAAGTAAAGCTTGATTTTTATTACTACACTAAGCGCCCACATGTATAATCAATCTCCTCCCTCAAAAACAAAATCTCATTGAGAATTGAAATTGGGCTTTAATATGAACTCTACATTTGGACATTTTGCATGTCTGAAAAGAATGCGTTGATCTTTCCTGAGGATTCACTGTTTTGTTTCTTTTCCAGTATTTAGTGTTTGTTGGTTTATCTATTTACTATACTTGTATTTGCACCTCTGGTGCCTCTTTATATATTAATATATCAACCATATTGGAGTAATTTTCTCTCCTTCTTCTCATGTATTAACACAATATAAATAGATACAAGAGATGGTAATCTCCAAGAGAGATTTCCGAAACATACAGCTCACATGAAATCAAAACCAGTTACTATTCTGTGATTATCGGTGAGGATAATCACGGGTTCTATGTAAAGAAAGATTTGCTGGAGTCTTATCACTAATAATCCCCCTCAAGCTCAACGCTCCATCAATGAGATTGAGCTTGTTACGGAGGAACAAAAAATGAGGAGATGACAGACCCTTGGTGAAGATATCAGCCAATTGATCTGTGGTGGAGATAATTTTAACTACCAACTGTTTGCGAGCAACCATATCACGAACGAAATGAAAATCAATTTCAACGTGTTTCGTACGGGCATGAAAAACTGGATTGGCTGTGAGATAAGTAGCACCAATGTTGTCACATCAAAGTGTAGGAGAGCCAGCAAGAGAAATATGTAACTCCCCAAGAAGGGAGAGTAACCATGTAAGCTCCGCAGAGGCAGAGGCAAGAGCCCGATATTCGGCTTCAGTACTAGAACGGGCAATAGTTTGTTGCTTCTTGGAGCTCCAAGAAATGAGATTATTGTCGAGAAAGATAGCGAAACCACCCGTCGATTTTCGATCATCGGGACAACCTGCCCAATCAGCATCAGAGAAGGCTGACAAATAGAGAGGAGAAGACTGATGAAACTGCAACCCATAAGAGATTGTGGCTGTAAGATATCGCAAGATGCGCTTAACAAATGCCCAATGATCAGTGGTAGGTTGGTGCATAAACTGACATGCCTTATTAACTGCAAATGCAATATCAGGACGCGTGAGTGTCAAATACTGTAATCCCCCAACAATACTACTGTAGAGAGTAACATCCGCTAATGGCTCTCCAGCATGTTTAGACAAAGAAGAGGATGAGGCAACAGGAGATTTTACCGGTTTGGAATCACACATATTGGATCGGAGAGTAAGTTGCGAACGTACTGTTGCTGAGTGAGAAGAAGTCCAGTCTGTGTTGGGCAAACCTCAATGCCCAAGAAGTGATGAAGAGGATCAAGATCTTTGAGAGCAAACTCTCGTCCGAGGGTGGAAATGAGATCTGTAATCTTGGAAGAAGAATTGCCAGTAATCAGAATGTCATTGACATACACCAAAGATATAAAAGAACATCGTTGTGGTAGTAGATGAATAATGACGTATCAGTTTTGGAACTTGTAAAATCCAGACTGAGTAAGAAATCACTAAGGCGACGAAACCATACAAGCGGAGACTGCTTAAGGCCATAGATAGACTTCAGCAGTTGACAAACATGGGTAGGATGAGCAGGATCCACAAAACCTGGTGGTTGACACATATAAACCTCTTCATCAAGATGACCACGAAGAAAAGCATTATTAACATCAAGTTGGCGGAGAGGCCAACCACGTGAAACAGCGAGAGCAATGACCAAGCGTAACGTTGTAAATTTAACAACATGACTGAACGTGTCATGATAGTCAATGCCAGGTAGTTGATTGTACCCTTTCGCGACCAGTCTGGCCTTATGTCGAGAAATAGACCCATCAGCATGACGCTTAATGGTGAAGACCCATTTACAGCCAAGAATATTCATGGAAGGCTGTGGTTGAATAAGGCGCCAAGTACTCTGATGGATGAGAGCATTTAATTCAGCACTCATAGCAGCACGCCAAACATGGAACTTCACAGCAATGGAGACACAAGTAGGAACTATATCGATAGAGGTAGTAGGCAACGCACTCTTAGTGGCAGCAAAAGCTTTGCGTTTAATAATATCTGACTTGGCATGCGTTTGCATAGGATGAGAAGAGGTAGATGGTGGAGCAGTCACATGCACGGGTTCCGGCTGAGGGACAGTGCCAGCAAAAGAAGAAAGAGGCGCAGACGCAGGCAATGTGGTAGGTGCAAGCGAGGACTCAACCAGGGGCGCAACCGGTATGGCCCCAGAAGAAACAGAAGAAGGGGGCACCGGGCAGGAGTGGCACCAGTGGATATAGGCATGGAGCCAAAAGGAATTGAAATTGAAGGGGACACAGAAGTCGGTGTTGTGGCTGGTGACTGAGAAGAGCGGGCAAAAGGAAAACTACCTTCATCAAAGACCACATGACGAGCAATAATAATCTTCTGAGTGGTAGGATTATAGCACTTGTAACCATGATGACGAGAGCTGTATCCCAAAAACACACAAGCACAAAGCGAGGATCCATCTTGTGTTTATTATAAGGTCGCATGTACGGATAACACGCACAACCAAATATCCGGAAGAACGAATAGTCAGGCAGTTGTCCAAACAAAACCGCCAAAGGAGATTGATGCTGCAGAAGCGGAGTAGGGAGATGATTAATCAGATAGACTGCTGTCTCAAAGGCATGGTTCCAAAAGGACTGAGGAACATCAGCATGAGCCATTAAGGTGAGACCTGTCTCCACAATATGTCGATGTTTGCGTTCAGCTGACCCATTTTGCTCATGTGTATAAGGACAAGAGAGCCGGTGAAGAATCCCACACTGTGACAAATAAGGACTTAATTTCTGATATTCACCACCCCAATCAGTCTGAATAGCTTTGATCGAGCGATTAAAATATTTTTCCACAAGGCTTTTGAACTGTAAAAAAACATTAAATACATCAGACTTAAAAACAAGTGGAAAAATGCAACTACACTTAGAACAATCATCAACAAAGACTACATAAAATTTATGTCCATCAACAGAACAAGTAGGGGCTAGTCCCCACACATCCAAAAATAAAAGGTCTAAGGGACCAGACGATGTGGAAGGTGAGCTGGAGAGAGGAAGCTTGTGACTCTTTCCAAATTGACATGCTACACACACCTCTGGACGTTTATTAGGAGAAACTGGTAACTTTGCCCTGGAAATAACTTGTTTAACAGTCCGGCTAGAAGGATGACCCATGCGAGAATGCCACCGTTCGAGAGACGCACGTTCACCAATGAAGGCTGTAGGAGATGAATCTGTGATCGGAGAGCAATGAAGCATGAGCTGATAGAGTCCCTTCTTACTCGGCCCTTGAGTGAGAACTTTCCCCGTGGTGCGGTCCTTAATATAAAAATAGTCAGGGTGAAATTCAAAAAAGATATCATTATCACGCGTAAATTGATTTACAGATAATAAGTTGCGAGAAATAGAAGGAACATGCAAAATGTCACCAAGACGAAAGGAGCTATTATTTGAAAAGAGAGTAGATGAACTAGTATGGTGAATGCGCAAACCTGCCCCATTTCCTGCTGTCAACTGATCTGGGCCAGAGTAATCGGAATGAAGAGAGAGATTGGCAAGGTCGGCTGTAGCATGATGAGAAGCGCCGGAATCAAGAAACCAACTGTTATCAACCGGTGGCGAGACCGAATCAGTATAGGCGGCAGTGGTGTCTACTGGTTGAAAAGCATTATTGAACCACTAGCGATATTGCAAGGCAGCGTGGCCGAGACGGTTGCACACCTGACATATAAGGCGAGTAGCAGAATGGGGCACCTGGGGACGAGTACTAGGAGACAGAGACTGGACAGGGCAACCTCGAGAGCAACCACCACGCCCGCGATAACGAGGAGACTGATGGGATGGAGAGCCTCGCTGATACGGGCGAGAAGACGGTGCGTACTGTTTAGTAGAAATGTTCGCAAGTGGAGACTGTAAGTCAAGTGGAACAACCTTACGTGCAAGTCGAAGTTCCTGATTATAAAGAAGACCTTGTAATTCTGAAAAGGTAACTGGTTCAGCCCGAGTTGTGATCGAGGTAACGAAAATGCCATACTCAGGTCCAAGGCCGCCAACAGTGTGTAAAACAAGATCACTATCCAAAACAGGACGGGAGGCGGCAACAAGGCTATCAGCAAGAGATTTGACAAAAGTGAGATATTGAAGCATGGAAGAGGTGCCCTTCTGAACATGAAAGAGTTGTGGACGAAGCTGCATGATGTGGGCCGGAGACTGAGATGAAAACAAACTCTCCAGTTGAAGCCAAGCGGCGCAGACAGTGGAAACACCAACAAGTTGAGCTTGAAGCTGTTCAATGAGTGTAGAGAGAAGACACCCAAGAAGTAACTGATCATTCTGCTGCCAAGTCAAAAACTCAGGGTTGATCGTTGTAGAGGAGGAAGACTCCGCTTTAGGATCGACAGGCACAGTCTGTGAGGGTGCAGGGAGGGAGCCATCAACATAGCCAAGAACATTGTAGCCTCTAAGAAAAGGCAACAACTGAGACTTCCACACCAAGTAGTTATCCGGAGTTGAAGGTAATAAAATGTTGAGAGTTGGGTAGACCATGAAGTGGAAGAGGCCATAGTAAGCAATTCACGGGTGACAGTAGCAATAAGCAGCCGGCGGAAGCAAGGGTGAAAGAGGAGAGAGGACTCCTCTGAGTCAAATCAGGTCCGTGTAGGGCCTACCGGGGGGGGCAGCGGTACACAAACTGGAAGCGAACAGTGCCAAGGAGAGTGATAACCGTATATGCGATGGACTCGGTGGCGGCAGATGGCGGTATATGAGAATACCCTGTTGAAGGGGAGATGCTATGACAGATCTGGAAACACACTGTAATAGACGCCGGCCAGAGATGTGGGGACCAATCGATGCCCAGAGCAGAGCAGATCAACAGTGCCCAAAGCGGGATCGGCAACGTCGGACGGTGAAAGTAGCAGAAGCAATAAGCAGCCACAAATAAGAGCAGACCAACGGAGGAGTGAGGCCTGAGGACTGCAAGAGGAAGACAGAGATGGGCCGCAAATGAGCAGCGGCCGTCGGGAGGAGACGTCGCAAACAAGACCAGTCTCGAAGATCTCAGATCTGAGATGAGAGTGTAGATCGGAAGCAAAAAGCCGGTGGCGTCGGAAGGAGATCTGGAAAACAAATCTTGTATGGGATGATCCTTGTTGGATGCAAATCGCAGATCTAAAAACTGGATGTAGATCTGAAAACCAGGAACGCCCAACCAAAGGGTGCACATAGCACTGTCGCTGAGGCAGATGGAGTGCAACGACCAAACTGTGTAGCCGCTGGCAGCAGGAGAGAAAAGGGCAAAAGCACACGATCGATTAACCTAAAACTGCTGATACCATATTGGAGTAATTTTCTCTCATTCTTCTCATGTATTAACACAATATAAATAGATACAAGGGATGGTAATCTCCAAGAGAGATTTCCGAAACATACAGCTCACACGAAATCAAAACCGGTTACTATTCCATGATTATCGGTGAGGATAATCACGGGTTCTATGTAAAGAAAGATTTGCTGGAGTCTTATCACTAATAAACCATTTCAAAAAAAATATGAACTCTACATTTTGTTCGAAGTAAAATGTGAAATTGGGTTTAGACTCACTTTGTCCAAGTATGTTACTACAAAAGGACTTCAATGGGTGCGCTCAAGTCTTTCATTTATCCAAATAGGTAGGCTTGAGCTTTGGCCAAAGAATGTTGGATGGAATGCAGGGATGCTTGGACTTTGAGAATGCAAAGGGGCTTGATGTTACGGACTCCTTTCACTCTATTTAAGCTTGCTGGTACTCACTATTGCCTCGTAAGTCTTGAACCAACTTGGTCACTCTTTAGACTAATGGTGAACACACCCAACCACACACTACTTGAACACAAGAATGAGAGAATAGATCAATAAGTCTGAACAAACACAAACTCAACTTGTATTCTTAAACAAAGAGAAATACAAAGCATGAACACTAGGCAATCACACTCTTGAAGCTATTCAACAAGCTTCACAATTTGGAGTGTAACTATTTTCCAATCACACTCTCTACCTCATATAGTTGAAGCCTCAGAGCATGCATGGCTAAGATTATGCAACTTGTTACCATCCTACACTCTATGAAGCTTCTAGACCTTTGGACACTCTACACAAGTCTACACTATTCTTAACCTTTCCACACACTCCTACAAGCTTCTAGACCTCCAGACATACATGTCTACACTACTCTAAAACTTTCCAGACACTACTACAAGATTATACATTTCTATATACTTCTAAATTACTCCATACAATTCTGTGCTCTTCCATTAAACTCTAAACACTAAAAAATTCTGCCAAGATTTCGAACAAATTCAAATTTCAGATACATCAAAATACACCCTAGTAAAGAAAATGAAGAAGACAATAGATAGAAACAACGTCAATTTATATTTTATTTTGAATGATAATTTTTTTTTTTTTAATACAAGTGAGGAGAAGAGTGTACAAATCAAAGAGATCAATTGAAAGAGAGATTGTGCAAGCCTCACCTGCCAACAGATGAAAAATGAAAGACGAAAAATGGAAACCAAATAAACAACTGGATATGGAAGACAAGTTAGCTATATGAATTGCCTCGGAACCTGCAACTCCTCCGACGCAAGATCCCTCTGCATAATGCTGAGCTTAATTCTTTCGATCACACTAGCTCTAGATGATGCCTTGTCTTTGAAGACTTGTCTGTTGTGCATTCAATATACAAACCATTTTCAAAGAAAATAACTTACAAAGGGATTGACCTTACTTTGGAAAGGGCCCAAAACCCACCTTCAGATAAGATCTTGAAAGCAGCATTTTTGTGGAAGAAAAATTGGGCCCACAACCTCCATCTTCCCTCAAGGAAGTACAAATGAACTGTGCTTTGTTCTATTTCTCCACTCATCCCTGTTTAGGGCCAAATATGGTGTTATCAACAACCTAACACATTGTTTTCTAACTAGTTCATTCCAAGTTCTAGTTCCTTGAAATAGTAAGCCCTTAGTTCTTCAAACAGGGCTGTTTCTTCAGCCTCTTAAAGAGGTATTAATGTCAAAACATCTGTTAATCCATCATTTATAGGAAAGAACAGATCATAACTTTCAATTTCATCCATCAGAATCTTCACTTTCCATCTTATCAACAAGATATTTCTCTATTGCTTCATCACAAAGCTCAAGTGCCATATCCATCTTTCCTTCATTGTAGTTCAGATCAATGAAAGTGTTGTATACTTCCCTGTCTGCAATTGAACCTTTTGCTCTCATCTCATCAAACAGTTTCTTTGCTTCTATCAATTTTTTCTTCTTAGAAAGTCCCTTGATGAGTGCAGTATATGAACTAGAAGTGAGATTAAACCCTTTTCCAATCATTTCAACATGTAAGTACCATGCCTCTTTCATGTTTCTTGATTTGCAGTGCCCCTTTATCAATATGTTATATGTGTTACCATCGGGCATCACCCCACGAGCACACATCCCTCTATACACCTCCATTGCTGCTCGCATATCCTTTCTAATGCAGTATTGCTTCAAAAGCGAGTTATATGTGGTGGTGTTAGGGGTTACACCCTTCTCCACCATCCAACTAAATAGCTTCTTACTGTCTTCTAGCATCCCTGACATACAGAAGCCATGTATCAGTACATTGAATGTCACGACAGTTGGTTGAAGTCCCTTATTGAGCATCTCTTGAAGGAGCTCATGGGCTTGACCAATCTTGCCTGATTTGCAATGAGCATCGATGAGAGTTGTATAAGAAATGGTATCAGGAAGAAGCCTTGCTAGCTCCATCTCCTTCATGAGATCAGTCGCCTGCTCTATATTTCCAACTTTGCACAGCCCATTGATCAGCGAATTGTATGTGCAGAGATTCAGTTCTAGGCCCTTTTGACACATCTCATGTAGAAGCTCATTCGCAGTTTCAACCTCCCCACGTTTGCAAAGCCCATCGGACAGTGCAGTATAAGTCACTACATTAGGAGTCAATCCCATCTGGACCATCTGATTATGAAGAGCAAACGCTTCCTTCATCTGACCCTTCTTGCAATACCCATCAATGAGTGTAGTATATGCAATCACATCCAGAACTAGCCCCTTCCTACCCATCTTCCGAACCATCTCATCAGTTTCGTCCATCTTCCCACTTTGGCACAACCCACCTATCAATGCAGTATAGGTTACAGCATCAGGAACAAGTCTCATCCTCTTCATTTCATCAAATAGATGGAATGCAGCAGGCAAATTGCCAATTTTGCAGTAGCCATCGATGAGAGCTGTGTAGACAACATTGTCAGGAACAATTTTGTGACCAATCATCTCCCTCAATACCTTCTCCGCATCTGCCACCTTGTTCTTCTTACAGAGGAACACAATTATGCTGGTGTATGCAAATGGATTGAGATTTAAGCCCTTTGTGCCTATTTCTTCTACAAGTTCTAGAGCTTTTTGAAGCTGCTGAATGCGACAGTACCCATCAATCAAAGTACTAAAGCTTATAACATCAGGTTGAAAGCCCTTGGACTCCATTTCTAGGAGAAGGGTGTGTGCTTCATTCAATCTATCTGCCCTGCACAAGCCATGGATGACAATGTTGTAAGAAACAGCATTCCAACAGACACCTGCTTCAGAAAATTCACCAAAAGCCTTCAGAAGAGCATTGACATGGTCCCGGTCGGGAGACAGATGGGAAAGGAGATGATTACAAGACTTGACAGATATGATCACCCCATAATTTACCATCTGATGGAAAAAGCAAATTGCCTCATCAACCATTTTCACCTCAACCAGGGCTTCGAAGACAATGTCGAAGATGTAGGGGTCCGAACCCCAGTCTTTGTAAGTGTACAACAACTGTTCGACGAAATGCCCGAATGAGCCCAAGAGTGAGTTTTGAATCAACTCCTGTGCAATTTCTGGATTTTTGGAAGAAACGGAGAGGTGAGCGAAGATGCATTGTGCTTCCAGGGAAGGGGTTTTGATGCGGCGGGCCCAATTGAAGAAATCAAACACAAGGGGGTAGTCGTTCTTGATGGTTTGGAGGACCCAGATAAGATGGTGGGATTTGAAATGAGGTTCGAAGGTCGTCAAGATGCGGTGGAGCGGTTCGAAGCGGCGTTGCTTGATGGAGGTGGAGATCCGGTGGACGATGTCAGAGTCTCTGATGGTGGGTTTCTTGGGGGAGTAGTCGGGAAAAGGCCTTCTAGCAATGGCAGCAAGAGAAGGAGAAGGAGAAGGAGAAGCAGAAGCAGCAATAAAGGAGGAGGAATGGAGTGTCTGGAAGAAGAAGAAGCTGGAGAAGGATGATAATTTCTTGGATTTGGAATTGGTGAACTGCAGTAGATTTGTACAAGTACTAAGTTGTTTACGAGAGAAGAGAAGTAGCATAATTTTCTTGTTTTTGTTTGAAAAGGGAAGAAGAAGAGTAGATTGCGAGCGACAGCAGAAAGAAAAGTACCTCTTCGGAGGCTGACGTGGTTCACATATTTCTTCTCATTTCTTCTCCAAGGAGAACACTTAAAAAAAATTCAGAAGAGAATGGTGTACGTTAAAAAAAGTCATTTTTAAAAAAAATTATTTGTGAGAAAATATGGGATACCCACGGTAAAACTCTCAACTGAGTACTCCTAAGACACACTAAGGTTAGGTCATGAGGTTCGAATCCGTAACATCTCGCTTCCTTAAGCGGGAGAGAACCAGTTGAACTACGCCTATGTGACTAAAAAAGTAATTTTTAATGTACAAATTTACTAAAAATTATCTTAATTAAGTTGATTAAATTATATTTTTAAATTTCTTATACATTAAAAATTAAAAAGTAATTTGAATTAATCAAACTTTGAAGAGCATATTTAAAGAAAGACCATTCTATTAAATCCATCACCATCCTTCATCTAATGGACTCCATGCTTGGATGATCATTTCAAAATTTTATTTCCCTCTGTTGAAAGAGGTTATTTATTAAACTTTAGAGTGAGGTAGGCACCACACTTTTTAAATAGAATATTTAGAAAATTATAAAGACAATAGATGGATAAAATTGTAATTTTAGATTTTGAAAACTTACTCTAAGAGATTTATGATTCTTTATACTACATCTTACACAGTTACTATGATTAGATTAAGGACTTTCTCTTGAATTATAGCACCTATGAGTTCCTCTATCTACTCACCCAATGATGTGGGGCTTAACTCATGATAAATGTCTTGCCTCATTAGAAATCAGTCTCTAGTCACCTTAGAACTGCTCTTTGTATATTTAGTTGAGATATGCGGCTAAGATAGTAGCCAAGTAATGTTTGACTTTCATCTCTTCAATTTATTCTTGTGATTTTGATAAGATTTGACTTTCATCTTATCATTTTAGACTTTGAAAATTTAATTATTTTAAGTTATTGATTTCTGATGAATTATCTCTCAAACTTGTCATGATTGGAGGATTTCCCTTGAATATATTATCTATAAAATCTTTTATCCATGCTACTCAACCTTTTGGGATCAAGTACATAATAATGAGAAATCTCCGTAAATTGTAGTATTGATTTTCTCTAACGAGACTATCATTTTGGTAGTATTATTCAATTCATCAGGTTATGGAGAAAATGGTATTCAATTAGCGAATTGAAGTATGAATTGAGGTATCACCCGTAGGGGTATTATTGATTTTCTCCATAACCTGACGAATTGAAAATGATATTTATATCTTATTCGGCTCATTTTGGTTTAATGTGAATTGATCTAAGTATGAATATGATATTGAAAATATTCACCTTCTAAACGTTGTAATTTTTAAAAAAATTTACATTATTTTTTAATCTTTAAAATTTTGAAACATTACCTAAGGACTTTTGGTCAAATGTGATTTTTATTTTGAAAAGGTGAAACATGAATATGATATTGAAAGAAAATGTCACGCCCAGCCTCTTAGGATATGACTATTTTTTTTTCTTTTTGAAAACGCCTCATTCCACACGTGCAACCGCTCACACATGGAGGTTAAGATCCAATGTACTAGGGTCCATAGGATTCTAAACGTCCTTAGGCTTTGGGAATTCTAATGAATTTCAATAGAGTCTCTCTTAAAAGTAAGACATTATGACGACATATTCCACCTGTTAAATCATATATTATGTCATTCTCTAATCATTCATTCCTACATCACACTATAATTCTACTTTCTTAACTCATTTGACCATCTGTTATCAAAGTTCGTCACAGGTTAAGCTTCAATTCTACATCCAGAAAAGCCTAGACAAAACTCAATTTAAATATTAGGTCCTCATTTGAGAAATGCTAAGTCTTAGTTACTAATTAAAAGGGAATTCTCAGTCTTTCCCTCAAAATTGGAATCAAAGCTTCTTCTATCACACCGAAGGCTTCTCATTATTCCTCTTATCCTCAAGATTTCCTTTGTGACACAAGGTTCCTCCTAGTTCAAGCAAAAGATTCATTTCTCAACCATCCACCATCCCCAATCAACTCTATTTACAATTTACCAAAGATTTCCAAGTAAGAAGGGGAAGATCACCTCGGAGGAAGAGAGGTCCATGCAACAATGGAGGTGCTACAGTGAGGAAACCACAAAAGGAGGAAGCTTGAAGGTGAAATCTATGCACATGCAAGAGAGGAATGGGGAGAGAGAAGGGAAGGGAAATGGTTTCTCAAGCAGGGGCTCGATTTTGGGCAGGAGAAAATGGAGGAAAGGTTCTTCTCACTCGAAAATAAGGGTTTAAATACTAAGTGTGTTCTGCGATGTGGTCGGACTGACAGAAGTTTGATTGTATAGTCCAGTTTTTGCTCTTTGTTCGTTGGACCGAAAGAACTCAAAAATTGTAACGACTCTTCCCGCTAGCACAATATCAGCCGCTTTGGACCCATACACCCTCACGCTTTGCATTAGGCCCAAGTGTCACACTAGAACCCAAATTGCATTGTGCTAGATGGGAGGAGACTGGTAGCTTATAAACTCCTCACCAATCCTTGTCCTACGCAATATGTGACCTTCTGCGCTCCTCACTAGCGCAAATCTCTATCTTACACCTCTCCACACAGGTGTGGGCCATTACAATCCTACCTCCTTGGGCTAGAGCCGACCCCGACTCTAACACTGTCATTGTCCCACAACTGATCTAAGAGTTGAACCGGCCTCTGATACTATTTGTAACGACTCGTCCTGCTGCCATAATATTGTCCCATACACCCTCAAGACTTTCTCATTGGGCCCAAGTTTCACAGTAGAGCCCAAAACGTGTTGTGCTAGATGGGAGGAGAGCGTTAGCTTATAAACTCCTCTCCATTCCATGTCATGGGCGATATGAGACCTTGTGCCCTCCTCACTGGTGCAAATCTCTCACTTACACCTCTTCACATAAGTGCAAGACATTACAAAAATTTTGTCAATCCTCTGGTCCTCAGAAGGTTCGACCAACACTTCGGTCGATCACTCGGTTCGACCGATGACTGCAACACCAGAAATCTTCTAAAGTCTCCACTCGTTAAGTCCAAGTTTGGGTCACAGGGCCTAGTCTCGTCCAGTCTTGGGTCCGTTTAGTGGTCCACACTCCATTCCACACAGTCAGTGAGCCCTCACACACGTGTAACATCATAAATTTCCCAAAAATAAAATTAAATAAAGGCCGAGTCGCTACATCCCACCCCCTTAAACAAATTTCACCCACGAAAATTTTAAAGTAATCACATTCCTTGGGAGGTTGTCCCACATTGCTTGGGAGGTTATCCGAATTTTGGGATATAAGTGACGCTCTTCCTTCAAACAACATGAGGCCTTTCGGGGTGTGTGTATGGACACACATGCCAATGCAAAACAGTGAGGGCGTGCGTGAGCCCGAAGCAGACAATATTGGTACTAGTTGAGGACAGGTTGTTACAGATGGTATCAGAGCCGAAGACGACTCTAGTCCTAGGTGGAGGGATTGTGATGGCCCGCACCCTGGTGGAGGGTGTGTGTTTGGCATGGAATACAGAGAGAGAACAAGGAGGGTGGCTCCTTAGTGGAAAGAGTCCCACATTTCCTTGGAGGTTGTCCGGGTCTTGGGGTATAAATGATGCTCTTCCTTCAATTAGAATGAGGCATTTTGTGGTATGTGTATAAGCTTATATCCCAATGAAAAACCGTGAGGGAGTGTGTGAGTCCAAAGTGAACAATATCATGTTGGTTGGGGCAGGGTCATTACAACCAAATATCTAAAATAAGGTCTGTCAAATGGTCCTAACTTTTGAATTTTTAAGTTAAAAATATAACTATTAAAAATATTTAAATTTACGATGTCCAATTCAACGATGTCCAATTCAACGATGATAATGCATTAAATGGACATCAATCAATAATTCAATACTTAATCTAAATCTAACATAATAATGATTAAATGGACATCAATCAATAATTCAATACTTAATCTAAATCTAAAGAAGAAAATAATTGTTTGAATGGCTTAAATTTGTCATTACCAACATTGGTGCTCAGACAGAGCTGAGCTTGTTGTAGCTTCACCCAGGGGTATAAAAAATGCCCACCTATACCTAGTCGATACAGAAGTATTGGTGATTTGTATTTTTTTGTGATAAATTACTGATACACATTCTCTCTTTTACATTTTTTTGAATTTTTATACAAAATATTGAAAAAATGAGAAAATAGGGAAAATAGAAACTTTAGTATGAGCATATAAAGTCATTTTTTGTGGAGTATTTTTAATTTAAATGGTAAATATAAGTTGATTAAGCCAAAATTTCAGTTGAATTAGGAAAATAATTAAAATTGCAGTGCAAAATTTCTAAAATTTTAACCAGTTTTTTTGAAAAAATTAGCTTAAAATTTCAACTTAAAAAATTCATTTTAATTGTATATTTTCGAAATTTCAGCTGAAATTTAACCAAATATTCATGGCCCAAATTTCCAGCTCAAAATTTCCAGGTAAAATTTTCTGAAAATTTAAGTTGAAATTTAAATCAATTTTTTAGTTAAAACTGTTCAAATTTTAGCCTTAAATTTTATCTATTTTTTTTTTAAATTTCAACAAAATTTGAGCATAAATTTCAAGTTTATGATTCAGCTCAAAATTTCTGCTGAATTTTTTTGAAATATCAATTAAATTTTTTGCTTTATACATAATGTAAGATTTAACATGAAAATTGATCGAAACAGCATTTTAAAAGAATTCTTTTGAAAATCATCAATATTTATATAAATATTACAATACGTAGCATCATTCTTGCCAATGAGTTTCCTGGCTTGGCCCGGGCTGTGGGCCTTTGTCTCGTGCTTTCTTTGTTTTGGAGGGTTTTGTTGGCCTGGCCCAGCTTGTTGGTCCTTTGCATGGCCCAAGCTGGGTTTATTTCTCTATCTTTTTAGGGCTCCCATTTCTTTTGAATGAATACCTAACTTATCATTAAAAGAAATTATAATATATATCAATATATATAAAATTAATTTATTTAATTCAGAAAAAGTTGGTCTGACAGTCAAGAAAATCTCTTTATAAAAGAAGGTTTATAAGTTCAATCACACTCAAACTTCTCTGAGTTACTTCCCATGAGATTACTCTTTATCGACTCACCACTGTGTAGATTGAAAGGTTAACACATGCACATGATATTAGTCTCACGTTCAATATAAATTAAGGATCCCTATGTTTAAAATCCTCTATAATTGACATGAGAAGTGACTGTTAAGATAAAAATTTACACTCTAATTTTAGAATTTTTATTCATTCAAAAGCTAACATCAAACATAAATTGGGGTAATAATATAGACACTCCTGTTTTCTTTCATTATACACTTCTTTCCATTTTTTAATATATAATTTCCATTTTACCCTTCTCTCATTTTCCTCTCCCATTACTCTTTCTCATGCTCTTCTTTTTCTGAAAATATATGGGATACAAACGATAGAAGGGTAAAATGGGAATTATAAAAAAAATAAAAAAAAGGTATATACTATATAATGAAACAAAATAGGTGTGTATATTATTGTGCTAACTTTCAATAAAGTGTGATTTGACTATTTCTGTTACATTTATAAATATTCTTTTAAATTATTCTCTTGCGTGTTAAGATCGCATTTGGCACAATTAATCAATTGAGCTTTAACAAAAAAAGCCAAGCCATAATTGCAAAATTGGACCTTTAAATCCTAAAGTTTGGTCCTCTTGGCTGTAACGTGGGACCTTATAAACCACAAAGTTTCAATCAATATCTTAGCATAACCCTTTTGAAATTATATCACTGAAATATTATAATATAATCCTCATTATCATCTATACCTGTAAAGTTGCTATAAAAATGTCGGCTTTGAAAAAATATCATCTGTATCAAAGCCGAAATTTCGGATATGTTTATGGATATTCAAGTTCATATTTTATAAGGATGGAACTTGGGTCGGGTTTTTACTAATAATAAATTAAATTCAAGAAAAATAAAAAATAGAAATCAAAAGACCGGAGATAAGATAACTTACTTCTTAATCGAAGAGAACTTCAAACTCAAATAAGATTTGTTCCCATTAGCATTTATTTATAGTTTTTTTATAACAAAATTTGGCAAAAATAAACATTCTTCTTACTCTAAAACACCTTAATATAAAATTAGTCATCTCTTGTCCAAGTACGTTGGAATCACATGAACTTGAGCTTATTGGAAATATCTCTAAATAAGTCTAATCTAATTTTGTATAAATCCATACGTTGGAATTACACGAAATTGAGTTTATTGGAAATATCTCTAAATAAGTCTAATCTAATTTTGTATAAATCCAACATAGTTTGATACATCAAATAAATTTTGAATTACAAATTTTCTCAACTAATCCTAGAGTATCACATGTCCCATCTAACGATAAAAAGAATCAAGAAAGTTAAAGGCACTTAGGTGTGGATTCCTTTTGTTGTTGGCCATGGGGAATCTATTCTCTTACATGCTTGCAAAGATTTAACTACAATCAAAATAATCCCATGTCATTCTCCTTTGCAACTTACTTTTGAACCTCAAAATTGAACATTTTCAAATAAAAAAAGTCATCACCCTAACTCATATATATACCTTATATGCCATTCATTTATAGGCTATGAGTTCGATTCTTATTCAAACGCCTCTGACCACTTCTCACATAGTTATTCTTCATCATTGAATCTGATATATATATATATATATATGTATAGGAAAATATGTACATCCGAAGAATTTAGTTGGATAAAGTCCCTACAAATGACCATAAAAGAAAATAATGAATCTGGAATATGGACTCTCAATAATATCATGCACTCTGGGAAACATTGTTGACTCGTTTTATTCACATGTTTAATTTATATAATTTTGTCAGCCACTATCGACTTATACTGTATTGGTCGATACTGGTCTTTTTTATTTTTTAAATTATTTTCAAATGATTTATGAGTTATTTTCACTAATATTTTTAAATTTAAAAATGTTTGAAAGTAAGTCATTCAATTTTAGAGTTATTCTATCGATTTTGACCATTTTAAATTATTTTCATTAATTTTTTTCAGATTTCACTCTGAGATAATTTCAAATTTAGAGTTTTTTTTTGAAAATAATTTAATGAAAATGATATTCAATGCTTTTGAAATTCAAAGGAGTGTTCAGGTCTCATAGAGCACATGACTAATTTTTGACGCATGTCCAAGTCTCCCTATTATACATACCGGATAATTGTACGAGGAGTGACCTTTTGGAGTGAAATGAGAATAGAACTCTTATTTCATTCTTAAGACGGGTTCTTGGCTATCATTTTTTTACATCTATGCTTGACAAAATAAATTTTGGGTCTTAATTTTCTCAATAGGTATAATTTGTGATTGATTTTAATTCCCCCACAAAGACAAAAACCCAAATTTGTTACCCTGGATTAAAAGATAAAAAATAACCAATAGTGTCTTTTCTCCGTTGAGATGAGCTAAGATTCTTTCATATTCTATTTCTTTAAGCTTTTTCTTTCTTTAGTTGGATACATGATCCAAAGCGCATCCTCAAAGGAGAAAATAAGAATCCAAGAAATGTTAAAAAAATGCATTCAATTCTCAATCATGTTGACATCAGCGTCAGCATGTTTGGTGAGTCCAACTTTACTGATTATCATCTATGAAAAATTAATCAATTCAATATCACAAATCTACTATTGAACAAAATCATAAAAACCTTTTTATCAATTTTAGATTAAAGATTTAACATATTGGAGAATTTCAATAAATATTATGAAATAAGCTATAGATTGCACTATAGTTATTTAGGTCCTAATTAATTTATGTACATTTAAGTTCAGGGTTCACAATTTAATATATGTTTAATTAAATATAGTTTAAATGGTTGCCTCCAGTCTCAGGAAGTGGGAGGTTGTGAGTTCGAGCATTTATGGCCTAACCTTAGTGTGTCATAGGAGTAGTGGACTCACCCATGGAGGTTTTGCACTAGGTATCCTGCGATTTTCCACATGTAAATTAAAAAAAAAAATAGTTTAATTTGTTTTACATAGTTAACATAAAAATTAATAGTAATGCTTGATATCATTATATTTTGAACATTGAATGACTTTGTTAAAGTTTATCTATTAACGGGTCAAGATAAAAAATTGTTCATTAGTCATCCAAGCTTGGTTTATAAATTTCTTAAAATAAACTCTTATCTAAAAAAGGTATTCTTTTAAAAATAGAATTAAAATATATATATTTAACTAAATTTATCTAATATAAGAACTTAATTGAATCATTGTCAAATTACACTTCGAGATAGATTACAATAAATGATGTAGCATATCAATTACTCAAGAGAGTAAGGATACAAAAACATTCATAGTGCATATTAGATAGAGCAACGATCCTTCCACAGGATATTTGTATAACCAGACACGAGTTTTATTTTATTGTCAATTTTACCATTTGCATGAATTGTAAAATCGGCTCACCGAAATTTCGCATGAATAGTAAAATCAGCTTGTCGAAATTTTACCATTCGCATGAACAGTAAAATTGACTCACCAAAATTTCGCATGAACAGTAAATCGGCTCGCTAAAATATACCCTTCGCATGAACAGTAAGATCAGCTCACCGAAATTTTATCCTTCGCATAAACAATAAATTCGGCTCACTGAAATTTACTATTATGTGAAGGGTAAAATTGACAATTCACTAAAATTCGTGCCTCATTATACAAACCTCCTGTAAGAAGATCGTTATCCTATTAGATATTAGTATAATAAATGTGAGTAATATATCAATTTATAATATTGTCCGTGTTTGAGTGTTTGAATAGATCATAATCGTACCATTTGTCCAAAATAAAATATTGTGGTAAACTGCTCTCTTTTTCTCAATTTTTTATACTTTCAACTTTTTTAATTTCATAAATTGCAATAGAGGGATAAAATATTGGATTTTATCAAGTAGTTATGAAAAATGACAAATGTGAAATATTAAAAATAAATGATATTTCAATTGATAAAATGTATACGAGTTGACAAAATCAATCAATTATTGGTGCATGCATGGGGTCCAATAAATATCTTATCGAAAACTTTGAAATCTAATAACATCAATTAATATTTTATTTTCCTTGGATTTTAAGTTTTTAATAGAGGGCCTTAACTTTTAAATGTATCTACATTCCTTCATCTTGTCTCGTAGCGACAAAATGCCTTGCATCAGCGAGTCTACGGTAGGAAACAAATTGTTTTGGATAATATTTTTTAATGATAATAAGAGAATATTTCATTATTAAAATAATAAAAGTACAAGAAAAAGAGTAAAAACAAGAACTTGAAAAAACAAAGGGATTTATGAGCTAGAAACCGCTCGAAAATAAAACAAAAGACAAAATATAAAATACTAGAAGTCAAAAAATACAAATAAGTCCCTCTCACAATACAACTACGGCATTCGAGTGGCCCCTCTCATCTCCTCAATCACAAGTAATTTTGGATAATATTTGACGGGCTAAATTATAAAATGTTTGTTTGTCTGCCAAGAATATGATAAAATAGATCATTAAAATCATTATTTTCTCTTTTAAATTTAAATTTAATATATTTGTATGTTCATTTGATACATCTTAATCATTAGATTGAGCATCATAACCCACCAGGTGTCTAGTTCCGTGGTCCTTAGCATGGAGTTTGCTCCCTCGTGTTTTAAGATTGATTTCTGATTGTAACGACTTGACCTGAGCATAGAAGCTTAAGGTTTGACTCAGTTTGATATTGTCTATTTTGGGTCTCGCATACAATTCGAACCCACAAAGTTTTGCCTTTGAGCCCCAAAAAACATCTCACTTAGTCAAGGGGTCTGGCCTTCTCTTAAACCCCCATCCACTTTCCTTCTCCACCGATGTGGGAGTCCCACATCGGTGGGCAAGGTATCACAATCCCCCCCCCCCCCACCTAAAGCCTCGAGCCGCCCCTGGCTCGACAACATCAGGGAAGGAGGAAAGGCCCACACAGTCTGAGTGTTGAACTCAACTCTGATACTATATTTAAATACTAACTATATTTAATGGTTTGATTTTAATCTGAAAAATGAAGAAGAGTAATGATTTAATGGACTTTATTTTCAACAGTTTAATAGATCTGAGCAATGGCACCGAGCGAGAACAACCAGGCTATCGGGTTGGTTGAGCACGGCAAGTAATACACACGGACCCGCACGGCTTTGCTTTGGCGAGCCAATCCACTGTTGCTCCCAAAAGGCCTTGTGCTAGAAGGAGGAAGGCTACTACTTATATACTAGGAATTTCCAACGCCACTAGTAATGTGGGACTTTTTTGGAGAGCAGGGTATTACAACAGATCTAGGTGGTAGGGACCGCCTAAGAGAGATCTCCATAGCAAAGAAAGGCAAAGAGCGACAGAGGAGGCATATCTGAACAGGGCGACGGCTAGACTATGGAGCAGAGTGCGGCCATAAGTTGTAGCGGCAAGAAGAATCCGAACAACGAGAATGTGAGATCTGTGCAGTTGAAGAAGGTGAGGCTCCTCATGTAATACTTCATCATAATATTTGAATTTATTGATTGAAAATCAATCGTACATTCATTTATTATTAAACTTAATATTCGACATACCCGAACAATATAATCAGAAGATCTGAATCGATTAATTCTTGAAACACTGATCAATTTTAATGTGGAAATCATTAACGTAGTAATTATAAGACATATCTGGATCCATTGATGAAGAAGAGTGAGATCTGATCTTTCCTTTAATATGTCAGTACTTCTTTAAGTCCAAAACATGAGAAAACACTCACCTTGGAGCTCCAAATTTAACGTGGGACATGTTTAGTTTTACACGGCACAGATCTGGAGGGATAGATCAACAAGGAAGATGATCTCGGCACACATAGTCATAAAATCAAATTGCAACAAAGGAATTGCTGTCGGTGGAGGCGATTGGAGATGAGCAGTAACAAAGCTCGATCTGGAGAGAGATAATCATAGGACCAGTGCTGAAGCAGTGGGATAAAAGGAAACAAAAATCAGATGTAGAGGGAATTGTGAGAGCCCGATGTATGACTTTGTACCATATAGAATTTTGGAATACTTTGGCTCAATGGCCTTTCTCATTACTCTTTCTATAAATGGACGTTACAATTCCTGAGTAGGAACCTTACTAATATAGTATGGTACAAACATAGAAGCGCAACCCTAAGGTTAACCCTTTCCTCTAATAGCAAGACTGAGAGATTTGAGAAAGGCAGGAGTGGAAAGAAATTGAGAGAGAAAAACGGAGAGAAAATGTTGTGATTGGGCGAGAAAGAAAGGATCGAGTCCAAGCAGACTCGGTGAGCAGAGGAGAAACAACACTGGTTTGAGCAAGAAAAAATAAGAAAGAGAAGGAAAATAGAGTAAAGAAGAAGGAGGAGACGAGCTCGATTTCAAAAAAGGCGCGTAGAAGGAAATTCATAAATCCAGTATAAAGATGAGGAAGACGAGTTGGGTACAGTGCGTGATCAAGCCATGATCGTGACTCAATGAGTGACGAAGTTACCCCTTTTATCTTGTTTTTTTTAATTCTTCTCTTTAGTAATTTTAAGACCTATAAATATAGCATTAGGCCAGGCATTAGAGAACACACAAATTTGAGTTAAAATTTGAGCATTGAGTTCCTAGGAGTGCAACATTGCGTCCTCTATGTGGCCCACATGAGTTGACTCACTATTTCTATATAAATAGGTACGTTGAACTGAGATACAAATTTCCTAAATTCAAATTTTTAGCTGAATTTTTTTTTAAACATAAGTCAGAATATAAATTTTAAAAGTATCAGTGAGTTTTTAAAATGTTTTTGCCGTCAGATTTTTTTTCAAAAATTTCTATCATATTTCAAGAACTTCAATTACTTCACCAACTTATAAAATTTCAACCGATATAATCAATATGATCGACATATTTAGCCAAAATGTATAACTTTTAAAAATTAAAAAATTGTTCTCGACTAAAAAATATAATTCAGCGCATGATTAAAAAGTGCCAATGTAAAATAATAGGAGTGTTGACAAAGGTGGGGCCCTTTATTTTAAACGTTTGGATAGCTTAATCTCTCTTGTCATAGTGGGCCCACAAGCAAGCGTTTTTTAGGGTTAAAGAATCTGCCCGTTGCCACCATAAAGAAGCTGCCCGCTCTACAGAGACAGTGGGGCCATTTTTTGTTTTTTTAAATGTCTACAAGATTAAGATATCTGGGAGCACGATATTTTTATTTATCATTCTCCAGATGGGATGATGGCTGTGGAGACGTGTAGACCACTGACCTATTTAAATAATTTAATTTTAAATATTAAATTATTAATAAAAGTAAAATAAAATTTATCATTTACTTTGACTAAATTTTCATATATTACAACAATACCAACATTTATAAAAAAAATAAAAACTATTCATATTTCTATGTCAAATGTACCAAGTGATGGATAACAGTGTATTTTAGGATTTAATATGAAATGATCATTTACGTATTAGTGACGCTTAGATGAATATTTAAATATGTGATTCGTCAAATATTATTTTGATTGAACCAAACGAATCATAAATAATTTTAAATTTAAAGATAAAAATTACTTAAGTTGATCAAATTTTGGAAAGCTTGAAACCATTGCTTCATTGATTTAATTTGGTTATTTTTTATGGATCACATATTTAAGAAAAGATTTTTTCAATAAACTCATCACTACTAATTTGGTAGTGCACTAATGTATATTTGATGTATTTATCATAATTGGATTAATTGGGATAGACATAAATATTTATCTAATGGTTTTTTTTTCTTTAAAAAATTAAAAGTTAGGATGATTAAATAGGTGTTGTTTTAGAAAGGTTGATAACCCATATTAGTAATTTATATATTCATCTAAACTTTTCATTACAAGATGGGATCTACCCTATAATATCCTTTGTGAGAGTACCATTTAGTAGGACCTCCCTCATTATACAATGCTATTTATTTGATTGATGAGGTTGATCATGTCATTAATGATCGTAATATTGTATAAATGACTAATGATGTATGAAAATTAGTTAATTCATTAACTAATCTACGAGTTCAAACTTCAATGGCAACTCATTAGAGTAGCTAATTGAGACACTATAAAATAAGGAATTGTCTTATACGGGCATCTTAATGGCATGGATATAAGTACAAAAGCATCAATATCAATATCAGATACGTGGAGTCCATCTCTTAAAAAGTTAAATCATTTATTAAATTTTGAACTCAAAACTTATATATATTTATTTATGTCTAAAATTATTAGATCCACCATTGGATTCATCAAATAACAAATATTTTATTACAAATTTTTTAAGATTTATCTCATCCCCTCATTCAATCTAGCCAACGGTGAATTTAATAGTTCCACAAAATCTAAAAATATATATATTATGTATTTTAAAAATAAAAAATAATTTAAAATTTAAGAGGTTGACCCCACGTACTTCTAATTGAACCATTTGCACTTATTATTACCGTTAAGATGACAAGGTAAAATTATTCTTCAGTTTTTAAAGTAGTACTTAATTTTGTTGATGATGTAAATATTTAAATTTAATATCAATTTAAAGAATAAAAAGGGAATGAAACTAATTTAAAATGAAACTATCATCTCTTGATAAAAGAGTAAATTTTTATTTAAAAAAAATCTCACTTAAGAAACTTTAGAAAAATAATGTTTTAAAACTTGTAAAACCTTAAAAAAGTGTGGTGACCAAAAGAAAAAAAAACTGAGTCACCGACAAAACTCACTTTCGTTCTTTTGTTAAAGATTACGAGGCCAGTTTAGACGGCACATTTCATTTGTAGCTGGGTCCCACCTCTGACCAACCCTTTTTCATCAACTGAAATATCAATCGGCCAATAACGTGGGGCCCTCACCATCACATGGAATGGCCTCATCTTTATTAACTTTAAATCTAGGATCACAATCGAGCAGTAATTTATTATAAGATAAAAAAGCTTCACTAATTTTTTTCGAACTTTTCTATTAATTATTGGTAAAAAAAACTCAATTTATTCCAATTGAACAAATAAGTATAATTTTAGTGTTATTTCAATATTAAATTTGGATATATTTTCAGTTCTATTCAAAAATATAAATTTAAAATAGATTTTGTGATTAATTAAAAGATTAAAATTCAGCCGTATATAAAAATTTTAACTATCTAATCTAGAGCCCTAAAAATAATAATTTTAGTTGCTCACATAGTTTTAAATAATATTAATTTATAAATTTTGTATTTTGGTAAATCTAGTATTCTATTTTGATGTTTTCAGTAGAAAGAAATCTACAACCATGTCCTACTTCAACTTTAAAAATTAGATTGAAATTCATATATTCTACGTTGAATTTAGAGAACATGGGTTTTCAAGAAAACTTATAAAAACTTTGGTGTTTTTATTATGATATTTAAAAAAAATGAAACCTTTTTCAAATTAAAAAAATCATTTTTATGTAGTTTTAGATCCTTAAAAGTTGAAATTTTGATGTCCTAAAATTTTTAAAAATGTCTTAAAACTTTTTAAATGTCTTAATTTTGATAAAAATTAACAACCACCATTTTTTCTCTCTATTTAAATAACAAAATTCATATATAGATTGTGATATATAGTTGAGTTGTCTCTTTTGATATATTCTCTTCTGCAAATGTTTATCCATCCTAATTCATGTACAGTTATATTATTTCTTATATTAAAGATTTTTTAAAGAAAATAATCATATATTATTATGTTTAAGGTAACTTTTACAAGGACAAATGAGTCTATAATCTAGGGGTGAAAAATTCAGTATCGGCCGATATCTCGGCTGATATTTTTCCCTCTCTTATTTTTTTTCATTTTTTTAAAAAAAGTATCAATATCGACCGATATCGGAGACCCTGCTATCATCCATCAATTCTTAGAATAATTTTTCACGTAATAGTGAATTAACTTACACTAATAAAAATTATTACAAAAATAGTAACATATTATCATTTCATATATTTCTAACTTTTTTTACTATTCCCTTCACTATTTTCTTTCTAATGAATTGATCTAGACTCAACCATCATTAATTAGTCATTCATAATTGGTATGATTTAGTTAACCAACTCTCATCCTTTTTTTTACTATTCCCTTCACTATTTTCTTTCTATTTTAATACTTTATTTTTATTAGGTCCACAATATATTGGAGTCATATTTTAAAAGTGTTAAATTGAAATTGTTGTAGTGTATATTAAATTGATTTTTTTTCAAAAGGTAAATAAAAATATTAAATTCTTTCTCTTCCAACAACAAATGATAGAGATATCATGATATTTTAGAGTAGGAGATGGGGACTTAGAATTGACAGATCTATCCTTCTTTCCTTTTTAAGAGAGAGAGCAACTTCACACTCGTTTTTTCTTCAAATAATAAAAGCAATTATTTGAGAATAGGTGCTTTTTTAGAGAGCTAATAGGATGATATAATATTCGTTTTTTTATTTTTAAAATAAAATTAAGAGTAAAATAGAAAAAAATTATGATGATGTCATTAGTTCCTTATTAAAAAAATATTGATGCACAAATCAATATTCTTGACAAAAAAACTATCTTCTCTACTTTACAATTGGAAGAGAGAGAGAATTATTATTGGTATCTTCTATCTATATTGGGTCACATCGAGTTAAATATGATTAATAACAATTTTTTATCTTATTTAATCTGATCTAATTTAAATTTTTAAATATTAGTCTGGTCTGACTCAATTTAAAATTATATAAAAAAATAAAAAATAAAAAAATAAGAAAAATATATTTTTAATAAAAGTAGAAGATAAAAGATTTCTCTTTTCAGGATAGTAAGATGTAGAAACTTGAAACAATTGACTAAGATTTTTTTTAATTTGATACGAAACATAGATTAAAATTTAATATTTAAATAATATAAATTATTTAAATATTGATTTTAATTTCCTTCGATTAAATTTGCATTCATTCGATTAAATATATTTTGAAAAATTAAAAAAAATGACTTGATTGATTCAATTAAAATGATTTTAATAGACTATATGTTTAAAGAAAAATATTTTTAATTGACTTATTACTACTTCATTTGGTGGATTCATGTCTAACTATCAAAGTAATATTGCCTACATTTGAATGTTTAGTTGTTTTTACATGTGATGTTGGATAGTGAAATTCATCATATATTAAAAAACAGAGGGTTGATATTTAACTATGAGAGCGAACTAAGATGCATCAAATAGACATTAATTTAAGTTGATTTAAATTTAGAGAAATCATTATTTTAAATAATTTTTATTTATCACCAAATGAGCTCCACATAAGAGTCATACACCCAAGCTAGGATAGTGCATTGGACATTATATAGAATTAACCTTCATATATGAAATTTTGAAAGTGGAGTCTATTAGAAACAAATAAACTATGATTTTTCAAACAAACAGGCAACCCCACACTATAGGGAGCTGTGAGCTGCTTTACTATTTTTGAATATAGAGTTATAATACTTTCTTCTTCACACGCTTTTTAAATACAGATGAATATCTATAACTTTAGAAATCTCAAAAAATAAAATGCAAAGACAACACTAAAACCAAAATTACAAACAGTTCAAATAATTATAAATATTTTATTTTAAAAGTTAGTTTTATTAGATGGTGTTAGTCTGATATTTTATATTGAAATCTTGTGAACCTATAGTTCATTAAATCTATTTTTAATCTTTATAATTGAATATTTTGATGAACTCAATGAAAATTTAAAAGAAAATAAAGAAATGAACTACGTAATGTGATATATATACAATCTTGATACTTAGAAGGTTTATTTTAATTCGGGCTTCTTATTAGGCTCTACGTTGGGTTTGGGTTCAGGCTCGGTCATTCATTGTCAAAATCAGGCTTAGGCTTGGTATAGTAAATATCCGACCCGTTGCCATCCCTATAACTTATATTGGACATTCGTAGACTTAGAATTATGATTTTTTTTTTTAATATTTTAGATAGATTTAAAGTTTATTTCGATTCCGCAAGAGTGGTTGGCCTCATTATACGCCATATGAGACATTTATAACCTGCTACATAAAGAACTGTACAACACATGCTATATCTATTTTTGATGTGTAACTACGAGCAAGTGAATAATAATATTGGTACGAAAAAATAACAAAAAAAATATAATAATAAGGTGAGTAATAGAAAGAAATATTCACATGTGGTAATAATTTTGCTCATATCTTCATTCCCTAAGGCTTTAAGCTCTCAAAATTTTACAGGAAATAAAGAAGTCCTTTTGCAATTTATTTGGGGAAATGATCCTCACACGGACTTTTCTTTTTATCTTACATGGATTTAAATTTTTTTTCCACGATTCCAGTTCTACCCCTCTTTTAAGTTTTCCTTTCTTTTCTTACTGTTTCCCACTTCTTCCACTTCCTTTTTTCCTACCATTCATTTTCCCATCGCATCATTGAACGAAACTCCTCTCCTCTCCATTTTTTTCTTTCACAACTCTCATTTCCTTCATAAGGGTCTCTCTCGTCCTTGCAGGTTCCTCGAAATGTTCCGACCGGTAACCCCATTGAATCTTTGACTAGGAGAAGGCGAAAGACCACGACAAGAAACTTGGTGTCTGGGAGCTACATCTTGTGGATTGCTCAAGACTTTTGGCCCACTGGTACCTTCATTGAATCTTCGAAGAGAAAACCGTGAACCCAAATTTCGCTTTGGAAGAGAGACTTGCTTGAGCGGTTGGAATTGGGTGCGTTTAGGTATGGATTCTTTTGGTGGCTCCACATTGCCTCTAAACCTTTGATATTGACCAGTAGAGATTAGATGTTTGATGGGTACCTTCTTTATGGTGCTCAATTCAATTTGATGGACTAGAACTATTTGTGGATTTTCCTTGATGCAAGACCATAAGAATTCATTTGAAAATGCTCTGTCCCTCGATATAGCAGAAGAAGAAGTAGAAGAAGAGGAAGAATAACTACCTAGTAGCAGTTTGAGTTGTAGTTGTGGTAGTAGTAACGTTACTACTAGCAGTAGAAAAAGTAGGTGTGTATTCTTTCTCTGCAGCAACAGGAGCTCATGTTGCCTTTGTTGTTATTCATCCAATCCATTCTCCTTGCTTTTTGCGGATGGAACTCGCCCTCCACCTTATAAGGATTTGCGGTGAGATGACCAAATCTATCAGTTTTTCATCCAAAAACCAGTGGTCTCATTGTTGCCATTTTCATGCCATCAATGTTCTGCTCTCCAGTATTCAGCTCTAGCAAGCTGAAGTTTACCAGTTGCAAGGATACATGCACATCGAATTTTCCAAGTCTCCTGCTTGCTAGCAACAATACACGTATACTTTCTCTTATTGGCTCTCCAAACCCTTTGACATTCTGGATTATTCTCTGTCTCCCTGGCCCTAGGTGTGGGTTTCCTTGCCTGGTTTTTCTTCTTCATCTTGGGCTCTATCTTATTGGCTCCCTTGTATCTGTTTTGGGGTCCTTTGTTTCTTGGCCCCTATATTTGTGGCTGCCATTTTTTTGTTTGCCTAGCCTAGGTTGTGGGTTGTACATGTATGTACTTATGGGTTTTCTCTCTTTCAATGAATAAACTAACCTCTCATTAAAAAAAATAGGTGCGGGGGAGGAAGAAAAAGGGAAAGATGGAGAAAGAAGTTCTTAAAGATACACCCCAAGAGCGTAATATTTGTTTTGGTGTTAGGGAACATAAAATGGGTGCCATCTGCACTTGAATTGCCCTCCACAGCCATAGTCTCATCCCGTACCATGCTACTTTCTTTGTTTTTACATATTATATGAGAGCTGCCATGAGAATACAAGAGAGAGATAAAGGATGTGAGAGAAACCCTAAGATGAAGGAAATGATAGTTGTGAAAGAGGAAAAGAGGAGAGGAGAGGAGTTTTGTTCAATGTTGCGATGAGAGGAAGAATAGCTGGAAAATAGGAAGTGAGAAATAAGAACGGAATAAGAAAGGAAAACTTAAAGGGGTAGAAATGGAATTGTAAAAAAATATATATTAAAATTTGTGTAAGATGAAAAGAAAAGTCCGTGTGAAGATCATTTTCCTTTATTTGTAAACGTAACAAATACATTTTTCTTATAGAGGATTCCAGTCATTATAAATAGCAGTTTCCATTGTTTTTAGTAGAGAGAAATCTGAAATTCATTAATCTTATGTAAAAAAGTATAAATAAGATCTATAGTATGTATAGGAGAGATATACAGACCATGTAATTGAGAGGAAAATGGTACTACATTAATGCAAATGGAAAATAGATAAAGAACACAAAAATACAAAGTAGTCAAAATAGAAAAAAAAATACAAGGTAGTCAATCATTTATACTGCTGCACCAATACCATTGCCTCATGTAAGAGGGTGAAAAAGTTACATTGACGGTACCAATTTATTAACTGCAACTTTGGCCAAAAAGTTAACAACACTATTGGCCGACCGTCTCACGTGTTTGAAGTGGATGATCCTTGTCCCTGTTAAGGACCTAATCTCCTTCACTACGTTAATCATTTTCTATGGGGGCTTCTTCCTACCACTCGCCCAAGCTAAAGCATTCGTTGAATCTCCTTCCACTACTAGGTTGTTGTTCCCACACAATAACCAAATAAGGATCTCCTTCCTAATAACCAATAGTTTTGTCTCAATAGAATCCAATATCGTTGCTGATTCTGAAAAAATTAGAATCATTCTTCCTATGTCATCGTGAATAATCCCACCTATACCCGTTAGACCTAGGTTGCCCCTAACCGCACCATAAACATTAAATTTGTAAGAGCCTCTATCAAGCTTCTCCCATTTAACTGTGGAAAGCTTCCTGATTTTTCCATCCCTAAGACAACCTTTTTAGGAAAGATAGAAGTCCCTGACAAAATACTTGGTGAATCATTTGCACATTGACATCCAACCCACTAACCCCATTTAGATTTCTTGTAGACTTCTCTTACCACAAGAGACTTTTTTTTATAAATATAGCTAGTATCATTCAAAATTAAAGGGGAAAAAACCCCAATGAAAAACAAAGTGGCGACTCACAATATGAGTCAGCCAACAAAGCAACAACAATAGATAGCCCATAGAAAAGACAACCCACAAACACCAGGCCCAAAAGATTAGCAGAGAACAGGCTAACCCTAACAACACCACACAAACGAGGTTGGTCACATAAGATTGAAGATTCCACAGCTTCTATGATAAAATTACAATATTTAGAAACCCACGTAATCAGATTTTTCATGTGCATTTTACTACATTTCCCATAAGTAATCTGAAAAGGCCCAAGATCAACTGACAACTTCTTCAGAGCAGAAATATGAATTTTTGTAGACCATTTAGCACCAAGAGGAGGTAGATGCAAGATGATATCTTCCATGAACCAATCAATATGGTCAATCTGAATCTTTCGAAGAATGAAGAACGAAATGATCTGCTGTATGAAAATAAGAATACCACAAGAGACTTACGTTACAAAATTCTACAGTTCCTCTCCTTCTACACATACCAAAATATCATTGTAGAAATTAACCTCCAAACTACCCTTTTTTTTTTCGAACTATTGGGACTCCCTGCCACTCGGATACAGGACTCACCAGCTCCCTATTAAATATCCACGACATAATCACCAAATTCAAAAACTTATCTGAAATAGATCTGGAAAATTGACACTTGCACATCAAATGATCTATAGTTTCCTCTTTTAACCCACATAGGACAAACCTTAGATGAACCTTCAGATAGGATACCTCGATTCTTGAGGTTACCTTTCATCAGTGTTTTACCTTTGATTGTTGCCCAACACCTAGACCCTTGGGGGGATCTTGTTATTCCAGGCCCAATTACAGGGGAGAACTTAGATTTGATTGGCATGGGCGAATACCAATAAGGATTTCACCGTGAAGTTCCTAAATGAGTCATATATGCAAATCCATCTGTCTTCCTCATCTAAGCTAACCTGAAATTCCCTCAGAAGATTTTTAAGGAGATCATACTCCTATTCTTCAAAGTCTTTTAGAACTCTCTTAGAGCTCACTTGCCAATGCGTTTGACCAATAGACTGTACTAAACACTCCTCTACAAAGGTGTCCTTGTTACACACTCCCCTATATAGTCTAGAATAGGCTTTCCTCAACATCCTACATTATTGGAAGAGGAGGATGATTTTCATCTAAGAGAGCTTGAGAGAGTGGCTTGAGTCTGAAATTCTGATGGATGTATTGGGTTCAGGGATTTTCTCTTTAATCTTGAAGTTATCTATTTTAATCTTATCTTGATCAATGCATAAAATCAAACTTAGGCTTTTCTTGTTTTGAATTTTCATATTCTTTCTTTAATTGCATGTTATAACCCATTGCACTAAGGAAATTCATTTGCATTCCAACTGCCCTTGTTTACATTCTCTCTCTACAACCAAGCATGAAGACAACTACAATTAAAATAGCAACTACATTCAAGAATGTGATTTCACCTTTGCTTTTGGGTATTTAACATTTTCTTTAACTTGTTAGTTTATTTACAATTGATAGGAGATGTCCTTGAAGTTATTTTATGCCTCCTTGATATATCATAATGTGTCCTTCTAAGGATACTGCCATTGTTTACCTTGAGGAAGGTTATTGTCCTTTATTACCTTTGATGAAAGTTTGCTCACTTTTGGTTTATGAAGAGCATTGTTTTCGTAGGGGATTTAAATGCTTATTAGGTCGTGAGGAACAATTTTCCAAGCTCTTCGTGCTCTCTATTTTTTTCTCGTGACGGTGCTCTACGTATAATGCAAAAAAGAGATGGGTAAGGAAAAATGCAAAATTCTTCAAGGAAGATAATTTTTCTCCTTGAAGAATCAAGGAAGCATGTCCGAAGAAGTCTATGACATAGTCTGTCCAAGGAAATCTAGTCGAGGAAGTGCTCGAGGAATTCCTCGAGAAAGAAGATCAACATTTCTCCCCAAAGTCATTTTTTTCTTCAAGAGATGAGGATTCTCTCTTAAAGTTTTGGAGCAGGGAGATGTGCACATATACAAGTGTATAGAAGATTTCATTATTGGAAGGTCATTAATAGATATTTATCTATCACAATGGACAAGAATATTATTTTACTATCCAGTTACATGAGAGATAAAGTGTTAAAATATGAAAACTCGTTTCGTGAAGCAAGTCTAACAAATTAGATGATTTCAATCATTATAAATAGCAATATCTATTTTTGAAATAGGATGATAGATTGAAATAGGAGGATAACCTTTTGTCCCAAAGAGCTTGAGACAATGATTTGATTTTGCATTTTTTAAGGATGTATTGGGTTCAAGGGTTTTTATCTTATATCTTGTAATTATCTAATGGAATTCTATCTTTGATTAATGAATGAAATCAAACTTAGGCTTTTCTTGAATTGAATTATCTACTCATTTCATGTTATAGCCAATGGACGGAGAAAATTCATTTTCATTCTATTGTAAGAGCCAGGGCCGACTGAAGCCCTAAGCTAAAAAAAGGGCCTAAACTTTAGGAATTTTTAGATAATTTTTTTTATATATAATTAATATTTTAATTAAATATTATTAATAATAATATATTAAATAACAAGAATGCCTCATTTAAATTTTTTGAGCTTTAAGTCTCAATTTGTGTCAAGATAACCCTGGGAAAGACACAGGAATTAAAAAAACTTATTGCATTTAAGAAGATGATTACATGATTTCCTTGAGTTCATGGCTAACTCCATGAATGTCTCTATTGAGTCACTAGTAAACCTATGTACTAGTGTCAATAATTTAAGCTTCTTATTTATCCATTTTATTTGAAGTTTACAAACATGTCCAAGGACAGAAACACTAAAGTGGGCAATTTATATTAGACTTGAATACATGTTTATACTTTATACTGTTAATTTAATATTATAGACAAAGTTATTTATTCAATGATTTTTATAATCGTAAAATATTAATAATGAGAATGACTCGGTGGCTTCTATTTTGAACATTTTAATAGGTTTCGTGACGATTTATTAAAAAAATAATTTAATTATAGTTATAATTAAATCTAAAAATCTCTAAATAAAAGTGTCGGAAGTGATAGAGAAAAAAGAACACAAAATATCTCACTTTTGGAAGAATATTATTTTATAATTAATTATAAATTATTATTAACTGTAAATTAGTTCAAAATTAAGAGCTGGAGACAGATGTGAAAAACACGTTGTAAACACGGTAAAAAAATGTTGTGGAATCAGGGCAATATAAGAAAGGCAATCTGAGCTATTGATTTTCACAACTGTCACCACCTCCTGCCCTCTTCTTCTGCACCTAACTCTCTCTCACGTCACTGGCTGTCTACTTCGCATTGCCCAATTCTCCTGTCTCCTTATCTCCCTCCTTATCTAAGACTCATCCATTCTTCTCCTTTCCTCTTCCACTTCTTCTGAAATTGTCAGAAAAAGCAGGGAAAAAAGTACAAGAAAAAGAAAGGGAAAGGAGAGATGGGAGTAGGAGAAGAGCAAAAAAAGACGGAAGTCGAAGCTCCTTCACAACCAGAAACAGCAGCTCCAGCTGTGGAAGTTTCCCCCAAAGATGTTGCTGAGGAGAAGACAGTCATTCCACCCCCACCCACTGCTGCTCTTGAGGAAAAGATCGACGATTCCAAGGCCCTTGCTGTTGTTGACACCAGTAACCATCTCTCTCTCTCTCTCTCTCTCTCTCTCTCTCTCTCTCTCTAGCTGCTTGCAAGTTGCAAATTTACAAAAAAAGAAGAGGAAAGTACTTAAAACAACCAATATTTTTGACGATTGGTGATTTGGGTATCTGTCTTTAAGATTGAACAAGGGGCCTTACTGTTTTTTTTCAGGGTCTAAAGGGTTTGACACATGAATATATGATAAGGAATTTTAATTCCCTTTTTTTTTTCCAGGAAGAAGAAACATTTTTAAGGTCCTGATTGATGAATTTATACAAGGAAATTCAAAGTTTTTAAAGTTTTTGATATATGATTATATGGTAAGAAAACCATTTTTTGAAAAATAAACATTTTGAAAGATCTGATGGGTGGAAACTCCAGTAAGATTTAGTACTTCTTGCTATGGTATCTTAAGCTGAGAATTTCTTATGCTCATAGAATTAGACTTTTGTAGTTTTTTAATATGTTTTCCACTCTAGAATCCTTGTTTTGTAAAGCAGGGATTCTTGGGGTAAAATTCTGGAGTTCCACTAGATTCAATTTTCGCCCAAGAATTGGTTACATACCAAATAGGCCATGAATGTTTGAATTAAGTATCTCTGTTTTTTGACAGGCCAACCTTTTTTATTAAGAAAAAAGTTGTTGAATTAATTTCTATTTATAGTTTAGAAATGTTCTTTTCTGAGAAAGTACTTTCCTTTTTTTTTTTTTTATGAATCTTAATTCGCTTCTCAATTATTCTACCAGAATTTCACTGAGCTGCTTTTCTTTGCTATTGATGCTTCAGATTGATATGTTTTATCATATGTTTTTTGCTAGAACTCTTTTTGGCTTGGGATAAATAGATATCTTTAAATAAATTTTTATTTTCTGAGCTTACCTGACCAGCGAGGTTTGCTGGTGATTTCATGTACCTGTAAAATTAGTCTCACCTCCAATCTTTAGTGGGGATACCCATGTTATAAAAAAAAAATTGTATTTCTTTGTTCATATGTATTTGACAAGATTTTCTGGAAAATTTTACTGAAATTTGTTCTTTTATTCATCTACTTAGCTTCATCTGCTCTCTTTTTAAATTTCCATAGAATTTGTGCCTCCTTTTGTTTACCTGCTCAGTTTTAGCTAGTATTTTTTTTCTGTGGAAGAATTTTAGAAATATTTTTGCAATTTGTTTTTCCTTTTAAAAATGTTATCCCTCAATTATTTTCTCAACTTTTTTTTTTTGCTCTTTTTGTTTTTGAAGTTTAGCTGTTTATTATCTTATCATGTCAATCTTTGGTGGAAAACTTACAATGAATTTGTTACTTGCGAGCCTCTTATTTAACTTGCAGCTAAATTGTATTTCTTTATTTACTTTCTCTTATTTGTATTAATTTTGCTGTAATTCTTCTATTTTTTTTTTTTTCAGAAAATAGGTTCTTCTTTGTATTGATGCTTGAGATTCTTCTGTCCTTTTTAACAAAGCTTTATTTTTTATTCTGTATTTGGATTTTCCTTTTTCAGTTTCACTTGATCTCTTAAGAAACTTAGTGGTTTATAATTTTTGCTTTAGAATTTTCAACTTTTCTCCAATTCATTTTATAACTTTTTTACCACTGTTAAATCCTTGTTAATTTTCTTGACTAGGGTTGGTCCATGTATCAGTTTCCATTTTTCCTTCAAATTTAATAAGCTTGTATTTCTTCTTGGAGTATCTAATTTTTTGTAGTACCATTTTTTTTTATTTTGGAAGAAATTTTCCAAGAAAATCTTCTTCTTTCATAATTTGTTTAAAAGTATCTAAATTTCATTTGCAAATCTTGAAGGCCTTTTCTCCATTGAATGATTATATTTCTTGATTTTCTTTATGAAGAAATTATGATATTTCTTGATTAGAAACATTTTTTTTAATGACCAAGAGCACTTGAATAAGCATGTGCAAGCCTCTCTACCCCCACACACTCGGTAAATGTACAAGGAGGGCCCTTTGGGGTGGAGTAGGAATTGAACTCGCCACAATGACTTCCTCTTCCTGAAGTGAAGCGGGTTTCTTGCCATCGCTCCAACCCCTCGTGTTTCTTGATTTTAGAGACTTTTAGGGAAATGTTTTTCACTGCACTCCCTTTTTTTTTTTCATTTTTAATAAGACTCTGCTTGGTACAAGGGTAAGTGTAATTTAAAATGGATTCAAATCAATAGAGATCTAATTTATGGAGTCATTCTTAGTGCAAAGAAGGATTCTAATAGGTGTTAATTTGGGCACCACAAAAAGTAGTAGTCACTGAATTCACAGCAAAATTGGTTGTAAATAGTCAGATTTTCTCAATCTAAATGTTGTTTCTTTTTGGAAAGTTCTTCTTTTCTTCCATGCTCTCTGAGTCGTCTCATTGGGAGGAATGAAAGAAGAAGCTTTATTCCACCTTTACTTTTGAAATGATTTTTCTTATCTCAACTTTAGCTTTATTTATTTTCATTTTTAAGCACCTTTTTAAGGGAATCACAGGTACCCTTTTTTCATATTGATGCTGGAAAAGAGGATTTTATATATATATATATATATATATATATATATAATTTTATTTATTGGTTGGTCGGGAAGAGGTACTTTAGTCATTTAACAAAGTTGTTGTGGATTTTATTATATTATTTATATATATGTTTAATGGGTTTTGGATTCAGATCTAGACATATTCAAATTTTCATCCAAAAACAATTAGATATTTAATTTGAAAATGATCTCTGATCCAAAAATTTAGATGGATTTAAAATTTACAATAAAACTGTATATTTCGGATCTGATTTTTTAGATTTTAGACATTCAAATATCCTGATTGTCTCATGATAACTGGGGTAATTCTGGTTAAAAATTCATTTTATAATGAAAGATGACTGAGACCAACATTGTGTAGAAGCTATAATCATACGGATTAGGAAAAGTATCTTTATAGGTGAGAAATTATTGTGGGCCCACATGTACAACCCTTCCTCCACCCATGAACATCCACAGTTTTTGAATTGGATCCTTAATTGATTTGATGCCATTCTCAAATATGTTCATGTGCAATATTTTTTAAAATAGAAAATAATTTCTATATTGGAATATATTGAAATTATTTTTTATTGTTCTGCGAGAACCTTCTCCATAGAAAATATTTTTCACAATTTGTTCAGTTTTTAGTAGGGTTGTAGTGATGAATTCTAAGGGTATTGTGTCAAAAAGTAATTTCCACATCTTTTGAATTTCGAGACTTATAACCCAACCTGTGGAGTAACCATGGCTCAGTCCAACTCATGACCCAAAATCCAATCCAACCATGATCCATGACCCATGACCCATGACCCGATTCACTTCAACCCGATCCATCATTCAATTTATAATTCAACCACCAAACTATGAGCTATGGTCAAACTAACTGACCAGTGATCCTATCTATGATTTGACTCGTGGCTCATAGTGTATGATCCATGATCCATGACCCGATTCACTTCAACCCGATCCATCATTCATTATATAACTCAACCAAGCAAACTATGAGCTATGGTCAAACTAACTGACCGGTGATCCTATCTATGATTTGACTCATGGCTCATAGTGTAACCTAACTAAACACAGTATCTATGATCTATTACTTGACCTATGAACTATATAATGTACATAACTTTTATTATTATTACTGTTGCTATCGTTATTGTTATGATTATTATGATGATGACGACGATGATGGTAAGTACAATTAAGTAATATTTTGTGCCTCATTTACCTGACAATAGAGAAAATTTTCGTTGATAATCATTGTGGAAACTTTTTAGTCTCGCCAATCAATAGAAATTGATGACTATAGAAAACAAAATTTAGAGATTTTATTTTCTATGGAAAAAGGAATTCTCATGGAAATCAAATTCCATCTAGAATAGTTGTGCACGAACATGCTCTTACTGTTGGCTGGGTTCAACTCAATTTCTGTGGTCCCTTTAAATCTTTGCAGCATTTAGCACCATTATATAGAGTGAGCCTTGCAGGAAAAAGTGCTCATAACGATCTCATTTATAAGATCACCATTGACAATTTCTCATACAAACTATCCATTCATGTCAATATTAGTAGTTTAGTGTGGTTTGAAACAATTTTGAGGTGAAATTTTGATATAATTATGTTCTGATGATCACAATACAACATACTGAACCATTGTTTGGAATTTGGACAGCTTTGTTCTATCTTTGTGGGTCGTTTTTAATGACTGTATTCAGTATTTTTATTATAATATAGTTACTGTTCTCCGTTTTAAAAAAATACAGTTACTATTTTGAGAAAAAAGTATTGAGCTTTTTTTTTTTTTTTCTTCCACAGAGGTTGCGGATTCATCTGAGAAAAGCTCTGGGGGATCGATTGACAGAGGTTAATATTCATAAATGCTGAATAAATATGGAGGATTTTTATGAATTTCCTTCTTTGTAAATTCCATGGTTGTCATGTCATGCTTTGTTTCAGATGCTGTTCTTACAAGAGTTGAAACTGAAAAGAGAATGTCTTTAATCAGAGCATGGGAAGAAAGTGAAAAGACTAAAGCTGAGAACAAGTAAGAGTCACTTCAGATTCTCTTTTACTGTGTCTATTTTCTAGGTTTCCTAGTTGCCATTTGATACTTGGTTTCTTTTTGAGATAGTGATGTTACTCAGTTTGCTGGTTGACAATAGGTGCAATGGGATGGGTTGAAATGAATGGAGAGTAGGAGATTTTATTGATTGCACCCTTTTGGTTATCTCTAGTTTAGTAGATAAGTGGGCCTCAATTAATTCTCTTTCTACTCTTTTGGGAGATGAGAGAGTTTTTAGGAGAAACATTTTAGTTAAACGTAGTAAGTGAAAATGAAAATGATGATGTAACATGATATTATCTCAATGTTGTTTATCCTATTCAGATGTTACCAAACAAGTTATACAAGGAAAATGGTTGACTTTTTCTTGCTTTCTCCCAACCCAAACAGACCACTCTCCTACAGAAAGAGTAGAAATTAATATTTAATCTCCTCCTTTTCCTTCTTTTCATCTTTCTCCTCTTTATACCTTTTCACTTGTGATTACAAATAGATCACTGGGAAATCTCTCAATAGAAAAATACCTTATTCAGTAAAATCCCCTTTTTTTAGATAACCTCTTAAAGAATATTCCCCAATCCAGATACACCCTAGGGTGTTACTAATACCAATAATTGATATTTATTATCTCTTTCTATCTTAAAAAGCAAAAGAATATTTATAGAGTGCTGTAGAATATGTTTTGAAACAATATTAGTGTCTCATTAGGTTTGTTATGCTTATGCTCATTTACAAGTTTTCTTAGACAATTTTTCTTAAACCAAGAAACACAATCAGATCGAGGGAAGGGGTGCGCATTTTGAAAATTTTCGACATAACGACTTCTCTATCAAGAGAATTGGCCTTTTCTTTTTATTTTTTCCTATTAGTCTCCCAATTGATCTCACTTGTACAAGCACTCACAGATACTATGCATATTCTAAGGCTAAGTATCATAGGATTCCTCCATATTGTACCCTAAAAAGGTCGAAACTATGGGTTTAAAAAACGACAATTGATATGCATCGGCCGATATAGCCGTATTGCCAATATGTATCGTTGCGGCATTATGATACTGGAACACATTCTCTCTTCTATTTTATTTTTTGAATCTTTTTGAAAAAAATACAGAAAAATATGAGAGAACTAGGATAAATAAATAGAAAACCTGATGTGAGCATATTTTTGTTAAAAAATAATTATTCTTATAGAGTATTAGATTCTTGAGAGTCAAAATTTTGATATGAATAAAGTATGTCCTAAAAATTTGAAAGGTTTGGATTGATAAATACCAATGCCCAATTGAAATTCAAAAAAAAATCAAGGGAAAAAAGTTTGAAATTGAAAAATACCTTCTACACTTGAAGAACTTGCTTCTAAATCTTCTTAAAATCATACTCAATGAAAGATTCAACTTGAAAAACTGGTCGAAATGGTTTTATTTAATTAATTTTTTCGAATAATTCTAATACTAAGCAATTTCGGCTGATACTGCCTGTGACGATATGACCAAGTTATGGGTTATATAGGCATTAACAGGCATTCTGTAGACTATATAACCCCTGGTTGAAACTTCATTTTTACCAATTGTGGGTTGGTTTCCTTATGCATTTTCAATTCAATAACTGCCCAAGTCGCCGCATTGATCCATCTAGATTAAAAATTTAAGTAGTGTGAATCGAGTCCAAGCTTCATGTTTTTTAACTTTACTCTGGTTATGCCATGTGCATGTGCATCTTCAAATGAATGTCTCAAACATTTTGTCATCTTCTTTCTAACATTATTTAAGATCCTATTTTCATCAGATACTACCTATTCAAACAGCTTAGGCTTGGTAATCTCATAGGAGAAGTTGATATTTCAAAGTATTCATTATTCAACTTGATGCTAGTTTTTCTTATCACTGGACTGCTGACTGAACAGGGCCCATAAAAACATGTCAACTATCGGGTCGTGGGAGAACACAAGAAAGGCAGCTGTAGAAGCTCAACTGAAATCACTTGAGGTATGTTTCTCCAAATTTCTTTTGTCAGCATTTGTGCATTATGTATTAGTCATTTTATACAAAATGTATTTTGGAATTGAATGAGAAAATTTATTTACCAAAATATTTAAGGGATAAACTAATGTGGCCATGCGCCAACAAGACTCCTATAGACAAATAAATTCTGTATTGTAAATCCGAATTGTTCAAATTCTATATGTGGAAAAAAATTTAGTAGATAAAAATCTTATTATAATTATTCTATTCCGTATACGTGCACCTACTTTATTCTATAGGGCAGAGATTAGTAACAAAACAATGAAAATAGAATCAGACACGCTTGCATGAACATTCCAAAGAAGTTTCAGTTCAGAAGGCAGCCCAATATTTTCATTCATTATGCCCTATGTGCAGATGCTCCGACAGTACAGTGGTGATCCCAGCTGATGTTTGGCCCGTTTCTTCCCATTGAATTTCTCCTGTTGTTTGGACCTTTTCTTTTTAAGATGCCCTCATATAATTCCCATTAGTTCTGTTTCTCTATTGAATAATGAGGAAATTTTAAATAAAAGAAAAGCAAAACTAATACTCTATCTGTCCCAAATTAGTTGTCCTATATGGATTTTGGAATTGTTCCAAAATAGTTGTTTCATTTATATTGGAGTAGTATAAAGTGTGTTGATAATAAATGAGATCACATAGAGTGCTAGCCTATATAGAGAGTTCCTTAAAAAATACAAATATTTCAAATGAGACAACTAAAATGGGACGGAGGGAGTACAGTCTTTGGAGTATCCTATTCAAAGTAGCTCAAGCATCTGTCATCTACGTCAACATTGTAGATGGTTCCAACTAATAATAAATGAAGTTTCCTCTCTCTTTCTCTCATTTTGAATCGCATGACTAACTCTTGTCAGGTTGCTTGGCAACTTGCCACACCTCTCTAAGTTTAAGGAACTGATTACAAAGTTCTTAATCACATGACTTACTCCTTTGAGGTTACTTGACAACGGGATCTGCTGCTTTTCTAGTTTTGTATTTAAGCTTTGAATCTATGGCAATGATAACAAAAGACCCTTCTAACACCCCCGCAAAAGATGAGAACAACTTAATGTGCCAACTTTTTGAGCAGGAACAATTGGAAAAGAAAAAGGCAGAGTATGCAGAGAAAATGAAGAATAAGATTGCCATAATCCACAAGGAAGCAGAAGAGAAGAGGGCAATGATTGCAGCGAAGCGTGGCGAGGAGCTTCTCAAGGCTGAGGAGATGGCTGCTAAGTATCGTGCCACCGGGCTTGCCCCAAAGAAGCTCCTTGGATGTTTTGGTGCTTGAAGTTATCAGACATGCACCAGGGGCGCTTGAAAAGAAGAAAATTAAAAACTGATAAAAAATTGAAGAAAAAAGTGTGTTTTTTCTGTAAATTTTCTTATTGTGGTTGCTGTTTGCAAGGGTTTAGTGTTTTAGGTAGGCTTATGCTGTTTTGTGTGTATAGTGTGATCTATTTGTTGATTATATTTTTTACATCTGCATATAAGATTGATGACAATTAAGTTTCAAAATATTCTTTAGTTTGAATTATTAGATTCTTATGTTTATCTTGTAGCCATTTCTGATCTGGTAAATAGTAGACAACCAGTGCAGTTAATTGAAAAACAAGTTTGTCAAATATACATATTTTCTGTTCCCTCACCATTTTCATTAACCTTCCATGGGTACACTTTCTCTTTTTTGTTTTGAATTGGTAATGAAAATCCTTTTTTACTTAATGTGCAAGATTCCACACTTGAACTCCGTTGTGGAAATCTTCACTTTCATCATCTGTGGGATTTCTAGGAAATCGAGCACACAACTCTACTTGATTGCCCATAATTTTGTAATTTTTCCCAAGAAGCAACGATTGCTAGCAAGTTGTAGAGTGATGAGAGTTTGTTGTTGAGGGAGGAGTCGCACAACTACAGCAAGTCCATCCAAACATCAACTATAGAAACCAAGCAAACCTGAAAGCTTATCCCTTGCTGGAATTCTCTTTCACTGTCGATAGTGTTACGCCTGTATCGGTGCAATGTACTGTATCGGCCAAATTTAGCTGATACGGTTTCTTTCTCCTTAAAATTTATACTGAATTATACTATAGTGCTGAATTTATAACATAACGGCAGCAACAGTGTTGAGGCCGATAAGGTTCGGCCCTTAGAATTCTGCAACGATTCAGTTGATACGCACAGCATGGGCTGAATTCGTTACCCAAGCCCAATGCATTCCTATAGGCAGGAGTAACAAACCATCCATTATTTGGGTAAATTGTACTCTACTGAAAGGGATTCCCAAGCATTGTCGAAGACTTACTTCACACTGAGGCATGCAAATACAAAGTGATAGACCTAAAGATTTGTCCATAAGGCGGAACTTTAGGAAGCGAGAGGTTGCAAGTTCGAGTCCCCATAACCTCACCTTAGTGTGCCTTTAGGGGTAGTGGGCTCATTCGTGGAAGTTTTAGTGGGACTGTGTCTGAGTTTCTCACACCTTAATCCAAAAAAAATAAAATACAAAGTGATACCTAAAGGTTTGTCCGTAAGGTACCCCATGCTGCTGCCAAAAACTCAATACTGTCTCATTTGTTCTTCCTCTGGATGGATCTCCACCACATTGATGCTTAACCCAGATGATAGTTTGAACAGCTTAATAAGATCAGTTACATTTATAGTGAATGTCCTATATGCTTCATTAAAAAAAGGATGGTATCACCCACTCTGTGGAGGTGGTGAAACATCTGCGGAGTGCAGCCTGAACCCTTAAAAGCATTCAACTCAGCAGCGTTGGGAGTATTAGCCACAAAGGGATTTTGAGTGTCGAACTGAAGTAAAATTCACCTAATTAAATATATAAGTTTATGTTCTAAAAAATTATGCTAGAGCATAAGGAAATCGAATAATCAACCACTCAAAAGCCATAGAAAATTAGGTTCAATTTGATGCCAAAAAGTCAAATTCTCTATGGTGAAATCTAAGTTAATTTTCACTCACCAGGAAATCAAACAAAGGCCCAAATTTGCCCATGGTTGGAATTTGCTCACCAGAAATTGACGAACTCAAAGCTTCGATAATGAATTCTTGTAAATTAAAATGCAAGAAAATTAAATGTTTAAACCCCTAAAATAAAATGAAACGAAATGCTAAATGTAGGGCAATGGTGTGGGTGTTTACTGGTGAGTTTCGAAAGAAATGATGAGTTTCCATGAAAAATAGAACATTAAAATGAAAAACAAGGTATACAAGAAATAGTGTAGTCACTTTTTAAATGCAGTGGGTTCTTGAAATTCTAGTGATTTCTTCTTAATTTAGAGAGGTTAAAATGCAAAGTTTGGTAAAGTGCAAAAAAAAAAACCTCTAGAACATGCACTATAACATGCAATTGAAGGAAAGAGATGTTTCGACCTGGATATCTACCTCAAAAGACTAGCCGGTAAGGTGGAGTGATCTAAGTCCTTTCTACATCCCTAAATCTCCCTCTACACTTCCAATGTGGGACTCGTTTGTATCCAACTCCAATAATCTCCCTCGCACGAGACCAGTCATCTCGTCCGCCTAGAGGGATCTCCTGAGTCCACATAAGGTAGTCTGAGACCTGATTATGATAGGTGGAGTAACTCAAGTATTTTATAAATCTTTAGATCTCCCTCTACACTTCCGATGTAGGACTCGTTCGTAGCTAACCCTAACAAGAGACCAAATGCAAAAAAGGCCTAAGTTTGATTCCACTCACCAATCAAGAATGGTTACAGTAGAGAATTGATTGAAAAAAAAAAAATCCATTCACTCAATATACCCTTCGAAGTTAAAGTGTAAGGACACTCAAAGTTCTCACTTTCTGAACATCCAGAAGCTCTCATATGACCAAATAAAAAACATATCCCCCTTTCAAGGAAGAAGAAACTGGAAATATATAGCTAAAAAGTTGATCAACTCATCTCTTCATTTGTACTTGCAAAAAGAAGAAAGATTTAATTCACCCAGCAGCGCTGCTGGGAAGTGGGAAAAATCCCACATCGGCCAGCAGGGATGGGTGGAGAGAAGTTATTAAAGAGGGCAACCCTTCCCCATCATGAGGCCTTTTGAGCCTGGCTAGGTGTGTGGGACCCAAAGCAAAACCGTACGGGCCTAGGTGGGGCCCAAATCAGAAAATATCGTGATGAAGGTCGGATTAGGTCGGGTCATTGCAAGTAGTATCAGAGCACAGTTTAACACTCGGACTGTGGGGACTTGTGTGACTTGACTGCTTGTGTGTGTGGACCCCTGTCAGTGTGACATGACAGAGCCGGGGACGGCTCTGGTCTAAGGAGGAGTGGGGTGTTAAAACAATGCTGCTGGGATGTGGGAAAAGTCCCACATCGGCCAACAGGGCTGGGTGGAGAGAAATTATTAGAGGGGGCAACCCCTCCCCCATCACGAGGACTTTTGTGCCTGGCTAGGTGGGTCGGGCTCAAAGCAAAACTGTGCGGGCCTAGATGGGGTTCAAATATGACAATATCGTGATGGAGGTCGGTTCAGGTAGGGTCATCGCACTATACTTATAACAAATCATATCTCTCTTAAGCTACTACTGCACAAATTTCTAGTGAGAAGTCCCCATATTATTAGGTAGTTTTTTGAAAAATTATGTTCGGAAAAAACAGACCCAGTGTTAGGAACTCTCCTAGTGATAGTGAGTGCAACTACAGGCATGGCCGAAAGTGAGGACACCTGAATTAGAACCTTCCTTTGATCTCACAAGTGGACCAGCCCGAGGATCACGCTGTGATGCAGGGTAATCTTTTGTTGTTTAGTACATGGGCTAGAGTTTTGTTTGATATTGGTAATCTTTTGTTGTTTAGTACATGGGCTAGAGTTTTGTTTGATATTGGTGCCTCTCATTCCTTCATCTTTTTGCTGTTTGCGTGTACTTTGGGTTTGAGATTTGAGGAGGTAGACAGGTCATTGTATGTTAGCTCTCCGTTAGGTCGAATGACTAGGGCAAACTGAGTGTGTAGGTCCTGCATTCTGACCATTGGCAGTATGGAGTTGATTTTTGACCTGTTGGTACTTGACATGACTTGATTTGATGTTATCTTGGGTATGGACTGGTTGTCCGCTCACCGAGTCTCCATGGATTGTTTTCAGCAGAGGGTGTCAAGTTGTTCACCCGTAGGAGATGAGTTCGTCGGGAAGATGACTTCTTCTTCTGGTCTGAGTCTTGAGGACTCTAGGTGTGGTGTAGGATTGCATAGTTTGATAGCAAGTTTGGGGTGGGAGGATACATGGAGGACTGATGTGGAGTTACCTCGAGTGGTGGGCGAGTTTCTTGATGCATTTCTTGAGAGGTTGACAGGCTTGCCGCCACACTGGGAGGTAGAGTTTGCCATCGACTTACTCCCTGGCACATCATGTCTCCCTCCAGTTGCTCGGTGAAAAACGTAATGGAATTGTTTTTATTATCTAAAATGAAGAACATTTCCTACTGGATGGCATCTACCAAGTTGAGGAGTCAATTGGATGAATTACTAGAGGTTGGTTATATTCACTCGAGTACGTTTTCGTGGGGTGCGCCGGCCTTGTTTGTGAAGAAGAAAGATGGCTCGATAAGAATGTGCATCGATCATCGGTAGTTGAACAGAGTTATTGTGAAATACCAACTACCGAGGATTGATGATTTATTTGACCAATTGAGAAGGTCTTTAGGAAAATCGTAATACGCACCCCGGGTGTCACTTCTCATGCATCAACATCACAACATGTGCACCATCCACACACCACAATATGTTGGGCATACAATACATCACACTATTCCATCCAATTATTAGCATCACACTATACATGTTCTCATACATACTATCTCTGTATGCTATTACACATATCCATCTACGCATGTTATCACATACAATACCCACATACGCTATCATACATAACATGGACGAATGCCATTATACACAACATATACGCATGCTTACATATCCTCTATGCCTTCTCATACCACAATCCACATACTCACGAATACACGTGAAGGATCTTACCACATGGTTGATGGTTGGACCCACTCTCCCATACATTTTTTTAGCTCGCCCACAATCCACATTTCAAAGGTGCCCTTACATTGGTGGGCAATGCACGGGTATCAATATGGGCCCACAAACGTCTTTCCATTCAACATAATCACTCAACGGACCCAATATTCTATTCCCACATCAATATAAAATTCTTATAGGAATATAATGCGAATATCAAATGCATCAACCACAAGATAGTTGTGAATTGTTCTCCTCATCTAAATGAACTATACAGCATGTATCAAGAAGCCCTAAGTGTCCACAGGGAGTTTACCTAGCAAAATCGATTGTTTCAAATAAAATAAATACATTAAAAATCCATCGAAATATACTTTCGTCGAATATTCAAAGGTTCAGATTGGATCGTACGACCATCGGTCGATCTGAAGAGTTTGATCAGATCATCCAATCACACGCAGACTGCAAAACGGCGGAAATCCAAAGTGAAATTTGGGGAAAAACAACATAAAGGTAAAGAAACCATTTTTCATGTAAAATCTATAGCATTAAAGGGTCCAACTCATGATTTTGAAATCAAATCTCCATTTTGGAAACCAAATTCATGATTAAATGCAAATAGAAATCAAAACAAGGGAAATGGAAGAGAGAAAGAGAAAATACCTGGAAATGGTGAAGACTTGGCCGAAAAAGATGGATTTCCAACAAGCTAAGGAGATAGTCTTAGGCGAGTGCCAATAGGAAGAGGAACACCGGGGAAAGAAGATAGAAGAAGAAAATGGAGGTTTGACTGGAGAAAATTGGGTTTGCCGGAGGCGAGGAAGACGGAGATGTTAGCGTTTATTAGCGGAAATAATAAACACACCTGACAATAATGTAGGAATAAATCACACAAACACAACACCAAAGATTTACGTGGTTCGGCCCCACCCGGCCTACGTCCACGGAGCGTGAAAGAGATATTATTAAGAAAGAATAAAGAGATTTACATTACAAGAGCAAATTGCTTTGTAGGAGAATTAGATCGGACCAAGTTTAACCTCTTCTTTGAACTGTACACAGCAGAGGGTCTTATACTAACCGACCAGCATCTGTCTCTGTCTAACCAAAGAAACTCCCTTCTGATGCTGTCTCTATGTGAGTCTGAGTGCACAGACCCTTCCTGCTGCCCCCACACACAGTTGTGTTGTGTCTACCTGCTGCTGTCCTCCACCTATCTGATCCTCTCCTCAAGACACACTACAACAACTCAGTTATGATATTGTTGTGTATCCCCGTCTCTCTCTTCTCTTCTCTTCTCTGTATTGCATCAGCCAGCCTTAAGTATTTATAGAGGAATTACCACCGAAGAAGGCAGTCCTAATTTGGGAAAATACACACCACCGTCCTTTGTAGAATAGAAATTGCCATGGGCCAATTTCTATCCTTTTAGTTGCCGTGTATTAAACTTGCCCAAATCCCATTCAATCAAGCCTTCTTTATTTGACTTCCTATGCAGTCGGTCCTCTATAATGCCGTGTATTCCATTACAAACTTACCTTCTTTGTTGTATCCCACTACAACTAGGAATCTATGAAGAGACCCCAGTTAGTACACGTTGCTAAGCATGCTTTTTCCAGCCATTCACAACAGGTCACAACTTTGTAATAGAACTTGCTAACTCCCACGTCTGAGACTTTCCATGCAGTCAAGATTGCATTTCAATATTGGATTCCGACAAACCCGAAGTGTAGATATGGTGAATCGAGCCATCTCACCCAACAGGAGAGGGGTGGCTGGGGCTTACTGATTTCTAAAAATGGCAAAGGACTTAAGGTTTTCCATAAACCCTAGGGGAAAACAGGCTATTTAAAGTAAAACTGAGTAAACATGTCGGGACCTTGAAAGGGCAAAATAAATCTTTTTAAAACGGGTCATTAAAACAATAAGATACTTGGAAAAGATTGAGCTTCCGACAAAAGATGAGCAACTAGACCTACCTTCGCCAGTGTATGATGATTACGGTGATATTGAAAACTTTGTTGATGTGTTTACATCGTTGGAACATGGTGGAGATGATTCAGAGCAGTTGGAAGAATATGTTGTCGAGTCTACATTGCTAGAAACAATCATATGAAGTTCAATACAAATTTCAGATGAGACTCTATATGAGGGTGAGGAGATGGAAACTTCATATCGATCACCATTAGTCATTGAGGATGTAGTTTAATCCTTTCAGCCATATGTGGATCCCATCTGGGATAAATTTCTCTTATAAATTTTATAATTGACAGGACCTTATAGGTTTCTACAGAAGGATTGGTGTTTCATTTCAGGATCATGAGTGTGATCTCAATGTGAGAAAAAGAAAAAGATAGTCGAATGCCAATTATATCTACTCCCGTGCAATGCACTTAAACTAGATGACAAATTCTTTCCAACGAGGCAGAATGATTCGACCATCACACCAATTGAAGGTCCATTAGAGGAAGATCGGGCCTAATTTGACTCCATAGATAAAATTTCACCTCGACTCCACTCAAGAATTGACGGAGGGAAGAGAGGACCTTGGAAACTTTCCAATGGACCTAGTTTCATTCAATTTTGAGCACAAATGAGCCAGAGATAAACCAAGGCATGTTTCATAGTGTTTTGGGCCGTCAAAGCCCACTTTAGAAAAGCTCATTTGTTGCATGAAAGCTGAATGGACAAATTTCCACATCACCCTCCACCTCATTGGTTATGTGGATGCCACATGAATGCAAACGTGGCATGGAGTCTTCAAAGATGACAAGCTTTGGGCACGTAGGGCTTGTGAGGACCACGAAAGACCCAACTTAGAAGGTTCAAATTAGTAACACTCCAAGTCGGGCATGTGTAATCTTGTGGAGGAGATTTAGGAAGATCCAATCAGGGGTGTAAATATCGGCTGATATCGAATTTTGCATCCCTGGATTCAATCTTAGTAACAATTTGAAATAGGGTCAAGAGAGATTCATGTCGCTTTTATGATGTAATAATTCCAGATGGATTTTTCCCATTGGTAGAAGACCTAGATAGCAATAAGCACATTTAGCAATTGCTTGGGCTTGTGAAGCTTCTAGGTTAGCAAGTTTTAATTTTTTTTTTTAATAGAATTTAGTGGTTGAAGAATCCTATAAATACATGTGTAATGCATACTTTGGAATTGAATACAATTTGAAACTGAAACCTTTGGTTAGAGTCTCTCCTGGTGATGTGAAATCTAATTTGGCTCTTTTGAATTTTATTTTGTAGTTTTGTTTGAATTGATTTTTAAGTCAATAGTTTGTTTATTTTTACATAATAAATTTGAATGTTCATTTCTTGCATTTTTCAATTGCGTGGTTAAATTTGAATTCCACAACAAAATTAGTGCAAGATATCATTTCATACATAGATTGGTTTATTTCATGTACATTTAATTTTGAAGATTTGATTTATTGCATAAAACCTTGCATTCGAAGTTACAATTCCACATTCATTTTAATTTCAATTGAGCACCTAATTTCATTGGTAAATTTTGTTCAATCAAAATCATCCAAGTGAAATTAGTACCACCTTCCTTTTCTTGAGAGTACTGAACTAGGATTAACAATGGATTTCCATTGTTAAAGACCTTGATTCAAGATTTGAAGATTCATATCTAAATTCTAATTTGATGGTCTAGGAAATGCATTGGAGAACATCTATTTTCTTGTAGTTACAACCTTGGCCATGTCTGAGACTTTTAATTTTTTGCCACTTTTAGTCTCTTTGAAAAGCAGGTTAACAGTTCTCATTCTATCCTCAAAGACCTATCAAATAGACCCTTAAGAAGAACATGCTAGTGCAATTTGCTACTTATCCACAATCCATGCCCTGTACTCCACAATCCACATGTTCTATTCTTATTCACTCCACCACATTGTATAACCTGAATTCTAAAATAAGAATTGATTTGAACACTTAGTATTTATACTAACATACAGCACTGGATGAAGTCAAAATGAAAATTTTATATCTTATCTTTTCTTTTTAATTTACCACAATAAAATAAAGGAAAAATGCCATCAAATCCCCAGTGTGGATAAAGACACCGGCGTTAGTAAGATTATTTTTTCATGATGGTTCCTTTTCTAATCTATCAATTTGTTACCGCATGGTGATGAATAAATCATTACAATACATTTAAGTAAATTCTAATACTTATATTTAGACAAATGCAACTCTATACAGCTGTGTCAGCTCCACAGCCTAGCATCTTCAACTGTCGGACATGGCGGCTCAACATACAGACTCCATCCACCCATGTCCTGGAATGATGGTGTGCCTTATCTCAGTTTTTTAATTTAAATTTTTCGAAACCAGCACTCAATTTCTATCAATTTATGTATAGGCGGTGTAGGCTGCTGCATAGGGCCCCCAGTCATAAAGGCCCTCTACACACATAAACTCCTTAATATACTAATCACAAAGGGCCCTTGAAATCTTACTCTACTTAGGACCCTTGAGATTTTAGGGGATCGCAGGGCGGGCCCTGTTTACGTGTCAACTATGCATCAGGCAATGCTAATCTTCTCTTCTTCCAATCTTACACTAAACTTCACCTCTTCAACTGACTGTCATGACAAGTTCTTCCATACCAGTTAGAAACCAACCACTTAGTGTGTCTGGGCTGACTATTGTCCAGTTCAGATCCTTAGGTGCAAGCCTTCTCCTCTTTGTCCATTGGCGATCTTCACTCTTGCCTACGCTTCCGTTTTTCGTCTCATACCCCCTTCATCCAATGCATTATGCAATTGAAACATCAAAACCATCTCACTATGCGTCGTACTGTTCCATTCCTTCGCTTTTCTCTCTGGCAAAACAATGATGGCATCTTCCAATAGCATCCACAACATCTTCCAGCAACTCTCCTGGCATACAGTCTTTTGTGGATATGATAGTAAACCATCACCTACAATCACGATAAACTCCTTAATTAACATGAGACGTTCCGAATGGTTCACGGAGACTCAACAAGATGTTAGAGTAATGTAGAGCAATGTTTTAAAATCTACTTATAAAGCGACCTATCTTAGAGGAAGGTTGAGTTAAGTAAGGTTCAACTGGATTGACCCATAGTCAAAACCGGTCAAATCCTTGTCATTAATATAATATTATAAATAATATTAAATGAATTCAAATAAAATTTTATGTAAAAAACAATTTTATCAATATAATATTTTGTTAATATATATTTTAGTGGTTGAGAGCAATGTTTTAAAAACTGACAGGTCTACTGAACCATTTCACAGGAAAGTTGGATTAAATAAAATAAACTCAGCCAAACTCGTATCCAATATAATATAATAAATAATATTAAACTATTAACTATTAAATAAGTATGAAATAATTTAATAGATAAATAAAATATAAACAACTATAAAAATAAAATATAAAATATAAAATACAATATACATAATAAAAGACAAGATTATATTTTCATAAAAAATATTCTTGTTCCCACAGAAACAATTATAAATACCAAAAATTAATAATTCAACGTCTATGTTTTAATATCTTCCTAAACGAAAACATTTCATAATCTAGGATCTCATACATCTAATATTTAAATCTAAATTTATTTTTTATTTAAATTCAATCTTTTCTCAAAAATTGTAACGTGACTACAACATTTCATTTCACACTTGGTAGTTTGGAAACGAAAAAATTTAGTGGTTGTTCAATGGACTATCTTAGATGGTGAACTTCAAATATATAAATGATTAAATAGATTAATGTGGAAGTATTAAATTATCCAAGAAGAAAATTAATTAAATTAAATTATTTTTATTTTTTATATAAGATAAAAATTAAATTGTGATATATTGAAATCAGCCCACATTCCATCTTTTAAAAAGATGGAAAGCAAAAGAAAAGTTGAAGACTTATCATATTATTAATATAAAAATATAATGTTTTGCCAATATCTATTTTAATCATTCAAAAAATCGTTTGCCATAAATATTATTTGATTTTTATAAAGTTGTTATTTTATCTTTTATTATTAAAAAAAGGTAAACTAAGCTAATCACGTTGGAGATTTTGGAAATCACGTTTGACTTAAAATGAGGAAAAGAGTAGTAGTTTATATTTTATTGGAAATCATAAGGAGATGGGAGAAAATCATAAGGAAATATAAAATATAAATGGCTGCCCATACAGACACCCCCATTTCCTTCCAGCACACACTACATTTCAAATTCTTAGTAAAAATTACGTTTCTACCCTTCTGCGTAGAATCGTGCGATTGAACAGACAGTTCATTTTTACTTCGATCGATCGATCTTAGGCATATACAATCGTGCAATTGATTCCAGGGATCGTGCGATCGATTCCAAGAATCATCGAATTGAACTTGCAAATAGAGTGGAGAGGGATTTTTTCAAAAGAAATCATTTCTCGACCAATTTTACAAACAAGGTATCAAAATTCATCTACTCTAAATTTTATGAACTCTGGGATTTTTTAAGTGAAAATGGTATAGTTTTGGACATAAAAAATTCTATCCAAAGAATTAAGAGGGAATATCATTTTTCCTTAATTCTTTAGGTACGATTTTTAAAATCTAAAAATATACCGTTTTCACTTAAAATCAGTCCCAGAATTCATAAAATTCAGAGTAGATGAATTTTGATACCTTGTTTGTAAAAATCATTGGAGGTTCGATTGTAAGATTCCTGGAATCGATCGTACGATCCCTGGAATCAATTACACGATTGTATATGCCTAAGATCGATTGATCGAAGCGAAAATGAACTGTCTGTTCAATCGCACGATTCCACGCGAAAGGACAGAAACATAATTTCCACTAAGAATTCAAAATGCGGTGTCTGCTGACAGGAAATGGGGGTGTCTATATGGGCGGCCAATATAAATAACGATGGGAGGATTTCCATTAAGGAATATTTTACATTTTGTATAAATACCATAAAGTTTCCTAACTTTACTCGAGAGGAAAGTTAGAACCCTTCTACGTCAAAATGAGAAGAAGAAAAGGCAGAGGAAAGTCAGGAAACCCGAAGAAGAAAAGGACGCCGCCTTCGCACTCAAAAGGATGAGAAAGGAAGCCATGGAAATTCCTTTGATCGTTTTAGATTTTTATCGCTAGTGAGATTTTTTTTTTTTTTTCTTTCTTCCTTCTCAGATTTGAGTTTCACTTCCAACGGACACGGGTTTATTACATAAACCACCGGGTTGAACCACGGACCTAAACGAGTTTTAAAATGACTCTACCCGTCATGTAACCAGTCATAGGCTCTAGAATAATGTAGAGTTATCTAGTGTTGTATAGTGTGTGGAATGTTGAAAAATATTATGGAACTATGTAGTCTTCTAAGTAGCAAATGGAAGACTCAGAGAGTAGTGTAGATCTGTGTGGAGTCAGAAGCGTAAAGAATCTTAGTGTGTTCTAGAACAAAGTCTAGAACTTTCATGGTGTAGGATGATGCCACTTGACACAATCCTAGCCATTTATGCTTCAGGTCTTAGTATAAAAGGAGTTAAAAGAGCTCATTTGAAAACAACGTCAACATCTCAAGCGCTTGAGAGAGGAGTCAAGCTACGGAAGAGAGGAGTGCTTGGGAAAGAGTTGAACTCCCCAGGTGTTGGAGCTTGTTGGTTCAAGAGTATGAGTGTGAGTACTTGCAAAGTGTCCAAGACCCGTACTACTCTTTGATCATCAATATAAGTTGAGTTCAATTTGTTTAAGTCATTCTTGTGATTAAGTTGTGTGATTACTTCAAAGTGTGACCAAATTGGTTGAAGGCGTAAGACGGACTGTTCGAGTGAGTGCCGACGGATTGAAATCAAAAGAAGGATTCGCCTAGTCCCATAAAAACATGCTTGTTAGGTGTTACAGAACCAAAAGATGAATCTCGGTTGCAGCAAGGAACAATAGCTGAATAAACATCATGGCTTTTCTATGTTATGCATGTGCAAACAATCCAAGTATCCAAAGGACAACTCAGAAGTAAAGAAAAGGCTCGTAGTCATCCACAGGATCAGTGGATTGGCAATAACAAATTTGAACAATCCGAACTATCAATAACCAATTGAAACCCACATCGACAATGCTAAATATGAAAGAACTCATATTAATTGGAGTCATGTACTCGACATGAACAAGTTTCACCCAGAAAATAAATATAATTGAAAGATAAAAGAGATGGCTTCACACCAGATGTAGAAAAGGAAGACTTCACACCTAAACCCAGATTCATGCAAGAGAAGGCAGACATGAAGTAAATGTAGATAGCAGAAATTTTAGTGCACTTGTAGCAGTTAGGCCACATGGAACAAGGGGCCTTCATGCTCGTTGCCCTCTTGAGTAATGGCATTTATTAATAACTAACCTTCTATCTATGAACTGTCTGCTGGTTTAAGATCTTCCCAATGCCATTAACAGTAATTCAGTGCTTTCATTTGTGACTTCCATAAGAACCTTCCTGTTGGGGCGGCTGTGAACGAGTTCCACATTGAAAGTCTTTTAAGGGTATATAAAGGACTTGATTCACTCGACCCAACATGCTAGTCTTTTAGACTGGAAGCCCAAGTCCTAACACTTCCTCCCCTACTGCCGCTTTAGCAGCATTCTCTCAATTTGTTTATCCTACCACATCATGTTGATGAGACAATTGACTTTAATGATGATTGTATTTACATCATGCATGGGAGACAACATGAACTGTGCTCCTCTTTGGGCCATATAAGTTTTTTCCAAGCCCTATGACTACCTTTTCAGCATACTTTCCTCACTTCCACTTCAGTAATTGGTATCTACATTTCCTCTTGAAAAGGTTGTTTTCAAGTGCCTAATTGTTCTTTTTAGGAAGGATAAAAGAGCTTCAATCTATGAAGCATGGATACTTCGAAACCCTTCGAATATCCATGTCGGGTGCGTATCCGACACAGATACGGCTTAGATATGTGTAGGATACGCACTCAATTAATGAAAATATTTTTTAAATGCAGATACGCCACCGATACGTCACCAATATGCCACTGATACACCCGGACATGCGACACCCGTATGTGTTTTATTTTAGTAACTTATTTTTTTTCTTAAGTGACTTTTGTTTGTTTGAAGTGGTGTTCTCTGTTATGAAAATAAATGTAAATCACACGATAATCAAACCACACATGACACAAGGTTTTTACGTGGTTCACCCGAATGCTACGTCCACGGAGCGATTGCTCACTTCACTATGAAGAAGATGCATTACATGGTGCTACAAAGAATCTCTCCATAGTCTCTCCTCTTCTCTGACAGAGAGAAATCTTACAACAACTCAACCCTAAAGAGAATAACTTACCCTTATATAATCTGGGTTTACAAGATAACTTAGGCCTAATGGGCCCAACTTATTGTTGGCCTATTGAGCCAAACCCAACAATCTCCACCTTGGCGAAATATGTCCAACCCTTGAAGACTGTTGAAATGATGTGTAGCACCTCCACCTGGTGGGAGTGACTCCCACTACTCCTGCACCTCAAAGGTGCAGGTCCAATCTCTAGCATGATGAGAGATTGAATAAGTCCAGGCAATGCCTGAACTGTTTTGCGGTAACCGGCTTGGTAAGCATGTCGTCAGCATTCTCATATGTGTGAATCTTCAGAATGGAGATCTCACCAGTTGCAACCCAGTCTCAACCCTGTGATACATCACTGCTATGTGTTTTGTCCTGGCATGATATACCTGATTCCTTGACAAATAGATTGCACTCTGACTGTCACAATATATGGAGATTGATTTCTGATTAATCCCCAAACCATTCACCAAACCTCTCAATCACACTGCTTCCTTAGAAGCCCCTGTCAATGCCATATACTTTGCCTCTATAGTAGATAACGTTGTAGTAGACTGAAGCACTGACCGCCAACTGATGGGTCTACTAGCAAGTGTATAAACATAACCAGTCGAAGATCTCCTCATATCTAGATCTCCTGCATAATCAGCATCTATATATCCAATCACAGTTTCTGACTCTTGTTTTCTTTCAAATATTATACCCAAGTCTTTGGTGCCCTTCAAATGCCTGAGAATCCACTTGACTGCATTCCAGTGCTCTTTTCCTGGATTCGTCATACATTTGCTACCTACACTCACTGCTTGAGCAATATCTGGCCGAGTACAAACCATGGCATACATGAGACATCCCACTGCATTAGCAAATGGCGTTCTTGACATTTCTGCAACTTCATCATCTGTACTAGGACACTGTCTAGCACTCAAGCTGAAATGAGTTGCAAGTGCAGTAGACACTGGCTTTGCTTTCTGCATGCTGAATTTCTCAAGTACTTTTGAGATGTAATTCTTTTGTAATAACCACAACTTGCTTGCCTTTCTGTCTCTCTTGATTTCCATCCCTAACATCATCCTGGCTGCCCCAAGGTCCTTCATGTCAAACTCCTTACTTAACTGGGATTTGAGTTCAACTACCTTGGACATGTCCTTACATGCGATGAGCATGTCATCCACATATAGCAATAGAAAAATGAGAGCATCATCAAGCACTCTATAGTATACACAACAATCATATTCACATCGCTGGTAGCTAATCTGCAACATATAGGAGTCAAAACGTTTGTACCATTGTCTTGGAGATTACTTAGGTCCATACAGTGACTTCTTTAATCTGCACACATGATCTTCCTTGCCTGCTTATTTGAATCCTTCATGTTGTTCCATGTAAATAGATTCCTCCAAATCACCGTGAGAAAGCTATCTTTACATCTAATTGTTCAAGCTCCATGTCGAACTGTGCTACCATAGCCAACAACACCCTGATAGATGTATGCTTTACAACTGGAGAGAATATCTCATCATAATCAAACCCCTCCTTCTGTGAGGAACCCTTTGCTACTAGCCGTGCTTTGAACTTTGGCTTCTCATTTTCTTGCAATGCTTCCTTTTTCTTGAAAACCCATTTGCAGCCAACTGGTTTTCTGTCATTTGGTTTCGCAACTAACTCCCAGATGGAGTAATGGTGAAGAGATTCAATCTCATCAATCATGTCACTCATTCAACCTTCTCTTTTGCTCTCAATAGCCTCCTGGAAAGTGGTCGCATCACCGCTATTGGTGGTAAGAGCAAAATGTACCTCCTCATTATCCCACCCAAGCCTTTGAGGTGGCTTGATGGTTCTTCTTGTTCTTCCCTGTACCAAACTAGTGGGCTCCTGCTGAGCCTCTATCTGTTCCTCACCTCCTGATGTGCTGGTCTCATCTTGAACGTGTGTTTGAATCTGAGTTGTGGTTTCTGTGCTAGGTGGAACCAACTCTGTAATCACTTTTTGTTTGTTGCTTTCTTGAACTTCTTTATCAAGTTCACTCTTCACCATAGAAGCTTTATCAAATACTACATCTCTGCTATGGATTACTTTTCTGTTTGTTGGATCCTATAACTTGTACCCCTTCACTCCCTTCTCAAACCCGAGAAATATGCACCTGAGTGACTTGGAGTCTAACTTGGATCGCTGATCACTAGGGATGTGTGCGTAAGCTGAACAACCGAATATTCTCAAAACTGAGTAGTCCACTTCTTTACCTGACCACACCTCTTCTGGAGCTTTTAGATTGAAGAATGTATTTGGTGACTTGTTGACTAAGTAGCATGCATGATTGACTAATTCTGCCCAAAAGCTATTGGATAAGCCTGCATGAATTCTCATGCTCCTCACTTTTTCCAGAATAGTCTTGTTCATCCTCTCCGCAACTCCATTCTGCTGAGTCGTCTTGGGAATGGTGAAATGCCTCGTGATGCCCCTCATCTCAGCAAAACTATAGAAATTCATTATGTTGGTATTCACCACCACTGTCTGTCCTCAGATACTTGATTTTTCTGCCTATTTGATTTTCTACCTCTGCCTTTCACTCTTTGAACTTAGAGAAAACTTCTGATTTTTCCCTCATAAAGTAGACCTAGACCTTTCTTGCGAAATCATCTATGAAAGTCACAAATAGGAAATTCCACCTTTTGACTTAGCCGGGGACGGGTCCCCACACATCTGAATGAACATAGTCCAGAATACCCTTGGTTCTAAAGTTTTTATCTGTAGCTTTAATGGTCACCTCACTCTGTTTGCCATACAAACAAAACTTGAAGAATTCTAGCTTGCATGATTTAACCCCCTTTAACAGTTGTCTTTTATGGAGTTCTAATATGCCCCTCACTCATATGCCCTAGCCGCATATGCCATAACTGATAATCATCTGCACTGTATTCTTCTTCTGTGGAAACTGCCGCTCCACCTGAAACTGTATCCCCTTTCATTCTGTAGAGGTGGTTAGACAATCTGATGTCTTTCATTAAAACCATTGCACCCTTTGACACTTTGAGTGTGTCATCCTTTCCGATGAATGTGCACCCGCTTGCTTGAAGTGTGCCTAAGGAAATCAGATTTTTCCCAAGTGCTGGCACATGTCTCACCTCTCCCAATGTTCTCACAATTCCATCAAACATCTTGATTCTAATGGTCCCTTTTCTTATGGCTTTACATGGTGCATCATTTCCCATAAGAACACTTCCACCATTATAAGACTCATATGATTCAAACAAATCATGGTTAGGGCACATATGATAAGAACAACCAAAATCTAAAATCCATGAATCGGATAGAGTCAAACCTTGCGAGATAGAATACCTGCTTCGTGTTGTGAAGCTACGCCGGCTGTGCCAGTCTTGTCAGCCTCCTTCCCATCTGTGCTCTTTGTCTTGAGTTTCCGGCAATCTTTCTTCCAATGTCCCTTCTTGCCACAGTAGTAGCACTTTCCTAAGTCTTTGCCTCTTGACTTTGATCTGGAGTTGTATGTTCGTGTCTTACTCTTATCCCAAGTCCTGCCACGATCACTGAATCCTCCTTTCATTAGAAGACCCTCTGCACGTAAGTCACTTCTGGTGGACTTCTTCCTTGCTTCATTTGAGATGATCGCTTGAGTAACCTCATCATGCTCGACTGTCTCCTTTCCATATAGCAAGGTAGTCACAAAATGATCATGAGAGTCTGGTAGAGAGGTCAACAATATCATAGATTTGTCTTTATCGGTGAACTTAGCCTCTAGCCTCGACAGTTCACTGATTATTCGGTTGAATGTGTTCATGTGCTCCAACACATCATACCCTTCGGCCATCTTCAACCCAAATAACTGCTTCTTCAAGTGAAGCTTGTTTGACGACGACTTACCCATGTAGAGCTGCTCAAGCTTTTCCCATAGGTCCTTTGTAGTCGTCTCCTCCATGACGTTGTACAACACTTCGTCAGAGATATAGAGTTGAATGAGGCTAACTGCCTTCTTGTCAACTCTTGTCCATTCCGCATCTTTCATCTCCACTGGCATTTTATCTTTGTTTGACAATGCTACATCAAAGTCTTTGTGTATCAGAATGTTTGTCATCCTCAACTGCCATAATCCGAAGTTACCTCTACCATCGAATTTGTTAACTTCAAATTCGATGCCTCCGGTTGATCCCATTGATGCCATTGTCTGGATTGAAGGGAGCTCTGTGCTTCAAGTCCAAAACAGTAATCTACTCCGGTCACCGCGTAGATCTCGTCACTGTGGGCGCATTGGAGAAGACGGATCTGAATTCCGAGTCTGTATGACTCCGGAAACTGCGGAACAATCTGAACCGTAGATTTTGACTATTGATTTTGACTGTTCTAAGCACTATCTGACAATCTGTCAAACACTTGGTGGCTGAACTGTAGCATTGTTGTTTGCTTGCTGCAAACTCGGGATGGTGTTGTGTTGTTTCTCAAAATCTTTCTTTAATGAGGCAAATCACCAAACACTTAGTGGGCAGCTCTTCTCTGACTTCACTAAGACAATTTGACTAACACTTCCTTGCTGTCCTTTTTCTCCCTCAATCTGTCACGATTGAGTGCTGTCAATAGTGCTGCTAAATGTTTCTAGCTGTCTCCGATCTGCCCTGCAGTGGGTTCTACACTTGGAAATCTCTGAAACCCGGATTTGAGAGAGAGGTGAGAAAGACCAATAACTGCTTCGGCTGCTTACGCACAGGTGGTTCTGCCACGCTGGATTCGGTCTGCTCCAAAATGAAACCCTTCACTGTGACTGGATCGCCTGGCTGGCTCGGACAGTACAGCCCTCTGATCCTCCGTTGCCTGGGACCTGTGCTGGGATCTGCAACTGGGTTTCAACTCTAGAACTCGGATCTGGAGCACGAATGTGAAACCCCCTTCCTGCTGCTCACGATTTGCTCGGGAGAAACTGCTCCACACGCTGCAGAGCTGACTTGCAGTCTGCCTGTGCAAATCGACCTCTGAAAACGGATCTGATTTCCACCGCACTGGGATCTATCCAAAAGAAAACTGCCTCTGCGATGGTCTCTGCACCTCCTCGAACGAGATCAGCACCTGGGTCTGAGATCGAAAACTGGAAGCCCTCCTTCCTTGAAACCGACGCCCCCTTGACTGGGTTGCAATCGCCCCTGCTCTGCAACGTCTCTTCCTGCCTTTGTCGTGCTCTGGTTGTGGAGCTTAAAATCGCAGCCGATCCTAGCTCTGGTGCAGGCAGACCTGATGATCAGCCCTCAGTGGGCTATCAATCTGAAAACCCCTTTATGCGATGGGTTTCAAAAACTGAAACCCCCTTTTCTGCTGCCAATCTGGTGTGAGGACAGATCTAAACAGATCTGTCCCTTTCCGGAAACCCAGACGCTGGTTGCCACTCCCTTCGTTCTCAGATTTAGGCCGAAGTGCCTTTTCCTGCTGCTCTCGTGAAGCAACGGATCACTGGATTTTGCAAACCGATGACCTGCGCACGGGATTCCTCTGCGCCGACGATTTGTTTCTCTGCACCGATGGGATCTGATTTCCGATCAGAAAATCCCCTTTTGAATCTCGGTGGAACTGTTTTCTCTCGAACTGATAAACCTAGAGAAACCCATTTCTAAAGATCGACTCTGGTTCTGCAGCGCCCTTTCTCAGCTTAGATCTAAACCGCACATCTTCAATAGAACCGACTGCTCTCTGCACCGATGGGATCTGATTTCCGATCAGAAAATCCCTTTTTGAATCTCGGTGGAACTGTTTTCTCTCGAACTGATAAACCCAGAGAAACCCATTTCTAAAGATCGACTCTGGTTCTGCAGTCCCCTTTCTCAGCTTAGATCTAAACCGCACATCTTCAATAGAACCGACTGCCCCAGATCTGTTTGATGCTGATTTGTGATGGTTTGGATTTCCCTGAGTGTGATTTCTACCCGGAACCGACGAACCTGGCTTTGATACCAATTGTTATGAAAATAAATGTAAATCACACTATAATCAAACCACAGATGACACAAGGTTTTTACGTGGTTCACCTGAAGGCTACGTCCACGGAGCGATTGCTCACTTCACTATGAAGAAGATGAATTACAGGGTGCTACAAAGAATCTCTCCATAGTCTCTCCTCTTCTCTGACAGAGAGAAATCTTACAACTTAACCTTAAAGAGAATAACTTACCCTTATATAATCTGGGTTTACAAGATAACTTAGGCCTAATGGGCCCAACTCATTGTTCGCCTATTGAGCCAAACCCAACATTTTCTTATCATGTACTTAGTATTTGTTTACTCTTTTATCTCATAATAGAATTTATGATGTTTTTTGTAAATGTCTGAATTTATTTTGTTGATATATAAATATATATATGTGTATACATACACACACACACACACACACACACACACACACACACACACACACACACACATTTTTTTTTAATTCAGCGTACCCCGCCGTACCCGTATCCTAGTTTTTCAAACTTTGCCGTATTTCCGTATCGGATACGTGTCATATCCGATACGCGCACCCGTATCGGTGCTTCTTAAGCTTCCATTGAGAGCAATGACATTGTACCCTAAACCACAATTGAAGGTACCTTTCTTGAAATATTTTAGGTATATTGGGAAATAAGAAAATTCCTAGGCACATTTGAAAATATGAATCATAAACCAAATTTTTATGATTCCATGAGAGTTCCATTATGGTAATTTCAGAGATGAAATTAATCAAAATGCTTCCTTTTCGGGTCGGAAACAAACCAAAGAGTTTCAGTTATGAATTTCCTTACCTTCTTACTTCCCTGGCTCTTACATATTCATTACATTCATAATATGTAACTGCAGTAAACTGCAGAGAAACTATCCTAATACTGCAGATAACTGTAGGAAAACTACCCAGAACAGTTATGAGGCAAACCCAATCCAGTCCCTGTTGTTTCTCCTGCAGAAACTGCAACTGCTATAGTTTCTGCCTACTGAAACTGCAAGATAACTGCAGTATGACTCAGTGGCCTCACTGATAGCAATGATTCAGGGTCCAGCTGGGCCCATAATCTGATGGTGGGTCGCATCAAGTTCCTTCTCCCTTCAGACAAGCCTTGTGCGCAAGGCTGAGATTGGAAAATTTTCGGTCGAGTTGGTCCACCGACTTCCATGTAGCTTCTCTAGAGGCAGTTGTTTCCGCTGGACAAGTGCCTCAGTAATGTATTTCGCTCCCTGTTTAATTCATTGATAGTCCAGGATCTTGTCCGGTTCCAGCTAAATTTCACCTTCCTCATTCATGGCAGGGACCTTGCTGCTTACAACAGTCGGAAGCCGACTGCTTGCTTTCAGTCGGGATACATGGAAAACTGGATTCAATTTAGAGTTGGGTGGTAATTCGATTCGATATGCCACCAACCCAATTTTTTCCAAAACCCAAAATGGTCCAAAGTAGCAATTGGCAAGTTTTTGGCAAGTCAGTTGATTGATTGAATTCTGACAATACGGCTGCAGTTTCACATAGACTAAGTCACCTGCTGAAAATTCAAGTTCTCGTCAGTGAGAGTTGGCTTGTTGCTTCATTCGATGCTGAGCCTGACCGGGATTTTCTTTAAGTTGCTTGAGGTTTCAATCGCGATTACTCAACTCTTGGTCCATGTCATTGACTCGAGATAGTTGTGTGAATAATACATCAGCTGAGGAGGATCCATCCCATATAAAGCCCAAAATGGAGTCATGTTGGTTGACTGTTGGTACACTGGATTGTACCAATATTCAGCCCATGGAAGATAATTGGCCCATTGCTTCGGCTTTTGTCCAATAAAACGGTGCAGATTCATTTCCAAGCACATGTTTACTACTTCGGTTTGGCCATCAAACACTGGATGATATGCTGAACTCATGTTGAGACGAGTCTCTTGCAGTCTGAAGTGGTCCTGCCAGAATTTGTTGATAAAGATATGAACACGGTCGCTAACTATTGGCCGATGCACGTGGTGAAGTTTGCTAACTTCAGAAATGAACATTTCAGCAACCATTTTAGCCATGTAGGGTGGGAAAAGCAATGAAATGGGTGTGTTTCCCGTCACCCTGTCCACCACCACCATAATTATATTCTTCCCATTTGACTTGGGTAAACCATCAATGAAATCGAGGGAAATGTCTTTCCATACTTGGTTGGAAACCGGTGGAGGTTGCAAGAGCCCAACTGATGTTTGCACCTCATATTTGTTTCTTTGACAAACATTCCAAGCCACAACGTAGCCTCTAACTTCCTTCTTCATAGCCGGCCAATAGAAATTTTATTTGAGTCGTTTGTAAGTGCGTAGGACTCCCGAATGGACCCCTATCAGCATATCATGGAATTCTATTGATAGCACTGTTTTATGGGCTGAATTTGGAGAGACAACGATCCTTCCTTTGTAATACAATATCTCCTCAAAATCCATGAGGGTTGGCTTGACGATTAAGAACCCCAATAAGCAATAGGAGATTCTGGATTCAAGTCCCATTCTCAATATATAAGGACCACTCCCCCTAGTTTTACCTAGTGCGTATAGATAAGGAGGTTTGCATATACCCCAAAGACCTAGTCCGGTGTTCTAAGAGGCCTAGATACTTTGGACCAAAAAAGAAATACAATATCCTGTCGGGGCTCAAATAATAGCTCGTCTTTCAGCCGTTGATGGAGCTTTTGCAGATGGATATAAGAGTGGTTTTCTTGTCTAATACCAATGAGAATGTTAGGCCTTGGAGTCGATAAAGCTACCAGTTCACCCGGGTTTGGGTGTCGAAGTAGGGCATCAACTACCAAATCTCGTCTTACAGACAATTTCATAGTCTTACCCCAGCAGTTTAGAAAGTCGTCATTGTTGCTCCAGAGTGACGATTCTCTGTTGTAAGATGTGATACCCCGCCCAGATGGGCAAAGCGCCAGCCAACACATCAACTATGGTCGATGTGTCGGGCGGCCCAGAGTGGGTGTTGGAGTCCCACATTGGAAGTGAGGGTGTAAATTGAGGGATTTATAAGTGGCTGCCCTCCAACAAGAAAGACGCGTTTTGGGCCTATCCCTAGTGAGCCAGGCCCAATCCAAACCCGTGCGGGCTCGCGCGTGTGTGTGCGCGTGCGAGGCTCAAAGCAGACAATTTCTTACTGAGTTGAGCCCTAAGCCCTGTGTTCAGGTCGGGTCGTTACATAAGAGGTGTATGAGGCTCCTTTGATCAATGTGAATTTCAAATCATCGGCCGAGCAAATACGGGTGCCAATGATTCAATGCACCTTGCACCTTTTCATTTTTGGTACTAAAATGCAAATATTAAAATAGAATTTTCCTCAAAGGGTGAAAATGAGAAATACATTAAAGATATGGACAAATCTAATAATTATATTGATTATAATCGATCCACATAATAAACATTTTATTTTTGTTTGTTTGAGATAAAATATTTTGATTGGATTGGTGGTGGATGGATCTTGTGATATAAACACTTTTAACCCTCTTCTTTTATTTTTGATTTTCATTTTTTAGTGGTTGATACTATGCACTAGGCTTTTGTCATTTACTTCTCAATTTCTCATATTATGCACTTGTGCTGCTACATTTGATATATTTTTTTTGAAAGATATATTACATTGTTTAGCTGATGGTAAGTTGAAAATGTAAGGCATTTGTCATTTATATCTTAAAAATAGATGTAAATAATTGAATTATATTTATATTTTTTTTGAAAAGTAATTGTATTATATTTATATTAGTGCAAAGAATATATAATTAAATAAATACACCAAGGTTGTCAAAAACGTATCGTATCGTGAATTGGTTTAGGGGTGTGAACCGTGAATCGTAAATCGTAGAATCGTAAGATTCATAACATTTTGTTCAATTCCTCATAATATATATGTAAATATGCAAACAATCATCCCAAAAAAATATATATATATATATTAATATGATATTTAAATATAAATACACAATATTATGTAAATATTGTATAACAGTATAACAATATATTGTAATACAATATACAGTATAATATTGTATGGTGTCCAATAATAGTATGTTGTACAATAATGTTGGATACTTGTGCTAGGTCTGTGGAGCCAGATTGTCAGATATTTACTGATAATCCCATTCCCACTAGCCTTGTCCGGGGGCTAGGGGGCGGAGCCCCCAAGCAAAATTTTTTTATTGGAGGGAACCACATAAAATCCTTGTGTCTTGTATGTGATTGATATGTGGTTTTGTTTTTCCGTTCATTTTTTTGCATTCTCAACTTTAACAGAACAATGGTAGAATAAGAAATAAGAAGAAGAAGAAAAAAAAAAGAATAGAAAAAACGAAAACAAAACAGTGGAATAAGAAAAAGAATAGAAAAAACGAAATAGAAAGGGATTAGAGAGGAAGAGAAGAATAAAAAGAGAAGATTTTCAAAACAATAGATTAAGAAATAAGAAAAAGAACAAAAAAAAAATGAAAGAAAACAAAGGTTATATGAATCGTCCGAGACTGCGATTCATACGATTCGCGAGTCAAGGAAAAATCGCTGATTTTTATTGTTTTTCGATACATGATGCGACTCGAGTCGCATCACCTATCGATTCGATACGAATCGCACGATTCGACTCGCGAATCGTGCGATTTTGACAACCTTGAAATACACATATCTAAAAATATATAAAAAAGTGTGTCTAGAACAAAAAAGTTTGTGCCTTAAGTGCACTTTGCGCCTTAGGTTCGAGGACCCCCTTTATCTAGAAATGCTCCAACAAATAAAGTTAGGGCTCTAGCAATCATATGACCTCACTTAGAGGTAATTTGAATCATACTTGCAATTAAATAAAAAGTGGGAACCTTTTTTATCATCTTTTTTCCATGGATGTAGTCAGACATGCACTAAATTGCATACACATGTGTTGCTCATCTCTTTTCTCTCCTTACATCTAATCATTTTCCATAAAGGATCTAATGAAATATGGTAATGGGAATTGAAACTTCTGCATTAACAGAACTGGTATTAGAGTTGGCATACAAGTTGCAGGTAGGAACAAGAGATCTCCCATTATAGCAGTTCATTTTGAGTGTAGAAGTTACCCTCTGCCTGATGTTCAGCCATCCCTAATCAAAATGTTCCTCCACTTATCCTTAAGATCAACGGTGGTACGAGTTTTGTCAAACACATTGCGACCATATTCCAAAATCTTTGTCCATGGAAGACCCCTATCAGTTGTTGAAAATCTCTCCACTGCTTCCTACATTATAACGAGGGAAAAATCATAAATGCCTCAAATGCCAAAAAGGAAAAGAGCAGGTTAAAAATAATCACTAAAAACCAGGTATAAAAAATCTGAAACGGAAACATCCAGTCAATCAGGATCACCCATGGACCCAACAATATGACACCCACCTGGGCCCATGTGAATGAGTTGTCCAGAAAGGTCATTGCTTGGATATTGTGCCTACTAAAGGTCACCTTGAATAAACAATTGAAGACATGGTTTTAAAGGACCAAATGTTTGGATCACTTCAAAATAATTTTCTAACCCAAATCTTACTGGAGTTCGATGCAATGTGATATCATCTCAAAATTGGGTCAAGATCCAATCCAAGGTTGTCAAAATCGAATCGTATCGTGAATCGTTCTAGGGGTATGAACCGTGAAACATAAGATTCATAAAAAAGAATCGTAAGATTCATAAAAAAGCATTAGAAGTCAAGTTTTAACATTCCAAAATACAGTATATTGAACACCATACATTATACAATATAACAGTATATAACAGTATACTGTTATACACCATACATTATATTGTATGACTATGGAAGGGAAATTGTTGACCTGCAAACTTAATTCTATTATTATTTCATGAAATTTATTACATACATAGCATTACATAAGTCATGCAAATGATAACATAGAAAAACGAAAGCAGAGAAAGAAAAGAGAAGAAGAGAAAAACGAAAATAGAGAAAGAAAAATAGAGGCATGTTAGGCTCTATGGAACTTGATCATTAAAGATGTGCTTGTGAGGACCCGTTCGGCTTTATTTATCCAAAGAGGCTAGTCTTTGATGATCAGGCTCCACAGAGCCTAACATGCCTCTATTTTTCTTTCTTTGTTTTCATTTTTCTTTTCTTCTCTGCTTTCGTTTTTCTATGTTATCATTCGCATGACTTATGTAATGCTATGTATGTAATAAATTTCATGAAATAATAATAGAATTAAATTTGCAGGTCAACAATGTCCCTTCCATAGTCATACAGTATAATGTATGGTGTACAATATACTGTATTTTGGAATGTTAAAACTTGACTTCTAATGCATTTTTATAAATTTTACGATTATACAATTTACGATTCACGATTCACAGTTCACACCCCTACACCGATTCACGATACGATTCGATTTTGACAACCTTGACCTATATATACCATTTTCAAGGCTTGGTTCATTTTGGTCCTGGGTATATGCACCACCACAATGTCATACCCTTTCATCAATTTAAGTCGACCAATGACAAAAGAATGAGACACAGGAGTGCATCAAAGCAGTTGTACCTTCAACACTTCCTCCTCTTCTACAGTCCAGAGAAGTTTAATTCGTCTACCTAGTGGTGTTGTCCTGCAATAAAGCAAATATGTACATTGATTAATTATTGTATTTAACACTCAATTCTGTTATATCAGAATTGGAATATTATTCTGCATAAATATCTTAACTCGCAACAACTTACTTATGCTTCACCACCCTTTGGCGTTTTGTCTGCTTGCTAGGGGATATGTCCTCATTTTTTTTCATGTTACTTGCCTTTGCATTATCCTGTGCATGAGACATCTGCTGTACTGCATCTTTCCTTTTCCTTCTTACACTGGCACGCTTCCTTGTTGGAGAAACTTCTGCTTCTATGCAGGAGGCGTTAACAGAATGATGGTCTATTCTAGCTTCTGGTTGTTTCTGATGTGTGCTCCCACTGATGCAGTGATGGACGTGGGATATCTTCACATCACATTTTCCATTTGATACATTGTGAGTCTCAGTGATTAAAGTTGTCTCTGCTTCTCTGCAGGGTAAATTGCAATCATTAGATGTAGTAGCCAATTCAGCTTGCTTGGTGGGCTCTTCCTCTCTAATGCATTGACTATCTTTGGCCATTTCTACACAATTCTCTTCCACTTCGATAGTTGAAACTTCATGTCTATCATTAATTATAGATGTGTCTGGTCCTTTACAAGGTGATTTACCATTACTAGAGACAAAAGCAACATCAGCTTGAGGATGAAGTAACATTGTTGTTTTGCATCCATTGTTTTTATATGTCTTGTCATCACTTTCTTTCCATTTGAGAAGAGGAATGCTTTCTCTCTCACTGATTAGGGATGTCACTGCTTCTCCACAGCACGACTCATGGTTAAAACAACCATTACCTGCATTTCCTTGTCTCTGATGTGTAGTAGCCTTCATGCTTAGATGATCATTTGTAATTTCTCTGTCATGTCCACCAGCATGAATGCTACTAGGACTATTCAAAGTCATTTCAGCTCTTACTTCACTAGGTTGTTTGGTTGGTGGTGCGTGTGGTTGCTTCTGTTGGTTTGGATGCACTAAACATCTACCCACGAAACTAGACAAAGCTTTCCTTGCAAGGACAGCCTTCTGCTTGGCTTTGAAGTATTCAGCATGTGCTAGTGAATACGAACAAAAAGGGCAGTAGAAGTTCCCAATGTCATCAAAGCTAACAGATGAACCTAAGCAGCTCTCGTGAACGGCTAGAGGACAGTTGGAACCATTGCAAATCAATAAGTGGCCTCCTTTATCACACTTTATACAAAACCTTTGCCCTGCCGAATCAGCTGCCTGAGAGTTAAGATTTACTTGGCTTTGAAAATTTATAAACCAATGATTCTCAGCAGCAACCATCTCATCATTTAGATCATAACTAAGATTTGTATCTTGATCCCTATAACTTTTGCTCGACTTCTTAGAGGCTTCATTGTGCTCACCACCTCTATCTTCATCATCATCATTATGATGGTCACTGATCCAATCTCTATCTTCACCAACACAAATATTTTGGTGGAGATCTTGCTGCATGGAATTGACAGCCCCATCCTGTGGGGTTTCTTGATGCATTTTATCACTGTTATCAGGAGGCAATGTTGAAGAATTCTGATTGATTGACTGCACATTAGCATTGTTCCTGCAAACCTTGTCTCCGATCAACTGCCTTCTCTGTTTATCATCAACAAACACATTCTGTTTGTCTACTTCTTGCTTAGCTCTTGAGACTTGAGCATCAGCATCCTCCTCCAAGTGGGTATATCCATTTTCAAGTACCACTGTCGCCAGATTTTGTTTCAGTGACTGAATCTCACAATCATTATCACTGACCCTATGAATTTCTGCAGATTCATGCTCATTAACACGGCCTGCAGGAATTCTATAGTCCATATCTTCTTTGTTCAAACCGCTTGATTCCCTTAACGATGGGGATGGTGGATGACAGCCTTCGAGAATAAGTTCCTTCAACTGATCATAGAATACCAATTGTATAGATACACAATAATGTAAGAGCTACATATCTAATTAAAATTCCAAGAAAGCAGATGTAAACGCAATTCCTGGTACCTGTTCTAAGGCAAGTTCTGGTAGGCAAGCTCTTCTTTGGAGAATATACTGTCTATGGGCATGTTTCAAGTCTTCTCCGCATTTCATGCCACCATTTGTTACCTGATGCAAGAGAAAATATGGTTTATATGAAATCATGGAACAAACTTTAGAAGAATGGAGAATAGGCAGGATAAACTGATTAAAATTGGATATGAATGGGTATAGCATTAATAAAATTAAATACTTGGATGCAACTATCAACAAACCAAAAGATCAGAGTTGGATATAGCAAGTAGGATGGGAGAAGGGTGTACTAACAATAGACAACTCTGATATTTTAGTGGAGCCTTAGTACTATTTGATGGAGGAGTACCATATTAATTAAAGGGGCAGCTCTGTAAATGATCTGACCAATAATTCTGTATAGAGCTGAGTGTTGGATGACAAAGAAAAGAGAAGTACATGAAATCATGGTAATGATAAAAAGGCATATATTAAAGATGCATGGGTAGAATATTACTAAAAGATAAAAATAAAAAATGAGCGTTAGAGAAACCATAAAATAGCACAATAGATGAGAAGATGAGAACGCCACTTAAGGTGGTCTGGGTGCATGCAAAGACCAAAAACAATCCCAGTATGAAGAATGGGAAGGCCACAAGTGGAAAGTATGAGAAGAAAAGGAAAGCTTTTAAAAGCTTTGATTCAAGGGCTAAAGAAGGATCATCAACTAGAGAAGAAAAATCAAAACTCAACCCCAAATCGATGGTATTAGTTGTTAAGACAACAATGATGACAACATAATTTCAAAACCATTTTAACGATCATCATAAACACCATTTATCCCATATATCTATGGTCATTTTTTTAATTTTAACTTCCCACCAACGAAGTACTCAACTCAAAATTGAATTGCAAAAAGGAAAGAAAAACAAAGCACAAACTCAATTTGAAAAGAAATGGACAAATTCCAAAAGCACTATATCCAAGTCAACATCTCATTGCTGATTTGGGATTTGGCTAGATGACAAATCAAGTTAATGTGTTTAAACTAAAGCAAAAGTGAGCAAGCCAAATGGGAAAAAAATATTACCAAATGAAGTGGAAAAATTACCATTTTTTCTTTTCAAAGAGAAATTGGCTTGAATTTGCAACATTTGTGGTTGCAACAATGAGCAACATTCAGCCTGTAAAGACTAAACTTTCCATGTGATATTAGCATACTGCTGGTTATCTACTTGGTAGTTTAAAATGTTACGAAGCTGAGATTTATCAATGACTTCTTCTAATGGCTATGTGGAACAACAACAGTCTAAATGTAACTAAGTGAAGAAATTTCACTGGATCCTACTAAGGCTCCACTAAAAGAATGGAAAGGAAGTACTTTCTTTTTATCCCCCACCCAACCAAAAAAATGCCTTTAACCATATCTTATCCTCCCAACATATCTATAAATGGAGATTAGGTAGGAGGACCAAACTTCTCCAACACTCTTCTTATATGACACTTTTAGGTGTTCATTAAATGATATTCAATGTTAATCTATTAAATGATTGATCCACTTTATCCAGTATGATGGATACATTGTAAAGATCTTTCATTCAGTATAAGACCTAAACAAAATCATCTCGATCCAATTATAAGAGTCATTCTTTTTAACTCCTCATATTTTCATGACCGAAGTATTTTTTATTCACTAGACTTATGCATCCTATGTGGGCCCCAACTTTGCCCTATAATATGACTCCTTCAAATAATTTGTTTCATACATGTACATTATCAGCAACCGCAGAAGCCAATATTTCATCTATCTGGAGTCGGCTTCATGACTTTCATACATAAACAGGATACCCAAAAAATTCACGTCGATAAAATCATATTTTTAGGCTCCCTAAATGTTAATTAGATTAAATTATTTTTAAATCCTAACAATTTGCATCCAACAAAACCCTCACTTTCACTCCATTCAGTGGCCCATTGAAAAATCTTAACATAAATGTGGAATCCCATAAAAATTATTGGATCCAATCTTGGAAGCCATGTTTTTAAGCTTTCACAATTTTGATTACTTCACATAATTTTTTGAATATCGAATATCCTCAAGACATTTTTTCTTTTTCTTTTAATAGTCGTGGAGTAGCCAATATTTAGATTGTGGATGAGACCCATTTTTGGTTCAATGTCAATTTATATGTGCCTGTATATATAAACTATTATTTAAAGATATGTATAAATTTAAATAAAGCTATCGTTTGGTATCATATCTTTTATAGTTTAGATTTTTGTGTATAAATTATAGTGTAAAACTCAATCTTAATGCACCATTCAATTCAATGAAATGGGTGTAATAACTCTTTACGTTATATTTATAGATCCACATGACGATCACACGTCTCGTTACTAGTTGGTAAAAAAGGATTATTTTCCATAGAAGTACTTCCCTTGTAGCCAAAATTGCATAAAGTTTTCAGGTAAGCAGACATTCAGAGTAAATGAATAAATCAAAATGAAAATTTAAAAAAAAATCCAAATTTGTTTAATTACCTTAAGCAGCACATCTTCGGCCTTTTGGGAACCATCAATCCGAATGTTTGGACCAGAACTCTGAGACGCACTTTCAATTTCCACAGAATCACTCTCATTATATGGAAATAAATTCAGAAATTCTTCAAGAAGTCGCAAAGAAACCCTTTCCCTAGCGATTTCACAAGAATCAATTGTGAAATCCGGAACGAAACTCATTAAATCTGCAAATGGACAACAAAAGAAGGTGTATTGATGATCAGAAAACGACGAAAACAAATAAGAACATAGAATTCAAAGGGAAAAAAGGAAGGAAGAAAACAAATATGAACATGGAAGTCAAAGGGAAGAAAGAAAAAACCTTGGAGAAGGCGTGGGCGGACATGCTTGAAGTCCGATAGGGCTTCTATGATCCACACCCATGCAAGTGATGACGCCATTGATCGAAAGTTGAGCGCTCGATGGACGTTAGCGTTCTAGTCCACTTGAAACAAAGAACAAATTAAAAGCAGGAAGCATCCAGTGGAAGATCGAGGGAAAATAAATTAAAAATAAGTATTTTGGAAGAATGAAAAAAAAAATTGCATTATTCTTTATGTTAATCAAAGGAACCTTAATTAATTTTTTTCTGAAAAAGTTTTCTTTTTAAATTTAACATATGTTATATGGGTTCAATTGTTTTTTTCTAAAACTGAAGTTGGATTTGTTTACAATCTCATTCTACCCTATAAATAAAAATACTATTATGAATTTATTGAAGTATAAAAATTTAAAAGCATTTGATATTTTTAGTTATTTAATTTTTTTCAACTTTGATTATTGATTTTATGACATTTGATTAAATGATTAAAAAAAATTAATTTTATATAAGGCTAAATTTTGATATGTTAGCATTTTATATGATGTATGTACATCCTTTTTCATTGGTGGATGACACATGCAATAAATGCTTTCGTTCTATAAAAACTTCTCTCATTGATTACATTTACGTGGATCTACATACATTCTGAAGATTTTTTTTTTTCTTTTTCTTAAATAACAATCGAAGAATTTTATTAAATTAAATAAAAAGGTAATAAAATACTGTACATGAGAACTATTATATGATAGTGTCAAAAAAAGTAGCTAAAAATAGAAAAAATGTATTACACTAAAAGATCTAAACAGTAAAATTAGACCTCACTGTCTCTGTCATTGGAAAAATAAATCAACCACTAAAGTATCTCACATGTCAAAAAACAACCTCCCAATATCCTTAACAGCTTCAAGGAAGCAATTTTGTCTCATCTGAATCTCAAATGCTCAATGGCTAAAAAAAAATCAATTAATTCTTCCCTCATAATCTTGCGAAACCCATCCACAGCTTATTGGCCCTGATTTAATCTTCGTCATTTACATTAAACTTCCACCAAACCTCATTGAGGTGAATCCACCTTCCTTTGGTCCTTCTTTTCCTTTCCCTCCTCTTCATACAACCCTCGAGCATCTAACAAAATTGTCAATAAAAGAAAATCTAGAAACATCTGCACACTCTCAACCACCCAATTAAGTATGAGCTCATCAAGTCAAAAACCTTTATCTGTTTCCTACTTTTTACTTTAATTATCCTGTTATTTCATTATCTTCACACTTCTTCCACCCTTTGTAAAAGAAAAAACACACTTAATCTGCATCCTCTCCAAGAACCTCTCTCCTTCTAAACCAGCACTTGGTTAACACGTTCCCTTTGATGGCACACCATCCATAGGCTTGGAACTTATGAGGAGTCTTACTTTTCAAAACAAACTAAAAGCTGATGCCTAAGAGCATTACTATTGTTGCAAATCCTTGCACTATCCTTAACAAAAAAATATATATACAAACAAAATTACCATCTCAGATCCTCCTATTTTCCTCCTCAAAACAATTACTTACCACAGTCCACCTACTCAATAGCTCATCACACTCCCTTATTTCCACTTTTCTCAAGTTCCTAAACTCACACCAAACTGCAAAACCACCTAAGGTTTCGTAACAATAGGCCACATGATCTCTCGGCATTTCACAACTCAGAATAACCTTGGAAAGCTACTAAGCAAACACCATCTGCCCACACAACAGTTAGACCAGAAACGCAACCTTATATCATTGCCCAACAAAAATTTCAAATTATCTCTACACACCTTTTATGCTCTTTCGTCCTCTCTACTAATTCTATAAATCCTCAATACAGAGAATTTACAAGAAGATAAAGGACCCTAGCCTTTTCATTGTTCTTGAATTTTATGATTAAATGGATGCCTTTAAAAATTCGCCATTTAGAAAAGCATCTAGATGATTATTATTTTTAAATAAATTGAACTAATCATTTGGTATAGAGGTCCAATGTAGGAGGATGAATTTGCTTTCCTTCTAGAAGATTGCTAAAATATTGAAGACGACCGACAAGGAGATATGTTGGTGCCCAAACATGGAGAGATTCTTTCTCATATTCCTTCTCCTTCCAAGCAAGTGTTTAATTGTATATTGGCAAAGAAGCACTGATACGGGTGCCCGTATCGGATACAATACGTATCCAATACGGGAATACGGCAAATTTTGAAAAACGAAGATACGGGTGCGGCGGGATATGCCGAATAAAAAAAAATATTATATATGGTTTTTTAATAAGAATAGAAAAAATTTAAAACTTATCATCCATCATAAATAACCATCAACAAAAAAAAGACACAAATATATTAATATAGATTTAAATATAAATATTAAGTATTAATAAATTTAAGAAATCAACAAATAAATCAAATGAATTTAAATAAACCTAAATAGCATTCATCACATAAAGATTTTCTAAAAAATAAAAAATCATGTTTTAGAGTTTTTTATTTTTTAAATAGATACAAAATATTAAAAAAAAAGGTTTTCTAATAAGAATAGAAAAAATAAGAAAAGTAACATGTGAAAAACATGAGAAAAAATTGTGTTTAATTAAAAAAAGAAATAAGACTCGAAAATATCATTAAAAAAAATTAAAGCCATTCACTTATCTTCTTACGCACGTGCACGAGAGCAAAAAGGGGCAGGAAACGAAATAGGCACGGGAATAAGAAGGGCCGCGATTAGCACCCATTCTATTCTTCCGTAACGCAGCACACGAAACTGCAAAAGAGTTAGGGTTGGGTTTTACAGTGTTGCAAGCACTCAAGCAGCACGAATGACTAAAGAGGGTTAGGGTATTCTGGCGAAATCGAATGGCAAAAACGAAGGGAAGAAAAAAGAAAGAAGGGGAGAAATCACGGTATTCTATTCTAAGTTTTTTCCTCCCCTTTTCCTTCTTCGTTTCTTTCTCTTCTTCCTTTTCTTCCTCGCACACCGGACATGTCCCACCGTGTAGCGTGCCATATCCTCGCACACCTACACGTATCGGTGACGTATCGGGACGTATCAGTGGCGTGTCGGTATTTGAAAAACATATTTAATTAATTGAGTGCGTATCCTAAACGTATCCGGCAGTATCCGTGTCGGATACGCATCCGACACCGATACTCGAAGGGTTTCGAAATATCCGTGCTTCATAGATATTTATTGGTGGAGAACAATTAGGGATGACTTGTCAGCATCTAATTGGTGAATAAGGGTGTATATAATATGATGATGTGGCAAGATGCCAACCCTAGAGGATTTGTAGGACTTGGCTGCCATGGCTTTGAGTTGGTTTGGCTTTGGGTCTTGGCTTTGAGTTGGATTTCATTCTTTTGAGGAGAAATTTCTTGCTAAATTTAGTTTTATATTTTTTATCTTAGAAAGGTTTGAGTAAGATTGACTAATATAGGTGATTATAATGTCTGATTCAAACTCTAAAATCGAGACACTTTCATGATGAATAAGGCACCAGAGCACCATTGCCTATGAAAACCATTCATAATTGAAATATACTATCAACAAAATCTATAATGGCTTGTTGTATATCTTAATTGATGGTGCATAGCCAGGTTGTCGAAATCGTGTGATTCACGCTACGAATTGCAGGGTCTTGTGATATGAATCGTCTGTAATATCGAAATCCATGTAAAACCATGTGTTTTTTGCTTGACTCGTGAATCGTGCGATTCGAATAGCACGAATCGTAGTATCGTGCGATTCTTATCTTCTTCTTCTTCCTCTGTTTTTTGTTTTTTTCTTCTCTTCTTCCTCTGTTTTTTGTTTCTCTTCTTCTTCGTCTTCTTCTTCTCTTCTTTTTCCTCTGTTTGTCTCTTCATCTTCTTTTTCTTCTTCTTCTTCTCCTTGCTCTGTTTTTTGTTTTTCTCTTCTCCTCTTGTTGTTGTTGTTTGTTGTTGTTGTTCTTCTTCTTCTCTTCTTCAAGCCTTCTCAGTTTCTCTAAATATAGTCAATATACAGTATATTGCATATTTTTATACAGTGTTACATTATGTTGTGGGGCTCAAGTTGTCTCCAACTCTCCACTAGGTGACATCATTATTGAGCCCCTAAAGTGGCTCTCCTTGAGACACTAACTTTTCTCTCCTTGAGCCCCTAAACTTGCCTTTATTTTCCTCTATGTACATGTTATACAATATAGTAATACAGTGTATAACTATATAACACTGTATTACAGTATATACTGTATATTGTTATACAGTATTACTGTATACAATATTATATATTGTATACTGTATGTTGTTACACAGTATGTACTGTATACTATTATACTATATGCTGTTGCAATACTGTTGTACTGATATACAATATTTACATAATATTGTATTTAGAATTAAATATCATATTAATATATTTTATTCTTTTTTTTGGATGATTGTTTTTGACTTTTTGATGGATGATTTGTAATTTTGTATTTTGGAATGTAAAATACTAAAATCTTCACTTCTAATGCATTTTGATTTAATTTTGAATTGGTACATTTTGTCATATATTCATATGTTTGCATATTTACTTATATATTATGGAGAATTGAACAAAATATTACGAATCTTACGATTCACGATTCACACCCCTAGACAGATTCACGATACGATTCGTTTTTGACAACCTTGGTGCATAGTTTTCATGTGTAAAGACTTTAAGGATGTACCCATCATGCACTCATGCAGGAATATTGAAATACTATACTTTTTTTAAGACGTAAATAATGTTTTGAATGACAAACTTAAGTCAACCTCACGTGCCAACAATACATTTACGAGTGGACAAAAATGTATAAAAGTTTAAAATATGTATATGTGTTGGAACTCTGAAACGAAAATCAATCAAAACACAATAATAATCAGACACTAGGATTTATGTGGTTGGGAAAAATCCTGCTTACGTCCATGGAGCATGAATTTTATTACGAGAAAAAAAGCGAATTTTTCATACAAAATTCCTTGAGTTTGAAAACCAAACCCAAGTACAGAGACCCTTGTACAGTTTTCTCTCCCTGTTTTTGTCAGTCCCTCTTGTTGGGAGATAATAAAATGTGGATCAGTTGCAGACCAACACCTCTCCGCGGAAGCACACACAAAGAAGCAAATCACAAAAGAGGCACAAGATTTACGTAGAAAACCCTTATGGGTAAAAAACCACGGATGGTTCAAACCGAACCAAAATAATCCACTAAAGAAAGAACAATTACAAGAGGAGTAATCCTGCACTCTATCTTAGTGCACTCTAGAGTCAATCTCATTGCCACTCTCTCTTTTATAAGTCCTAGAATCAATCTGACCCTAGGTCACTCTTTCTCTAGCCCGAGCTTACTCTTAGCTCTACATCTTGCCATTTGCCATGACGCAATCCTCGCAGAACTCCAGGTTCAAGGCCTTAAGCCTCGAAAGCTTCCCTTTCGAGAGAAGCACTTCCACACAGCTCTACATTTTCCCCATATCTTGAAACACTTCAAGCATCCCTTTATATAGACTCTTCATATTCTTTTGGCCTATTGGATTCGTACATCCAACGATGACTACCTTGTTTGGTGGCCGGACCCGAATGGTTGCTTTTCTGTTTAAGTCATTTGTCAAGTGAACAATTGGGTATCTACTTCTGCCATCGCAACCCTAACATTTGGACTTCCAAAGCTCCTCCCCGTGCAATTTATTTCCTGTGGACTGCGGGTATGGTGAAGATTCTGACCCAATACAACTTGCGCAAGCGTGGAAGAATCATCATTAGTGCTTGCCCCTTCTGTCTCCAAGCCTCGAAAGAGTCGAATTATCTCCTTATCCATTGCCCTTTCTCCTATGCAGTGTGGATTCTATCTTACAAAAGTTTGGTGTTGACTGGGTAATGCCTTCTACAGTTGCTGAGTTATCCTATGCTTGAACATTACCACGGTTTCCCCAAAGTGCTCTTTACTGTGGCGCTTGCCTTTTTTCGCCACTATGTGGAGTTTGTGGTGGGAACACAATAATAGAATTTTTAAGGACTGTGCTGAATCGTCTAAAACTGTGTCTACAAGTCTTTGCCAAGAGTGCTTCCTGGGCTTTTTCTCTAGCGAATTTTAGGAATTTTTCTACTAATGATATCTTCCGACCTTAGAAAGATTGTATTGATTTAGCATAAGTCCTTTTTGTTTCTCTTTTGTTGTGTTTTCCCTTCGTTGTTACTGTGGGCCTGCGGGTTGGTTTGTTTCTTAGTTTTTCCTTTTTGTTTTTGCACATGTGGTGCTCTCTTTTATCTTAATATATTAACCATTCAAAAAAAAAGACTTGTCTTTGTAAGTTGATTCTACCTCCTAACCGAGTCGCTGAGTTGAATCGATCCAAGTTGAATCAGCATTATCTTCACATACAACAATCTCCCACTAGAAGACACACACCCCAGGCTTCCATGGGCTTTGGCTTTTGGCATTTCTAGCTTAGACTTTTTTATGATGTCAGTCCCAAAGTCTCAATCGTGAGTTAATTCTAACTCCGAACAGAGTTGAATCGGCATTGTTCTCACATCCAACAATCTCCCACTTGAAGATACATGCCCCGAGCTTCCATGGGCTTTGGCTTTTCTGACTTGGGCATCCTTTTTTTACTTCAGTGCCAAAGTCCAACTAAAGCTTTGCCCTACTCGAGTTTGTTAAAACTCATCTTCTTCTCCGACTTAGGCATCTTTTCTAACTTCAATCCTGAAGTCCAATTGAAGCTTTGCACTGCTCCAATTTCTTTCTAGTGACCATGTTGGTCAACATATCTGGGGAGAGACGAATGATTCAAAGGGCCTTCCTATCAAGGGCCTCCCATTCTTCGGCTTTCATGGCCTCGGGCTTCTTCACGATACCTCCTAATGGTTGATACTTGATAGAGACCTTTCTAATAAAGGTACTTCTCCGACTAGGGCATCTTCCATAAGCCAAAGTTCAAGCCTTTGAACTTCTCAATGGAGTGCCTTCCTTCTTCAGCCATATCTCCCACTCGAACCAAAGCTCTTGATACTAGTTGTTGGGAGATAAAAAGATGATGCAGGATAAAATGTGGATCAAACACCGTTCCGCAGAAGCACACACAGAAGAAGCAAAACACACAAGAGGCACAAGATTTACGTGGAAACCCCTAAGGGTAAAAAAATACGGATGGTTCAAACCGAACTAAAATAATCCTCTAGAGAAAGAACAATTACAAGAGGAGTAACCCTGCACTCTATCTTAGTGCAACCTAGAGTCGATCCCGCTCCCACTCTCTTTTAGAAGTCCTAGAACCAATCCGACCCTAGCTCACTCTTTCTCTAGACCGAGCTTACTCTCAGCTCTACATCTGGCCTTTTGCCATGACACAATCCTCGCAGAACTCCAGGTTCAGGGCCTTAAACCTCGTAAGCTTCCCTTTCGGGAGAAGCACTTTCACACAGCTCTACATTTTCCCCATATCTTGAAACACTTCAAGCATCCCTTTATATAGAGATCACCAAGCCACTATGTTGGACTTTTTCCAACCATCGAGCCGCCATGTTGGACTTTTCCAACCACCGAGCCACCATGTTGGACTTTGCCCACCACCAACTGGGACTTTAACGGCCACCAAGTTGGACTTAGTCTCCACGAGTTGATTCTAACCCGAACAAAGTTGACTTGAACCGAGTTGAATCGGCATCCGAGTTGAACTTAGTTATTGAGTTGAATCAATCCGATTTGGTGTTGATCTTTGGAGTGAATCCTTTGGGCGAGAGGCCACCATCTTCTTCGGGTACTCTTTTTTCTTCTTATTCTCTCTTCTTCTCTTTCTTTTCCGCTTCTTTTCCTACTGCCAAGACCCATATTCCCTCCCTGTGATTTTCGTGAACCCCAAAAAAATCCCTCAACTGTTGTAGTTCTTCTCTACGACCCCTTCCGTGCCTTTCCCCTATTTCTGCCACCCTTCTCTGAACTTCCAAGCTATCCCAAGCCTATACAGCCAGCACCAACCCTTGTAGAGCCTTCCCACCTTGCTGCCGTTCCCAGATCTTCACACAGTTGTTGTTGCTTCCCACTAGAGTCCCTCTCCTTACTTCCGTGACCCATAAATCATTCCCTTGTTGCCGCCGTTCCCATACAAAGTCCCTCTCCTTGTCTTCGTGAACTCTAAAACCCATAATCCCTTCCCTGTTGTTCGCATGTGTAGTCTGTGACCCACATAATTCTTTTGTTTTATTATTTCAAAGCATATGCCCTTTTAATTAGAACCACATGTCCATTTCACTCAAAACTATTCCACTATGCTATTTAAAGTCTCATGTATTTATTTACATCAGATTCTGAGAATTTCATATGATTATTTGTAGTAAAGTTCATATTAAGTAATTGCAAATATTAATTGGAGTTTAATTTCAACCTATTTTAGACTTAGGGTGCATTATTTTCATCCCTTTTTTAATTTTTAGTGAACCACATTAGGGATTTAGAGTTACCCTATTCTTTGTCCTACATCACTTTTGGCTTTTTCCGGCTTGGACATTTTTTTATGACTTCAGTCCTAGAGTTCAATTGAAGCTTTGCATTGCTCCAGTTTCTCAATCATGAGTTGATTCTAACTCCGAACCGAGTTGAACTGGCATTGTCTTCACATACAACACCTCTCACACACTGTTGTTTGATGGTTGCCTCTCTTTTTTTCCTTCCCATGTTGGCTTCTCTCTTGTATTTCTCATTTTTTTCATTTGCATGTCGTGTTTTAATTAGGCATCCATGCAATCCACTTTGAGGACTCCTAAACACCAGTCAATCTCCAAGTTCTAATTTGAAAAGAGAAAGTCAGTGCTCTTCATGTGATGAATTCAAGCTACATCAACAATCTCCACCTTGGTGAGAATTCCACCAACCCCAAAGACAACCTGAGACAATGATTTGTGCTGCACATACAGCTCTGCATCCTTATGTAAGATGCTCATCCCCAGGCCCTGGGATATTCAACCAGTCTTCAACAGTGCGAAAGATTGATCAAGTCCAAACAATGCTTGAACTTTTGTGTAGTCACAAGCTTTGTTAAAATATCGGCTGCATTATTCTCCTTCTGGATCTTCATCAATTTTTTTTAATTGAAAAGTGATCTTCATCAAATTCACCTTTCCTTCTTCTACCCATTCTCTAATTGCATGATACCTCACATCGATGTGTTTTGTCCTAGCATGATGAACTTGATTTTAGCCAAGTGCATAGCACTTTGGCTATCGCAATACAGCTCCAAGCCTTCCTGCTTCAATCCCAATTCCTTGACCAAACCTGTCAACCACAAAGCCTCTTTGGCAGCTTCCACTGTTGCCATGTACTCAGCTTCAGTTGTGGATAAAGCGGGAGTCGACTGAAGCATAGCCTTCCAACTAATCGGCCCACCTGCAACAATGAATATATAACCTGTAGTAGACCTGTGTTTGTCCAGATCACCTGCACAGTCTGCATCCACAAATTCCCACAACTTGTCCTATTCCATTTTGCCTTCGAAACAAGATACCACAATCCACCATACCTCTCAAGTACCTTAATATCCAGTTAACTGCATTCCAGTGCTCCTCACCCAAATTATCCATGTACTTACAACACTGACTGCATGTGAGATATTTGGCTGACTGCAAACCATGGCATACAATAGGCTTCCCACTGCACTAGCATACGGTACTCAGGACATTTCCTCCATCTCATCATCTATTGACGGACATGATCTATTAGATAATTTGAAGTGGTTAGATAGAGGAGTACTAACCGGTTTGGCATCATCAACCATGTTAAACGTCTCTAACACCTTCTCCACATATTTCTTCTGTGACACCCACAATCTACCTTCTTTTCTGTCCCTCCGGATTTCCATTCCAAGGATCTTTTTAGCAGCACCTAGATGTTGTGGGACACGACTTAACTCGGGACCCATCTCTAGACGGACAGTGTCCAAGTTAAGTGTATTTTACATAGTCAACTTGTAATTAGTTGTAATTAGATTCCAATGATTGTTTTCCTTTTTTGCCAACGTGATTGGCTCCCTTTCATCTATTTAATCATGTACAAAGCTATGCAGTAAAAAAAACAACACAGAAAGAGAAGAATTCTTCTCCACCTTCTCCTCTTCTTATTTTCTTATTTTTCATTCTATTAATCTACATGGTATGGATGCTTTAAGGGAGAATTTTGTTTCCGTTTTTACTGTTCCTTCTCGAATTCCAGAGTTCTCTTCTGACTCCGATCTCAGAGGACATCTGTAACAGACCCCCTCTTCCTTCTTCCGAGTTTCTTTTTCTGTTCGCTGAAGGCTCTGCCGCTATTCTTCTGCAATGCCATCTTCTTGGTCAACCATCTCTTTCCCGACGACTTATTTTCCGGCGTAACCCCACCATACCCTTGTCATTTTTCAAGGGTCTCTCCATTTGTGCTGCGAGATCTGGTTTTTGGAGCATGTGGGACCCCCTTATTGCTGCGTTTTTTTCCTCTACATACAGCGACTGAAACCCATTGTTGGAGGGTTTTTGCTTCGATCCGTGTGGATCTTGCTTCGTTGCAGCTAGGATCGACACTACAAGCTTCGCCCCTGGCCCACTTTCTCACGCCAAAGGTGTACCTAGGCTTTCGGTCCAAGGTGAGGCCCATTTTCCTAGTCTTCATCTCCACTGCCTGCAACGTCTGGGACCAGTTTTTTCTGGTTTTTATGCTTTATCCACTAGCTTCTGCTGCCATAATCCTTCTTCCTTCTACTACTGGTTTTGCCCCTGCCATTGGATTCCATCCTCTTCGTTGGCAACCCACTCGGATACTGGTGAGACCCTCTTCCTGCTCTTTTTCTGCTGCAACAGGTTTATCGCCCCTCTTCACAGGTTACTGCTCTTTGGCTTAGATCTGCTCGATTTGGCCTTGGCTGTCTCTGGGACTTACTCCTCTAGTTTCGCCCCTTGCCCCTACTTCACTAGCCTCCAGCTGCTCATCCTTTTCGGATTCTTCTTGGGTTAAGGGCCGCATCTATGGAACCACTGAAGACCTATGGAGAATCTTCTTACATTGATATGACTTCTTCTGGCACTCAGCATATTAGCAAGATTACCACTGTGTTATTGAATAAGACCAATTACTTCCAATGGTCTCACTCACCTAAAATGTTTCTTACTGCCAAACAGTTATCCGCTTTTATTGATGGTATTGCCTCTAAACCGGACAAGAATGACTCCTCATACCGTACCTGGCAAGTTAATAATTCTTTGGTGCAATCTCAGCTCCTTCATTCCATGGAAGATCATGTTCGTGGGACTGTCTATACAATTCTCATGGTCAAAGATGTCTGAGAAACCATTAAGGTCTTGTATTCGGACGGTGATAATTATGCCCGACTCTATAAGTTATATCAGACTGCTTCTCACCTTCGACAAGGGGAGCTCTTACTCATTCAGTGTTATTCAAAGATTCGGACATGTTGGCTTGAATTGGATCAACTTGAGGCAGTTAAGTTTGCGTTAACTGATGATGTTGTTCTATATCAGCAACTTTTTCTCGTCGACGGGTTTTTGAATTACTAGCTGGCCTCAACCAAGAGTTTGAGCCCATTCGGGCCCAGTTGCTGGGACAACACCTTCTTCCTTCACTAGATGAAGTTTATTCTGCCTTACTCCGTGATGATTGCCGTCGCACTGTCATGACTCATGTGTTTGTTGAACGCTCTGCATTAGTGACCTCTCATCCTCCCCCGCCTCCTTCCTCACGGGGGACTCCTGGTCCACCTGGCAAGGGTACACGGAAGAAGGGGTCCCGCTTTTGCACCTATTGTAAGATGACAAATCACTTTGTGGATACCTGCTACAAACTACATGGTCGTCCCAATCAAGCCAATATCTCTGCTGCTACTCATGTCACTCCCCCATCTGATGTTGTTAGTGATGATGCTCCAGTTACTTGTCAAGACTTCAATATGTTGTTGCAACGCCTAGATCGTCTTCAATATCCGAGGTCTCCAATGATGTTTCCTCCTCTTCAGGTACTAGGCCCCATGGCCAATCATACCTCCTCTAATTCTTGGATCATCGATTCCGGTGCCATAGATCATATGGCTAATGATGTCTCCTCCTCTACTTTCTCGTCCCTTTCTCCTGTCTAATTTGGTATTGTTCACTTAGCTAATGGTTCCTCTACTACCATTACTGGTCAATGAACTATTCATCTTTCTTCTACCTTGCACCTTCCATCTGTGTTATATGTTCTCCATTTATCTCGTAATTTGCTTTTTGTCAGTGCACTTGCTAAATAATTCAATTCCTCAGTCACCCTTTTTAATGTAGAACAGCCTGCAAATAGGCAAGAAAACAAAAATAAAGGAAAAATAGGAAAAGGCTATGCCTTAGATAATCTCATTGAATATTCATTGTGTGTTTATCTCCCATATGGATACATGTATTTATAAGAAAAAATAAGAAATCAAAATAGAAAAGGACTCCTAAATCAAAGAGGAAAAGGATTCCTAAATCAAATAGGAAAAGAACTCCTAAATCAAAATAGAAAAAGACTCCTAAATCAAATAGGAAACTAACTAAAGTTGGACTGCTAAGATCCCAAACGAAAATAACGAATCCTACTTGCTAATTAAGAAATAAATAAATAAATAAATAAAAATAAATAAAGTGAAATCTGTGTGCTGCATCTTCCGTGTCCTACATCACTTTTTCCCTCTCATTGTGTTTTTCAAGATCTGACCACGAGGCAGGTGATTGGTGGTGGGCGTGAAGTTGAGGGCTTATACCTTTATCATCCCACTACTACCTTTATAGCTTGCTCGACCTCGTCCTCGTCTGACCTGTGTGGCATTACCGGTTTGGACATCTTAGTGATTCTGTTTTGCAAAAGCTTGTTCCCTCTTTGTCATTTAAACATTTTGCATGTGAACCTTGCCAATTTGGAAAACATGTTAGAACATGTTTTCCGACATCTATGAAAATGAGCATCTTCTTTATTTTATGTTGTTCATTCTGATGTTTGGCAATCTCCTTCTCTCTCTCGCACTAATTTTCGATATTTTGTGTCATTTATTGATGATTATTCATGAATGACATGGATTTATCTCATGAAACATAAGTATGATGTATTTGATCATTTTCGCACATTTTATAATTGGGTTAATACTCATTTTGATTTGAAAATTAAAACTTTGTGCAGTGATAACGGGGGAAATATTTATCTCATTGCTTTCTTAATTTTTTACACGAGCATGGTATTGAATCACATTTGTCATTTCCATCCACCCCCCAATAGAATGGTGTCACCGAAAAAAAAAAACAGACACCTCCTTGAGGTTGCTTGCACTCTGCATGTTCCACAGTCCTACTGGCCTCAGGCAGTTTTAACCTCATGTTATCTTATTAACTGCATGCCATCCCGTGTGATGTCCGACCAATCGCCCATTCAACTTCTCTCCATCCATAAATAGATTCTCATTCTGCCATTACATATTTTTGGTTGTGCATGCTTTGTTCACATGTTCCCTAGAGATAAACTTTCCCCTCATGCTATGCGCTACATCTTTTTAGGTTACTCACACTTTCACAAAAGCTACAAGTGTCTTGATCCTACCAATGTCAAACCTATGTGTCTATGGATGTCACCTTCTTTGAGACAGTCCCATATTTTTCTACATCCTCTGGTCCAGCTTCAGACCCTGTTTTACCTCTTCTTCCTACCGATACTACTCCCTCCTGATCCCCTCCAGCTAGCACTCCCAAGTCTACCTTGGTATATCAACGCCGGCCACCCCAGCATCCGCCACCAACACCCACCACTATCACCTCTGCCCCCGGTCCAGATCCAGCCATCCGTGCTGAGTCAGACCTTCCTATCGCCCTTCAGAAAGGTAAGCGTACATGTACTCTTCATCCTCTTGCACAATTTGTTTCCTATCATATTGTTTCTCCTTCCTATTACAGTTTCCTCACCACACTGGACAATGTTAAAATTCCCAAGAGAGTTAACACTGCCCTTCGAGACCCCTCCTGGAAGGTAGCCATAGCTGAAGCATTAGCGGTACTAGAACAAAATCATACTTGGATATGGTGCCTCTTCCTTCAGAAAAGACCCCAGTTGGCTGCAAATGGGTCTTTGCCTTGAAGCATAATCTCGATGGGTCCATTGTTCGCTATAAGGCTTGATTGGTTGCAAAAGGATTCACACAAACCTATGGAGTGGACTATCAGGAGCAAGGTTGTCAACAACGAATCGTATCGTGAATCTGTTTAGGGGTGTGAATCGTGAATCGTAAGATTCATAATATTTTGTTCAATTCTTCATAATATATAAGTAAATACACAAACATATGAATATATGACAAAACTGTACCACTTCAAAATTAAATCAAAATGCATTAGAAGTGAAGATTTTAGTATTTTACATTCCAAAATACAAAATTACAAATCAACCACCGAAAAGTTGAAAACAATCATCCAAAAAAAAGAATAAAATATATTAACATGATATTTAATTCTAAATACAATATTATGTAAATATTGCATATCAGTATTACAGTACTACAACAGCATACAGTATAGTACATAAAGGAAAAGAAAGGCACGTTTAGGGGCTCAAGGAGAGCCAGCCCCACTTTAGTGGCTCAAGGAGAGAAAAGTTAGTGGCTCAAGGAGAGCCACTTTAGGAGCTCAATAATGATGTCTCCTAGTGGAGAGTTGGAGACAACTTGAGCCCCACAACATAATGTAACACTGCATAACTGTATAACAATATGCAATATATTGCATATTGACTATATTCAGAGAAACTGAGAAGGCTTGCAGAAGAAAAGAAGAAGAACAACAACAACAACAACAGCAACAAGAGGAAAAGAGAAAAACGAAAAACAGAGGAAAAAGAAGATGAAGAAAAAGAAGATGAAGAGAAAAACAGAGGAAAAAGAAGAGAAGAAGAAGAAAAGAGAAACAAAAAACAGAGGAAGAAGAGAAAAGAGAAACAAAAAACAGAGGAAGAAGAAGAAGAAGAAGATAAGAATCGCACGATACTACGATCGTGTGATTCGAATCGCACGATTCACGAGTCAAGAAAAAAACTCAAAGTTTTAAATGGATTTCGATATTACATACCATTCATATCGCAAGACCCTACGATTCGATACGAATCGCACGATTCGTAGCGTGAATCGCATGATTTCGACAACTTTGATCAAGAGACCTTCTCCCATGTGGCAAAGATTACTTTTGTCCGCATTTTGATCTATCTCTCTTGCCACCACCAAAGCATGGTCGCTTCATCAGTTGGATGTGCAGAATGCCTTTCTTCATGGTGATTTACAGAATGAAGTTTATATGCTCCCTCCTCCTGAGTTTGTAAGACAGGGGGAGCCTCATTCAGTATGTTGACTCCGCAAAGCTCTTTATGGCCTCAAGCAATCTCCACGGGCTTGGTTTGAGAAGTTCAGCAGTTCCGTATTGCCTTATGGTTTCTCTCGCTGCCAGATGGATCACTCTATTTTTATCTATCGCCGTCCTGTTGTGGTCATATTTTAGCTGTTTATGTGGATGATATTGTTCTCACTGGTAATGATACGACTAACACCTCTACATTCAAAACGCATCTTCACCGTGCCTTTGCAATTAAGGATCTCAGGCCATTGCGTTACTTTCTTAGTATTGAGGTTGTCCGCTCTTCTCAAGGACTTACACTATCCCAACGCAACTATGCTCTTGATCTCCTCCATGATGTTGGTTACTCTAGCTGCAAACCTGCTGACACTCCACTTGATACAAACATCAAGCTCTCTGCTTCTGATGGAACTCTTCTGGATTCTCCTACATTTTTATCAGAAACTGGTTGGGAAATTGATTTATCTCACTATCACCCGGCCTGATTTATCATATGTTGTTGGTGTGGTCAGCCAATTCATGCAGGCTCCCCGGGATACTCATCTCCATGTTCTCTTTCGGATCCTACACTATATTAAGTCTCATCCATGACAGGGACTGGTCTTTGCCAGACAACATTCACTGCCTATTCGTCGTTATTCTGACGCTGATTGAGTAGGCTCTCCTAATGACAAACGTTCTACCACTGGTTATTGCATCTTTTTGGACTTCCATTTGGTCAACTGGCGTAGCAAGAAGCAATCTCTTGTTGCTCATTCTAATGCCAAAGCTGAGTATCATGCCATGGCCAATACTGCGGCTGAACTCCTTTGGATCCGACAGTTTCTTACAGAATTGGGCTTTTGCTCCTAATGATCTCCTTATTATGTTTTGTGCTAATCAAGCGGCCGTCAACATTGCCTCCAATCCGGTCTTCCATGAGAGGACCAAACACATTGAGGTTGATTGCCACTTTCTTCGCCAACATATTTCTGAAGGCCGGCTTGTCACTCCTCATCTGAAGACCTTTGATCAACTTGCCGACATTTTCACTAAGTCGGTTCCTTGAGCTCAACTTGATTATGTTATTAGAAAGCTGGGATTACTGGATATCTTCGAACCAGCTTGAGGCGGCGTGTTGTGGGACCCGACTTAACTCGGAACCCATCTCTAGATAAACAGTGTCCAAGTTCAGTGTATTTTTCATAGTCAACTTGTAATTAGTTGTAATTAGATTCCAATGATTGTTTTCCTTTTTTGCCAATGTGATTAGCTCCCTTTCATCTATTTAATCATGTACAAAGCTATATAGTAAAAAAAAACAACACAGAAAGAGAAGAATTCTTCTCCACCTTCTCCTCTTCTTTTCTTATTTGTCATTCTATTAATCTACACTCGATCCTTCATATCAAACTCCTTCAGTAATCTGGACTTTGATGAATCATCTCAAGCGTATTGTTAGAGTCCTAAAAAACACTCATTTTTTTCCTTTACTGACAGGATTCTATCTCACAAGTTTCCCAATGAGAGGAACTTCACAAGTCCTAAGCCACATTTATAAATCGGGCAGTTGGGAAATTTTCTTCCCTAAAATATGAACCTTCCATACACCATTCCATATTTATGCATTCATCACAAATACAAACTAGGCCTCCGGCCTTCATTCCACAATCACATAAGAATTTCCAATATAGTTTAGCCTCTGGCCTTAATCACATAACCAAAAATGGAATTCTCCTTAAATACATTCCCAAATCTTAAAAAGCATGAATTGCTAAGCTTAAAAAGGGACATGCAACTTCAATGATTTACAGGAAAATAAAAACTAGCATAAAGTAGTCAATTCAAGATGCTAAATAATCCATATCACTTAAGACAGCTGCGGGAGCTCATGTGGCCTTTCTTCGACCGGGGACACTGACATATGGTAAGGGAGTAAGCAAAGTGTGCCCAATAGGAGGAAATGAAACAACACTAAGTGAATTAAAATCAAATGACAAGTCTCAAGGTCGCTATACCAATGTCTACAGGGTCTCAAAGAATTTCGTAAAATATTTCATGTTCAATAGATATCACATGTTCATTACATTCATCCAGCATAAAACAATAAATTTCAGCTCATCATTACAGCATCATGTAGCAATTCATGTTCAACAAACAGTAATTCATTATCAAAGCGTCACTACTTTATTCTTCACACGCATTCTACATCCACTTCCCACCTACAATTCGCACATACTTCTCATGCTTCTCACATTCATGTCATATGACTTCACATATGGAGTTCTCCCCCTCCTCCAAAATTATATCATTCAAGTCATGGAGTTCTCCGCCTCGCCCATTATCAAATCATTTTTGTCATGGAGTTCTCCCCCTCAATGATCATATCATTTTTTTGTCATGGAGTTTTCCCCCTCCTCAAATGATCATATTATTTTTTGTCATGGAGGTTTCCCCCTCCTCCAATGATATGATCATATCATATCATTTTTTTGTCATGGATTTTTACCCCTCCTCCAATGATCATAATGTTCATGTTATGGATTTTTTCCCCCTCCTCCAATGATCATATCATTGTTGTCATGGAGTTTTCCCCCCTCCTCCTATGATCATATCATACATATGCATTCAACCACAGGATGTATTTAACATGCATCTTAATTCGCATTTGGACTCATCATATTCTCCATTACAAACATATATACAACATAAAGGCATCACCGCAATCACACGAGATGCATCGTAATTCTTTGCATACAAAGTGAGTCATTTACGTGGATGGCTAAGCCTCAGTTCATTAGGGCATTTCTTTCTCCCTTACAATTTCAGTATTTAGTAATTAATACCCGATTAGAATCAAGATGTAGTCCTCATCCAGTAGTCCAATTACATACATCATGATTATTGAACATAAACAGTTTATGACTTGGAGCTATCATGCATAAACGTCATACTCTTCACACTTAAGATTGCACACACACACATAAGCTAAGTCAATGTTCATTCAACAGAACATAGGTTCCATATTACATATTAAACAACATTATCATACTTCACATATCAAACAGCAAGTTATGCATGCATATTAATTTTAGAATTTAAACTTAAGCAGTGTCATGTCCTCCAACCTTAGAAGTGTGATTTTTCGGGGCGTCCTAAGATCGAACAGAAAACCTGGAATGTGGTCAAGTTGCTGCTTGGACAGAAAAACAACGAATGAATCGAGTTAGAAAGGGAGAGAATCAGAAGAACTAGGTCTATGGGACACCAGAAGCAAAGAGGGATGAAAAACAACATTTTGAAATGAAGCTAAGTTGCGTTTGAAAACTTAGAAGCCAAGTCTAATTATCTTAAAACTTCCAGATACTCAAGGCAAAGAGACGGGTCCCTGAATACTCATGCATATTTATCTCCCCCCTCTTTTTTTTTGAACATTCCCGAAATCAGTTCAGGTGTACGGTTTGAGAAGGAGAGAGAGGAGAGTTGTTTTCTTCCTCCACAGAATACATAACATTTTTTTTAATAAGATCTGAAGTAATAATCAAACACAAATGATTTGAACATTCAGAAATCCAACAAATAAAGGCAAGGACTTTCTGAAAATTATCAAATCTAAATACCAAAACCAAATACTCTTAGTATTATAATAGATATATATTTTTTTTGAAAATAAATCAGTTCACTGTTTGGGTTTCATATTTAAAAAAAAAAACAATTCCCTTTTTCAGCTCACTTTTGAAATCAGTTTTTTGATTTGGAGTTTACACATATGGCCTATAGACTCCAGAACCATGCAATCAACCTCCCTGTCAAGGGAATTAACAATTCCCCTGATGCATTGTTCAAGAAAATTGGCCCTCAGGGTGTTCATTACACATATGTGCCCAGACAGCTCACAGATGACCAGCCTCAAGCAATCCTCCCTAAGCAGTGGACTACTGCGTATGAGAAGCACCTTCAACAGACCAAAACCATTACAAACACTCAGCCTGATTTTTTTCAGAAAAACAGATGGCTCTGTGGTCACTCAGTTTCGCACTAATGAACCACCATCTCCTGAACCAGTCTTTCCTACTCAACTGATGATCCAACCAGTCCAACCTATCAGACACCAATCATGGAACATGGATTGTCCATGCCCAGGTTGTCTGGATGATCAGTTTTACCTCCAACACTGATGACTCAGCTGATGTTTTCCTCAAAGGAAAAGGAAAGAAAAACTGGAAAGAGCGATATGATGATCCCTACTGGGAAACTTTAGGACAACCCTCTGGTAAAAATGACTACTATGTGTCATACAAGCCTCAAGAACTCTGCTCTTACTATCAACAGGCTTTATCTCTTTTGCCAGAATCTCCAACTCCCGATCTCCCTCCTGCCCATCCAAGCGAGTGGCAGGCAGTTATGCCTACTATCTTCATGTTTCAACCAACCTCTCTTCATTTTCCAAAACCAGTTGACTATGAAGATATTCAGGACCACACTAAGCATACATGGAAAATCAAGACTCCAGTTACTGCTGAGGCAGCCCTTAATTGGCAAGCTCAGAATGCTACTGCACAGAATACTGCTCTTCAGCAGATCTATGCAGAACAACAGAAGCTTACTCAGCTTAGTACTCCAGTCGTCAATTACATCCCAGAAATTCAGGCAAAGATTCAGCAGCTCCATACGGAACTTTTACATGTTGCTACCTTCATACCTTGGAAGCCCTCCATCTTACATACCCAATATCCAAACTCAACCATTGTTCAGTCCTGATCCCATTATTATCACCCCACAATACAAGTTTCCTACACCACCATTACCTTCACCTACTATACCAAAGCCTCGTCACAGACCTACACAACCACCTCTACCAACTGCTCCACCACCTGTCCAACCTCCTCTGCCACCTTTACCTCCAGGTTCAACTCCAACCAATGAAGCATCTGCCTCGTCTAAAGCAGACCCCAATCCTTTCATGCTTCTTACACAAACAAACCCTATAAGTTTGTTCTTAAGAGCTTCTTGCCTCCACCCACAGACTACACCGCCCATCACTACCTCTGCAGAAGATCTCCACGAAGCTTTTGATACTCTGTTCATGCAAGATGAACCCATTATTGAAGATCCCCCTGAAGATACTCCACCACCGCCGCCACCTCCATTCAATCCTCCTCTTCCGCCATAGACTCGACAACACTACACTCCACTTGATAAAAAGCAATTGTTCACCCTTGATGAGTGTCCTCCTTCTGAATGGCATGATCAGTTTATGGAAATGTTCGTCTGGGGAAATGCTGAACTCCAAACTCCTGGCATCACTCTAAATGAAGTTCTCAGACGAATAGCCTCTCGGTTTGCTGGCCGATTACATGAATGGTGGATTTCTCAAGCTGAGTATCGACAATTGCAGGCACTCAACTCTGTTGATTTAATTACTTTTATAGGCATCCCCTATAATGAGTTTTTAGGTACTCCAGCGTTAAGGCGAGAAACTGCTCGTGAAGAATTCCTTCAAGCACGTCTTTGTTCTTTTGAAAGGAAAGATCTCGAATTGCATTACCAAAAGCAATCTGCTCGTTTTCATGCTATAGGTGGCATTGATGACGTAAATCTTAAACAGATCTTCCTTAGCTCTCTGCCTGAACCATTTGGCGATGAAGTACTCAGAATTATTGACCTCAAGGGTCAGAAGATTGACCAGTACTCTCTTGGTCAGCTCTACTAGTTCAGTCTAAATGTTGTAACACGGTTGTGTAACCAGCACACGTTCATCAAAAAGGTTGATGAAACTGGTGATCGCCTTGGTGAGGCATGTTACAGGCCTGATCTCCATATCAAATGCAAAGATAAGAGTTGTGACTGCCGTACAAAGAAAAGGGGTCATTACTCCAAACACAGTTCTAGGCCAAGATTCAATAAGCCCTTCAAAAGGACCCGAAGAAAGTGGCGCTTCTTTAAACAAAAAGGCCCAACTCACCAGAAAGGAAAGAATTGTTTCCTTTGCAATAAGCCTGGTCACTTTGCTCGCTCCTGTCCTAAGAGAAGGCAGCCCAAGAAAGCCCAGTTCATTCAGCACACTATGGCTATCATCCAGCAAGATTTCAATGATCTAGAATCTAAACTCTCTGCTGATGAAACAATGCACCCAGACTCTGTTCTTCAACTTGAGGACACATCCAGTGAATTAGACTTCTCTAGCTCGAATTCTGATGAACAACCCCTTCTGTTCACCACTCAGGAAGTACCTTCTTCATCAACCATTGGTACTGCTACTGAAGTGCTTGATGTCCTTCCTCTCTGTAAGATATTCGTCCCATTGATTCCTGTTCAGATACATCTCTCTCAAAAGCCTATTTCCATAATAGCTTTTGTAGACTCTGGTGCCTCTTCCTCTATACTCAAGATAGAGATTCTCCCTCCCTCTTATTGGCTACCACACAGCAAGTATTTCCAAATTGCAAATGGCTCTCTTTTCCATATTGATAAGATCAGTATCCCAATTACTTTCTCCTTCACCCGGGAACATTACATTACTCACCAATTCCTTGGTTCGAGTCTCAGTGGAAAAGACATGATAATTGGATTTGATATTCTCCAGTCATTGCCAAATGTAAAATGGAGTGCCTCTGGTCTAACCTTTGATGACCATCATGTGCAATGGACGACTGTCCCTCATCTCTGTGCTACTACTGAAGCTGGATTCGCTTCAATCATTGAGCAGTTTGTGCACAAATGTTGTGCTGTCTCCCATACTGAATTCATGATGAAACATGAGAAGCCGCTATGGACAAGACCGGATTTCTTCATCCAGTTACCTTTCAAAGAAAATGCTCCTAGCACAACTCCTACAAAGGCAAGTCATTCGGGCATGCACCCGGATCATCTCCTGTTAGCTCAACAGGAAGTTGCTGAGCTTCTTTCTCAAAATCTAATTGAAGAAGCATCTTCTCAATGGTCATGCGAAGCATTCTATGTTAACAAGCATTCTGAACAAGCCCGTGGAAAGATGCGCCTTGTAATTAATTACCAGCCCCTCAACAAGTATCTTGCAGATGACAAGTTTCCTCTGCCGCAAAGATTATGTCTCTTTGAGCAAATGGTTGGTGCCCAGATCTTTTCAAAGTTCGACTTAAAGGCAGGCTTTTGGCAGCTTGGTATTGATCCAGCTGATCAAGCTAAAACAGCTTTCACAATTCCAACTGGCCATTACCAGTGGACTGTCATGCCTTTCGGCCTCAAAATGGCTCCCTCTCTCTTTCAGAAGGCCATGCTCCACATTTTCCAGCCAGTACTTAAGAATGCACTTATTTATATTGATGATATTCTTTTGTTTTCTCAGGATGAATCCTCCCATCTTCACCTGTTACATCAATTCATTGACCTTTGTCAAGTTTATGGTATTATGCTTTCCGAGAAGAAGATGGTGATTGGCAAACGAAGTATTGACTTCCTTGGAATGCAGATCCAAGATGGCAAATATGTCCCTCTGCCCCATGTGGTTGAGCAATTGGCAAACTTCCTGGATGAAAGGCTCACTGTCAAACAAATCCAACAGTTCCTTAGCATCATCAATTATGTCTCTGAGTTCATACCTCATTTGGCCAAACATCGGTCAACACTCTCTGAACTCTTACGCCAGAAGATTCCTCCTCCTCCATGGAGCAACAGACATACACTTGCCGTACAAGCCTTGAAGTCAATCATTCGTCGACTGCCTCCATTGTTACTCCCTCTGCCACATCAGAAGAAAATCCTTCAAACAGATGCTAGTGACTATGCATGGGGTGCTGCTCTTTTCTATGAAACCCCTGATGGAAAGCGTCATATTTGTGGCTACAAAAGTGGATCTTTTCGACCTTCTGAAAAGCATTATCACAGCACTTACAAAGAAATTCTTGCTGTCAAATATGCAATCCAGAAGTTCCAGTTCCTCCTTATGGGTTGTGAATTCCTCATTGAAATGGACATGAGTGTTTTTCCCGAAATGCTCCACTTCAAGCAGAAGACTCTGCCCAACTCCCAATTGTTGCGACTTGCAAACTGGTTCGATCGGTGGAAGTTCACTGTCAAGAAGATCAAGGGCAAAGATAATATTCTTGCTGATTTCCTTTCTCGAATCAAACAGCACAGGCAATTTACACCACAACAGCCTATTGCCACTCTCTGTCCTCTTGAACCATATGATCTTCCTCCTGAAATTCAAGCTCACCTTGCTTCATTCACTTTTCCACAAAGAACTGCAGCTTTAGCCAAAACCTTTCTTGAGATTCATCTCCATGAAAATGGCCCGGTATTCTACCAACTCCCACATCCTACTTATCCATTTTTTACACCCATTGGATTCAGAAGCCTGTACAACATCCCTAAAGAAGCCCGTTGTTTTCTCTGGTATCTTTTTGAGATGCATCACATTGGAGTTACCTTTGAAGTTGGAGAGCTCACTGCATACCTCTTCCAAGTTCGGGTTCGTCAGAATCTTCCTGATCATGCAACAGGATTACTCAAAGTTCTTGAATGGTTTCACCCTCTTGATTGGTGGACTTCATTTCTCTCTGCTCCAGCTCCTCATATTCAGATGAGATACATCCAGCTCACTACGCACAAGCCTAGACAATTCATTACCTCTGATGACGACGATGGAAACTATTTTGTTCCTTATCTCCACAATGAAGTTGTCATCCAATGTTGGCGTGCCATCAATCTGGCTGAGAATCCTCGACAGTATCCCATGGAATACTCCACATATAAGTTCCACATGGCCAATCTCAACAATGTCATTCTTGATGAAATTCCTGCAAACATACAGATCTGGCCTTTTGCTGATGGTGATCCGCATCTCGGACTAAGGACTTTGGATGCCTATGTTGTAACTCACTGGAATGAACTATTCATCAACCCACTAATCGATATTTATGGCGGGGAGTTCATACAAGATCCAGATGCAGATATACTAGTGATGGAAGTGACTAGGCACTGTTGGTATTGATTTGTATTGATGCACCTTTCTAGCTGTCCTCCACTGATCACTACTTTCGGCTGCTTTTCTGTTTACTTTATTTTTGGGTTTTGTAATTGTCGAGTTGCATTATTATGGGTGAGGTCATGCATGACCTATGTATTTTTGTTGTTTGTTTTGGCTCTCGACTATATAAGGAGGTCGGTCCTTGTGTAGTTTGGTATCAAAGACAAGTTTAGGGTTTAGAAAATCCTTCTCTCTCTTATGTACTTTGTAATTCCTCTGGTTTGCGTGGGAATAATAGTATTGTGTTTTGTTGTGTGCATCCACATCCTTTCCATTCACTGTTCTTCGTCTTAATCCTCTTTTGTTCATCTTTAATATGGATCAGTATGCTCTGTCACTGCAGCTGAATAGCTGATCTCTGACAACAGAACGCGTGATTAAAGCTCTGGATAATTGTTAGTTTGCACTTGTTCCAAGTGACATAACAGGAAATCCTTTTGTTGGCGTGAGAAGCCGTTGTGTTGGGTATCATACCTTGTCTAAGGAACACTGCATATTATTCAGGATCCATGGCATCTTCTTCCTCAAACTCTCTCCCTACCGCCAAGCCTTCCACAGTTACACCCTTCAAAACCAGTACATCTCCCAAGCAAGACCACTTATATGAGATCGAATATACCCAGATTCAAGTCCCTGCAACAAGATTCCCGATTATCAATCCATACAAGATCTTCAAACTTGAGAAGGACTCTTTCACTATCAAGTCCATCAAAACCCTGTTTAAATCCAAGAATCCCACTATGTTCAAAGAATATGTTCAAGCCTCTAGCTTTGCTCAGAATGATATCCTTTCAGATCCGCAGGAGACCTTTATTCCCCTTGAGCTTCCGACTGGTATGCTCCAGTCTTGGCTACAGGAAGGTTACACTCATCTTCATCTTGGTGCAATTAAGGTTGCACTAACCTTCCATTGCCGCCATGGCCAAGAAGTTGCTGGAAACCTCGCTATTCTTGATACTAGGTATTTGACCTATAATCAAGCTGTTATTGAGACTGCCCAGGTCACCATGAATGCTGGAACCGTGTTTCTCACATTGTACCCCAATTACAACATTAACCTCAAAGTCCCATTTCTATCCAACTTCCTGGTTGCTCAGATCCAGTTCTCTGGACTCAACATGCAGCAAGGGGCAATTGCTGCAACACTCCACTATCAAATGGCCTATAGACTCCAGAACTATATATATATAGTTTCTGGAAAAATAAGTTTAGGGTTCTTTTTTAAAGTAGTTTTCTGAAAAGAAATAAGGTTTGAACCCTAAAAGAAATCAGTTTTTATTTATTTATATTTTACTTAAATAGTTTTCCGGAAAAAAATCTCTTCTTTTTTTTTAAAATTTGCTCTCTTCCCTCCGTATTATTTTTCAGTAACATAAAGCAAACATTTAAAGTAAATAAACCAGAATTTAACAGAGAATAAATTGCAGAAAGAAAAATAAAAATAAAAGGGCTCACCGGGAGGAGGTGGCATCGCTGCAGCGGCTGCTGGTTGAAGCCCGAAAGTGATGAGGGAGAAGAAGAAGAAAGGGAGAGGGATGGACTGAGAGAGATTGAAAGGGAGTGAGCCGAGAGATAGGGAAGATTGAGAGTGTGAGAAACCGAAAGAGAGGATCAGAAAGTGCGAGAGGACAAGGGAGGACACGGCAATGGCCGTTCCTCTTTCTGTAATTTTTTTCTGTGTTTCCTGCCGAGAGGGAAAAGGAGAGGGTGAGAGAGATGAGGGGTAGAAATCGGTCAGGGCTGCTGCCGTTCAGTGGATTGAGTGTGAGAGGGAGAGGGACGGTCATTATGATTTTGAGAGAGACGGTGGGAGAAGGAAGACGTGCGCTTTAGTCGCACAAGATTCGAGAGAGAGTGGTTTTCGAGTGTTTTTCTTTTATTTATTTTTGAAATTTGGGCGTCGGACCCACATGGGCCCACGTGGGTCCCTAAGTTGTTTGCGGTTTTTTTTTCGAATTTCATAATTTGTGTTCTTCGTGGGGACGGCTAAATTATTATTTTATTTTATTTTATTTTTTGCTTTTTCATTTAATTTCACTCGCAGGCCCTTTTCCTGAATTCTCGTGTTTTAAATCAATTTTATTATTTTGGAGAAACTTCGATTAAATTTTAAATCTTAAAATTCTGTGTTTTCGATTTAAATCTCGATATCTCTATAATTTTAGGTTTAATTTGATGCATCTTCATCTCCAAATTTGTATCAATTTCACAATTTTCTAATTAAATTCTAAATTTATAATCTAATTTTAAAAAATAATTTTTAAATTCAATTTAAATGCCTAAAAAAATTTCAAAGGATTGAGTCATGCAATCAATATATCATCAACATATAACATCAAAATAACGAAAGAATCATTGTCAAGCATCTAAAAATAAACTCAATTATCATAGTTGCTCCTCATGCGGCCAATGTGCACCATAAAGCAATCAAATCTCCTATACCACGATTTAGATGATTGTTTTAACGCGTAAAGAGATCTCTTTAAGTTTACATATCAGATTCTCTTTACCTGCCTCTTTGAATCTTTCATATCTTCTCTTTACCTGCCTCTTTGAATCTTTCATATCTTGACATCAAGTTGATGCGGCTCAAGGTCAAGCATCGCCACCATAGCTAACATGACATGAATAGAAGTATACGTCACAACACAAGAAAAAATCTCATTATAATCAATCCCTTCCTCTTGCCTGTATCCTTTTCCTATGAGCCAAGCCTTATATTTTTCTCCTTCATTTTCTGATGTAGGTTCTTTTTTTTTATACACCCATTTACAACTAATCACCTTTCGCCTTTTGGGTTTTTGAACAAGTTCCTCTTGTGTAGAGACTCCATTTCATCCATCATTGCTATCATCCATTTTTATTTATCTTTACTATTGATTGCATCATGAAAACAAAACGAATCTCCACTACCAACAACTAATACAAAAGAAACCATATCTTCAAAACCATACCTGACTGGTTCCTTTCTCTCTTCCTGTAGCTAAGCCAATAGATTTACGTTGCCTACTTGTTTCGCCAAATGTATCATCCTTAGAAGATGTTGGTGCATCATCCTCCCTAATGGGTCACTGTACTTCTTCTTGTTCCACTTAGACTGAGGATTTTTCAGCCCAAGCCTCCACCTGTTTATAGACATCTTCCTTGTTTAAATTAAGCATGTGTTCTTCATTAAAGATGACATTATGCTTATCACTACCTTCCGTGCAACTGGATCCCAAAGTTTATACCTTTTCATGCCTTTCAATAGCCAACAAATATGCACTATTTGAACTTTGGGCCTAACTTGGATAATTGCTGCTCCTACACATGAACATAAGTCAGACAACTAAATATTCTCAAATTATAATAATTAACTGATTTACCTATACAAACCTCTTTAGGGACCTTTGCATTGATAGCCGATGATGGTGACCTATTAATAATGTAGCATGCCATGTTGGCAGCCTCCGTTTAGAAAGATTTTGGCAGGTCTCCATCGATTCTCATGCATCCTGCTCTTTCTAAAAGTATCATATTCATCCTTTCTACTACACCATTTTGTTGTAGCTTGCCTGGTGTAGTATAATGTCAAGTGATCCATCCATTATTTGTCCGTAGGTACTTGACTTATTTACCTATCTGCTTTTCAACTTTCCATTTCCACTGCTTAAAATTCTCAAACACTTCATTCTTCTGCTTCATGAAATAAATCCAAACTTTTTTAGAGAAGTCATCAATAAATGTAACAAAACATATTGGTCCCCACATGTCATAGTGTATGTATTATAACACATCCTCGCTTGTATGTTTCCTCGCTTTGAAGCTAACCTACACTGTTTTCAATACAAGCAATACTTGCAAAAATTAAGTTTACAAGTTTTTACCCCACTAAACAGCTTTCGTCTATGAAATTTGTAGCGGCCTGACCCTTTGAATTTTTTAATTCTAATGAATTAATTTAGTTACACATGTGAGAGGTGTTCGAGGGTCCCACATGTTGGACATGTGTCCTCAAAAGCCCAATTTGGATTAATCCCAGTGAAAAATAAGAGAAATGAATTAAATGGTGTGTATGTCGGTGCGACCGACAACATCGGTGGGACTAATGGTGGCGTCGGTCAAACCATCAGTAAACAGACTTTGGATTAGGAACAAGTGGGAGACAAACTAGAAAATGAGGCCTTTGTCAGTCTGATCAACACTGGGCGTCTGTGCGACCGTTAGAGAGCAGAAATGTGGACAAATGGCAGACCAAAGAATTGGTCTCTATTGGTGCGACCGACAGAGAGCAGTGTATGGAGTAGTTTTGTGCACTGTCGGTGCGACCGACGCACGACTTAAACTTTGAGTATTTAAACCCCATTTGGGGCAGAAACTTCATTTCACTTCCTCTTTCCCATCCCACCTCCGAGCAAACCCAATTCCAGCTGAACCAGACCCTCTTTCTTCCTCTTTTCACCATTTGCATGCAAAAGATTGGAGTTGGACTCATCTCAAACTCCCTTCCACTCTGATTTTCTCTCCCCTAAGGTAAGTTATTCGCTCCTCCACCTTTCTTTCTCTCCAATGTTGGGTTTTATTTGGGGATTTGCATGGAATGGAAATAGAATTATAATGTAGGCCTTGATTGGGGACAAATCCATGGAGAAGAGTTGAGATTTGATGTTTGGGGACTTTGCATGAGGTAGGATTGAGCTCCATTTGGATTTGGATCCCTAGTGGGAGGTCGATATTTGAGAAAAATGGTGGGTTAACAAAATTGGAACTGGATTACTTAGGGTTTTGCCATTGGTGAACTTGATTGACCTAGATTAGGATTGAACCCTTGGGTGTGACTTGGGGGTTTTTGTATTTAAGTTTGTATTTGGCCTAATCAAGGAACTTAATCATGGTTTTTATGTTCTTATGTGTGATTAGTGCCTAGTAACCCCGACTCCAGAGTCGAACGACCCGCGGACCAACCCGAAGACACGTAAACCCAAGATGAGGAATACTACACACCCTGATTGGATTGATTGTTGATGACATGCAATGTAGGAATCTTTAGATTGATAATGTGCCCTAAAGCATGGTGAATTGTTGATTGTATGTCGTGCTTGATGTATTGAATTTGTGAATCTCTATTGAATTCCTATGTTTTGTGATGCTTGACAACCCATTGAACTCACCGTGCATTGATAGACGAACATAAGTTTTTGCATTGTTGGAGACAGATCTTGAATTGGGTTGGGACTAATGTGAATAGAGTGAAGTGGGGCCTAATATGATATGTCGTTGCATGATAGGCTTGTATGAGGTCAGAATTGCAAGGAAAGCATAGGGAATGCAAAGATAAGCCATGATTGAAATCCCCGAGGCAAAAGGAAGGTCACTTCCCAATGTTCACCCGACAATGAAAAATGGAATGTTTGTTTGAGTTTGTATGAATTTTTTATGTTTGCCTTTTATTGTATGTTAGTGCCCCGGTTTGACTGAGTCACCTTGTTATCAATTACGTGACCTAGAAGAGTATTGCCTTCAAAGATTGAAGACAATGAATCAAGACTCAAGTGGTGTGAAGATTGAATCAAGAGTAAAGCATTGGAAGATCAAGTGCATGATTCAAACATCACCAAGTGTATAGCAATCACACAGGTAAATTGGCCATAGATGACTTTAGGGTGAACCCAATACACCTAGGAAGACCTAACTAGCTTAGAGAACATATTGGTAAATCATAAGCAAGCCTAAGTGAAATTTTACATCCAAAAAAACCAAGTGGACTTAACTTGGAAAATCTGATGAATTGTCAGGACGACCTATCTTGTCCAATGATTTATCACCTTGGACAGGGACGACCCTTCGTGGTCAAACGATCCATCGTCCGAATTGACAAGGGTTGTAATACCCTGCCCCAGATTAGGCGTGTTTTAGCTTAATAATTTTGTTTAACCGGTTAATATCGAAGATTACTATTAGGGCTTTGAGGGAAGCCTAGGTGTGGCCAAATCCGATCTCGAAATCTCAGTAAGACAGCTCGCCCAGCTGGAGGGGCATTTTGGTAATTTACCGCTTATTATTATTATTTTATAAATTATGTTATTATGTGATTATTATTGGATGATATGATTGTCTTTAATCAAGGAATTGTATTTCTAATTTTAAAATAATTTTATTTTCAGAAAATGGTATTTAAAACCGCCCGTCAAAACTCCAAAAGGGAGAAATAATTATTTTAAATAATTTTGGAAATGAGATAAAATTCAAAACTAGTATTTTGTGTTAGACCATTTTAAGAATGGTCTAGTTATTCTTTGACACTCCAAAATGAGGTATCTAAATTATTTTATTTAACAATTGTTTAATTAAATAAATAGTGTTAAATTGTGATTTTTATTTAAATAAATGGTTTTTAGTGAGAGTTAAATTTCAAAATTTTTATGGTGATTAAGGTTTTCAAAACCCAACCTATCTCTGAGGTTGGATTGAGATTTTGAGTTCTTAAAATCATACTTTTAGTTAAAATTCAAGTTTTTATCAAACTAGGGGCCTTTTACAAAATGAAAACTATTTGAGGGCTGATCTGCACCTAAATAGTAACCTGCCGGTTACTGTTGCAAGCGTAAGCAGACGCTGTATGCGGCTGCATGCAGTGGCCGAAGGCCCCTTCCTCCGGCCAAAACTCTATAAAAGAGGCCCTCCTCCATCTGTTTTAACTCCCAGAAAATTTCTATCTTCCTCCTCAGCCTCTCTGCTCTCAGCTGGAAACCAAAAAACACAGCCAACCCTTAGCCTCTGTTCTTCCTGGTTTTGTCACCTGTAGCTTGAGAAGGAAAAATTTTCAAGGTTCGGATTTTCAGCCCATGAACTCCAGTGAAGGTAACCACTGTATTCCTTTTCAAATTCTAGGTGGTTTAGAATTAAGAAAAACTGATTTTGGTTTAGTTTTGAGTAAGAAAAACCATTTCAAAGTTTAAGGAAAAACCATGGGTTCCTTGTACCCGTGAACTTTCAGTATTAAAATCGGTTGGCCCAGTGAGGTTCGAAGCTCCAAACCTCTCCCTATGGAAAGAGAACTCCAATAGGAATCCATCGGACCGGCTAGATATGAAAATCGAATCCGGGAAGCCCACTGTTTCCGAATTCATTTTTCCTGCAGTGTCGCCCGTTCACTGTCTGTTGTTGCAGACAGTGAAGGAAGAAGAAGAAGAAAAAAATATTATTGTTGGATTATGTTGATGCTTGTGATATTAGTACCCATTGAAATAAATAAAAAAATAAATATTATTTTTGGATTATTGAAAAAAAAAATATACTGACCCTCTTCTCTTATTACTATAGTGTATATACTATTGTATTCACTTCCAGGCCGACTCTATTCATCGGGCACTGAGTAATCTCACTTTCAGGCTGACGCTATATTTGTCGGGCACTGAGTGACCTCGAGGCCTTACTCAACATGTCAGATCTGGTCCTATCCAGAAGACAACCGAGAAGTGACCTGAGGATCTAGACCTAACTCAATAAGTCAATCTGGTCAATGCCCAGAAGACAATATGAGTTTTGGACTGAGCACCCTTTTTATTTATTATATCTTGTGGATTATTATAATTTAAAAAGGATAGAAACCAAGTAGGAGACTCAACTCCATGTACCTTGGATATTTTTCGAAAAACAAGTATGATTTCGAAATACTGCTTGTATATGTATGAATGCTATGTATATTGATTGTGCACTTGTTTGTTGTTTGAACAGAGACCGCGAAACCACACATATACGGTGAGGGAACTTAACTTTTCAGCTTGATGTATACAGGTTTATTTGATATGAATATTGAGCAATGAGTGGTTTCAGATTTGATTAACCCACTCATGTGCCTAGACTTGACGCACTATGGTAAGAGTGCTTATGATGCTAGTAAATGCTATGATGTTGATCATATGGAATGTGTAATACTGCTTCCACGTGCCCTTGACTATTGAACCAATATCGACTATATGAGAGATGGTTTATGTCTACTAGACCACAAGTGTCGACAGTTGCTGACTTGATAGTGTCAGTATCGGCTATGGGAGAGCCGGAGATATACTTGCAATGATGTATTTTGACCGTGTCGAGACTTAATACAATGGTCTCAACGTAGTTGGTAGGCGTTACGTTTGATGATAGCAGTAATGGAAGACTGATGGAATGATGGAAATGATGATGAGACTTCACTTGATATTGTGAATTTTATTATCAAGTATGAGATATTATTGCAACTGTTGATTATTGCTAACATGTTGTTTACTTTAAAACTGCACTATTATATTTCATTCACTGGGCTACTTAGCTCACCCCACTCACCTTTCAGGAGATAAACCCGAGGAGGAGAACCCTCTATTTCAAGCTTAGGGTGGATAAACTGCGGTAGTGTTTCGGGATTCCCACTGAGGGGAATACCCTTATCTTCCTTTTCTGGTTCTTGGAGCCATTTGTTTTTTTAAAGTACCGGGTGTGGTACTTAGTCTGTTTGAATGTTATGTATTGAAAGTAACTGCGTTTCTATAGTTACTCTGATGTGATTTTGAAATAATAATTCACTGTTTGGATTTATGTGTGTTGATGTTTGTGTTTGTGTCTCTTGGGGTAGACTTATGGTATATGTTTGAGTCCACATGTTGGGATCATGTGTGACCTTTGGGCCCAACTGTTGATCCGGCCCGGTTAGAATGCTTGTGCTAGCTTAGCCTTTAAAAAAAAAAAATCAGTCGCGTTCCGGGCCCACCCTTCAGGTCGGGGCAGGATAAGGGTTCTTGTTGGAAAGACACTGTCAAAGTGGTTCACTCTTAGGCCGATACTATCGTGAAGTGCTGACCCATTATGAGTGAAAGGGTTGAGCCATCGTGGTCCATGACCTGTTGGCTGCAATTCTCAGAATTTTGGATGGGAAACACTATGTAAAATTCGGTTGGTCTCAGGATGATACTATTGTCAGTTGGCGACCCAGCGACACTTGGGCTCGACAACCTATCGTTAGTCGCGACCCATCGTGGGTGGCCATTATTGTACTGTTGGGGTACATTCAATGTGTAAGGGTCACACTGTTGGCAGACATAACTTGAGGGCCACGACCCATCATCTACTATCCATTGGGACTGCATTAAATGCTAACGGTCACATTTGAACATCACATTTTTAAGTTAGGATCCATCATGGCACCACGACCAATCACCATGTCAGTTTAGGAAAATTCTGGATGCCTATTTAAACTCTGGATTTTGGAGAAATCTTTTGGAACCTTGAATTTGGAAAATCCTAAGGCATTCCCATAGATCCCAACCTCTCTCTCTGCACTAAATATTGGTGAATCATATGAGATCCAATCAAACCCTTGATTGAGATTAAGAGAGAGAAAAATAGTCTAGGATTCAACTTGCAAATCCATAATCCTAAGAACATTTTCCCAAACTTGTGGTTGCTCATACATTGGCACATCTTCATCATCAAAGACATCAAGGTTGGAGAAATCTTCGGAAGCACATCTACACCTTCAAATGAGCTACAAAGGCAAGTATTTCTCTGTGTTTACATTTTTAACAACTTCATTGTACAGTGGATTGAAGCAAGGTACTTGAACCACTATAAAAAATAGAGAAATAATGAAGTAGACCGGGTAGGTCGAACATTTCAAAATCTTAGGCGAGTGGGTGAAATTCTCATTCAATTGTTTAGGTGGAATTTATTTTCTATTCGTGAGGGTATAATTCCCCATATAGTGTATTTGGGATAATCGAAGGTTGGGTGAGTCCAACAGAAAATATATGAGGGATTTACTCCGAACCACTATACATCGGGTGTTGTGGATGTTTGGTATTTTATTTGTGTGATTGATCTAATAATTGGCACACTCTTGATATCACACAACACATATATCTTGATTAATTTGTTAATTCCACTACATATATTTTAATTGATGGAGAAATTTGTAAGACCACAAAAATCAGATATTGTCATATTCACCCCCCTCTAGGGACAATCATGTTCTAGCACACCGGGAACTTTCATTGTAGATTATGTTAATTGTCTAACCCCATGTCTATTTTCATTGATGCAAGCATCCCATGTGCATTACCTACATATGTTCGGCTTGAGGCTAGTCACCTTTGGGATGGGTAAATGGATGTATGAATAGGACATGGTTATCTAGAAACACTAGGTTTGGATATATACATGAGAGGTAGAGATAATACATGGATGTAATGCCTCTCCACTTTAACCCACTAGTATAGACAACCAACTCCATGAAGGAGATTGGAGTGACAATAAGTCAATGAGGACTCCGATAAGACCATACGAGAACGATAGTTTGAGTTTCGCTCGGTCACATAGACACCATAGAGGAGCTTGTCTCTCACATGAGTTGGCATGGAGTTGACATCCCTCACGGGTGCATACGCATGTCGAGCATGCATGCACGCATGGCTAAATTAGTCGGGTAAGTCGTAGTCCGACCGCCCATGGGCAAGACTCTTATCACCAGGATATGGTGAGGGACATACATGACAAGAAGTTCCTATGCACACCAGACGCGCCGGGATTGCCAGGTAAGACATAGGTCCCAAAACTTGTCGGGGGTCAAGATGGAGTGGTGCCACGTTACGTATTCGTTATGTGCAAGGGCTAGGACCCACATTAACATGATTTAATGGCATAGGATATTTGCATAACATGTATATTCCATTTCATATATATCCATGTGGGTGTGTGAGTAGACAACATGCATTTACTTCTTCATTGGGCTTGCATGTGCTCATCGTTACAATTTAGGTAACATTGCACCGGTTGGCTCTAAGGGACCACGTGGACGAGTATAGTCTAGACTGGAGCATTCCACGCTCTGACGCTCAAATTATGATATCTAAATGTGATTAGATTGTAGTGAAAATGGACAAGTGTTTTTGGAGACCAAGATTGGTCAAAATGTCCCATTTTTAGGGGAAACTCTGCCAAAATTTCAATAGAAATCTCAAATTCCAGAAATGTCTAGAGTCCTTTAAGGTTGTGTTGCACGCGTGTTTCCCCACGTGCTCTATTTAATACATGATGTAGGGTTTAAAGAAAAAAAATTCCTTCAGTCGTGTGCCTGACGGGTCGGGGTGTGACAAAGTTCCCATAGACCCTTATCACTCATATAGCCAAGGCGCTGATGACATAGAATGGTGTCATCAATACTCGAATCCAAATGAGTGATTACTACTGCTCCACCTGTAAATGTATTCCCTACCAGTGTGTATAATTTTTTTTGTTCTTTCTCTTTCATGACAATTATGGCCATTTAACAACTTTTAGAACCTTATCCGCTGCCGTGAAGGTGAAACCATTTGAATTAAGGGTACCCAATGAAATTCAATTCCTTGTAAGGTTAGGGACTTGTCGCACATCACCCAGTATTCTTACCATACCGTCAAATATTTTAATTTTGATTGTCCAATTTCAATGATTTTGCAAGCTACATCATTACCCAGTAGAATTGTCCCTCAATTACAGGGTTTATAAGTATCAAACCATTCTCTATAAGGACACATATGATAAGAATATCCAAAATCTAAAATCCATTTGTCAGGAAGATAATTTGTACTTGTGATTGCTGCTAGCAAATCATTTGTTTGTATTTGAACCATCTTGTGCAATGTTTGCTTGATTTGAATTTTATTATTTTCCTCCAGATCACAATTTCTTTGCACCTCTGCTGCCTTTCTTTCTCTAATGTATTAACCATTGAAAAAAAAAATCTAACTTTATGGAAATAGTAACATTCAACCTTTCCACTACTCATCCCTTTGATTTTGAGTGTGACCATCTTTTGTTTACAAAGTTTCTGAATATTCATCTTCAACGTTGCTGGTTTGATTAACATTTAGCCACCAACCCTTCAGCTTGGGAATTGTTTCATGGTTTACATAGTGTCTTAATCTCCAAGAGAGCCGTTGTCACCTCAACAACCCTAAGAGTGTCTTTTAACTAATAGTGTAGTCACTAGTGTATCAAAGGTGGATGGAAGAGAAGCCAGAAAAAGAAGAGTCTTGTCCTCTTCTATTTTCACCTCAATATTTAACATTTGAGTAACAAATTTATTAAAAATATTGCGATGATCCATAATATTTGTTCTCTCTTCTATCCGCAATTGATATAATTATTTTTTTAAGAACAATTTATTTGTGACCGATTTTGACATATATTTTTTCTAATTTTTTCCACAATACTAGAACATAAGTTTCATTCAACACATTATATTTTGCTTCTGGTGCGAGACATAAGTGGATGGTGCTCACTGCCTTCATCTTAAGTTGCTTCCAATCATCATTAGATATGGTTTCTGCCTTCTTTTTCTTATTAGATAGTGCTTTGATTAACCATTGTTGCACAAAATATCCTTAATCGTACTTTGCCATAGGCTAAAATTATTTTTACCATCAAAGAGTTTCCACCTTGAACTTAGCTGTTGAGATTCCTTTTCCGACCATGGTGCTCAGTCCCGATAATCCAGTCTTCCCTGCTCAGAACATAGTGCTCTTGATACCACTTGTTGTAACTCAAAAAGAAAATCAATCAAAACAAAATAATAATCAGACACCGGAATTTACGTGGTTTGGCCAAAATCCTGAGTACGTCAATGGAATATGCATTTTATTATGAGAAAAAGACAAAAAAATTCGTACAAAATTCCTTGAGTTTGAAACTCAAACCCAACCACAAAGACCGTTGTACATTTCTCTCTCCCTATTTTTATTTTGCTTCTTTCATACACTGTGACTTCTTGAAAACCCAGATCAGTCCTTCTCACAATCTCCTGTTGTTTGTCACGGCCCGACCCAACGGACACATGAGAAACAATAATATTTTTTTTCAACTCTGAAGCACGCATAACTCATAGTCCAAACACGTAACACCTACACGTGTTGCGAGATCCCTACGGATCCAAGGACTTATTGGACCTTTGATTTGATCGAACTGAATTATCAGCTGCGTACATACTCCAATGGAGATCATATCCTGCGCAATTCTCAATTCATTTATTTTATAACACTAACCCCGTGCTATTCATGATGTCACATCAAGACATTCTAATTACCCTATTGTGGGTCTCATCAATAGAAGAATAGATCTCATCTATCACGGGTTTATACCAACCATGTGAATACCATCAACCATGGGGTCAATGTCACACATGGGATAAACCTCAACCATGGGACCTATGCCCCAACATAAATACATCCCTCATCGGGGACAATACTCTAAATATGGGTCCAATCCTCTACCATGGGACCAACATGTCTAACATAAGACCAATACGTCTACTATGGGACCAACATGTCCACCATAATACCAATGCGTCTAGCATGGGACCAACATGTCTAACATAAGACCAATTCGTCTACCATGAGACTAACAAGCATACCCTAAGACCAACATCCAAGCACTACCAAGGGAACCATCATCCATTGGTATACACATCCATCCCTGGTAACACTCTATCAGTGAGTATCATCTATCCATGGGTAATAACCATACATGAATATAATCATTCCATGGGTATAATTCATCCATAAGCATAACTAATCCAGGGGCACATCATCTACCATGAGATCTTCTATCCGTAAGAACAACACTCGAATGAATCACTACGTGACTGTGGCAACAGTATTAAATCATCATATCATATTATAAATATACAACGACCCCTAGCAAGACTTAGGACCCATGACTTACTAAGCGAGAGACATACGACTAGCATGATTAAGTCTACCTCGCCCTGCATCTCTTCACCTCAAGGGTGATTCAGTCAAGCTCTAAAGCTGTCGGACCGCGTCTAACGAAAATAGCACCACCCCCATGGGTAAAATAGTATCTAGCTCTGCGTATCAACGCACATCAAGTGTACTAAATAGCAGTGATAGCTCCCTCCAGCGCGTAGCATGTGAGGGACCTACTCCTCGATGACAACCCTATGGGACCAATCTCCGTAGCCGACCCCACTGTCCCGAATACCTCTCTGGAAAGGTCAGTCAACCATCATAATCAGGTGAGGGACGTACCCATACCACGTCTCAATATCAAATGACCAAGTTACATATATATCTCAATGCCACAGTCTCCATATATTCATATCGACGCTCCCATGGTCTCAAGGCTACTCTAGGCCTTACTCGTAGAATATATATACTTATCTCATCATTTTACCTATACCAATGTGAGACCCAATGATCTATTGATCGGACAATTTCATTTTTCAAAGAACTGAGGCATAACGTTATCAATATCATGTGAAGGACGCACCCATACCATGCCTCAATATAATCAATATCACGTGAGGGACGCACCCATACCACGTCTCAATCGTCAATATCACGTAAGGGACACACCCATACCATGTCTCAATATAATCATCACGTGAAGGACATACCCATAGCACGTCTCAAAATAATCAAGTGACCTAGTCACGTACATCTTAGTGTCAAAGTCCTCATCTGTCTATCTTAAGAATTTTTACAGTTCTCTAGCAACTCTAGGCTTACTCGAGAATAAACATATATGTCTCATCATATCAGGACTCCCAAGGCATCATAACCTCTTTGGGCCGCCTTCGAGGGATCCAACATCTATCATTAGGGTCTATATTAGAGAAGGTATATCCCACCAATTTCTTTATACCCTTCACATTTGCTCAACATCTTACATCATCCTAAATATAAATCAATGACACAATGCATCTTTTGATCGAGCTGAGGCACAATGCTCTCAGTTGCCTACGTACCACATAGTGGATCAGATCAACCGTAGTTCATCATTTTCACATTTGGGTTGACATTGGAGAGTGGTCCTACTTTTACTTTGGGAAATCAATTAAGCCTTTCTTAGCAGTTACATTACATTCCATGTATTCTCAATCATGCTAGCCCATCTCCATTATAGCACAAGTTAACCCCCTTGGGTTCTAAGATAATTGACTTTAACTCTCCCATATCACTTAGTCTAACCCTTTATCAAGTTCATCTTCAAATCATGGAAATTCGTTCTACACATGGTTAGGTCGATCCACTACAACCATTATCAACATAGGTACTTTCTAGTGATGTACACATCATCATATAATCCAAGCATGGCATTACAACACCTTCATCATGCTTATTATATGAGTTACCCATGTAAGAATTCTGATCACAATCATGAGAATTTATTTGACACATACATTACTCATAACTATACACAAGTATGGGAAGTTATCAATGCCTTACATTAAACATCTTGGGAAATCTTGATTTATCATACATTCTATCATACTTTAACATATCATAAATCTATAAATTTTCAATTATAGTAAACATCTAATCATAAAAAATTTGGGAAACTTATACATATGTATCTGATACAATATATTTACATCAATCACACATAAGCACACAAGGAGGTAAAACCATAACCTTACACAACTATGCATTGGAATGTGCACAAAAACAACATTCACTCAAACATATTATCACACACCTTGTAAGCATAGAATTTTACAAATATTCTCAATGCTTCAAGTGTATGGCATTCTCCAATTTTACCCAATGTTATCGAACTCGAATCGTATTGAAATTGGTCTATGGGTGTGAATCGTGAATCGAAAATCATAAAATTGTACGATTCATATATCCCCTTATTTCTATAACCATTTTGTAGACCTGATCCATTATATTATCCCTCTCACACACTGCTGTTTGATGGTTGCCTCTTTTTTTTTTACCCTTCCCATGTTGGCTTCTCTCTTGTATTTTTTTTTTTTGATATGCTGTGTTTTAATTAGGCATACATGCAGTCCACTTTGAGGACTCCTAACATCAGTCGATCTCCTAATTCTAATTTAAAATGAGAAAGGCGGTGCTCTTCATGTGTTGGATGCAAGCCACTCAAAAATATGAATACAAATGGCAACATTGGTGACAATCATTTACAAATTGGCGTAAGAAGGAGGACTGGTAGAAGAGAAAATTCTCAAAAAATGCACAAGTAGAGGAGGAAAAGAAAAAGATGCAAAGCTGAAAAAAGAAAAATAATAATAAGAAGAAAGATAAAACAATGGTTGAGAAGAAGAAGTAAAAAAAGAGAAGTTGTAGTAGTATATCATTATTATCATACTTAGCATGCTACTGGAGATGATGCATCGGGATGTTTGAAAATGTAATCCAACGGCAATAGTGGGTCATTAATATTTCATTTTCCATTCTTTTTCAATTGCCATTACTTTCTTATATTCTTCTATTTATATTTAAAAGGCAACAATAATAAATTATAGGCCAGTCATAGAGACACCCGGGTTTCCTTTCGCTACACACCTGATTTCAAAAAATTGGGTGAAAGTACTATTTTGCCCTTCATTTTTTAGGGAAAAAATGATTCTCCACATCATTCGAACGATCGTTTGTTCGTTCGAACGAACAGTTCGAATGGATTCCTTCGAACTATGGCTGTAGAGTGAGATTTTCAAGCGAGGCCATTTCTCGATCGATTTTTACAAACAAGATATCAAAATTCATCTACTTTGAATTTTATGAACTCTGGAACTGATTTTAAGTGAAAAATGTATAGTTTTGGCTTAAAAAATTATACCCAAAGAATGAAGGAAAAGTGGCCTTCCTCTTAATTCTTTGTTGTTGCCAAATCTGATTCTCGGCCTTAGATCAGGTGATTGGGAAAGTTTCTGCTGGCGGGACCCCCTATAGCCCTTTTGTTTTTTTATGGTTTATCCATTTGTACCATCAGATCTTTGATCGAACTCACGTGGGGCTCTCCTCTAGCCAATTTCTTCCATTGCTGCTTGGGGCGACCGAAATCCAGTGCTGTGGGTTTTTTTCTTAGATCCAAATGGGTCCTTTGCTTCTCCACCTGGGATCGACACCACCATGGTTGCCGTTGGCCCACCTATCTACGGCTAAGGAAGACCATTCGGTTTCAGTCAACGGTGGGGCCCACCTATTATTTTTTTCCCTCTCTTCTGCGTTTTCGATCAATCCCACATCTGAACGAATTTTTCGTTCGGCAGTTTCGTTCTTCCAGAGAGATTGCCTCGTCGTCTTAGTGGCCACTATATGAAACACACTGTCATCCATCCACTGCCGAATAAAACCTAGGCACTTCCGATCAAGGTCATTCCATTCAGATCAGACAACTCAACCTTCAATTTTGTCTTCCCCTTGTCATCGGAAGACTCTGCCACTAACACCTTCTGTCTCCCTTCGATCAGTTTGTAGAGATCTCTACAATACAGAAGATCTTCCATCTTTGCATTCCACATTAAGTAGTTTGCTCCATTGAGGCTAATCATGCGGGCCGTATTGATCTCCATCTCCTCCGACAACCCGATGCATGTCACTGTGCTATATTCCGTTCACCCATGAGTCTCTGTTCTCTAACCAAAGCTACTAATACCACTTGTTAGCATTTTAGCAGAATAAACAAGAAATCGAAAGGGAAAAATAAGCAAAAGCACAACACCGACAATTTACGTGGTTCGGCCCCACCTGGCCTACGTCCACGGAGCGTGATAAAGATTTTATTGTGAGAGAATTAATAAACACAATTACAAAAAGTCAATGAGTTTGAAATCCAAAACCAAACCCGAATACAGAGATGTATTCCCTTCCGTCAAATCCAAGTGTGTATCCTCTTCTTCAAGTTGCAGCTACCACTACTGTTTTGCACCGTCGCTACAGCCTCCAATCAGTACTGACTTTGCACTCTTCTCACCGATGAACAATGCTCTACTGCAGTTCGTCTGCAGCCCTTACTACCTTGGTGGACTGATCTTTGTTGTTTACTCTCACAACAATAGTCCTACACGATGCTTATCTACCTCTGCCAACTACTCTCTACAGATATGTATGATCTGTCTTGCTGGTTGCACTGCTAATTATCCTTTGCCTGACCTCTGCTACACGCTAGACAGTGGAACAGATTTTGCTGTAAGCGTTGTTGAGCAACTTTTCTCTTTCCTGTTACACACTTGTATCCAGCACCCTTTTCTCTGTTCTCAATTGCTGAATGCAACCCCTTTGTTCAGCGTCAACCAAACAATCCCCTCTCTCAATCCCTCAATACGTGTATCTCTTGTCTAGAGTTGTCGCCTCTATTTTATAGACAAAACAGAGTCGGTCATTTCTTCCTATTTTTGGTTCTCCACGCTGGCTGAAACAACTTTAGTAGTTTCTATAAGTTTTGTTTCCAATTGGGTATACAAGTCCTTATCAATTTAGGACTCCCACCGAATAGAAATTGCCTTCCCAATGGCACATGGTATATTCTATCGTGTGTCTTAGTAGAATTGAGCCACCACCCAACATTTTGGACTTCAAATATCGTACCTAAAGAATTAAGAGGGAATGTCATTTTTCCTTAATCTTTGGGTACAATTTTTGAAGTCCAAAACTATACCCTTTTCACTTAAAATCAGTCACAGAGTTCATAAAATTCAGAGTAGATGAATTTTGGTATCTCGTTTGTAAAAATTGACCGAAAAACGGCTTCGCTTGAAAATCTCACTCCACAACCATTGTTCGAAGGAATCCATTCGAATTGTTTGTTCAAAGGAACCAAACGTTCGTTCGAAAGATACAGAGAATCATTTTTTCCTTTAAAAATAAAGGGCAAAATGGTAATTTCATCCAATTTTTTGAAATCGGGTGTGTAGAGAAAAAAAACTTGGGTGTCTGTTTGATAACAATTTTAAATAACTACAAAGTGAGTTTTAAAGCTTTAAACATTATTTTAAGAATTGATATTTCTTTTTTAGTATTTCTCTGTATAAATTTCTAACAAGAATATTTTTTTATAAAATATAACCTTAGTTAATAATTTAATATTATTTATAATATTATATTAATGGCACTTGTTTGACTGGGTTTGACTACGGGTCAAGGTCAACCCGGTTGAACCTTATTTAACCCACCCTTCCTCTAAGACGGGTCGCTCCACGGGTAGATTTTTAAAACATTGGTTTAATGTGTGTATTAGAGATTAAGTTTTTAATTAATTTTAATATATTATTTATCTATACAGTAATATATACAATAGCAAGTCTACCCATATTGGTATGAAATAGCTATGTCAATGATTTATGCGAAGATGGAGTAGTCACATTTGATTATGTATAAGGAGTGACCTATTGGAATTGAAGATGAATCGAACTCAAGTTGGAAACAGATTTCTTAATGGGCAGACCAACCTCTTAATATTTAAGTGTTACAGGTTTCTTAACTTTGATTCTGTCACTAGGAAAACATTAATTCAAAGTTACGGCTACTAGACACTTGGATAGAATCATGAGATATTGTCACTAGGAAGTCATTAATTCAAAGTCAGTTTAAGTCCACAAGGCACCTTCATTTATGCATAAACTTCTGGATATTTAAGAGTAAGATTTTTTAAATGTGTTTTTTTAGGTAATGTCTTAAATATGTTTTGAAATTATGGGGGATTGTTGGAAGTTTCAAATATATTTTATTAAAAATAATAATTAGTAATTTTAAATTTGCTTGAAATTTTGGAGGCAAACCATAGTTAAAATTTGGCGGAAATTTTAATTTGAAAAATAATTTCGAATTTTCTTACCTAGTTTCTGTAGATACTTTTCATGTTTTCAAGAGTCCTACATTAGTTATTTGTAAATTTAAAAAGACCCGGCATCTAAACAGCGTCAATTCCTGCTATTAGGCTTCATTGATTTGGGACAACAATTTTCACTTGATTTTCATTACTATTGTTTCTTACAAATTGTTGCCAATAATATAAAAAAAATATTATTATTATTTGATTGTAAATATTCCTCTATAATAAGATTCAATTCCATTATATTTTGCTAGTCATTTATTTTAAAATAATGACAAGGGATTGTCAACACAAAATCAATCATTGACTAAGAATCCTTCCCTTAAATAATGAACAATGTTTGTGGGATAATAGTTGATATGTTGATATATTAGCAATCCACAGACAATTAATAGTCTTTCCGTCTCATTTTAGTTATCTGATTTAAAACATTTGTATTTTTTAAGAAACTCTCTATATAAGGCTAGCACTCCATTTGATCTCATTCATTTTCAACACATTTTATGTTACTCAAATATAAATGAGACATCTATTTTGAGACAATTTCAAAATACATATAAGACAACTAATTTGGGACAGAGGAAGTAATATTTAATTGACTATTTTTATATATTAATTTTTTTTTTATAATGAAGAACTCAAAGACTCCCACATCTCTCTCTGAATATGAGAGAATTGGATAAAACTCTGGATGCACACAAGCCCCGCAAAACAACGTGCATTGAGTTATTACGAGATTCGAATCTAAGACCTTTAATTTTTGAACCAAAGTACCTACTAATTGATCTACTTATATAAAACTTTTTACATGATAAAATATAACAATTTATAATAGACCTGCTGAAATATAAGTAGATCTTCTATTACGTTGATGGGTATTTAACATAGAAATTCAATTTACCCATTTGCATGGAGTCACTCCGTTCTGTACCTCACCTCCCTCAGTCCTATTCCCCATTGCCATGATTAGTCATCAAGAACAGGGAATGCATTGAACCATGGGCATGATAATAGAGAGGATTATAGCATTTTATCTTCATTTTTTGTTTATTTATCTTCTTATATTTTGAAAAAAATCAAAAAAACAAAAGCTCTGTTTGCCTCAACTCAACACATGTTACATGAATTTTAATCTATCCTTTTCTAAAATTAAAATTATTATTTTTTCAGAGTCATCCAGATATAAGAAATTGAAAGACCTCTAAATTAGTTAAAATATCAAAAATTAATTATATATGAATTTTTTAGCCACCTAATCTATAGTTATAAAATTAATGATTGATCTTAAAAATAAAATGATGTCCAATTCATTTTGAACGTGACGGTCAAGAAGCTTTCCTCATAAAGGAAGGTGTTGAGTTCGATTCACGCTCAAACCGCTTTGAGTTACTTCCCATGGTGTTATACTTAATTAATGAGGAATGATTACATGCTATCATCTTAATTGTACGGATGACTTCAAGTGGCACTACTTGGGACATGTGAGGTCCATCATTTATAAATCAAAGTTGTTCATTAACTTTTAGATTTTGTGGAATTATTAGATCCATTGTTGGATGTAGGGCTGCAACTCGGGTCAGGTTTTGACTCGACCCGCATGACCTGACCCGAGAAATCATGCAGGTCGAGTTGAGAATTTCATGTCAACGGGTAGGGTCGGGTCAGGCTGAGAAGATAAAAATCCACATGAAATTCAGATCGGGTCGAGTTGAGGATTTTATAAGTTAACTCGACCCGACACGACCCGACACAACCCGACCCAATCCGGCTAAAATTAGTCTAAAATGAGTTCAAAATGTTGGTCGGGTAAGAATTCGGGTTGATTCGAGTTAGAATTAGGGTCGGGCCGGGCTGTGAGATTCGGGTTGAGAATTAGGGTCGAATCGGATCGAGTTCCATATATATCAATTCGGGTCGTGTTGGGTTTTGTTGTGCAAATTTTAAATTTATAACTCGCAAGCGTACGAACCATTAGATAGTATAGCGATTAAGTGCGAGGTCGAACCCATCGGAACTTAGGAAAATATATCCATGAAAATACACCATTGAATTATATATTTTAAGAACTTTGAGAAATATGGAGATAAATCATGAACGTGGAATTGTTAATCTAATCTATGAATTTTAATCTTAATTTAGAAACATTCTAAATTTAAACATAGAATCTAACAATTTAACTAATTTTAATTAAGATGGTGGAATTAATATAAAAATATAAACAATCTTAATCTAATTTAAAATACAAAATTAAGATGCAATTAAATTATTTCCAATCTAGTTCATCAATTTCACGAGTTTTTGGATTTATAAACAAAAATAAAATTAAAGACATCTAAATTACATCTGTACATATTTACAGTGGAACTGGTTCAAAGAATCAAGGAGGCATTATTTTTCATATTTTAAAAATAAAATAAAGGCCTAGAATATGGAGCTCACGTAAATCACCAATCATGCATTCAAAATTTTCATCGACAAATATTCTAATAATTAAATCCATGGATTTCATTAAACTAAAAATCTCAAATTAAACCTTAGAATGAATAGAATTTAAACTTCATCTCCAAATCTAAAATATTTCATCGCACTCTTAAAATAAGAGCCTTAGATCGAAGAAGGAAGTCTATTCAATCTAAATTTTCATCACATTTAATCTGAAATAATTAAAATAAATCCACACATAAATTTAATTAAAGAATAAAAATAAAATCAAATAATCATCATACATAAATTGAATAATTGGAAAACCATAGACTAAATATTTCATCACACCTCAATTTTATTTATGAAACATGAATTTAGACTTACATATCAATGGAATTTTAAAGAAAAAGAAATACAATGAAAATCAAAATCCACCAACCTTAGAACCCAATGTGGATTGAAAATCCCACAGTCTTTCTCCTTCTCTTCTTCCTCTCCTCTCCTTTTCTTCAATGCCCAAGTTCAGTTTTCTCAATAGGAGAGGGCTAGTATTTATAGATGAAAGGAGGTGGAATTAATGGATTGGATTCAAAGATTTAAATAAAGCAAGGGATACATGGAGGGCGGATTTGATTTGTGCTAAATATGGAATGACTTAAAAGAGGTAAGGAGCTAAATTTGTATAAGGAAAGTGGGTGTAGAATCCCGTTTTTTTACACATATACCATCTTGCAGCTCAGTTTTGACCTTGTTAACTTCCGAATCAGGAAAAGTCGTAAACTACAAAGTTGTAGCTCTTGAAGTCTTCTTTCCAACGCAAAAAGAATCAAAGCAATCAGACATCGGAGTAGAAATTTATGACCAAAATACTGAACATGTATCAAACCTTCCTTATTTTTCTCCCTTCCTTATTTTCTCTCTCTTTCTTTAATCCACTTTCCAAATTCGAAAATCCTCTTATATTAGCTTGTAAATTTCGAATTTCCTCTTGAGATAATGGAAATAGTATTCACACATGTGGATTTCTTCATGGGCTTTTCTTAATTGGCTCAATAATTGGGCTTGAGGTCCAAAATAACTCATAATGGGCCCAGGCTTTATATTTAAGCATTTTTTCTGTCATCCTCACTATTAAACCTGCAAAACACAAAATTATACTAATTAGATAAAATTAAATAAAATGAGATACTAACAATAATAAATTTAGGAATAAAATATGTATTTATTTTGCACTCATCAGGTTTTAAGGAACCCGATCCAAGTTGCAGCCCTAGTTGGATGGATCAAATGAGAAGAGAAATTTTGTAGATTTTCTAATCAAATGAAAATATTTGATCTATCCAACGATAGATCTATAATTTCATAGAATTTAAAAGGATGCATATATGCATCTTATATATGCATCTTTTTGTTTAGAAATTAATGAGCAAATTAGATTTTTAAAAGATGAACTCCACATATTCCAAATAACTTCTTTTAAAATTATTTTTACCATTAGAATGACAACATAGAATCATTCTTAATTAATAGTTCAATTGGTATAAACGTACAAACATGTAGAAATGTAGTTGTGGGTTGCTAATGGGTCGCATCAACTTGTCAATCATCTCGATCTACCCACATTTGCCATGTGAGGTTGCTAATGGTTGCTGGTTGTGTTGGATTAAAATTTGTCTTAAAAGTATGCATTTGGATTTAAATCATAATCTGTTTTGTCATCAGTAAGATTAGGCATTTGATTATGTGAAATCAAAAGTGTCTTTAATTATTTGCCATTTTAAGAAGAGAGTACTTTTAAAATCAAAATAAAAAGACGCGGTCTCAATATTCTATTTGAATAATTTAATAAATCGGTTGATTTTGAGTGACCCAACCCGACCCGCACCAAATTGAGTTGCATGTGTGAAGGGCATACTGTGTTCGCTCGGTTGGAATCCACATATTTGAGCCAAGACTAGCAATAATCAATAAATTTTTGACAAATTTCAACTGATAATTTAAATATTGGTTGACAATTCTGAAAATAGATATTTTAGCCGGCACTCGGACAGAAAAATGTTAACCTGGTTGTATTTGCTAGCCAGGTTGCAGGATGTAGGCCTGGTTAAAACAAGATCAAGCTTTCACATGCATTTGTAGTATTTTTGTGACGCGTTATTAACTTCTTTTAACAAGTTTGACTGCTGAATTGCATTGGTTGCATTTGCAATGAGCATCAACATTAGAAATATATGCTACAAGATTTCATTTTTTAGGGTCCTATCAAGGGCTCATTTAGCCAGTACTTAAAAAATCGAGTCTAACCATCAGATCCAACCTCGATGGACATAGAGAAGTCATTAAGGCATTTTTATTTATTCATTTATTTTCATGATTAAAGGTGTCTAGGCATCTTCTCTAAAGAGGACTTTACCGATCTAATCCTTTAGTGCATGTGTAACCTCATGAGGAGTTGCCTAAGACAAATTCAGTTTGTCCAAAAACTATTACGATTTTTATTTATCTTCTACCACATTCAAAATTATTAAAGTACGCATGGTTGCATTGCGATTTTTTAATTTTTATGTTTTTGAGAAATTATTTTAAGTATGACAATATTATTTTACTATGATATAAAAACATCACAGATCAAGACGATTTGACCCAATAGTTGAGCCTAATTAAATTGGATTGTTACGAACAATGGTTTAATTAACCGTTCTGATTTTAGGTAACCTAAGTATTGTTCGAAAACTCCTAAAGAAGGCTCTGATAGAACCACATCTTATCATGAACTCAGGCCAAAATCTTGCCAAGCCACTTGGTTGGATCATGTAAATAAATGTCATAACGTCAAAAACAAACATAGAAGTGACCCTCCGTGCACCCTGAGAATCATGCACCTTGTGCCATTGTGAAAAGTTGGTTGGTTCTTGAACACGATGCATTTATTTATTGATGACCAAGGTGTCCAAGTTTCTTATAACACCTAACTAATTCTTAGAGCATGTACAAACTTCTCTATCCACACATATCAGATAACTCTATGAGTAATCCTTTGAGATTGAGCAGAAATCAAACTCAGGACTTCTGCTTCCTGAGACGGATTCTTAGCCATCACCACTCTAACCCCTTTGAGTTAACACATGCATTTTTTAGAAGTCGCCTTAATCAGATTAACTGTACTGTCTTCGAAATTATGGTTCAAGTAATCCTATCAAGGTAATTTCTTATAAGCTTCTATTCAGTTCTTTCCAACCAAATCATTATATCCTGATTCAAGATGACAATTTATCCCAGAAGCTTGAAATGCCCAACCTGCTATAATAAGGCTCGTACGGGCAAAGCCCACCTCATACAGGGTCAAGCCACAGAAACTGACATCCCCACCCAAATTCAAATGGAATGAAGAAGTAGAAGAGAAGACTCAAAAGGACCATTTGATTGATTTCTCCACTTTTCCAGTCTTTGAAATGGATAATGTGCTCCCTGCATGCCATACTATGTATTCCTTTTTCTCTACAAGTAACATTACTCCCAAGATGATAAAATGCCATTACACTTCTGAAATCAACTAAAATGTTCATGTGCTTAATATTTCAAACAAAAAAAGCTTTTATTTTCATTGCTGTTATTTCTATATATTAATTTCTTCTAAAATAAATACTTAAGTGAATTTATTCATCTATTATTCTGAATCCAGGAATCACGTCCTAGAATTCATCAAATAAGACTCATCATGTTACGGAAAAGGCTAAAGTAACAGATAATAATTACCTAGCGGATGATACCATCATATTCAATGCATAAGCTAACAGGGCCAGAAACAGTTAGCCATCAAAATTAGATCCATAAAAAGCAATGGTCACATGGATATTAATTTGAATGCATTTCAATTAGATAACCAACACTCACTTTTGGTCTCAATCTTTTGTTCAGGCGTACTCCACAATCATGTGTTTGATATGACGACAATATGGCTTCAGTTACCACAAACTAATATATTCCGAGAAAACAAACTTCTATTAATGGCAAAAGCAATATACAAGAGACAAATAGGCCAAGCAAGAGACTGGGCCTTACTCAAGAGAGTGCAAAGCAAAACATTAATGAAAAGAGTAAAGAAAAAGATCTAAGATGATGATGAGGATGATGATGATGATGATGATGATAATGCAAACAGCATAAACAGCTTATGTATATGATCAGAAACAAAGGAAAAAAACTGTCCCACCTGGAATTCATTGAAGGATTTTAACAACAATAACACACACTTAATGATGCTTCATACAGACTTGAGTAAACTCTTTAGACAAAACTTTGTCCTAAAGAAAACCTTTCCATTACGTTATAACCAAACAAACAGTGCAATGGCCGAAGGAACCATTTTCCACAACGTTAGGTCTTCCTTGAAATGGGCCCTGAACCCCATCCAATATCAGATCACTAAGAGGTGATATAACCCATGAAATGGAAAATAGAAAGGAATAAGTGCTCAACTGATTCCCCATTTTTCAGAAAAGATAGCAAACATGAGGAACAGCTCACAATTTTCCATGAATAAATTCCATACAAGAGTATCCACTGCCTCACAAGAAGTGTAATGTATATTTGCTGAGGGAGGATGAAACCATGCCTATGCCTACATGTTAGATAAATTAACAATTTTCTTTGCTACAAAAAGTAAAAAAAAAAATTGGAACTCATTTTATACTACTGCACATGAACAAGAAACAGGTACAACACTATATAGAAAGATATGGATACTGTCTCCACATGTAGATGTTATATTTAATTGAAATTAGCTCCAACCATATCATTTGTACCTGCAAAACTCAAGATGCATTTGCAATGACCAATGAGGGAATGTAGAGATCCATGTTGATGCATGATTTCGGCACCTTCAAATTTATGCATTGACCATGTTGAACTGGAATCTGGATAACTGCTGTGGGATAGTTGAGATCACTGGTCCATATCTCTGCAAAATCACATTTAAATGATAATTTTCAGGCAAAACCAGTAAGACAATTAGCAGATAACTCAGGGATGAGAAAATCTGGGGGGAGGGGAAGAGGGGGGAAGAAAGAATAAAAGAAATCATTGAGAATCAGACACAGTTTGCAATGGCAACAAATTCCATAATGTAGCTAATCCACTGATCAATCTAAACAATGAAGGGGAGTTGTGTGTCTGTGTATGTGGGCGGGGGTGTGGGTGTGTGGAGGTGGTGGGTGAGGTGGCTATTTTTTTAGGCATCAAGTACAGAGAAAACTCATTAAAGGATTGAGTTAAAGATACGAGTATCTTTCAGGCATAGGGCATAGACAAAGATCCTCAGAAGAGAATTGACTTAAAAAGCAGCCTCCTCTGCTATTATGAGAGACATAGAGGGGAATCATAGATTTTTTAATTCAAATTGGTTGTTTATTGTCATTAAAGCCCTTATTTGGGGACATACCTTTGTTTGCTCCTACATATTAGATCAACAAATCCAAGAGTTCAGAAACACCTTTGTTCTAAAAAAGCAGAGACTTAAGTACTAACCACTACCAGTTACTGTCTAGGATCTGCCTTCCACTAGACACCCTTTTCTCAAAATATAGGGTCCTTCAAGAAAAATAAAATCCTGATCCTGTTAATTTTCTTGCAATGGAAAATTCTTATAACTTTTTCAAGTAGTTTTTCACCAAATATATTTGAGGAAACATAACAAAAAAATGTAGCTACTGAAAATAGCTAAATTCATCATTTAAAATAAAAAAAAGAGGTTGGAATCTAATACATATATAATAATAGAAGAATACTTTTTAAAAAAATTATTAAGAAAATGATACCATGAGACCAACTATAAATTATAGTCATGGACCACCCATGCTGAATAAGAACCCTATGCGACTGGCATTGGGAGTGCAACTTGGGCCAGGTCTAACCTGAGCCCGCATTAAAAACCCAAAACCTTTCAGGTTTGGTTTGACCCAAGCTCCGGTTGTGCTCATTTTGGGCCCAAGATATCAGGCCCGGATTAGAATTCAGACTATGCTCATTTTGGACCCTAATACCAATTGATGCAGGGATAAAGTCGCAACTGTAAGATATCTTGATCACCAACTGATAATGGTTGAAATCTCACACACTTGTGCCTCCATACTTACCATCAAGAACAAGTACCCAATATCATTTGCCCTCAAATTTGTTCAATCAGTTTGGAGTGGCCAAGTATTTACAAAGCTAGATCTTCAATAGGGATACTATCAGGTGCATACTGCAAAAGGCAAAGAACCAAAAACTACTTCTGTCACAAGGTATAGAGTAGTCTGGAGAAAACCCCAAGGGATTAGTAAGACTTACAGGATTGAAAAGCTTGAACTTGTCAGGAAGCCATTTGGAAGGAAGCATCCCCAAAGATATGGCAACTTGCAAGAGTTAGAATCCCTCGACTTCCCAAGAAATCACTTGTCTGGTTCAATTCCATTGAGTATCTCTATGTTGAATTCCTTGAGTAGCTTAAATTTGTCATACAACAATCTCTCTGGACATATTCCATCAAGTAGACAGCTTCAAACTTTGACCGATCCATCCATCTATACGGGTAACTAGAATCTTTGTGGGCCACCACTTTCAGAGTGCCCAGACAAACTCAATCCTACATCATTGATCTCTAATGGTCGAGATGAAGATGATAGGTCCAAACTGCTATGGTTTTCTATTGGTGCGATCATGGGATTTGTAATTGGATTTTGGGGTATATGCGGAATTTTACTGTTGAACAAGTCATGGAGGATTGCATATTATGGGTTCTTTGATAAGTTGATTGATAGACTCAATTTACTTTTTGTAAATATGATCTTAAAAGTTAGGAAGAAATACAGCTCAACATGATGGGCCTTTGTGAAAGATTTACCACCAAATTCAAGGGTGGTTATTTGTAAAATAAATATATGGAATGATCATGGATGTTTTGAACCCTTCATGTTTTAAGAAATTTTGATGTTGTCTTCATGGTGTCTCTCTCTCTCTACATCTTTTTTGCTAACAAAATGTGTGAGAAATTCTTTTTTTTTTTACAATTAATTTGTTGTGAACTAGGTAACCAATATTTCACAGTATTTCTTTTTGGTCATAAAGATGAGTTTGTTGGGAACATTTGATAGTAACATATGAAATATCAATCTAGATATTCATCTAACTATATATTCAGAGGCTACAAAGATTTAATAGAATTAGTGAGTGGATCTCAATGGGTTTAATTTGATTATCGATTTAATTTTTGAGAAAATAAATGGGTCAATTCTAATTTAAATAAATTGAATATAGAATTTGTGTGCATGCATTTAGTTTATTTGTCAAGTCTAATTTAAATAAATGGGATTGAACAAGATTTTTTTCTAATGGGTGAGGCTCAAACTTTTACTTAAAATTTGGGATTTTAAGCTCATTTATTTTTATATATCATATCCATTTATCACAAGGTCATAATTTGTACTATTTTTATTTATGTCTATCTGATCCAAATGCTTTGAATTCAATGGCTGTCTCACCCTTGATTTTGATATGTTCAGCCGAATGACCAAAAACAATCTTGCACTCAAAATTTTGGTTTTAAGATACTTCATTTCATGGAGTATGACTTATTGAGCAACCATTTCCTCGGATGCAACTTGAACTCAAAAGATATGTTCACTTCCTCTCATTGCAACTTCTTTTGTATTCTGGAAAGTAAAGTTAATGCTAGAAATTTTGATTCTATTGCTAAGCATCTTACACCTAGAAACTGGCAGAGTTACTCTAATCTCTCTTTGGGTAACTCTGCTAGGATCTGGGTGTTTTGGAAAAATACTCTTACTGTGGATATTATTCAGACTTCTAATCAGGCCATTTTTTGCAAAGTATGTTTTCCTGGGCTTCCCCCTTTATTCATTGGCAGCATCTATGGGTACAATTGTCTGTATGCCAGACAAGACCTATCGGCTGAAATCCACAACTTCGCTACTAACTGTATCGGTGCTTGTGTCATTTTGGGTGACTTCAACTGTATCAGAGGGGCAGAAGAAAAATGTGGTGGGCCACCCCCTAATCTAAGGGCTATGGACCAATTCAACGTCTGTATTGATCAGTCTGGCTTGATCGACTACTCTAACGCGGGGCATCGTTATTCTTGGTCTAATTGCTCGTTCGGGCAGAGAAGGGTTGAGACTAAGCTCGATCGCATTCTGATCAACCAGCAGTTCATCAACTGCTTCACTCAATCTCATAGCTATTACTTTGGGCCTGGATTGTCTGATCATAGAGGGATTTCTCTGTCTTCAACAAACTAGGGACAAAAACAACATCCCTTTTAAATTTATCAATGCCTGGTGTAGGGACCAGTAGTTTCAGAGGATTGTGAAGGACGCTTGGGCCTCTCCTGAGCAAGGCACCCCCATGTTCAAGCTTGTTAGCAAGCTTAAAAGAGTCAAGCGTGCGCTAATCCATTGGCACAAATCGCATCATTCTATCAGCAACCGTATTGTTACTGCTAGATCCAACCTTCATTCTGCTCAGCAGTCCTTCGATTACTGCCAATCTAGTGCCAATCATTCTCTTCTATTGGCGGCCAAAGCAAGTCTTGAAGAACAACTTGACTTTGAAGCTTGTCTTCTCCAGCAAAAATCAAGGCTGATCAATTTCAATCTAAAAGACATGGGGAGCAAGTTCTTCTACAACAAGGTTAAGGTTCACCAGCACAGGAATAACATCAAGTCTATTCTTTTACCGGATGGTACTTTTAGCAGTGATCCTTCCATTATCAACCTCAGATTTGTTCAGTACTTTGCCGATTTATATGGGAGCTGCGAACCACTTACAGACTGGAAGTTACACACTTAGACCAGTTCAAAAAAGTCAACACCATGTTCAAAAAAGTCAACACCATGTCCAGAATTAGTGATCATATGGCCAGCTCTTTATCGCTTCCTGTGACTAGAAATGAGATCCATTCAGTCATTCTGAAGACTCATCCGTCCAAAGCACCTGGTCCAGAGGGATTTAATGGTAAATTCTTTCAAGAATGTTGGGGTACTGTAGGAGATGAAGGTACTGCTGCTATCACTGACTGCCTGGTTGCCTCTAAGTTGTTGTCTCAGGTCAAATGCTCGTTCATTGCCTTGATCCCGAAGAGCCCTAGTGCTATTTGCCCGGAAGATTATCGACCAATTGCACTTTCTAATGAGATTTATAAGGTTATCTCTAGGCTCCTTGTTGCAAGACTTAAGCCTGTTATGCCTTTGCTTGTCAGCAACCACCAAAGTGCTTTTATTCCTGGGAGGAGTATTGCTTCCAATATTATGTTGTGCCATGATTTGGTCAGGGGTATCCACTTGGATGACAGTCCTCCGAGAATGTGCGTCAAAATCGATCTGAAGAAGGCTTTTGATAGTTTGAAGTGGTCGTGCATTCTCTCTATTTTGAATCAAATGAACTTTGATGACTAGTGGATTGGGTGGATTAAATGTTGCATTGAATCACCCTCCTTCTCTGTTCTGGTTAATGGTTCTCCTCATGGCTTCCTCAATAGTTCGAAAGGGTTGAGGCAAGGGGACCCTTTATCCCCTTTCTTATTTTGCTTAGTTATGGAAGCTTTCTCTGGTGCTCTTAACAAGGCTATAATCAACATGGAGATTGCTTGTCCTTCCTGAAAAGGGGTACTTCTATCTCTCATCTCCTGTTTGCCGACGATCTTATGGTCTTCTGTGGTGCAAATACATCTTCTGCAAGAGCATTATCTGTCTTGCTTAGAGACTTCTGTGAGTTCTCTGGGCTTTCTATTAACCTCTCCAAGAGTAGCATCATCTTCTCTGGGTCTACAACTGATCGTGGAGACATTCTTGGAATCCTTGACATGAATGAAGCGGTCTTGCCTATCAAGTATCTTGGGTATCCCCCTATTCTCATCAAGATTGCACATTGCTGATTGTGCTGAGCTAATCTCCAAGGTGCAAAGTAGGCTCTCTGTCTGGGTAGGGGAATCGCTTTCCTTCGCTGGTAAGGTGGAGTTACTCCGGTCTACCATCAACAATTATCATATCTATTGGGCTAGTGCTTTTCTTCTTCCAAAAACTTGTTTGGACTCCATTGAGAAGATGATGAGGAATTTCCTATGGGGTTCTTAGCAACAACGACGCATTCATACAATTTGTTGGGATAAAATTTGCACCCCCAAGATAAAAGGGGGGCTTGGATTAAGGCGCCTCTCCATTATTAATGAAGCTAGCCTAATGGTGCAAGTTTGGAACATTGCTAACAAGAAGGATGACCTGTGGGTCAAATGGGTCCATGCAAAATATATGAAGAACAGAGATATTTGGGATGCTATTTTGCACACCAATCCTTCTTGGGCTTGGCGTTCTATCATCGGTGTCCGGGATAAGGTCAAGAGACACGCTTTCTCCTCGGTGGGAAATGGTCTTCATACTAATTTTTGGAAGGATCCATGGATTCGTCCGGGGTCCATCTTAATTGACCATTTTGGAAACCAGGCTTGCTAGGATCTGGGACTTGGGAATAACATTAAGGTTGGGCATTTCATCTCGGGCAACCATTGGGATCTTCCTCCAGTAAACTCTGTCTCCTTATTGAACATATGGGCTTGTTAGGGCCCACAAGTTGCCAATCCTGACTATCAACAATCAGCTACTCTGGGCTGGCAATGCTCGGGGATACCTACCTATTGCCAGTGCAATCCAGTCTTTCTACAATCATATGCCTGATACTATTAATGCTGGCCTTGTGTGGTTCCCTGGTTGTATTAACCAACATTCTATTTATCTCTGGTTATACCTGAACTCGGGGTTTAAGACGAAGCAGCTGCTCCTTAAGCTTGGCATTCAAGTTGATCCCATTTGCATCCTTTGCAATACCGATCCAGAAACCAGCGTTCACCTCCTGCAATGTACAACTGTTCATTGGGTTTGGGACCTTTTGATGAGAAAATTCAATCATAACAGTTCTTCACCGAACATCCTTTGTGACTCTCTAGATTTGGTTAGAAGTTGGATGAGCCGTTTGGAGAAGTTGGCTACCCTTCTTATAGTGCCTACTCTCGTTTGGCACGTTTGGTCCGAGAGAAATGGTAGGATATTCAACAATTCTATGAGATCTAAAGAAGCTATAACATTCGCTATCTTATCTATGTCAGATGTCGGGTGCTTTTCTTGCTATCCAAGAAAGATCTCTTTAAAATGGATAGCGCCTTCTCTGCTCAGTTTGATCTCCCTACAACTGTTATTTCTCGCTTGAGATTAAGTTCCCCTGTGTCAGGATTTTTCCTTCCATCGAGGGTGGAGTCGTCTTCATTGGGACTCTACTGCATAACAGGAGTATCATCCTTGCTGCCTATCATCTGGGGTCTTCCAACTGCTGCACTGGGTGCTATCTTGATCACTTTGGAGGAACTGCTTCTTTCTTGACAGACTGATCTATCCTTCGCCGATCATTCTGGGCTACATCTTAACCATCTGCAGTGCATTAACAACGAGATCTACAATACTCTGACTAATCCATATAATGCTGACTGGGCCATCAAGAATCATGCATTTGCTATTGTTCATCACCTGCAAAGGAGGAAGATCCCCATATCCTTGGCCACCGCTGCCAATACTGATTTGGTGTTGGCCTATTGCATAAGCAACCTTGTTCACAGCAGCTTCAAGTATGGATCTTTTGATCTTCTTTTGTGGCCTATCTGATTGGCTTCTTCTACATCAAGTTTTGCTCGGGCCTGCATACGTTTGGCTTCAACTGTATACTTTTCTTTTTGAGGCAGCTTACTTCCCCCATTTTTTGTAATTCTTTTTTTTTTTTGGAGATTTTCTCCCCTTTGAATGACATCTTACCCAACATTAAAAAAAAAAAAAAATTATCCATATTTTTCATAGATGCTGAAAAATCCCAAAATATCGACATCAACTTGACAAAAATCTTGTGCTCATCATTGATTGGCGCCAGGGCCGGCCCTGGCTATATGCAGCGTAGGCTGTCGCTTAAGGCCCCCCAAAATAGGTCTAAAAAATAACCTGCAGTATGACCCCTGAGATTTTAGGACCTCTGCAGTAGGACCTCATCTTAACAGTTTTACCTAGGGCCCCTGAGATTTTAAGGTATCTCAGGGTCGGCACTATTGATTGCTAATGGGTGGTGCTTCTTTAGTCTTTCCAAAACCCCTAGTTATTGTGGGCTGATTTTTATATTGTATACCATCTATATTATTTTGTAAATATAACACAAAACACATGCAACATTTATAAAAAATCATAATCAATCTCTTTATTAAAATGACTTCTCTAAAATTTGAATTTCAAGATTTAAATTTTAAAGTCTGAATAATGGTTAAAAATAAAGTTAACCACACGTAGTTTTAAAAACAAAAAGAAAGAAATTATTTCATAATACAGTAAAACCTCTATAATGTAATATGGTTGGGACCATAGTGCATATATATTACATTATAGAGGTTATTAAATTAGAAGGTCTAGCTATATTCCTTTTCAAAAATCTTCTTAAAACTCTTATTTATCATTAAAATGTTGTTTGGACTTCTCTTTGTGGAAACAAATCACTCCATTCATTCTTTTAGAGTTCTCATTCATTTAGAACAGAGTGCATCAACCATCCCAAAGCACGAGGAAGTTTATTCAGAAGTCTATCTTAGATTACTTTCTTGGAGTTTAAATGATATATTTTGTGAGGTCCTTAGTCAGTTTTGCAGTAATTTTGTATTCAAAATATATGGAATATTACTTTACAAAATGGCAGGGGCCGTTTATTTTTTATTTTGAATGTATTAAGTACTGAGTTAGAGGAATTTATTAAATTTTGTATGGACTCGAAGTCAGAACCAACGGCCAATATTATCTTAGACAAATTATAATTTTATAAAGTAATACATTACAAAAAAATTACTATAATTATAAAAATCAAAAGACAAACTTTTTAGTTAATAAAATGACACAAGTCAATAGACAACTCTACAACAATGTCTACAAGGCATGAATTTAAGACATTGCGAGAGTCCATTGACCATACTCAATTCCATTAAATTGTAATTTTAATTTCATATTTTGAATAAAATAAAGGTGTGTTGAACAGTTTATGGTTTTCCAATTATTTAATTCATGTTTTAGGGGGATTAGCTTTTGTTTTAATTCTTTTTATGAAGAACACGTTGGATTTAATTCAAGGTTTTTAAAATTACATGCACTGAAATATTTAAACTAATTAGAATTCGTTCTTCGATCTAAGGCTCTTGTTTTCAAGAGTACACTGAAATATTTAGCTTTGGAGAAAAAAATTCGATTCTTTTTAGTCTAAGATTTATTTGAGAAATTCTTGATTCTTGAATTTATGGCTTTTATATCTAGAATTTTAATTAATGAAAGATTTGAATGCGTGGTTTATAATTTACACGAGATCTATTGTCTAGGCCTTTATTTTCTTTTCAAAATATGGAAAATAATGTCTCCTTAATTCTCTGAACATTCCATTATAAATATGTACCCCATGACTTGTTTCATATGGCCCCAATATCCTTCTTTGAGTTGAAGTCCATCTCAAAACATTTGCACTCATCTTAAATTTTAATTTGCCAAAAATTTGTTTGTAGAACTCAACTTTTTATGGCTTAAATGATGAAGGGAGAATTATAAATGATTTCATTGGGCTAAATTTTCCTTTATACAATTGCTTAGTTGTTAAGATAATTCTCTTCCACCACCCAAGTCAAGTCCTTTGTCTTATACAATGAAGTCTCATAATTTATTTTTCTTCATATAATTTGAAGTCATCCCATAGACCTAATTTTCTTCATTAGCGTGTTACTTTAATTCTTCAAAATTAATATAATAAACAAAATAATTATATTAAATCTACTATCATGTTCAATCAAATGTCATTTTCGTGATCAAATCATCATTACATTTCATACAAAGAAGTCATCAACTACTACAGTTTCGTTCTCTTTTTCTATCACATTTTCTAAGAATTTGTTAGAAAGACTCTCGAATTGAATTTTCAGCCTATATACTATACAGGTGAACTGTCTAATATTTTTATATCAAATGATTTTTTAAATTATATAATTTTAAATTTTAAATGTTAATAAATATAATTAATTGATTTTTTAAAATATAAAATTATAAGATAATAATATAAAATAGAAGTGAAACTTTATATACACTTAATCATATTTTTTTTCTTTTAAGAATTGTTGTTTCACTTATTTAATTTAGAGAGTCAAGTCCTCATTAACGTGTGTCTCATATCTTCTACCGTATGACTTTTGTGAATCAACTACCATAACTTCTTTGTCTTCATCTGTGTCACTTCGAGGACTTAATTATAAAGAATTAAGTGTTTAACTTCTTTTTTTCTAAAATTATTGTGTCATCTGAATATACTAATTTCACTTAGCTATTCAGATTAAAATAAATTAAAATTATCTGGGTGTTTTTCCTGGTAATAATTAATTATGTATATTGTGTATGAATAAAGGTTGATTATAATGATACATATGTTATCAACAAAAATATTTAGCAGCATGTGTATAACTGAATTTTTTTTTTCCTAGAATTTACGTGTGGGAAACCGCGGGATACCCAACGTAAAACCCCCACGGGCGAGCCCACTACCCCTAGTGCACACCAAGGTTAGACCATGGGGGCTCGAAAGTGAAATTGCTAAATTACAAAGTTTTCCATGTGCACACTAATATATTAGAATATGTTTGGTTGAAAAGTCTTCTCATTCACACATGATTTATGAAAATTATTTTCATTTAGATCTCTTAAGCCATTATTCTTACAAGTTAAAAAAAAATCAACAAATAAAAATTGATTTAAGAATCTATTTCGTAAGAGAAAAAAGAGATCTATTGTTTTAAGCTGAAAAAGAGATTGTTCATTTTTACGTCTAGGATATATTTTTCACTTTGTTCATTCAATGATGAATATAGTCTTATTACAAATGTCATTTTCTTCATTAGATTTTGATTCAACTTTGATTGATGATCATTTGGTGCGCTCTTATCATTGAATTGTACATTATAGGTAATATTATTTTATATTATTGACTTTTGAGTTGAAATTTTAACGAATGAAAATGTCCGTCTTACTTTGAATGTGTTGTGGGCCAGCCCCACTTATGGGCCTACTGGGCTTTGGCCCAGTAGGGTGACTTAAGTCCTAGTTTATTTTAAGTGCCCCAGCTCGTCCGAATCACCCATATTGTCAATTACGTGACTCAGTTGGACTTTTCCTTGGAAAAATGTGAAGATCTACTATGCATGGAAGAATCTACACCGAATATGTTATTAGCACACAGGTAAGTGAACCTTAGGAGACCTTAGGCTAAGTCAAATACCTTATAAGTCAATTGTTTATAAACTGGAAAATTAGAATATAATTGACTTTCAGCCTCGAGGCCTCGTGCAGTCTGTCGAGGCCTCACAGACAATCTTTTACTGAATAATATCTAGACAGCTGTAACTCAGCTTGACTCAGCTTGACCTTGTGCCTTGCTGACCGAGACTCTTACAGATTTAGAAAATTAAATCTGTATTCCTTAATTGGGAGTTTATTATGCAAATAAGGTATATCCACATGTTGAAACTCCAACTGCCACCTCACACAAATTTGAATTGAACCGTTGGGGAGACTCATCTTGGATAGCTGTCATGTACAAATTTGGTAAGGCTCCTCAATCTGTATGATTGACAATCATCAATCTCTCTCTATGTAAATCCTTGATTGATGACTGAAATAAATGGATGGTCAATCATGCACAAGTGTCATCCTAACTGACTGGTCATTAGCTGATTGGCAAAACAGAATAATTGGAATTGCATGCAAATTCTGTGTTGTCTTTGCTGTAACTGTCACAAGGCCTCATTGGAATCCTCTAGGCCTCGTGGACGTGACTAGCCACAAAAAACAGACATTGTCTTATTTATATCTTAGAGCTGTTTGAAATAAGTAACACACAGAACCTTTTGGAAAAATAAGAGTGTGACCAGAGAGATTACCCACCTCCTCTTACACCTTCTTCATCATCTTCTTATAGAGATGTTTGGGTAATCAATACCCCAGTTCTAATGAAGTTTAAGGTGTTATCTTAGGGGACCAGTAAACCAGTCATATACTTGTCCTAAACTATTGTGCCAATAATTACTCTGATGGATCGAATCTTATGGAAGAAGCACACAGACATTGAGTTAAGAAGAAAACACTTAAAGAAGATTAGATAAGGCCCAAGGCAAGTGTTTCTCCTTTCCTTTATTTTTATCACGGTGGATTAGATCAGTGTAATTGAACCACCTTAAAAATTAGGTGTAAAGGATTAGACCAAGGCAGTCGAACCTTTCAAAACTAGGTTGTAATGTTTGGGTGTGACTCTCATACATAGTGGATTTGGGATAGCCCTAGAGAGGGTGAGTCCAACAGTGGATGTAGGTTTAGGTGAACCGAACCACTATATATCGTTGTGCATCTGTGGTTTGCTTTAATGATTTGATTCATTTGTTTATCACTTGCACACACGTTTATTCCGTTGCACATATTGTTAAATTATTAAAAAGGGAAATAAAATCGGATTACATCTAGTCACTCCCCCCCCCTCCTCCCCCTCCCTCTCTCTAGGTCATGCATTACTCTAATAACGGAATTTCAATTGGCATCAAGAGCTCGGTTACTCTGAGTTGGACTTAATCGTCCGAGTTAATCCTTTACTATAATCATGCATAGAGGTGATAGTCACCATGTTTTCAAACCTCCCTATTTTGACAGCTCTAACTATGCCTCTTGGAAGGCAAAAATGAAAAGCTTCTTCATATCACTTGATGGAGCCGTATGGGAATCAGTGTAAGGGACTGAGAACATCATGGTTAAGGAAATCTCTGAAAAATCAGCCAAAGATGAAGCAAGAAAATCTATTCAACAAATCATTGGTACTAAATCTAAGGATTACTTCACCTGGACCGACACGGGAAAAACTCTATATACTGCAAATGGAAAGGCTTAAACGCCATTAATTGTGTTGTCTCACCAGATGAGTTCAAGCATATAATGACATGTGTGACAGCCAAAGATGCTTGGAACATCTTAGAAATGACACATGAAGGAACCTTAGTTGTTAAGAGGTATAAACTCCAAATCCTCCAGTCACAATTTGATAACATACGCATGGAGGAAAATGAAATGTTTATGGAGTTCTATTCGAAACTAAGTGACATTGTAAATTCCATGTGGGCCTTAGGTGAAACAATCCCTGAATCTAAAATCTGTACCACAATACTAAGAAATCTGTCCAAAAGTTGTAAGCCTAAGATAGCCGCCATTGAAGAATACAGAGATGTGTCTCTAATGAGGGTTGATGACTTGGTAGGATCCCTTCAAACCTATGAGCTGCACTTTGATGATGAAAAACCTAAGAAAAAATCAATTACTCTAAAATCTTCTCTAAAAACTAAATTTAAAAGGGATGAAGAATCTGATGACTCACAAAGTGATACAAATGAAGAGATTGCCACTCTTGATAAAAATTTCTTAAAACATTTTAATATGAGGAAAGAGAGAAGAAGACTTAATAAAGAAGACTATAGAGAATTCAATAAAAGTAAAACACATTTTTTAAAAGAAAAGTCAAAAGATCGATTCAAAGAAAAATCCAAGCCCAAAGAAATTCAATGTTTTAATTGTGATGGATATGGGCACTTTGCTAATGAATATCCTTCTAAGAAGAGATCTAAAAAATAAAGTCATGACCACTATGGTGGAAGAAGACACATCACAATCCGAAAGTGAATCCGATGTGTCAACCCGTGAAGATGTTGTCAAGACGAAAGGTTTCATTACTTCTATCTCTTATGATACTCAAAATGCTCCAAATGTTGAAAATGATAGTGAAAGATCAGACAATGAGGATGATGGCTTACAAGAAGCTTATAATGCTTTGTTCTTAGAAAGCAAAGATTTAGTTAAAAGGCTTGGTAAATCTAAAAATGAAAATATAAAATTGAAAAATCAATTAAAAACTGAAAAAGAAACATTTTGAGACTCAAAAATTGTTCAAGATGAAAATCTAAGTCTTCAAAAAAAGCTCAAATTGGCTAAAGATGAAACTTCAAAACTAAAGAAAGATGAGTCAAAAATTAGAAGTGAAAAGCAAAAACTGGAATTTGACTTAAACCAGTTAAGGAGTCACAAAATAAAATTTGAAGATAAATTTACTCAAGGGGAAGAAAAACTTGAAAAAGTCTTAAATATTGGAAAACAATTTGGAGATAAAACTAGTTTAGGTTTTGATAAAAAAATCCAACTCCAAAACTGTCTTTGTGAAAGGTGAGCATTCTTTCTCTAAATCTTCTAGTGTGACATGCTACTATTGTGAAAAGTTGGGTCACCTAAAGTTTGAATGTCCTCTAAGAAAGAAGCATCACAAAGAGAAGTTAACTTCTGCCCAACCAAAGGTACATCATAGAAGGAACAATGTTAGGCAAAATTTTCAAAGAAGAGATCAAAATCAGCTCTTAAATCAAATAGTAACAAATTTACTAAAAGAGCTTCTCAAACATAGAACTGACTCAAAGAATTTCAGTTCATCCCTCCGGCCATCTTCCTTCAATGCGAAATGGGTTCAGAAGGTGAGAGGGTGTGTTTAGGCCCCTTGATGTTTTCAGATCCTCCATGTGCCTTATAGGAAACTATTTTTTTGAGGATCTGACAAATTGGTTGGTGGTGGATCTTTTTTAGTTTCAAATATTGGAATAAGTGCTTATTTAAAACTGATGTTTTGTTAAATTTGTTTCTCCATGATATTATTGTGTATATCTGGACAGTTGTAACTTAGTTTGACTCAGCTTGACCTTGTGTCTTGCTGACCGAGTCTCTTACAGATTTAGAAAATTAAATTTGCATTCCTTAATTGGAAGTTTATTATGCAAATAAGGTATATCCACATGTTGAAACTCCAACTGCCACCTCACACAAATTTGAATTGAACCGTTGGGGAGACTCATCTTGGATAGCTGTCATGTACAAATTTGGTAAGGCTCCTCAATCTGTATGATTGACAACCATCAATCTCTCTCTATGTAAATCCTTGATTGATGACTGAAATAAATGGATGATCAATCATGCACAAGTGTCATCCTAACTGACTGGTCATTAGTTGATTGGCAAAACAAAATAATTGGAATTACATGCAAATTCTGTGTTGACTTTGTTGTAACCGTCACGAGGCCTCATTGGAATTCTCGAGGCCTCGTGGACGTGACTGGCCACAAAAAACAGACACTGTCTTATTTATATCTTAGAGTTGTTTGAAATAAGTAACACACAGAACCTTTTGGAAAAATAAGAGTGTGACTAGAGAGATTACCCACCTCCTCTTACACCACCTTCATCATCTTCTTATAGAGATGTTTGGGTAATCAATACCCCAATTCTGATGAAGTTTAAGGTGTTATCTTAGGACCAGTAAACCAGTCATATACCTGTCCTAAACTATTGTGCCAATAATTACTCTGATGGATCGAATCTTATGGAAGAAGCACACAGACATTGAGTTAAGGAAAACACTTAAAGAAGATTGGAGAAGGCCCAAGGCAAGTGTTTCTCATTTCCTTTATTTTTATCATTGTACGGTGGATTAGATCAGTGTGATTGAACCACCTTAAAAAATAGGTGTAAAGGATTAGACCAGGGCGGTCGAACCTTTCAAAACTAGGTTGTAATGTTTGGGTGTGACTCCCATACATAGTGGATTTAGGATAGCCCTAGAGAGGGTGAGTCCAACAGTGGATGTAGGTTCAGGTGAACCGAACCACTATATATCGTTGTCCATGTGTAGTTTGCTTTAATGGTTTGATTCATTTGTTTATCACTTGCACACACGTTTATTCCGTTGCACATATTGTTAAATTATTAAAAAGATAAATAAAATCGGATCAGACCTATTCACCCCCCTCCCCCCCCCCCCCTCCTCTAGGTCGCGCATTACTCTAGTAACGGAATTTCATTCATCATTCCTCTTCTTCTATATATTAATGTAATCCTGTTAAGCAGTGAGACGGGTTAGAGAGAGAGTGAGAGACAGGGAAGATTTGAGAGGGAGAGACCATGTAATCCCTTGTACATATTTCTCGATAGTCGAATTTGATCTCGCTCCGTGGACATAAGCATTTTAGCCGAACCACGTAAATCTTGTGTCGTGTGATTTGATTGATTATTTACATTTAATTAATCTTTAATCCCCAACGGAATGGGGCCATTAAAAAGCACTCATTGAGTCCAAGATTGATAAAGTGATAGACAATTACTTTAGTTTAAGGTAAAAGTGAATATTAGACACTTGGTATGTATTGGGTATAAATCCTTTCATATGAAATGAAGCATTGCAAAATACTAAGATCTAAAGTCATTTATGTCTATCTGATCCAAATGCTTGGTTTTAAGATACTTCATTTCATGGAGTATGACTTTTTGAGCTACCATTTCAATCATTTTAGTTTATTACAGTTCCAATTTTTTTTTTTTTCCCTAAAAATAAAGTTTTGCCCAACCTTGATTAACCATATTTTTCATAGATGTTGAAAAATCCCAAAATATCGACATCAACTTGACAAAAATCTTGTGCTCATCATTGATTGGTGCCAAGGCCAGCCCTGGCTATAGGCAGCGTAGGTTGTTGCCTAGGGCCCCCCAAAATAGGTCTAAAAAATAACCTGCAATAGGACCTCTGAGATTTTAGGGCCTCTTCAATAGGGCCTCATCTTAACAGTTTTGCCTAAGGCCCCCGAGATTTTAAGGTATCTCAGGGTCGGCACTATTGATTGCTAATGGGTGGTGCTTCTTTAGTCTTTCCAAAACCCCTAGTTATTGTGGGCTGATTTTTATATTGTATACCATCTATATTATTTTGTAAATATAACACAAAATACATGCAACATTTATAAAAAATCATAATCAATCTCTTTATTAAAATGACTTCTCTAAAATTTGAATTTCAAGATTTATATTTTAAAGTCTGAATAATGGTTAAAAATAAAGTTAACCACACGTAGTTTTAAAAACAAAAGGAAAGAAATTATTTCATAATACAGTAAAACCTCTATAATGTAATATGGTTGGGACCATAGTGCATATATATTACATTATAGAGGTCATTAAATTAGAAGGTCTAGCTATATTCCTTTTCAAAAATCTTCTTAAAACTCTTATGTATCATTAAAATGTTGTTTGGACTTCTCTTTGTGGAAACAAATCACTCCATTCATTCTTTTAGAGTTCTCATTCATTTAGAACAGAGTGCATCAACCGTCCCAAAGCACGAGGAAGTTTATCCAGAAGTCAATCTTAGATTACTTTCTTGGAGTTTAGATGATATATTTTGTGAGGTCCTTAGTCACTTTGGCAGTAATTTTGTATTCAAAATATATGGAATATTACTTTACAAAATGGTAGGGGCTGTATATTTTTTATTCTGAATGTATTGAGTACTGCCAATATTATCTTTGACAAATTATAATTTTATAGAGTAATACATTATAAAATGTTTACTATAATTATAAAAATCAAAAGACTTAAACTTTTTAGTCAATAAAGTGACACAAGTCAATAGACAACTCTACAACAATGTTTGTACGGCATGAATTTAAGGCATTGCGAGAGTCCATTGACTAGACTCAATTCCATTAAATTGTAATTTTAATTTCATATTTTGAATAAAATAAAAGTGTGCTAAATAGTTTATGGCTTTCCAATTATTTAATTCATGTTTTATGAGGATTATCTTTTGTTTTAATTTTTTTTTGGAAGAACACGTTGGATTTAATTCAAGGTTTTTAAAATTACATGCACTGAAATATTTAGACTAATTAGAATTCGTTCTTCGATCTAAGGCACTTGTTTTCAAGAGTGTACTGAAATATTTAGCTTTGAGAAAAAATTCGATTCTGTTTAGTCTAAGATTTATTTGAGAAATTCTTAATTATTGAGTTTTTGGCTTTTATATCTAGAATTTTAATTAATGAAAGATTTGAATGCGTGGTTTATAATTTACATGAGATCTATTGTCTAGGCCTTTATTTTCTTTTCTAAATATGAAAAATAATGCCTCTTTAATTCTAAAATTCTTTTAAAATTCTTAAGAACATGTATTTAAATGTCAAAACATTCATAAAAAGTTGTCATGATTATGAATAAATTACAAAAAATAAATTAATTATAAGACACATTATCTATAGTTTCAAAAATATCACATAGAAATTACTCCCAAACACTCACCCAAGTCTTAAGTTTGATTAATAGCAATTAATTATTTTCTTCAAAGCATTCTCTATTTGTTCAAGTAATTAATCATGGCTCAACTCAATTGGCTTGAATTAATCATGTTATATTTGTCAAGTAAACTAATTACTCAATCAGATAATGTAAAATTCCCTTTTTCTTTCCTATCTTCCCTTCCATTGATGGCTCAAGTATATGAGTTTGGTTTGAAACTCTAAGCTGACATGATCGAGTCATGAGATTTAATGAGTCAGTTTAATTAGAATAATATATAAAATTATTAGAAGTAATAAACTAAAGATTTTTAATATTCTGAATTTAAGAAGTAAATTTTATTTAAATATCGTGACTTAATTAGGATAAATCTTGCAAAGACTCCAACATCACCACTTCCACAGCATGAATTGGCAGATTGTTTTAGAGTCGTCTATTCACTTGTGTCACTTCATTGACTCAGTCTTTTGGTCTTCACAATCAATGTATAATAATTTCTTTCTTTTTCTTTTTAAAATTATGTGTGATTAACTTTATTTTTTATATATTTTTGGTCCAATGTTTTAGACTTTTAGTTAAAGTTTAAATCTTGAAAATTCAAAATCTAGAGAGCCCATTTTAATAAAAGAGATTATTATAATTTTTTATATATTTCACATGCATTTGGTGTTATATTTAGAAAATAATATAGATGGTATACAAGTAAAAACTCACTTTATTCTGAGGATAATTGCTTTTATGAAACTAATTTTATATGATATAGGACTATAATAGTGGGATGGATGTATATTTTTTATATATTTTTACTTCCATACCATGAATTTAGAGACGAACGCATTGGTTACCTTTTACACCATAATGAACAAAATCTTCCACCCATATTGGATAATTTGCGGTAGCGTGGTTTATAGCAACAAGCTAGAAGTTCATGTTGATCGTCTGAGAACAATATTCCGTGTACTAAGGTAGAATACTCTCCATGTGAAGAAAGAAAAATGTAGCTTTGCCCAACGAGAGGTGTGCTTCCTTGATTATTGGATCAGGGGTGGGAAGTTGATAATGAATAGAGACAACGTGCGAGCCATCATGTAATGTGAGGAGCCCACTAAAGTGGTAGAGCTTCAATTATTCTTAGGCCATGTCAACTACTATCACCAGCTCATCAAGGGATTTTCTAAGCAAGTGACACCACTCACAAATATGCCAAAAAGGAATTGTGAGCAGAACTGGATCAACAAATGCCAAAAGACATTCCATGACTTGAAGAGGGCGCCATGGACAAGCCGTTATTAGCTCTATTATATCATACAAAGTCCTTCGGTGCGCACTGATGCATCCAACTTTGCAATCGGCAAGGCACTCATGCAGGAGGGGCATCCATTAGCTTTACAAGAGTCATAACCTAGATGATACGAAGCAATGGTACACCATCCATGAGAAGGAAATGACACCGGTGATTCATTGCCTTTGAATGTGGTGTCACTACTTGTTAGACTCAAGGTTTGTTGTTAAGACTGATAATGATGCCACAAGCTATTTTCAAAATCAGAAGAAGTAAAGCCCTAAGGAAGCACGTGAACAAGAATTCCCAATAAAGTTTGACATGATCATGGAATATCAACCCAGTCACACCAATCAGGTGGATAATGCACTAAGCAAAAAAGCAAAGTTGGTTGCACTCAAACTTGAGGAAGTAGCAACACTGAGCCAAATTAAGTTAGCAGTACCTGTCAAAATACGATTGGGCCTTGAGAAAAAACCCACGGACAAGAAGTTGGTGGACCTGGCACACGAAGGGAAGACTAGACAATTCTGCATCAGCGATGGTCTCCTAGTCGCTAAGGACGGACGACTCCATGTGCAAAAGTGGAATAACTTGCAAAAAGAGTTGATGAAAGAATGGCAGAACACTCAGTGTGCAAGTCCCCCAGGCTAACGACGGACATTGGCCTACTTGAAGCCACATAATACTATCCAAGCATAAAGGAAAATGTGAAGAATATCTCTAGACTTGTCTGATTGGCAAAAAGACAAGGTTGAAAGGAAATCAAGAGGATTGCTAGAACCCTTGCCCATCTTGAAGTGACCTTGGGCAAGTGTCTCCATGACTGCTCCCTTGTCTCCCAAAGGTTGGTAAACTTGGATTGGTCAGTGTGGTAGCGGATAAGTTCTCTAAGTACCTTGGCCGTCCTAGAGCAACGTTGGGCAAATGTCTCAATGGATTTCATCACTTCTCTAAAAGATCAGTGAACTTGGATCAATTATTGTGGTAGTGGACAAGTTCTCCAAGTACACAACGTTCATCACGACACCCGTGGATTGCACAATAGAAAAGACCAAGAAGCTATTCGTGAAGCACGTGGTGAAGTACTTGGGGATTCTTGAGAATATTGTGAGCGATTGGGACCCTCGATTCACAAGACGGTTTTGGACAAAAGTGTTCAGGTTGTTAGGGTTGGAGTTGCACTTCTCCACTAGTTTTCATCTATAAACAAACAACCAAATGGAGCATGCAGGCATTTAGTCAATGTTGAAGGATTGGGTGCAACTTCTAGATGCGGCAAAATGTTGCTACAACTTGAGACAAAGTGAGGCATCAAGATACACTTGAGTTTGGGGTAAGTCAACAACCCTTAGCACCTATCTCTGTCTCTAAGGGCCACATGAGGCGTAGCCCGATCGCATACTGTCCATTAAGAATTTGTAGGAGGAGATTAATATTGCCATGGCTCATCTCGCGAGGGTCGCCAAAAGAATGAAGAAATAAGCAAAAGCATGTGGAGTTTATGGTAGGGGACAAGGTGATAGTTGGTGTTCTTGCTCAGCAGTTCAAGGTATTCTCAAAGGAAAGAGGTATGGAGGTATAAAGGTCCATTCATTGTAGTGAAGAAGGTAAGTAAAGTGGCCTATAGACTTCACCTCCCTACCTGGCCAAAGATCCATCCAGTCTTCCATGTGGGTTTGCTAAAGCAATACCATGAAGACATGAAGATCCGGCTCAAGGGGTTTCTCAAAAAGAGCTCCAACAACGATCTAACTTCATTCGACTAAAAGTCAGGCTCATTCTTGCCAAACGCATGACGAGCAAGTCTGGAGTCCCAGCTTGGTGAGCTAGGAGGGGCAGTCTAAATGTGAAGCTTCATGAGACAAGGACAATGAAATATGGCAATTCAAGGAGCAGATTCGACGCTTCATCATTGAAAAAGAATGATTCGGGAAGTGGGGAAGAATGTCACACACCAAAAGTTAACGCCCATTTGGCTTATAGAGCTTTGTAGTTCATGTACATAAGAGTCCATCCACATAGTAGTGTGTAGAGGTTCTCCAAAAAATTGTTTCGTGTGTTCCCCAGAGAGGGAGAACTCTAAAAAGCGTCTACAAGATTTCAAAGATATAGTAGGGATGTTTCTAGGAGTAGGCTAGAAGATTCTTAATTGTTGGATGATCACCATGTGCCTCAATCTTAGCCATTAATTTCCAAGGCTTATAGTATAAACAAGGGAGGGGCCCTCATTTGCAAACTACTCCTCAAGAGTTGTACATTCTCAAGAGCAATAAGAGTGATCACTCAACCCAAGTGATCTTGTATCTTGCCTGTGTGTTCTCATGAGTGTGTTTGAGTGTTTGGCCTTAGAATTGTGATGGGGATTGATCAAGGCTGACTTGCTCAACAATCGTAGAAATTGATCAAGTGTCACACAGGTGGTTCTACGAGTGAAACTCTCAAGTCCATGACACTAAGGTACCAATGTGAAATGAATAGAATGGCATCCTACTAAACAAATCAACTAGAATATCAAATCAAAGGTTTAATTCACAAAATATGGAAATATACAGTGCCCTAGAAGCATCTCATCAAGTCACCATTCCATACAATTTGGGCGGCCATCCTTCAGAGATTTTGAAAGTTCATATCATGGGATGCACACCAATTATATAAGAATATTGAATGAAAAAAATGAACTTGAATTTTGGATTATAAATAGATGGTAAACATAATCATGTGACCTGCTATCCCTATGAGATGAAAGGAGTCCACCAGTTAGACAGTTTAAAAGTTGGATTGAGACTCTTCACCCATTGCTACCCACTTAGGTCTTATTTAACAATTTCAACACTGAAGAAAGGCCCTTTCCAGAGGGAATGCCAATTGCAATGAAACTTCCATTCTTCAACCCAACATTGCATGCTATAATATTGAACAACTCGAAGCATATCATATAATGTTCATATATTCATTGATGAAGTGTTATCATATATAACCCTATATCATAGCACATCTTGAACCAACCAAGTTTCTTTATCAACCAAATACACAAGGTAACTGATGAGGACATCATGGGATGCCATCGAAGAATGATGCATACAAATCTAGATTTTTCCTCAATATGGTTGGATGATGATTTTATATACATTTCTAATATATCCGACCATAGATAGAGACAGATCTAGCCATAGATAGCCCTAAGTGTAGATTGATCCAACAGGGATTTGAAGGTTTGGCTTGATCCATCCATTTACATCATCTGAGTCATTCATTTATAGATGGACCGATCTCATTGCTGATCCAACGCCATCCAAAAATTGATTTTTGTTATCTTTTATTACTGTCATATTGTTCTAGTATATATGGTTCCAAGATTGTTATGGACTTGTATTTGTTTTTATGATTTTAGATTGTCTACATGTGTGCCTTAAGCCAAATGTGTCTAGGGTTTTAAGAGTCTCCTTTTAAAAAAAAATAGTTGTAAGAAATACTTTATGAGGAATGAATGACAAATGAATGAAAGAAAAACTTCAAGTTTCTCTCATCTGCGGATCTGGTGTGCCTCCTACCTCCTTGATGTGAGATCAAGGAACCTTATGTGACTTAAGGTACAAATGCTTCTTCTTCTTGTCTATCTCTTTTTCTCTTCTTCTCTCTTTTTCCCACCTTTTTCCTCTTTCTGCACCTGATTTTTGTCCATTTGTCATCCAAACCCTAATCCCAACCAAACTAGGAGTCCATAAGGACATCCGTACATGTCTGCACGACCGTATGGACAGGCCCATTTTGCCCTATTTCGCATCCCAACCTCTAGATTCCTATCTGAGACTATTAGATCTAATCCTAACTTATTATTTTACCCTATTTGAGAACTAGTTTTGTCCAAAAATTGGAAAAAATAGCAAGCCCTAATTCCTTTGGCAAACGTAGGTAGCCCCATAGCCCTATTTCATCGCTTGGTGATTGACTTTTTAAATCTAGAAGGCCTAGGACAGGGTTTGGTATGATTTAATTAGTCTCTTGAGGGATTTCGCATTGAAGGCCAGCAATACAACCTTGAGAGCTTTAACTATACGTGTCATTCTTCTTTTTGAATCTCTTTGATTAATTGTGAGTATGAATTTGCCTTAGCTTTTGTTTTTTTAGAAGTGACAAGATACATTTCATAAATAAAGAGAAGAAGTGCATGAAAAGACATAACAAGCTGAAAACAACAACAGGAAGGTCTAGAAGAGCTACAGCAAAGAGGAAAACAAGTTGTACACAAATGCACTACATCTAAATAAGCAAATCAAGATTCCCCAGCCTCAAATATAGAACACCCTGGAGATGGAGCTGTTAATTTCATTTTTGGTAAAGAAATCTGCCACGTCATTTGTTGTTCGGTTAACTTAAACGAAGGAAACATCCAAACCCGATGTAAAGGCTCTAATCTCCCTTGCTATGGTAATCATTCTCCAGGGAGGTCGTTTTAGCCCCTTGGCCCATTTAATCGTGCTTGTTGAATCCCTTTCAATCAGTAATGAGACATGCCCGTAGGCTTTCTAAATGGTCAAAGCCTTCCTAATGCGAAGGAGTTCCGCCTCATTTGAGTCCATAACCCCAATCGACTCACATATCCCTGTTGGACCCGATTTTCCCATTGCAACTCCATGAACATTACATTTCATCACAGCTTGTTGAGGAGGACACCATGAAACACAAGGTCTAACTATCCTACAACCTCCACTAAGACAACCCTCCCACGACATTAGAAAATCATGGGGTTTAAGACCCTTAAACTCCTAACCAAATAACAACCACATACTCAACCTCCACTTCGCCCTATGAAAAAGACCATTAACCTTAGATGACTTAATTTCAAATAGTCTGGAGTTCCTCTCTTTCCAAATAGTCCAAAAGACTGCTACTGGGACAGTATTCCAAGATGACTTCCACCTAGAGCTAAGCCCCGAGAAAAACCATGATCCCACTAACCCGACACAAGTACTATCAAAGACCCATGGAACATCAAAAAGTTTTACGAAATTTATCCATAAGTGTCTAGCGAAAGGACACATGATAAAAACATGATCGACATCCTCCTCCAAGTGGCCACAAAGGGGACAACTAAGATTCTCCTCCGTTCTATCAACCGCTCCTTTTGAGATCCATCCTAGTTAGAACCTCACCTTTCAAAGTACACAACATAAAGGTCTGAACCCTAGGTGGGGCTAACCCCTTTGAAGCAAATGTTGACGAAGAATCTAAATTTTGTTGTTGGTGGAGGAACAGTTCCACAATTGATTTAATTTAGTAGCTACCCAAGGTGTCCCCTGACAACACAAGTTCGTCTAAAGATAGAGGGAATTCTTCTAACTGTGGGCTATAAGATCATCTTTACTCCTAATCTCAAAGGATCTTAAATGTCCCCTAAAGTCCAAAAGGCAGGATATATTCTATAGCAATCCTGCACCAAGGCAGACTTGTTCCTAGCTATTCTGAATAGTCAAGGGAACACATCCTTCAATGGTCTATCCCCCAACCAAAGGTCGTTCCAAAAAACAATCTTGTCTCCTCTCCCAACAAGCGATCTAATATTGCCTTTGTACAAGTTGCCAATCTCAGATCTTCCTTAACTAATCCTCCACCATGCACTTACTACCGAAGAACCAAATTTTTCAACATTTCCTCCTAAAGCCCAACCGCCATTGTTTTCCAAACTATATTTGTCAATCAATACTCTAGTCCATTAAGCCTCCCTCTCCCTTCCAAAAAGCCAACCCCACTTGCATAGAAGGGCGTGATTCCTGACCTAAAGAGGGACAAAACCTAACCCTCCCTTTGATTTTGGCTTAATCACTTCCTCCCACACAACCAAATGAATCTTTCTTTTCTCCTCATCACCCCAAAGGAATCTCCTAAACATCTGTTCTACTTTCTTCACAATCCACTTTGGCATTTCAAAGATGGATAGGTAATAAGTAGGGAGATTCATTAATACAAACTTGATTAGGGTTAAACGTCCCCCTAAAGAAAGATATCTCCTAATATAGGCCTCCGTACATCATTTAGATCTAGGATTTCCAATATAGTGACTTGTCCTACATTATTTTTGGTATCAAAGCTTGTCCCAAGTCAATAGTATATGCACATGCCTCTTCCACATGTTCTTTAAACCACGATTTACAAAAATATCTTCTAGATTAGCTAATGCCCAATAGCTCAAAAGGACATTGCCAAAATGAAAGAATCATGGAAGCAACCAGCAATTTGAAAATTTTCAGATTAAATAAAAAAGTTTGAGTTATAAGAAGAAGGAAAAATTGCCATATTCAGCAATACTAAACATACCCTTCTAGTCTCAACAGCAACCACATAGAAGGTCACCCAACTGTGGTCCAAGACATTCATCTGGTGAAACCCATGACCCATGCCAAGACACTTTCCAATTTGAATTATTTTATGTAATGGCCTATTTTCCTCTTTACGGACTTTTCTCTAGAGTTTAAGCATACCATGCATGGGACAATGTAAGATAAGACATGACCCATCAAAACTTGGGTCTGGATCAGCTAAAAATGAGCTCAACTGTAGAGCTACTAGGATGAACAAAACGACTACTTCTCGTTTATTCATTAGCATGCAATAATGGTTGTACAGAGCAAAATTAATGCAAAGCTAGGGAAAGGGAACATACCTGAACATTATCATAGAGTTCAAACAATGGAACAGCCAGCAGTTTCAAGTTTTTGGGCACTGCAAAATACTCCCTTTCGGACATGTGAACAAGGAAAAGCTTCTTGCATTCCTTCATAAAAATGATATACAAAACACTTTAGGATTAAAGAATAGCAAATATGTAAATTCGATTCTCAGCTTGAAATTTCCTTCACCTTGGGCTTGGTGATGTGGGGAGGGCAGTAAGGGTACATTATTGTTTCAAAGTTTGGCCTCCACCAGATGGCAACACACTCTCCAATCTGCAAGTGACAATAGGAATTAAGGAATCAAGCTCTCCACTTATGAAAGGAGTAGGACCCATAAGGTACAACCAATGAACTCCAGTGTCAGTATTTTGATTAAAGACTAGCTAATCCCAGTATCCTACTCATAAGATGTACCAACAACCAATGTGACAAATATCGGCGGTATTTTCAAATTTACCGCGTTTTTATCGGCAAAATACCATTACCGCGTTAAAAACGCGTTTTTATCACCAAACGATAAATTTCCGATAAATTCCCGATAAAATCGCGTTCAAAACGAGATAAACGTTAATAACGCGATAATATCCCGATAAATTTCCGGTAAATTCCCGAAAAATTCCCGGTAAATTCCCTATACCATTTTTATTTCATTAATTTTTTTATTTATTCTATTTTTTTTATTTTTTAAATATTATAATTTCAGCGAGATTTTCCCGTTAAATTCCCGATAAAAATCCGAGAATTTAAAAATATCCCGTTATTACCAATTGCCGTTAATATCCTGAGAACGGTATTTGTCACTATGCCAACAACAAGGAACTTGCTTGGGAGATTCATAAGGTATTCATCAAAGCTCCATAGATTTGCCTTTGGTCCAAATGGCTGGATGTGTACTAATCAGGTGGCCACACATTTAGAGATCATCATCAGAGCCTCAAGACTGTCTTTGATCTACTATGTACATTCAGATACCATTTCAAACCAAATTCCTGACCTCCACTACCATTGGAATCCACTTAAGATTTCCTACTATGCACTGATTACTAATTATAACTTTTCTTAGTCACTTCACACATCTATCTGCCCAGCAATGAATGTGGAGCATACCTAGTAAGGGAGAAAAGATACTCTAGATTGACACATGCGAAAGTACATAAAAGAAATATTGTGATTAGATATGCAAAGCTCAAGCCAAAACATCTATAGTTTGAACATGTTTTTTGGTTTGAATAGTTCAATTTCAATTACCAAAAAACATCATCTATGATGGGTCCAAATATGGACGTTCCAAACATAAAAAATCTTCCAGGTTGGGGGAAACTTAATCCTTCAATTTATGGCTGGCATGCTAAAAATGAAACAAAACAACCAGCCACCATCCTTTTACTCTTTAAAACTGTACTGTCCTATCTTTGCAGTGTAAGCATCATATATACCATATTAACCATTTGACCACTGAACCATAGAACCCACTAATGCAAACTCAACTATTATGCACAGTATATACATTTTCAGCAGAGTTGACTGCATTAGTAATTTCCACAGGAACATTGTAACTAAATACCAGATGGACAGTGCATGGCCTAACTTTGCATCATTCAGACTTTAAAGAAATCAAATAAATAAATGATTGCAACAAGTAAAAGTTCACCTGCCAATTTGGTTGAAGAGAACTAGCAGCAAGTTTGCTAGACAGTTTACGTTTCAAGCCCTCGATTTCTGCAATGTTCAGGCATGCATGGGTCAACAGTCAGTGACAAACCAATCATTTCCACTGTCATGTGCTAAAGACACAAAAGAAAAAGAACTCACCATTCTCTCCAGGCTTCAAGCGTCCACCAGGAAGCTTGCAGAAGGTATTCCCAATTTGTAAAAGAAGTATATGAGGATGGTTATGCTCCTGAACCTGCAAGTTCAATTTGAATTTGTCAAAATCTTAAAAACGTGAAAATGACAACATGAAAAGGAAAAAGACAAAAGAAATCATTGACATTGTATGTCATTTCTCCATACATGCACCAGATTTCCTGTAATCCCCATGGCATATATCCACATTACACAAGTCAAAGTCAATTTTCCTAAAGTGTAAGAGAGTAAGGGCTCCCTCCACTCACATTTGAGCTCAAGCTCATCCAGGATTTGGAACTAAGAACTAACTAGATATTTTGAGTTTCATAAAAAAAAATTGAAAAATTACAACAAGCACTACATCCTAATCAGTAAATGCCATTCAGAAAACATTACAAACCAATTACAGTTTCTTTATCACCAAAACTAGCTATACTCGTATTACCAGCCACATCCATGTTCAACAAATTTGGAGTTCAGAAAATCTGTTGCACCAATTCTTACTGGGTTGGATCTCATACACCTATACCCATAATCAAGTGATAAACTGCCCTACTAATTTTTAAATTAAATGTGAATTGGAGATCTGTTGCTGGTATAATGCCAAAAGAAAGAAAATTTCATATACGATGCTAAAATGTAAAGTTTAATGGATCTTAATACTGACCAGTAGAATTGCCTCCACACTTGTCCGCATGCCTTCTTTCATATAGCTGGATATTAAAATCAATAAAATTAAACTGATGAAAAAAAATAACAAAACTAAAACGCACAAGAGAAAATAAGAAAAGAAAACTGCTCAACTAGCAATTACAGCTCAGTGCTTCTATAATTATCAACCCTCAATAAAAATAATAAAATAATATTTTTTAAACTATACTGCAAAAGCATGCTGCACTCCACAATCATGGCTCAATGCCTTCTATTTGGTTCAGATGACCAGTTATAAAGAACATTAAATAATCCTTGAATAATATGCCATCCAAATTTAGATAAATAATTTTAATACGAACAGCTTTTTCAAGTTTCCTTGAATTAAGTAGTTTGTCAAGCATTACCAACAGCAACATCTTTTCAACACACAACATCATTATGATGATGCTGATAAAAGAAATGCCATCCATAGGTGAAACAAGAATTTTCCCATTATCTCAATGATGTTGCACATACAGTGACTACCTATGGGACTACAAGGTAAATTAGCATCAGGCGCACATGCCGAAGACAGATTTCAGAAAAACGATCATTTTTACTTTGGCATATCTATAGACCACTTACAGAATAAGTGATGAAGTGCAAAGCCTTTGGAGCTTGCTATGTTGAGTGGCAGGCCCACCTTGGATGCCCTAGGTGTTCCACCACAGGACTTCTTAAGATGATCCCAACTATTAAAAGTGTGAATAATGGATGAATCAACCAAATCTAGTAGAACCAAGCCAGTTATTGATAGAAAAATGGCCAACCAATAAATTCAACGATGGGGCCAAGGGCATTGAGAGTTGGCCCTTCCGATCCAAGGCTTACCCCCAAATGTACGTTGTAAAGGCTCTTTTGCACCATGAATAAGCTTTAGATTTTTTAAATGGACTGGACATCAAAAACATAACCAACGTATAGTGTATTATTGTGCTAATCATGCTATTGTAAATCGACTTGCAAAACTGTTTAGACCCCAATGTAGCTTGTAGAACCAATACAACATTCACCAATTGGCTTCAAAAATGCAAAGGTCTTCAAAAAAGGTACCTTATATGCAGAAATAAGCAATGAACAAGCAACTACTAAAATACAAAATAAAAATAAAATAAAGCTATCTTCATCTCTAGTGAAATATGAGAAATATGTTAAAATGGCATTTTCCATCCAACCATTGAATAGAATGATTCACATTGACAAACCATGGTAGTAAAATTTGACAGATTGCAGGATATGGATCATCATCACCCCGCCAGATTTCAACATCCTGGAATTGTGGGACCCAATCCCAATTTCTGTTCAGCAACACTAGGGAGACTGGGGTAGTGATTTTTCCTAGAAAGCCCATTTCTTATAGATTGGGCCTCACATGGCTGAGTGCAATGCACAAAAGGCTATATGAATAAGAGGATTCAAGGAAAACTCCTCCAACCAACCAATGTAGCTCTGTGAGATGGACCATGAAAAATCACTGGTTTATGATACTGAATTTTCAATGTCTAAATCAGAAGGTCATAGTGATCATATATGGGTCAAATTTTACCCGCCCACTCTCCTTGCCATTTTTTAAGATCTCAAAAAAAAAAAGTATGACCCACTTAAAAATTTTACAGGCACTCTCCAAAATAAAGACTTTTAAGTCTCTCTAGAGTTTCCGAATTCTATATGGATCTACATTGCATGTATCTCTTGATGCATAAGGCCTACACAAATTTTGTTAAAGAAAAAAATCAAAAAAAAAAAAAAAAATGTTGAAGCTATTAAAAAGGGACTGCCACCACATGGAGAAGAAGAAGAAAAATAACGAAAGCAACGAAGACGGTTATGAAGAAGAAGAAGAAGAGCACTAATCGGAAGGCTGCTTAAGAAATCAAACGTGAGGAGGGGTCAGTTTTATTTTTCAATGTTAAAATCATAATAAAACAGTATCAATCAATGGATTGATAGAAAGATCGAAAGGAAGAGAGAAACAAAAAAAAAAAAAAAAGGGAAAAAAGAATACTTGACTTTCATGCGAGCGAGGCGATCAGCGACGGAAGTATCTTTCTCCATCTTTGGCTCTTTCGTCCCAAACGAATAGCTTGACAATGGATATGTATTCACCACAGGCGATGTTCCGACCATCTTCTCTCTTCTCTCTGTGTGCGAATCCGAGATTCTCAAACCTGGACTCAGTTTCGTGTGGAAGTAGCAGAGATGGAAAGGAGATGAGCTAGGACTTCATCCTAGGGCTATTGACGTGCTCAAATCCGTAGTCTAAAAAAAGTCGTTGAGTTGCTCGAGCGGGGGTGCAGTTAGTCGGGCTCAACCAGTGTAGACTCGGGCCTAACCCAAAAATTTTAGACTCGATTCTCATTAATTAGGGTCGAAACTCAAATTGATGTTACAAAAGTAAGGGCCATATTTAAATTCTGGTTTTTTGCATTCTTAGAATCCGATTCAATCGAAAATCTAGAGTTGACACTATTTTTATTTTCTAATTTTTGTTTCTCCGCTTAAAAATAGAATCATAATACTGGAAGGAAGACTATAGGACTTACCAATATCAAAATTTTAGTCAAAAATTAATTTTTAATCACTCGATCTTAAAAAATTCAAGGATGCTTAATAATTTTGACTACTAAAATCAAGTTATTAAAAGTTAACTTTGTACTGAAATTTTAAAAAGTAATAGATCGTTGAGTATACTGTCAATATGTACGGTTAAATTTTCAAGTGAAAAAAAAAAATTAAAAAAAAAAAAAAACATTGTCAAATGCGACTTTTTCACCAATAGCACATGATCATTTCTCTAGTTAGATATTATTCCCTATACATGTTTTATCTTTGTAGTTTTTTAGCAATCAAAATCAATAGCACTATGGTAAATGGTAAATGGTAGGGAGAGCTGCTCTAAGAGCTCTTTGGTGACAACTCGAACGAAATATTAGAAGAGAAAAGAAAGAATTCTCATGTTAGGGAAGATGGTGGAGAAGAATATTCTCTCTCCATTTAATTCATTAGATATCTTTTATATATCCAATTTGTTTTATGGTAAAAAAAGTGAAAAAATTCTCATATTAGTAAATGTAGTTGTCTTTGCTTTTTTTTTTTAGTCTAGAGGTGTCGCACCTGATGGATCTTCGGAGTGTGTGAAAACCCCCCTATTTGTGTACACTAGGTAATTTGATGAGACTTTACTCTATACATATTCTCATGAAAGTGGCACTTCATTAGAGCTCTCATGGTTTGCACCTAAAACCTCTTTCTAAAGATCTTACTCCCATTTGCTTTGCCAATGTTGTCACGGTGATAAATATTTCTTTAGCTTACTTTGTTTTCTCTATTGTTCTTTCAATCTTATTTCAAGTGACAAATTCAAATATAATGCAAAGCATACTTAATATAAATCAGTATTAGAATATTTAATTTGTGTAGTGACCAGGTTTTTTATTAATCCCAAATTTATCTCAAAAGTTTTAACTAAACTTATTGAGTTTAAAATTTTAATTTTTGCATAATTAGAATTAAATGAAATTCTTTGCCCTTGATTTTTAATTATTTCGGGTAATAGTTTCCCAATTCTAATCAAACCTAAATTTAAATTAGGGATTTGTGAACTTAAAATTAATGATGATTAATTAACTCAAATAATTCCCTTAATACATCAACAGCATGTATTTAATAAAAAATTGGAATGATAAACCAATAAATGAATAAATTAAATAAGATTCTTAGCTTGGGTTAAAATAGAGGTCCTCTTCCAGCAACTCTTAGAATTAGTAATTTAAATATGATCTTTGGAAATATTAATAATCTAAATTAATTTATAATTACTCAAATAACCGGACTTAATTAAGTGAGTGATTAATTTAAGCATATTTAATAAATAAATAAATGGAATAATTTTCAATCAACTATTTTAAATATATCAAAGCAAGAATACTTACATAAAAGAAATAAAAATAAATCCTAACTGATCCCTCCTTTACTCGTACTCACATCTCTCAACTTCCCCTCAGTCACTCTTTAACTCAAGCAAACCCTAAGCCCGATCCCTTCCTATCGTCTTTCTTTCTCTCTCTTATCTCCATCCCTTCCAAGTGCCGCCACTACCCCTCTCCATCTCCTCCCCACTCGCTGACACCATCCATGTCGATCTGCCCATCCCCTTGACCTCTTTTCTTCCTCTGATCCTCTTCCCTTATTCCTTTTCATTCCCACGGTCTCCTTTTCATCTGTTCTCTCTCTCGGCTTCTCTCCCCCTTCCTTGATCAAATCCCCCATGTCCGCCTTTCCTGTTCATTCAATAGGTCCGATCGACATACCACCAACGTCCCATCATCTCTCCCATCCCCTCAACGTCCAATCGAAGTCCCATCACATTCCATCACCACTCCACTCTCATCCCCAGTTCTTCCTCTATAAATACGGTTTTCCCTTCCCTTTTGGCCGCACAAAACCCCCCTCTCCAAGGGCCGTCATCTCTCTCTCTCTCTCTCTCTCGGGTTTTGACTCTCTCCTGCTCTGTCCATCAGCTGCCACCGTGACAGCCCACCGTCTGGCATCCACTTGCAGCCACCTAACTGAAGCCCCCTCCCAGCATGATATTGTATATTTTGGACTCACACATGCTCTCACAATTTTACGTTGGGATGTGCGTCTAAAGACATGCTCAAAAGCCTAATGTAATTGAAGAAAAAGTCTCACCTGTATCCCAAGATCTGAATAAGCTCTCATTTGGGACTTTTTTCTCTCTCAAGAGCCCTCTTCTCTCTCTCTCCCTCTCTCGGGTTTTGACACTCTCCTCTCTTTCGATCAGCTGCCACTGGGACAGCCCACCGTCGAGGCATCCACTTGCAGCGACCTAACTGAAGCAATGAGTCTGCAACGACCCTACCCCTTGGCTGAGGAGTAGGGCTAAAAGATTCGGTGCATACAGGTTGATATGTATCGGATTTTTAAATGTCGATGTATATCGGTCGATACATATGGTATTGGTTGTACCCAAAAAAATTTGGTTGATATGACGAATTTTTTACCAATAATTCAGTCATGATATCGGTCGAATTTTAAAAATTCGGTAATTTGTTTTTATTTTTTTTATAAATATCTGTCGAGATGACCGATATATCGGTCGAATTTTAGTCGAATCTGAGCAAAACCTGCCGTTTTTTATGAAAAAAATTGTGAAATTCGGGTCTTGGCCCAACTCAAATTCGGCGATATTTTTCCGATATATCGGACGATATCTCATGAACAATATATCGGATGAGATCTCACTTGTCAACCAATTTCTCCCATTCAAATCTCTCTCTGTACAGCGGACTGCAGAATTCAGCCGGTCGGGCCTGCATTAGTTTTTTATTATTTTTTTGAAATCTGAAAAATCAACCCGGTCCACATTTTTTCTATAAATCCCATTCACTTATACGTAAAAATCAGATTTTACCATTTCTCTTTCAAAAGTTTTTTCACTCTTCATTACTTGATCTAATTAAGTTCTAAAAAACCCGTATTTGGCTGAAACTAAACGATCCAGACCGTTCAAACTTTTCTTCATTTATAGATCTATAACTTTGATAAGTTTTGTAATTTATTTCCATTTTTTTATATTTTATTTTAATTTTTTTCGGTTAAAAATAACATAAAAGTGTTATAATTTGTTAAAAAATGCTTGAACTTAAATAACATATGTAGTAAATAAAAGTTTTATAAAGGTGTTATAATTTTTTCACATCTGAATGTGTTTGTAGTTATTTTTTGTGTACTTTGTTAGTTACTATTTTTGTTCAATTATTTATTCCTTTTTGTTAACTATTTCAACATAAAATAGCATAAATGAAAAAAAAAAAGTTAGAAAATGATAAAATCTATAAAATAATAGATGAAATTTTTTTATTTGCTCTTAGTTACTGTTACTAAAATGTCAAAATTTACAACAATATTTTTTACTTTTATTTACTCTTTATTTTAATTATTTCATTATAAAATACTGTTTACGAGTTATAAATGTTAGAAATGCTAAAACCTATAAAATAATACATTAAATGTTTTTATTTGATCTTAGTTACTGTTACTAACATGTCAAAATTTACAACAACATTTTTACTTTCATTTACTCTTTATTTTAATTATTTCATTATAAAATATTGTTTATGAGCTATAAATGTTAAAAAATGCTAAAACCTATAAAATAATACATTAATTTTTTTTATTTGCTCTTAGTTACTGTTTACTAACATGTCAAAATTTCCACCAACATTTTTATTTTATTTACTCTCATCTTTTTAACTATTTCATCATAAAATATTATTTATGAGTTATAAATGTTAGAAAATATAAAATAATAATATTCTTTATTTTCTCTTAGTTACTGTTTACTAACATGTCAAAATTTCCAGCAACTTTTTTCTTTTATTTACCCTTTTTTTTTAATTATTTCATCATAAAATATGATTTATGACTTATAAATGTGGGAAAATGGTAAAACCTTTAAAATAATACATGAATTTTTTTATTTTCTCTTAGTTACTGTTTACTAACAAGTCAAAATTTCCAACAACATTTTTCTTTTATTTACCCTAATTTTTTTTATTATTTCATCATAAAATATGGTTTATGACTTATAAATGTGGGAAAATGGTAAAACCTTTAAAATAATACATGATTTTTTTATTTTCTCTTATTTACTGTTTACTAACAGGATCAATATGCGAGGTTTATATTTAACGTTAATGTCCCCGGTTATGAGTTTGAAGACATTATGTTCGTCTTTAAATGTAGCTGAAATGTATAGGAAAAAATTATCTTTTAAATTTAGATCTTGAAAGTTTCTTCATTTAGTTAATTTTAAAAAACTCTTCAGTTAATGATTTAAATAGAATTTGTTATAATTAAAAATATATGGCATTTGTGTGGTTATCAGTTCAAGTGATTAGGACCCCATTAGTTTCATTTTCTAATATTTTTTCTACATTATTATGTAATTTTCAATCATTTTATTATTATTATTTTTTATTTCTATTATTCATAACTTAAAATAACACTCATTGACTAAGAAAATAAATTATGCAATTATTTCTACAAATTTTCCTCATTTATCTGTTTTTTATTGTAATTTTCACAATTTTATTACTAATTATATAATTTCCCGATATCGTAACTTCAAAAATATATTAGAAGATGTAAATGTCCGATATTTTATGAAAAATTACATATTCAATAAACCTATAATTATTTACATTTACTATAATTTTTTGGATTTTTTTTTTTAAAAAAAAAGGGCTGGAGAGAGAAAAAGTGCGGTCAATATATCGGCCGAACCAAGATATCGGTCAAGATCTCGGCCCGGCAGATTTTTCTACCCCTGTTGAATAGCCATCCTCCTCTTTTCCTTTATATATTCCACGCCACACACACCAAAAGGTAATTATGCTCTCGCACCAAAATAAGTCCATGCACCAGACTCGCGAGGAATCTAGACGGCCGACTCACAAGTGGACCACGCGTCCACTAATCCAACCCACAGTCATTCCTAGCGGTCCCACACCCATCACGAACCATAACACCACGGCACGCCGACCCCTCAAGGGATTCTGTCGGTCAACTCTTAAGTGAGTTAGTCGTAACTCACTCGTTTGACACCCATGGATTCCCAACGGGCGCATACTCACATACCACCACATACCCGCAAGTGGTATCCACGTATCGTGGTCTCACACTTGAGAACCATCTCATACTTGCAAGTCATAGTGTTATGAGAACCGGAACGGGCCGTCATTTCCATGGTTCGGTTCTGTAGAAAACCCTTCTGAGAAATTGAACCGTAAAAAACCATTATGGACCACGACTTGACACGATTTAGTGAAGAAAATTGTGACTCGTGAGCCGTGGTTCACCATTTTTGGTGTGAAGAAAATCTGGGAAGAAGAAGAAAGAAATTTCAAAACAATAGAAATCGTCGGTTGACTTCCCCAACTCCAGATTCACTCATCTTCTCCTGTATTCTCTCGTTAGGGGGTACTCTTCTTCCTTCTTCTCTTTTTTGCAGCGGCACTAGGGTTACGACTCCACCTCATTTTCTTTTGAGAAAGACGTGGCATTAGAGTTCGAACAAAAATATCCAACTAAGAGTTGTGACTTAGGGTTATGATTTAAAAACCTTTTATATTGAAATAAATATTTAAGTTATTTATTTTTTTAATAATCTCAATCTTCTACCACTTTAATAGAAATCTAAGTTCAAAAAAAAATTAATAGAAAATATAAGGTGTTAGAAAAAAAAGAAGGAAATATACTAACTCCACATCTAATTTGATTTTTATTAAATTGTTATTTTTATTTTATTATTTTTCTTCAGTTTGGTCTTAGAATTTAAAAAAAATAATAATAAAAAATATAAAAAAAACAACTTAATAGAAATCAAGTTAGATGCCAATATAATGTTTACAAGTAAAATAAATAATATTTATAACAAAGAATTTTTTTGTATGATTACTTTTTAATGATTAAAATATATTTTAATAAAACATTATATTTTTATATTAATAACATGATAATATTGTTAAACAACAACAAAGTAAGGTTTTTTTTTCATTTCCACAAATAAGTTTAAGTTGAGCGAGTTTTAAACTGTAGACAATGTTTTAAGAATTGAGATAATTACTTTTAGTATTTATAATTGTGTCAGTGGAAACAAGAATATTTTTATGAAAATATAATCTTATATTTCATTATAAAAATGTATTTTTTAGTATTATATTGATGACACGGGTTTCACTACGGTTGAACCTTATTTAACACAACCTTCCCTTAAGACGGTTCAGTAGACACTCCAATTTTGATAACATTAGCAAGTCGTATCCATGTATCGTGGACTCGCACTCGTGTACCATCTCATACTTGTAAGTCGGGCCGACACACAGTCTCTGTGTCAGTTCCTATGCGGCCTCTGGGTGTCCTGCTCAACTAAGTGGTCCAACTGTTACCCACTCATTTGACGTCCCAGGGACTCTCAATGGCCACGCACTCGCACCATCGCACCAATTATGCAAGTCGTATCCACGTACAATACCCCTCGACCAACTAAGCGAGTCATACCACACTCGCCAGTCTTACCCCTCGAACTCTTTGTGGCGTTGTACTCATGTATTGTATTTGTCACGCTCCACACCTGTCAGGTCCCAACCAAAAGTCGACAAGTGATGGGGATAAAAAAAATTTCTTTTCCATATATCTCATAATGAATAATAATTATTGCATGTGGGAAGCACATGTGCGAACCATGCACAAGAATCTAGATTAGGTTTGGGGTGTGGGATCCCTACAGAAATTTTGACACCCCCCTAAAAAGTAGACATATAAGCAATTCATGGCCTCTACAAATCATTTGTCCAACAACATAGTAATTCATTCATTCTCATAGCAACAATATAGACATCGCCAAACTTCAACATCATTTACAATCTTCTCTCCAAGTCTTAAATACATAATCAAAGTGTTAACATCAAATTACATGGTTCATCATAAAATACATCAATAATAAACATGTCCATATGAAACAAAATATCAAAACATCATAAAAAGTGTGGTGTGCGTGGCAATCAGCAAGAAGTGTAGTCTATGGTCGTCCTATTGGTCCCTTGGACCTCTTCAAAGCAACATTACCTGAAATTGCAAGGAGGTGAGCATCAACAAGCTTAAGGAGGAAATCCATGCATGCTTTACACTCACGCACCCACATGATGATGTATGAAATTGAATAATAACAAGGCTATGCAATATGTCATTTCATCACTTGGGAACAAGCCCACAACTAGATACCTCTATGGAATGGGCAGTCAAGAGTCATAAACATATCACGACTCCAATAGCAAGACTTAAGGCCCAACGACTTACTAAGCGGGTGACTCACAACTAGCGTAATGAAATCAACCTCACCCTGCATCCCTTCACCTCTTGGGTGATTCAGTCAAGCTATAAGGTAGTCGAATAACGACTTACCAGTTGACCCGTTGCTGAGACATGAAAAATGATATTTTTACCCTTGTTATTTGGATTAGTTAGCCTTTGATTATGTATATATTATGTGCATTTAATATGATTTGTGAGCTTTGTAGGAAAAAATAAGGAAATACAGGAAATTGAGCTAAAAAGATAAAGAATAGCGGAAAGTGGGTTATAATTGTCATTTTTAGAAAGTATGTGTAATTTGCCATTTATTTTAGAATTTATTGTAAAATTATCTTAATTCAAATCCAACTATGAGAGTTTGGATTAGGATAATTAATTTTTGATCTACATTGTAAAATGGTAAATTCACTACACCTCGGGAAAATGGACCCACTAATCCAACCTGAAGTCCAAGTCTGCATATGAAGTTTATGAGTCAAAGCCCAAAAGTCCAGACTTGATGGAAGTCCAAGCCCAAACAAAGCCCAAGTCTACAAATTGAAGTCCAAGTCCAAAAGCTCAAGGTGGGGCCCAGTGAAATTCGCATGGAGAAAAAAAATGCCAAGTGTCCTCTCCAAAAAGAGTAGATAAAATTCAATGGATTATGGAGTGTTGTGCAGGTCACGCTGATGTTGAATGTAGAGATTATAGGCAAAAATATTGCAATGTATCTAGCCATTATGGAGGATAAATTCGAATATAGAGAAAATCAAGGAGATTTGGATCTGAGAGAAAAATGGAGAAAATATTTGAAAGAGAAACTTGTGGAGAAACCTCAACTAAAAATCTACATGGAAAAATTCGCCAAAGGCAAGGACACATGTCAAATTCGTGTGAACCTTGTGGAGAAAGAAGAGAAAAAATTGGATTTAGAATTAAGATAAGCCAGCCTGAGTCAGCAATAGAAATCTAAGCACAGATAGAGTTCAAATGGAGATTTTCTCTCCAAAATTCACCCATGGAGTTTCCTGACCTGTCTCTTCCACCTCTGCAAACATTATAAATACAAGGGTCCAAACACAGTAAAATTCGAATTTGACTCTAAGGAAATCAAACATAGGCGTGGATCAAAAGAAGAGAAGAAAGAAAAGCCAAGGAAAATTGTGTGCTTAAACGGTTAGTGGTTTGATTTTTATGTTATTTTCCAATAACTTTTTTATTCAATTCCAAGTATTGTAATTCAATTTCCATGATTATGAAGAAATTCAAAGTGTAATGTCTTTTAGATTATGGTTATGTTATGATTGTGTGCATTGATTTTAATTTCTTTATTAAACTCCATAGTAGGATTTAATTTGTGGATTGCAAAATTGGATGGAAAGCTTTTTAGCTTGTTTGATCCCCAATTTTGGTTGCTAAGGCTCTTATTCATAAGAATGCAATGTCTTTTTAGTGCTGAGAGAGGGGCCGATTATAATCATTCAAGTCTAAGGTCTGATTTTGTAAGATGCATTTTAACGAACTCTATTGATTTAATTTTAGAAATAATTATGGATGTAGACATGAATGTAATTATGATTAGTTTACGTGAGCTCCATGTCTAGGCTTTAATTTTATTTTAAAATTATGGAACATTAATGTCATGTTGACATCCTGAGGTCAATTCCACTGTATGATATGTAAAATATTTGATTTATTCGATTAATTTATTTGTTTATTTGTTTAATTGTTTATTTGATTCAATTATTTAATTATTTGAATCTTTGATTTATTATTCTTTTCCAACTCCAAACTTCGATTGTGAACTAGGATTGAAATTAAATAAACTGATTTTTATTAAATCTACATGTTAGATCTAAGTTATTTTCTATGTTTTCTGAATTAATCCACTAACACTAGTTTCAATTAGAACTTTTAAATTAAATAATTGATAAATAAGTGTAAATACTTAGGATATATTTTCTTTAATTCCGTTGGGTCCGACCTTGCGCTCACATTCCTATACTATGAATGATTCGTGTGCTTGCGAGTAAAATAAATGTATAATGTTTTATTGCACAACACCCGTCACCCAAGGTGTATAGGCACCAAACCCTACGTATGACCGCACACTGAGTGTGTTAAATAGTCGTGAGAGCTCCCTACAACGTGTAACCTGTAAAGGACTCACTCCTCGAAGGCAACCCAAACAACTGTGAGAGCGCCCTCCAGTGCGTAGCATAAGAGGGACCTACTCCTCGACGATAACCCTATGGGACCAAGTCCATGTAGGCGACACCACCGTTCTTGTAACACCCCGCCCTTTTCACTCTAATTTTCAGAGTTTTTTTTTTTTTTTAAATATAATAATCATGTGATCGGGGCGGAGTGTTACGACGCGAGTTAAGTTCAGATCTCTAAATCTGACCCTTAACTGGCCAAGCCCATGTGCGTATGAACTAAGTCCATAAAACTGATCCGCACATGATACAAATACAACTTGCAGAATTAACTTAATCTTAATCTAACTGAGGTTATAATAGAACCTATGACTATTCCAATTTTCCATTCTTAGATAGCAAAGTACATAATTTATTCTCCAAAATTACTAATCAATCTTAACCAATCGTTCAATCAAACCATCCAACTTAAAACAAACCATAGCATCTATCTTAACTACTTATTACAAGCTAACATAACTAATTACCAAATTACATTGTCCAAATTCAAATAACAAATCCATAAATAGTTCATTCATGTCCATTCAAATCCATTCAAAATGCCCAAGCTCCTATGCTTGGTTTTTATCTCGATCCACGTTCTTCCCTTTTGATGGCTAATTAATTTCTTATATTAAGTCCATAGATAAAACTATCTTATTCTTAAATCAAAGCATATAATGATTACATAATATCCATCATACACTTAACCCAAACAACCATAAAAAACAGTCCATGGGGTTAGGCCATACACATGGCCGAACCCCAAGGTTTCCTTGATGTAAACCCTCCAATATTTGTCAATAATTTTTTTATCAGTACTTAGCTTAATAATCACATAATTCAACCATGTAATAACTTGTCAAAATCAGTGACCTTATCTCCCTTTAAAATCCTTTAAAAGAACTTCATTACATAATATGAATTTCATCTCTCAAACACCATACAAACTACCAAGTTTTCCCATGGGGTTCGGCCATCCAAAGGGCCGAACCCTATGGTCCATATTTTACCACTTTTAAACATAATCATCCTATATTTAAACCATTGATGGATCTGGCCATACGATGGTCAGATCTCATTTTCTTAACCAATCTATTAAACAAGGGTTCAAAATGCACTTACGAATACCGCGTCTCCTTCAGTTCTTTTGACTCCTTTCTTGACCCTTTATTTCCTTGACCTCTCCTTTTCTCTTACTGTTCTTTGGGCTGAGACTGATCTTGTTGCATGCTCCTTGAGATAATTCAGCCAGATGACAAGGATTTGAGAGAGAGAGAGAGAAAGAATTTTGGCTTTGGATGAGAAACCTTGATGCCAACTCCTTTGCTCAATGTATGCTTTTATCTTGGTGAAATAAATCAATCAAGGACTGATTTCATATTAGTAACCAGCTGCTGTTCTTGGTGTTTGGAGAGATGGATGACGCCCAATAGAGGAAGAGAGAGTGATAGAGAATGAAGTCTTCTTGGCTAATCAAATTCAGCCCAAGGTTTAACCTTGTGTAACTCACCTCTCCATAATTAAAATCCTTTATGTTACTTGGGGTTTAATCTATGAAATGAAACCCTCCCCCCCCCCCCCCCCCCCCCGCATCTAACGTCCCCATTACCTTTGGATGTGAGAGTTTCATAAGGAAATGAAACTCCCACACCAACGGCTATTCCTTGTTAGCCCATTGTAACTTCCATCCTTCATTCACATCTTATATGGGGGTTTCATTTTTTTTTTTTTGAAATGAAACACATCATGTTCCAACGATTCTTGCTTGTCCTTGTGGTTTAAATCTTCTCCTCATTCATCTCTCATTAGCAATTCAAATTGGAGTTTCATCATAAGATGAAACTCTTCCCCTCCTCCAATGTCTCCCATGCAACTTCAAAATGTAACTCTCATTTCATTTATCACTTAGATGGGAGTTACATGCATGGTAAAGCCTCCCATGTAGCCAACGTTTTTTATTGTGTTAAAACTTACAACCAGCCCACACCACCATCTTACACACACTTCACTCATTAAAATAATTATTCCATCTATCTCATTTATTTAACTTACCCAAACTCAACTCATTCATTTAATGTAACTCAACTAATAAATTCCACTCAACTAAACTCCATCATTTATTTCAACTCAAACCCAACTCAAACATTTAACTCATCTTAACCCAAATAAGCTTTGAGCTCACCAAATAGTCAAATATGTCAACTACGACCCATTGGGTCCAATTTGGCCATTTTGACCCATTTAACAAAATTTGATCCAATTATGATTTTTGACTCGTTTAAGTACATCTTATACATTTATTTGTTTTGTAAACAAAACTACCATCCTTTGGGTCTTGATTGAACCTTTGACCCATTTAAATTCAAATCAAATATATCACAATGACAATTCCGTAAATATGAATAAATTCATATAAATTGATAACTTTGAAATTCCCGGGTGTTACAGTTCTAATATGGTTCCATGACAAATCTTACATCCTTTTGTCACTCCAACCTTTACTAGAGAGGTTGGAAATCGCACTAGTGGGGTCCAAGTGGGGGAAAAGTAACTCCACCCTAAGAATTGTCACACCCCATTGCTAGTGTCCTCAGTTCAATTATGCCCAATAAACACCTATCCCCATACTCATACCCTAACAAACTCATCTTAGGGTCTTATGAGTGAGTCACACAAAGGGAAATACTTTTATAATAAAAGGGCAACCAAATGTATAAGATCATGTTATGATCATAACAAGTCAAGGATAGCTAGCATAGCACATTCATGTTACTTCATACATTTAAGTTAGTCTCATGCCAAAATGGGTTAACCTTGGGATGTGGGCCATTGCCTAATGGAAGAACATTCCACTTGATTATGTTTTGGGGCATGCGTCTTTCGGCCCAACACAATCCCATTCCAAGAGGATTAACGCAGTTAGGTCCCCCTACCTCCCATTATGAAGTATCCAAACCCATGCATTATCATCAATGACCAAAATATCCCTCCATTAGGGTCTCCACCATTCAATTCATCGTGTACATTAGAGGCAATTCATCATTCATCACAAGGTTTCATACAAGGCACCTTATTACATTAATTAAATGCACATGACCAACCATTCATATATGTATATTCAGTGCATCATATCAATAAATCTCAAATATAATATATAAGCATCTCATCATTTCATTCCAGAGGTGTAGCAATGCTCACATTGACTGAGTACTGAGTTGATTATCCACCTTTTCGGCTCCAGGGTCCAGATTAGAGGGCTCTAATCATACATAAAACACAAATAATCCATAGATTAGGCCCAAAAGTAAGCGTAGGAGCAAAACCCCTAATTTAGCCTAAGGGTTGACCCTAAATTTGGTCAACCAAACTCAACCCTAGGAGAAACCCCAAATTTCTCGAACATCTTAGCTCAAAATCGTCAATACACCTTGTTCCCCAAATCACATACCTCCCCAATGGAAGCCAAATACGAAAATCACACGTGCAATGGATGAAAATCGAGTGGAGGAGGAGAGGAAATAGTCAAGCTCAGCTGAAACTAGGGTTTTCCAGAGTTTACTGGAAGTAGAGAGGAAAGAATGGGTCAAAAATTGCGAGGAGTGGGTTTATATACCCACTCGAACTACCCAGCGATGAGCCCTCGCGCCCTGCGAGCCCTCGGCTAGAGACTCGTCTGTACTTTCAAGGTTGTTCTCAAACCGAGGCCCTCGCAAATGATAGTAGGTGTGTTGTCAGGTTTGGTTCACTTAGGAGGTTCTCGACACTCCTCGCACACGTGAACTCTGGTCACACTTGTTCCAAACAATGATTACATCATAATTCGACTAAATTAAGGAACATGCCATGTAACGACCGACCCCAAGACGGGCGCATGATTTTTTTTTTTATATATATATATAAACACAATAAAAATACATATACTGGCCATATCTCAAGAGTTAATTACAATAATCTCGATATGATTTACAACTCTTAAAGATAAAAGATTTTAAAAGAAAGTCAACTAAAAATAACTTGAAGTCATCCATGACTCGGTATCGAGTAGCCATCGCTTTGAGTTATTCCATCCCTTCCCAACTGATACCTGAAACTGTTAGGGAGTGAGCTTCACTAGCCCACATTGAATTCGGGTCAGGTTGGGTTGAGGGATTTTCAAGTTAACCCGACCCGACCCGATCAAACTCAACCCGACCCGATTAAATTTAGGCTAAAAATGGGTTCAAAATGAGGGTTAGGTTAGAATTCGAGTTGAGTCGGGTAATAATTCGGGTCGGATCGAGTTGAGACGTTCGGGTCGAGTTGGGTTTTAAAAAATCCGACCCGACCCAGCCCGATTTCATCCCTACAAGTAGGGATACAGGTGCCAAAGTAAAAACAGTAGGAATTAAATCTATATTCCATAATATGCACAAATATAATAATAAATAGTACATACAAACCATCATGCGGTAATACAATACACAGAGGTTCATCTATAACATATGGACGCACACAACTGTCACAAAACAAGTGACATGGCATAATGGTCTGCCAAACAGTCAAACATACCATCTAAAAGTTAGCACGTCCAAATGTATATATCTCAATCCAAATATTCTATCTACTACATACTTCTCTCGTATGTGCTATTATCATAATCCACTTATTTATCTATCCATGAGTAATAGAAATCAAGACTATGTGTCTCACTCATATGTCTCCGGTATGGAATGGTGATAACCTCAACCCTAACCGCAGCATGATAGTGAGGTAGCCTTGCAGTGTAGTAGCATGACAACATTCCTCGCCCGCCCAACTCACACCTACCTTGTGGGCTTTGGGTCTATTGGTCTCACCCACACCTACCGTGAACATAGAGTCATACACACCCTAAATCATCTGTCATATGACGTATACCAACATCAATATTCACCAATATTCACAATAGGTCAACGTGGCTTTTCTCCCACTGACCAAAATCAACAATACACACTTGGCTTCCACAAAGCCCTATCAACCATCATAAATATCATACATGTTGTATAAAGACAGTCATCATACTCTTTATCCACAAAGACCATTTCTATTGGATCCTAAACTATCATGGGACCCAATAATATATAAGATGAGCTACTTACTTTATTCTCAGCTCAATTAATACAACCAATACCTAGATTTCCCACATAAACCTAATCATATCCTGCCATAGAGTAAATCCTACGATGCTCTATAGAGCTCTACGAGGCCAATCATTTAAGTTGTGTAAACAAACAACATGCATTATTCATAATCGTAAATATATAATTCATGCATCATTCACACAATTCATCACATAACATTTGTGAAGGGTATTTAATCAAGTTGACGGATCCGGCCCAGTTCTTCGGGGCAAATAATAAAATATTCAAGAACCTTAATTAATTAGGACTATACTCACGTCGTTCCACATATACCCAAAATCTCATATAAACATAATAACCAATGTTATTAAACCCGACCCGACCCGGGTTGAACTGGCGGGTCAACCGTGCCCATCAACTTAAAGGGTTAGGTGGGTTTAAAACCCATAAAAACCCTCCAGCCCATGGTTCGACCCGGGTTTTAATATTAACCCGCAACCTGACCCGTAAAGAATACCCGTGTTAAAAAAAAAAAACTCATGCAATGGAAGTATGGAACGGCTAAATGGATGTGACATGACTCTGATGGGAGTCAAATCCCAGAAGAACGGCAACAAGGCTTCCTTTCCAGACTCCAAACTCAAAATTTCAAAGGGCAGAACAGTAAAATTTCTTCTCTCAAGTCTCACTGCCATCCTCTATTCTTAGTGTTTCCCGCGTCTTCTGTTGTTCATCGCCTTCTCTCCAAAATGAGCGCAGCCTATCGGCCTTCCTCCTCTTCCTCGTGTTGTATGGTATGTAAATGGAAATGATAAAACCCCTTTGGAAATGAATTTTTTTCTGCATTTCTACTATAATTTTAGCCATTTTGTTTTCACTCTTTGCCAATACATGAAGAATTCCAGCCATGGCAGTATGGAACATCTGCTTAGTAAGTATTATCTAGTTTCCTTTGCTAATCCAATCCTAAAAAAGGGTTGAATTTAGTGTACTAACATGTTCAACAAATGAATTGACTAAAATATTCAATTTATGTTAAATTAATCAAATTGATGAACAAGCTTAAATCATAGGTTAAAATATAGGCGGTAGAGTATAGATATTGGATTTTTTTTAAAAAGAAAATTAAACATCAGTCTTGAGCCCCATCAATCGGTATTTGGTCATATCGAAAAAATTTGTCGATATTATATTTTTTAATTTTTAATTTTTTAAAAAGGCCTGTTTTTTCTTTTTTTTTTTATTCAAAAAATATAAAAAATGGTCGAGATTTGAAAAAAATAAAGGAAAGAGAATAATATCGATAGCCATCTCAATTTAGTCGAGATGATTTTCACCATTGTCCTGAATTATGAATTAGTATAAAGGATGTCAACAATTTGCATAAATATTCGCGATAATAAATCAATGGAAGAATAAACAAGGACACATATCAAGTTGCCTCACAATAGAATTGTCTTTATCGAATATTAAAAATGATAAATTGATGATGTATATATATATATTTATATATATATATTCTTTTGGTTTTTTTTTTCTTTTAGATGAAATAAAGTAATAAACCTTCATTCAAAAAAAAATATACATGATAAACATAAAAATACCATTTTTCAAAAAAAAAAAACTACAAAAGAATCATATATGAGATCAACATTTACCTTTTAAGTTTATTCAAATTTTCAGTACATGAAGGCAACATAGAAATGAAGCTTCAATTTCCAGATCTTGGGACATTCACATTAAAGCAAACATTGATACCATATTTCTAAGATTTTTAGTGGATAGAAAATCTGATAAATGTTTACCTAAATAAATAATATTTGCTTTCAGCCCCAAGAAATAATAGAGCATGATGGAAATCCCCTGTTATCAGAAAACATACCGAGAACTCCATTTGTCAAATCAAGGCTGCTAGTTTTCATGTTTACATGCATTTCATGTGTATGTAATTATGCATGACTTACCAAATGGAACTAATGCACAATTTTGTATTTGTTTCAAATTTATTGTTGCTAATTTATCGTATATTTTTGTTAGTTTACAAGTTACATGATTATCAATGTCAAATTTTTTAAGAGTATGATTATGTTCCCCCATCTCATATCCAAAGTAAAGAGCCTCGCTCAACTCGTGGAAAGACTGATGTAGCATGGAATCATGTGAAACTAATTGGTGATAATCAGTTCCAATGTCCTTATTGTGATAAAAAAGTTAAAGGTGGATGGATCAATAGAATGAAATTGCATTTGTCACAAGTTAAAGGTAAAGGAGTTGAACCATGTAAACAGGTTCCACCACATGTTAGTTTCTTAATGATACAAAGTTTGGATGAGATTGCTTCTCAAAAGATAAATAAAAAGTACACAAGGTGAAGGGAGTCAACTTCCAACTTATCTTGAATTAAGCCAATCATCTAAAGAAAATGAAATCCAAGAAATTCTGAGACCAGGTCATGGTGATAAGAATAAAGGGATAGCCATAAATGAGGGACGACGAAAGGGTGAAAAAGCTTATTTCCTCCTCGAACCGCAAAAGGGGCTCAACCCACCATTAGAAGTGCAATGGCAAGCAAAGATGCCATTGATGTTGCACATATGGTTGTTTCTAGGTGGTTCTATAATGCAAGTATAGGTGCTGGATATAAAGCCCTTTCTTATCATGATCTTCGTGGACATTTTTTAAAAAGAAATGTTGTTGAAATTGAAATTGAAAGTGCAGTAAAATATTTCAAAAGTGTATGGAAAGACTACGGATGCACACTAATGGCAGATGGATGGACAAACGGGCGAAGTAGGAAATTAATCAATTTTCTTGTGTATTCGACAAAGGGGACTTTTTTTTTTTAAATCTGTTGATGCAAGTGCTCATTCAAAGACTAGAGAGATGTTGTTTATGCTTTTTAAAGAAGTTGTTGAAGAAATTAGTCCAGAAAATGTGGTTTAAATTGTGACAGATAATGCACCCAATTATGCAAGTGCGTGTAAGTTAATAACCACTCATTTTAAAACTATATATTGGAGACCATGTGCTGCTCATTGCATTGATTTGATGCTTGAAGATATTTCCAAGATAGAAAGGGTGAAGAGTGTTATTGAACGGGCAAGGTCTCTCACTACATTTACATACAATCATGTTTTTGTATTAACATTAATGAGGAAGTATATTGGTGGAAGTGAGATTGTTCGTCCTGCAGTCACGCGTTTTGCAACTCATTTTCTAGCATTTCAAAGTATTTTAAAAAATAAAGGCGGATTGCGATAGTTAGCAAAGAATGGATTGATAGTAAATGGGCTACTAAAGATCAGAAAGGCAAAGCCATGGGTGAGTTGATCTTGAGCCCTTCTTTTTTTATCTGAATGTGAGGTTGTTTTGGCAGCATTTGAGTCTCTCGTAAAAGTGCTACGTATGGTTGATAGTGATGATAGGCCGGCAATGGGGTATATTTATCAGGCTATGCATAAAGCTAAAGAAGCCATAAGAAATACATTCAGAAAGAGAATGACAAAGGATTCAACATCAACAGTGTCATCATCAAGAATGTTTAGTGAAGCTATGCCTTATTTGAACATCATAGATACTCGTTGGGATCATCAACTGCATCGTCCACTTCATGCGGCTGGGCATTGACTTAATCCATCATGGTTTTATAATAATATCAATGTTTCTCGTGTTCTTAGAGGAGTTCTTGATTGCATTGAGACATTATACTATAATGATATTGCAATGCAACAACTCATTAGCAATGAGCTTAATCTTTACAGAGAAGCATCAAGAGACTTTGGACGTAATTTGGCCATTAAAGATCGCGAAAAAATGATTCCAAGTATACTTTTTTTACATTTAATTATTCATTTACTTTAATTAAGTAGGAACCTTGATGTCTTTTCATATGCTTATGCTTCATTGCCTTTTACAGCTGTTTGGTGGATGGATTATGGAGGTTTAACTCCAAATTTGAAAAAGATGGCAATTCGCATTTTAAGCCAATCTTGTACTTCTTCTGGATGTGAATGCAATTGGAGTGTATTTGAACGTATACACACAAAAAGAAGGAATCGATTAGTGCATAAAAGGTTGAATGATTTGGTGTACTTCCATTACAACTTGCGCTTGTTACAAAGATAATAATTATTTAGACGGGTTGAATTCTTTAGAACTTGCTTGGCATTGGACAAAAAAATAAAAAGATGGGTGTTTTTGCCTTTTATTTCTAAAGTATAGCCAGCAACCTATTGTTTTGTTACATATTTATCTTTATTCTTTGATAAAGTTATCAAAGCATTAATTGATATTTATGTAATATTTTTATTTTGATAGAAATTCAAAGAAAAAGATTTGTTTTGATCCAATATCTTTAGAAAATATCGACATATTAGAAGATTGGATAATTGAGTCAGAGCCACCCCTATTAAATGAGGAGGAATTACAAACTTGGGAGGGAATGACACAACCTACGAGTGTTATGACTCAATTTGAAGCAATTGATTTAGGTATGACTTTTAAATTATAATCATTGTCTATACTATAGTACTTGAATTTTAGATTATATAATATGAAGTTGCATATATAATAATCTCATACATGTATATTCTTCAATTTCAGTGAATTTGACGGAGAGGGATGATGGAGATGCAACTGAAAACTTGGTTTCTTTACATTATCAAAATGAAGATGAAGATATTGGTTCTTTTAGGAATGATGATGACTTTAGAATTGAAATATTATTTTTTGGATATAACTAACATTGAGTTCTTGATGTGTTTTAAATATTATTTTTTGGATATAAAAAACATTGAATTCTTGATGTGTTTTAAATATTAATTAACAATGAGTTGTTGGATGATATTTTGTTGAAATGATATTAGAATATGAATTTTGGATTATTAAAGTATTTACAGTTGTGTTGTGAGAGTAAGTATTTATTTTTATGAAATATAATCTTAGTTAATAATTTAATATTATTTATAATATTATATTAATTGCACGGGTTTGACTATGGTTCAACCTGGTTGAACCTTACTTAACTAACCCTTTCTATAAGATGGGTCGCTCCACGGGCCGGGTTTTAAAACATTGATAATAACACATTTCCGTCAGGGCTTTAAAGAAAATAACTATACATACAGTATAATCTCAAATACATGAATAACAAACGATTAACGTTGATAAATTCTCAATATATATATATATATATATGATAAAAGAACAAAACTAAATATTAATAACGTTCGCCCTCTCTACCTCAAAGCTGATGAAATTGATACCCTCGCAGAGATTTTTGGATCAAAAGTACGAAAGAAGTTTGCAAAAGAAGAAGAGAGAAAAATGTTTACATGAAGAATGGGCCTATCCCTTTTTATAATGGAAAAAGTAAATGGATAAGCATTATCCATTGTTTTGGATAAGCATTATCTAAAGTTTTTGGATGATGTTTATCCAAAACATTATATTTGATGTTCATCTAAAACATTATCCAAAACATTATTTTTGATGTTTATCTAAAATATTATCTTCGATATTTATCCAAAACATTATCTTCGATGTTTATCCAAAACATTATCTAAAATAAAGAAAGTTTAGATATTTACAGTTTTACACATCCAACTTCGACGAGTCGGATCCAAGAGCTATCGAGCTCGAATTGGGTCAAATTTGGACTTTTCAAAAAGCCCAATCCGTAATCTTCATGATTAATGAATAACAAAACATGATTATTTGCATAAAATCACATAATTAGGCCTAATTTTGGGTCAAGGTATTACAGACAATTACAGCCCTGTGGCCCACAAGGCATGACTTTTTTTTCGACAACTAACCTATCATTGAATGGGTCCCACATACGTGCAGAGAAGCTTAATATATTTCCATGCGTCCCAACCAACATCATGTTACCTGTTCTGGTAATGTCCAATACCAGAAGAAAATATAATTACAATCTTCAAAGGTTTAATAGTCAAAACACATATCCCATCTCAAAAATTATAAATCCCACAACATAGTTATCATCAGAGATCAATGATATTATTGCATTCCAAAGTTAATAAGAATTATTACAATCCTTTGTGAAGTTTCTGAAAAACTAAATTACTAATTCCCATCCAATCGGGAAATATGGGGTACCCATATCCTAAGTCACTAGTGGAGGTTCGTCTAAACTTTCTTTGGGTAGAGTTCACAAAATCGAAAAGGAATAAGCTTAAATAGTCCAGTGAAGAGAAACAACATGTAATATATATCATGTTATCAAACATGCTAAATAACTCAATAATGATAGCTACCCAATGAATGCAAATCATGGTTATCACGTATGTATGTGAAACAAGTTGCAAATGTATAATGCATGCAAGATTATGGAATCACTGGCAGACATGGCCGTCTTTACTCTTAGCCGAGAAAGGCGGTCGCCTTAGACCTCTGGATGAAGAAGGCCCCTCTCGTCTGGTTGCACTCCAATAGTGCATTATTAGTTAAAAAAAATTATATAATTTCTATAGTTTTGAATAATAAAATCTCTTTAAAGTTATTTTTTAAGTACTGTGTATTTTCAAAATTTCTCAAATTGAATATTCGAATTAATTTCAAAAATCTTATAAAAATACTTTAAGACTTTAAGGTCTTTTGACACTCCTAAATGCTTAAAACACAGTGTTTTACAAATAAGGGTATCCCTCAGCTGTGCCGAAAACACACTTTCGGAAGTCCAAACGATAAATCGTAAAAACCGTTGAACTCCAAATTCAAAGCTGAACAAATATATGAGATTTGAAAACTTAAATCTTTCAAATGATTGTTTTTCAAAAATAGGTGACCTTTTCCATCCTAAATCCCGTCCCTTCTTCAAAACAAAAAAAAATATAGTTAAACAATCATTTGAAAGAACTAAGTTTTCAAATTTCATATATTTGTTTAATTTTGAATTTGGAGTTCAACGGTTTTTACGGTTTATCGTTTGAACTTCCGGAAGTGTATTTTTGGCACAGTCGAGAAATACCCTTTATTTGTAAAACACTGTGTTTTAAACATTTGTGAGTATCAAAGATCTTGAAGTCTTAAAGTATTTTTATCAGGTTATCGTAATTAGTCCGGATATTCAATTTGAGAAATTTTGGAAATACACAGTGCTTAAAAATAACTTTAAAATTTTAAAGGAGATTTTATTATTCCAAATTATAGGAATTATATAGTTTTTTTTTAACTAATGCACTATGCATTACTGTGGCATATATAGACCGTCTGAATGAATGGAATTTACTCATGAATAATGGTCCAAACGAAGGAAAAATATTCTTAACTCACGTCCAGACGGTGCCGAAGTGGAAAGGGCAAAATGGTAATTTCTAATAAAAATTTGAAGACTCGTGTTTGCTGAAAGAAAATCCTATGTCTAAATAATTACCCTTATTCAAATTATATAGAAAAGAAGAAGAAGATAAGAGCAGTAGAGAGAACACATCTCTCACTTTCTGTTTACACTTCAGCCCACTCAGTATACTGATCTTTTAAATTGTTCTTATTCTATTTTTATTTTTTAATATACTAATTTCACTGGGATGAATATGTTAATTTCACTCGGATGGGTAAATTTTTCATTGCTCTGTATTGTTGGCCTCTTGATCTTTTTAAGTTAAAAAAATTATTGTCTAGAATAATTTATTTTATAATATTAATTAAAAATTACTTATAATAATATATTAAATACTAAAAAGACCCCATTTAAATTTTTTGCCTTAGGCCTCAACTTATTTCTAGACGGCCCTACTGGCAGATCATTACGGAACAACCCTCTTCTTTACGCAGAACTACTTCACAAATACTAACATTTCACAGTTAAGCGGGACAACCTCGCTAATCGTGTAATATTATTTCGCGTTAGCATTACAACCTTACTATTCTTTCCGATGTACGATTCATTATTTCGGGTTAATACAAGACAACCTCGTATATCACATGGTACAACCTCATGAATCAACCCTGTGGTTTTTCCATGGGACAACCATCGCAGGTTCTCTCGCGGATCAACTATTATGTATAATTGAGTAAACTCACATAAATCATGTACAAAGATTAAACCATGCATCAAATGCGACATTAAGCACGATCAAAATTCAACATTCTATTTAACAGAGAACAACAGATTGAAGATGTATAACTCAGGTCTAACACAATTATTTCTCATAATATCTCATACCAGTCCAATTTACTAACACACATCTTTAAATGTTGGTTAATCAAACTTGTACATGTCTGGATCCCTTATTCAGTTAGACAGTTAGGCCACAACTCCCGGGTACTATTCAAACTTATGTCAGATTCAGAACTGACTGATTTATTCACTTGCGTATAAGTGATGCCCTGTATCGCATTTTTGTCACATTCACGTCTTTTCCATAATCGCCAAGATAACACCAGTCCCAACATTGCATTTTGATTAATGACATTTGAGAATTTCCAGTTAAATGCATTAATGAAATAAAATACACATTAATCAAGCATTTAAATATTAAGTTGAATCTCCTCACTTGGTTAGAGGATGGTACACACTCTTCTAGGTGCGAAAGTGCAGAAAGAGATAAATTAAGCTGATCCACATAAATGACGAACTTCGGATATAGAGTTGGCTTGACCAATAATTAGCATGATTGATAAAATTGATTGGTCAGTCTGACATAATATCGTTCTGCCAAAAAGTACATACGCATGCAGAAAATATCAAGATTTTTGGGGCCTATTTGATATGTCAAAAATACCCGTAATACAGTCTCAAACAATGTAATAAATACCGTGAGTTTTTTATTTTTATCACGAAAATCTAGTCAACATAGCGCTATTGCGATAAAAATTCATTTTTATAGCTAATGCCGTTAAAAACAAGAATTTACCGGTAAAAATGCCTTTTAACACGAGAAACAGTAAAATCACAATAAAAACACGTTTTTACCATTTACCCTTTTCTCCACATCCCACCTTTGCACGCACTGAATTCATGTGGCCTTCACTTCCGCACCAAGGCCTTCACTTCCGTAGTGGACACTTTTGCACGGTATAGTTATATTGCTTAGTGGGTGGATTTTTTTTAATAGAGATTTCTTTTGTTAGAATAATTTTTAAAATTTTTGTTATAATTATAAGAGAAATTATAAAAGACGAAAATAAAATAATTTTCTTAGGAAAAAATTTGTTTGATAAATATTAATAGAGAAATTTGATTTATCATCGATTTCATGATAATTAATAATATTAGTGGACTTATGTAAAATAAATAATAAAAAATTACGTTCTAACATGAATAATATTCACAAGATTGAATATGAAAGATTATACAAGTTTACGTAGATTTCATCAAATAAAATTAATGTAAAAATCCATAAACATAACTCGAAATAGAGTATTAATCTTTACATTCCACCTATAAAATATGAAATAAAAAATAATATTTTACATATAAAATTATTTTTAAGTCTATACTTCAAAACAAATAAAATAGATCCATCATTTGGTGGGCCCTGTGCTTGAGTATATAGTGTAAAGTGCCACACTCCAATATACTGATGATCATTTAACTTTCTTTTTTCACTTTCTCTCTTTATATTTTGAAGCAAACATCAAAATTAAAATGAAAATTATTTAATTAGAAATTAAATGAATGAGAAGTAAATATGTAATTAACCCTACAATCATTTAAATAAAAATTAAAAATATTAAAAAGGTATGAAATTTCAATCCTTATTATAATATCTAAATGTTTAGCAAATTGTGCAATTTGTGTTAATCCGAAGTTTAAATACAATAAATATTAAAGTTCTAAAGATATTATATTTAAGCAAAAAATCTCTTCAAACATTAACTAATTTTTTATTAATTTATTATATTTTATTATATTTTTTAAATATTTATATTTTCTACGAGATTTTCCCGTTAAAAATTTGAGAATTTGAAAATATCAAGTTATTTATCATTACCATTAATATCCCGAGAACCAGATTTGTGACCATGTTCTCAAATACGTTATGCAGTCAATCAATAGTTTTGTACCCGTTCAATAAAACGAACATAACATGAGCTAAGAAACTCGAATTCGGACGTTCAAAATATCGTCGAAAAGCTTACAGGATAAGCCATGCACATGAAAATTTTCAGAAATTTTCAAGTCCAGTGAATTCCACAAAAAAACTCTTAAAATTACATCAATTTACAAAATAGATTCTGTAAATATCCTTTCAACATATAAACCATGCAAAATCCTTCACCCAGTGATGAATTCAAACAACAATAATGCTGATCTCAAATCAACCAATAGGTCAAGCAATCAACACGTAATCGAAAAGAGTAGTGATCAATGCATCCCTCGTGCGTTGCTGTTCAAAAATCTAGTTTGAGCAAAGATTTCATGTGGAAAACAACAACCATGGAGATGATCATCAAAGCAACTTAAAAATGCACCTGCTCATAGAAATAACGTCCGGAATCATGGAAGCTCATCTGACGGATGCGTTTTCATTCCAGTGAAAGAAAGAAAAAAAATTTGCAGAAAGGAAACTGAAAAACAATGTGATAGTCAAACCCACTGTACAATTTTATTTTATTTTCAACCATAACAACGGTAAACAACACACTCTCTCTGGATACCAACTGATGCCGGCTTGGGGCGGGCTTTCACTTTTAGCCCAAGCTGCTGAGTCGAAGGGTCCTATTGACCTTCGCGTCAATGGAACCTTCGTGCAGCCCATTTCATATTTCTATGAAATAGGCTTCTGCCTTATTACGAGTCGACGAACGAACTCCCAGAGAGACTAAAGACAAGGGAATTTAGGTGTTTATTGAAATTTAGATTAAGCTCTCTTTTTAGTCTAATTTTAGATAATGAAAATAAGAAGAGAATTAAGATGATGTTTAATTTGAAAATTCACTTGATCTAAATATCAATAATGCACCAAAACTCAATAAACCATAGTACTTACTTGGGGTGGACTGAAGTCTGGGGATAGGTGGCCGAAGCCTCGAGCCATTCGACTCTCAAAACTCACATTTGATTCTTCAATTTCCAAAAGGAATTTGTAAAATAAATTGTAATATTTCCAAGTCTGTTAAAATCGAAAATTACACATGATTTTATAGCTTCTAACTGACCTTAAGGCTATCCTAATCAAACTCTAAGTCTAAAGTATTAGATAACTTTTACAACTAGAAGCAAATCTTAAGACTCAAGCTAACCTATGCAAAATTCGAATTTCATAGGGTGAATTTGAATTTAGCTTAGATTGGATAATAAAATATAAGCTAAAATAAGCCTAATCTAAGTAGCATAAACGAATGGAGCAAAATCCTAATTACCAACATGTTTGAACTCTCATATTTTGAGTCAAACTTGGCATTACATTCATCAATAAAAATGAAGGATTAAAAGCAAGCCCAACCAAAATAAGAATCCTATCTCTAATCTCCAAGTTGCAACCAACGGACATTCATGATGGAGAGTATTGTCACAAATACTGTTCTCGAGATAATAACGGCGATTGGTAATATCAGGATATTTTCAAATTCTCAAGTTTTTACCGAGAATTTTATAGGAAAATCTCATGGAAATTATAATCTTTAAAAATAATAAAAATAGAATAATTTTTTTTTAATAAAAAAAAATGGTAATAAGGATTTTACCGAGAATTTACAAGGATATTATCGCGATATTACCATTTATCATATTTTAACAAAATTTTATCGCCGCGTCGATAAAAACGCATTTTTAACGCGGTAATGGTATTTTGCCGATAAAAACGTGGTAAATTTGAAAATATCGCCGATATTTGTGACAGTGATGGAGAGTCCCGGATAAACTATGCAAGCGCAATCAAAAGGGCATTATCTTCTTAGCTTCCAATGTATATGGATAGGATAGGATTGGGTATGGACTCTAATGGAATTAAGAGAAGTGGGTTGAGTTGATTTTGTGGGCTTTGGACATGGGCTTGATAGGTTTGGATTGGGCCATGGCTAGTGGGCTTGGATTGAGTTGTAATGGATTGGATTTGGACAATTTGGGTATGGGCCTGGTGGAAATGGATTGGACTTTGGCAAGTGGGCTTCTAGGTTGAGTTGGATTTGGGTCAGGGTCGAACTGGATTGACTCTCATTGGACTGAATGCTTTCAATATCAAGACGGTGTCCAATGTGAGTCTTCTCTGTGAAACTAGTCCAAATAAGCCAACACAATCTTTTCAATCTGATCAAAGTCCACTGACACTCACAGATGTCCCATTTGAGCGTTGGGCCCATATATAGTTTGCATGTTCTTATCAACCAACCTCCCTACCCACACATACTGGGTAACTCTACGAGGAGTGACTCTTTGGGGTGGAGTAGGAATCAACCTCAAGACTCCTATTTTCTGAAGTGGACAAGCTTAAGTCTGACCTGAAACATCCCTAACCTAGTTTGTAGAAGTAGTTTTGGATGCCTAACTCCAATTTCCATGATCAAAACCTTTGACTTCCATCTATTAGATTGGATGGATGGACGGTATGGATCTCATCCATATTGAAAACAAATTTCTGTGTTAGCTTATCATGCAGTGACTTTTTGCCCCCCAAAGCGTCGGTCTTTTCCTTCCATCCATCTTTTCTCATGATCCTTTCTCAAGTACTAAACTTCTAGATGATGTCAACAAAAATGTTTTTATCCACGTTTTACCTTCAACTCGACCAGAAGATTCTCTTAATAATGGTTTGATAATAAGAGAGGGTTTTGCATTTTATTGGATATGAATAGGAACCTAGTTTAGGAATAGAATTGGGTGTCTACTTCAATTGGGCCCAACCTAAGTACACATAAGGCCCATTGATTACACTGGTGGGCCTTTCGTGCCATATTTCAACAAGAAGCTACGAAATAGACCAGCAATGTCTTCTCCCAAAGAAAACATACGAAGCTATCATGACCAAAAAAAAAAAAATATTGTGGAAAAGAGAAGGGGCACATGAAGTGGATTTTGTTGCAAACAAGCACATGCCCTGCCATGATGAAAGAATGGGACCCACCAATATATATGATGGTGGATGATGCCCATGTTCCCATTCATCATCATAACCACAAATGGATGGATTGACTTCGACTCTAAATCTGCAGATGGCAAGCCTTTCTACCCACAAACAAAATGGAAGAACTGTATGGTCCTCACAAGAGTACACGCAAAGGATTATTGATCTCTCTCTGCTTTTTAGGTGAAAGTATTTTATTTATTTATTTTCATAAAGAGTACACGGCATAGTTTCGGATAGACAAGATGGATATTTTTTTATAACTAAGGTGTTTAGGTTTATTAGAGCACCCAACTAATCCTTAAAGTATAAGACTATAAGGTGTTCAGACCTCTTAGAACATCCGACTAATCTTTAAAAGTATAAGGTGTTCAAGTCTCTTAAAACACCCGACTAATCTTTAGAATATATGTAAGCCTTTCAATCCACACACATCAGATATCTCTCAACAAGATAAATCTTAACAAAAATCTAAGATGCAAAATGTTTTTTGTGGGCCTTCATTCTCAATAATGAATGCTCGCACTATTAAGATCCCTTACATCTCTAATTGAAGATGAGGCAAAATGTGTGTGTAAAAGAATCAACACATAATCTGCCATTGTATGTCAATGTAAGTCCTGAAAGCCTTAGGAATTGAAAGAGATCTCCAGAGTGAGTCTTGAGGTGGTTGTCTCATCTGGAGTGATTGATTTAGAGGTCCAAATAGGCCCTTTATAAGGGAAATTCTACTCCAGTATCCTAACCCATAAGGTTTCTATGCTCTTGTTGGTATGTTGATGAATGACAAAATCGAATTTTCAATCTTTTAAGATCTCCAATGAGAATCAGAGGAAATTTTCAAATTTGGGTCAATCGAAATGGGAAATATAATTTTGAAAGTTCATAGGAATGTCCAAAAAATTTCGAATCTCTTTCAATTCTAATTGCCAATTGATAATTCATTCAAAAATTGAGAAATTAGAATTCCAATTGAAAAATTGAACCTAAACCTAGTTTCACTTTGGAAAGAAGATTAAGGCTCAAAATCTCACTGAAATTTCTAATACCGTGTGGAATTTATAATGAAATTATAATTGTAATGAAAATGAGAATTAAAATTGGATGAACAAGCAATTAAATTCAATGCAAAATTAAAGTAGAAATCAAAAGAAATAGAAGTGAGATAATTTACTTGCACTTAACAAAACAAAGAGAGAACACAAGAATTTGATGCCTTCCATGGCTCCTCAATTTATATAGAATTCTTTGAACAAAAATTGCAACATTACACTCTTGGATGAATGCCATATGGCACCTCCTTAATCAGCTCTTAATCCTAACCCTACATGACATTGAACTAAAATTTGAAAACACTAAAAAGAACCATGAAGTTGGTTGTGCATAGTCGCCACCTCCTTAGCTAATTTTTTTTTCCTAAATTTAAGAGATCTCCACCTACATTGACTTGTTTGACCACTTACATTGCGTAATCCCTAATTTTTCCCTCTCCTCAATGAATGAGTCTCAAAATAACATATTTTTTTGAATTTATGTGTGAGAAATCGTGGGAAACCCAACGTAAAACTCCCATGAGTGATATCCACTACCTTTAAGGTACATCAAGTTAGGCCATGGGGGTTCGAACTTGGCATCTCCCACTTTTTGAGGTGGGAGGTTAACCAATTGAGTTACACCCATGTAGGCAAAATAACATATTTAGAAGCCTAAACACCATAAGTGAGTCCTTAGATCCATATATTAAGCCCATGTTCATTTATTTAAATAAGTTGATGGCCCAATTGGATGATTTTGGCCCCACTTCGGCTTGATCAAAATTGTCATAAAATTGGAGAGTCAAATTAAAAATTTCCAATTCATCATCCAAGATGTCCTCATCATTTCCTCTTGCCCGAAAAGAATTCACTCATGAGTTTACACCATCATCTCCCGATAGGAAAGAATCATCTGCTTTGTAAGCCTTTAGATCTGCACATTGGACACATCTGAAATTTTTAGATCATCTACAAGCTTCACTTTGTATCCATTATCATTGAATCTCTCAAGTCTCAACACGTCACATGGATTGATAGTCCTTATCTTAGCTTGTTGTAAGTGCCAACGGGAAATATTTCCTTCTTGAGATGATTCTAAACAGGATTTCCTTCATTAAACATCACCTGCAACTGGCTAATAACAGAGGTTACTCTTTTCAATCTACTGAACTTGCTGATGTAATTGCTTAATTTCTGCAACCATGTTTTTAACAGCTTCACTTTTAGGACCACTAGATGGCAATGGTACTAAGTCACAAACATTGTTGGATTGGTACCCTAGACGATCTCATAGGGATTGCGACATGTCGTATGGCTACTTGAATGATTATAAATAAACTTTACATGTAGTAGAATAATATTTCATGTCGTATGGCTACTTGAATGATTATAAATAAACTTTACATGTAGTAGAATAATATTTCACTGCTTTGGCTTGTGACCAATCAAACTCCGCCATAAATTACCAAAAGATCCATTCTCCACTTCAGTTTAGCCATCGGTCTTAGAGTGATATTTATACTAAACTTCAATTACCGCTATAAGATTGTCGAAAATTGACTCATAAACTTAGTATGACGATTTGAAACAACTGATTTGGGAATGCCGGATAGACAAACCACTTTTTTGAAATAAAGAGACGCAATATGAGATGCACCCACACTCTTTTTACAAAGAATGAAATCCACCATCTTTGAAAAATGATTCACTACTAAAGTTTCTTAAAAATCTTAGCATCCAAGAATTATTTGTTTTGATCACCAACTATCACCCACTGGTGAAGGCCAAAGTCAATTTCTAATCATCTAAGGTCTCCAACAAAAATCAAAAGTTCCAATCACCAATTGATAACTCACTCAAAAATCGAAATAATTGGATTCAAATTAGATATTAAACCTAAACCTAGTTTCACTCTGAAAAGAAGAATAAGGCTAAAAATATAACTGGGAATTCCACACCAAGCGAAATTCACAATGAAATTACAATTCTAATGAAAGATAGAATGAAAATTGCATGAACAAGCAATTTAAATTCAATGCAAAATTAAACTAGAAATAAAAAGAACTAGACCGTACTTGCATTAAGTAAAGCAAATAGAGAACACAAGAATTGGAGGGCTATAGTCACACATGGCTCCTTAATTTATGAGATTACTTTGAACATAAGTACAACATTTCACTCTTGGATGAATACCATGTGACACCTCCTTAATCACCTTTTAATCTTAACCCTACATTACATTAAACTAAAATTTAAAGAACACTAAATAAAATCTTTAAGTCAATCTTGCATAGTTGCCATCTCCTTGCTATTTTTTTATTCTTATATTTAAGAGATCTCCACCTACATTGACTTGTTTGACCACCTACATTTCTCTCTCCTTACTATATGAGCCTTAAAAGAATGTATTTGGAAGCACAAACACCATAAATGAGTTCCTAAGCCCATATATTAGGTCCAAGTGCACTTATTTAAATAATTTGGTGGCCCAATTCAATCATTTTAGCCCCACTTTGGCTTGACCAAAATTGCCATCTCTTATCTAATTTAATTGTTGAATGAACTTACAAGAAGGATTGACTAGTGAAGATTCTTAGAGTTGATTTACGATAGATGTATTTAATGCAAAAACTTTTTACACTTCACATTTTTTGTCTTTCTAGTAATTTCTCTAATATACCCAACAGAGTTGATTTGTAAATATTGTAAAATTCTAAATTTTATCAAAAGTTATTTTATTTGAATACTGGCTCAGCTGATATTTCAAGATATCGGCAATAATTAATTTTTATAAAACTAAAAGAGACTAGATCGAAATCTGAATTCTTTTGGCCCAAGATAATTCTTAATGACAAAATCATTAAAAAAAGGAGACAAAAATATAATGAATTATAAAATTGATTAAATCCCTTCATTTTTATAATAAAGGTGAACTTCTTTGCATTATAATTTTTTTTTTAGTAATTCAAAGGGATTGGAGTGATAGTCACGAACCCGTCTTAGGAAATAAGAGTAATGAGTTCGATTCCCACTCGACCTTAAAGACTACTCCTCATAGAATTAAGTTATTCGATATTTATCAGTAAGAAAGCTTACACATATCTAAAGAATAAATTGAGTATTCTAAAAGATGTGAACACATTCATCATAAAAAAACATAAAATTTTAAATATAATGAAGGTATTAATATCACTATTTATATTAAGTCACTCATTTCGAGGGAAGGGATAAAATCCACCGTCCGATGAAAGGAATGGCAGTTGTCCAAATTTGGGGAAGGTTGGATGAATCCAAGTTCCAGTCTAGACCCACCAATGTCAGTAGTGTCCACCCAACATGTCCTGTCTCATTTGATTTTGAGTTAGAGTTTATATTTGAGTAATTGATTCGTTTATTTTAAAATTTCATTTTAATTAATAGATTATTAAGTAAAATAAAATATTATTAAAGATGGAAATGTATTAATTAAATAGGAAGGTTTAATAGTAATATCGTAAAGACATGTCAAAATTTTTAAATTCATCAAAATAGGTCTTAAAATTTCTTTTTCTAATTTTAGCTATTTTGACATTTTTTTCTTTGTCCTTATCAACATTGAAATAAATCATAATTATTTAATAAACAAATAGCATAAACTCGTTTAATAGTTATCTTAAATTTTCTATTTCATACTTAGACGATAATAATGATAGATAAAGTGAAAAGATAAAACCCAAATCCAAGTTCAATTTTCATATACAATAAAACTTCTATAATGTAATATGGTTGGGATCATGGTACATATATTACATTAGAGAACTTATTTAATAAGAGAATTTGGCAAAATTGACGTTCAATATTCCTTTCTAAAAAAGCTCTTTAAACTCTCACCCATCGTAAATAGTCATTTCGACTGAAATCATTTTATATTCTTTCTCTTTCTGCCCCATCGGTCATCGTTGTTTGAAAGTTAGACTACCGCCCATCGCCGCTATTGGATCCTCTCCGTCTGGAACCCTCAAGACCAGCGAGAAACCCTACCACTTCTGCCAGATTTGGAAACAAATCATCCTACGATCGTCTTTTAAAGTGTTTCTCGAGAGAAACAACAAAGAAGAAAGTCAACAAAGCATCAACAGATTCGACACTACACTAACAAAAAAAATTGCCAGACTCTTGCATTTTGTGAGGTTTTTAGTCACTTTTAGAGTAATTTTATATTCTGAATGTATGAAATATTACTTTATAGTAATTTTGTATTCTGAATGCATAGAATATTATTTTACAAAATTGAGTACTGAGTTAGAGAGATTTATAACATTTTGAATGGGCTCGAGGTCGAGACCAATGGCCTATATTATTTTAGACAGATTATAACTTTATAAAGTAATATGTTATAGAGGTTTTACTATAGTTAGTTATGCTTTCTCCATTCCCATTACATCTCACTAAAAATTAATTAGGACAATTACCTATTATATTTAGCATCACTTGTTGCCATCTCTAAAAAATAATTTCTAATAGGCACGTGAGCAAGTCTAATTAAATATAAGAGATTTAGATAAACCTCAGCAGCAATGGATGCATGGGGATTTATTATTAAATCTTTCCCTTCTAAAAAAATATATTCAATTTTTTGTATTATTCAATGTTAGCCAAAAGGTGTATGTACATGTCCAAAGTTTAGATGCCTTGGTCAGAAAAATTAATTCTAAAAGATAAATAATGAAAGATATGATGCCAACTACCAAAGTAAAATAATGAATTATCTCTTGAATGTCTCTGTCCTTACTTTTCTAAACTAAAGCTTTTTTAAAACTGTAAGATCTCATTTGGAATAAGAAATTGCTTTGGATTGTAGGGTTTGTCTGATTTCTACTCAATTTTAGTAAAAGTAGCCATAATTTAAGGGGGGTTAACGTTGAAAGACTAAAGGTGAGGATCAACATGGGACCTTTAAATCCTCGACTTTATGAAGATTCTCTCATTCAATCATATTCACCGTTTTAGAATGGACAGCAATCGTCTCATAAATATTTTTTTTAATATAAATACAGATTTTACCGTGATACTCAATTTCCCTTTCACCTGTCCTATTGAAGAAAAAATAATGCAAGAAATTCATGCAGCCAAAATTTATGAACAGTGCAAATCGGCTCGATAAAATTTATGAACATTGTAAATTGAACAGTAAAAATCAGCTCATTAAAATTTTACTTTTTATGCTAAGAGTAAAATCGAAAATACAATAAAACTCGTGTTGCTAAACACAAAATGCTCGTGGGAGGATGCTGGCCTTTTAGAAACATATCTTCTCTCAAGTCTCAATATAATGTCTAATATGACTAATTATATATCTATCCATTTTACTTATTTATTTCAAAATTATATATCTCATTAACTATTCTAAAATCTGAATATATAATTTACTTTATTTAATTATTACTAATCATAGATTTTGATCTTATTTTGTCATAATCGACTAGAAATTTGCAGCATTCATACATACACAGAATACATGAGCACGTTATAGAAATTCATTTTTTCATTCATTATTCATTATATCTCATTCTTTATTTTGTAAGTATTTGTATACGTCCATGTCATTCTTTTTAATTATTTTATTTTCACATATGAAATCAATTTTTTCCTCATTTCTACAATTATTTTCCTAAGAAACGAGTCAATTATTTTATATTAATTAACTACATCAAATTCCTGTCAGAAAATTACTAGAAATTATTTTCTAATTTTTTGAATTTTTAAATTTTTTATTAAAATCCCAATTTCATAACTTGAACAGTCTATTATTAAATGTAAATAGCCGTTAAATAATTATACAATTATATAAAAAATAAACTCAGAGTTTTCTGTATATCTTTTTGAAATTTTATCAAAAAATAATTATTTGAGGAGAGAGAAACCATATCAATAATATGCACCCTTCGATTAGGGTGGATACATTTGAGAGTTATGTTTAGACGAGTTTTCAAATGAAAAATCAGATCTATTGAATTTTAAAAGATAGTTATTTTTAAAATTGTAAAGATCATTTCAATATGACATTAGGTCATCCATCTTAAAATGGACAAAATTTATTAGGAGACATTGAATAGAGTGAAATTCTCATTTTTACTTCTAGTAGTGTACCACACGTCAAGTATCAATTTACCAATAACACGCCGCTGCATGAATATATTCTGTGTATCGGTAGACTGGTACTTGATGAGAAGTAAATCGCTAGAGATAAAATAGAAATTTCACTTCATCCCGTGTCTCGTAACAAATTTTGACCGTGATAAGGTTGATGTCCATAACATTATTGAGATTAATTCGAAATAGGTTGGAATTGGATAGGGATTCAATTAATCTGAGTTAGATGAACGTCGGAGGCAAAAAGGGTGTTTCTCCGATGGGCCCCACATACAGTGAGGGATTGAGCTAAGGGAAAACTTTTTTGTTAAAAAGAAAAAAGAAAAAATTACTTTTGGATTGATGCTTCTTCACTCATGGGTGTAGGCGAAGGTAGATGGAGATCTGTTTAAGATATGGGCCCACATTTGATGGGCAGTTCACCAATGACATTATTTGTTGGACTACCAAACCAATTTCAACAGTCACTGGTTCAGTCATCATATGCAGTGATAAAATAGTGAGAGGGATGAGAGAGCAGATTAGATTAAGATACTGCGATGGTCCCCCCCACTATTTCAAATTTCATTATCAGGAGATTGACTCCTTACCTTTGTTAATTAATGAAATAGAAATAAACAATGAATTCCAATGTTTTTGTATTATTTTAAAATTAAGCAGATCTTCAAGATCTTATGTCCTCTCCTCTTAGGACTTGTTTAAATCATGGTCATTGCACAACTAAATAAATCAGGATCTTCTTAATTTATTGTAAGCTAAGGGGCAGATAGGCCTGGACCAGATGGTCCATGTCCAAACTCCACATTCCATTGAAGACAATTTTTCTATTCTGATTGGTAGATTGATACACTAATTCCCAGTAGATAGATTTATTTCTAGGGTGGTGGGCTCGTGGGCCTATATTGAAAATAGATAAAATTGTCTATATAGGTGTATCTCAACAGGTAATCTGTTGATATGAGTTGTCAATTAAGATGTAATTCAGTAATTGTAGGGTTTACAGATACCGAGTGTATATCCTAAATTAGTGTATAACATATAGCAATTCCCTATAATAGTTGACCTGTATTTGCTATATAAGGGACATCTTGTACAAGGTTATTGATACTGAAATGTAGACTTGATATTTTGACATATCAGGAGGTGGGAGGTGTTAGGTTCGAGTCCCTATGGCCTCATATAGTGTGTCTTACGGACAGTAGGTATCACCCGTAAAGGTTTTACTCTGAGTTTCCCACGATCTCTACATGTAAATTCAAAAAAAAAAAATTGAGAATTTTCAATATAAGAATTAAGTTCTTCTTGACATTGTCTGGAACAACAATTGAAATGCATGTGCAATGATGGGTTAAGATGATGATTCACATAAAAATTAAGTCTATAGTCTATTAAATATGGATAACCATAGTTTTCCAAAAACCAAAGATCAAAGATTAAAATAGGGTCAGTTTGTTGATTTTTAATTCAATGATTAGATGTACTATTTTAGATTATCATAAACTCGAAATAAGTTCAATTAGATATGAACACAATTTAAGAAGAGTAGATAGACGTGCTAGAACCATCTATCGCCCATCACCCATGTTTTCAAACCATGATCAGTGTAGTGTGCAACCATGTCTAGTCCACATGGGCCCCAAAAGTGGGCCCATAAATGTGCAAGCGGCAAATCCCATGAAGAGTGCATCATTAATCCATTTTATTACCGATCCTTCCATGAGCTTCTTGTGTAACTAGAAACATGAATTAGTAGATTACTGATTTTACCTTTGGCATGAAGAGTAAAATCGACTCACCAACCCTTCGCATAAACAGTAAATCGATTCGTCGACACATAAACAGTAAATCGGCTTGTCGGAATTCGCATGAATAGTAACATCGGCTCACTAAAATTCATATGAACAGTAAATCGGCTCGCCGAAATTCACATGAACAGTAGTTCGGCTCACCGAAATTTAAATAAACAATAAATCGTCTCACCGAAATTCAAATAAACAGTAAATTGGCTCGCCAAAAATTTGCATGAACAGTAAATCGACTAGTCGAAATTTTACAATTCATGCGAAATGTCTAATTTTACTGTTCATACAAAGAGTAAAATCGAGAATCTACTAATTCCTATATCTGATTACACAAACCTCCTGTGCGACGATTGCTGCACTTCAAATTTAGCAAGTTGGATTTCTTTTGACATGAATCTTAACTAGTACATTCAGTAGCTTTATTTACTTTGGTTTAAAGTTTGAAAGACTAAATTTAACCGTCAGTCGATATCAATAGATCAATGAATAGCTGGGATAGTTAAGAATTATTTGTTTGCTTAAGAAATACTATAGACCATATATATAATCATGAAATAACATTGATTAAGTTAGATGGCACTGCCATGTGTAGTTTAATAAATTAATTTCAGATATAAGTTGTCATGAAGGCTCAACCTTTGGCTGCGAAAACAATTTTATGGAATCGTGTTGAAGTTATTTATTATGATTGAAGTTATTTATTTCATCGTCGCAGTAATAAAATCCAAGAGAGTAAAGCCTTATTTGAAGACAAGCATTTGTATGTTTAGGTTAATTTTAGATGTTCATATCCCACATGAAGTGGTATATATATTTACGTAGAGTTCGACTTACGATCAGATTAATAGTACATCTTTGATGATTAGATTTCAAAGAGTCTAACAGGATTTATTTCTTCACACCAAATAATCATCTTATAGTACTCTAAATAAACATTATCTTTAGGATTTTGATTATGGCTGAAAATTGAATTTGGATTAATGGGTCACAAGTTATAATGTGTACATGCTTCGATGTTTATGTTTATTGTTAGTGGACACAGGGTCGGTCCTGGCTATGGACGGCCTAAGGCCCTCAATATTTCAGGGTATGTCAGGACTCCTCCAAAAAAAGATATTAATTACGATAAAGCCACATCTTATGATTTCACTTAGGACTCTTAAAATTTCAGGGCATCTCAGGATTGGTACTGAGTAGACATTGTGGATTTGTTTTGATAGAAATCTAAATCCAAACTGTATCACTGAAGATGGAAGTTTATAATTGAAATCTAAAATTGTAAAATTTGATGGCCCTAAACCATGGCCATCTATTGGACACTATATAAATTTTTAAACTTTATGTTGGATAGTTTAGTAGAAAATATTTATGTGCTCTCCCAAATTCCAAATGCCAAACAGTCAACGCATCTTCTCCAACAAAATTCTGTCTCAATATTTCAACAAAGAAGAATGCTTCATAGGTTTTTTTTTAACATATAGCCAACATGAATTTTATATTCAATAAAGGTTGCAGAAGAAGATCAGAGGCAAGACAAAAGCATCCCTAGGCAGATCTTTTAAAAACTCAAAAGAAAAGAGCTAATGATTCAGTCACAACTCGATGACAGTCAATTCAATGATTTTTTTTTTTTTTTTAAGATGAATATTAAAAGTAAAATGGTCACTGCTAATATTCCTACTATCAAATAAGGTGGTGGTGATTTCTCTAAAAAAATATTTTTTATGAATATGTAATTTATTAAAAAAAATTTAATTAAATTGATCATGTTATATTTTTAAAATTATAAAGTAGCAAGCTTTAGGAAATAATTCAAAAGACAGAAAATTTTCACCTGGATGACAGCTAGCCTAGGGCCATATGGGGTCCATTGGGGTCTAATTTGAACCCTCTGATTATATTTGTACTAAATTTGAATCTATTTTGAGTTGATTTTACTATTAAATTAAAAACTAATCCTATTTTACTGTTGGTATTTGAACCCATACAAATCATGCCTTTGAAAATCCAATAACTCGAATTCTTATGAGAAGCACTGTCTTTTGAAAATGTTTTTTTCATAGTCGGACACAAGGTTGGATTTTATAACACCCATTGGATGATATGTATTGAATCCAAACTTAATATTTTGCTTTCTTGGAAGAATTAGACAAAAACCTCTAACAAAAGTGACCACTATGGAACAAACAAAACTACTAGAGTATAAACATAGTATCTAAATTCTTCAATATATTATTTAATTCTTTAAATTCTAATTTCATAAAAAATCTCATTTAATTTATACTTATCACTAAATGAAGTTTTAGTGATATGAATATTTATTTAATGGTTCAACTTCAATATTAAAAACTAAAATTTATAACGATCTAATAAAATTCATTTTAAATGATAAGAACCTAGAGTATAATTAGTAAAAATCAAATAGGCAATCGACCCATAAAAGTAATTTATCAAAATTGAAATGATGTCAATCTCAAATTGATGAGATAAGTAGCTTAAAGATATTTATGATAAATAAATTTCATTTTATTATAATTTATAATTTTCAATTTTCACCTATGTTAGAGGGTGGCCGGTCAAAGCTTACATATAACTCTCCCAGTTGAGGTTCACTTATAAAAACCTTTTAAACTACCATGGAACAACCACGATAGTGAATTTAAATGAAGACTTTGATGACATTTATCAACTCATCTGAGCTTAACCTGGTCGGTTCAGATAATTCTGCATCCATATATATCATTTGTTTAATATTATATATATATATATAGAGTAGTTATTTAGACACCCGACTTTTCTTTTAAGAGACATCTAATTCAAAATTTTGTGTAAAATTACCACAGTTTTATATAGAGGAATCGTCTTATTGAGAGGTAAAATGATAAATTTCACATAAAATTTTACAATCGGGTGTATAAATGACCACCCTATATGTATGCACGTTGAGTTTTTTTGCCGTTTCCATACGTAAAAATTAAAAAAAAAAAAATTATTATACATTTGGATAGTATATAGATTTTTTCAAATAAACTCTTCTACATCTTGAATGGAGTCATATAAGGAAAAAGTTAATTCCACTGCATACTGATGACTGTAGTCGTCAATAGTGAATGATCTACCATCATTATTTCATACATAGAAGAATGTTAGGTAACTAGAATGCCTAAAAAAATTAATTTTCAATCTAATAAATTACACCACAACTTCTTAACATAATTAAAATTTAAGGGTTTTTATTATTTTTAACTAAAGGACTTCCGCAGATATTTACCAAATGGAATCTTCCAGCATAAGTATCTAAAATATTGGGCTTTAAGATTCTCCCCTTCTTTTAAAAAAAAAATAGGAAAATGATTAGTGCACAATATTTTTATCTTTAGTGCATCAAATTTATGTGAAATATCCATTTTACCCTAACAAATTAAAAGGAAGAAAGAAGAGAGATTAAAGAAAGTTTATGTAAAATAGATATTTTATATAAATGTTGGTGCACCAATGACTTTGCAAAAAAGTATAGAAATCTAATGAATAAGCATTTATAATCCACATCAATAAAATAGGTATTAATATTATTCGAGTATTTTCAAATATAGTCAGCATTTAGGAAGCATGAGAATTCTAGTGGCTTTTTTAGACCCGTTATCATATATTATGCTTTTTAAAAAGTGAGAAATGATTTGTGCACCCCTCATTTTACCCATGGTGCACTCCTTCAATTGTTTTTTCTAATTTTGTCCTCCACCTAAAAAATGATGGAAATGGAGAAAAGGTGGGTGGAGGGTAAAATTGGAAAAAAAAAATTGAAGGAGTGTACCGTGGGTAAAATGGGGGGTGCACAAATCACTTCCCTAAAAAGTGGAGAATCAAATAAACTTTATGATAATTTTGTTATGATCTTTATCATAATTAAAATGATTGAAAGAGTCATTTGGCTGGAGCTACAAATGTATGTGATGCATTGATTTGCTTAGAATTTTGGAAAATACTCACACACCCATGTAGACTTAGAGGATTGGTTAACGAGAACAGTACATTAATCAAAGAAGTTGTTAGATCAATTGCAGGTTTTACAAATTTAGATTCATTTGATAGACGTTTATATGGATATTGAGTATATAATATTTCAATATTAATTGATAATTCAAGTTATATAATTTTGGCTTTTAAATTTTGATGAGTTTAAACTATTGATTTTTTTTTAAAATTAAAATAAACTACTGATATGATTCTTTTTACATCGAACCTAATAAAATAGATGGTAAAATTCATTTTTATTAGATGCCTCACTGATAATAAAGACACCCCATGTGTCAATAGAGTTTTCATTTGCTTTTGGCAGTTAGGCACTCAAAAATCAAAATTACTTTACCAGCTTTCACACGTTTGACTAGTGAGTCAGCACGTGTTTTGAAAGGTCGAGTAGGGCAGCATGTCCATCACTCAAAGTTGCTAGCTTTCACATGTTTCGGTGCCTCTCCTCCCAGGGACCATACAAATGTCTCTCACTAGGAAACACGCACCTTAGTGGATCCTACTTGTATTGTTTGAATTCCACATAGTTTCGTATAATTGGCTACCACGAGTATAACTGGCTACCAAGAGTACATATTTTTTTTTTTTTATAACGAGGATATTGACGTATTGATCTAACAAGACAAATCTCTCGAAGCCTGTACCGTCATTCTCCACACAGTCGATCTGAAAAAGTGGTAGTATAAAGGTTTGATCTGAAGACACGAGGGAGCAAACCCCACACGAAGAACCACTTGAAAAATACTCCTTATAATCTTTCATAAAATTCCAATACTCAATTCTACCACCTTCATTAAGAGAGAGAGTGTGTTCAAATTTAATATATGAATGTGAATTTGAGATTTTGATAAATAATTTTGATAATAATGATGAAGAAATATAAATTAAAATGTGATTATTGATTTAAGTATATGTTCAACAAGATTATATATTCCATTTATATCTTATAAATCACTGATATTTTGTACATATTTCATTGTTTGATAAGACAAAGGTAATATTAAAAGTTCACATAAAAATGAGCATATCAACAGTATTTTAATGGTTATTGTAATATAGAGATTAGTCGCATGAGTTGCATTCATTTCTTTATAAAAAGTTATAGAAAACATTAAAAACCTAATCATAAAAATTGAAAGTCGAATTAATAAATTACAACTAGAGGATGTCGAATAGTTTTAACCATTAAGATTAAGTAATTAGAAATTGAGTTTGTGGTTGAAATTTGATTCACTCGTAGCTTAACAAATTAATTTTCAATATATACAATTATTTTTTATGGGACAAATCAAAGTAAAAAAAATAAATAAATCAGATTTGATCTTTTGATCGATCACACTTGGGTTCAAGCTCTATGGACATTAGATAAGCAGCTCATTCATAGAAAAGAAAAATAGTCAAATCCACATATAAATTCAACAACAATAGAATAAATAATACTTTACAAGAAGAAAAAATTTCATGAAAGAAAGAATTAAAAAGCATCAAATATAACTATAAGGCCCACACATTTTCAACCTCATGATAAAAAAATCTCTTAAAACTCATAATCTCTTATTTCAGGAAGTGAGAGGTGTCAGGTTCGAGTCTCTATAACCTGCCCTTACCTGGTATGCTCTAAGGGCAATGAATTTTACTTGTGGAGATTTTGGCTAGATTTTTCACAACTTTCCATATGTAAATTAAAAAAAAAACCAGAAAATGCTACACAAATCTCATAATAGAATATTTTTAACTAATTAGGGAAATACAGAAAATCTCTGCTGTGTGAGAGAGACTCCAGCCACAAATTGTTATCCACTTTATATCCAGCCCATGGTTGATGGGAAACCGACAACTTTGCTGGTAGCTAACTTTAATGAAGCTAACGTCACCAAATGAGGAGATGAGAAAATACCATTGAAAATGATTCAGACAGATTCATATATGATTAAAAACAACAAGCTTTACAAGAAAAATTTACAAGTTATTGATTATTAAATTTGAAGAAAAAATTCTTTAAAGATAAAGTTGAAACATAAAAAATCAATTTTACATAAATAAATGATTATTATTCCAATCTACTAAGTACTAATAAGAGAAATGATCAGGTGTGACTGATCTCATAAGTTGTATTTAGTTCACTTTTTTTTAAAATTTTTTATAAAAGGCATAAAAATCTAATTATACAAATTGAAAGAAACTTAATGGGTTACAAATGTACTATATTTTAACCGTCCATTTTTTAGAAAATTGATTTTGACTAGCAAAATCACCACACATCCTTTTACAATATTTTTCAAAAAGAGTGTTAAAAATGCGTTACCCCGATATGTACTGGTGTTATGCCCGTATCGGCGCAATGCACCAAATTGGCTAAATTCGACCGATATGATTTCTCCTCTAAATTTATACTGAATTATATTGTGACGACCGAATTTATGTACAACCACAATTGATGCGGACATATGCAGACATGGATAAAATACTAATTTTGATCCAGGCGGGTACGTGACAGCATGAGTATTTGAAAAAAATGCAGGCTCCGAGTTGGATGATTTGATGTAATGGACCAATCTATGGGCTGAAGCTAATGGGGACCGAATGGGCCCAAAAAGACAAAATTCCAACAACCTATCCAAGATCTAAAGGGGCCACACGTTTTAGCAATCGATGCCACATGTGCACTTCAAAATTTAATCCAACCATGGTTGATTAATTCCAAATTAAATTAATCTCATCCAATCATGATTTCTAACAGGTCGATACATATTGTATCGGACGATTTGTATTGGTTTTAAAACCTATATATGTTGGCCAATACAATATGTATCGACCGATATTCAGTCGATATCAGGTGATATCGATGTATATCGACCGATATCGGTAGTTTTAAGTAAAAAAATTAAAAAAAATAATAATTTCTCAGCGGATATATTGGGTGTTTGGGCAACTACTGGAACACCGTTTGAAGATTTGAATCCTAACATGTTTAGGATGCGGCACCGATTTTAATTGTTTAGGATTAGTATTATTAGTTATTTCCAATTATATGTTTTTAATTTAGATAGTTTTGAATACGTGTTATATTAGAATTATTTGTAGGAGGGTCGGCTAAAAAAAACTAGAGATAGGGTCGGTTATGTTCTTCTATTTAAGAGTTTGTATTCAGCAATTCGGGGGATGAAATAAAATAGGTTTTTTTATTTTCCAATGGAAATTGGTTGAATACTTAAAGTATTGCTGAGTTCAGGCTCATTCAGAGACGTCAATCGTTGGGTGATTTAATCAAGATCTGAGAGTGATTAAACCCATTGTTCCTGGCTGAAAGCCACCGTGATTGGCTGAAGATATTTTTTCAAGAAATTATTGAGATTTGAAAAAGGTATCTTGAAACTTTGGAGTTATTTTTTTGAAAATATTGCATGTTGATTTTATCCGTGTAATTCAATTAATTCTTACTTAATTGAATTGGGTTTTACCGTCTAACATTAACGAGTTGTCTTAAATCCGTATTAGTTCTTAATTTATACAAGAGTTTTTGTTAAGTGATTGAATAGGGTGTCTTATCCTATTTAGTCTATGCATTGAGGTCAATTCCATTCGGCCCTCAGAATTTCACAACAATTTGGTCAGATCACAATGTATCAATCGAATTCATTACTCAAACTAAATGATAAAAAAGGAATTTGATACTAAAATTTGGTCTCCTCCTTAAATCTATTTTTAATCTGTCTATATAATTTTTTATGAATTTTATAAAAGTAAGAAAAATAAAAATAAATAAAATACAGCCCGTGATTTAGTCTCTATTTAAGAACAAGTTTGTAACATTAAAGTACACCCACATTTTATCTATTGCTCGATAGTCTGCAAACGGAGAAAGTAGAGCACCGATCCAACGATATTTCTTGTACTCTATTGGACTCACAAAACAAACCGCAGTAAATTGGAAGGAGAGGGTATTTCTGTCAAATCGGAAACTCAGGAGTGTTTGATTAGATTCTGTCAGAAGTAACCGGGGGTTGAGTCAATTGAAATCCAAAATGGGCCCAAACCCTAGACTGAAATGCTGCTCCATCATCAGTTCATCACATGGGCTCCTTAAAATCTGTAACTAATTAGGATTTTCGGGTCGTATTTGTGGTTTCAATTCTACCCAACAAGCCAGCCGGCGGACATTTTAATTTTTCGCCACTTCTGAACCAGTGTAATGTACTACAGTCCTCGTCATCATTTAATAAATAATAATACAGAGAAGCTTCATACTTAATTAAGTCTTCTTTCTCCATCTTTACGTCCCCTCACTTTCAAACTAGGGAGATTCAGAGAAGACTGGCTGTTCCAAGCAGAAAAACCCACAAAGAAAAAGCTTTGGAATCCCACCCTATCCTCAAATTTTTGGGATATTCTTTTTGATTTGACATTTGAACTCTATCAAATCACAACTTCCGGGTGTCAATTCTCTTTCCATATTCAGAAAATAATCTGCTCTGTTTGGCATCCAAAGATGGGCAGATTTGGGTCCCAAAGCTGTCCCTACTCCCTACAGTAGCTGGCCAAACTAATCTGCAAATGCAGCTGAAATAGAGAGAGAGAAGTGCCCCACAGCCCCTTCCAAATTTTGGTTTCTTTCTGACTTGTGTGGTTTTAAGCTGTGGTGATGGAACACTCGTTTCAGGGATAATGACTGGTAAAAAGAATAATGGCTTGCTCTGAAATGATATTTCCAGGTCCCCTTTAGAGAGAGGGATGGTGATTTTCTGGAATCAAGACTATCAAATGAGGAGGGTTTTAGAAGTTGCATGCGATGTATTGATTTGATTTTGCATCAGTTGGTGAAAATGTTTAAGACTGTGAGATGGAGGAGTGAGAAGAACAAGATCAAAGCTGTATTCAAATTGCAGTTCCTGGCAACACAAGTACCTCTCTCTCCCTCTCTCTCTCTCTCTCTCTCTGAAATTCTTCCTTGTTATCTAATCTGATAAAAAGAATTTTTCTGTATGGATTATTTTGTTCTGGGGTTTGAGATGAAATTATCACAATCTTGATGATGTGTTTTTGGTTTAAAAAAAAAAAAACTGTGCTTTTCAATTCGTTTTTCAGGTACCTGAGTTGGGATGGGATTCTCTGATGGTGTCTCTTGTTCCTCCGGGAGTGGGAAAGCCAACGGCGAAATCAGGAAAAGCGGCAGTTCATGAGAGAACCTGTCGATGGGAGAATCCAATTTATGAAACAGTGAGATTTGTCAGGGAGCCAAAGACTGGAAAGATCAACGAAAAGACTTACCATTTTCTCATTTCAACAGTGAGCAACAACAATAATTTTCCTCATTTTCAAATGTTTATTTGCTGATTTTATGTTTCTTATCATAATTGTTGTGGGTTTTTGTAGGGATTGTCAAAAACCAGTTTGGTGGGAAAGGTTACCTTTGATTTTGCAGATTATGCTGAGGCAATCAAACCTTCCTCTGTCTCATTGCCACTGCAAGCTTCAAATTCCAGCATTGTTCTGCATGTGAGTGTTCTGTATCTGAATAAAATAAATGGCCATATCTAGTAATCCATAAAGTGTTTGGCCTCTGGCACTCAGCCCTCTGTCTTCAAAAACTCAAGTCACAGATAATACATTGGTGGAAAATAATATTTAATTCGAGCCTAGTTCTCCATCAAATCTATTTTCCATGTATTTTGCATCTACAAATTCTGAATCCGGACTGTCATTCTTGTGACAGATAACAATTCAGAGAATACAAGCAGCCAGTGATGTAAGGTAAGAGTGGAGATTGATATTGACTTCTCTGTCCTACTCCAATCCAGTTTGGATCTGTGAATCGCAATTTTAAATTGACCTCTTTGTTATTCAGAGGAAGGGAAAATGGAGATGTGACACTCGGGAGGCTGCTGGAGACTCAATCAAGCAATTGCAATTCAGATGGAAGTTATCATGGTTCCAATGACATCGACGACTGCAATTTTACTGAAGTAAGATCCCATTTTCTTCCAACCAATATTTTGCATCCACTATATTTGCACCGTTTCCACAATTAGAGAATGTTTCTGAGTTTAAACTACTTCAAAAGGAATGCTTTATTTTATTTTTTTGAATGATAAGCATTTATTCATTCAACAAATAGGGGAAACCTCCCAAAATACAATGTACACCCCCAAAAATGAGGGAGAAACAAAGACAAAACAACAAATCATACACCCCCAAAATGGGGAAGAAACAAAAACAAACAACTCATTCAGACTCTATACAAGCTGCTTCTCGAAAAGATTCAAGCTGTCTCAAACAGCATTTTCTTTCTTTTGTATTATGTGAGATTTGCCAGGAGTTGAAATTGGAAAGGCAAGAACGCATTGCATACATATGAATTTTCCATCTCCAATCTGATCCTTCAAGGACTGTAACATTGTCAATGATCCACTGCTTATCAGTTTCAATTGATATGGACTTGGGTGATAGCAGATTCTCACCCAGATGAGCACTTGTTGAAGATACTGAGCAAATCTACATTCAAGTGTAGCAAGCCAGCTAGGTCCCATATGTTCTTTGAAATTGCAAGAGTTTGATTCTCACTGTTCAAGCATATGAAATCCATAGCTGCTGTAATATCTTTGTATATAGCAATGATATAAATGTCAGCAGTGAAACTAGAGCAGCAAGTCAATTTGGTGCTAGGTATTGAAAGGTTACTGCTAGTTGGGAGATTCCAAAATGCTAAAATAAAATTTGGGGCAGAAGAAAGTGTTTCAGGTGGAAACAAAAAGATAATTCTGTTGTGTATAGCACAAATAATTTCTTTCATCAAGACTTCTTGAGGTGTAGAGTGTTCATTAAAGACTCGATTGTTTCTCTCCATCCATATGTACCATGCCATGGTAGGGAAGCAAAGTAATGCAATTGTATTTGTGACTTTATCACTACTTACATCAGTTAGGAGTCTTCTTACTTCAGCTTCAGTTGTGAGTGTATTATTATAAGAAACCCCCAATTTCTGAGTGATAGATTTCCAAATCCAGCTGACATGTGAGCAATTAAAGAAGAGATGATCACAACTCTCATTTTGGCAGCTACATAATGTGCAAGATTTACACCATCTAATACCTTTTTCAGCAAGATAACAATGTGTTTTGAGTCTTCGACGAAAGATTTTCCTAGCTACAACAGAGAATTTTGGAACATGGCCTGTAAACCACACCAAGTCAGCCCAGGATGCACGGGAAGCTCTGCTATACAAGACATGTTTTGCTGAACTGAGAGAAAAATTGCCACCTTTTTCTGGTGTCCAGACAATCATATCCTTTGTTTGGATGGCAGGGATAACAATCTTTTGGATTTCCTCTCCAATTTCCATGAGAGAATTTCTCCTCTCAGATGGCTTTAGAAAGGCTTTTGATATAGGTCTGGGAGGGTTCCAAATTCCATTAGAAATGAAATGAGAAACTGGAGTTTTTGCATCTAAACCCAAATCATGAATGGGTCTCTCTCCATACCTATCACGAATGTTACAAAAAGGTTGCCAGTTATCAATCAAAAAATTGGTTTGTTCCCCATTACCAATTAAGTGCCAAACATGGGGCCTCACCTTTTCTCTACTGAAAAAATGGATTTGATACCCCAAGAAGCATTTGCAGGGCACTTCATATTCCAAAAGTTCTTATCTTTAATATATTTAACCTTCACCCAATCAGTCCATAGGTTTTTCTCACCACTAGCAATTGCCCAACCTTGTTTCATGAGACCAACAGTGTTTGAATTTGATATGGGAATAATAGCTAATCCACCTTCATATTTAGGTTTACAAATGGTTTCCCATGAGATGGGTATGGATCTTTCGATTTGAATCAAGATCATTCCAGAGGAAGCTTCGAATAATCTTCTCTATTCTTGCAATGCAAAGTTTAGGAAGGAGGAAAGCATTCGACCAATACATGTGATATGAGAGGAGAGTTGAATTAATCAACTCTAATCTGCCTGCAAATGATAATTTCTTAGCTTTCCAACCTGACCACTTTGTTTGAATCTTCGTAATAATATCTGCACAATCAGAAGTTTGCAGCCTGGTGGAGAATAGAGGAAGACCCAAATATTTTACCAGAAGGCAACCAGTTGATATGCCCAGAATATTAGAGATATCCTCTTGAATATTCCATGATTTTGAGAAGAAGACAACACTTTTTGTCTCATTTAAATCTACTCCAGATATCTTGCTGAATTGGTCAAAGAGTATTCTAAGATTCATTGCGGTATGCATATCGGCAGAGCAAAATATCATCAAATCATCTGCAAATAATAAATGAGATATGCTTTGGCTGCCATACTGAAATGGAGTAGTAATAAGTCTTTGGTTGATATATTTGTCTATAGAAGCTGAGAAAACCTCCATAGAGATTGTGAAAAGGAAAGGGGAAAGGGGATCGCCTTGTCTAAGTCCTTAGCAATTGAAAAGGAATGCTTTATTTACTGTCACTACACAAGAAAACATCCTTAGCAAGAATAGAATTGATCTGTCACAGCAATTACCTGCATTGACAGAAAAAAGCAACTTGACTTTGTTATGATTTCCATTGATTTAGTATATCTGGAGTTCTATGACATATTTACATCAAGGATCTGTTCTTGTAAATGCTGACAAGTTTTCCCCGTGGAAGTTTTTGGGAATTAGGGTTTCTATTTAAAATCCACCACTCTGTTATTTGCACGGGCCACTTTTAAATGGTAATTGGCATTAAACCAGTAAAATTAAATTTAATCCAAAGGACTGTCAATAGGACCAGTCTGTGTTACTTGGATATATGCCAAGTATATGTCAATGTGTAGAGCGCAATTGAACCCCAAATCTTAGGGTATGGGGAGTTAATGACATGGGTGAATATTTAATATTTAACTAATATTTTAACTGAAAATATATGAGCATCTTTTAGTTTCGTAAATAGATTCAATGGTAAAATATGCAAGTATGGTTGAGCCATTTATGTTACAAATCCCTTCCACAAACCTGGACCATGTAATAACTGATACAGGCATTCTTGACAATTATAAAGTGTCTGGTCACCAATGGGCACACATTATATATTCCCATTACCTCATCTGTTATCCTCCTGTGGCAGAGCTCACTATAATTAACCAGCTTTTTTCCCTTTCTGATCACTGCAGGAAAAAACATTTTTTGCAACACAGACGAAATTGTGCTTATCTAATGCTAAAGCGACACCTCAGCATTCTGAATCTATCAACCTCAGAGGATCTAATTGCTCTGATGCCATATCAGCATTGAGTTTGGGTAGCAGCTCAGGACAATATAATTCACGAGAATTTGGATTGAAGAGCAACAGTATCCAACGGGACGTGGCTAGCTTCCTATCATCTCCGTGCAGCAATGCTACTCCTCAAAACCCGACAGCTGTACATGTTCGCTCCATTACAGAGATCAAAGAATTTCAGGGGTATACAGTCAACTCTGCTCCTGATGGAAGTATCCCTGAGTTGACAAATAGTTCTGGGGAGAACACCTTCAAAGAAAAGTTGGAGGATTCTGATGTCTCCATTGAAAAGCTCAAGGATGAGATGCGTACTATGGCAAGACAAGTGGAAGTGTTGGAACTAGAAGTGCAGACTCTAAGGAAACAGATAGTGAAAGAGAGAAGGAAAGGACACGAGCTTCCAAGGGAAGTTTGTAGCTTCAAAGAACAGAGAGATGAGCTTCAGATGGAATGTGAAAAATTGAAGGGTTTGCAACTGAACACTGATGGTGCGATGGTTTCAGATCAATTTGATGCTGAGAATCCAGCACATGTCCTAGACAAAATCAAACAACAGCTAAATTATGAAAGAGATCTGAATGAGAGTCTTCAGTCGCAACTGCAAAAGGCACAAGAATCTAATTATGAGCTGATTCTTTCTTTACAGGAATTGGAAAAGAGGTTGGATCATAGAACTAAGGAAACGGCTCCTGGGTCAGCCATGGATGACAATGTACAGGGAGTGAAAATGGGAATATGTTGTACTCATTTGCAACAACCCAAAAGCAATAAGGAAGGATTGAAAGTGGTAAGCATGGGCAACAGTATCAAACATGAAATGGAAGATGAAGAACAAGAAGCACTGGAAGAACTAGTCAAGGAGTATGGTGACACCAAGTTGGCAAATTCTGTGGAAAAGAAGATTATAGACCTTCATCATGAAATACAGATGTATAGGAGGGATAATGAAGAGCTGGAGATGCAAATGGAGCAGCTAGCTCTGGATTATGAAATTTTGAACCAGGAAAATCATGTCATGTCTTCAAAGCTGGAGCAGAACCGGCTTCACGAACAGCTGAGAATGCAATATGAATGCTCAGTCTCTTTGTCTGTTGTAAATGACCTTGAAGCTCATATTGAGAACTTGGAGAAAGAACTTCAGAAGCAAGCAGAAGCATTCGAAGCTGATCTGGCAACAATTGTACGTGCCAAAGTTGAGCAGGAGCAAAAGGCCATTCAAGCAGAGGAGGCATTGAGGAAGATGAAATGGAGCAATACTAAAAGAGCCGAAAAGCTTCAGGAAGAGTTCAAAGGGCTCTCTGCACAAGTGTCTTCCACATTCAGTGCAAATGAAAAGGTGGCAATGCAAGCATTGGCAGATGCTAGCGAACAGCACCTACAAAAGAAAAACCTAGAAGAGTTGTTGGACAAAGCTACTGAAGAGCTTGGCTTGGTGAAAGATCTCTATGAAGGAAAAGTTAAAGAGCTTGAGAATGAAATAGATATAAAAGCAAAACAAACAGATCAGCTACTATTGGAGCTTAAAGATATGTCTGAGGAGCTCAAGAATCAAAAGAAATCTAAGGAAGAAAAGGACAAGGCCTTCTCCAAAGAAATTCTAATGCTTCAAACTGAGAAAAGAGCTCACAAAGTGGAGAACAAAAATCTTTTGGAACAGCCAGAACAAAATGAAAAACTAGGAGTTGAGATGAAACAAATGAAAAAATCATTTGAAGAGATGATTATGTTGTTGCAAAAAGGAAACATGGACAGAGATGCATTAGAGGAAAAAGTTGCTTCAGTGAGCAGGGAAGCAGACCACTCATTGGAGGAACTAAATTACATAAAGCATCTAATAGATGAAAAGGAGAAAATGCTTGGTAGTCTACAATCAGAACTGGCAATCCTTCAAACTCAGTACACTAACTTGAAACATTCATTGTTTGAAGATGAGCTAGAAAAGGAAATCAAGTATAACGATGTCAATGTTATAGATGCAGACAGAGCTATGAAGCCACCTTCAAGCAACAATACATCTCACCCGTTTCCTCTTGTTTCCAAAGACGAGTTTTGTTTTACAGAGAAGATCAAACTGCATGATGTAAATGCCCATCTTGTAAAGTAAAGAAAATCAGAAATCTACTATATTATATCTTTTGGAGATGTAAAAATTAACTAAATTATGTTATCTGGTTTGGTTCTTGTTAGTTGTTTTCTTATTTTGTTTTGAACAAATCCGACAGAAAAAAAAAAAAAGCTATAGTGCTACAATATCATTCTAATGATGGTTATCATACCTGATAGGGAGAGGTAAAGCAGAAGGAAGCTGTATTAGCAAACTCAACTCATACATATATAAGCAAGGAAAAAGACTTGTTCTGTAATACCCTATCCCAAAAAGTCCCAAATTGCTAGTGGCATTGGAAATTCCCTGGTATATAAGTAGTAGTCTTCCTCCTTCTAGCATAATGCTTTTTGGGAGCAACAGTGGGTTGGCTCACCAAAGAAAAGCCGTTGGGGTCCGTGTGTAGGCCCAAAGCGGATAATATTGTGCTAGAGGGACGGGTCGCTACAAATGGTATCAGAGCATGATTCAACTCTTTGTCTGAGGGTGTGGGCTTGGTTGTTGTGTGTGCAGAGTCGGGGATGGCTCTGGCTTTAAGGGGGGTAGATTGTACTACCCTGCCCCAAAAAGTTCCACATTACTAGTGGCATTGGAAATTCCCTGGTATATAAGTAGTAGCCTTCCTCCTTCTAGCACAAGGCATTTTGGGAGCAACAATGGGTTAGCTCGCCAAAAAAAGGCGTGCAGGTCCGTGTGTATGCCCAAATCAGACAATATTGTGCTAGCGGACGGTTCATTACATATTCAATGGTATTAAACTAGAAATGTGCATGGAAGAGCTATTACATATTCAATGGTATTAAACTAGAAATGTGCATGGAAGAGCTTGATCAGAACAACTTATGCATTTGTGAAGACAAATTCCCAAAGGTCAGTCGCAATTTAACTTTATATTCAATTCATAGATTCATAAGCATGTGTTTGATTACTGTATGCAAACTCTGGAATATGTAATCTACCATTGACAATATTGTTTTAGAAAATAATACCTTTGAGAATTGTGTTGTAGTGATAAGTATCATCATTGTGTTATTTTTTACAAACAATATTGGAATACACATCTCAAATAATTAGGAATGAGATCATAGTATCATAAAAATTACAATATTTCTTTGTATAGCACTAGTATGTAAACGTATAAAAGTAGAAAGAAACTAGGAATGTAACGGATCGATATTCATCATCTCCTGCTTGTTTTTCCCTGCTAGTTTCTGATTGACCTTTGATCAAGCCTCTTTTCAAGCTGTCTCCCAGCAATGAACTGCATCCTTGCTTACATTCAAGTCAAGCTTCTAAACTTGGTTTGTGGCACCCACACGTGGATTTTTTTTTTTGAAAGGTAACCATTTTATTTCAACAAAAGAAAGAATACAAACAGGAAACAGCCACAAAAACAGGCCCCCAAGCCTGCCTAGCAACAAACAACCAGGGTGCACTAAACAAAAACAAAACAAGAACACTAAACAAACAGGATAACCCACTCTAAAAAGAGGGGACCTCTTTTAACTAAGAGAAAATCCAAACCAACTCCAGACAGAGGGATCAGACAAGTCTAAAAACTGATTCATCAAGGAGGAAGGAACCCCCAATTTACTCTCTCGTCTGCCACCTGATTAGCAGACCTTGGCACTTGAGATACAGAAAAGCCATGGACTTTTATGGATCTTCTTATTTTTTCAACTTTGTCCAGCAGCCTCCAAGTACAAATTCCTCCTTTTGCCCAACCTGTTACTACTTTTGAATGCCCTTCCTAACAGCCTCCCTGAGGATTAAACTTCTCCATTCTTCCACTCCTCTCCACAGAGCATGCAACTTGGCTTCATTGGCTGAACATCCTGGAAGAGGTCCATCATACGTTACCAAAGATCTACCCTGAAAGTCCCTGATAATGCCACCAAAACCAGCTTTATGGCACTCCCACATGCTGCTCCCATTAAAATTAGGCTTCAGCTGACCTTGAGAGGGAGGAATCCAATAGACTTGAGGGTTTCGGACGATACTTCTGTATTACATCCACAGCAAACCAGACCCTACACATATCCGAAAAGCTGAAACCACACCTCAGTCTAGAATACGTGATCCAAGACGCAGCTTTAACTTTTATCGCCTCAATCACTTGATGAACCTCCCTGCTCCTCCCTTGGGAAACTCTTTTGTTTCGTTCCAACCATATTGTCCACCCCTTGACATTCTATTATTTATTGTTGTAGACCCAGGCCCTCTCTACAATCTTCTCATCCATGTAAATTTCTATATTCACATTCTCACAACAGATTTGTAATATGGACACCCATGAGTAAATGAAACCAACACTATAGAGTCTACTTTAAGAATGATTGTTCGGTTAGGATTAATATATATAAAGGCCACAAGCGATCTTGGTCAAGCTTAACAATGCTGTATCTCGATATTTCATAGTCATGGACTTCCATACATTGAGGTGGCTTTCACCAAGCATGAAATATTGCCAGATTTGGTATTGGCTTTTGCCAGTAATTGGAACATTAACCTTGACCCTAACATAGCATAAATAAGACTCAGAGTTACCAGGTGGATAGTTGGCCACCCTGAGAATTGAAATGGATGTGTTCCAGTGACCAGTCCATCTAATTCTTTAGTATGTCAATTAGAAATACTGCTGTAATGATGACAACTCATCTACAGTATATCATCTATTCAGAATGCAAGAGGCCAAAGATGTCAAGACTAGAACGACAAATTTGTTTAACCTTAGAGGAGATAAAATGGAAAGCATTCTGGAGTTTGATATGGGAGCTGAAGATTATATTCCCAATCAAAATGACTTTGCAGAGAACCAATTGGGAGGTAGAAGCTTCTAAACAATGCAACAATCTTGAAAATGCTGAAGATATGTAGGTGTATACAGAGCAGTTTTTTCTTCACAGCAAGTGACTAAATGGAACTCATAATCCATACTCTGGCCATTACTTAGGTAAGGCCCAGTCTGACCATGCCCCTGGATTAACAACAAAGCCTGTGTGCTCATAGTAGGTGCAACAAGTTTATGTTAATAAAAAACGATGAATAAAAAGATGTTTAGTGGTTCTTATTGGATGTTCAACCAATCTTATATCTGGATGACCCTCTTTTGCCGACAGCATGTTTATAGTGGGCGTCTCTTGATCAGTGTCTTACATCTCACACTTGCACTATATTGGCATGTTTGCTGTGAAGAAGTACTGTTTATTTTTACATTCTGTCATTGTTTCTGGTCCATTGCAACTGTACAACCACGTAAAAATTAGTTAGCTGTGCTGCAAAACATATGATGTTTGGCCAAGTTGAATAAAACAATTCGTTCAGACCATAACAGTCAAGGGCTGGGTTGTGGCTACTAGGCCCATGCTTAGGCCCCAGATCTTTTTGTGCCTCACCAAACTCTTAGAAAGAGTCACTTCAACTAAGCCTAGTTTTTTAGGAACTTTTTTATAATAAGCATGCTTCTTTAATCTTTTTTTTAATAGCTAGTGAATATTATTCTTAACATGAAGTAGTTGCTAGTATTATCTAATTAGAAACTCTAGTAAATATATAATATACTTGTCTACAGTACTTGTATAATGTGTTTGGAAGCTCTATTGCCAATATATTTTGGTGCTTTGGATGAATAGCCTTGTATTTTGTTAACATTGATGCAATAAGAGCACAAATCAATGAATTCAAAATTAGGCTCAAACCTAGACATACATCTTGAGCCTTAGACTTCTAGACCTGTGGTATCGTACTTGTGCCTTGTATGGTTCATACCACAACCCTGTACAGGTGGACTCATCTTTTCAGTGTCAGCCTATAAGCAAGTGCAACCTACCATGGATGGACAAAGTGCAAAGAAATTTTCCAGTGGAGAATCCTAGTTATCCAATAATTGGCTTGTCTACTACATTTAAAATGAAAGTATTATCAAACACCTATATTCATCTCTCAAATATAAAATGACATAATTGTTAGATGGAGAATTTTCCTACAGCAAATGAATGATTTGGATCAATGAGAGATGCACCCCAACTTGTACTCACGGGTAGCTCAGTCGGTCTGAACTTCTAAGATTAGACTAGAGTTTTGAATTCAACTCCTCTTGGGCTTTCCTGAGGCTTGCGGGTGGTTTCGTGTATCCGTGGGATTAGTCTCACCTCCAATGTGAGGTAAGGATACTAATGTTATAAAAAAAAAAAAAATGAAAGGGGCTGTTAGTTGTGATAATTAATTAAAATAGGTGGTTTTTTGGGCTGAGCATCATATTACATGCTGAAAAAAGATATCCAATTGGGGTTGGTCCCTGTTAAACTGAATGGACTTTCTTTCATTTCTTTCTCATTGCTATTCAAGTTCTTTAGTTCTTGTTTCTTTCTAATTTTGCAGCATCATGGGAACTAATTTAGTGAAAAAACTCGAAGTCTCCCCTGTTATCCCTGTTGATCAGAGAGACAAAACCGAATCCCTAATCAAATGGATTCACTAAAGGAGGGAAATGAATGCCTGGAACGTGAGCTGAAAGAAATTCAAGGAAGATACTCCAAGATCAGTCTCCTGTTGGAAGGGGTAGAAGGAGAAAGACAAAAGCTTGTAATGCGTTTACAATTTTGAAAAATGCTGAGAATTTCGTTTTGCATTCATTTAGATTGTAGAAAATTGTGTTGTAAATAGGTTTTCTTACTACTGTGGATGGACAAGAGTATAATGTGTATATCAATCATATATTTTTTTTTTTTTTGTGTGTTTTTATTTGTTTCTCATTATTAGAAGAAATTACCCCAAAATAGCTATCTAGGACAAATCACACATGAAGGAAAAGAATAATTTATGTTAGATTTTTTAATAATTTAGAAGCTAAATGCACCTGGAAATCTGCAATTTTAAAGAAAATATAGCGCATTGAGGCAACAGAACATAGAGTCCCATGTTCTTTCTTTGCAGTGCAGCTCATGGTTCACTTGTAGACATTTTAACTGATGGGCCCACCATGAAAGGTGGATCCAAGACTGAAGACCCTAGTTCACCTACCTATCCAATGGCTTGCTTTATCTTTTGGTCACTAGTACTCAGCATAATTGAATCTGGAATATTTTTTGGACACCCTCCTTCCATGGTCCCTTACAATCGTTGTAGGCCCAAATTGTAGAAAGTAGAAACTGGGGCATCAGCTGCCAACACTCATTTTAAATCATCTCCAAGATGGATCAGATCTCATCAGTCGTATGGTCCAGTGTTGGAGATGTTTACACTGTTAACCAATAGATAGATTTCAGCAGAGTTTAACCTGTCAGTCTCCGTGGAACAGTAAGTGTCAAGCAGTTTGCTTCGGTTCAGCCAGTGTTGATATTCAATGGGATCGAGGAGCTGGCTTTTTCAGGAAGGTAAGCAGCCCCAGGAACCGGAGTTGGGAAAATGTTCTGTTTCTTTAGTATTGTAACAGAAATTAAAATTAATATAATAAAATATATTTTGTAGAAAACCTTATTATATGGAAAGTATAGGTTTAGAGAATCTGAAAATCAAAATTTAAGATTGAAATCTATTTTTAGCTATCAGATTTAAGAAGTCAAAATTAATGGTGAGATGGTGATTAATTTCAATGTATTAGATCAGATGGCAGACAATCATATTTTCAAAGTTTTTTTTATTTTCAGATACTTCAAAATTTTATATTCAATATAGTGGAACTTGATGATCCACTACATACAACCGTCAAAATTCTTTCATCTGTAACCGTAAGCTAAGGAGACAGATTCTGTCACCTTAGCACAGCAGTTCAACTGTGGACAGAAAAACACATTCAAGAAGAGAAAAAAGAAAAAAAAAAAAAGGAAAACAAATTGAAGAGAACCATAAAAATACAATTATACCAGTTGTTCCAGCTGATCCCAATTGATTTATGCTTCTTCACGATGTCTTCTTTTCAGACTCTGCCTACTGTCACTCCATACCAGCTTACTTTGTTTTTCGCTGCCACTCCTTGCAAAAGATAAAGTCTGCAAGTAATCTAAATATCAGAAACTCCATTTCATCATAACCAGACTATGTCAGCACTTAAAAATGGCATTAAACATCACAGACCTGTCTTGCTCTCTTTTCGGCAGGAGTCCATGTTGGAACAAAGGTCAGAGATTTCTTTTCATTGTTTACTGAATTCAGTGGTCTTACGAGTTTCTTTGGCCCATTATTCTGGATTTTTTTCCTGGTTTTGCTGCCTCCTAGGTACCGATAGTTATCAAGAGAAGATGGACTTTGTCTCTTACCAGAAGTGCCAACCATGTTCCTGAAGCTCCCTGAATGGTCAGTACATGTGTTACATGGAAGAGATCCCTGGTGTCTTCCAGCCCTTTCCTGGACTCCATTAAGAAACTCAATTTTCCATGGTGACCCTTGTCGTGATCCATGGGTTGGATTTGAGGGTGGAATCTCCCCATAAGGGGGTGTTACTTTTTGTCGGATAGATAACCCAAGAGCATTTCTTGTAGATTTCTGCACTTTACTCTCCTCAAAGAATTCCTCTTGGTATTTTAGAGGCAAAGCTCCAATGGATGTTTCAGTATCTGGAGTTCCATTTTGGCTGTCCTCCCGAATTTGGCTATGATCCTTCAAAGAAGGCCAAATATCTGAGTCACTGGCTATCTCGGCAGAGGTTGGAAAAGTAGGATGACTGATTTTACCTAGTGCTTGTCTTATGGGTATGTTGTTTCTTACTGCCACTTCTTTTATTGTCTGTGGGGCTGCCTTTTTAAAGCTTCCAGTGTCAACTATAGAGAAGTCATCATCCAGGAATAAAGTGCTGTTCTCCAGTACTTTACCTATGCCGTCATCATGCACATTATCATCTATGTTGATGGTATCCCAGTCAAAATCTTTAACTACAAATGTCTCAACGCTCTTCTTCTGATATAACACTTGATCCTTCAGAGGAAAATTTAGGCTCTCAAACATGTTTGATATTTCATGGTCAGTTGGCAAATTAATTGACTGATATGGACTGGATGGTTTGGAAGAACTGGATGGTTTGGAAGGCTTTTGGCTGCAATCCTTGGATCCATTTAAATGATCAAAATAAAAACAATCACCTGCTGGATCGGCTAGAGACCGAGTGTCTATAGAATATTTTTGCCTTTTCACCTGAGACTGCATTTTACTGCTGCTGTGATCAGAATCAAGTGCAGAAGAGAGTGTGGAGGAGCAATCTGTCATTCCAGATTTAGATTCCCCGAGCTCTCCATATCTGCACAGGGAACTAAAGAGAATCATACTTTCATTGGGAACATGATACTTTCTGATAGCCTGAGTCCTCTGTTCATGTGACCAATCAAGAAATTCCACAAGCATACCAATGGTTGACAGTATTGCATGAGCTGAGATGGGATTGATTGAAGGGAACCTGGTAAGAAATGATTCTGCAAGGGTCTCAGATTCAAGCATACCAGGATATAGACCATTATTCAACTTAGCAGCATTTCTAATGCAGTTCAGAATTATTTCATCAGTTGAGTCTGATGAATATGAGCAGAACAGTTGTAACTGAATATCCAGGCTAGCAGCTGCTGCATAAAGTCCATCTGATGATTCCATTATCATAGTAAGGAAGCTGCTTTCTCCCTCAAAGACCTGGCCTAACAGCAAACAGCAAGTGTTATTAATATCTGTCGGTGATGCGTGTTGGCAGACAAAATCATAAATCCTGGAGATTTCATATTAGAAATGGCATGATATAGAAAACAGAAAACTATGGAGGATAAAGTTTAGCTATTAATAGTAAAAGTCAGCAGAACATATTCTGCAGTCAAAAGCTTCAATGAATAAAGATATATCAGCACCAGGTTAGTTGCTGCATATCCCAGACCTAACCTCGTCTATATTTCTATAACAATAACTTGTAAGAAGTTGCTATTTTTATATTCTTCATCGTTGCAGTTTTCCCAAGCTTTCAGATACTTTATCTCACAAGCATTTCTCCTTTGCTCTTTAGTATTGCAGGGGAGACATTTAATATATTTCCATTTCATTCTTTAATGAATTTATTTTTCTTTTTTTTTTTTGGATCTCAAGAGAATTCATGTTTAGTAATTTCCACTTCATTCTTGAAGGTATCACAAATAAAATTCACAAAGTAGCATGAATATTTCCACCTATGCAACCTTCCTAAACATTTGTAAACCAAAAGTTGCTCCTTAAATTTGGAATGGACGCCAGAGTCTTCACTTATCAGTGTTTACTTTAAAAGAGTATTATATTTCTTCAAGTAATTCAGTCTATGAAACTCTTTATCAACCTCACCTTCCAGAATTACTTTAAAAGTAATAGTTCTTATAATCTTATTAAAGTAATTCATGTCTGAAACTCTTTATCAAAATGATCCAAAAATGACCCACAAAATTCAGTGCATTCCCATTTTCTGGGCGGATTTTGAACCACGACCTGGTTTGTTTCCATACAAGTTAGGTTTATGCATCTGAGAATCCTTAGTACACTGACAGGAAAAAGATATTTTTCAAATCAATTCAATTTTTTAAAGGCCAGGTAATTACCATTGCACAGCCAGTGAATGCACAACTCAGCGACATCAAAATGTTGGTAGCAATATTCTCCATGTACTCCGGTATGCGTAAGAGAGCATTGTCTGTGCATGTGGCATTCATTAGAATATTCCTAGAGTCATACCATACAAGGCAAGTATCTGCACTGATGATGAGGTCCACAGGAAGACTGAACTCTCGCTCAATGACTTGCATGCCTCTTTTCTCCATCGCAAGAATATTTTGGTATGAACTTCTCCTGGATATGAGCATTTCTTTCTGATTGTTTTGGGTGTTGACAATGACAATAGAATTACGGAAAGAAGTCATGCATGGAAGTGAACCCTCAGATTTCGTAGAAAATTTCGCACTGGATAACTTGTTGGGCATATAGCATGGTTCAACCGTATCTGTGCCACCGAAAGATGCAAGGCAACCATCCTTCTCCATAATTGGTACAAAATTTAGGAGTCTTGCAATCTGCTGACTGCTTAAATACTCTCGCAATCCAGATGGTGGTTTAGAGATGCTTTCCTGGTTCAAATTTAGCATTTAGATTTTACTTGAATAACATTCTTAGGATATGAATGATATGAATGGGTGTTAGTAGAACCAGGCTATTGAAAGATGATATAGTACATGACAGTTGTCAAAAGGAATCATAAATTATAGAACCAAATTTGGATCGTCTATCGCAGCAGTAACAGAAGACAATCTATAATACTACCAATCACTTTTCTCCACATGGACCATACAAGGTGACTTGGTAAATATTTTTTTTTTTATAATCTCCTCCAATGTTGAAATGACCAATTTACACATGAATTGATCTCCTTGACAGTAGATAATAAGTAACCTCATAAATTTTTAAAATGACCCCTTTTAACCATGCTCTTGATATAGGCAATACATTTTCCTATAATGCAGGCTTCACGCCCTCTTTTTTATCTTTTAATCATAAAATTGTTCAAAGAACAATAGTACCCCTGTTCAAGTGACATGAATTTCTTCTCATATCTTTTAAATTTTCCCATTCTACCCCTTTGCAAATTCCAACTTCTCTCGCTCACCTTTCCAATATCGAGTCTCTCGCCTTCCCATGAATCTAACATCTCCCGATATTTTTACCTTCTTTCTATGTTACAAAGCGACGTCCTTTTCGTATGTTGTTTTTGGTTCATTTTTTTAGCTTAATATTTATTATAATATTTTAAAAATTAATTAATTAATAGGCTAACTCATCTATTAATATAACTTACAATCTTATATAATTATGGTGAGAAAAAACAAATCAACAATTTAAATGAGTTTAATAGTTTATTTTTATATATTTTCTTTAAAATAAAAACTTAAAGCTCTAGCTCTCCACAATTAGGACCATATATTGAATAGCTTATATCAAAATTATACTTAAAAATAAGCACTATGTCATATCTATGTTGTGGTTCATTTTTTTATGGAACTCATCAAATGAATGAATTAAATGTCTTAATAACTTATATTCATTTTTCTTTTATGTAAATTTTAAAGAGGTTAATATAGTCATATTTTCTTAAAGAGTCTGACAACCTATCATGACTTCCATTTCAAGTGATATATAATTGTTAATTAAAAATTAAAGATATTTGACCAAGATTTTGGCTTATTATAATAATTTTAGCACTGTTGAGAATTAAAGATACCACCATTTTCATGTTAGGTTAGATATCAAAATTCTCATTATTTTTTTCAGCTTAAAGCAATCAAACTTTCAAGATTTAATATCTTGAGATGAGGTAGATCGGATCAAATGCGGCCAGTCACTTAGGTTGCATCTAGTTTCTCTTTTTTTGAATTTTTGTGAAATAAATTAAAAAAAATCAATATTATAGATTGAAAGCATACTTGATGAAATAAAAGTCGAGCAAATGTCAATCTAAAAGTAATTTTCAACCACTAATTTTGATTCACTTATAGTTCACTAGTTTTTACTTTCAATCAACGTAATTTTTATTCAATTTTAATATTTCACTTTTGAATTTTGAAACTCTTTTTATTTTATTTTTTAGTTTTTCTTATTTTTATCCATTATTACTAGAAATTTCAAATAATCTTTCTATTTATTCAATTATATTTTATTTATTAAAGTGTTTACACTCTTCGGGTTGTATTTCAATTATTTAATAAATTTTATTAACTATTTACTGACTTTTAGTTTGTCTAATAAAACCAACTTTAAAAGAAAAAAACTCATCAACTTAAATTTCACAATTCGTTTTACCATATATATATAATACTTACCCAACTGTTTTATAGATATCCTATTGCCATTAGTTTTTGAACTAATTTGACATCAATATTTTTTAATCAGTTCATTAACATTTTTTATTAGGTTCTTTTTTATTAATTTTAGATTTATAATCTAGTGAAACTTCATCAATCTATTAAAACTTTGATGCTTCTATTTTATTCTTAACTTGTTGAGAGTTTGCACTTTTTAATTTTTTGTAGATATTATTTTTTTCAAATTTATGGTAGATATTATTACAAAAAATAATCCCATAATTAAGTTGATAAGAAATCTATTGCAATATCTACATATATTACAATGACATGTGCAATAAAAGAGATCGGAAAGAGTAGAGATTAATGAGACTTCATTATTTTACTCCAACAATTTTTTAACTACAGATGTGTAAAGAGATCGGAAAGAATAGAGATTAATGAGACTTCATTATTTTACTCCAACAATTTTATAACTACAATTTTGTAGATATTATTTTTTTCAAATTTATTGTAGATATTATTACAAAAAATAATCCCATAATTAAGTTGATAAGAAATCTATTGCAATATCTACATATATTACAATGACATGTGCAATAAAAGAGATCGGAAAGAGTAGAGATTAATGAGACTTCATTATTTTACTCCAACAATTTTATAACTACAGATGTGTAAAGAGGGATAGTGCCCGCATGTATAATAATCACTAGTTTCACAAATATGCAAAAATGTAAAATTGATCTATACTAATTATTTCAGGATAAGCCGTCAATCATATAATTGTGAAACAACAATACTAATAAAGGCTGCATTTGCAAGATTAATTTTGCTCCAGAGTCAACATATCCCATTGAATTTTAAGGAGACTAATCAATATTCTATATTTTTTTAATGAGATAACGGCACAGTTCTATCAGGAGTAAAAAAATTAAGTGCAACTCTGAGAGTAGGCCCAGTGAGATTTTTGGCCAATCTTACTGTCGATATAGAGCAAGGTGGAAATAAAATTATATATCATTATGTCGACCAAAATTAAGAGATTCTTCAAGAATCCATAATTAGAATCTCTATGAATTCCTGAGAGTAGACCCGTTTGCTAGATAACTCTTTATAAACTATGGTTCTCCATGTCTTACCTTCGGACATCATTTGTGAAGTAGGATGTATCCACCTTTTAAAATAAACTTAAAGCTGTGTCTGAAGCCAATCACCACAATTTTGGAGATGTTTTTCATGTATAAGAAGGTTTGTCGTTGATGGCTCCAAGCCTACCAGAAGATGAGACGATATGTTAATTATCTTGATATTGTGAGTCATCCTGACATCACTAATGCAGCAGGAGTCAATTTAGGCATTGTCCTTGTCCTACTCACCTTGGCATTCTCTATAGATCTTGAATGTTTGAAGGTAACTCCTAAATTTATATATATTCTAAGAATGGTCATATGATGTGTTGGGTTTTCCTCCTCATGAGGTGAGGCCCACTTCATTAAATGGAAAGCATGGCTTTGAGCATGAGCCTGAGCATGGGCATGGGGCTATGACAGATAATGGGTTTGTGTTTCCCTAAGAGCGTAAATGCTCTTGTGGCTTCTCCACAAAGGCATGAGAAAAGCAACGGTGCTTGCTTTTTCTTTCTTCTCTTTCATGGCCTTCACTTACCTACAGAGAAGTTACGGACTAGGAGATTTGGCTTCAGTCTTTGATTTCCTTGCTATGTGTCAACCCTTCATGCATTCAGTCATCATCTCTCCCTTTGGAGGTAAGTGCACTCAAGCATGTCCCTCTTGAATCCATCATCTTGTTGGTTTAGAAAACCTGTAATCCAAGAGTGATACTGCTGTGTTTTTGCTCTTGATGTGCTATCCTCTAGTTATATCTAGAGAGAATCCTTGTAATCCCATTTTATATATAGTGAAAAAATTTCTAGACTCCCGTGGTTTTTCCTTCATTGAAGGGTTTTCCACGTTAAGATTGTGGTGTCTTCTGTGTGGTTGACTGCTCCTTTATTTTGTTGTGGCGTGGTGTGTGATTTGGACCCAACATGATGTTCAAGTCACATTAATAGTTCAAAAAAAAAAGATAACAATAATAAATGGAAGAAAGGAAAAAAGATGGAACTCATAAGGATGTTGTGGTCCAACTGATGCAAATTTGGCTTCTTGTCTAACTAATAGATGTTCTACATCAAGATATTGCACGTTTGTTAGTGGTAACCGTTGAAGCTGGATGAGCAAGAACTATTGTAGCTCGGTATAGCACCGAGGCTTAGTTTAGAGTAACAAAGCAGGGAATTTGTAAAGCTATGTAGATCAGAACATTTTGATGGACTTAGCTGATCCTGTTATTTTTCAGATGATTATCTATAATGAGGATGAAGCAACTATTCCCTCAGATAGATGATTAGATGGTATATATAACTTTGATGAGGAGGATGATTATGTTAGGACTGGATATCCAGCCCAAAAGCCTAACCCATTAGGTGGAGTGACTTAAGTCCTTTGTAAGTCCCTAAATCTCCCTTTTCACAATCAATGTGGCACTCGCTTGCTGCCCCAACAGATTGAGCAACTACCTCATCACAAAGAACTCATGCGCAGACCATATAGAGAGGTGGGCTGTCATTTTATTGGAGATAGGTAACTTCTGGAATTTTTCAGTATACTTATCTTAAATCAAAGAATAAGGTTGAAAAGCAAATGACAAAAGCCTTAGGAAGAAATCAAGTCATGACTGCCTTAACCAAGTTGGGCATGATTCATTTCCATGTCACAGCTTGAGCAGTGTCACGAGATACATAAGGCATTTACTGTACTGGGGGCACATTTGTGATAGTGTAAGATATGAGTTCCTTTTTTTTTTTTTGGGTACAACACTCTACTTATCTTTGGTTAAAAAATTCTCTTAGTAGCCTAATTGGGTCCAACATGTGAACATTTCCTTTCTCTTCTATTTATCCCTCTTTTCTTTTCTTATGTTCTCAAAATCAACCTAGCTTATTCAACCAAAGAAAAGGATATAGCATATTTGATAGGTGAATAGGGAAAAAATTCAAACATTGATGTTTTTTAACTGCAGTAATGCACATTGGGAGGGGAAGGAAGAGAATAACTTTGCAAGTTAAAGAGGTGGCTGGACAAATTACCTTAGACTATTTCATGTTATAAAGATTACAGTAGTAAATGTATGCATTTTTTCGCTTGACTACAAGTAAAATCAGTATTAAACTCCTCTTCAATTATATAGCATTTATCAATCTATGCTTGCTTTCCATTGCCAATTATAAATAAGAGAGACGTGCATATATCTTAAAGTTTGTAAAATTGGCCACCATAAAAAATCAAGAATTGAGTGAGAAAAACAACATACAATCTTAGTGGAGGAGTTCATGCATAGAAAGATATTTTAAAGAATAAGGATAAAAAAGTACACACAGGGTTGTTACCATTTTATAGTCAAAATGATGAGAGGCATCAAGACCTGCAGCAAGTTCTTTCGGGACACTAAATTCCTCTAGTTCCACTTTGAGGAAGTGAAGGCAAGGCAAACCAACCAACTCTGGACGAATTGTGGCTATTCTAGATGAACCCTGTGAACCTCCATATTCCAATATGATGCTGAACTTGTTGAATGGGAAGAATGGAAAGATATGCCTGAAAAATTAAAGGACATGAAGCTTATAAATATTTATTGCCAAAGTAAAAAGAAAAAGAGAAATTAGAAGACCTAAGGATTTCTGCAGTGCTTAAAGAAATTGTTTTATCATATCACTTATTGCACTCTAATGATAAGCACCATGATACATTCTGATAAATTCAATGCAATGCACATGACATTCATGATATATGCTTCTCAATTCATCAATCAAATTTTTTTTGAGAAATGTTGTAAAAATAGGAAATGAACAAAGATTCATTTAGTACAAATAATTAATCATTTTTAACTGCCTTGTAATTTATTCATGAGTTAATCAGAAGATTAAAGGGAAAAATAAGGTAAAAAAGAACTTGAAACCTGTAAAGAAGCACTTCATAAAAACTGTACTTGGCATTTGTATTACTAACAAGTTATACTTGGGAATAAGTTTATAAGGGGGAATCTAATGGCGGAAGAGAGAATGATGGAATGATGCTTGAAATGGCTTGTGCATGTGCATAAGACCCAGAAACATCTCATGTTTGATGAACTAAATGGTTTTCTTCTTGAAGGTACTAGGAGAAGCTGGAGGCAATAAGCAAGTGGAACATAGTTCGAGGTGACTCATTAGATTGCATAGTAACAGAATTTTACCTAAACAAAGAAGTAAAACACAGAAGACAACTCAGATAGATGGGATAAGGCTTCCTCATGATCTGAAATTTAACTTTCAGCTCAAGATGTACAAAAGGAAACCAAAAGTATAAGACACAGACGCACATGCATACACACGAAAACCAATATACATGAGAACTTAGGAAGGCTCCACAAGTCAATGAAAGTATATGTAATCTGGCAAATGATTCTCTGAACTAGGCAGATTATTATAGATGAATCAAAATAAAAATGTTGAAACAAATTTAACTGGTCAAAAAGACAAGTGCAACTTTAAACATAATGTATTGTTTCATACACCAGAAGAAAAAATTGCTTTCTTCCTGATGCTCCTTTCTTTTCTATTAATCCCATAGTACATTTGGTTGTGCTTGTTTAATTCATTTCAAGTCAGATGTGAAGGTTCAAATGCCAAAAACTTCTTACATGGTGTTCACAAAGAAGCACATATAAGCTTACATTACCACTACAGTGGAAGAAAGAATTATCTAAACTGATATGGGATAGTATATAAGAATTTCGCTGGCAGAAGTATATAAGCAGTTGACATTAATTTAGATTCATCACAATACTTCATCCCCATTTATCATTTGAGAGAATTACAACTTACTCATTGGAAATCACTAAGCAATCCGACTGAAGGAGTGCGTTTGACACTGCTATCCTGACATTATCACTTTCGAGGGCATTTGGTCTATCAGAATGTGAATTGATGTTTACTTCATGAAACAATAGTTTCATAGATGTTAGCATCCCATTCAAAGGCCACCAGAAGGCTTTGTCAGCAACAATCAGTACTTTCTTACCATTTTGAGAAATGTTTGACCTTATCATCTCCTTGATAACAGACAAAGATGGATGTGATTCAATTATTCCATTTTCAGCTTTCCAGTAGGAATCTTCAATCAGGGAGAGAAGGGGGCTTAATTTGGTTCTCAGACAGCTGAGTGTTTGACATAAATTGCTCAAGTATAGATAAGATGAATGAATACCAAAGAAACACAGGTAATGAGCAATCTGTTTGCAAGCATAGAGTGCAATGTAAGCCATTCTGGTTTCATCTTCACCAGACAAAGTGGTACCTTGTGCATTTGCGCCTGTAATCAAATCCAGCAAAATTTGTTTTGGAAGACTTAGCAATTTGGAATCATCAATGACCTCAAATGACCATGCCTTCTTTTTCAAATCTGTTTCATTTTTCAAAATGACAGAATAGATATTTTGGATGCTATTAATGAGATCCAAGATAGAATCAGATAATTTGATATGATGCACTTCAATTTTCCATATCTGAAAAGTCACTTCTTGAGAACCAGTCATGACGGACTCTCTAGTGGAAGCTGCAGGAACTGTGACTCTGCTGTCAGTTTTCTCCTTGATTGCATCTTCATCCTCTTTCCCCGCATTGCCTTTTCGGGCCTTGAGGAAAAAGTTGAGATCATTGAACTGTGACAAAGACTCCAATAATAGAGAAATCCTATCAGGATTTATGACTACTGGTTCCCCACTTTTAGATATCTGATCTGCATCTTCGAGTAACTGATCTGAATTAGGTTTAGTCAGATGCTCATTTTGCATATTAACAGAAAAAGGGAAGTCATTGAGCATTTCATTGCATTGGAAGCTGTTCAACTCTTCTGTAGTATCATCAAGGAGTACAAAATCAATCACCACCCTGTCATCAGAATATTGCAGGTCAGCAGCAATATCGTACATATCTATCCCAGAAAGAAGCCTTATATAAGCAGAACAAATGTCACAGCTGCATGGTTCTTCCTGCATAAGATGCCAGTCTAAATATATCCCATCACATGCAGATGCACGCTGTACTTTCAAATCATCAAGAGTGTCTTCAATGACAGCAGAAAAAGAGATCATCTCCCTATCTTCACAAAAAAATGGAATTGGCAATGATTTGAATGCATCATCCAGAAGAGAGAGCTCAATGTTAACCATGGATTCATAAAAGCTCCCAGAAGCACTGATATCTTCTTTTAACATCTCATCTGCTGTTTCTGGCATATTATTGGCCAGTTGTGAGCTGGCAAACACATGGAAATACTCAAAACAGGAAGAGTCAAGGATCTCAACCTCGTGAAACTGAAGCCCACTTGAGAGTAAGTGAGGATCTCTCTCTGACGTCCTTGAGTGGATTAGTGAATATCTATCCTGATTGATGTTGTCTGTCATGCCCATATAATCCATGTCTAAGAGTGACACCGTGGAAGGTCGCACAGGTTCGGGACATTGCTTAGAGTGTTGTGACAAACACTCTAGAATCTCAATTTTCTCAGATCCCAAGAGCTCCTTACAATCAACCTCTATGTTATCCTTCCTAGCCCAGTGCTTTCTCCGAATATTTGACAGTAAAGAATGAAACTCTTCTTCAATGGATGGACATGTGTAAAGATCGAAACCAATCTCGCCAACTTCAAAGTTCACAATTTTGCTACCATATGGAAGTCTCTTATCAGGAACTTCTTCATACAAACTCCTTGAATCCATATAGCACTCTACTGTCATGTCTTCGACTGAATAAATAGATTTTGAAATCCCCTGTGAATACAAAATTCTCTTTTACGTTAGATTTTGAGAATGTCCTGCAAAAAGATATATATATATATATATATATATTAAAAGAAAAAAATAAAAACTACAGCAGTCCAGGATAAGAAAGAGATTGCAAAGTCTGCTGGTGAAAACAAGCCTTCAGATTTAAGTACTCATATGTTAGTTTCGAAGAATGTCAGTTACTTGAAAATTGGCTTGTATGCATAGATATCAGAAGCATGTTCCCAGACAAACAGCTAAGCATTATGAAATGATTCAACTTTTTCAAATACTGGTTCAGGTAAACACCAAATTCCAAGTCAAATGAATTATTAATCATTCAGTAAAATGATTGTGAGGAAATGCATTCCATATGGATCATGGAACAGGTAAAAACTTGACGAATAAGAATATGTCGAGGAGTGAAGTACTACAAAATGATATGGACTTGAAGCACGTCTTTGACAGATACTTCTTGTCTTGTTATGCCAGAATCTTAAGGAATATTCATTTCATATGCAATTTCTGGTTGGGACATATATTTGTTTGCAGTGTACCTAGCAGGAATTTTTTTGAATTTATGTGTGGGAAATCCAACGCAAAACTCCCATGGGTGATACCCACTGCCCTTAGGGCACACCAGGTGAGGCCATGGGAACGCGGCACCTCTCACTTCCTGAAGCGGCAGATTACCAGTTGAGCTACACCCATGTGGGCCTGGTACCGAACAGGAATTAACAACAATAACTCTATGGAGTTATCTTTGAAAAATGAAAACCACTGTTCAGTTCCAAGTACCTCAGTTTTTTTTTTGAAACATGTTCCATGTACCTCAGATGTGCTATTGTTTGTTTGTAACTGTTATACTCTCTCTCTCTCCTCCTTCGATTATTTGGTGGTGTGAAGTTTCAAAAAGAGATGACGATGACGGACCCACATTACGTTCCTCTTCTAAATGGTACAAGCAAATCTCTTGAAATTGACATTTAGCACAACTATGGTCAAAGAATATGAACTTTAATGGCAAATCAGCATACGATCAATAACTAGGGGTATGTTCCAAAGTCTCTACTAGAGATGTACAATTAATAATTATAAAATAGGACAATAACATTTGACATCCAACGAGGTGGAATGAGAAAAAACTTCATTAAGAAATAAGAGAACAAAGGAGAAGGGGCAAAGTAAATGAAAGAAGCAGGAATCACTTCTTCAAATAATAGTAGTATGCATTCTTCACTGAAAATATGTTTTTTCATCAGAAGTGTTTTTTTTTTTTTAAAGTTCTATATTAACATTCATGTATAAAAGAGATAATATTGGTTTTGATTTGACACACAAAACACTTCAAAGTATTAGAAGCAAATATTTTACCGAGATAGTACAAAACAAAATAATAATGCTTCGGAGTTTATATATCTCTTTAAAATAGAATGAGCTTCAAATCTGAAAGGTTTTAGTGGGACAAAAAAATAAACTCATAGCTGTTCCTACATAAGTTGCCCACATCCAGCTCCCCCTTCTCTCTCTTCTCCCTCTGATACGTATAAGATGATGATGATGATAATGATGACAATGACGAGTAATAAAAACCCCTTGTACATTTTTTAAAAGGAGATAATTTACCATGGGAGTTTCAAACCCTTGAATTTCAAAGCAAATCTTTTTCTCTTCTTTTCCGTCAAAAGGATTCTCCACCTAAGAAAAGGTAACAGGAGATTGTGTAATAAAATCATAATGAAAATATAACAGAAATTGGAATCCGTTAATGCAAATATATAAGGGTTATAGCTTCGAATCATATGAGTGTCAGATTGGTAGTTGGCCCACGGAAAACAACTTCCCAAATCTAGTGGAATAAGTGATTTTGGCGATAATGATAATCAGTAATGAAAAACATCTTACCAGTGGAAAATCCACCTCTGGTACCTCAAATTGGATTGGTCCAAACTTACTGATATTCTTCTCCTTGACAGGAAAATCATTTTCCTTCATCAGAAAACAAAGAAATTTCTTTAGAGCAGATTCTAGCAAATACAACTAAAAAGTTATGTACCCTTTCGTCCATTGGCATGTTCAGTCTCCTACATCTGAAGATTCTTCTCCAAATGTGAAAAAGCTACATATCTGAACTTCTGAGAATCTTCTCCATTATAGGATCATATGTTCTTGGAAGTGAATATTTACAAATACATATCAAAATAATGCTTCTGAGAAAGTTTCAGATCTACACACTCATTTCCTCTGTTCCTTCGTGGCAAAATAATCAACTACAATCTGAGAAGCTGTGAATATAAACCAGAGTTTTACCTCTATAATCTCATGATCTGGAGTTTCAGATATTAGATTCCTTCCATTGTTCTCATCCCTTTCCACAACATAGCAGATGTTTTCCTTCTGCAAGTATACCAAACCTTAAAAACATATATAAAGAAGCTAAAAATGCAAACTCAAACTGAATTTCTGCTCCATTCTATCTCAATCTCTCAAATTACAGTCTAAATCACTTCTGATGTTGATTTCCTCTAATTTTCCGTTATATTTTCTGCAATCAAGCAATCAAGCTCTGACAATAAATTTTTTAACTGAGAAAAAAAAATCAAATTACAATATTTTACAACGAAATTTTGGTTCTACCTCTGGAATTCCAATTCTGTAAATTTCATATCTTGATTTCCTCAAAATGTCTTTGTATTTTACATATTCAAGCAGGCATTTAACTTCCTAGAGAAAAATCAAGCTCCAACAAGAATTTTTTGTTAAGATATGTTATGAGATAACAACATTTTACATAGGAATCTCGGTTCTACCTCTGGAATTTCAATCTCAATCACTTCAGAACTTGATTTCCTCCAGTTTTCCTTTATATTTTCCACATTCGAACAGGTGTTTAACTTCCGAGAGGAAAATCAAGCTCCAACGAGAACTTTTTTTTCTTGTCAATAGAGAAAAAACTGAATTACAACATTTTACAGAGGAATTTCGGTTCTACCTCTGGATCATTTCAGATCTTGATTTCCTCTAGTATTGCTTTATTATTTCCTCATTTGAATGGACATTTAACTTACAAGGGGAAAATCAAGCTCCGTCAATATTTTTCTTGTTAACATCAGAAGAAAAAAAAACTGAATTACAGCATTTTACAACGACAGTTCAGTTCTACCTCTGGAATTCCAACTTCAGCCACTTCAGATTTGGAATTCCTCCGTTTCTCGTTGTTATTTGCATGATTAACACTGGAATTTTCATTTGGAGAGAGAAGAAGTTGAGAATCGTTGTAAATGGAAGGCAGAACGAGGGAGAGGAAGTGAGAAAGAGCGTTTTGGAAAGGAAAAGGGTCGATCTGGGAAGGGAGGTGGAAAGAGAGATCGAGATTGAGATCAAAAACGAAACTGAGATCGAAATCGGAATTGGAGGCAAATTCTTGTCCAAAGATGGGAAGATCGGAAGGAGGTACTAATTGAGGAATGGAAAGGTGAGAGATTGTCGTTTGGTTTTGTAGGGCTTGAGAGATTGTCGTTTGGTTTTGTAGGGTTTGGAAGAAATCGATGCTCAGGAAGCGACTTCTCATGCTTTCTTCTTCTCCAGAGTTCACGTAGATGCCGAAGAAAATAAGAAATGGCGCGTCCCAACGATTTAAATAGATTTTGGATTTGGGATGACTGTTGCGCGCTAAAATACGCCGCATGCTAAGCTAGCCTCAGCTGCGAAAACAAGCCAATCTTCTTTATTTGTTTTCTTAGAAGAGTACTTAAAACAAAGGACAGCAAAACTTAAATAAAAATTAATCATTTCGAACGTTCCAATTTATAAAGCAAAGACGAGACAGACAGTGGTTTCATTTTTCAAATACAGTCAAAATATATTTTAACCGATATATATAAATTGAGAGGTTTACACATATTATAAAAAACACAAATATATTATTTCAAGTGAGGTGAAGATATTCATGTTATCTAAAAAAAAAAAAATATATATATATATACTGAAAATTGAAAAATTAAAAATTAATCATTATAATATTCTCATTGTCAATTATTTTGTTTCATGTGGCACGTTGGTAAAGTGAATGTCGTATTAAAAAAGAAGAGTTGTTTGTAACCCCGAACTCTTTATGAAATTTACAAATTTATTCAACATAGCAATCCATTGCATTAAGCTTGTGCTAAATTTTTTAGAGCATTTATATAAATAGTCGGAATTGGACTTATGTAAAAAGCCCGTTGGATTTTTTGGCTTGTTTAGCTATTATATGTGAATGTATATATATCTGATTCATTTTCTCTTTTTTTTAATTGATTAAAAATTGAATATTTAAATTGATATTATACATTGTAAACTACAAGTATACTCAAATATAATATATTTGATCTTAGTAGTTAAAATTATTATATATTGAGAATATTTTAATGATTTTGATCACTAAGATTAAGCAGTTGAAAATTAACTTATGGTTCAAATTTGATCTGCATTTAACTCTATTTTCAATTTAAATGGTTGGATTTTTCATAATCTCAAATGAGCAAGCTGAATAAAATGATCGTATTTGGACTTTAACTTTATCAAGTGCAAGGACTTAAGAGAGCTCAAACTTCTATGTATATAAATGGACTTAGACTATTGTAAAACATAGCTCGACTCGAATCCGACCCAGTGAGTATATTTCTTGACATGTCTTACCGGCCCACATCTGATCCATATCTAAATCCTCTAAGATAGGTCCGGATCTGCCCCGCCTGTGTCACAGCGGTATAAAAATTGTCAGTACTTAGATATCGGTGTCTTGGGCAATATCTCTCTCTCTTAAATTTTTTTAGACAAATATCAATATAGATGTGTATCGGCCGATCTCAACGAGATCTCAGCTATATCGGCCGAGATTTCAACCGCTGGTTAATCATAAGATTTATTTCTGAGAGAGTCTCGATCTTCCTATTTGTCTCTAACATCTCAACAGCTCCACAGTAACTCGCTAAACGTATTAGACTATTTTATTAAAACTTCTTTAATAGCCTAACCAAGCTAAACATTCAATACGTTAGTGTTGCCCGGTCTATCAGTCAAACATGTACTTTTTCAACTAAACTAATTGTATAAGTTTAAGATAATTTTTAATACTAACAGAATTTTAAGATTATAAAAGTATTTAAAATGATTAAAATTTGAATTATTTAAAAATCATGACATGATTTATTTTATTTAGTTGATTTTCTATGATTTCATATTAAAAAATCATTTTATTCAACATTTTTTAGGCCAACATGTTTTTAAAAGACAAAAATTTTGAATTAAAAATATTAAATTGATTAAAATTTGTTGACTTAACAAACATAACTTGATTAAATTAAGTATGAACTATGTTCAAGTGCACTATCCCAGGATTGACAATTTTGTCTCAACCAACAAATTAATGAAACCAAACACAAAATTTAATAAACCCTCAACTTGAGCCCATATTAGGTTGGGTTTGAAGCAATCGATTAGAACCTATCATTAGGATCAAGCCAACTAGTCTTAAATATGTTTATTAAGTTAACGTATTTATTAAATGTCTGATCTAAATTTATTTGTGCTTAACAGAATTCATTTATTATATTGAAAGATTGAAGTGAAGGCAGCTTATTTTAAAAACTTAACTCAACTCAACTGAATCCTAAACGAGTTGATGTAACTCCTGGCTGCATGACCCAAAATTTATGGAAATGTGAAAATTTGGTGGGAGAGCTTCAACATCCATGGGTGGGCTGGTTTTGTGTTATTTACAAAGCTCAATCTATTGAAGATGAAAATCAAAGAGTGGGCGGCGTCAAATGGGGGAACCACGGCGGAGAAAAAAGATTTAGCTCTCCGAGAGCTTGAGCATTGGGCTACTATTGAAGATGATCGTGATCTTGATGAAAGGAAAGTGGCTTCTAAGAGAGCTTCATCTGGGCTCCTATGGGACTGTCTGCGACTGGAAGAAGTGGAATGGAGACAAAAATCAAGGGCCTTATGGCTAAAAGAGGAGGATAAACATTCTAAATTCTTCCACTCTTGTGCCTCCTACAGAAGAGCGACAAACTGCATAAGATCCGTGGTTGTAGATGGTAGGCGAATTTCAGATAGGGCGAGTATCAGGGATGCTGTGATTCGGTTCTTCTCTGCCATCTTCCGGCCGTCCTCCGACCCTCTGCCCCCCTCCTCTCTGTTGCAGGACTCGCCTCCTTTGCACCTTTAACAACCCACCCCTTTCTACAGCCTAAACGGATCGTGGCCCGCTTAACTGCAGACTAAACGGGCGTCACCCAACGCGTCACCCATCTAACGGGCCTTACATCACAGATTTGTGGCTGGGGGAAATTAAGTATATATTTTTTTTAAAAGATTATAATTGAAATAACGAAGCCATCAAATCCTTCAAACCCAACTTTACACATTGCATAAATCATAATGTCGTCCACAAAAATGAGAAGGATAAAATCGACTATTAACATCAAGTCTAATCTCACTACTCACATCCCACTCCATAAAATAAAACAAAAACAATATCCTCAAGGTTCTCAATTTATTTAAATCAAATAATCAAGTCTCAAATAATAAGAAGCATCCAATAATGAACTCAATCAACATAGTTCAACACCTTATTAGGAATTTAAATATTCATTCATAATAACTTCTAGTTTTCAACGTCGTCCTCCAATCCTAAATCCAGAGGATTACCTGCAATATAAGGGTGTGAGCTCCAAGCCCAGTGAAGGAATACGATAGCACATATCCAAAATATGATATCTCCAATATACTCAATTTAATAAGAATAAAGAAATATTAAAAGCATAAGTAATTAAATATGCATTTAATGTCCATGCTTTATGCTATGTAATGCACAATGCACAATACCCAATGCCTCATTCATTCACAACAACACCTACTGTATTTGGTGGTCTACCCGCCGAAGCGAGGCTAACACAATACCACATAAAGTGGCCTACCCGCCGAAGCGAGGCTAACACCACCACCAAATAACAGTTTACATGACCTTTCATGGCTTAATAATCCACACCTACCACATACGTGGTATTACTCACTAAAAGCGAGGCCATACACTACCACCGTCGTGGTCTAAATGACGGTTCACACCTCCATACCCATCCCATGAATATAAAGATGCCATGCATACCATGCATTATCTCTATCATCATACCACATGTTATGTATCGTATTAACATGCCATAAATTTAAACATTATACTCTAACAGTCATATGATCTCAAATTGACATAAGCACCATATACATATCCCAAAGCATCATAATCCAATATCAACAATCTTACACTTGCATAATAATAAATTATGATTATAACAACACAATATCATGAATTCATCTCAATAACATCACAAATAACTCTACAACAGTAAATAAAATATCCATCTAATTCGAACATAATTATTGGACCTTTCAATAAAACTAGTGGCTAATTTTCATCTATCCGGGCAAACTGAGTCCCCTCACGGCCATTAGAACATTTAGCCTATTCCATTATACTACTGTGAGTAAGAACCAAATTACAACCACTATTCCAATAAATACCCAGTCTATTTCATAGGTCCAATATTATATTCTCAAAGTACAATACATCATGCAATATTTTTCATTACTCAATCACACAAACAAAAAATAGAGAATATCATATACAACCAAAATATAGTGTATTGTTATCCCTCACCTAAAAAGCTTGCGAAGTGTAGGTGATGATTTCTCACGCATTCCAACTTGAAATCAGTCAATAGGACGTCTGGGTAGTGCTGCATAAAGTTCGTTTGAAGTTTTGAGTATTCTTAACATTACTCCTAACTTGAATTAAAATAAGTGTAGGAGGGGTTTCTAAGGTCCAAGATTATCACACATTGGTCTAGTTTCATTAGGCATCTAGACTTCTTCACAGGTGTAAGAAGGTAATTAAACGTGGACCATTGTGGCTGCCCCAACTTTGATCCCGGCTATGAAAGTTTCAACCCAAAAGTAAATAAAAATAAGATCAAATATAAAATGGTTTTACAAGTGAAAACCGTGAATGTTTCGTAAGAATAAATTCTCACAAGTTTAAAATTTATTGAATGATTTAGTTAAAACAAATTGATGTAACAAAAGGCCAATTATGAAATGGCTTGTTTTCTTTTCTTAAAACAAGTTTAAATAGAATATATATATATATATATATATATATATATATATATATATATATAGGTTTGATGTAGCTGTATGTTGAAAAGTAAGCTAATGTATAAATCTTAAACCAATTTAATAAGGTGGGCTTAGACAAAAGAAAAGAATATTAAAATAATAGGCTAACATATTTTTGAAACTGGTTTATTCCTTTAAAATCTAACAACTTGGTCGGATAAAACAAAGGAAACTCAAGCAATCTCTTTTAATTAATTACCGTACGAAAGTTTTACCCATAAAAATATACAAGAATTGGGTATAAGGTTTATAAGAAATTGTATATATATATATATATATATATATATATATATATATATAAATATATATAAAAATGTAATGCTTGTGTGGATCTTAGAGATTTGAAATGACATAAATTACTGGAATAATTGAATAAGAAACTAATAAAAGTCTTATGCAATATACTTGGCTGAAAATAAAAAGGGTTAATTAAACGTGCCTAGTTAAGCTTTGAAAAGTTTAACCAAGTAATGTTGTAAGCCTTATGACAAGAGTCAAAGGATTTTGTAAATAAAAGAAGAAATACAGTAAGTAATAACTTATGGTTACAAAGTTTAAGACAGATCTTATGGTTAACGAGTTTAGGGTAGATTAAGTCCTGACCAAACTTTTTAGAGGAAGGGCAGTTAGGTGGATGGGGTAGAACCATAGATACTGTATTAAGACTAAGTACCTATAAGTTAGAGTTATTAAAGACTTTAATCCATTAATGAAAAAAATCATAAATCCAATAGATATATATAGTTTCTTAAAAATAATGGTAGAAAGGAATAATAGAAGTAGCTCTAGCACTAATCATACCTAAGAATAAGTATTCATATAGATTTAAATCATGCTATTTTGGGATCAAAGCTGGGACTTGGTTGCTTCTTGGCATAAGCATGTACATCATATGAAGGTATATATATACAAGGTTGAAAGGTTAAGTTTGGGAAGTCCAAAATAAAATTCACCACCATTTGTCTCTCCCATTCATCAATGTAAATATCATCATCTCGAATTGCCGGTTCTTAATGTATGGCTGTGTGTGCTCTTTTTAAATGAAATCATTGCTTCATGTCATTTTGTGATGTAGTATAGAAACCCACAATTGTATCCTTTTGTAAATTTTAGAAGATTACAAGTTTGGATTCTTAATATTTACATAAACCCACTACCCTAAAATAATCAAGAGTTAAAGGTATCAACCTGAAAACAAAAAAATCAGCAAGAAAAACCAAATTGGAAGACCTGCTTGTTGAGGAAGACAACAGAAAGAGAAGAGATGGGGAGTGAGAAGATGCCTTAGGGCTGCTGCTGCTCAAAGTCTGCGTTGCCGCTTGAAGAAGATCGAAGGTAGGAGAAGGGATATGGCTGCCATCGTAATGGATTTATAGAATCCATGGTCGGCTGGATATTCCGAGAGAAATTCGGATTTGAAGAGTTAAAGGCGGAAGACCTTCGGTGTTTGAAAGGAATTAGGAAAGGGATTTAGGTTTCCTTTCCGTTATGGAGAGTGAATGAGGGAGGGAAGGAAGGGAAAGAATCCCATTTGGGGAATTTTGGATTTTTAATCGGTAACTAAGGGATTTTGGGAGCTACCGTTAGAGGGGGAGAAAGAAAGGGAAAGTGAAGAAAAGGAAAGCAAGAGGAAATCACCGTGTAATATATTAAGGGAAGGAGTAGAAAGCCTTTAAGGTGTGGGTCTCATGGGCCCACACGGGTTTGGGTGTTTATTTTTAATTAATTCATTGATTAATGATTACATTCAAGTTTATTAAAATTTAAACTTAATTATTGATCCAGTAGTTTAATTATTTATTTACAAAAAAATCAAAATTTAATTTATCATTTGAATTTAATTAAAATCTCAACTAAATAAATCTTATTAATTTATAAATTTTGGATTTTTAATTATACAATTCCAATTGGAATCCTTAACTTTGCACATTTAAAATCTAATTTGATAATTTAAATTTTTATTAATTTAATCTCAACTCGAAGTGGGTAAATTCATAAATTTATAATTAAGGAAAAAAGTGTGTGCATTGGGGGAACCTAAATTAATTAAATTCAAGGTTTTTGTATGTTTATTTATTTTACTGTAAACAATAAAAATAAAAGAAAATTACACATAATTTCACACAACACAATCAAGAGACGTATTTATTATTTTTAGTTTTACCCTATTCGATTGACCCGCTACTCCGGGTCGGGTCATCACAGCACCCCTCTCCGAGCCCTTTGCCTTCGTCTGTGGAGCCAGGTCTCTCTTATCCCTTCTTATCTCCTTTTTTATTTGATTCTTGTGCTTGGAGACCTCGTGGTCACGTTCTTTTCAAGTGGTGGTGCTGAGCTCCTTTTGTCTTCATCCTTGGCGGACTTTGGACCTTCTGATTTCTGGTCACTTTGGAGGCTCTGTCCTGATCTTCTCCAGTGTCCTTTTGCCTCAACTTCAGGAGCCTCAGGAGCTGCTGTTGCCCGTCTCGGATCGGATGCTTCTCCTATGTGTCGTTCCGATGATTAGCCTATCTCTGAGGCTGGAGCTTTACTGTTTGATATCAGGCTGTGGAGAAGATCCATTCTTTCTTCTCAAGCTTTGGTTGTGGCTAGCAGGTTGTACTTTCCAGTTTCGACCTCAGCAAGATCGTCTTCGGCTGTTGGTTTGCTCCCTTGCATCTTCAAGGCCCTGGTATTCTCTTTTCCTTCTATTTCTTTTCTTTCCGAGCATGGGGTTTCTTCTTGGGGTGTCCCTTCTACTTCTTGGCTCATGCGGTGGCTTCTTTCTTCCCTTCATCTTTTTACCCTCCCATTTTCACTTCGTAAGGGTCATGGCTCTTCTTTTTCTTTTCTTAGCTTAGCAGCCCATATTGACTCACGTTTTCAGAGACCTACGCTGGATGGTATAGAATTTTCTCAAATTAATGGGGAGATGGCAGGGTGGTTGGAACGAGAATTCTCATTGGTAAAAATTAAGGAAACTTTGGAGAGTCTGGAAGGTGATAAGGCTCCGGGTCCCGATGGATTTAATTTTGCTTTCTTCAAAGCCTGTTGGGAGATTGTGGGTCCAGATGTACTTAGGTCTTTTAAGGAGTTCCATCAAGATGGCATCATTAACAAAAGATTGAAAAACTCATTTATCACCCTTATTCCAAAGAAGGAAGGTCCCTCAGATCTCTCTCATTACCGACCTATCAGCCTTGTTGGCAGTATTTATAAGTTGCTCGCCAAAGTATTAGCAGTCAGGTTGAAGAAAGTCCTTCCGATGATTGTTGGTGAGTCTCAAGGTAGCCTTTATTGAAAATAGACAAATTTTAGATGGGGTTCTTATTGCCAACGAGCTGATTCATTGGAGGAAGAAAGAGAAGAAGCCCGGTCTACTATTTAAGATAGACATGGAGAAAGCCTATGATTGTGTGGATTGGTCTTTTGTGGGATATTTGTTTGAGATGATGGGATTTGGGAGCAGATGGAGGATGTGGATGAGAGGGTGTGTGGAGGATACGAGGTACTCAATCTTGGTGAACGGTTCACCAACGCCCTCAATTTCAGCGAAAAGGGGTCTTAGGCAGGGAGATCCGCTTTCACCATTCATATTCACATTGATTGGCGAAAGTTTGAGTAGATTGGTGTCAAAGGCTAAAGAGTTGTATATTGTTAAGGGCTTTGAAGTGTGTCATGGGGGACTGGTTGTCACTCACCTTCAATTTGCAGATGATACACTATTCTTCTGTGACCCTAATAGTTCGGAGGTGTCAGGATATCGGGCAGTACTCAGATGTTTTGAGTTGGTCTCCGGTCTTCGGATTAATCTGGGGAAGAGTACATTAATTGGATTAGAATTGGAAAGTTCAAAAGTCAAAGATTGGGATGAAGTAGTTAGCTGTGGTGTTGGAAAATTGTCCTTCTCGTATTTGGGCCTACCCGTAGGTGGAAACCCAGGGCTTAAGAGTTTTTGGACTCCGGTATTGGAAAAGGTTGAGAGAAGGCTGGCAGGATGGGGTAAAAAATATCTTTCTCTTGGTGGCAGGGTAACCTTAATCAAGTCGGTGTTGATTAACCTCCTTACATACTTCTTGTCTTTGTTTGCAATACCAGTTGGAGTGGCTAACAAGTTAGAAAAGCTTTTCAGGAAGTTTCTTTGGGGCGATTATGAGGAGAAAAGGAAGGTCCATTTGGTAGCATGGTCAGAGCTCACTAAAGCTGTTGCTAATGATGAATTGGGCATAGTTCCATTAAGATTGAGAAACGAGGCCTTATTATGTAAATGGGGTTGGCGATTTGGTCGGGAATCGAATGCTTTGTGGGTAAGGGTTTTGTCAGCCAAGTATGGAACACAAAATATGAACAGGTGGTGTTTGGGAGATGATGTAGATAAATTGGGATATGGAGTGCTTAAAGCCTGGTGGAGGGTTTGTCAAGGGAGGTCGGAGATCGGGTCGTTTTATAAAGAACATCTTAGATTACTTGTGGGCAGATGTGATCGAACTTATTTTTGGGAGGATTTATGGATTGGTGATAGGCCATTGAGGGAGCGCTACCCACGATTGTTTTGGATTGCTCGTGACAAATTGGTTTTAGTCCAAGACGCTTACTCTTTGACCGATCATGGCATCTCTTGGACTTTAGACTTTAGGAGAGTTCTCAGATCGTTTGAGGCTGATATCTTGAATGATCTAATAGTTCACTTGGAGGAGTTTCTAGTGGACCCGTTAGGTGAAGATGAGCTGGTTTGGACGGGTGATCCTTCGGGGTCCTTCTCAATTAAATCCTTGATTGATTCGTGGAATCTATCTGTCAATGGCCTAGGGCTTTCCCATCCCATTGTATGGAGAAGTCTTGCCCCTCTTAGAGTTTAGTTGTTTGTTTGGTGTTGTATAAAAGGGAGAATACTAACTAGGGTGGATTTATGTAGAAGAGGATTGGTAAGTTGGGATAGTGACATTAGTTGTCCACTATGTGGTTTAGCTAATGAAACCATCGATCACCTGTTGGTCAATTGCCCTATGACATGGAAGCTGTGGAATTTTTTCATGGATCTTTTCGGAGTAACATGGACGTTTCCTAGATCTCTAGAGAATGTGTTGGGTTCTTGGTCCCTTTCACTTTGTAACCGTAGGAGAAGACTGGCATGGATCACAATTCCCGCTTTGGTGATGTGGACAATCTGGAAGGAAAGAAATGCAATGATCTTTGAGGGCAAGATTGAGGAGTTTAAGGATATTTGTCAGTTGGCAAAATGGAGGCTGTGTGTATGGCTGTGTTCGAATAAAGAGTTCAAAGATATTACAGCCTCCAATCTTTTTCATTGTTGGGAGGGAGGGATGATGTTTACTCCCAGGGTTGGAAGGAAAAGTCTAGAATGGGTCCCCCCTCCAAGTGATACGTTGAAGTTTAATGTGGATGGACCTTCTAGGGGTAAACCGGGTCCGACCGGTATAGGAGGAGCTTTAAGGGATCAGTTGGGAACAGTTCGCGTGGTTTTTTCTGAGTTTGTGGGAATCTTAGAACCTAACGAAGCTGAACTTCTTAGCATTAGGAGAGCCTTGACTCTAGGAGTTAGTCTTAGGGGGGGAGGAAATTGGTGATTGAGAGTGATTCTACAAACGCCATCAAATGGGCCGGGGGTTTGAAACGCCCTCCATGGAGGTTAACTGCCTTAGTTAGAAAGATAAATGAGTTAGTCTCGGGCCTTGAGGTGTCTTTTGTTCATGTTAGCCGAACGGCTAACGGTTTGGCGGACTTCTTTGCTAAAAACGGAGTGGATGGTTTGAATCGAGGCACTTTTTGGCTAAAAGGGGGATGATATTTAGTGTACTTTTGATGTCATTTTGCTTTTCTTTTCTTTTGTTGGGTCTAAGTCTTTTAGACCTTATAAATCTTCTTATTTTTCTTCTTATTCAATGAAATCTTTTCTTTACCGTTAAAAAAAAAGGACTAACTCAATTTTAATTTAGGCACGATTTTATAGTGGGAATTAAATTTAAACTTTGATGCAGGTGAGGCCTAATTCAAATTGCACCCATAACATTGTTTTGAAAACTTTATCGAACAATGCGGTTTGGACCAGTTAAATAAGTTTCTAAGATGGTAAGATCCTTGAGAGGTTCATTAAAAAATTATTATTATTATTATTATTATTTTATTTATTTTATTTTTCTATTTTTCTCTTTTTCTCTTTCATTAAGAATGTCTTTCTCATTATTTTCTATTATAATATTATAGTCACAATGAGATTTTCAATTTTTTGTATTTTTAATTAATTTAATTTAAAATAAAATATATATTATATTATTATGGTATTATACTAATATCGTGGTTCAATGCGATAAAGGCTTCACTCATGTATTAGCTCTATGCACCTTGGTGCGACTAAATCATTTTTTTTAAATATGGGCATGTATCAAGTTTTGGATTTCATTTGATATATTATTTTAATTATGTTTATCATATTTATATAAATATAAAAGTATTTTTTTATATAAAATCATAAAAATGAATAACTTGGTTTGGAAACAGATTTTTCTATTTTTCTAATTTTATATGAGAAACCGAATCCAATGACCCAGCGGTTTAATCTTAATGACTCGGTTTTAGAACATGCGCAACAGCGCTTTTTCTACGGAGACGGTGAGTTTCCAGGCTCCTGAAGCCCTAAATATCAGTCTACTTGCAGAAAACTCCTACTTTCTCTGCTACCGAGATTTGTTCCTTCCATCGCACGGGAAACTTCTCCTAGAAAAAAATAGAACATCGCAGCTATTTGCTAACATTAGACCGTTTCTATTTCTGTCCATTGAAATCTTTCAACGATAATGTAAGATTCTTTTTTCTTTTCTCTCCTAATTCGAAGAGTATTCATTGAAAGTTCGATTCTTCTGATTTGAATTATAATTTATATTTAAAAAGAAAGACTTCTGTATTCATGATTTTATGTTGCATGGAAGATTGGTGGTCCCACCGCCACTGTGAAGTAGTTCCTTTGGTGTTCTCCGACTTTGGATGTTTCAATTTGGGAAATGGGTTTCTTTCAGATTCATGGAACAGGATAAAGTCATGGAGAAAATGAAGATTGTCATCTTGTCCATAGGTTCTCGACATGAATTGGCCGGTTATTTTTGGACGAAGGTTTGGTCAAAGGATTTTTGGTTTTCGTCATTTTTCTCGGTGGATATCTTATAGTAGTGCTAAAGATAATCGGAGTAAAGGAAATGGGCATGAAGACAATGGTGATTTCCCAAAACGGGGCTCTGAAAAATTGAGTTATAACAGTTTTTTGCATGAACAATCGATAGCCAGTGATACCCCTTTCGGACTTCCACCTGTGGAGACAGATGCCAATACCATTGATGAAAGTGATTCACTGGACAGTTTCTCTCAGTCAATATGTGATAGCAGTTCTAAAGATAATTGTAATGAAGGAAATGGGCATGAGGGCATTGATGGTTTCAGAAAGGGAGGCTCTGAAAAATTGGATTATAACAGTTTTTTGCATGAACACTCAATAGCGAGTGACACCCACTCTGAGCTTCTACCTGTGGAGACAGATGCCAATGCCAGTGATGAAAGTGATTCATCGGATAACTTCTCACCACGCCAGCAGTTTCTTGAGGAACTTAGGTTCATTGCGCACAAGGTGTTTGATATACTCCAACAAGATGGGCTGGGCTTTGATGCTCGATCAGCTCTGGACGAAATGCAGTTGGACGTATCAAATCGTCTTGTCAGAGAAGTTCTTACAATGATTTCAAAATCCATCAACCATGCAAATAAATCTAGGTGTGCTAAATTGAGCTACAAATTCTTTGTTTGGTCAGGTCAGCAGAGGAATTACCAACACACATCAAACATATATAACATGATCCTGAAGATATTTGCAGATTGCGATGAGCTCAAGGCCATGTGGAGGTTGGTGGATGAGATGATTGAGAATGGTTTCCCAACTACAGCACGCACTTTCAACATCTTGATATGTATGTGCGGAGAGGCTGGAGTGGCCAGGAGATTGGTTGAGAGGTTTATTAAATCAAAGACATTTAACTACAGGCCCTTTAAGCACTCCTTCAATGCGATACTTCATTCACTTCTCACGATAAATCAGTATAAGCTGATCGAATGGGTGTATCAGCAGATGCTGCTTGATGGGCATTCACCAGATGTTTTAACTTATAATGTGCTTATGTGTGCAAAGTATAGGTTGGGCAAGTTGGATCAGTTCCATAGGTTGCTTGATGAGATGGGTAGGAATGGTTTCACCCCGGATCTCCATACATATAACATCCTCCTTCATGTGCTTGGAAAAGGAGACAAACCACTTGCTGCACTTAATCTCTTGAACTATATGGAAGATGTTGGTTGCTGTCCGAGTGTCCTTCATTTTACGTCACTGATTGACGGCTTGAGTCGGGCAGGGAATTTGGATGCTTGCAAGTACTTTTTTGAACATATGGTTGATAAAGGATGTGAACCTGATGTGGTTTGTTTCACAGTTATGATTATGGGATATGTTGTGACAGGGGAACTGGAGAAGGCCAAGGAAGTGTTTGATGATATGTTTGTTAGAGGACAGCTCCCGAATGTCTATACATATAATTCGATGATCCGTGGGCTTTGCACTGCTGGGAAGTTTGATGAGGCATGCTCCATGCTCAAGAACATGGAATTGAAAGGATGCAGTCCAAACTTTATGGTGTACTCTACACTAGTAGGGAAGCTGCGAAGTGCAGGGAAACTTTCAGAAGCACATGAGGTAATAGCTGATATGGTGGAAAAGGGGCACTATATTCACCTGATCTCAAAAATCAAGGGCTATAGAAGATGCTGAAATGGAAGTGGACATCTTTTGGTGTAACACTATAGGGAATACATCTTGTAATTGATTGCATCGTGGATCATTCTCGTGCTTCCATTGGGCACTTCAAATTTTCATATGGCATGGCAGTAGAAAGGCAGGTGGTTGCATAAGCTGTATGTAAAATTAGAATGACCTTTTCTTTTTCATTTATTTTATTAGTCTCTATCATTTAACATATTTAATTTTTTTCTCATAAAGCATTATTTTCTCATAAAAGAAGTTTAAATTAAACGAGAGCTTATAGTTATTAGGAACTCTCCTTTTCTTGAGCTTGAAATGTGGGTATCTGACAATTTTTTTCTAGTGGTCGATAGATACCAGCTGTGAGAAAGAGTACATGGTTAAGCCATAAAATGAGTTTATCTGCAAGAACTTCTACTGTCGGACCTACTGCCCTTAAGGAAATCTCTTGAATCTATTAATCACATCACCATACTGTTTCGATTGCTCTGTATAGTGTGGCCAGATACGCTTGATCATTTGTATGACTGAAAATTGGCTTTTACAGCCAGTTTCCTGAAACAGAACCATCCCTTGTTAATCTAAGTACTTAGGAGTTAGGATAACTAAGTAAAGCCTTTCTCATCGCAATACCTATTGTATCTTGCTTGACCTTTCGTAAGAGGGGGACGGAACAAAATGGCCATAACAAAGACGATTGCTTTTTGATCTTGATTCAACACACTTCCATTTCAGTGTCCGAATGGGTATTGCCACTTCCTCTTGAATCATACTTATATTATTATTTGATTATATCATTGAATTATTTATTTCTCTTGAAGTCCATTCAATTCTTATTTCTATACATATTGTTTTTAGGAGGCCTACATCGATTATGTGGCATATGGTTTACTTCACGTACAAAACTTAATAGTGTACCACTTCTACAAATGGCTTATAACGTTGCATCTCTTTTGAACCTAGGGTCCTTTGTCAAGATTTTTGCTCATTGCATTGTGTTACCCAATTTTTTTTCTTTTTTGGGTGCAAATTGGATCACAATTTGATGAGAACATCATGGGATGCCGGCAAAGAAGGATGCTCAGAATCTAGATTTTTCCTCAACATGGTCGGATGATGATTTCTGGCACCATCCCATTATATCTGGCCATGGATAGCCTAGATTTATGCTGATCCGGTCACGAATTTGAGGAATTGGTTCAATCCATCCATTTACATCATATGAGTCGTTCATTTATGGATTGGACCTATATGACCATTGATCTAACACCATTCAAGTATTTGTCTTTCTCATATTTTATTAGTGTTATATTATATAGTTTATAAGTGTTTTTAAGATTGTTAGACATGTTTTTAATTTATGGTTTTAGATCGTTCACACGTGTGCTTTAAATCACATGTCTAGGGTTTTAAAAGAGTCTTTCTTTTATAAATAATTGTAAGAGACATTTTTGAGAATGATGGATGAATGAATGAAGAAAGAATTTCAAGTTCTCCCATCTACAAAGCTTCGTGCGATTCCATCTGCCTCCTTGGTGTGAGATCAAGGAACTTTGTGTGACTCAAGGTACAAATCCTCATTCTTTTTGTTATAAATAGTTGTAAGAGACAATTTTGAGAATGATGGATGAATAAATGAAAAAAGAATTTAAGTTCTCCCATCTACAAAGCTTCGTGTGATTCCATCTGCCTCCTTGGTGTGAGACACCTAAACCTCGTTGAGACCCACTAATCCGTATGGATGTTTGTACAGGTCCATACGAGTATACGACCGTATGGACAAGTCCATTTTGTCTTATTTTGTATCCCAACCTCTATATCCCTATATTAGACTTGTAGATCTAAACCTAACCTACTATTTCACCATATTTGAGACCTAGTTTTGCCCCAGATAAGAATTCCTTTGGCAAACCCTATGGCCCCATAGCCTATTTCAACCTTTGGGTGACTGATTTAGATCTAGAAGACCTAGGCAGAGTTTAGTATGATTTAACTAGTTTTTTGAGGGATTTTGCATTAAAGGCCAAAAATACAACCAAGAAGGTTTTGTTCTTAGGTGCCATTCTTCTTTTGAATTTCTTTGATTAATTGTAAGTGTTACTTTGCCAAGTTTTTGTTTTATTCTTTGTTTAGTATTAATGTCTCTCTCTAACATTTTATGTGAATCATGGTTATAAGTTCCATGTCATTTTACGATTCATCACACACATTTTGCATTCTCATAAAGGCAACTATCTAGATTTTAGATCTAGGGTTTCTAATATTTGACCTGTTTTACAGTAGATTAGTTATCAGAGCTTGTCCCACGTCACAATTATAAATACGAGCTCCAAAGGGTCGATCAAACATGACAAATAAAAAATACAAGATGTCAACTGAAATCATTTGAAATTCATCAAAGATAGGTGATCTAGACTCTCCTATATAGCATGATCAATCAAAGGTGGATCAAAGAGAAGCTCTAAGGTTTGATTGGTGTTACATCTTATCCAAAAGAATGCCCAATTACTCTAGGATCACCAATCGAATACACGGGTTAAAAGAAACACAGTATGCACCCCACTTGCAATGATCACAAGTTTAAATCCATTTCAAAGATCTATGTGTTAGATCTTCATTGCAACTTACGGATTGATAATCAAATGGGTGGACTGAAAGAAAGTTGTGGCTCTCTCATGATTGTCCTATGATTATAGCTTCAAGTCTATTTTGAAGATCCATGTGTTAGATCTCCATCTAACTTATGAATCAATGATTAAGCTTATGGATGGAAAGATATAAGATGTGGTCCACTTTTGATAGCTCGATTATTCAAAGTTCTAGTCCATTTCAAGGGCCCAAGTGTTACCTCTCTCTATTGTAACTTACGGATCAATGATCGGGCTTATGGATGGAAAGATATAAGTTGTGGCTCACTCATGATGGCTTGATGATCACAAGTGCCAATCTGTTTTGAAGATCCAAATGTTAGCTCTCCATCATAACTTTCAAATCGATAACCGAATGTGTGGATCGAAATATATAAACTATGGCCCACATGATGACCCAATGATCACAAGTGCAAGATCATTTTGAAGATCCAAATGTTAGCTCTCCATCATAACTTTTGAATCAACGATTGGATGTATGCATTGAAACATACAAGCTATGGCTCACTTTTGATGGTCTAATGACCAAAAAAAACTCAAGTATGTTTTGAAGATCCATGTGTTATGCACCTTTCAAAAAAAAAAAGATCCATGTGTTACCCAAGCAACGCAATTTATTGATAGTTGATTAGATAGGCAGATCAATAGATCTAGTGGGACCCGCCTATGATGATCATATGGCATAACCCATGTACCATCTCAAGGCTCCTAATACTAGATTTTCAAAGAAGCTTCCTAATCATTGATCTGATTTGTGGATCAAGAGATACAAAGAAATGAGGCCCAATGCACATGTGCCGTTCAAAGTGATGTGGGGCCTGCTTAAGATGACCAAATGATAGTGATTTTGATACCATGTTAAAGGTCCTTCAGTTTCTCTAGTTCAACTTATGGTTTCAAACTCTGAGATCAACGGAGACAGTTATATGCGTAATACTATAGACCGTTTGATTGCACTATGATAGGAATCTGAATCGAACAAGGGTGAAGACAGTGGGCGGTTGGCGGTCGCGGCGATACCGGTTGGTGAAACTAGTATCTTCCGTCCCAAGACGCCTAAGGCCAGGAAAGCAATGGCAGTACCAACGCCTCTCTTATCTTCTTCTTCTTCTTTATTTCTTTTCTTTTCCAGATCTGGTCGCAAAAGGGGTGGTGAAATGGGAGGGAGGGATGTTGATGTGAAAGTGGCTGTCAGGGTGAGGGTGGATCTATGAGGATAGGTGGTAACTGCGTCGCGACTGAGGGGCAATATAGAGGGTCGAGAGAAGGGCGAGAAAGGGAAGATGGATGGGCAATAATGGTGAGAAGATGGCAATGGGGTTGGTGTCTTCGAGCAGCAGAGGGTAGGGGCATTGAGAAGGAAGTTAGGAAGGCAGATTTTTTTAGGTCTGGTAGCAAAACTGACCGTAGGAGGGCAGATCTGGGTGACAACAATGACCACACAAATCTAGTTTTGGTGAAGCACAGCTGACGGTGATGGTGGCTGCAACTTTTTTTCTATGACATTGGTGGAGCAACGCGGTTGCAGATCTCTCTTTTTTTAATAAGAAGGATGGAGACTAGGGTGAGGCGAGGATACCAAATTGATAGGATTCCGAGTCGAAAAGGGGTAGAAAATGGGAAAAATAGGGAAAATAAGGGACTTCATTTATATGGGGGCCATTTATGAATCTCAAAAGGCTTCAAAATTGATCTCATTGTGTAGAGCATGAAAATAGCTCTCTACTGCAAGAAGTTGCACCTCACTTGGAGAGCAAATAAAATGATGAAAAAAAATGAAAGAAATAATAAAATAAAATGAAAGTAATAATAAATAATAACTATAATGAATAAAAACAGAGAGAAATGGACAATAGTGCAACTGGCATATGCAAAGGTTATGGCAAAAGGATAATGCAATGCTGTTTTTTTACTTTTCTTTTCACGAAAGGAAAAATAGAGAGCTGTGAGATGAAGAACCCATGTGGGGACCATGTGCTCAGCACATGCTTCCACGCCCACACGCATGCTGCCATGCAGTTGCTCTCTCCTACCATGTGGAATTCCATGCGACTTGCTACACTTTCTATTTGGATTCCTTGCCCTCTCTCTCTCTATAAATACTCTACAGTGAGATGATAACATGGCTTCTCTTTTGGAGGGGAGAGAGGAGGAGAAACTAATTGGAGAGAGTATGAAAATCCTTCTCTCTTTGGGAGAGGGGAGGAGAAGGAAGCTCATGGAGTAACTCTTTATGGATAGAATTTGGACACTTCTCTTGAAGATTGAAGGATTACACTTAGATTGATTTTGGAGGTGGGGATTTTTGAAAATCTTACACACTTTAGACTTGTCTTTTCAAAGCCTGGAGTTTTAATCTATACTTTGGACTAGTCTTTTCACAAGTCTAGAGCTTTAATTTCATAAGACTTCATTTATGCAATTTTGGAGTTCTAATTCACACTTTAGATTTGTCTCTTGTTACACAAGTCTAGATTTATAATCTACACTTTGGACTCGTATTTAATGGGTTCTTTTTTTTTTTTTTAATAATTTGTATTTAAACGAGTTTCAGGTCCTAATCTCAGACCTTAAACTTGTAAATGAGCAAACTTGAGGTTTGATTAAATATGCTTTGAGCTTGTAAATGAGGCAAGTTGGATGTTTCGGTATCTACTCTAAATCTCATCTCTTGGAACAAGTTGAATGATGAATTGATATTTTGGCCATGTTTGGTTGCAAGAATAAGTGAGAATGGAATGGAATAAGTTGGATGAACTTGGACATGGCCCAAATCCAAATACATCCAGCCCATTCCGTCCCATTCCCACTTAAAAAGTGGAATGTAGATAGATTAAGCCAAACTTATTTAAGGCATCATTAAAAAGAATCTATAGAATTGGCAACTTGAGAAATGTGAAATTCTTGTAAAATCTAAGACTTGAGATTTCTCTAAGGCAAATTCTAAGAATTTCACCAAGAGTTCATGTGGACTCTCTAAGAAGTGGAACAAGTTTTGTGGACCCCACAAAGAGGACCAATTCACATTTTTCTATGGACAAGTCTCATCATCACTAGATTTAACCAATGGACCTCTCTAAATATGTCAATGGTGGGTCAACCGTCAAGGCCCACCAAATGCATATCCAACGGTCGAATAGGCCATCAAGGCCTACCATTGACATATCAAACAATAGATCCAAGTCATAAAGACCCTATGGACATATCTAATGGTGGATCAAGCCATGAAGGGCCACCTAACGGTGGATCAAGTCATCAAGATCTGCTGAGACATATCTAGCAATTGCTCAAGTCATCAAGACCCTTCCAACCACACCTAATTGTGGATTAAGTAATCAAGACCCATGAAAGATGCATCCAATGGATAATCAAGTCATCAAGACTTGCGAGGACTGTATGAGGTCCTTATACTCATTATGCCCAGCATTGAATGGACTGGGTATTCACCTTATCAATGATCAAACCAATCAATAATGGGTTCTATTTGGCACCTGAATCGGACCGAACAAAATATTTGTCAGGCTATTGTTCTCTTTTTCCCTCGAATCCATGGAGTAAGACATCGATTTTTCAATAAAATCAATAATGTTGATTGCATCGATTCTTTCAAACCTTCCCTTGTAAAGCAGAGAAATGGAGAGAAACGGAGAGCGAGAGAGAGAGAGAACAGAGAACCCTAGATCTACAGCGTGCGGTTACCAGAAGGAGGACTGGGAGGGGCGAAAGGAGACAGAGCAGGAGGGAGGATGGCAACAGCAGAGGAGGAAGAAGCATCGACAACAGGGAGAGACCAAATCCTTCACTCTTTTTGTGGGAAATCTACCCGAATCCATAACTTCGGGCTGGCTCCATGAGACCTTCACTAGATGGGGATCAGTTTAGGACATCTTCATCCCAAAGAAGAAAGATGTAGCCGACCGTATTTTTGCGTTTGTGAGGATGAGCAACGGTGTAGCAGTGGAGAAAGCAACTTATGGGTTGAATGGCCATTTTTTGGTTGGAAAACGCCTGCAAGTAAATCCGGCCTTGTTTCAAAGAGGCGCAACATCTAGATCGGCGCTGGTAAGGACTTCAAACCCCAGATTTGTTTAGGACAGGTACATTTCCTCTGTAATCCCGACCCCTAACCACCAACCGGCGGCAACTGGGAAACCGAATCATGCTCATGGAGATCGGGAATGGGTAAAAGTGGTGACTAAGTCTAAAATGGAGCAGCCCAAATCGAGGAGTCCTAATGGTAATGGTGTTGATATTTCCTTAGCTGATGAGATACCAATTTTTGATATTATGGTTCCACAAGAGGAAGAGGAGGAAGTGAAGGAGTGGCTGTCCAAGGCGGTTGTGGTGGCGCCGGTTGGAAGACTGTCCCCAAATGAGATTTTTAATCACTTTTCCCAAGTAGGCTTTAATGTTAATTCCATTAGTCAAATTGGGGATAATTTTTTTCTGATTTGCTTTAATTCAAAGGAGATTGTAGAGCAAGTTTTTGCAGCAAAAACAAAGTTGGGCTCTCTCTGTATCAGCGGTAGATGGTCCCCTGATTTAACTGTTCACACCAGAAGAACATGTGTACAATGTTGGGGCTATCCATTGGAGAGTTGGACAGAAACAACAATAAAAGCCGTTGGAAACAAATTGGGTAAGGTGGTGGAGATTGATCGAAGGAATTTGAGCAGAATAGACTGTTCCACTCTGAGATTTCAACTGGAATTGGATGTGACTATTCATCTTCCCCCAAAGGTATCTCTAAACAGGGGGGGAGATATACTAGATCCTTGTTGAGGAACTTTAGGAGCTTCTAGTTACTTTTTCCGACGAGGCTTCTCTTTCAAGATCGTCCTTAGACCAATTTTCATTCATGCCGGCAACATTATGGCAGGTTCCAAGGCAGCGGCGACGCTCCTCGAAGGGACGTAGGCCAGGGGGTACAAGACCAGTGCGGAATGCGTCCTTATAACAACATGACAATGTGCTTCAAATTATTTGAGAGAAGGAAGAGAAGATAAGAAGGCTTGAAAGGGCCTTAACTAGGGCTTATCTTTCTGGTTGGGCTTCAAGTCAGGTCTCTGACTCTAACCCAAGTCCAGCCAAGACTGAGTTTGGGCCTGAAGTACCTCTGGCCCAATATGTAGATCCGGCTTCTCAACCTACACTCAACCCCGGGGGGCAAGAAGGTTTTCTTCATTCTACAGACCGGACTGAGTTACTAGATCATGGAGTGGCAGCAGAAAATCCCTTGATATTGGAGGAACAGGCTCGGGACAACAAAAACAAATAGGTTTCTCTGGGAGTCTCTTCTCATCATCCAAATGAGGAGGAGGTAATAGTTGATCAATTGGAGAGTAAGGACAATAAGGGAGAGGATTTTGTTATGGCTAGAAATGCAATAGAAAATGTTTTCCAAGCAACTTTTGGAAATAATGAAGAAGTTAGGGACCTCATAGAAAAAGGCTTCTCGGAATCGGATGGATTGGAAATCCTCAAAATTGGTTGTGCCTTGGGAGTAAATTTCAATAACCATCCATCGGCTTACCACTACCTTTGTCTGTTGGACGATTTGGATCAAACAGCGGCCAGCTCTTCTAGACCTTATAAATGCTTCAGTGGTATAGATAAATTCCTAAGTAGGTCTTCTCTTCTAAAGTTTCGTAGGAAACTGGTCTTCAAAGCTTTTGCAAAAATACAGAGCTGTCCAAGGAATAGTGAAGGGGAAATTCAAGTTTCTCAATGAAGGTCATTTCATGGAATGTTAGGGGTATCGGCATCTGGGAGAAACGTGGTGCCATTCGGAGGTTTGTAAAGAAAAAAATACATATTCTTTTGATTCAAGAAACAAAAAAGGAAGATTTATCTCCGTCCATTATAAGGGAGCTTTGGGGTTTACAAGAAGTGGATTGGTTTTGTAAACCTTCGATTGGTGCTTCAGGAGGTCTCTTAATCATCTGGAACCCGACAATATTCAAGGCCACTTCTAGGCGTTTGGATGATAGATCTATTTCTGTGAAAGGAATGTTGGTAGAAGAAGGAATTGAAGCCTGTTTTACTAATACCTATGGTCCTAATGTAGAGGGGGATAGGGAGGATTTCTGGTTTGAATTGGATTTGGTTCACAGTTGGAGCCCTACAGTCTGGTGCTTGGGAGGTGATTTTAACACTGTCCGATTCCCTTCAGAAAGAAGAGGTGGATACTCTTATTCTAGATGTATGGAAGATTTCTCAGATTTTATTGTTAGAAATGATCTCACTGACTTACCAGTAATTGGGGGGAGATTCACTTGGAGTAATGGTCATGCTAGTTGTTCTATGAGCAGGTTGGATAGATTCCTCACTTCGCCCGACTGGGATCTTCTATTTCCCAGCACAAGTCAAGTGAAATCCTTTAACTCCATCTCTGATCATTGCCCGGTGATTCTAGATACTGATGAAATAGATTGGGGTCCCAAGCCCTTCAGATTCAGTAACATTTGGTTGGAAAACCCTAAATTTGTCCTATCAAAAAAACTTATGCTCCTTAAATCTAAGATTAAGGAGTGGGTTAGATCTGAAGGTGGTCCGGTTATCGAAATAAAAGAGGCAGTTTTGAAAGATCTAGAAGAATGGAATAACCTAGAAGAAGAAAGGGACCTAGATGAGGAAGAGCTTGCAGCAAAAAGAATTAGTAAAGCTTCTCTCTGGGATTGCCTTAGATTGGAAGAAGTCGAATGGTGCCAACGATCATGGATGTTATGGTTGCAGGATGGGGACAAGAACTCTAAATTTTTCCACAGGTGTGTGAATTTCAGGAAAGCTATTAACACCATGAGGTCGATCGTGGTTGACGGAAGAAGAATTGAAGACAAGGAGGGAATTAGGAAGGCTGGTGCCGACTCAGGTGTCTCTCTCCAATCTCTCATTTTATTATTATTCTAACCCATTTATGCATCGTCCTTCGTGTTTGTTTTCCAGATTGGTGTGTTCTCTCAGTGATGTATTCTACCAGGCTTGCTATCTGGATATCGCTGGGATCTCTTTCTCGGATGCAACCTATCCACTCTTTGATGTTAGATCTACTGGTGGTTATCTTCGGGGCAATCAGGGTCTTGCAGAAGTCGTCCCTCCTTTTTCGCGTGTATTCTCTTCCACCATGGGGCAGCTTTCGGTCATCTCCATCTTCTCTTGGTCTCACTTCCAGCCTCAACTGCTACATCCTCCTCTTAGTTTGGATTTGGGGACCCTCACCTGCGATTGGTTTTGGACTCTTGGGAGCCGAATGGTGCAATGCTGAACCATCTCCATGCCTCACATCATCTCTTCATCGAGCCTGTTGGACCTTCGCCCTTCTTCAGCATTGACCGGGTATTCTCGATCCTTTCCTCCCCCTTCTCCTTTACTGGTGGCCCTTCCTCTGCACCATATGTTTTGCATTTGCCGATCCCTGGAGGTGAAAGTCATTGCATCCAGGATTCAAACATCTTTGAGTTACTCTCATCAGCTTCTTTGGGTGCTCCTAAGGTTTATCGACCCACTTTGGATGGAAGCGTCTTCAAGCTTTTGGCTAAGGTTCTAGCTGAGAGGCTGCAGAAGGTTCTACCGGAGATCATTGGTGAAACTCAAGGTGCCTTTGTAAAAGATAGGCAAATTTTAGATGGGGTGCTTCTTGCCAACGAGTTGGTCCACATGAGGCAAAAAGATAGTAATCCTGGATTATTGTTTAAAATTGACTTGGAAAAAGCTTATGACTTTGTGGATTGGTCATTCATGGACTACTTATTTCAAAGGATGGGCTTTGGGACTATGTGGTGCAAATGGGTGAAAGCTTGCATTAAAGATACATCTTATGCTATTTTGGTGAATGACTCCCCTACTCCCCCAATTCATGCGACTAGAGGATTGAGACAAGGTGACCCTTTGTCCTCCTTCATCTTTACTTTGGTCGGAGAAAGTCTGAACATGCTGGTGGAAAAAGCTAAGGAGCTTAGAATTGTGAAAGGCTTCAAGGTGGAACTTAACGGTCCGATCATCACCCACTTACAGTTTGCAGATGATGCACTGTTTTTTTGTGACCCTACTAGGCAGGAATTCTTGGGGTTCAAGGCTATTCTCAGATGTTTTGAAATGGTTTCTGGACTTAGAATTAATTTGGCGAAGAGCTCACTCATCGGAATTGGCATTGAAAATGATCGTCTTAAAAAGTTCGCTGAAAGTATTGGCTGTGGCGTTGGTACTCTCCCCTTCACTTACCTTGGTTTGCCGGTCGGTGGTAATCCTAGAATCAAAGGTTTTTGGACTCCAGTTATAGAAAGAGTGGAAAGAAGATTGGCTGGTTGGGGCAGGAAGTTCTTATCTTCGGGCGGCAGGGTTACTCTCATAAAGGCGGTTCTCCTTAACTTACTAACCTTCTATCTCTCTCTTTTTCAACTTTCCCAAGGGTATTGAGAGAAAGTTAGAGCAAATTTTCAGAAGATTTTTGTGGGGAAATAAGGAGTCTAAAAGGAAAGTTCACCTTGTGGCTTGGCCACAAGTGGTCAAACCCAAATTGAAAGGAGGACTAGGTATTGTGCCTTTGCAGTTGAAAAACCAAGCTTTGCTATGTAAATGGGCTTGGAGGCTTGGTAGAGAAAAGGATGCTTTTTGGGTCAAGGTCTTAGCAGCTAGATATGGAATGAAGGGCAAAGGTAGGTGGTTCCTTGGTGATAGAGTTGAGAATTGTGGTTCCCCAATCATCAAAGCTTGGTGGAAAATCGGATCTAGTATTGGCCTTGTTGGAAGCCTGTTTAGACAAAACATAAGATTTCTGGTTGGAAAAGACGATAGAACACTCTTTTGGAAAGACCTGTGGATTGGTGAGAGTCCCCTTATGGAAATTTTCCCAAGGCTATTTAGAATATCGAGGAATGCTAATGCATTGGTTCAAGATGTTGTCAAATGTGAGAATGGGTTGGTCTCTTGGCATTTGGATCTCAGAAGAGATTTAAGATCCTTTGAAGTGGTTAGTCGTGATGATCTCTTGAGTTTGTTGGGAGAGTTTGTCTTCGTGCCAACTAATTCTGACGAATTGATCTGGACTGGTGATTCTTCTGGTATGTTTTCAGTGGGAGCAATTGTTCATTTGGCTTAAAGTCAACTTTCCAGTGGTGAAAGGGTATCGTATTTAGCTTGGAAGTGTGTTGCACCACCAAGGGTGCAAATCTTTCTTTGGTGTGTCATTAAGGAGAAGATCTTGACGAAGGAAGAATTGAAAAGAAGAGGTCTGCTTAGGGATGAGGGTGAACTGAAGTGTGTCCTTTGTGAATCCTCCTCGGAGAATGTTAATCATTTGTTTGTTAATTGTAATGTTGCAAAGGGATTGTGGACAAAATTCATTTGCTTTCTGGGCATCCCATGGGTATCTGCTAATACTTGTTTTCAATCTCTAGAGTCTTGGTATCTTTCGCGATTGAAGCCTAGATTGAAAAGTGCTTGGCTTTTAATCCCGGTCGTAATCCTTTGGTCATTATGGAAGGAAAGGAATGCTCGAATTTTCGAAGGCATCTGTTCATTTGAGGATGACCTTTTTCAAAAAGTAAAATGGAGATGGTTTGTATGGTTATTGGTGGATCCCAACTTTAAAGGGTTAAAAATCAATGATCTTATGGTATCTTGGGAGGGTTGTTTGATGAACCAATGTCGGAAGGTTAAGAAAGTGGAGTTATGAGAGTTGCCTCAACCGGATTCTTGGAAGTTTAATGTAGATGGTGCATTTAAAGGTAAATCGGGACCTGCAGGTATTGGCGGAATACTTAGAAATCATAAGGGAGAGTGTGCCATAATGTTCAATGAGTCGGTGGGGATCAAGGACTCAAATGAAGCAAAAATTCTTAGTATTATGAGAGCCCTCACAATTTGGAAGGATTTTGGAGAAGGTAATTTGGTTATTGAAGGGGACTTGGCAAATGCATTCAAATGGGCTACAGGTTTGAAAAGACTACCTTGGAGGCTAATTATTGTGAGGGAGGTGAGAGTGTTGGCCAGTGAGTTGGGAGTATCTTTTGCTCAAGTTCGGCGATCAACTAATGAAGTGGCGGACTATTTTGCCAAACTGGGAGTTGACAACCACTGGGAGGGCGTGTACTTGCTTTGTATTATGTCCTCCTTTTCTCCTCCTCCTGCTTCTCCTCCCTCTCCCCCATGGTCTAATACTTTTAGACCATTTCTTTGTATTTAAACTATGGTTTTTTCTTAATGATTTTTTTCTCTTAGACTGCTCAAAAAAAAAAATGATGGACTCAAGTCATAGAAGACCCCATCGGAGTATCTCCAAGCATTGACCAAGACACATGATCTCTTTCACAGCATCTACAAGCAGGCAGAAGAAGTTGTTGAGACCCCGCTGAAAGATTGCAAAAGAGTGTTCTTCCAATTGCAAATGAAATTTTGAATGTTATTTCTCATGATTGAAATATTGTTCAATTCCTTGTATGTCCTAAAGGTATTGGCCAGTCTTCCAAGAGAAGTCGTTGACTTTATACCTCGAATCATGAACCCACCCAATTTATTAAAAAACACAAAAACTACATCAATAACAAATTCGGAGTTACATCTTATTGTACATACATTTAAATTTCTTTTATGTATGAAACTTATGCCTACACATACCTTGATCAATTATTGTACTAATAGCATTTGCTGCTATGGTTTGAGCAGCAAATGGTATGTGGTGTGCATCTTCTTGTGCCCCTGAATCCACAAGTACTTATGGAGGACCAAGAAACCACCCGACTTGTTACATTTTTAACATTCACAATGGTATTGTTGAAACTTGCTTGAACATGAATAACTCCTTTTGGTATCTTACATGCATTCTTTCGTAAAGTAATAACCCACTCCTCTTTGAACCAATTCTTGGCATAGGTTTTGTCATATTTTATCAGTTCATAGATATGTTGAAGATATACATATTATCCATTTCACTTTGTACTTGTATTTCTTTATTAATGAAATCTTCTTGTTACCGCTCAAAAAAAATCCATTTCATGTCAAAATAGATTTTTCATTTGTGCATTGGTTCTTTTAGAAAGTCCATTTTTAGAAAGAGTACCTTTCTTTATGTTTATGTCTTGTATTGGAACAAATGACTATAATTTTTCCTTGCCTAAATTAGTTCACATTTTTCACAAATTTTACGAATGGAGGCCCTTATTTTCATATTTTTCATTCCTTGATTCCAAATATAGTCCTTGGAAAAAATGTCTCTTGAATGCTAGAACATTCTACAGCCTACAGTAGAAGACAAACAGAGAAAGGGTGAGAATACAAGAGTAGCAGGAGAGAAGTATTATCTCTCAGTCCCCAGGTTAGATTGGAGTTTTCAAAGTAGGTGGTGCTGGTGACAGTGGCATTGGTTATACCAGTAGAAATATTGACATGGGTTCCGGCGGTGGTGACATTGAGCGGATACAGCCCGTCTCCTGTGTAGCCTGCATCGGTGCTCAAAGGGTTGCTGACAAACTGGAACTGGGAAAGAGAGGTGCGGAGATGAGAGAGGACAACAGTGAGAGCGGGAGTCGAGAGAAAGAGCTGTGAGGGATCTCGGCTCAAGAGATGGATCTGAGAAAGAGAGGTGTGGAGAACTGGAGATAAAGAAAAAAAGATGCTCTTGCACAGTAAAAACGCTTTGCTCCATGTGTTGTGTGGCACCAAGTATAACACGTTTTCACAAGTTTCCTCTCCACTCAAGTACTCAAAGAGTCATATTTTACGAATGGAGGCCCTTATTTTCATATTTGTCATTCCTTGATTCCAAATATAGTCCTTGGAAAAAATGTCTCTTGAAATTTCATTTTTCAACCTTGAATTATATCTCTACTAAAGGAATGTTTCAATTAAAAGGCCACCTAATCGTTCGAATCTTTGTTGCGAAGTCTGTAAGTTATACATCCCCGAGTTTTTTTTTTTTTAAACATTGACGACTTCATTCATTAAAAAACAAAAGAGAGTACAAGAGGTGAAACCAAGTATAGGAGAGATATCCCCGACTCCAAGGGAAGGAGAAGGAAAAGAAGCGGGATAAAAACATGAAAAAAAGGCACATGAAAATATATATCAATGTGCCCCTCCCAAAACAAGATACATTAAGGAATCCCCTGACCCCTTACACCCAAGACTATTAAGATGAAAAAAACTCCAAAGTTGGTCTTTGTTTATGTACACCAAATTTCGCCAAGAAATCCGCCACAATGTTTGCAGAGCGAGGTGTGTGGATAAAAGTAATGCCTCCCAATCTGCACATCCTGCAAATGTCCCTAGCAATACTTATCAACCTCCACGGGGGAAACTTCCTATTACTAGCCCAGGAGATGACGCCAGTCGAATCACCTTCTGTAATGAGGGTTCCCACTTATAAACCTAGACCAAACCTAGAATGCTCTCCTAATAGCTTTCAGTTCTGCCTCGTTCAACTTCATCATCCCTAACGTTCAGGAAATGCTAACAACATCCTACCCCTATCATCATGCAACACTCCTCCTATTCTTGCCAGCCCGGGTTTACCTCTTGTTGTCCCATCTGCATTGAATTTACATGAACCCAATGGAGGTGCTACCCATTCGATCTTACGCCTTTTGACTCTTCCCACCCCTTTCATACAACCCTCCTAAGACAAATAGAAATCCTCGGGTACTAATCCCATAAACTTCAAGAAATAACACCATGCCATCCACGTGAATCATAACTGGTTCAATTTTACTCTTGGTAGTATCTGTATAAAACTTGATCAGATCCCCTAAACATTACCTAGAATCAGATCTTCATTATCTAGACAAACCCTGAACATACCATTGGAAGTGATTCAATAATTAACCTTTATGAATCAATTTTTGTTTCATTCTAGGACCCCCTTGAAGTGTCCAGTAAGGAGGAGTGATATTGAACAATTTATCTTTTTTCTCTTATTTCTATGGATCAAATTTGGATACTTGAAGGATCACCTTATATAGCACAAAATTTCTCTTTCAATTCCTTTTAGTTGAGCTTCTTTATCTGTCATACCTTGAGAAGTAGAAAGAATTATGATTAGACCTGGCAACGAATTAGGTTTGGGTCAGGTCTTATTTGATTTGGGTCTATTTAGGGTTTTGTTAAACAAGTTAAATCAATTCGGGTCTACTTTGGGTTCGTATCGATTTACCCATTTACTTGGCTAATGAGACTTTTCTAGTGAGACACATAGCAAAACTACTCCTTAAATAGGTGTAGACCTCTTATGGTTGAATGTGTTGCATATAGATGTGGCAATAGTTGGGTTAGTTAGGTTTACCCATTTATAAATGGGTTCAAGCAGGGTCTAACCCATTTGTTAAATGGTAAGTTTGGTCGGGTCATTTATTAAATAGGTCGGGATTAGATTTTGGAAGGCCTAATTACGATCCACCCAAAATCCTAGGAATTTGTTTTTAGTTAGAATAGATTCGTAGACCAAGTTTACTGATATGCTTTAAAATAGTTCTATATGCTCCTATCCTATTTCTTCTATGTTGCTATGTGAAGCAAAGAAATATTTTTTGTTTCATTGATGTTTTTTTAACATTTTTAATTAACTTTGGTGACGAGTTCTTGTCAAATATATTCAATCAAAACAAAATCCGCTGGTGATTGGCCTAAATATCACCCAATTGAGAGTGATATTTGACATTTTTTAACTGAAGAGTGATGTAAAACTTGTTTGAAGTTATCTTTGTCACATAGTGATCTCATACTATCATGGAGTGAAGATAACCACTTTATCTAATGTTACCTTGATGAGAAAAGGGCCACACTATTAAATGAGAAGCATGTTCTTTCCTTCTAGTCGTTGAGGACTCGTTGCAAGGTTATCACAAGTCCTTTTGATGCAGGACAAATGATAGGGTAACCCTAAATGCCTAAATGTTGTTCCCTAAATATTAAAAGGTATAAAAATAATACACCCTAAATCTAAAATGGGCTGAAATTAAGAATTAAATTAATATATGTAACTAATTAATATGGAAGTTACCACAAATAATCAAAGCAATTCCCAAAAATATATAAATCTATCACCAAAGGAGATTAATTCAGACTGTTTGGCAGTAATAGGTGGTTTTCTTGTGGTGTTGGTGGCAGGATGTGGGGAAAAGGGGCTTAAGGCAGCAAAAGGGAATATGGAAAAGGTTACGGTGAAGGACAGATGGGACACACCAGTCAAATAGGAATAAGATAGGGGGCTACGGCAGGTTTAGAGGGACTCAGGTGTTGCGGCAGCTAGAAAAAGGACTGTGGAAGGAAAATGAAGGCACGGGGTAGGGTATGTGGAGTTGGCGACATCAACAATGGGGTGTAAGGAAGGGCAGCAGCAAATCTGGAAATAGTAGGGGCTGGAGATGGCAGATTGAGGGGCTGTATGGAAGGAGCGAAGGCTTGGAAAGGGGCCAAGGAGGCTTGGTATCGGTTGTTTGGAAAGGTATGAGGGCTGTAATGGGACTAACGACACTAGAAGGGCTATTTGGGACCAACAGAAGGTATGGGGAGGCCTAAAGAGGTCCAGCGGGAGCAATAAGGGAACTGTAAAGGGACTGCAAGGACTGGGAGGGGTGTTGGAGGGGCTGGCGAGGGTCGAGGAAGGAGTTTGGGTGGTAGTGATTGTAGTGGGTGGGTTTCGGGGTCACGGTAGCAAGGGGTATGAATCTGGGAATGGAGGAAATGGATTTGGACAAAGGAAAATGGGGGCGAAAGGCTATGGAAGAAAAAAAGAAAAGGAGAAAAGAGAGAGAAGAGAGAAAGAGAAGAGGAAGAAGAAGAGTACCTGGACAGAGATGGCTTCTCACACTTCTCCCTGTCTCCACCGTCGCTTTGTGCGTAATCGGCGGCTGCTTCCACTTCCTTTCCTCCTTCGCTCCTGTCTTCTCTTTTTTCAATCGTTCATTCTCCTCTTGCTTTAGGCAACAAGTCCCTCTTTAAAACATTTAAGTTGTGATTGGGCTGGACTGGGCTCGAAACTGGGCCTGGCTCAAGCTGGGCCAAGGTCCTGTTGGACAGCTCTGCATCACCTTTTTATAGTGAAGTTGATCATCTTTTCCATTGTCATTTGGTGGGTCAAGAATTAATCATTTTAGTTTTTGGGTTCCACCTTTTAGGGATTTGTCTTTTTAAAATTTTTAAGTTGAGCTTGTCAATTTCATTTTGTCATGTCTAAAATAGGAGATTTTTACCAAGAATGGTGTAAATTAAATGATGTGCTTATTGGAACATCATTTCAATTGATTCTAATGAGGGTTTGGTTATTGGAGCATTGTCATCTGGATGCCTAAAAGAATAATGCCAATAATCTACTAATATTTGTACTTCACTTTCCTCCTTCAAGAAAGAGTACAAGTTGAAAATGGTTTAGGAGGAGATAAAATCGAAGTGGACATCAAGGAATGGATGTCTACAAGAGCACAAAAACACTATCCTTTCATGGCATAGCCAATGCTTGGAAGAGAAATGATAGGATTGGCATGTGGAAGTTTAGGTTAAAGAATTATATGAAAGGGGCCATGTAATGAAATTTTAATTACTTGAAGCTTTATGCTAGAGAGTTTGGTTTGGCCCAACTTTGGATGGTATGCCTTTTTTTTTGTTAGACTACTTGTCTGCTTCATTGCTTAACGTTCCTTTATTGGAGGAGCAAAGTTGGCTCCAATTAAGGATAGGGTGGGAGGAAGGAGGGGTGGTTAGGGTTTTTGTTCTAGGTACATGGTCTTTTCCAACAACAGTAATTGCTTCCCAATGGAGTGAAGCTTATGGGGAGCATCTTGTTGAAGTTTGGGGATGAATAGAAGAGGAATGTTGGCTTTTCGAGAAGACATGTCCAACAATATTCTCGCCCATCACTTAAAATCATCGAAGTGGCAACGACGCATTCCCAAGGTGGGTTTTAATCTTATCTTGACTCCATGATTCTTTTGTCGATTTTTCATCATTTTTGGGCTCCTATTTTGGTTTGTTCATTCTTTTTGAGGGTTCCATTTTTTTCCCCATTATTGATGGATTTCTTCCCTTTGTTGTTGCAGTCTTCTGAAAAGATTCTAGATGCTCCAGATATTGGGGATAATTACTATTTAAATATACTTGACTGGAGCAGCAAGAACATTGGTGCAATTGCATTTGGAGACAAGATCTAGTTACGAGATGCTACTACTGGGTCAATTAAATGGATGAAGAGAATGGTCCGGTTACTAGTATCAGTTGGGCTTCGGATTTGGCAACAAGTTGCAGTTGGGATGAATAGTTCCATTGTTGAGCTTTGGGATGTGACTACCAACTGAAAGGTGTGTGTGCTGGTTTTAATCCATATGCTTCTTTTCCCATGTAGTTCATCACACATGCTGAAATTTCAAATACTTTAGTCTCTTTGACTTCCAATTGAGTATCACATGCTGTTTGATTAGATAGTTGAGTTTTAGATGTTTCTAGTCTCTAATTTCCATTTGAGTATCACTTGGTGTTTGATTAAGACCCATCTTATCAACCATTTTAATCATTGATATGTCATGGCGTGGGGAATGTCCCACATAAAATGATCCTTGTAACCCGAAGGAGGAATTTGCAATCAGTTTTCCTCACTTAACAACATCAAAATAGTTGAGGGAAGATTTTAGGGATCTAACTTCATGTTTTTTTTTTTGAAAGATCAACTTCTTCATGTTTTAGCTGAAATTCTGCACTCTGATTGGTATTTCGTTGCTAATCTATTCTTTTTATAAATAAGGCTTTTTTTTTTTTTTTTGGTTCTCTTAAGTGAAATTTCTGTTATTTACCATTATTGTTTGCTATAACTTATTTGGATTGCATTTATTCCTTTCAGTTGACAACACTGCAAGGTGAGCACAATCTTGGTTGGCTGTCTCTCTTGGAACAATCAAATTTTCACCACCAGAGCAATGGACAGCTTGGTTATTGACAATAATGAGAGAATAAGATCTCAGATTGTCCAAAAATACAGAATACACCGACAAGAGAGGTGTTTGGGCTAAAGCGGTCTAGTTCAGGCAAGCAATTGGCAAGTGGGGGCAATGACAAGCTCCTCTACATATGGGTGCCGTCAATGGCCTCTTCAAATTCTCCAAACTGACGGTTTCACAAATTTAAAGATCACATGGCTGCACTGAGGGCACTTTCATGGTGTCTGTTTCAGAGCAATTTGCTTGCTTCTGGTGATCTTGATGGAGATCGGAGCATATTAACTTCTGGAATACTCAAGCTGGTGCATGCTTGAAATCATTAATATAGGATCTCAAGTCTGCTCATTATTGTGGAACAAGAATGAGAGGGAGCTGTTGAGCTCTCATGGATTTAGGCAAAATCAATTCACTTTGTGGAAGTATCCGACAATGGATAAGATGGCAGAATGTATGGGTTATACTTCTAGAGTCCTATACATGGCGCATGCATGAAGTTTGTTTTAGTAATATTTAAATATATTAGAATTTTTTTTTGTTTCTTCTAATTTGAATTTCATGGACTGTATTTTTCATAGGATGGATGCACAGTAGCAACTGCAGCAGGTGATGAAGCTTTGAATTTTGGAACATTTTTTGATCTCCAAACGTCAATGAACGTGCGGTAAGCTCAACAAATGCAATGTCTTTGGTCAATTCGAATCACATCAGGTGAAAAGCTTAGGAAGTTGGCCTCTTTACAATGTGTTCACTTCTGTAGTGTTTGGTGGATTTTGAAAGAAAGATGAACCAAAAAGTTGGTAGCAAGCTAAAAAGAATATATGTTTTTCTTTTTTTTTGTGATGACCAAGGTGTCAGGCGTCTCACCCGACTAATCCTGGGGCATCTGAAAACTTCCCAATCCTCACACACTAGGTAAGTCTAGAGGGAGTGACTCGTTGAGGTGAGACGTGAATCAAACATAAAGACTCCCGCTTCCTGAGGCGGGTTCTTAATCGTCACTCCAACCCCTTCGGGTTGAATATATTTTTGATATGTTATTGTTTGTGTTTTTGATTTTGTATTGTTATATAAAGTTGATTCATATCTTAATCTCTACTAGTGTCATACTCCATTGGTAGACTTATTATTTTTTTGGGGGGGTTGCACTTCTAGTCAACTGGGGTCCTAAATTTAGAAGGAATATCTGAGAATGTGGGTGTTAATTGATTTGGTCGATCTTTTGAGCTTGTTACACAAGTCGCATATTCTTAGCTCTGGCCAGGACTAACCCTTTGGGTGTTTTGCACTTTGGTCATTTTATTTCTGGAATAGGTGTGATCAGGGGTCGAAATATCGGCCGATACGATATGTATCGGCCGATATATATCGGTTTTAGATATGTGAATATCGGCCGATATCATATCGTATCGGCCGATATTCACGGCCTTGATATCGGCTGTATTATATTGGCCGATATCAAAATATCGGCCTATATTTAAAAAAATGAGGAGAAAAGAGAAAAATATCGGCCGATACCGATTTTTAAACCCCTGGGTGTGATGTTAGGAGTTTTTTAGTTTCAGCATTTGGTCTTTGAAATCTCAAAAAAATAAAATAAATCAAAATATTTCTTAGCCCAATTGAATTCTTCTAGAGTTCTAACCGTCTTGGACTAGTTTAAGTCGAATCAAGTTGAACCATATAGTTCGATTTAATTTTAAACACTGACTTTGAACTTGAAAAAAAAAATTGAATATAATTCAATAAATCAAATTTAAGGTGAAATTCAATCAAGTAACTCAGTAATTACTAATTTGATTTAGTAATAATATAATTGATTCAAATAAAACCTATTGAGTCTTTTGGTAGAGATGGGTATACAGTTTGAAAGCCCCATGACTTCAAAAGCTTGCTCGAGAAGAGGATTTCCAGCATCTAACACTTTAAAAGATCTCGAAAAGAGTGAAGGTGATTTACATCTCTTCGTAGAAGTCTACTTCTAGAGTATTGAAATTCTTATTAATATGTTATGACGTTGTCATGTGACTATGTTTGATTTTAGGAATGTGTAAATTTACAAAATGCTAGAAGGTTTTTTTTTCACTAGGGCATAAGTGCGCTATGTGGACCCCCTTAATACTAAATTGAAATTGTTTAAATTGGTAATTTTTAAACTTAGATTAAAATGTTGTGTCCATTTTGTGTCATTACTATTTTATTAATCAAAATAGGTAAACAATATGTATTCAATGGCTTATTTTTATCTAAAAAATCAAGAATTAAGATGAGTCAATGGAGTAGTTTGATAATTTTCAAAATAATCTATTCACCTATCTAATTTTTATCTTAGGATGGGACCAACTATTTGGCGTGACTTGTTAGAGCAGCTAGGGCAACTAGGCTTGTTAAGTGTTTACCAAACCTTCCCTCAAAGAATTGTGGTAATGGAATGGAAAGAAATGAAATGGATCGACCTTATTTGATTTTACGAAAGATTCTTATTTATTCTTATTACCAAATGAACCTCTAAGTTGGGTCCGGTGCAAGTTCATCTAGACCAATATCCAAGAATTGAGCTCAAAACCGACTCAAACCCAACCCAAAAATTTCAGAGCCTGACTGTACTCCTTAGGACCTGGCCCTGAATTAAGGTTCAAAAAGTAGGGCCCAATTTAAATTCGAATCAAGCTGGAGCCTTATATTTTTTGGGTCTGACCTGTTGGACCATGTGGCTCAATTCCACTAAAAGGAGTCATCTTAGATTGGGAAGGCCTCTTCAATGAGGCAACTACAAGGATAATAATTAACATCTTGTAGGACTCTTAATCACGTGTGATTGCCGATAATATACAGAGGATCTACACGGCAGTTTCCTAATGAAACTACAGACTGGTTTCCATCTGTGAAGGGACAACAACTATATAACATGGATGTGGATTTCATGGAAATCCTACCTTTTGGCCGAGTGCCTTTCGAGGCCACCATGGGGGCCTCTTGCAGTAGAATAGTGTAGTGAGTAAGATATAGAAAGAATGAGGGAAAATACTCTGAGAGATCTTGGGTCAGGAGTTCCAAATCTTGGGCCAGAGGTTGGCCGAATCACGTATATCCTGTGTTCTCTGTGTTTGTGCTTGGTGTGTGATTGAATCTGTGATTTCTGCATGTGGGTGTTGGGTCTAATCCCTAACATGACCTGGCTCAAAAACCCGAGTTAAAGTTTAAAACCTATGATATCTATTAAAATATATTGTGATTGTTAGTCAAACTAGGTCAATGTCTAGAATAGTCTTAGAAGAGGAGTGAATAAGATTATGGCGGAATTTTAAATTTCTTTAAAGTATTGGGTATTTATAGATTGGTCTCTACAAATTGGTCCAGTTAATCTTCTAAATCAAGTTATTAAAGTCCAATTATATTAGCACATTATCAAGTTATTAAAGTCCAATTATATTATCATGCAAGAACAAGTCCATACAAATTAGATGTACAACAAGTATGAAATCAAACAAGTACACAAAGTAAAGTGAAGAGATGAGAATAAATGGAAAATCATGATATAAGAATACCTCTCTTGAAACACAAAGGAGAAGACACCCTTTTCACTTAGCAAAGTTACACCAACTCTTTTACAAATAATAAAATGATAGAAATTATTTGTTTATAGAAAATTATCAAGAACACTTGCCCCTTGATGCACGAAGTGGCTTGAGTGCGTTTTTGAAGATGTTTTCCTTTTTGCCTCCTTGGTGATATGTAAATGCTCTTGTGAAGACCAAACCAAGGAATAGGAGAAGAGGTCTAAGGATGGTAAAATATTTTCCTATGAGGACAATCTATGTTTAGAAATTCTCTTAAATGTACATTCAAAAGTGAGCCTGAGATGTTTAAGATTTGTCTATAAGTGCTTTAAATGTGAGAGAGAATATGAATTTCAAAAGCTTAGAATGATCTTCCTAAGGTTGTAGGATGCTCTTGAAGTTGTTAGTACAATGGTTTTTTGTATGGAAAAGTTTAAGCCTTGTTTTTTTTTTTTTCCTTCGAGAGAGCTCTCAATTTATATAAAAACAAGTCTCAACGGCTAGTTTGACTTTTGAACTACTAGTTTATCATTTTAATTTTCCAAAGGCTAGTTTTACTTTCCAACGACTAATTTGACTTTTTAACAATTAGTTTGACTTTCTAACTAATAGTTGGACTTTTGACTTTTCCAACTGCTAGTTTCATTTTTCAAAAATATTTAATGAGTCTTTGGGGACTAAACCATTTTCTAAGAGCCTATTTGGATGCGCTCAAGATAGTCTCTTAAAGTCGTAGGGTCCATCCTAAAGTCCATTTACCTGAATTTGGTTAGCATACATAGAGTTTACTTCTTTAATGCACGACCTTCCAAAAACACCGCTTCTAGTCTTCAAACTTGATATGACTTCTTTGATCTTTTAGGAACAATGCAAGGACACATATGACACATTTTCACTAGACTTGCATACATTATGTCTCAAAGAAAAACTACAATTTAATTTTATACAAGAGATATAAGACATAAGACTTATTATTACAAACTCTTGCTAGCCTCTCCTCTTATTGAGGATGCTTCGTATGATGATGCTTTATAGACATGGGACTTTAGGCTTAGGAGTACGGTGTTCAAATTTGTCTTATAATTTTAAACGAATGAAAAATTATTACAAGTATAACAGTACTTTAAAAAACTTGTCCAATAAACATGGAACAACTACGAGTGAGCTACTACTAATAATTAATTTAAAATTAAATTGGGAAAGGATCCAAAAGCCGAAGGCCTCATGGGTTTTGGACTCCCGAAGCACCCGGTTCGCAGTTAATCAGGCGAGCTCATAGAAAGTCCGGCCTGTTCATACTTCACAGTGCTTACTTTTGTTGCCTCTCTCCCCACTAGAGCGGTCTCACAGCCGAAGTAGAAGAAGAAAGATGGAGAAGCTGAAATCTGTTGTTCCGGTTGATGTCAAGCAAATGATATCCGAAAGCACTCCTGAAAATCTTCCCAACACTTGTTCCTCTCTTCTCCATTTCTTTCTCCATCTTCCTCTTTTTCACCAAGTAAGTATTTATTATTTCTTCCTGTCTCGTTCTCTTTTCCTTTTATTTATTTTTTAAATAAATGGCGTCTTTTCTTTTCTTCCTTCCTTTTTTTGTTAATTTGAAAATTCTCTTTTCTATTCTATTCTCTCTTTCTTTTTTAAATTCAGGTGGTTGAACAACTGACGAGTCGAGAAATGGGGCTGTGTTCGAAGAGCATGGCCGCTGCTTCTGATTCCAAGCGCAAAGGAAACGAATCCTTTTCCAAGGGAGATTTCAACCAGGCCTTGAGCTTCTACACCCAGGTCTCGTTTTATCATTATCACTCGAAGCTTTCTTTTATTCATTCATTCTTTCCTTAATTATGTTCGTTTTTTTTTTTCCAATTTGAGGCCTACATTTCGGTTTTTTTGAGCGTTGATGCATTGGGTCTAAATGGGGATTGGGATTTTCTGAAGTTCTCCAAGATTGGGAGACTGGGTTGCTGTGAATTTTTATCTGGGCTCTTGTTGGAAACTCATATGAGGGTTAGTAGGGCATGTTCTAGGAAAAGATGACGATATTTGAAATTTCGGACCCTTAATGGGCCAAAAAACTTTATCCGATAGTTCCTGTCCATTCTGCCCATTTCGGGCTCCAATTTTTCTAATTAAAATTTGGGCCGGTCCTAACTATTGGCACTCTGTTTTTATAAATGTTGAAATTTTTCAATATTTCGATGTTTTAAAACCAAATAAATTTAAGCTTTCGATTGAAATTTAAAGCTCTGGATATGCCATTCAGCTGGGCTTCCACAATATGAAATTTTGGGCCCTTAATGGGCCAAAAAGTTCAATCGATTTTTCTTGGTCCTTTCAGGCCATTTAGTGCTCCAATTTTTCTAAATAAAATTTGGCCTCGCCCAAAGTTTTGCCATTTTCTTAAATGATGAAAAATCTTGATATTTCATTCAGCTGGGCTTCCTCCCCAACCCACCCCCACCCCAGCCCAAACTGATGTGAGGGTTGGTGGGGTATGTTGTTCGAGGAAAACAATTTTGGCAATATATGGAATTTCGTGCCCTTAATGGGACAAAAAAGTTCAACCGATATTTGTTGGTCCTTTCAGCCTATTTTGTACTCCAATTTTTCGAAATAAAATTTGGCCTGGCCCAAATTATTGGCATTTTCTATAAATGATGAAAAGTCTCGATATTTTGATATTGGTCCTTAAAAACAAGAAACATTTCAACTTTTGATTGAAATTTAAAACTCTGGGTATGTCATTCATCTGGGCTTGATTTTGCCCTTGGAAAATTGATGTGAGGGGTAGTGGGCTATGTCCTCAGAAATTTTTTTTCCAGCAATGCACAGGGGCCCTTAATGGTCAAACAATTTCAGGTGATATTTCTTGGCCAGTTCAGCCCATCTCACGCCCCATTTTTAAAAAAAGTAAATTTGGTCTACCCGTAATCATTGCTGTTATCCATAACTGCAAAAAAATCCCAATATTTCTATATCGGCCTATAAAAACCTGATAAATTTTGGCTGGTATTTTAGTTTTTGGTTGACATGTGAAACTCATGATATCTCATGTTTAGTGACAATTGTAATTTTTGTCCATTTGAATCAATTCAATTATGGAATTGCGAAAATAAAACGGCCTAGTTGGTAGAAGAAGTCAAAGCAGTTACAAGGTGGTGTAATTTTGTCATCCTTCAATTTTCTAAAGGAGCTAATGAGAGAAATGATCAACTGGCTAAGGAGGGGTCACACCTAAATGATGAAAAGCTTTAGCTGCTACTTTTGTATCTTTGCTTTTTTTTTGCTCCTTTGGGCCTTTTCTTGATCCTTCCTCCGTAAAATTGTGGATAGGGAGGTTTGCACATGCCCCAATGATTAGTCAATTGTTCTAAGAGGTCTGGACACCTTCGTCTTCTAAAAAAATAAAAAAAGGTTGGAATTCATCAGATTATGATTGACAATTTTTTATCCTAATTGCCAACTCAACTCATAATCTATAAATTGGGTATTAAGTTGATCCTCTTGGTCCATTTAACAAATAGGTTGACTTGTTGGAACCTACTTAATGAATGGATCGGCTGGTTTCAGATACTATAAAATTTGATTCAATTAACCCTACCCAACTTTATGATCCAACCTAGCAATCTTGGCCTTAGAAAATGATTCTGGTTGAGTATCTTGATTTCTTTAATAAATGCATCGACTTGACCAGGCACAGTTAATAAATGTGCTGGGTTTAGGCACTAGACATGAACCCAACCTATTGCTGTGCTAGTTTGGGTTGCAAAAAAAGTACTTGATTGCCTGGAGAAGTTGACATATTTGGTAATTGATTTTCCTGGAGAAAATTCTCCCCACTTTCCTTACATTGTGCATTCTTGAATCACCTACACGCCCTTCCAATTTCAAAGTTCACTCACTTTTTGACCAAAATTTTTCCCCTTTGAGATGGAATTTCCCATTAGTTGGAAACCTAAAGGTTTCTGCTTAGTCTAATTCGCCCTCATTTTTAGACAAGAAATTGGAAATCAACCAATTTTTTATTTTGTTTTTGAGATTCCAGCTTACCAAACAGCACTATATTCTAGGAAATTGAACTTTTCCCGGCCAATTCCAGATTGGAGCCTAACTGAAGACACCAAATATGGCCTTATGATCATCCAATCTATCAGAACTTTGGGATGGTCCCAATCCTTATGGGGTTCACTGATCAATGGTCTTGATCGCTAAACCATGTAATGCCCTGCATGTACATTCTCTCTATTCTAATCTTTCTGATGAACAGGCACTGCGTTTTTCTCCAATGAATGGTGATGGCATGGATGAGGATTTTGTGGCAATAATCTATGTTAATCGAGCAACTACTATGCATGTAAGTCCAAGTAAACTATGCTCTACAGAAATCTCTCTCTCTCTCTCTCTCTCTTAAAATTTTCGTTGGCTTATTTTTTAGTTCCATTTCTCATGAAAAAGAGCCTACTATAAAAAAGGAGGTATGTAATATAATGTTATATAAGATTTAATGAAAAAAAACCACCCATGTGTACCCATGTACCAATGGACTGGGTTAATTTATCATTGATACCTTTCAGAATGGTGATTTTTGAAAGGCACTCAATTGGACATACAATTCAAGGGCAATGTAGAGAGTGGGGTTCTCACCTTTAGCTTGATGCCCTGCTTATTGGTAATACCAATGTAGGACATGGATCCAAGAAGGATCTTGTCTACGTTTTGAGGTTGAGCTTACAAAAAATAAACTCAATGTATTGCCATCCACAAAATAATTTTTTCACAACAAATGGGGCCCAATAATGAATTCTTAGCTACTCAATTCTAAAAATAATAAATTCTCAAGGAATTCTCTTTAAGTTGAAATAAACTAGAATAGATCAAAGAAATACTTCTAATAATCAATGGAGGATCATAACATTTTCTATATCAGTTAGAATAACACAAACTTGGATTCGTTGAATCCAGTTTCATGTCAATTGGACATTGTATTAGACTTGAAATATATCCATGAATGAAAATCACTAAAATTGGTGGCTTCATGTTCATGGTCCATCATAACGTTTGTATCACGAGGAATGATGAGATGAATTTGACCTCATTATAAGTTATGGTAAGGCACAATAGATTTCATATGTGGGGCCTATTTTTATAAAAGAAAACCATTGGATCTCAACGTTCCATCATGATGGATAATAGGCTGCAAAATCAACTACTCATATGGCCCAATCCCATAGGATTGAGATACATTATAGGGTCTCTTAATCCATTATACATTATGCTGTATCTCAATCCAATGGTGAATAGTTCTTATAGATGGTGATGAGGACATCAAGTTTAGATCTCATAAGCACCCACATAGATTGGTATCATCCATTTGCCACCTCTATATGGATGGGTGATGAACTGCAACCTTATTTCAGCTAGATACAACATCTTGATTGATGTGGGCCAATTGTCTATTGATGTAGAGATCTAGCCATTTGATTTTCTTTTTGAAATCTAATTTGATGTAATTGATAGACTATAGAGATCATTAAGACTTTATGTTCTATGGTTTAGGTTTCTTGCATGTGTTAATAATAAGTTGTGTGGCACATGTGTCTAGGGTCATGGTATCTAGAATGATAAAGAATCATTAAGAATAAGAATGGTTTTGAGAAAGTGTGTTTGGTTTGCAAAGTGGTTTTGAAGAAGTAATTCAAAATTACTTTGGTTATTGTTCTTTGTGCCCCTTTTGAGTCTTCTTGAAAAGGAGGTATTGTTTCATTCTGTGTGAAAATTATTCTCATTTCATCTAGAATGAACCTACCAAATAGGCCCGTAAAGTTGTGCCTAGGGTTTTCTATAAGTCTTTCTTTTATAAATAATTTTGTAAGACATTTGAGGACACAAATGAATGAAAGAAGAATTTCTAGTTTCTCCCATTTGCAAATCCTAGTGTGACTTCTACCTCCTTGCCATGAAACCAGGGGACCTTGTGTAATTCAAGGTACACATCTCTTTTATTCTTTTTTCTTCACCCTCTCTCTCTCTCTCTTCCCTTTCCTCCCTTTCCCCCTTTTTTTTCTTTAAAATTTCCTCTCTTTTACACCTCATTTTTGTTCTTTTTTCATCCAAATCCTAACCCCAACCAAATCAGGACTTGTCCTCACCATCACCCACTAACACCTTGTCAGGACTCACATGTTTGTGCAGATATCTTTATGGACGGGCACGTTTTGGCCCCACTTTACCCTATTACAGACTCTTAACATCTGGATCCCTATCTTGGACGTATAGATCTAACGCCAACCTGCTGTTTGAAATTATTTGAGACCTAGTTCTTGCCCGAAATAAGAAATAACAAACGTATTCCCTTTCGACAAACCCTAGGTGGTCCGATAGCCCTTTTTCATCCTTAGGGTGACTGATTTTTAAATCTAGAAGATCTAGGACATGGATTTGCAAGATCTAATAATTTTTTTTTTTTGAGGAATTCTACACTAGTGGCTAGCAATTCAACCCGTCCTTTAGGGCATTATGTGTGGGTGTCATCTTTCCTTTTGAAATTCATTGCAGGTGTGAATTTGCACATTATTTGTTTTATTCTTTGTTTAATAATAATTTCTTTGTCTAATATCATATGTGGATCATGGATATAGATTGCATATCGTTTTAGGCTTCAACGTATATTTTTGCATTTTTGTAAAAGCATCTGTCTGCGTTTAGATTTAGAGTTTTTAATATTTTGACATGTCCTGTGTCGTATGATTGCTATTGGGGCCCATTAACAATCATAGGAAATTGTTGAGAACCAAGGCTTTTCTTTGATTAAACTTAACTGTGCCTTTCCGTCACTTACAATGAGGTCAACCTTGTTTAATTATTTCTCTGCATTACTATTACTCTGTGGGTCTAGCTTCAAACGCCTTTCATCTAGGATGATGCATTAATGTTTCTAAAAGGCTCTACTAACATGGTAATTTGGCCACCTTTCAAAAGGATTTACCCTATTGCTTGTTTTTGGATTTTGAGGTTTAAGAATGGATTACGTGTCAGTCTTCAAAAAAAAAAAAAGAAAGAAAGAAAGAAAAAGAATTGATTACATGTTGCAAGAAGTTGGTCAATATGATAAGCATCAGCTAATGTGAACTGGGAATTGGTTTGCATTGACACATACTGAAACTATCCATTACTTTCATATTGAATCTTATTAACAAAGCATCAGGATATTATCAATCATTGATACACTGAATGTATTGGTTGATCATTTCGGCTAAAGGCTAGATATTCATTTGTGAGTTTTTTTTCCTTTTTTTTTTTTTTTTTTGCATTTTAACCATTTTCCAGTTTTCCCTTTTCCTTAGTAGGGACTAAGAAAACCCTATTTTCGGGTGTTGTAGGGATCAAAAACTAATTCGGAAGGGAATTTAAATAAATTAAAGCTACTCTGGGCATTCACTTTTGGTTCTCAACTTGTGAGGTATTTTTCCTTTCAAGTTTTGTTTCGAAATAGATATACAAGATCATGGTTGTTAAAATCTTACGATACACGATTCGTATCTTACGATTCATACGATATGATAAGAGAAACGATTCGTATCTATCAACAAATCTTACGATTCGTATAAATAATAGAATTATGGGGTTATTAGGAGTGTGAAAGCAAGAAACATTTCGTTTTAATGGTTTTTAATGCTTGAGTTGATGAACATTTAAGACCTTTTGATTTTTGAGGGTTTTTTTAGTTTATTATTGACTTTTCACAGTATAGTTGGATTATATAGTGGTCTTATACTTTTGGGAGTTGGAGTATTGAAATTTGAGCTCCAATGAACTGATTATATAGAATTCACTTAATATTGAAAGAAAGTTGGAGAATTGCTCATGTTATTACATTTTAGATATATTTTGCGTTATTTCATATATTAAATATTTTTGAGGGAAAACACTTATGAATTTTACAATTCTACGATTTACGATACACGATTTGCGATACAAGATGTATTAACGATTTACGATACGATTCGATTTTCACAACATTGTATAAGATTGCTTAGAAACTAATAACAGTCAACAACAACGGAGAAACATTGGAGCAAGATTTGCTACATATGGCATGCTCTTCTTTTTATTCTTATTTTCACCTTTTTCATGAGTTTTTCCCCTTTTTAATATTTTTTGAAATAAACCATATTAAACTTCTTCCTAGATCATGAGTTGGCCTAGATCTAAGCACTAAAAGTATTATTTTCTAGTTTGATTTGGCATTTTTTGCAATTTGTTGAAAGTTTTTATGATGTTTTTATTTTGATTAAAAAATCCCAAAACAAATGCTCATTGTCATCAGTGTCTTTCACCTAAATCTATAACATATAAATATAAATGGCATATATCCATGTTATTGAGCTTGTTTTGTCATTTTTACCATTTACTTTTGGATTTTTAGTGAATTTTTGAGGCTTTTAATATTTTAAATACTAAGCAAAAATTATAAATAGTGTTGGTTACTCTTAAGAAACAATACATAAGCTCAAATGCCTTAGGTATAGGTTAATTGAGTTACCTATTTCATTTTTTGCTAGTTATTTATGATTTTTTAATGATGCAATGATACATATATACTATAACGACCCGTCCCGCTAGCACAATATTGTCCGCTTTGGACTTACACACGGACCCGCACGGCTTTGCTTTGGCGAACCAACCCAATGTTGCTCCCAAAAGGCTTTGTGCTAGAAGGAGGAAGGCTACTACTTATATACCAGAGAATTTCCAATGCCACTAGCAATGTGAGACTTTTTGGGGTAGGGTATTACAATCTATCCCCCTTAAAGTCAGAGCCGTCCCCGACTCTGCACACACAACAACCAAGCCCACACCCTCAGGTAGAGAGTTGAACCATGCTTTGATACCATTTGTAACGACCCGTCCCGCTAGCACAATATTTTCCATTTTGGGCCTACACACGGACCTGCACGGCTTTGTTTTGGCCAGCCAACCCACTGTTGCTCCCAAAAGGCCTTGTGCTAGAAGGAAGAAGGCTACTACTTATATACCAGGAATTTCCAATGCCACTAACAATGTGAGACTTTTTGGGGTAGGGTATTACATATACATGACCAAATGTGGGCCAACAATATCATATGTTCGGTTTAGGTTGAGAAAAAAAGAGAGAAAATTCATTATATTTCAATATTTTGGAGTTCTTTTTTTTATATATATTTTCAGTTTTTTTTGGGAGATCTAAAATGACAATGATAAAGTTTATATGGTTGATTATCGTTTAGGATTGTCTAATTTGTATTGTGTATCAATAGGGACATATATTTTGAACTATGCGGGAGATATTTTCTCACTTTATATCTCATATGAATGATTGAATGTGAACGGGTCTGTAGTTTTATCATTACAAATTCTTTTGTTTAATTGCTGTCTAGAAAATGGGGCTTTTGAATGAAAGCATTCAAGACTGCAATCGAGCTGTTATACTGTCTCCTCGCTATCCAAAGGTAAGCATATTTGTTAGATCTTTCCTTATTTTTTTCTTTCTCATAAAAATGATAAAAAATAAAATGTGATACGTCACAAATATTGGGAGTAAATTTTTTCTTGCACAATTATATAGTATAATCATTTTGTGATAGTTGGTGGTTAACATAAAGAGTACCAATAATTTTCTGTGTATTATTTTTCCTTTTGCTTGCAGAATATATAGTTTTTACATCTTTTGGTCTTAAATTTGAACTGATTACTTTGTAAATTTCACTTTGATGGGCATTGACTTGTTATTACAAATACAAAGGTTTGCTCATATCTGATTTTGTAATTCTTGGTTTCAACCAAATTCATTAATCAATTAGATCATAACTTATCCTTCTTTGGTGTTTATTGTGCTCAGGTTTTTCTAGTCCAACAATATCTGTGGGAGGTTCACGTGTTTTTCTTTTTATTGTTAAATTTTTGGAAGATAATGTTTATTTTAATTTCGGTCTTCTTATATTACTTCTACAATATCTTTTCCTTCAATCTTCTGTGCTTCTAGATCTTACCAGTGAGAATTGATTTCATATTTCCTTGATCTAAAACAATTTCCTAGTCTACATCCAAGGCGAAATTGAATTTCAAAATCAGTCAAAAGATTGTATTTGGGTATGATCAAATACACCATATCTGTTAAAAAAAAAACAACCCAAGCCAATTGTGCCCTGTTGCTGATTTCACCTTGTACTAACAAAATGATGGAATTCATGAACTAATCTTTTCACCTTATGTTAACCTGGGGCCAAATAAATTCTCCTTTATTGAATGATAGAGGCTTTTGTACCATTCAAAAAAAAAAAAGAAGATTTTTGTAAGTTGGGTTTTTTGGCTTTCTAATAGTACATAAGATCTCATTGGGTTTGATTTGTCATTCCCCGACCTTAATCCAATATGTTTTACTGTTTATTTGACAAATTTAAAAGTACTTGTTACAGGCATAGTACAGGAGATGCAAGGCAAATGCTTCTACTGTTGATAACAAATTTAAAAGTACTTGTTACAGGCATGGTACAGGAGAGGCAAGGCAAATGCTTCCTTGGAGAACTATGAAGATGCAGTCCATGACTTCAATGTTGCTCTGAAATTAGACGACTCTTCATCCAGAAAGAAAGAAATACTTAATGAGCTTGAGACTTTGTTAAACCATTGTAAGAGGACAAGTGGCACAAAGAAATCGTACACTAATGACAATGAGAGAAACTTGGGCTCCTTTGGTATTATCTCTTGTGGTTCTAAATTTTTACTTTCCTTTTTTTTTTTCTTTTTCTTTTTCCTATTTTCTGTTAATCAACAATCTAACATGCCCTTTGTTATTTACTTCAATTGAAGTCTTTGGAGGTCTCTCTCTTCTCCAAATATTATCTTAGTCACACTAGCGAATTTTGCTACCGAGTTTGCGCTTTAAATGGGTCTTGGACCCCAATTGGTTGATTGTGTTGCATAGGAAATTGCATAGATGTGGGCTATAAAGTTATACCACCTATCTATCCTCCTAGCCATGTGATCTTGGCCATTTAACTTTTGACGAACATAATTCATAATTCATTGATTTATAAAAATTAAAAATCAAGGGATGGGATAATTAGGTGGAAGTGAAACTTGACACATCCCTTGCTCATGTCATGCACTTCACATTACACCCAACTATGTGAGGCCTAGGACCAGTCAAAGGGAAGTTTTTGTATCAAGTCTTGCTACAGAAGGTCATTAGACTTTTTTCATTATCTTATGCTTAGTGGAAAGTTGGCCTTGGTAGATGGAATAAATGACTTTGATGATAATGACGATGACTCAATGGATTCATTGTTCTTACTGGGTATGTTTTTTAAATATTTTTTCCTAGGAAAATTTTACTTTCCTAGAAAAGCAAGATTTTTCCATGTTTGTTTGCACAATTTTTCCAAGCTATATAGATTCTTAGGACAACTTTTGTGCAGAAGCAATCCGAAATTTTTCCCATCATGATTCATGACCCATGGAGAAATGTTTTCCTGAGAAAATTTATGAAGTGGACCTTCAGGGACTTGACCAAATATATCATTAACACCTTGATCATATGCATACGTGAGCTGACCCATTTATTGAACAAGTGGACATGTTGTGGGATCCATACGTCTGGAGTGGGACCCACATATATGTCTAGATACAGTGTACAGTGAAAGTCAACACAATAGATTTGTAACTGATTTTAATTGATTAGACACCTAGGTGTTTTTCCTTTTTTGGTTCCTTAATTTATCTCTAAACACATCAATACAATTCAGAGAATAATTATTCTCCATATCTTCTTATTTTCCCTTTCTTTTATTATTAAATTCTACTTGGTATCAGATCCAAGGGCAGTTCTGTGCTCTTGGAATGGTTTATCTTCTATTTCTGGGCATCCCTCTGCAACAGTTTTGTTTTCCGGTGAAGATTGCACTTTCTGGAGAAAGTTTTGCCGGCGGGGAACCATCCACCCCTGCCGTTTTTGCCAACCCTTTCCATCTGTAGGGTTGGATTTTTGTTTTAAAGGAGGGAGCTCTGTCTTCTGCCTCCTTCTTGCAACATCCATTGGTTTTTCCCTTCGATCTTCACGGATTCTCCTCCTTTGCACCTTGGATCCACATGCAATGACCCGACCCGCGGTAACGGGTCAGTTGTGACGGGTAAAATTAATTTAGAAAATGATTGTAGTTTAAATTAATTTTTTAGTTTAATTCGATAATTTTATTTGGGAAAAACACAATTGAATTTAGGGATTTAATATTAGACCCTGATTTCACACTTTCTCCCCAATAAGAATTTACAAATTTATCCCCTTCGAATTAAATTAAGAGAATGGGAAATAAATTATCAACTTAGATTTTAATTCCCCTAAGTTAGAATCTCAATTGGAAATATTCAATTAAGAATGTGAAATCAATAAATAAGTTCCAATTTTAAGTGTCTAGAATTTAATTGATGATTGACAAAATTAATAAAAGAGAAATAAAGGATAATAAATAATTTAAAGGGACCCACCTTCCCTTATCGAATGTAATTGTCTAAAATCCTTTCACTGATGAGATTCCTTATCCAAATTGGACTCTTCTTCTTCCTTGTTCGTTTGGGACTCAAATCCCTACCTAAATGGAAACTGTCCAAAATCCTTTCACCGATGGGATTCCTTATTCAGATTGGACTCTTCTTCTTCCTTGTTCGTTTGGGACTCAAATCCCTACCTAAATGGAAACTGTCCAAAATCCTTTCACCGATGGGATTCCTTTACCAATAGGACTCTCCTCCCTTTAAAAGACCTGCGAACCCTTCCCTTCTTTTACCCTTTTCGAAACAGCAACCAAATCTCAACAGAAACCTCAGCGGAAGAAGGGAAAGAAAAACCCTAAATCTCTCTTGAGTTCTTATTCCTCCTCTCCTCTTTGAAGACCAAGTTTCGGTTCAAGCAGCAGAGTTCGGGACCACCGTGTGACCAGCTTTTGTCGTCTTTGTTCCCAACTGACAGCAAGTAACAGGTATGTCCCTCTAATTTCCTCTATGTTCTTCTTCTCCCATGGGTTTCTTCTTCCTCTTCTCCCCTTTGTAAATTTCGAGCCAGCCAACCAGCCAATCCTTTTTGGATGGTGATGATTTTTCCCTTCTTCATTCAGCGGTAGGATCAAATAAATCGGTGACTCAGATCTGTCCCCAATTTCTTATCCGTGAACAGTAATCACTCAGTCTTTCTCTAATAAAAACATCCTAAATTGGGGACTGATTTCTAACCCCAGATCGGCCAATTAATGGGACTGATTTTCAGCCCCAAAAGCATTGATATTAAGGACTGTTTGGACCCAGAATTTTGCTCAGAACTGGTTAGTAAAACTTATCATCTTCCCACCTAAAACTGGATGTTCAAACCAGCTTTGTTATTGTCCAACTCAAATCGGAGATAGGAAACCATTTCATACATAGCCTCTTAACCTTGTATTTTCAGCATACATAGGTGAGGGCAGCATCCAGCTCCCACGGTTAATAATCCACATATTATTAATACTTGGAACCTTTAAATTGTATTCGCAGCAAACTTGGGTTCTCAAGGCTAGTTATCTCTTGGAAAGCGTTTGAGTTCATTGTTGGCACTTCATAAACTTCTAGGTGAGGGAAACAATTCACTACATACTTTGAAACATGATTCCTTATATTCTTATGTGTTTAGGCAATGGAATATTGTATTTTGTTGTGTGACTAGAATATAACTGTTGGATCTAGAATAGACTGGGTGTATGTTAATAATGGTTAAGATCCGGTGTTCACTCACAGTAATGTAAGGGAGATTTGGCTAAACATTTTATTGGCCGTGAGGAGACTCAGTCCGCCCGGATTGTGGAGTCTAACCATTAATATTGTTGAAAGATCCAATGAGTTATATTCGTAGATTGATGGTTATTTGTATGTTATTGTCTGATTATTAACCTTGATTGGACATGGTTGAATGTTGGTATATATAATTCAAATATTGTGATGCATGGACTAGTGTTATGTTTATTTCAAGGTTTATGCATGCTATGACAAATGAGATATTTCGTATGATGTTATAATCTGCTTAGATTGAGATTTATGATTTCATAGGCATGTTATGAATATTTAAGCATGTTTGTCGGCATTGAGCATAGCATTCTCATATTCATAGCATTGGGTATGAGGGTGCAATCCATGATTGTCACGAAGACCACGACGATGGTAGTGTTGTTAGCCTCACTTTATGTGGGAAGACCATTATGGTAGATGAGATGCGATATCCGTGACAAGTCATGAGGGCTGTTATTTGGTAGGTTGTGTTATCCTCACTTTATGTGGGAAGGCCATTAAGGCGATGTTGTGTCCTCGATTCGTCGGGAAGACCACCAAATATCAGTAGATGGAATAATGGGTTGGAATATTGCATTTGGCATTGAGCATTACATATTGCAAAGGCATGAGCATGTAATAAATTGTTATGCTTGCTTATTTGAAATATCATTGAGGAAGTAGGAATATCATATGCTATGTTTGTGTTATTGTTTTCTTCGCTGGTCATGGAGCTCATCCCTTACATTGCAGGCAATCCCTTGGACTTGGGTCTGGACGATAATCACAATTGAGCTTAGAAGGCGAGGAGTCGATGCAGAATTTGTAAAAACGCTTAGTGTAGAATTTATTATTTAGGTTATAAGAGAGTCGTTTATTTATTTTGAGACATTGAGAAAGTTGTTTATTTGTTTTATTTTTATTTGTGAAAACTTGGATAATAAATTCAAGTATGGATTAATTTTGAGAACGTTTTAATTTGATTGTTATGGGAATGTGAGTTTAGAAATCTTTATGTGAGTGATATTTATCCCTTTAAGTTATTTAGAAGCTCAAATGAGATGTTATGTCTTCAAGCAGATTGTGGACTTGAGGAATTTTGGTGGCTTGTGAATGTAATTATGTTTGTTGAATTTAGCCACAGATTTTTGATGTAAGACCCGTTTAGGGCAGCAGGTGATTTAAATTTGCACAGTCAGATCACGCACGCCTAGGTGTTGGAAGGCGGGGCGTGACATCACACCTCTGTGGTCTCCTCTGACTCCCCTATCTCCGCCTCAGATGGACCCTAGATTTCGGACTCGTGTGGGCACCTCTATCTCCATCACGGTTGCCGCTGCCAGACACACCCAGTTTCTATTAGAAACTTTTTGACAGACTCATCTATCTGACTATCACGTGACAAGACTTATCTTATGTTGTTGGTGTCGTCAGTCAGTTCATGCATGAACCATGAGACACTCACCTTCATGCCGTGTTTCGAATCCTTTGATATATTAAGGCTCATCCCAGCCGTGACTTGTTCTATGCACACTGACTTACTTGCCCGGTTCGCAGTTATTCTGATGCTGATTAGACCGGCTCTCTAGATGATTGCCGCTCCACTTCTGGCTATTGTGTTTTCTTGGGCTCCCATTTAGTTACCTGGCGAAGCAAGAAACAGTCTGTTGTCACTCGTTCTAGTGCTGAGGCTGAATATCGTGCCATGGCTAATACTGCTTCTAGATTGTTGTGGTTTTGTCAATTCCTTACTAAATTGGGCTCTACTCCTGCTGATCCACTCATCATGTTTTGTGACAATCAGACATCCATTCACATTGCCTCCAATTCAGTTTTTCATGAGCGGATTAAGCACATTGAGGTTGATTGCCACTTTCTTCGACAACATATCTCATAAGGGCGAATTTTTACTCCTCCTATGTAGTCTAAGGATCAACTGGTAGATATCTTCACAAAATCAGTTCCCCGAACTCAGCTCGATTCAGTCGTGAGCAAGCTGAGTCTACTCGACATCTTCGAACCAGCTTGAGGGGGAGTGTTGTGGGACCCGTACATCTGGAGTGGGACCCACATATATGTTTAGATACAGTATACAGTGAAAGTCAACACAGTAGATTTGTAACTGATTGTACTTGATTAGACACCTAGGTATATTTCCTTTTTTGGTTCCTTAATTGTATCTCTTTTTTCTATATAAACATTGTATCTTGTAAGAGGAAAACACATCAATACAATTTAGAGAATAATTATTTTCCATATCTTCTTATTTTCCCTTTCTTTTATTATTAAGTTCTACAAGACGTGCCCCACCTAAGCTTAAAAACCTGAAAAATTCAAATTTAAGTTGATATAGGGCTTGGGTTGGGATCCGAATTAAAATTCAAGATGAGTCGGGCCTAGTGCTTAAAAGTTTGAGCTTGGCTCAAAAGCCAAAATTTGAGCAATGATTTATAAAATCAAGTTTTATTTAATTAATATTTTGTACAAATATAATATCTGTATAATATATATTTTTATTTTAATATAATAAATATAAAAGATTTCTATTTTATGCCCAAATAAGCTCGAGCATGGATGAGCTCCCACATACATTTCAAACTTGAAATTAAGCTCGGGTCGTACAAATAAAATTCGGGCCATGCTCGAGTTTGACTAATTTGGGTTAATTCGTTTTCGAGCCTATGCTTGGCCCCTTTAATTGCAATTTGGTCCTGTGCTCAGACATGAAACGACATGACCCGATATTGTTGGCCTCCATTTCTAGGACTTTCGAGAACAAAGCCTTCGACGAGAATGAGATTTTTCAAAAGGCTAAATGGAGACTTTTTGCCTGGTTGTTGGAGGGTAAGGAGTTTAGGAGTTAAAAATTGTAAGACTTCGATAGCTCTCTGGAGGGTTGTATGAGTGGGGGCCTCAGGAAGAATAAAAACAGTGTGACTTGGTCTTTGCCCCCATCGGGAGCCTTCAAATTCAATGTGATGGGGAAGCAAGGGGTAAACCGCAAATGGTAGGGATTGGGGGAGTTCTCTGAGCTTCGGTCAGGACTTTGATCATGGTTTTTTCTAAGTTTGTGGGTAGGAGAGATTCAAATGAGGAAAAACTTCCAGCAATTAAGAGAGCTTTGACCTTGTCGTCTTCCTTCAGTCAGGGGAACTTAATTATTGAAGGGGATTCGACTTGCCTCTAATGTGAGGTGGGGATACCCAAGTTACCCAAAAAAAAATTACCTTACAAAAAAAAATACGATTAAGTGGGCTAAGGGATTGAAACGACCACGCTAAAAACTGATTACAATTGTCAGGGAGATAAAGGCATTGTGTTTGGGTCATGAGATCTTTTTTTAGCTGGTCAGGAGATCAACTAATGGAGTAGCGGACTTTTTCGCAAAGAACAAGGCAAATTCGATAAATGAAGGCATTTTCTTGCTTTGAACTTCCGGGATTGATTTTGAAATACTTTGTGACACCCTACTTCAAAACAGGAGTGTTTATGTATTTTGGAACAATTGATGGGTGTGTATTTTTTCTTCTTCTTACTTGGGTTTAAGTCTTTTAGACCTTTAGCATATAATTCTCTCATTGGTACTGCTAAAAAAAAGGACTGGTGTATACACTATCCACTGCGAAGGATGTGTGGGATATAGTCCAAGCTTTATATTCTTATGATGATAACTCCATTTACATCTACGAGTTATACCAAGATGCTGCCAATCTTCGATAGGGGAGCAGCTATATCTCATTCAATATTACTCAAAATTTAGGAGTTATTGGTTGGGACTTCATCAATGTGAGAATCTTCAATTTGATAAACCTGTAGATACTTTGTTAATATGTTGTAAAAAGATGCGTTTTTGATTTACTAACTGGCCTTAATCCTGGCTTTGAGCTTATTCGTGCACAAATTCTGAGCAAGTGACCTCTTCCACCCCTGACTGAGGTATATTCTATATTGCTTTGTAATGGGAGGTGCCACCTAGTTATGTCCCTTGTCTTTATGCCTGCTGATCAGTCGGCTCTTGTCTCTAAGGGTTTTTCTTCTCTTAAAGGAAAGGATGTTGTGATTGATGACTGGCAGGATACTAGAGGACCAAGGAAGATGTAATGACCCGACCTGGGGAACAGGTCAGATATGATGGGTAAAATTAATTTAGAAAATTATCGTAGTTTAATTTAATTGTTAGTTTAAATTGATAAATTTATTTGGAGAAAACACAATTTAATTTAGGGATTGAATAATAGACCCCTATTTCACACACTTTCCCCTCAATGAGAATTTACAAATTTACCCCCTTTAAATTAAAATTAAGTAAATGAAAAATTAATTGTCAACTTAGATTTTAAATTCCCCTAAGCTAGAATTTGAATTGGAAATATTCGATTAAGGATTTAAAATCAATAAATAGGTTCAAACTTTAATTGATGAAATTTAAATAAATGGGACATTAATTTAATTAATGAAACCCGACCCTAAAAACCCGAGAGATAAATAAGTCGCGTGGGTCCATAAGACCCACACCTTCTTCCCGTGAGCCTCTCCTTATCCCATACACGGATGGGATTTCCATTCTAGACAGACCCTCATCCTTTCCCTCTTCTTCGGCGAGTCCTTAGGTTCCCGATCGAAGGAATCGAAAGACTCTCCTCCCCCGTTGGATTTCTTCCCTTTTTCCTTGTCCGTATGGGACTCGATTCCCTACCTTCCCTTTCGAAAGAGGAAACTACCCAAAATCCCAAAGCAAGAACCAGTTGTGGCTTCCGGATTAGAAGATTGGCCGATCCTAGCAGCTATTTAGACTCGGCGAAAGGGGGAAATCCCTGGTTACGATCTCAAGCACAGTTTTCCCTCTCTCTCTTGCTCTCGGCATCTCCCTCACCTCTCTCTCTCCTCTTCCGCTGTTGTAACGGTGAGTCCACTGGAACCCAACCTACAACGACTTGGAGGAAGAGCCGGGACAGCCCTTGCAGTCGTTTCCAGTTAGCTTCATCCGTATTCTACAGGTAATTATCAATCGCATTTTTATTCATAATTCCCCTCTTCCCACTTGGTTGATTTTCGGTTAGATTTATGGTACCAAATCCCCAAACCAGCCCATGCTAAACCGATCCCTTCCTGACATTGTAAAACCCAGCCGGACCTTGTTTGAGGATTGGTTTTCAATCCAAGATCGGCTGATGTTGGGAATGGGTTTCAATCTCTAGACTATTGGGAAGAGACCTCTTTTCAGCCCCTAGCTGGCTGATTTCTAGATGGGTTTGGAATGGGCTTGGCAGTGACACTTGTTCCTGTTTACATGTCACTTATTGAAGCTACTGTTATTACAACTTGTTCTGGGCCCATATCAGATTGGTTTGGCCGGCGTCCAATGCTGATAATGTCATCAATACTTTACTTCATTGGCGGTTTGGTGATGGTTTGGTCTCCTAATGTTTACATACTACTCTCGGCAAGGCTTTTAGATGGTTTTAGCCTTAGTTTGTTGGATACATAACACCAGAGAACCCAAGGTGCCCTTTTTCCAACCAAATGCATACAAATGGATGCCCTTGTATTTACAGTTAACTGTGTATTTAGACCAAGAGAGACTAGCCAAACCATTAAAGTAGTTGGTGAGATCTGGGACTAATTTCTCAGTCTTCATTGATTTTTGGGGACTGTTTGGGTTGTTAAAACACAACATATTGGTTATCTATTTTAATGTTGCAGTATATTTTTAGTTTATTTAAAAACCCTTTTTCTTATTGGTGATTTTTCTGCCTCACAGATTAGTACATTAAGAAAGATGTGAATTAATAAAAACAATGTCCAGTTTTTCTCCCATTCAGTTTTATAAATCTTTTTCTATCTAGAGTGTATTATTATTTAAAATCATATGTATGTATATGTAGTTGCTGGCATATGATTTCAAACTGTACGCAGCAGTTGGTTACATTACAATATAGTCCTATTTAAATTCGTTTTGAGAAGAGAAAACAATCTACAATGTGAAAACATTATTTTTAGATTATTAGCGGTTTAGTACTATTTTATTTGGTTCATAAAAGATTAAAGATTTAAAATAATAACTAGATCTGAGGTTTTCAGTTGAGTATCTCATAAACCCAAAACCATTTCATAGTTGGTCTTTTCTATGGAGTCTTTTATTTTCCAAAATTGTTTGATGATTTTACTTATCTATGTATTTAATGTGACCAATGATTTTAAAACGTAAGCAATTATTTTTACAAGGCGGATATGATTCTCACTTCATTTATTCTGTTGAGTTTTAAAATTAGTTATTATTCCATTTAGAAAGAGTATTTGTATTTTTAAAGATATGACTCTAGATATATATTTATTTATTATTTTTATTTGGATAAAGTGAATAGTTTCATGTACAAGGGTTCCATTAACCTATTAATGTTAAGTTGGATTAGACATGGTGCATCCATGTAGTGTATGGACTCAACCTTTACCCTTAACCATGGACCTTTAGATAACCCATAGACTAAAGTTGAGGCAGCAACATACTTCACCTTAATGTAAATTGCCGAAGAAAATAAATAATCCTCATTATAATAACACGTGAAATCTTTAAATCGTACTCGCAGCAAACTGTGGTTTTCAAGGCTGATATTTCTTGGAAAGCGTTTGGGTACATCGTTTGCACCTCACAAACTTCTAGGTGAGGGAAACAATTCACTACATACTTTGAAGTATGATTCTTTATATTATTATGTGTTTAGGCGATGGAATATTGTATTTTGTTGTGTGATTAGAATATAACTGTTGGATCTAGAATAGACTGGGTGTATGATAATAATGGTTGAGATCCGGTGTTCACTCACAGTAATGTAAGGGAGATCTTGGCTAAACATTCTATTGGCCGTGAGGAGACTCAGTCTTCCCGGATAATGGAATCTAACCATTAATGTTATTGAAAGATCCAATAATTTTATATTCGTAGATTGATGATTATTTGTATGGTATTGTTGAATTTTAATCTTGATTTGGCATGTTTGAATGTTGATTTATATTATCCTACTAGTATGATGCTTGGATTACTGCATGTTATAATCAAATTATATGCATGTTATGGTAGATGAGATGTTGGATATGTTACAATCTGTTTAGACTGAGATTCATGATTTTACGAGCATATTATAAATGATTGAGTATATCTATTGAGCATAGCATTCTCATATTCATAGCATTGGGTATGAGGGTGCGATCCATGATTGTCACGAAGACCACGAGGTGGTAGTATTGTTAGCCTCACTTTAAGTGGGAAGACCATTATGGTAGATGAGATGTGATATCCGTGACAAGTCATGAGAGTTCTTATTTGGTGGTAGGTTGTGTTATCCTCACTTTATGTGGGAAGGCCATTAAGGCGATGTTGTGTTATCCTCGATTCGTCGGGAAGACCACCAAATATCAGTAATTGTAACAATGGGTTGGAATATGGCATTTGGCATTGAGCATTACATTTTGCAAAGGCATGAGCATGTAATAAATTGTTATACTTGCTTATTTGAAATATCATTGAGAAAGTAGGAATATCATATGTTTTGATTGTGTTATTGTTTTGTTCACTGGGCATGGAGCTCATCCCTTACATTGCAGGCAATCCCTCGGACTTGGGTCTGGACGATCATCACAATTAAACTTAGAAGGCGAGGAGTCGATGAAGAATTCGTATAAACGCTTAGTGCATAATTTATTATTTAGGTTATGAGATGGTTATTTATTTGTTTTGAGACTTTGAAAAAGTTATTTATTTGTTTTATTTTTATTTGTGAAAACTTGGATAATAAGTTCAAGTATAGATTAATTTTGAGGACGCTTCAATTTGATTGTCATGGGAATGTGAGTAAATGATGCGTTTAGAAATCCTTATGTGAGTGATATTTGTCCCTTTGAGTTATTTGGAAAGCTTAAAATGAGTTGTTATGTCTTCGAGCAGGTTGATGGCTTGGGGAAATTTTAGTGGCTTGTGAATGTAATTATGTTTGTTGAATTTAGCAATAGATTTTGAAAGTAAGACTCGTTTAGGGCAGCAGGTGATTTAAATTTGTACAGTCAGATCACGCCCGTCCATGTGTTGGAAGGTGGGGCGTGACAGAAGAAGTATGCATGGTTTTGTTGCTATAAGCTTTATAGTGGTTGTCAGCCCAAGGATCAAAGAAATATAAGTTGTTGGCATCACGGCTACCAGCAATTATTTGCTTCGTGGCCAAGTCCTAGAAGACGCAGTGGATAGGATAAAGGTTACTGAATAATTCAACGATTTAGTAAGGGCACTAACAAATTAGAGATTGCAAGATAAATGAGGAACCTGAAAAACAGATGATAAACCAAGATTAGAAGACCAGGGTGATAGTCTCTTTACCAACAATATCAGTGAAAGAGCCACTAGCTAACTCTACTTTAATAAGAGAAATAGGGGAAAGCATGGAAAAAAGATGAGACATACCAGTCATATGATCAGTAGCTCCGGAATCGATAATCCAGGAACCATCAGATGAAGCATGGAGGGGAAGTGGCGCAATACCTGCCTGATTTGAAGCAACATGGAAGACCTCAGAGGATTGAAGATTCTTTAGTTGCAACCTGTCTTAATGCAGGGAGGCATACTCATGTTTAGAAACTCAAATGAGGTCATCTTCAACAGCATAGGAAGGGGTTTCAATATGATGAGCCTGCTTAGAAGGGGACCAACTAGGGAAATAAGTGCTTATCACTCTTAATATCATCAAACCTATCTGTTTTGGATCTTGTTCTTCAGTTTGCTTGTATCTATTTAAGTTACCCTCTTTGATGCTTTCTCCCATACATCATGGTTTAATACATATTTCAGCATTTTTAGATCCTTTTCAGCTTTTTGAAGTTTTTTTTTTTTCCTGCCTTTTCAAGCCTTTTTTCAGTCAAAATATACATTGATGTGATGTTTATGAATGTACACAAGAAATTCCCAACTATCATTTTCATCTCCAGCTTCTATAAGAATTCTTTTTTTTTTTTAAAATAAACTATGGAAGCATATTCTTTCAGGTATAGTTATGGATGTGCCTTTCTATTTTTTTTATCTTGGTTGATGAAATAATATAGGTCATATATGACAGTTGAACCAGATGGAGTAAAGTTACAATGTGTCAGTACACCAACTAAAGGAAGGGGCATGGTTTCATTGGTCAACATTACCCCAGCTTCTTTGATTCATTCAGAAGAACCATACACTGCGGTATGAATAGAATCTCTCCCATTAAAGAACTGAGTTTATTTAATTATTTACATTTTATGCTTTTCCTTTGCATGTTCTGATATGAGCTACTCTTAATTTGGCTATGCTTCTAACTGGTTCCAGTTATTTGCAGATCATATTGAAACATTGTCGTGAAACTCACTGCCATTTCTGCTTCAGTGTCCTTCCAGCAGACAGTATACCATGTTTATCATGTGCCTTTCCTATTTATTGCTCCCAAAATTGCCAAGAACAGGCTGGAGGAGTTGGATCTGGCAACTTTCAGCAAAAAGATGCTATGCATGGAAATGTAGGCATTGATCTTGGAAGATCTGTTGCAGGCATTTCTTTGACAAGTGATACTGGAAGTGTTGTGGTCACAGGAAATCTTGAACAAATTCCTGAACATCAACATGAATGTGGAGGTTTTCACTGGCCTGCAGTTTTGCCACCGGAAATTGTTTTGGCAGGCCGAGTTCTTTCAAAGTCTATTGACAAAAGAAGGCTTTCTAGGGAGACCTTTATGCATGTTGAAGATTTGGTAAATTTTTATTGCTTTCATTGTTCTTGTTGTCATCGTTGTTGTTTTTGGCTGCTTTTGTTTTGTTTTGTTTTGTTTTTCCCTGGTAGGAATGGGGGATCTGGGTTATTACCAGCCTCTCATTTCACTTGTGGTCATTATGTCTTCTGATACAGTGGATACGGACATGCTCTAATTGTGATTTCTGTACAAGTGGTGCCCATGGTTCATAATCCACTCCGTTGATTTGATCTACCGCAAAGCAGCCTCAATAATCTTTTACATTGGATGTTCCTAGACATCCAAGGTTGCCTCTTTTTGTCGTCCATCGCTGTATTTTTCATTTAAAGTATCTATTTATGGGCCTTTTTTTTTGAAACAGTATTTGGACTATTTTTGGATGGCTATGATATTCAATCTGTTTATTTAGGGAATACCCTGTCCTTGTAGTGTAGCCTGGGTGGATATGGGTATGGGTTGTAAATGGTGCACTAGGCATTGTATGTATCCTTGTACATTGGCTCCTGGAGTTTTTGTTAATGAACTTTCTTGCTGTTATTTTTGCAGGACCTTTGTCACAATTATTTATGCATTCCTTCCGAAAGCAAATTGGAATTGCATATTTATTCCATTGTACTTGCATACTGTCTTCAACATTCTCACGGTGTTAAATTCCCATTGATTGGTTCTTCTGTGTCACAGGTATGCTTGAACTTCTGTTTCACATATAAATATACAACATGCCTGTGAAGGGCAGATCATATTTTGCATGGATTTTACATTTCACAGCCGTGTTGTTATTTGAAGGCTGAATTATAACTATGGGAGAAAATGGTTGCTGCTAAAAACTGTTTTACATTTACCCACTAGCATGGATGACTTTTCTGTTTTCCTATCAATTTCAGTTTTGGTTCTATTTTTGTGCTGAATTTTCTCAAAGGCCAATGACTATGAGTAGACATTTGATTAAGTGCATGGGCTTGGTTGAAAATGGTAAATAACGTACTTAAGTTGAATTTGAGCAAATCTTGAAGTAATTAATATTAGTTTCCCACCTTAGTTTAAATTGGATAGAACTGGACCTCATGGATTTTGAGGACTTTTTTGTTCGCATGAGTTCCATAAAACAAAACCCAGCTTTTGCCCAATTGGATTTCTACTGGTCGCTCTCTACTATTAGCTGTCATTGGTTTTTAAAAAAAAATATTCTCTTGGGTAATTCATGTCTGTTTGAGTGGTTGATATGTGATAATATTGCAAATTGATGGAGCATACCTTCTAATCATACTGTAAGTTGAAGTCTAAATACACCAAAAACTTGAAGTGCGATCAAAGGGAATTAATAATTCAATTTCCATTTATATATTTCTGGCTCGTTGGTGTAAATTGTGATGCTTCAAAAGTTTAACGCATGATAATTTGGTTCTTTTTTTTTTGAAAAAAATAAATTTCAGTTGGTTATACTCATAGCTCAAATCAGAGTTAATTCTATGGCGGTTGTCCATATGAAGTCATCGGAAGCATATGGGGCATTAAAGCAATCAGGAAGGCTTTCTCAGAATGAGGATCCTTTAATTACTAATGTTGAACAGGTCTGTGCTTGTTCTCTCTCTCTCTCTCTCTCTCTCTCTCTCTCCCTCTCTCTCTCTCTCTCTCTCTCTCTCTCTCCCTGTGTGTGTGTGTGAGAGAGCGTGTGCGTGCTTACATATTTGTTATTTTTATTTTTATTTTAGCAGTCGGTCCATGTTAAGTTCGAGCCCCCATGGCCTAACCTTAGTGTGCCCTAGGGATAGTGGGCTCATCTTTGGGGGTTTTACGCTGGGTATCCCGTGGTTTCCCACACGTAAATTTCAAAAAAAAAAAAGTCGTCTATTTTGGACCATGTGTCAGTGCCCTGATTTTATTTGAGTCCTATGTCTTAGTCTAAGTAGGACACCAACGTCAGTGTTCCATGGCAACATCGTTGATGAGTCCTTGGATTAGTTAGATTAGGTTTGTTTTTCTATATAAACATAGTGTAAGCAGAAGAGAGGGCACTCTCTCTTTCGATTATTCAGAATTGGATTAAAAAAATTATCTTAGTTTATTTTATCTTCCTCTATCTTCTTCCTCTGCCCTAGTTGCAGACCTCACCATTGCTGGCCGAGCTCCAGCCCCTTTTCTACCGTTGTGGCAGACCTTCGGACGGGTTCCTTAGTCGTCAGCGGCTTTATCCCAGGCTTGTTATGCCATTTCTGCAAGAAGCCGACGCCCGCGCCATCCTCGCCCAGCCCTGCTTCTTGCTGCTGCTACTCTTTCACCCCACTTCCAGTCTTCCGCAAGCATTCTACGTTGCAACCGCCGTCGCCCCTGACTCTTGTCCCGCTTCCATCTTTCGTCTCATCCTAATCTCAGGTACACACAGACCCCTTCAGCATCGCCATAGCCGAACTTTCCTCTTGACTACCGTCCGCACCATCCTCTCCTCAGATCCCTGCTCGTTGCACCCTCTCACCCTCTTTGAATCGCCGTTATCTCTCCAATAAAAAACCCCCTTCAATGTCCACCCATGTGTAAATTCCATCCATATTTTCCCACTTTACTGTTTTTTTCCCCCATCATTAAATACAAACCCACTTCAAACCCAGCCAAGGAATGAATTCTCCTTGATTTTGAATAAGGTGGTTTGAAACCACTAGAAACTTTCCACCTTCCCCATGCCATTAATGCCTTGTCTATACCTTGTCCCCTCACCTTTCCGTCTTCCAATCATGGCCTCACCTTTTTCTGTTAATTACCAAATCATCCCTCCGTTTTCTTTCCTAGCTTTTCTATGAATTTTAGTGGGACCCATCCTTTAGACCCCTTGACCTGGTTTGACCTGAGTTGACCAGGTTTGACCAATCTCCTTTAAACCCGCACTGCTGTTGCTATGCCTCTGTGTGTGTGTGCCTATCTATCTATCTATGTATAGTGTGCCCCCTGTGCAAGGATGGCGTGCACAAATCGAGAAATGGTAAAAAATGAGGTCTCTTGTGATGTGTGTCCACTTGTATACTTAACTATTCATATGTTTCTTCATCATTATCATCATCATCTTGTGTATCTATATAGATATCTCAGTTTCCAGTACAATGTTATTTATGCTAGCTCAAATAATGAATACCCATTTTGTCTCAAACAATTTTTTAAGCCTCCATGAAGGATTAAAAGGACAAGGATATATAGATACCATCAACCAAATCGTGCTACAGTACTGGATCAGCATGGACTCTGTCTAAAAACCTTAAAAAATTTGAAGTTTTTTAAAAACCATAAAAAGATGATATGCTTGGCTGGATAAAAAGTTTATGATTTGGATTTTAATTTCAATAGCGTTTGAATCATATTTTTAGCTTATGATTGTGTATATGGTAAAGGATCATTTTATCAATGCATTAGTAACTTTGCATCATGTGAACATTAAAAAAGATTTGCATATGCCACAAAATCATCTGTATGAGCCATCCAAAAGACACATTCAAATATTTAGTCAACTAAACTTCTATATAAGAATTTTTGAAATGTGTATCTAGCGCGTGATTTGTTTCTGGCTTTTGATTTATAGCTTGCGTGAATCAGAGAGTCCTATGCCCAATGATGTATGCTCTAAATCCACAGAACACCTCTACAACAGTAAAAACTAGAAGAAATCAAGCCAAAAATAATATTAATTCTAGGGGCGCCAATTTCTTACCTGGTGCATTGGCCTGTCATGAAAAATCTGGGTTTTGAGGTCAAGTGTTTTGGTCATGCGATCATTCCCTTAAGCGGGTACCATCAAAACTTTTCTACAATTGCTGTGCCAAGGTCCCTATAGACTTTCAATTACATGAAGCAGTGATTGATCATGATTCCTATAGTGAGGAAAGTATGGGAGATCTCTAAAATTATGCCAAGAGAAGGATCATTGAGCTACTGAGCTGGGCATGACCAACTAAGCACGAGATATCGTTAAAAAGAAAGGCCATGCCCATGCAGAGAAAGGAGTATGGGAGATGATTCAGGGGCCACTTACCATAATCAGTTTCTTGAAAGTTGAATCAGAATTCTTCCTGTGCCTTACCAATTCCAAATTAAAGGCCAACCCCTAATTGATGGGATAGATGGCTTAAACGATGATGATGATGATATGTTCCACAAATTTGCACGGCATCAAATCATACTGGAAAAGCTAATGTACTTGTGGTAGATGATTTGTAAGTGGCCCCATATCATACATGTTGGGTTTCAATTGTTGGAGACAAATTATCGGGAATGTTTTAGTATGTTGGGGATAAAGATATTATTAAATTGTTGGAACATTGTAGGTATTGGCCCACTCGTGCACAGCTCCTCCTATTTGTGATCAAAGTCCATTGTTTTGATTGCCTCGAGTAGCAATTGAAAATGGCTCCCATAGTGAGTAAAGTATGGGAGATCTCTAAAATTACACAGAAGGATGGTTGAGCTACCAAGCAAGGCATAACCCACTGAGCATGAGATAGAATTAGAAAGGCCACGCCGATGTAGAGAAAGGAGTGTAAGAGATGATCCACCATGATCAGTTTCTTGAGACTTGAGTCAGAATTCTTCCCGTACCTGACTTGCAACTAAATTAAGGATCCTATGGAGAACCTTTAGTTCATGCATATTTACCCCAAATTTGCCAACAATTTAGTTCAAGCATATTTGAAGTTCATAAATCTCTCTCTTGTTGCAATATAGCCTAATAACATACCAGTTGATATTGAGGCAATGTTTTGTGAATCAAGCCCATCTTATATGGAGGGCATAAATTATCTGTAGGTGTGGAAATATGTGGGGCTCTGGAGTTCGCTCTTACTGACGACCCCCACCCACCCAAACTCACAAGATAGTGATCCTCTTCACTTAATTATTGCATCTGAATTGTTCTTTATTTTCATATAACTTGCATTAAATAATAAGATTTGGGCTGTGATATATTTCCTAGACATTTTGGGAGGAAAGAGAACTTTCTCCTGATATATGGACTTTTACTATTGGAGAAAAACCTTTAAAACCACAGTAAAACTTTCTTTGCTTCCAAAGAAATTGTAGCTGAACACAACTTTACCCGTTAAAGAATCTTTGATTGCCAGCATACTTGATTTATTAGTAATTGGTATAGATTTTACCTGGTTTATGGTTGTTTCCAATTTGTTTATAGGTCAGAGTAGCTCAAGCTATTTATTTGAGAGGTAGTCTATTTAATCACTCATGCAGGCCAAATATTCATGCCTACTTCCTATCTCGCACGCTTTTTGTTCGTGCAACAGAATTTGTGCAAGAAGGATCTTCTCTTGAGCTATCATATGGTCCACAGGTACGCCACTTTTCTCTGGCCAGCAAAAACTGTCTACAAAAAATTGTAGACAAACTACAGGGTCTAATGCTATGGTAAATGTTTGGTTTCACTGTCGATTTTATTGAAGCAGAACTCATGTTGCTAATTTGATGGACTTAATTGTTAATTTGTTGTCCCAAGTCTTCTAGATTGGAAATCCTATCAACCTGTGAACTGTAACGTCCCACCCTTTTTCACTCGCTTTGCTTTCCGAAAATCAGAATCAATTTTTTTTTTTTTTTTATAAACAGAGAGTGATAGAGAGCGGGACGTCACGATGCGAGCTAAGGCCGAACTTCTAAAGTCCGACCCTTAACTAACCAACCCTATGTGTGCATGGACTAAGTCCATGAAAACGGTTCACACATAACAATATCAACATGCGGAATTAAAATCATGACATGCGGAATTATAATAGAACCCAGTTCTATTCCATTTTAGATAGCAAAGTACGTTAAATCCTTAATCATCATTAACATAAAATAGTTATCCAAGTAAACATCCAACCATAGCAAATCATCTAAGTTATTACATGTCCGAAGTCTAGTTACTCAAATGCAAGTCCATAAGTAACTTTAATAAAATATAATCCAATCAAATATCCAAGCTCCTATGCTTGGCCCTTTTTGCGTTCATCGTTCCTCTTGTTTCTTGTATCAACAAGTAGGGTAGAAGTAGGGCGTTAGAACAACGCGCCCAGTAGGTATTCCAATTAGGGCTAACACATGGTTAGTACACAACATGCATATAACATAATAATAAGTCCCTATAAAAACAATGCTATGACATGTGTAGTATGCAATGAGTCTCACCCATCATAAACACATGTATCCTCTTGATGGAATTCTCATCATCAAGGTACCCCCACATAAGTCTTTCGGACGCCCTGACGGAGTGTGGCCCCTCCGGTTTCTTCTTGATGGGATTCTCACCATCAAGGTACCCCACATAGGTTTTTCGGTCGCCCCGACGGAGTGTGGCCCCTCCGGTTTCTTCTTGATGAAAAAGCACATCAAGGTATCCTACATAAGTTTTTCGGACGCCCCGACGGAGTGTGGCCCCTCCGGTTACATATCCTTCATCCCATGACATGCATAAGATGCTAATGAAACATGCTATTTTATATAATAAACATAGCATTAAAACATCACATTTGAAACACATCTTTTTCCAATGAAAACACATGCTATTTTATATAATAAACATAGCATTAAAATATCACATTTGAAACACATCTTTTCCAACATAAATTCATCAAATAAGATAAAAATGATGTACATAAACCCATGGTTTCAAAGAGGTGGAATCCTGCTAAAGACTACTAATGTGTCCTTGCGCTTCTGTCTGGTAACCGCTCACGATCGTACACACTTTGTGAGGTCCCATTACCTTATAACATATCAATCAATTAAAACCATGTCTCCCTTTATTTACAATTATGTCCAAGTCCATAAAACAATCCCCATGGGGTTCAGCCATACACCATGGCCGAACCCATGGTCTATCATTTTCACACTTATTTACCACATTGCCATTCATACCACTTCATTCATTTAATACGCCATACATAGACCCTATGTCCACCAAATAATTCCCATGGGGTTCGGCCATACACCATGGCCGAACCCATGATCCATTAATTCACTTAATTACAATAATGCCATTATACCTAATAACATAGCCAATAACATAAACCATGAACATATGTCTATATGTAATTAAATCCCTCATTACCTTAAACATGCATAACCACTCTAAGTGTCCCTTAAAATATTCCAACACATGATCCATCATATAATTCATGGGGTTCGGCCATGGTGCCCTATGTACATTATTTTCACCTATTTACAATATTGTCATCCATGGCTATCATTCCATTATTCTCATTTACAATATACTTGAGCTAATAAATAACCCACTAATAAGATTCATGGGGTTCGGCCATACACCATGGCCGAACCCATGATCTTTCATTTTCAGCCAATATTACCAAATTGCCATTACCTCCATCATTGTCTCTCCATTAATCCAATCACCATATTAAGTCCATACATGATCCATAAAATTGATTCATGAGGTTCGGCCAAACACCATGGCCGAACCCTATAATGTCTAACTTTCCAATTTCATCAATTCCCATTCTTGAATCCATAATTCAAGGTTCCTTCCTTTTTGATCAAAAAGTCTAGAATTAGAAACTTTCTAATTTAATAACCGTCTTCCATATTAATCAATTAAAATCCATTAACAATACCAATACACCTCCATGGCCGAACCCTATGGTTCATAATGTTCTCTTTTAAATGCAATCAAAACATCATAACCCTCCATAGTTTTCATGATCTAATTGCATCTAAAACCATCAAACCTTCTATCCATTTAAAATAAATCATAAATAACCTTTCCCATCTTTTTCCATGTTCTAAGTACATGAACATAATTCCATAAATATTTACATGGCCGAACCCATGGTCTAGGATCTTCACCAAAGGCATCCATTAAAACCCATATAAATTTATTAACCAACTCCCATAGTTTTCCTCATTAAAAATCCATACATTAAACCATGTCTTTCCATGCATGGCCGAACCCTATGGTTCATCTTTTCCATTAAAAATACTATATTCATCTCCTAATTTTCTTCCATGGGATTCGGCCATACACCATGGCCGAACCCTATTGTTCCTTATCTTAAACAAAAATATCAAACCACTTACAGGTTCCGCGACTCCTCCTGTTTTCCTTCGGTTGTTCTTGCTCTTCCAATCCTTTTCCTTCTTGATCTTTCACTTGCTGGCTGCCCTCTTCTTGAATGAGTATGCCGTGAATGAAACTTGAGAGGGAAAGAAAGTTCGGCCTTGATGTGTATTGCCGTGCGCCCTTGCTACCCTTCTCTTATTGATCTCCAATCGGTTCTAATTTAGAAGATGCCAAGACTCTTTAAATTAACAATTGTCTAATGCCGTGCGCCTCCTTGTTGCCTCTCTTGTATCAACCTTCCAATCAGTCCTATCTATAATTTGAAGGGGCCATGCGCCCCTTCTTCCTTTATTAATCTCCCATTGGTCCCAATTTAGAAGGTGTCATGCGCCCCTTCTTTTAGCCATGCCTTAATGCCGTTTTTAATCAAGAAAGACCCTCTTTAAAATATTCTAGCACATGCGCATATCTTAGATATGCAATATCACACATGGCCATAAGCAATCTTTATTTAATCTTAGACATCTTCTTAAGATATTCTAGCATATCAATGTGGATATGAAAATCCCACATACACGGACAAGGTAATCTATCTCTAATTCTCTCCATGCGCATAATCATGGATTGCATATCTAATATTCGGCCATGTACAATTATCCCATTCCTAATCCCTTATTTATAGATATTGTATTACCAATTAAATTCAGCCCCATTTAATTTTACCTTGAATCTTATACCAAAACCGTTGGGTCTTAATTGGGCAATGACCCAACACTTTACCCATCTGAGGTCCATATTTAATAATTCACAAATTAAATGGGTAATTTTCATATATATTAATAACTTGAAAATCCGGGGTGTTAAATGAACTACGACTGGAATTTTTGGTGTCCTGCAACGGTCTTGTTTTTGTGTTATTCCAATATTGAGGATTTTTGGACATTGTCAATGTTGCACCCTGTCAATCAACTGTTTGGTTTCAGATGCTGGATAATCAACACAGTTGGTTTGTAGCATGAATTGCACTCATTTATAAACAACTCATTTCATGTAGATGCCATATATTCCTTCTTAACTTCTTGTATATAGAAAACTTGTTCCAGCGACCCTAGTTTGTACTCAAGTTCTTTATTCTGTAACTCCCATAGCATATGTCACACCCTGCCCTGACGTGGGCCCGGAGCGCGAGGATTTTTTTCCTAACACACAGGGGAAATCTACACCGGTTTCTATATTCCATTATCCATCAGAACTCGTACCGTAACTCGGTAGGAGTCCATCTCATTTAATTTCCATGCGATCATCCAGATGTCAATGTGGACTCAAATATGTACCATATATAAAACCATACCGTATCATATCAGAGTTGCTCAACAAAAGCACAATGATTTTATTACATGAAAGATCAGCGATTCGACGATCACAATGTTACAATAAAAAATCAAGTCTCCAAACAATGGAAGTTCTCTCCTAATGGGTAGATGCACAAGCCTCCAAATCTCTTAGCTAAACATTGAGCTTCATTCAACCCCTCCTTAGGCAGATGTCCTGAAATCGTAAGGGAGTGAGCTAACTAACCCAGTGAAGAGAAACAACAATTATACATACAACATGTTATCAACCAAGCATTTTATATAACCTACTCATGTTATAATTTAAACATGTAATCACATGGACGTAACATTAACCTAGGGTCAACACCCTGAACCCAAGCATAGTTATAACTTATTTAAGAGCCAACACTCAGCCATATAATCATATAATAACAATCACACAGGGGTAATGCCCTACATACGTAGTTACAATTATATCACTCATATAGGGTTGATATCTAAACAACATTCAAGATCATGACCTAACAAGGTCGATACCCAGTCATAATCATAATGATAATAACAACATAGGGTTAACTCCCTAAGCACACAATTATGATTATATTTGATAGTATAAGGTTATCACCTAAATATGCAATCATATGCAATGCCCAATCATATATACATATGTATATATGTATATTAGCGTACCTCACGACGCACACTAATTGGAATGCTGAGTCAACTCATGTCTCAAACCCCGAGGTCCCATGCCATTCCATTTCTATCCGTAATGCTGGTCCTTATTGTGCATACACTGTGTTGCTGACTCTGTGTCATAACCTTCGTAAGTTATGTCCTAGTACTACGAACTATACTGTGGCCCTGGCGCCAGGCCCCGTCCAGTACTTCCAGGCTCGATAGATGTTGTATATCTCGTGCACTAAGCATATACACGGAGCATCCTGCACGAAGCACAAACACTTAGCGAAATCACTCAGCAAAAGCACTTAATACCAACATTTAGCAATAGCACTTTCGCGTTTAATACACTCACCCAGATATCTCATATGCCTAAAACGTGTTCCTAGCATTCTAATTGACATGCATATCGCTCATGCATTCTTTACCAAGCATATGAATCAAGCAAACAATATATGTTCCATTCATGCGTGTACATTTTACAAAAAAATACATGTCTAGCATAACATGTTATTCACCCATGCATTCTTCACAAAATATATCATAAGTATCAACGTGTTATAAAAAAATAAGCACATTAATCTAAATGTTCCTAACATGCAATACTGCACTCATCCGCATGTTATAAAAATTAGACATAACCAGTCTAACATATCATCTTAACATGCATTAACACATATATCAACATGCTATTATAAAAAAAATAGACGTAACTAGTCTAACATATTATTTTAACATGTGCTAACACATATATCAGCATGCATATTCATATTCCTACAACCAGAATACAATAACGTTGAATCATTCCATCTCCATATGGTCAGTCACAAATGCATAGACCCACATAAATAGATATCAACTTATATCTCTATGACTTTGTAAATTAAAATTTACAACAAATAAATGAATAATATTTCAGAGTGGTAAGACTACCACTCATCATTCACCATACCCAGCATGAATTCACTCAGTGTTTTAATCTTCACTCAGCATAGATTCTATCATGCATTGTAACGACTCATCCCTCTTGCACAATATTGTCTGCTTTGGGCTTGAAAAACCCTCACGGCTTTGCGTTGGGTTCAAGTGTCACCCTTGGGCCTAAAAGGCCTTGTGCTAGAAGGGAGGGGTGCTCCTTCATATATTCTACAACCAATTCACTCTCTTGGGCAGTATGAGACCTTTTTCTATGCCCTTAAGGCCAACTTTCATTCCCATACACACCCCTACACAAACGCACAGGGTGTCACAATCCACCCCCCTTAAAACCAGAGCCATCCCTGGTTCTATCACACTACACAGGCAGAGAGTTGAACCGTTCTCTGATACCATTTGTAACAACTCATCCCTCTAGCACAATATTGCTTGTTTTGGGCTTGAAAAACCATCACAGCTTTGCATTAGGCCCAAGTGTCACCCTTGAGCCCAAAATGCATTGTGCTAGAAGGGAGGGGTGCTCCCTCATATATTCCTCAACCAATTGACTCTCTTTTTGGTATGGGACCTTTTTCCATGCCCTCAAGGCGAACTTTCAATCCGATACACACCCCTACACAAACGCACGGGGTATCACATGCATTCTCTATCTTAACATGTGATTCCCCCCCTTAACATGAACTTGTATGCTTATTATCATTAAGCATATTAATATTACATAGTAAAATATGCATCTATGTTCCGAATAAAAAATTCAACATCTTATCAATCACTAAGCATTTACTTCCAGGCTAAGCAACAATTCAACTTTCAAAGCATTCAGATACCGAAAGTAACTGACAGAAAATAAGTGACAGGAAACGTAAACAAAGCTGTAATGCTGAAAGACAACAAAGTGGTAAAATTTCCTTGTTACAATTTTTATCTTTATTAATTATTTATGTCCTCTATGTGATATGTTCCATTTGGAGTCTAGGGGTGCTATACCCTTTCACTCCAAGAAAGTCACCAAGTTACTGCATACTGCTGGATTCAAGTCCGAGCACAGAAAACGTGTATGCAATCTCAGCTGGATTTTAGTCTGGGCACTGTAGTCGCGTTTGCCGTTCAACCGGATTCAAGTCCGGGTGCAATAATAATTAAGCCCTGTATTATTACATTCAAATATATACCAAACCGAATACATTCACACAATACATTTATTAAACATGTTCACGAAGCCCAATTATTCACTTCTCAAATACATACAGTCACACTAAGTCTGAATTGGAGACCGATGCTCGCACACTGTCACCCAATTATATGCCAATTAATCTCTCCGGCACATGATTAGGTCCATAATGCGTTTATAGACGGCTAGGCCTCAGCTCCCAGATACCATTTTTCATGCTCACTTCGGTGTCCAAAACCCGATTATTTTAAACACATTCCCTTATGGTGAGCGGTATCCGGTCTCGCGTTTTGGTCCTGTTCACGTCTTTTCCAAATACATTAATTCCATGGGTCCCCTCATTGCCATTAGGTTAATGGCGTCCAAATTTTAGTATTAAATGTAGTATGCGATGCATTTCAGAAATAAAAACGTGTGGTTGAGTCCCCTCACCGTGAAATGGCGAGTTTCCAAAAGAAAGTAGTGAAAACAATGTATATGATGTGTAAATAAATTGCGGAAAGCGAGGCGTGCAAAAACATGTGAAATAAATACACCGTAAAATTTGTAAAGAAAAGAACGTAAAGTAAAGACACGTTAAAGCATTGTGTCTGTTAAAGTGGAAAGTTAATAAAGTAAACACTCAATGCCTGGTCTCGGATCTTCCCTAGGCAGAGCCTCCGGTAAATGCTAGAGTTTAGCCCAGAAATTTGTAGAAAGTAGTAAAAAGAAATAAAACAAGCCTTTAAGGTTCGACAAGTGTTTGGTGTCAAGCGTCGGGTGTCCCTAGGCAGAGCCTCCAGAAAACCCGAGTGTTTGCATGGAAAACTTGTAGAAATTATTGGGGCTAAGCCTTGGACCAGTCCGAACAAGAGGTTAGGAATTATAGGTGTTCGGCACTGAGATGGCTAAAAAAGTACAAAATAGAAAGCAGGAAATAAATCTCAAAAACTGTAAGTAAAACAAGTCATCCTTTCAAATCTGTTAAGGGTCGGAAGACCGACCCATCAGTGTCGGAAGTCCGATGCTAATGAGCATCAGAAGTCCAATGCTCGGACCGTCGGATTTCCGAGGAACAAACTGTCGGATTTTCGATGAAAAGCTCATCGGAAGTCCGATGAACAAAGTGTCGGAATTCCGTCAAAATGAAAAGTTTTTAACAGAGAGCAAAAAATCTCAGTTTTCCTCTTAGGTTCGGAAGTCCAATCCTGGACCATCGGACTACTGATAGTGTCGGACTTCTGACTTATAAACATCGGAACTCCGACCTGGCGGCGGAAAAACGAGATTTCAATCTAAAAAATGGAGTGACTTTTCACTCTAAATAAAAAATCTAACCTTACCGATGGTTTCTACATTGATTTTACTATAATTTCAAAAACTTCGCTTTGATTTTTTGTAATAAAAATAGACCTCGATATTGCAGCCCATATTTCTAGTGAGAAATAGCCCATTTTTCCAAGTTTTCCAAAACTTCCTTTCTTCTCCAATTTTGATTCTGATTCGTCCTTAACCAGTTTTAATCACCTTAATTGAGTTAATGGAGGAGTTTAGACACCTTTGCGGTGTCTCTGGAGTCCTGGAAATCCAGAAGGCCCAAGGCCTCTGTCTGTCAGTTTCAGGTGAAGTTTCAAGAAGAAGAAGAAGAGCAATAGAGGAAGAGAGGAAGGGTTGCTGAGAAGGAGTGAGGGCTTGAGAGAGAGATCTGTGAGAGTTTAGAGAGGGAGAGGAGAGGCTTGAGAGAGGGTGGAGCAGCGTCCGGGTGTGAGAATGAATGGGAGAAGCCTTGGTGCTTTCTCCTATTTATAGGAAAAGAGGATAGGTAGCGGTTTTTGTGACCATTACTGGGCATTCCCAGAAAAGGGCATCTGGGGTTCCATTGAACAATCTGACCTTACAGAATTGTTCAAAACACTGTTGATAGGCTGAGGATGAAATTTGATTAAATTCTGATACTGAAAGCCACTTGATTTTTATCAAAACACTGATTTTTGAGTTTTAATTAAATCAACGGTTGACAAAGCACGAAAACAACGTTAAATAACTAAACCTCTGTAAATCAGAACGACATTTTGAAAGTTCAGCAAGTTGTAGAAAAATACAGATCGTGTGTCAAACAATTTTCATAATTTTTTTTATTTTCGGAGATATTTTAAAATGAGGGCTTTGCAAACACCGTTTGCAAATGCGCCAGTTTGTGAAAAGCCAAAAATATTGAAATCAAATTTCAAAATCCAGTGTGTTTAGCAAGTTAGGGTGATTTGTGTGTGTAAGTTTAAAAGTAAAAATAACTCAATTCAGTGATTTTATAAACAGTCAAAGTTTCAGGTTACTATTCACCCTTTTAGAATTAAAATAATGTAATATTATCCAGAAAGGTCAAAAGACCAAAATGCCCTTCTGACTTCAATCGCCAATGTCTTGAGCTATGGAGCTCAGATTGGGCCAAACTTGGGCTTTTTGAAAAGCCCACACAGAGACCTAAGCATCTAACAATACACAAAGCACACTTAGTGGCAAACTCAAAATCCGAGAAATGAGAAAAGGCGAACTTCGCTAGAGTCCATAAACACATCAATTTAGTCTAATTAAGAGTCAGGGTATTACATCATATGTCCTAGTGTGGAAGAAGACTTGAGTGTTTGATGGATCCAAGTAAATTCTGTCATGCAGGTTGGGCAGTTGGATGTTTATAATAGGCAAAAGTTACTTGAAGATCAATACTCATTCAGATGCCAGTGCAGTGGCTGTTCAGAACAAAATCTGTCCGACATTGTCATGCATGCTTTTCGCTGTGTGAATCTAAACTGTCTTGGTGCAGTTATAACTTGCTGTGCTACCAAACATGAAAAGTTGGAAGCTAATTGCTTGCAAAATTCTGCTGCAGTCAATAGCTTGAAGCGTCCTTTGCCGGTATGATATATCATTAATGTGAATTCCTCCATTTGTTTATTTAAGGATGTTATCATACCAGAACTGGATGACTAGATCCTGATGCATTCAATATTTGTTATATTCTGAACTTCTGATGCTCTGAATCCATGCAAGTGTGGACCACTGGTAAAGATCAAAGTTCAGATTGTTGATCTGATAGACCTGTCCATTTGTGGGAGATGCCCTCAATCTTCTAATTTGGAATATCTCAGACATCCAGTCTTTGCTCTTTTCTTTTGGCAGTGTGTTCTGTACCTTTCTCAAACTGTATTTTATGGCATTGGTTGAGGTTGTACTCTTACTAATAAGGGGGATTTGATTATTATTCCCATCCTTTGTGTGTGTGTGGATGGGTGGGTCCTGGGATTTATTTTTTATATCCCACCCTTTGTATGGGGCCTACCAGATCAGCAACCTCGATCATCAGGTTATATACATTATTCTTATGTATTGGCACGTGAGTATGACATTATTCACATCTTGGTACATCAGGATCAACAGTTCCTTTGATTTCCTTTTTTTTTAATAGTATTTACTTGAGATAAAAACCTCATACTTGTATTATTTCTTTATTCTTAATGGTTATTGTGCTGAGATTTTCCATGATTTAAAGTCTCAAAATCAGGAAAGAGAAGCCATCAATAAAGTGGCCCATCTCCTGTTGAAACAAACTGTCTCCACACTTAAAATTAGTCCTGGATATTGCTTAAGTTGTGGCTCTTATCGTGATCTCGAGTCTTCACATGCAATGGTCAGGAAAGTTGGGACACATTTTAAAAGGTATGCCTTCTTGTTTGTTCAAAGTTCCCCTGTCATGGTTCCTCTTTTACTTCACATGACTACCTCATTAACATCTATCATCCCCAAGGTTGCTAAGTTTACATCTTTGTTTTCATCATTTGTGATCCGTATGTAATCTTACATCCCTGTCCACATAGCATTGACATTTTAAGAAAGTTCCACCATGAGTTTCCTGATTCCAAGGAAAGTTTTGCCAACATTGGAGAATCTCAATTTTCTAGGAAAATTTGCAGAAACAAGCATACCCTACAAAATTCTCCTTCAGCAAAAGATGTCCATGGATTTTGAATATCAGATATGTGGTCTAAAATATGTGGACAAGAACCTTTAGCACAATTGGTAAGGGTTTGTTGTTACAACTTAAAGGTTGTGGGTTCAACTCCCATGGGCTCGAGATAGCAATCAGCCCATGGAAATAATTTGTCAAATCCAAATATAGAGACCGTCCCTTGATTGATGGGATCAATGGCTTAGATGATAATGATGATTGTGGTCTAAAATAATGATAAAAGAAAAGAACATGAACTTCCTTCGTTATGGTTTAAGGGATACCCATCAAATCTGTGTAATGGAATTGAATTTACTAGATTTAAGCTGTGGGTTAAGATTTAAGTAACCCTATGAAGTTGAGGCTACCATCTTGTTTCACTATGGTAACTTTATTTTAAATGTAGGAATCCATAGTTCAGCATTAATTGCTAGCCAGTCATTGTAGTTATTATGATTTTGGACTTTTCAGATTCAGCATCATATGTCCTTGACTAATTTGGGACAAAAAGCCATATACTGAAATTGAGTACATGTGACTTGTCATCGCTTAAGCAGTACAACTTGCTATGTAAACATGCCCATTAATTTAGGTGAAGTTTATCAATATAAAAACCCTAATGATAAGTTTGATTCAAGAGTTCTTGTTGCATTTTCTAGTTGTATTTCAAATAATTCTACATGTATTTTTGTTTTTTACAAGTTTAGATTATTTTCCATGTTCTTAGGCTGTGGTGTTTAAGCATAGCTGTGCAACATAACTTTGACGAGGTTACTATGGTAATAGAGCTGATTTTATATAGGATTTAATATGAAATACTTTCTAGCTAAATAGCTATCAAGTCAATGGTGTTATTTTGTAAATATCTTTATACCGTACCTGAAAGCCTTTCATTGGTCTTGTATTTTGAATTTATTACTTGCTTAGGATCATGTCTTTCCTACAATATAGATTGTGCCCAAAATTGATGTAATGAGCCATCCAATATTTTGGCTTTTCCCCTTTTGCATTTTGGTTATATTTATTTATCATCTACTTGCAGACATTGATCAATGGGTCACAGTTGACAAGAACCTTAGTATAGTTGGTAAATGCTCATTGTCGCAACCACGAGGTTGTGACTTCAAGTCCTATGGTTGTGAGACAGGCACTCAGCCCGTAGTGAAAAATAAAATGTTAAATCCAGTTATGAGTGGGATAAATGACTATGATGATGGTGGTGATGATTGCTGAAGGATTAGAATTTTCCATTGGGGAGATTCTCAGACAATGTCCATCCATGACGGGGACTGCGAATAACAGTTTAAATTGTGAGTGAAGTATGAATTCCACTTGAACATTCTCCAGTTCTGTCATGCCCCTCCCCGCCATTGGCCTGCAGGACACGAGAATTTTTTTTTTGGTACTGAGATCCACAAGGGAAACCTACATTGGTTTCTAATTTCCCTCATGCACTAGAAGTCATACCGTAGCAAGGTAGAATTGCGGTCGACAAAAACTCACACATGACCATCCAAGCCCACACTTGGATTTCAAATACATAACATACATAAAACATCAAAGAGCTTAAACGAATGCATAGAGGTTTTATTACATGTCCAACAAAGATTCAAATAAACGAAGAATTATTACAATCCTCATAAGTGTTTCTCTAATATAAAATAAGTTCTCGGCGAATGGAGAATGTAGGGGGTTCCATATCCCTTAGGTCAACAATGAGGTTCGTCTATACCCTCCTCAAGCAGTGTTCCTGAAATCGTAAGGGAATGAGCTAACCAGCCCAGTGAAGAGAAACAACATATATACATAGCATGTCATCAACTAAGCATGTTCAATAACCTACTCATGTTATCATGCATCTCATGGTTATAATAGATAACACGGGTTTATAACGCAACACCCAATCATAGTAATGTTAGCATGCAACTCAACGCACGCTAACCGGAATGCTAGTCAACCCATGCCCCAAACTCGGGGTCCTACGGTATTTTGATTCTCTTTGCAATGATCACGTGGATAACTGATGTAGGCCTAGGGTTGAATCTTGTAGATTCACTGGTAGGTCGTAGATTCAGAGTGCAATTAAGGTTTAGATCTATGGCGTTTGAGAGCCCTTGTAGCCGATCACAGTATGTGAAAGGGTTCTACCTTAGTCAAGGGTCCGTTAAACATATCAAAAACCAAAACAAGGTTCCTGAAAGTTTAGTTATGCATATGGATCTTAGATTAAGATCTCAACTAATCCAACTAGATTAAGAAGTGCAGAAGCAGAAGATTAATTGCGATTAATGAAATTGAATGAAAGTTCAGAATCTAAAGTCCATAGCATGAGATTAAACTGAAAACAAACCGTACTTACTTGGAAAAATCGACCTACGTAGGTCTTCAACAGCTAGCAACCACCCAAAACTCCAAGAGTTTCTTCAAACTTTAATTCTTATTCAATTTTGTGTTCAAAGTTCTAATACATGGAGGTATTTATAGAGGAGAGGGACCAATAAAGCCATGTTGACCAAAGAGAGAGAAACCCTCCTAGATCCAAAAATCTCTCCTTCATGTCAGGCATGGGTCAACCTTCCTCATATGGGGGTGATCCATGGCTACATGTGACAACTAATAGAATTCTCCTATCTTGCCATGTCATATAAATGGATGGCCAAGATTTATTAGCAAGAAACACACCTAAAAAAGGAAGCAAATAAAATCCTAGAAAAATCCTAGAAAATAAGATAGTCTAGGTTTATGGATAGGATCTCTCTCCATGATATCCCACACATGGGATTTTCACCCAAGGCAAGGGATTGCCTGTGGGTTGGCGCCACATGCAAGTTTATCCCGTGTGTTGGTGCCACCTCTTCCCCTGTCCCTTCACACTTTCTTTCCTTCTTTCATCCTCCACCGGACACTTGGCACTGTAGGAGAGCTTGTATGAAGTGGGCTTTCATGTACTTGGGCTTGAGGTCTGCCTGTGTAGTATTGGGCTTCTTACGTACAGGCTGGCTCAATCCACTAGGGCCCACTGGATCCCGTCTAATAAAGTTGATGGACTTTTTAGACGGCGTCCAATGGCGGGTCCCGCGATCATAATGGCTCATGTAAGCCATGGCAATCTGCTCTGCAGGATCCAAATCCACTGATGAAGAATCTGATAGTGGATCAATGGACCTGGTGCCCCCATCAATAACATGTGGGATCCATAGTCTATTGGGACATGCAACACAGGTCATCCTGGGGTCAGAGCACGCGACCCAGTTCCTATCGTGTGCAATCCATACTGTGGACATCCGCGGCAGTATCCTCGTGAGTCACTATCCAACAACACGTACGATTTACATTGTAGACCTTTCCTTAATCATCACAAGAAGTCTTAGACCAGTGCTCGCTCAAACTGTAATCCCACTCTTAGGACAACTTCCACATTCATGCAACATATGCCCCACTCACACGACATATATCACACTACACTGCATATAACATAAGCCCCAATCATACAACATATGTTCCATTCGCACACCATATGCTACTTAACAACGTATCTAAGCAGGCATTTCCACTAGCATCATTATCCAACTAACATGTACATTACACACATCGACATGTTATAATCAAAGTAGATATAAGCTGTCTATCAACACTTATCACATATGCATAAAGTTAATTGAATGAAGTCAAGCACATTGAGGTGGAGGAGCTCGAAGGGTTGGCAAGGGAGATAGGGTGTGGTGTCGACAAGATCCCATTTACATACCTTGGATTGCCAGTAGGTGGAATCCGAGATCCAAAGTGTTTTGGGAACCTGTACTAGAAAGGGTATCAAAAAAGTTGAATGTATGGGGGAAATCTTACCCCTCACTGGAGGGTAGATTGACTCTAACTAAATCATGCCTGGTGAATGTTCCCACCTACTATCTCTCCTTGTACGAAATACCTAAGGGGGTGGCAAAAAGGTTAGAGAAAATTCAAAGAGACTTCCTGTGGGAAGGAAAAGAGAATACGTGGAAAATCCACCTATTGAAATGGGAAGAGGCTAGAGACATGAGGGAGAAGGGTAAGTTGGGGATTCGCAGTATCAGAGATAGGAGTCATGCCCTACTAAGTAATTGGTTGTGGAGATTCACTTCGGGGAGAGAGGCCTTGTGGAGGAAGGTTTTAATAGCGAGATACGGTTTGGGTGACCCCGGGTGGTGGAGGTTAGGTAGGAGAGCTGCCAGGGTTGGTTCGTCGGTAGTGAAAGCCTTGATGAAGATTGGAAGAGGGGAAGGAAAGGTTGGGGAAATGTTTCAAAGGGGGATTAGGATGCTCGTTGGCATTGGAAAAAGGGCGTTGTTTTGGAGAGATGCTTGGGTGAGGGAGAGGCCATTAATGGAAGTATTTGCCAGACTATTTAGAGTGGCCCAAAATCGTGAAGTTTTAATAAGTGATTACTTTAGAGCAATGTTGTCAAACTCGACTCGGATCGTAAATCGATCTAGTGGTGTGATTATTTAATCGTAAATCGTAGAATCGTAAGAGTTTTAACATTTTTTACTTTTTTTGCTATAATTATTATTTAGTTTAATATAATATATTTCTATTGATTTAGTTTAATAAAATATATTTTTATAATATAGTAAAAGATACTATATTCAATAAAATATTTTTATAGTCAATATAATCAATTAATACTTAAGCACTATCAGTTCTATTTATTTAAAAATTTAAATAAAATATAAATATTTTTCAATTAAAACTTATTTTTATAGTCAATATAGTAAAAAAATAATATGAAATAATGAGGTCTAAGTCTTAAAAAAAAATTCAAACAGACAATTCATTTAATGATTTAGTTATTCATTTAATGATTTAAAATAACTGATTTAGTTTAATAAAATATATATTTATAATATAGTAAAAAATACTATATTCAATAAAATATTTTTATAGTCAATATAATCAATTAATACTTAAGCACTATCAGTTCTATTTATTTAAAATTTTAAATAAAATATAAATATTTTTATAGTCAACATTTTTACAGTCGTCACCGATAAAAAAAAAAACCCCAGGAAGCACTTCCATGTCCTCGTACGAGGACATGGGCACCTAACATCCAATAAAATAAATATCTATAAACTATAGTATCTAAGTTTGCAAAAAAAAGAAGAAGCTAATGCGAAACACAATAGGAGAAGGGGAAAGTGAAGCCAGAGGAGAGGAGAGAAACCAGAGAAGAAGAAAACCAAACCGGAGAAGAGAAAAGACAAGGATAACGAAGAAGAGAAGAACTGGAAATGACAAAATCGAAGAACATGAGAGAGGAGGAAAGGGACAACGAAAAGGAGAAGAGAAGAGGAAAAGAAGAAAAGAGGGAAGCATACCTCGAATTCGAGCTCTCGAACTATTGAAGGCTTGAACCACTTCCGCAGACACCACGACTTGAAGGAGAAGCGATAGATGAAGAAGGGTTTTGAAGGGTTTTTCTTTATTTGCTTGAAAGAAACACAAGTAAGAGCGCCAGGTATTTATCAATCCTCTTTAAGCTTTCGATCTTCCCAGGCAATCAAAAGATGACTTTCGATTTTTCCCATGCACGTCTATTCCTATTTTGCTGATTTTCCCTCTCTTTTTTTCCCCTCTTTTGCTCATTTTCCCTTTTCTTCAACATCGCACGATGGTACGATTGAAGAGTTTGGAATCGCACGATGGTACGATTGAAGAGTTTGGAATCGCACGATCTGCGATTTTGGAAAAACTCAGACGATTGATGGCATTTTTCGAGTTGACCAGCGAGTTGACTCGATTGCCCATCCGAGTCGAGTCGACTCGTACGAATTGACTCGCAACTCAGACGATTTTAACAACACTGCTATAGAGAGGTCAATGATACACCATAGTGGTCAATCTCCTTCAAACGAATCTTGCGGGACTTTGAAGAAGCTATCCACCAAGCCTTGATAGGAATCCTAAGTGATACCAGATTGTGGATTGAGGACGAGGACAAGTGAATCTGGTCCATGAAGCCGTCGGGGTCTATTTTGGTAAAATCAATCTTGCGATCAGCTTATGCAGCAAATTCGTACTCACCTCCTATTTGCAATCTGACTTGGAATAACAAGATTTCCCCTACAATCCAATTCTTAATGTGGATTGCCTTGCAAAAGAGGATCCTCGTGAGATACAATCTTAGGAGAAGACACGTTCTTGTGGAAAAGGCTCCGATAGTGTGTCCATTGTGAGGACAAAGAGGAGATAGTTGACCACTTGTTAAGCAAGTACCGTTTCACGTGGGTTGTGTGGTACTCGTTCTTGAGGTTGTTTGGATGCTCGTGGGTTATAGGTAGTGGCGTGGAGGATTAATTGGTGGCTTGGATGAGGGGTCCCTTTAGAAGTAGACAGAGTAGCCTGGAAAATGGTTCCGTTCGCAGTCTCGTGGGCAATTTGGAAAGAGAGCAATGGGAGGATCTTTAAGGGAAAGAGAGGGGCACCTAGAGATGTGTTTGAGAGGGTGAAATGACAGGTGATTGGTTGGTTGTCTGTGAGGAGTTTCAGGATCTAGCACCGGAGGATTTCTATTTGTCTTAGGAAGGGTGTATGAAAGGGGTTGGTAGAGTTAGGAAGCGCTTGGTCAAGTGGGTAGTGCCTCCCCTAGGATCATTTAAATTTAATGTCGATGGGGCAACAAAGGGTAAACCCGGACCGACAGGAATAGTTGGAGTGTTACATAACGATAGGGGAAGAATGTGGTAGCTTTCTCCTAATCAGTAGGGTCAATAGAGTCAAATGAGGCTGAACTGAGAGCAATTAGGAGAGCACTTCAAGTTTGGTCTAGGTTTAGGAGCGGTAACCTCATTATCAAAGGAAGCCACGAAGCTTCCTTCACTTGCTTGCAAAAGGTTTTATATTCGGTTCGACAAGCTTTATTTTGGGGTTTATTGGGCATACTCTGAGAAATGGGTTCAGAGGGACCCACTATGGAATCCAACCTTACGGATAGGTTCAGAATATTGGAAATAGGCTACCTAAGGATTTTCGTTGAAAACAGGTATCATAAACCATTCGATAAAAGACAATCTTGATCTTTTAAAGATCTTAATGGATAAATGGGTTTTAGGGTCTTATTTGACAGTGAAACACGATGTTAAAAAGTCCGACTTCGAGAAATTCTTTGGGCGATTTAGAACTTCGTATAGTTCCTATAATTTGCAAATAGTCTCCAAAAGTTTTATTGAAAATAGAAATCCGGAGATAATTAAAATAAGGGGCTTTGCAAAGCGTCGTATAAAACACGATTTTTAAAGAAAGTGAAGGCGATGCTAAGCAGGTTTCAAAATTCTTTAAGTTTAGTAAATAGGGGGAAAGAGTGTGCAAGCTTCAAAGCCTAACCACTCAAATCCATGATTTTATGAAATTTCAAAGTTTTGGAGATACTATTCATGTGTTTTCTGAAATAAATAATTCAGAATTTTCTGTCACATCTTCCGATCTTCACCATAAGATCTTCTGACTTGATCGGATCGTCTGATATCAACCATTAGATCATCCGATCACACTGCACTTTGACTTCAACGGTCCAAAATACGAGCTTCCGAGCTCGGATCAAGTTAGACTTTGGCTCGTTGGAAAGCTCACACAAAGGTTTACGTAATGGATTTACTCTTAATCCGAGATTTGTAGTCTAAAAACTCCTCGATTTGCATGATCAAGGGTCGGGTCATTACGAGTCCCAGTAGTGTGCATATCATCTTGTTGAGGTTTATATGGTCCCCTGCTATTCCAACAGCTTTGTTTCATGACTTGGTTTTTCTTAGTAACAATTGTGCATATGGATTCAACAAAACTTGGGCCAGTTAATTTGAACTTAATGGATGCTTTTTCATGCCCAGTTACTGCTCATCATTTAATCATTTCGCTTCAGTTGATTGGTGACTATTCATTATCACTTACCTTTTAACAGGCTGCAAGATGAACTAATTTTAAATAAAGTTTCAATGCCAATACTCTCTGATGCTTTGAAATCCCTTGATCTGTTGAGATCAATAATGCATGCATATAGCAAGGATATTTCTCAGGTTGGTTCCTCAGTTTCTAACCTCTTGTTTCTCATTTTGTAGTTAAGAACCTTTGAAGAATGAGACACTTCCACTAAGTTTTTTGAGGATTTATTTTGAGTGTAATGGGAATATTGACAGTTCAAATTAATGGAGTATACAGTTCTGTAATAATGTCCCGACGGTATGACCAACATACTGGTTAGGCACCTCTCACATGGAGATATGGGTCCTCAGATTGAGTGCATGACCACCATGACTGGTTTTGCTTTTACCTAAACTTGGAAATAATGTTTAATGAGAAAGAGTTACGAATAATGAAACAATAATTCTACAAATGTCAACAATGAAAATGTAGTTTTTGTAATGTTATCATGATATGTTTTAGTTATTATGTCATATTGCAGGCAGAGGACAATCTTGCGGAGGCATTCTGCTTGATTGGAGAGTTTCAAACTGCCATGCATCACTGTAAAGCATCAATTGAGGTGAGCATGAATTCCATGTTTAGTTTAGAACTCCAAAATTCATAGTCCAATTTGACAGGTAGTTGGGTACTGAAGAAAGGCTACTGGTTAGGGCTGCAACTCGGGTCGAGTTCCTTAAAACCCAACTCGACCCGACCCGACCCGACCCGACCCGAATTCTCAACCCGAACTTCACAACCCAACCCGGCCCGAATTCTGCCCGACCCACATTCTGAACTTATTTTAGTCTAATTTTAGTCGGATCGGGTCGGGTTAACTTGTAAAATCCTCAACCTGGCCCGACCCGAATTTCATGCGGGTTTTAATCTACTCAACCCTACCCGACCCTCTGACCTGAAATTCTTGACCCGACCCGTGTGATTTCTCGGGTCGGGTCATGCGGGTTGGGCCAAAACCCGACCCAAGTTGCAGCCCTACTACTGGTGGGTTGTTTTTAAGCCAAATTTTGAGATGCGTTATATTTCAGTTGTCATTAGTTATTAAAAATGTTGCTATGGAGTAGAAAAAAACACCTTGCTATTTTCCATCACTTCAAACATAATTTGGTTCTAAGAGTGCTTGATCTGAGGTTGGCATGCCTATTTCGTCCATCATGTTTCAGATGGGACGGAGTTATGAATGTTGATCTAGCGCTAAAAAAGCAGAACTGGTATACCACCTGATCTGGTTTCCTGTTTCAGGTTCATGCAAATGCAAATTTCGAAGTGTAAAAACTCTTTTCGTAAGCAAACCATTATCCCTGTTATTTTAGGTGCACTCAAATGGGGACTTATCCTTTCAGGCAGTTATGTTGCAATTAGTTGACCATTGAATGGACTGCCTGATTACCGACTCAGGTCTCATACACAGCAGAGCCTTGTCATTCATACTTGTAATATGGAAAGTGCAGTCTAAGTGAATGAAATGGAACTAAATTATTAAAAAAAAAGAAAGGAAGGAACGGTAAAAAAGTGAATGAGATGGATCTACTTAAGTATGTTCACTTACTTTGCTTCATATCAAACACCATTGTTGTCTATGTAGTAGTGATTCTCTCTGCAAACTAGTTTGCACCAAGTTTGGTGCTAACTCTCTAATTCCTCCACCATAGCCCTCATGCATTGGTGGGTTTGAAAGCCCTACCCACAAACTAGTTTGCACCAAGTTTGGTGCTAACTCTCTGATTCCCCACTGGGACCCTCATGCATTGGTGGGTTTGAAAGCCCTTGACTTTTATATGGTGTCTATAAAATTTCATTTTGATTGGATAAGAGAAACCATGTTTTTTAAGGCTTTCAAATTTCACATTTATCTAATGGTGGAAATCCATTGGGTTAGATCAATGGACTTTATAATTCAAATTGGTGTCAAATTGTATACGGGTGCTATTCATGGGGGGGTAAGTGGGTGTGATGAGGGTAATAGGTCCATTAGGTCCACATGACCCAAAGTTTGCACCAAACTTAGATTCAAACTTGTTTGCTGGTGATCCTTATATATATATATATATATATATGCAGCTTAATTAATTGGTTGAATTTTGCAGATCCTGGAGGAGCTTTATCATGCCAAGCACATTGTCATTGGAAATGAGTTGATGAAACTTGCTTCAATTCAGCTGACCTTGAACAATTATGCATCAGCTTTAGTTAGCATAAAACAGGTAGATGAAATATTTTCACTGTATTATGGGCCTCACAAAGTAAGGCTATTTCCATATTTGGAAGACATCCATAGAGAAGCTGGAAAGACTGTTCCTTGAAAAATGACATCTGCTGCAGGTGGACGAGCTTGATCCGATCATGTGAGTATAGTTTATTCTTTCTTTAATGATATTTCTTGTCATTATTTTCAAGTGAACCAGTATTCGATTGTCCATTTGTTGAGTCTCCAGATTCATACAGCTATGTTGAATTTGTTATTATAGGGTAGAAACTGAGCTTTGGCATCCTATTCCTGGCCGGCCCGAGTGAACCCCATTGCTGGTAGGGTTTGGGCTGAACAATTAGTTCCATAGGGTGGTTCATGCTATTTCATGACCTTCTAACTAAATGGGATGGGCCTTTGGTTTGGCTGCCTTAAGGCTTGTGGAACTAGTTTGCTTGGGCTGGCTCAGTCAAGGACTTAAGGGCTTATATACCCTAGCTAAGGTGCACCACACCTTCGATGCTCCTAGGCTCTAGACCTATTTTGCACTTCACCTAGCTATAAGGCAGTATTATGTGCAGTTTTTTAAGAAGATTTTCCATAATTCTATTTTAATTGTGTAATAATAGTTAGATATCCTAGACTCCTAATTAATATGAATTCTTAACTAGTAATCATTAGGAACTTCAATTAGGTATATAACACACTTGCCTCTATGTATAATAAATATTTTTTTATAGGCTTGGATGCAATTGCTCATGTATTTTTGGTGTTTATGAACCAATTGTATTTTGTTAATATTGGTGTGGTATAGATGCAAAATAATGAATAACAATTAATAAACTATTTAAATTACTAGCCCTCGAAAATTAGGCCCACGCCCTAGGCACGAGCTTTGTGCCTTGGGCTCTAAAAGCTTTTATTTTTTGAAATGGTAATTATATTAATGAAGAAAAAGCACTAGAGGTGCAAGTACAACTGAAAAAAGAAGAAAAGAAGCCACGCAAAGGCCCACTAAACCCACAAAAACCTGAAACAGAAAAGATAATAAAAGGGAAGACTATAACAGGACTTTAAGACAACCTAGTTCACTCTTTCCAAACTCGAACGATTCCATTCATAATTCATCGAGAGACAGATCCAAGAGACATTTAGCAAATACTCAACTGGAGACAACAGTGGGTGTTTCTGCTGAGTTCCTGAATACCCTATTGTTACGTTCTCACCCGGGACTCCAACATATGGCAAAAGGAGTTAGACGCCATAGGGAGGAGCACCCGGGAGAAACTTTAACAATTTCCGAAGCATAGGAAAGTTGCGCTATTGAGGAAGGCATGGTCCACTAGAACCCAAACCGGTCAAACGCAGAGCTTCAAATTGCCGAGGGCAGCAGACAATGGATAAAGAGATGATCAATTGATGTTATGCTTCTTTCAGGGCGACAGAGAAAGTCAAACCTAAGGAATTGGAATCGCCGATCCCAGAGAAGGATCTTACCATGGACAAACACTAGGTTATATCAGGAAGTTTTGTTTAATTTGCTTTCTGTTTTTGAGCAAATCTTCAATACCTTCTTGTTCATATGACGTATTGAGGTCACACTAGGAATTTGCAATATGAATCTTTGGTGGAGCTACAATGTTTCATGAGTTGATGGATGGGATAACAATAAAGAAAGGTCTTACTTACAAATCCTTTTAATCTGTGTTACTGCCCGTTATCTGGCATTTTGGTTTTGTATTCCTTGCGCATTGTATTGAGTTTTTTTATTTTTTATTTTAAGAGACTATTATAGCATAAAACATGAAAATGAACAGATGCATCAATATTTGGTCTTATTTTGACCCACTCCCTTTGAATTGGTCCTGAACAGCCAATGAAAAGGTTCTCAGAAATCAGATGATGGCGGGAAGATAATATCAGCCGATACATATCATATTAGCTGATATGTATCGGTTTTAAAACCTTTATAATATCCATAGGTTGGGCCCTCTTTTTGTTAAGGGATCCAACCAACACAGTATTTTTTTGTTGCAATTTAAATTTTTGTTACCTTTTGAATTGGGGAAGTATATTTAAAAAGAAAAAAGAAAAAGAGAGATTAATACTAGAGAGCATGTCAATGATTGACATTGCATACTTGATATTCTCTTATTTTGGTCTTTCCACACGATCTAAATGCCAAAAGAGATTCCCATATCAGCATTTTTTTTAGACTTTTACACTACCTCAAGTCTGATTGCTTGGTATGTATTATCTTTTTTTTTTTTTTTAAAGAATAACAAAGATGAATTATATTAAGAGAAAGAGAATGTACAAAAATTGTTATGTGTATATCCTTCTGTGTTTATATTATCATATTTATAATTTATTTTGTTATAATTACAACATATTGTGTATAGTTTGAATTGACAACAAAAATTCAACCAGATTTAAGCTGACCCAGCTCGACTCAGTGGAGGACATTTACACCCCTAAAAGTTAAGGATACCTTTTATTCAAAAGGTTCATGGCAATGGATCTCTTTATCCAATTGAAAAGACCTTTTTAACCAGACACATATCAAAATTATCATTAAATAGGTGTAGACTTTTCATGATTGTATGTGCGTGGCAATAATTGGATTAGTCGCGTTTACCCATTTATTATCGGATCTGAATTGGGTCTATCCATTTATAAATGGATTGAGTTAGAATTCACTTGTCAATTAACGTGATCGTGTTTGGTTTGTGTCATTTATCAAAAATGTTTTTTCTCCTGAATATCTGGAAGATGTTAAAATGAATGAAAAAAAGTGTTATGCCGTTGAATGTTAATCATGGATTATTAAAACACCCTTTTTTTCATTTACACATCATCGACTGTATCATTATTTGTATGGGTAGATCTAATATAATTTCAGATGTATAGACTGCTTAAATGTATATAAATGAGAAATTTAAGCGGTTAAAAATGTTAGAAAATAGGAGGTCATTCTCTAGCTTTCCGTTTAAAAAAAAATTGTTCACAAATGTCCTATAGTCACATGTATTTTCTATTATAATTCATAATTTTTTTGGATAAATAAATCTGAATTCTATAAAAATATTGGAAAAAATAAATAAATTGTATTAAAGTCTCTTCAATTAATTTCAGAAACATTTGTATATCATTTCCTTAATTTTTCTAAAAAAAACTCCAAAATGAAAAGTATATTAGAAAATCCAGTTTTCATTAATTTTTTCACACATACACCTTACAAATTATATCATTGACAACAAGACATCTCCATAAGCATTCAATATTATTTCATTAAACTATTTTCACAAAAAAATCTCAAAATCAGAATTATCTTAAAAAAAAAAAAATGATGAAAATAACTCAAAATGAACAAATTTTAAATGAAAAAAAGTTTAGAATCAACAAATGCCTTAGACCATTGAAAAACTTGCTTCTAAACTTTTTCTAACATCGTACACAAGACAAGATTCAATCCAAAAAAGGGCGAGCCATACAGACATTCGTTTTTTAATTTTTGGGTGAAATTACTAATCTACCCCTGCATATGAATTCATTCGAATGAATTTTCAGTTCATTTTCAGTTCGTTCGCATGAATGTATTCATCCGAACGAACACTTTAGTGTAATTTTCATTCATTCGAACGAGTGTTCATTCGTTCGAATGAATAGTTTGGTTCATTCGAATGAATGAACATATATATGTCAATTCTTCACAAAATTCAACTCATTCATTCGAATGAACCAAACTGTTCATTCGAACGAATGAACATATATGTCAATCCTTCACAAAATTCGACTCATTCATTCGAATGAACCAAACTGTTCATTCTAACGAATATATATATATATATATGTCAATTCTTCATAAAATTCGACTTATTCATTCGAATGAATCAAAATGTTCATTTAAATGAATGAACACTCATCCGAACAAAACATAATTTGTTCGTTCGGATGAATAGAACACTGAGGGGTAGAATGGTAATTTCACCTGATTTTTTTTAAAATCGGGTGTGTAAAGGCAGAAAAATCAGGTGTCCACAGGGGCGCCCAAAAAAGGTCAAAACATTATTTTTAAAGAAGAGTCTCTCCTTTTATTTTCTTTCATTTTTCTTCTTTTATTAATTTTCTCACTGGGCGCTGGATGCAGTTTCTATTCTTATCTTCCTCTTTGCTCTTACTCTTAGTTCTGGGCAATCCCACCTTATTTCTTTTCCTTGATTTTCTGCTGCTATCTTTCCCACATGGGTTGATGCCTCCTTGCTCGATTTTATCCCATGCCTCTCGGATTCTCCTTCTATTCAGCAGTAGATCTTGGAACTGATCATGGCCACCTAGAAATATTTTTCATGGAATTTTCTTCCCTTTTTAGGAGAGAGTTGAGTCGGCCAGTCCCTAGCTCCTAAGACATGCGGTGATGACTCATATTTTGTGGTTTTGTGGGTTCTTTTAGTGGACTACTGAATCTGCAAGCCTCAAAGGCCCAAAGTGCTTCTAAATGGATTGAAGGTCCGGACTTATTAAAAATGGGCTGTTTCTGTGACCCCGCTTTCCCATTGATCAGAGGATAAATTTGCAGAGCCATCTCGTCAATCAAATTCAAATGGGTCGGACCATCTTCGCCCGACTTCGAATCGGACTTTGTGCCTATCTGTTGCTTCTTATTACTGCATCCACTAATGGTTGTGCTATTGTTGCTGGCTGCACCACGACCAGAGATAGCAATTTCATTTGAAACCGAATTGTAGCTAATAGGGGTGTGAAATTTCAGTCAAACATTCTATATCTTCAGGATGAAAATTTGCCTCTAAAGTTGAAGATCCTAGCCCACTAGAATCTGGCTCGCTAGGTTTGGCTAGCTTGAGCTTAGCCTGTTTATATCTCTTTTGGACATTATAAACAATTTTCAGTATTCATAGGTGAAGATTGTTAACTGGGTGGCAGTGATAATCATCATTGAATCTTAGCAACAAAAAATGAAACCAACCAAATCAATCAAGCTAGCGCTGATAAGTTGTAAAAGATTCTACCCAATGACTTCGTACTCAAGTGAAGGACTCTGGTGGTTTGATTTTGCACTCACATCACGGCTGGGTTAATTAAATCCAAATTCATTCTGTTTGTTGCAAGTATGAACAGAAGAACAAGCATACAGGCTTTATTGGTCTACTGTTTAATGCAATGATTGGCCTTTCTCGTTTGGAAGACAGCCCATGTTGATGAACACAAAAATAACAATGCATCAAATTGTCACAAACTAATGCAATGTTAGGCTTGTTCATACAACCAATCTTTCAAAATAATTTTTACTTAAAGAAGAAAAGAAAGAAAATCATGTAAATCACTTCCAAAAAGAAAAAAAAGAATGAATGTTTTGATTTCTACCTACCTGTAAGTGTGGTAATTGTTGTATCATTTCCCAAATAGGTTTCAGAATTACAGCATGGTTCTGTGTCTCTAGTGTGCCGAAAAGAGAAAGTAGGTTTTTGTGGTGTTCTAAGAATTCTATTGTCACTTTCTAGCATCAACAGAACATCTGAGATTGCCGGTCTATCCATCGCTCTATCTTGCACACACAAGAGCCCCAAATGTATACATTTTGAAACTTGGCGTCGCGAGTAAGAATTGCCAAGAGAAGGATCTATCAACTCGATTGCCTTGTCTTGATTCCACACTGTCCATGCCTGAAACAATTCAAAAACATGTTACAATCTCTGTTCTTTTTCTTTTTTGTTGTAATAGAAATGTACATCTAGAACAATTACGATTCTACTTACATGTCCTGCGAGGTTCATGGAATCTTCATCATGATAATGAAAACTGCTGTTCTTTTTTCCACTCACAATCTCCAATACTAATACACCAAAACTGTAGACATCTGATTTTTCAGAAAAGAACCCTTCCATTGCATACTCCAGAGACATATAGCCACTGAAATACATTATGCACTAAAGTTAGTCGATGAAAATGATCCATTATTAGATGATTCTCAAGAACACAGAGTTCTGAAACAAAGGACTCCCTATGTTCAGACTTATGTTCACCCTTTCCAGTTCTAGGGGTTGAAACAAGCCACAAGTTTGAAAGGAAAATTTTAAAGAATTTGTTGCTCCAACAGCCACTTTGTTATGCATGTACATGTACTGATGTTTATATATACATAGATCCTTTTAAAAATATATGATACTTACTATGTTCCAGCCACTCGATTTGTAATCGCTTGATGTTGATTTTCCTCAAAGATACTTGCCATGCCAAAGTCTGAAATTTTTGGGCTCATCTCTTCATCCAATAAAATGTTACTAGCTTTTAAATCACGATGAATGATTGTTAACCTTGAATCTCGGTGAAGATAAAGTAGCCCTCTAGCAATCCCTTCAATGATGTGCAAGCGTTTTGTCCAATCCAACAGAGCTTGCTTCTTAGGATCTGTCAAGATGGCATGATTCGAAACAAATGTCCATCAACTCAGTTGTTTTATTTTGTGATAACTAATTTGAGATGCCTCAATTTCCTTGTGGGAATTGATGCGAACAATCAAAAAAGGTTCATACCAAAAAGAAAAGCATCCAAACTTCTGTTTGGCATGTACTCATAAATCAACATCCTTTCATCCCTTTCAATGCAATATCCCAAAAGTTTAACAAGATTTCTATGTTGTAATTCTGCCATTAATACAACTTCATTCTTGAACTGCTCCAAGCCTTGTCCAGAACTTTTTGAAAGCCTCTTAACAGCTATTTCTTGTCCACCAGGTAGCAAGCCCTGAAATCATTGATTGTGTTACGTGTACACAACATATAATCATATGACCACAAGCAATGCTTGAAAAGACAAATAAGAGCTCGAATAGTGTAGTCCATTGTTAAATCTTGATCTATCCCTTGCTCAAGTTCTGATCAGTCACAAAGTCTAAACCACTCGAACCATTGTTTCATACTAATCTGATGGTTTTATCAGGCTAGACTATCAATGTCACAAATTAAGTTCATAATTCATACCACAAGACATTCCTGTAATCCAATCTGATTTTAAAACCTTGAACTTAAACCCCAGTGAAAGAAGCAATTGCAAACTTCTAAATTTTCTAGTTTTTACAAGGAAGATTTTTGCCCCATAAATATGAAAAATAAATGAATTCAAAAGGTGTCAATCTCTTTACAACTTTTTTTTTCTGCCATTTAATTTGATTGTAGATACATTTACACAATATGAGAAATCATACCTTGTAAACAGGACCGAAGCCTCCTTCTCCAAGTTTCTTGGAAAAGTTTTCTGTAAAAAGTGCTATAGAGACAAAATCAAAGAGTGGTAAGTTAGAACCTCTTCCTCCTTCACCTCCCAGCACATTTTCTCTGGAGGCAACTATTGATTGCTTTGTACTTGGATGGAAAAGGATTGGTATTTCTTTCCTTTTTTCTGTCTTCCATGGATCTGATTCAAGTAACAAGTAATCTCTTAAATAATTGTTCATCATGAGTTAATCCTTTGTCTAAAATAGTTGTTGAGAATAAACACTCTCTTTATTTGTTTAAGCAAATGATTTCATGCTTACCAACTAAATTTGCTCTCCAACTCCATAATAAATAGGAGCATGAGCTCCAAAGCACTAGCAAAACAGTGATTATAACTATGAGGATTGGCTCTGATACCTTGCCTGCATGTATGGGAGGAAATTTGTACATTAAAACAACATATTGCTTCAAGCAGTTGGGATTGGCAAAGAAAGCCAAGTAAATGAATCTATATTGTTGAAAGTCACTCACACAATCACCTTTTAATTATTTTAGCTCATGATTTAATGGTGTGAACATTTTCTATTAGGTGAGGAAGAAAATAACATGAAGTTGAAGTTGTGATGGGTAGAAAGAAAGAAATGATGATGGCTTACTAAGAAGAAATAGAAGAAACTCAAAACAAATGATACTGTAAACAGTTTAATCTTACTAAGTTCAGATGATGCAAGTCTTAAATATAAATCACTTCCCCCATTGGAGATGGTTCGAATGTCTATCAAATCTGTGTTCCAGATCAGGCACCCAATCCCATCAACAAATGCATATGCTCTACAAGTGCAGTTACTCAAACACATTTCCTTACATTCCCCAAAGTTATTCACCGGTACCCAAGTAGAAAAATCTGGCAATTTCACCCCTTTGACCTTAATAAATCCGCCCCTTTCCGGCCTCCTCTCATTTTTTTCACAACCCAATTTTGTTCTTCTCACACACCTGCTGCTCCAATCCCCTCCACTCCATTCCTTTAGAGATTTGGGCTCAAAGCCTCTCAAACAACTGCAAATGGGCCCATAACCATTCGTTGCCAACAATGTCGAAGGCCCATTTCCATTCTCATTGCAAATCCCATATGGACCACACTCGCCATAAATCTCACAGTCGCCAACAGGTTGTGCCCAGAAAACATCCCATTTTTGCTCCCTTTCGTCCCAAATCAAATGCTCCACTTTGCCATCCCCTGTAATGACAAACCTCATAATAACACTAGCCAAGTTGAACATGGAGTAGGTGACGTACATCTTCTTTTCATCTTCATCAGTGATGAGCTTGACACCATAGATGTTGATAGGCTGCGTGTAGATGGTGCCTATGAATGATTGCCCATTCCACTGCCCGCTCCTCCATCTCCGCCGAGGCCCATCCCAGATGATCATTTGGGCTGTCCGGTAGGGATCTAAGCCAATTGAGAAGTCTCCTGGGGATGGGTCGTCTGCGTTTTTCCACGACCTCAACAGTTGGTTTGCACCAGTTACTAAATCCAACCCAAGTCTCATGCCCGGTAGGAATGTGTCAGTGGGATGAGAAAAGCTCATCCACAGGTCCATTGAATTACCCGAACTATCAGTTGCTCTGAGGATGAGATTTCCTTTATCCTCAAGAACTGCATGCGAATTTCTCCACGCCTTCGAGACATTCGTCGACCAAATAATGCCATGATTTCCGTCTTTGATTTTGAGATTGCCATCGGATTCGATAGTCAGAACGCCGGAGGAGTCTGTCAGCGGGTGATCTCTGTTTGCAACCCATACAACTGTTTGTATGGGCACCTTTTTGAACCATATTCCGACATAACGATTTGTCGAATTGTTGGGGCTAAAGAAGCCCAATACAAAGTTCTCACCAGAAGAGACTAGAGTCTGGTTGTCTCTGATTTCCTCTCCCTTTGATAACAAGAAAAAAAACAATTCTTTCTTCTCTGTTTCAGCTTGACAGGATAGGAAGAAGAAAACAAGAAAGAGACAAGGAGAAACTATCTTCCTGCAACTACAACCAATGCCCATGACCACCACCTTTCTTCTCCTCCTTTTCATTTCAATGCATTTCTTTTCTTCCTTCTTATTTATTTTAAACATTTAAATTACTCAACGACTGCCTCTAGATTTGCTGTTCATTGCACTTCTGTATCTCTGGTGCTGCTGCAATCATCATATAACGAAGGAGGGAAAGGAAAACGTCAGAGAACAGAATGTTGCCTTTGTGCTTTCCATAAAAAATGATTTACCAATATTTTCATAAAAGTTTTAGAAGTTTCCAATTTTATTTTTTTCTAAAATTGTTAAAATCCTCACCAAGACTGATCAAAGAACAAACAATTTTTCATAAAAAAAAAAATGCAGGGCAGTGATTTTTGAATCACTATTTTCTCTCATGGTGCACCTTTAAGAAGAATTCAATTTTGTCTTTATTTTCCTTTCTCAAAAAAGGATGGCAAAATTGGAATTTCCTTTTAAAAGTTGTACCATAAGAGAAAATGAGGGTGCAAAAATAATTTGGATATGTGAATTTTTAAATTTGGCATGGCATGTGGGACCCAATGACTCGTTTACAATAAAATAGTTGGATTTAGGTACCCAGCCAAAAATTAACCCATAGAACTTCGATAGCCTTCATATACTATGATTAATGGACGGAAAAAAAAACATAAAAGTACAAAATATTTATTTTAGTTGTTCATTTTGTAAAATTGGATCTAATTGTTAACAAAATTGGATGGGGCTTAGTTTTTTTTATTTTTTATTACTATGTAGATCTAAACGTTTCATTTGCAATGAGCCCGATTGTGATATATTAACTGTTAAAAAATTATTTTTTAACTTATACTATTTATTTTTCTTTAATTATCATAAAAATCATTTAATTTACATTTATATCTAGATTTATATTTATTTTTATTGTTCTCTCCTAGGCCATGGTAGAAGGTAGACTCACCTAATGACACAAATAAATTTCTAATTACGCGATTATGAGATTGTCAATAATAGGTTTTGAAAGTCATCTTAATATTTAATTTTTGAATCCTAGGTTTATATAAATAAATATTTATAATTTGATAATATTCCAATAATAAAAATGAATAAGATGAGGATTATATTAGACTAAAATTATATTAATAGATGGGTATCTAAGTACAGCCTCCTACTTCCTTAAATGTATATGTTTCATTGCATCGTACAACCATTTACACAGTAATTATATCATACACACAATTCAATAAGTAACTTCTAAACTAAATTAGAAGTTTAATCTAAACCATAATCAAGTCATGATTCTATCCATCCATCTTAGCGTAACTTAGTTGCCTACTTAAAACTGTAGGTAAAAGAATGCGTTTTATATGTTGTGTTGCGACCATGGTCTGGAATGTGACGAATGCGTGCGTATTGGCTTATAATGGTCGACACCAATGTTTTAAGACTCGGTCGAAGGAGTGACCTATCTTGGAGGAAAGGTGGGTTAAATAAGGTTCAACCAGGTTGACCCGTAGTCAAACCCATGCTATTAATATAATATTATAAATAATATTAAATTATTAACTAAAGTTATATTTCATAAAAATATATTTTTTTCTCTCACAAATGCAATTGTAAATACCAAAAATTAATAATCTAAAAATCATATTCTCAAAAGAACTAACATCTTCATCTTCATTTTCTTCATTTAAAGAAACCAATGATTTTTAAAGGTCAAGAGTGACAGATTTATTAGAAAAACCGGGTTGACCCGCGGGTCGCAAAGGGTTTTTAGGATTTTTAATCCAGAAGGGTTTTTAAATGACTCGACCCGTGTTTCAGCTGGGTCACGATTGACCCGTGGGTCAGGCCGGGTCTGATAACATTGGTGGACATGATGCATTACACCGATATACCTTAATCAGCAAAACACAAAAAAGGAACATACACACTCAATTGTTGAAAATACATATTTGGGAAACAATGTGACGTAAACATAATCAATATTTAATGTTTTGATAAAAAAAAAAAATTCGGTCATGGATATTAATTGGATGAGTGGCAAAGTAAAGCATAGTTCTTTACTTTATCTACCTATCTATAAAAAATAAATTATTAAAGTGATTATCAAATGAATTTTGATCATTTATTTATTAAATAGGTATGATTTGCTTCTATATTTGTAAAGAAAATAGAAAAAAAATGAGTTAAAAAATAGCATGGGGAATTTTAAGACCTGATGTAGTGATTTTGAAAGATTTTCTGATTTTTTAAATTATTATTTAGATGCATTTTCTACCATTCCTCCAACTCAGCATAGCTGATATAGAATGTGCAATTCCTACCATCCAATTAGCAAGTAACGGTATTACTATTAAGGAATAGAGAATTTAAATACTGAAAATAGAAAAAGAGATTTTAAGATGGGAATTGATAAGTTGAAAAGATTTAATTTAAACTATAATATTATTATATAAAAATAGCAGAAATTTGAGAAAAACTGAATTAAAAAAATATATATTTTATGATTACGTTTTGGGCATTTTGAAGGATTTTGCCCATGATTTTATGTTAGTATCCTAAACCCTAAACCCTAAAATCCCCCTCAAACTCACGTAGCTTCGATTTGGCATGTCTCAAATTTCTTTATTTTCAAATTGTCCACAGTACTACCGCTGAAACCGTGTTCCATGTTTCATTCATTCTAGGGCTAAGTCTGATCAGAGCCTACGATCCAAATACCGCCACATGTTCTATCAAAGACCCATGATATGTCAAACAAGTTTGCCCATATGCACATCTTGTCTAGGATCACACCTTCACAGATCAAGTAGTGCAAGTGTTAGCCTAACTACCTTGATAGATTTATATTGATATGGACTTTACAGGCCAAGTATTGCTGCCACATGAAGATATTTGATCGAGCAAGCCATTGTCAAAGCTTGGACAAATGGGTCGCATCAAGGAGCCCACTTTAAGAAAGCAGACTAGTGGCTGCTGACTGTTGTTTCTGGAAGGGAACACGATTTTCTGATGAATGCTTATATTATAAGAACCACCAATTGAATTCGGCGTGTGTGTAAGAAGGTATGCACATGTCTCAAAGGACTAGTCGGACGAGACATTTAGACACCGTCTATCATAAAAAAAAAAAAAAAAAGTACATATTTTTATGAGGCCTTAACTACCCTAGCTTATTTTGCTCTACAACAGTGGGCATAGTCTCCAAAGTGTTAGAAAAATCTTCTTTTTAGATAGGGCTGCAACTCGGGCCGGGTTTCAAGAAATCCGACCCAACCCGAGTTAATGTTTATGGAACCCAACTCGACCCGACCTGAATTCTCAATCCAAAATTCTTGACCCAACCTGACCCAAATTCTAGCACAAATCAACCCGAATTCTGATCCGACCCGTATTTTGAACCAATTTTAGTCTAATTTTAGCCGGGTCGGGTCGAATTAGGTGAGTTCAGTTCGGGTTAACTTGTAAAATCATAAACCCGATCCAACCTGAATTCTATGCGGCTTTGTCTTCTCAACCCGACCCAGATCAATTTTCCGAAATTCTCAACCCAACCCAAGTTGCAGTCCTATTTTTAGATGTTTATATTCTGGAAGGATGGAATGTATTTGAGTGACAATCTCAAACAATTTTATGACCAGTATACCAATCTCATTTAACCACTCACTAAACGTATGAATATCCAATTCAATTCTTTGTCCTCAGTCTTGGAAGCCTTGATAGGTCCATTTGACCCATGTAGGTCTTGAAATCTTCATTTTGATTATTGTATGAATATGATCTCTAAAAGCTTTGATGATGAGATTAGAGATTAAAAATGTCTTTAGAAAGCTTTTGCCTTCTTGTGATTGGGAATTTTGAGAATGGCATGCATAACTTTATAGGCTCTGGTACAGTTCTGGCTTGAGCTGGCTTCTTTTCTAATTTATACATCAAGTATATGAGGCATTGCAGAGATTAGTGTCACAATGTATGCTTCTTGTAAACGGTGTAAGATTGATTAGTGAAACAAAATAACTCCATATAAAGTTGGAATCTTCTAAATTTTTTTGAGACAATGGTCTAAAAATTAGTATAAAAAAACTTGAGTATATGAAGTGCAATGTTAGTCAAACAAAAGATATAGAGAAAGGCCTCATTAGAATTTGAATTGATTAGTAGTACATAATGATAAGTTTAGCTACTTGGGATCTAAAGTAGAATCTCTCATATCTAATATATGGGAGCATGGTGGGTAAAATGCAGAAAAGCTAAGCATCCTAGGTGATAGGAGGTTCATGCGTCACTTAAAGAGTTAATTTTATAAAGTAGTTATTAGACCTACAATGCTCAATAGAACACTCTATAAAACAGAATCTCATATAATGAAGAAAATACAAATAGATAAAGGTGGGTGACGGAGAAGACAAATAGATAAAGATGGGTGATGGAGATGTGTATTCTACATGAGATGAGTGGATTATCTCTAAGGGATAGAGTTAAAAATGACTGCATTATGAACAATTTAAAAATAGCTCTAGTATATTATTAAACAACCCATTTGAGATGGTTTAATCATTCTAGAAGATTGAAGACAACCCATGTACGTAGAGTCGAGAGATTACAAATTGTAGATACTAATAGAGAGTCTATTATCTCGTCAACTAATCACCGACAATAGTCGAGTTCTTTCCTGTATTTAATATCTACCCACTAATTTGCAGGTCTCCTCTCCTGTTCATTTATTTCCTTTCCTTTTTTATTTTATTTTTTGTTTATTTATATATTTGAAAACCATTTTTTACAAAATAATTAATAAAAATAACATTTTTATTATTAACCCTTCATGCTAAACCACTTATGTTGTTTTTATTATTATTATCAACACTTTTCTGTTTTTATTGTTGTTGATTTTTTGTGCACCTTTATATATGTATTTTTTGTTATTTTTATTTTTTCTATATTTCATTTTAGAAAGTTCTTTTTGTCAATTTGCTTGTAATCTTTTGTTTTCTTTTTTTGGCTAATTAAGCTCTTTTTAGTAGTGTATACTACTAGTTTGTGATATTATTTGTGACAGTAATTTATTTGTTTATTTATATCTGCCCACTTTTCTTGGTGTTAATATTAGATTTGTATATATAATTATTTTTATACATATATTTCCTTTTTTTCATATCTTTATTAGTTTTATCTTTTATTTACATGTTTCCATACTTTTTACCTTTTTATTATCTTTTTTTCCTCTCTCAAAGGTAGGATGTCGGCAAGGCAGTTTCTCCACGTGTGCTCCTATTTGTCAAATCTTTTTTCAGAGTTCTTTCATTTTTTTTGTCACCACTTTTCCGTACCTATAAGTTTTCAGTTACCTAGGCTACCTTTGGATGAGGGGGGTAAGGGGAACAAGGTGTTACCTTCATTACCCTTGTTTGGTAACTAAACACTAAAGTTAAAAAGTCTATTTACATTTGTTTACCCCTCCACTCTCACATTTGAAATTTTGAAGCAAAGGGTATTCATAATACCCAGAGTAACCCCTAGTCAAGGGTAACCCCGGGTATCCCCTGCAAAATTTATCCCTCATCCAAACGCAGCCCTAGTAATACTAACGACTTGCCCAAATGTCGGGAGAGAGCGGTATAACAATTTCAAAACTACACTTAGCATCTTTAAATTTAAGCACTTTGACGAAGAAGAGTATAGAATTAGTAGATGGTATTAAAAGGAGAGATATAAATATAGCTTCTTTATAAGAGTGTAATGGCCCGACCTTTAATTTACCTTAATATTGGTTAATGGACTTAGTTTGCAAGTGTGAGAGGTGTTTGAGGACCCACTCATGGGTCCCACCTATTGAACATGTGTCCCAAAGTCTAGATTTAAGATGGCCAGGTGGAGAAATTTAGAAATAAGAGAAATAAGAAAATTTATGTGGTTGTTGGTGTGACCGACCCCAACCCTCGGTTTGCCGACGCTCAGATGAGAAGCATCGGTTGGACCTTCAGAGAACTGGGTCTTTTTCGGTGTGACCAACGAGTGTTGTCAGTGTGACTGAGAGAGAGCAGTTTGTAGAGCATTCTGTGCACTGTTGGTCCGACCGACACACGACTTAAAGTTGGGTATTTAAGTTCCGTTTGAGTGGGAATTTCATTCCACTCTCTTCTAGCTCTCCCCTTCGTCCGTGAGAACTCTTCCTCCAGCTGAACTAGACGTCCCTTCTTTCCTTTTTCCCTCTAAATCCCCCATTGCATGCACTAGATTCGAGTAGAGCTCATTTAAAACTCCTCCATGCTCGGATTTTCTCTTCACTAAGGTAACCCTTTCACTTTTCCACCTTCTTTTCTCTTCAACAATGTGTTTTGTTAGAGATTTATGTGAAATGAAGTTTAAAAGGGGAAATGTAGATCTAATAGGGAGGAAAATCACTGAAGAAAATGGGAAATTGTAGTTTTGGGGTTTTGCATGGGGTGGATTAAAGTTCCATTTGGGTTTGGAACCATAATGAGAGGTTGAAATTTGGAGAAAATGGTGGATTGACGACATTAAGGGTTAGCGATGTCTCAAATTTGGGGATTTAACATAAACTGAGCTAGGATGCCCTAGAGGATGATTCCACTTTGGGCAAAATTAGGGAAAGTGTCAATTGGACGTGTGGCCTTGAATAAATTGGGGAATTTTGGAGAAAAATGGGTCTTTTCGTATCCCATAGTGGAAATTAAAATTCAATCCCTCCCAAACCTTAGGGGTTTGGTGTCAATTAGGGAAATGACCTATGACTGATCTGATTAACTGTTTGGTACGTAGACAACTGAGAGCGTGGTGCTTCAATCTGATCAAAGATTACAGGGTTTCATCCATAAATAGTGAAAAGGATGTGACAATGGGTGTAAACCATTCTTGTGTTTAAGTTACTCTTTATAATGCATGTTAGACTTACGATATGTCAATATGGGAACTTAGTGGGCTTGCATTCACAAGTAGAAGCATAGTAGGGTGCACTAGTGCATTGGGTATGCATGAGTGGTAGAGAGGGAACTGGTAAGGTGTACCTCCCTCGATGTAGACCCCCTAGTGTCAGATGGTGGACCCCATGAGTGCGACCCAGAGTAGCCATAAGGCCTTGGGAGTCTCGAGATAATGAGATTAGTATATAGATCGCTTGAATAAGGCCTGGAGTAGCCGTAACATACTGGGACTGTGGCAGTAGTATATGTGAATGAGTCACTTAGGCACTTAGTAGATAGATCCCATTAGTATATAGATCCCCCGTGTGATTCGGCCTCAGATGGGTGAGTCTCTCACGAGTGCATGAGAGCGCTGGGCATACTGCATACGAAGGGCTATACATTTCGATACACGTCAGGTTTGTTGGGCGGGCCCGGTAAGTCGTAGTATGACTGCCTATGGGCAAGGCTCTTATCACTCGATGGTGAGGGACGCAGGACGAGATGCTCTTATGGACACCGGGTGTGCCATATTCGACTAGTAAGACAAGGGTCCTGAGCTTGAGCTTGCTGAGGGTTTGGATGATTGTGTTGCCACAGTCACGTAATGGTTCACGTGGGTGTTGTTCCTACAGATGATTGATTTCATGGTAGATGATTTTTACATATAGATGATTTATACCATTCGCGATGTGTTGGCCCCATGGTAGACATGTTGGTCACATGGTAAACGTATTGGTCCCATGGTAGACGTGTTAGTCTCATGGTAGACATGTTGGTCCCATGGTAGATGTATTGGTCACGTGGTTGACGTATTGGTCCCATGGTTGATGCTTATCCCATGTATGACATTGATCTCATGGTTGACGTTGGTCCCATTGTTGATGTTAGATCCATGATTAGCTAGACCCGTAATTGATTGGACCTATGATTGGGTATATGGAGTCATGGTCCATTGGGAGACCCATAGTTGGGTAGTGGAATGACATGACATCTCATTGTGTATAGCACAGGGTTGGTGCCATGAATGAAAGTAGAACTACGTGTCATTTGATCTTGGAAAGAATACGAAGGCAGGTGATGATTCAGTTAGATCACCCCGAGGGCTCAATTAGTCTTGGAATCTATGAGAACCCCTTTGCACGTATGAATGTCATGTGCCTAGACCAAGAGATGTGTATGCTTTAGAATTTCAAAAAGAAAAAATTCCTTAGTCACGCGCCCGTCGAGTTGGGGCTCGACAAAGAGACTAAGCGGAAAGGAGAAAATTAGGGAGATTGTAGAAGTTCAACTAAAAACAATAGAATTATTTGATAAAAATCATTTTAGATTATAAGACCCTAAATATCATAAGCGCCAATGAACTTCAACTTGGTTGAGAAGAGCAGGGGTTTAAAAATCGGTATCGGCCGATATGTCGACCGATACGATATGTCGACCGATATATCGTTATCGGCCGATATATCGGCCGATATTTTTCTCTTTCTTCCTTGTTTTTTTAAATATCGGCCGATATTTTGATATCGGACCGATATAATACGGCCGATATCAAGGCCGATATTGTGAATATCGGCCGATACGATACATATCGGCCGATATTCACATATACAAAACCGATATATATCGGCCGATACGATATGTATCGGCCGATATTTAAACCCCTGGAGAAGAGTATGTGAGAGATGATTTTTGGAGATCTATGAATGACTTAATGTGATGTAGGACACTTGTCCGTCATTACACGTGGACCCCATTTTCAATTTTATTTAGTTATTTATTTAATTAGTTTTCTAATTAACAAGTTGTGTAGGTTTCTTATTCTTAATTTTAATTGTAGTCAGTGTCTTAATTTCAGTTGAGCCTGTCTTTGTCCAACTGGAACATCATACTCAGTGTTCAATTGCAGTGCCACTGTACCCACCTTATTTTAATATTTCTTTATTTCCATTATTCAATACCATAAATGCCATGGTCCCCTCAATCTCTCCATCCTCCATTAATACTCATAACCTTTTTCTAATTACCAAGTCACCCTTTACCCATCCTTCATTCATGCCCTCAGTCTTTCCTTTATTTACCAAACTAACATAATCTAGATCTCGACCCACAAACCTTTAACCATCTTGACCTGATTAGTCAACTTTATTGGATTTAGCCGGATTCCTTTGAACCCGCACTGTTTTTACTACATTATAATGTACAATATATCAATGGAAGAGAGTATCACAATTGGACATATAGGAAGCATGAACAATAGGTATAGAACTACTAATGGAAGACATAAATATGAAGAAAGAAATAACGGGGAGTTGATTCTTAATTGAACAACTAAGATGCAGACATTGAAAATATAGGAGCAAGAGATAAAAAAGTCATAATAGGTATTGGGGTGATCGACTGTGTAGATTTTTTTTTTAGAAAAGGTTAATATATTCATAAAAAAAAAGAAAGCATCAGAGGTGCAAACGCAGAAAAAAGAAAAACAAGCTAAGACAATCCAGCACTGGAAAGTAGAAAACTAAACTAATTCAATACATTCTTTCCAAACTGGTTGACTGTATAGTTTATGATATGATGTAAGATAATGAGGATGATACCAAGGGAAAGTGTAATTTCTTCATATATATATATATATATATATATGCAAGATAATGAGGATGATACCAAGGGAAAGTGTAATTTCTTCGGATAGGGACTTAAGAAGAACATGATTCTAGGCACTGGATTAAGGGCCTTAAAGCCCATGCCTTATAGCTTTGGAGATGGCCCATTAGACAGATGCATCCATGTCAAGCCCGTTTTAATTGTGTTGATTCCTCGCCCATTAGCCAACTGTATCAAAACATTTGTTTGGAATGTGCATGGACTTATCTCTCAACGGCCTCTGTTTTTATGTGGATGGTCCAGAAATATCTCTCACGAGTCGGGCCCAAAAAAGTGAGCAACAACATGCATCTTATACATAAAACAGATAAAATGGGTTTCAAAAAATAATTAAAAAATAAAGGCCACTCACCGGCTCAAATGAAAAGGCCACATGTTCCTTGAATTAAAAAATAAATAGCTGAATTTTTCAGTTTCAAGCCCCAAATTGTAAAAATAAAAAAAAATGGTATTTTTAAGGTTTTATACAAACATTAAAATTACTACATGAGACTGAATTCAGCTGAAAATTCAGAACTTTTGGTTCATTTCAGCCCATCATAAATACCACTCAAAAAAAAAAAAACTTTTTTAATTAAAATTTAAATATTGAGTCAAAATAACTGAAATATATGTTACTATTTTTCTGTCCTTAATTTGACATTTCAATCTTAAACAAGCGACATTGTTTGAATAACAAGTTGCTTAAAATAGTTGAGAATATTCTTGGTGTGGAAAAGAAAATATGGGCTCATGAGAATGGGCCTGGGCCGGCGTAGAAGAAATTATACACGAGTCATCCTCGACTGCTTCCATCCTTTGAGCATCGGAGCCGTTAAATGCAGATAAAACTTGGGATAATTGGGATCTTAATGTGATGGTTTCTGCAAGAGCCATTGCTAATTCAGACTGTAATTGAGAGACTTGACTTTGAAGAGAAGCAATGGAAGCCACACACCCATAAATTGGATCCTTGAGCCTTGCATTGGCCTCATAAACCAAACTGCTCACTGCATCTTCTCTGTGGTTAACCGGAATTTCCTTTGGAACAAAAGTGCAAAATAACAAGCAATGAGAATCAATTAATGGAATTCATGAGCTAAAACTTTTTTATTTTATTTTATCGAAAGGGGTTGGAGTGATGGCTAGAAATCCGCCTCAGAAAGCGGAAGTCCTGAGTCCGGTTATCACTCCACTCCAAAGGGCCACTTGGTATAGAATTATTCGATGTGTAGGAGTAGGAAGGCTTGCACATATCCTGAGAATTAATTGGTTTTTTTTTCCTTTCATTTAGTTCAAGAATAGAAAAATTGTCATATCTAGCTTTTCATGCTAAGGTAGGTTAAGCAAATACATTGCAAAAGAGCTCTACATGGAATCTATTTAGTAACAACTCTGAGCTATTAAAATTGTTTCCTCTTTTTTTTTTCATTTTAGTTCTAACCTTATTTGATTTTTACTTGGTGCATCTTAAATGTTGGATTGAACATCACAAATAATAATAAAAAAATACAATGTTTTAATTTTATCCAAAAATTAAGAAATTTTATGGGATCTATTTTTAACAATTTGATTCTTCTCATGATAATCTATCTTATCATCTAATTTTTTGTTTCATAGTATACATCTCTCCTCTTACATGACACAACAAAACACTTCCATCATCTCCAAGCCTCCCTATTTAATCTTAATTATTGTTCCAATGTTAAATAAAGGCTATCATTTTTTAGGTCATCAAATTGGGATATTATTGTCTTCTATTGTCGAGATACTATATTCTTAAATATCAAAAGTGTCCTTTCTTTCGATTTAAATGATATTTATAAGAAAGACAAAACTGCATTAATTATCGTATAAAAGAAGGGAAGTGATTTTTGCACTCCCACCTTTTACCCACCGTGCACCCCTTTGATATGAAATTTTGATTTTGTCCAAACTTAAATTTCCTCTTTCCTCTCTCCTTCCTTGCTTTTTTTGGGCAAAATAGAAATTTCACATAGAAGGGGGGTGGAGAATAGGTAAAAGTGGGGGTGCAAAATCACTTCCCTAAAAGAAAGGGTAATTTTAGTTTTTTAGAAATATAGTATTCCAACAATAGAAAAACAAGGTCTTCCAATTGATGATCTTTTATAAGAGATGGTAGTTAAACTCAAGGGTAAAAAAATCATTTTTGGATGATATGGGCCTGTATCATTCTCTCCTCTTATATTTTTTTTTTTTTGGGAACTATCAGTTTTTTTTCAGAATTAAAAAATATAAAACCCCTTTTTTAAAATAAAAAAATCTGAAAATCGAAATATCGATTGATATTTTAGCCAATATGCACTCGATATTGGAGGAGATATTGCCCGGGCGGCCCACAACTATATTCAATGTTTTTTTAGGATCGCCGATATAATTAATATAAGGTCAATACCTATCATATCGATTTTGTTCTCTTGTTAAACCTAACACTCGTACAGGAAGAGAAAGTTGGAAATCTCATGTCATCACTTAAATATTAGCAAAGCTCATTGAGATGTAGTTGGCTTGATTCGTATGTATGGTTGTATAACGACTTAGGTTCTAATTTAAGACTTACTTGCAGCATTTTGCTAACATTGCTAGCACCAAAAATCCGGTGCACACCGGCGAACTTCTCCGGCTCCGTCGCTGGAAAGTACGGCACAAAGATGCAGTCCTTGGTGCAACGACGACGCAGAAGCTTGCAACCTGCACAGGGAATTGTTATCATAGACTGCGAGCGAGTCGCCATTCGAGACTTGGAATTCTTCATTGGTCTTCAACTTCACTCCTTGTCTTAAGATAGAATCACTCTACTTGTTGACAATAACTTATAATATCAACAATTGGGAACAATTGGAAGCTTTGCGGCGATGAAAGTCTTCTGGAAATGACGAGATTCCTTGGAAGAAGGGGAATGGGAATGATCAAATGAGGAGAGTCTTTGCCCGTCTCTGTCGAAAGAAATCTGCAGAATCAAATCGAAACTGGAAGAAGAGAGAGGAGACCAAATTACACCGACAAACATCCAATCTTGCTACAGATATATAAATATTTGTCTATATCAGCGAAGCTGGATGCACAACTACAGACATGTATATATATATATAAGTTGGAGCCAAAGCCCGTGAACTTAAGATGGGTCAAAGCCCGTCCTGTTCTATATCAAAAGGTCCAGGTAGGCCATAAATGAGACCTCAAAATAATAGCCAATTAGTATGGAGGCACTTTCCTTCTAAAAATGGTTAACCACTACAGGTAGTGTCTGCTCCTACTTATAACCCAAGGACCTTCCCAGCATACATCCGATGTGGGACTCGACCCACGCCCGCGTGATAGGCTCTCCGGCTAAATCCTTGATGCTCTTGTCAAGGGGACCCATATCTCTTTTGTGTAGAGCCGACAGCCCAGCTGCAGTAGTTCTGACACTATTTGTCACGGAGGCACTTCCTGTCCTAAAATGGTTAATCACTATGGATGATGTTTGTCGCACTCATATGCCCAAAACCTTTCCAACACACATCTGATGTCGAACTCAACATACGCCCAAGTGACACAATGCCCAAAATCGTGTTCTTGACAAATTTTCATGTCAAGAAAACTTGGGTCGAATTAAGGCCCATGTCAAACCCATCGGTGATACAGTTCCAACATAGATACAATGCAAAGCAACATGGATCCTTGTTTTCATCGGCTTAAACCTGACCCGAACTCATTTTAAATGAATCATATTGAATATTTCCATTTGACTGACAAACTGAACTCGGGCTTTAGCCTGCTTAGAGAAATATAAATATTTACATAGAAGACATATAGTAATGTTCTTATATTAGGCCCTATGTATATGATGTTATTTCCTCAAACAAAAGCATCTCAATAAAATTTGAAATCAAGCATTACTATGATACTTTGTTCAATTGAAATGTGAAATTGCGCCTTAAAGTAAGCTTCAAAATCCCTTTGTTTAAGTAAATTAACTTAGAAACGGACTCAAATAGATAGACTCAAGCTTCTCATATATAGAAATGAGTGGGCTTGAGCGTAAAGCTAAAAAAGTCCAATGGGCTACAGAGGGCTCAGACTTTGAGAATACAAATCGTCCAAACCCAGCCCGTGAACAGCTCAACAAGTGGATCCATCTGCTTTCCTTTTATTTTATTCTTAGATTTATTACATTGATAAATAACTTGTTGAAGGAATTTAAAAGGGTGTGGTTGGATTTGATGCAAAACATTGATGGCAGTGATAAAGGAAGAGAACTAATGTCATTTATGGGCTATGTTGGTCCAAAGTTTAGTAAGAAAAGAAGGATAAGACCTTACAATAATTATGGTCTTAATGGAAAGCCTTTTAGTTGGGTGTAGTAAAGAAAGGGCATCTTTCCTCAATAATACTCATGCCTTTAAAATGTTCTCATTTACTTCATTCCTAGATCATAGTTTGTGATGTCTAGATACGAATACATAAATATGAATACGTATATGATTTCTACAGTACCCGATCAATGTAACAAATATCTTTGATATTTTCATTTTTATCATGAAAATATAGGCAAAATAACTTTTACGCATTAAAAATTCAAGTTTATAGCGTGTGCTGTTTTTAGCGGTAAATTCCCGTTAAAAACTTGTTTATCACGAGAAACGGTAAATTCCCGTTAAAATCGCAAGATTCCCGTTAAAAACGCTTGGGCCAAATACACATTTTTTATTTTTGAAATATCATCTATGTTTATCGCGAGATACAAGTACATTAGGTAATTATATGCACGCAACTGCAGCTGAAGAGTTTTAAGTCAAGTCATTGAATTTTTCTCCTACGTCTCTTCATTAGTTTTGATAGCTTTTAAGATGGAGAGGAATAAATTAGGTTAGTTATAACATTATAACTAAGTCACCCATTTTTTTATCTACATAAAGTACACATATTATTCAGAAACCATTCATGGTTGAAGAATATGACACGCCGACGTAGTAACGCATCCACCGACAAGATCCGTTATCTCAAAATCTTATCGACGCCTGCCGATATGATGATTACTGCAGTTAAATGTAACGATTATCAGTAATTCCAAGAGAATAGGTTGTTTTGCAAACACTACCCGGGAGATTCTTCAAGATGATTTCTTTGCTTTGAGAAAGATATTAATATACACACAGTTTTGGACTTTCTCTAGAAAACTGTTGCTTGTCATGAGTGTTCACTGTTCAGATTCTTCTGGTCTAAATTATATATTTGAAACTGATTAGATTATTGTAAGCATAGAAGATGGAAGAAGGATGGAGAGGGAGATGATTAATATATGTAGATAACCCTAAAAAACTCATTATGTAGAGGAGGATAGCCTAGATGAAATGTGGGCTCATGAAATCCATTTCTGGTGAGAGGTACACATTGGCAGGAAAACCCTTTTTTGTCAAATTTCCTTCTCTTGGATCTTAGAGTTATCAGACTTAGTGAGAGCAGGGCCAATCCAACCGATTAGGTAATAAGGGGTCTGTCACTTAAATCCATGTTTAATTGGATCTCAACATCCCAACAACCTTCCACATTTCCTGCTTTTGAGTTACTTATGGTTTTTAATAACTACAGCAATGAAAATGGACTACCCAACCATCCTCAGTGGGTAAGCACTTGGTCCTATAAATGGACATAACAAGGTGAGAATAAGTATGAACATTGTTCTGAATGAAAGGGTAGATGGAAGCACCTGATTGGGTCGCACTTGCACGAGTAGTCAAGAGAAAGATAACCAGATCTGATATTGCCGTAACCCATGTCTACTTTTGGTTCGCCTTAGGAAAGCAAGTAATTGGAAAAGAAGGTAAATTTATATATAAAGCATTCAACTAGACTCGTATTAGTTTAAATATTAAGCAAACAATGGTTACGAATCGATACGATATGAGGATGAATCTTAGGAGATTGCGGCAGTAGAAGACGATGCTGCTTGTAATATCCTTTCGTGTATTTTTAGAAGAATATAATTGTGTGTTTACACCTAAATCACCACCAGCTTGATTACCAATGTAGCAGTTTGAGTGGAAACTGAAGAAGTCAATACTGGTATGATTTCCAAGCCAGTAGGGAAAAAAATTTGCAGAAGGTAAGAACCTAAACATATTCAAAACCATTGTGATTAGAGTGCATCAAAAACACCTTAACTTCCTTCTTGCATACTCTGCATGAAAAGCAATGACAGCATGGAATTATAAAATACCATCAATGAAGATACTCAAAAAACGAAGCCACAGATCCCTGCTTAATCTCAATTTTTCCTTGATCAGCTAAACGTATACAGAGTTAGGTCTACCGTGAAAGAAATATTGCATTTTTTTTCTTCACATTGCAAGACTTTCCATGGAACCAAACGGAAAAAAGAAATAATTGTGGATTTCGGATTTACAGTATAGAGTCCAAAACTATGAAGACAAGGCTAGTTCTGCCCATGCCAATGGAGAATCCTTGAGATCAGTGGCCGTTGAAATGTCAACTCCACTCTCCAGTATAGAACACAGAACATGCATGGATGGCCGCTCACTGGGGTCAGATTGCACACAAAGATTTACAACCTCACATATTACTCTGAGGTCATTGTACTTGAAATATCTCAGCTCGGGGTCCACTAGATAGGAGATAACTTCAGGCAGATCAAGATACTCCTTTGCCTGGAAAAAGAGCAGAAACATCATTTCAATATCAATTGTAGAAACGTTGAAAGTCATATCATTCATACTTTTCCCACCAGAGGTTGAACCAACAACAAATATCAAGAAGGTAAATTACCACATAAATCGTCCAGAACACACAAATTGCAATAGTTGGGGGGAGCAATTCCATAAAATATTTCTGATTGCAATAGTTGGGGGGAGCAATTCCATAAAATATTTCTGATATTTTGAAAAACACCCCAATTCTTGTTCATCCAACATACAACATAGAAATCCATGTCAATTGTGAAGATCCTAGTAACATATCTCTGGCTGCAAAAAGATCATGAACGAGGATCCACCAATTGTCTACATTTAGCAGAAATACAATCAGAGAGTGATTGGGGAGGGCTTAAAAATAAAAATAAGGCTCTTTTTTCTATTCATTTATCTTCTGTTTCGTACTATATTTTCTCTCACTCTCTCTCTACTAATCCACATACATACTCAAATGCAAATAGAAATAAAGCCTTCCCCATGGTGTAAAAGCAAATTGAACCGATTTTCAACTGAAATGCAAAGACATAGCACTAATAATATACTTTTTAAAAAAGACATCATTTAAAATATGAATCTTTACTAAAAACACAAGTTATTGGAGAATGGATTGATAGAAATAGAGAGAACTGTCAAAATGCTGGTGATCACAGATTTGCAGCAATTTCACCAAGGCATGATATAATTATTGTTCAGCACTCTTTATGCACAAAATCAGCTTAGTTTAAAAGAATGCATGCTATTTTATTTTTCTGTGGTTATGAAACAAAACCACCCTCCAATCGCAGTACTAAGGAAATGTATTTCATGAAGGGCATAACCCCATTCTTCAAAGCGGCTTCAAAAAACACAGAAAAAATATGAAACATTTAGGCTCCTGTAGTCACCAAAATATGGCTTCATGTGCCAACATAGAAGGAAATGCATGCTTATCAGGAAATAAAAGGATATAGTGCTACAAAACCTTGTACAAACAAAGCCAAGCCAATAGGTGAACAATCCAAACTATGCAATTGACAGGCTATGATAACCTGATACTTCCAAGTTGGCAGTGTTTCCGTCTTATCTGATACTAAATTTATTGGGTAAAATCTGTCTTTGCTGTATCCGTGCTGCATCTGGGCATCATTGTTGACAGGAGATGCCAAAAAATAAGGCAGACTGGAAGATCATAGATGTACTTTATATATAACATAATTTCCTAACAAATGAAGACAATTGCTGCCTTTTAATTATATGCATCTTTCAAAAAAAAATAGATGCATGCAATCACTATCCTTTCAATTATATATATCAGCAGGCAGCAGATTGTTGAAAAAAGGATTAAGTTAATCCATTGGCAATTATTTCAGAAGCTGTATCCCAGTAGCAGTCATGTAGGCAACTTGGAAGGAGAGGAATAAAGAATTTTTGAAGGAAAAGCGGGCTCGGCAATGGAGGTTTTTGAAAAAGCCCAATGGAATTTAGTTTGTTGTTTCTCTCTGTGCAAGGAATTCACTGGTTGTGTCCTTGAAGACTTCCACCTATCATGGGAGGGATATGTATGAAAGGAAGTAAAAAAGCTAAGAAACCTAGGGTGGATTGGCTGAAACCAGAGAAAGGATGCTTTAAGTTTAATGTCGACGGAACGGCAAAGGATAAAACCGGGCCAAGTAGGAATAGAAGGAGTACTTCATGATGATAAGGGTAGAATGCGCTGAAATCTTCTCAGAATCGGTAGGGGTCATGGAGTCTAATGAGGTGGTGCTGAGGGCGATTAAGCATGTGATTTATCTCTGGGCTAGTAATGGGAATGGCAACCTTATCATTAAAGGCGACTCTGCAAATGCATTCACTTGGGCTAGCGATAAATCTCACTGTTAGGTTCACTACGAGATCCTATAGGAATGGACTCATCAGGATCGTACATGTCGCCCATTAGGCGAACACTGTTGTTGACTACCTAGCAAAGATTGGGGTACAAAAGACCCATCCAACAGTGGAGGTTTTCCCTATTCAGTGTCCTCAGGATGATGTACGGGCGTGAGGGTTGTTCATCCTCCCTCGCCCCATGTCCCCATGGGTCTTGGGTTATTAGGGTGGTGGGAGTCATTGTACTTTTATCATTGTTAGTTTTGTTCTCTGTTCTGTCATGCAGTCTCCTTGGAGGAGGAATACATATGCGTGAGGGTAGAGCCCTTCCCCTTACTCCATGTCCTCCAGGGTTGCTAGGCTGGGGGTAATCATTGTAACTTTTTGTTTTCTTATTTTCTGTTTCTGCTCTTTTCATGGGTGAAGTAGTACACACCTCTTATACACTTCCTCTAAAACTCTTGTACTTGTCTTTTATTAATGATAGAGTTCTGTCTCCATTTCAAAAAAAAAATTGGAAGGTGTATCCACCGTCGAGTCTATCGGAAAAAGATTCTCGTTATGCAGCCATAACCATTACCACTATCAGATAAATTGTCTAGAGATACAATACATATCATTAAGGATCATCAGTTTAGTTTTTCTTTATATTTTTATTTTCTATTATTTATCTGATACAGGGGTCGCCTACTACCCAACAAGTTATTGTCAGAATTCATCAGTTTAGATGTTGAGAAATGTTTAGATGCCCATCATTTTGGATAGCTCATGAAATATAAATAAATAAGTATATAAATAATAACAATAAGAATAATAATGCTTCTTACCCAATCTACCAAGCAACCTCTGTCTTTGCAATATGGGGGTCTCCCACTGACTATTTCTAGTAATATTACTCCAAAAGCAAATATGTTGCCTTGGACATCCAAATGGCGTCTCTCTAGTTGATATGGAAAACCACGGGCAGCCACATAGCCAGAGTCATTTTTCTCGGATTTTGCAAGTACTGTTTTCCACCTCTCAAAGTCGACTAGCTGCAAAGCAAAAAACCGAAACTTCAAATTATGCAAGATTTGACCAAAATCAAAACTTGAATTGCAAATAAGTAGGTTAGTCCCCAAAAGAAAATGTGGGACATAATCTAAATGCGTTTAAACGGAAGGAATCAGAAAAGCAAGCACATCCACTAAGGGAGTCAATGAAAGCGCTCTGCAGAATGTATGAAAAAAGTAGCTTATGGGGCAGATCATAGATGATGAAACCTCCATAACTACAGGTTTGAATTCAGCCACCTATGACTTCTTTGTATGTCTTCTTTTGTCAAGCATGAAAGGGTAAATAGATCTAAAATGCATAAAATCATGTCACAATGAGAGTGTTCTCCCTATACACCCCATCTTTGTCAATAAGCAGGTCCCTTGAGTCTGGATACCCCTACTTGTACAGATCTCATCAACGCAAGTGAAATTGTACAACGGCTTACAAAGAATCAAATCCCAACAATTTGAGGTTGTAGTGAACAGAACTAGGGCCAAACAAATCGAAGTATGGCTCATTTGTGAGACCATATCAGTTGCCCATGAATCACAATTTGGTGGGATATAAAGGATTGCTACTACTTCCATAAGAAAACTGTTTTCATGCAAATTTCTTGGAACACTTCCAAGGCCTAACAGCTTAAATCTTATTATTCATGGGGAGCCAACAAACATTTAGCATAAAAAAGATAGAAAACTCTATGCAATAAAGTATAAAACATAAAGAAACATATAATACTGTCTAGCACCTTTTTTTCACAGTACAACACTGTTGCATTACATCTACCATGTCATATAATGTCTCGTCTAGAGGAACTCTTTACCCATCAAAGAGGAAAGCTCATCCTCTCTCTGCCATCTGCAGTCGCTGACAACAGATGAGGACTCCAACAAAAATCCCTCCCCAATTGCCCAGCATGTTCCTCAATCAAGACTGACCACCTTATCCACTTATAGCTCCATCTCACTAAGGCAAAGAATACCCTCGACAATCTTTTACCATTACTGTCTATAAGTCACATTCTCCCTGATCAAATCCTGTGATCGACAACCACCTCCCCGAAACATAGGGTTGCAACTCGGATAAGTTAAAAATGGATTGAAGTTCAAAGCGATAAAACTTAATTTGAATATTCCATTTCAAAAAAACCTAATTTCAATTGAGATCTTTGAAAATCCAAAAGAAAGGTAAAATTGATCAACTCTATCTGCAGGTCCACAGATAATAACCAAAAGCAGTAAAATGATCCCATCTGCTGATCAGAGGAATTTGTAAATTAAGTCGTGACCATTTGTTTATAATTCTCAAATAACCTACAATCACTGGCAAGGATCATCTGAATGGTTCCATTCCGTGGTTACAACCAATTTGAAGTAAGAACCAGCAGATGAATCTCTGGAAGTTGGAATGTCTGCCTAATGTATGGCACTGGAATTCATTCCTTCATTTTTTTGGGAGATGAAATATTATTAGATGAACCATATGAAGGGGATTCTTAAACAAGATCCAGTGAACATACATGTAGAATTGTAGAATTTCCTCTCAAAGGAATCGCTTTGGCTTACCTTGGGAGAGAAATCTTCCGTGAGATATATAGAACTTGAATTCAACTCAGACAATGTGAATGGAGGCTGTAGCTCAGTGTGAAGATATTTAAGACCACGGGCAATGCCAATAACAATCTTCATGCGCCTGAACCATGATAACTGACATCCATCACCATCTGCAATTCAGTTATAACCACAGTTGAGCTACCAAAGCCTTCAATCTAGAAGAACTGTTGATACAAAAAGATTAAACTTACAGTGAAGGTGCTCATACAACGTCCCATTTGATGCATATTCAAAAACCAGCATCCTTGAAAATGGGTTGCTCTCCTTGCAATAGCCCAATAACTTGCCTGTATTCTCATGACTCAGCCGTGATAAATCTGCAACCTGAAAGATGCATTAAAAAGAATTACGACAAAGATAATTTTCATTTCATCATGTCTTAGTGCCTATTAAGAATGCACTAATCAAGTTGTTCTTTAAATTCTCTAGATGATGGTCTTGTGAGACAGGGGGGGAGGACTTTTGAGTAGCAAAGTTTTCATTCTCCTTGTAAATCGATGGGCTTCATTTAGCCTATAGCAATTGGCAACTGTTTATTGTTGCAACCGTAGAGGTTGTAGGTCCAAGTAATCACCACCTTAAAAAAAAATGTCCGTTGGTCTTCATTTAGCTCATTTCTGCCTCTCCGTGTTTCTTTTCTTTTGGTGTTGATTAAGACATGGTAGGAAAGGAGTTGATAGGTGTGGATTGACGGAGGTAATGGTTTATGGAAGGCTTGAGTGGCAAGTGGAACCTAAAAGCCACCTCAAGTAGATGGTATAAAGGACTGATGATGATGATGATAACAAAGCACTTTCTATGGTGTAATAAATAGCTTTTAGCCAATAAAAGTAAAAAATAAAAAAATAAAGTCCACTTTGCATGGAGACTGCATCATGTATCAGTGGCAGGTCCTACAGAAAATCATTATCCAGAGAAAAAGAACTCTTTTTGTGATGAAGCAGCCTAAGCTGTTGTTAGATCGGGTTTCAAATAAAGGAGACTAACAAAAATAGTATTCCAGATCTACTAATCAGAATATTAATTTCAATGAGAAATTAAAATGCATAGTCAAACAGTTTATCCATTCCATGAGAAGTATCCAGACATATTACACCCTAATACTGTTTTTCCACAAAGTCACCTCAATGTTCAAACATGCCTAGGTTTCAAGGTGGCAATTTCTGGTCCAAAGACCCAACTCAATAATTTCCGGTTTGGGATGACATTGTCAATACAACTAATAAGCAGATTGGATCCAGGTTATGACCCATTCAATAGTAGGATCATGCTTAAGTTGGGTCAACAATGCAACCCTAAGTTGCCAAATTAACCAACCCAATCCCCAATGTGAATCACCAACCTAACCTCTCAAGTTCAACTTGCCATTTCCAACATGATTAATAACCGTATCAAGTCAGTAGGTTTTTTGGTTGAGTTGTGAGATGTTTAAGGCCTTTAGATTTTTGGAGGCTCTTTTGCTTATATGACAAGAACATCTAGCACAATTGTTAAGTATTTGTGGCTGCAACCTGAAGGTTATGGGTTGAAGTCCGACCGGTGTCAAAATAGGTAGTTAACCCACCAAAATAAAAATAAAGAAAAACTAGTCAAATCCATTTGCAAGTGCCAACCACAGATTGATGGGATAAATGTCTTTGCGATGATAGTGATGATGTTGGCCTTCTTTTAATGTTGGTTGGACTTTGGAAACTTTTGGAAGTTGAAATTCCAGAACTAAAATTCCAAGTTAATATTTATATAATTTACTCTAATGTATTTTCATTTAATATTGAAAAAATTTAGAGATATGCTCATATTATTACTTTTTTAGTTACCTTTTTATGTTACTTTATATGTTCCAACCTTTTTAGGGAAACTTATCAATCTTACGCTTCTACTTCTGATTCATAATTTGCACTTCCATATATAAACAAATTTCTAATACAATTGAACTTTTGGAACATTGGGTCAAACATGTTGTAGGATCCACTACATGACTATTGATCATGTGGGACCCACCTCTGTGTAGTTCACTAGAATCTTCTCATTATGGAAAGTCAACTCTATTATGTATGATTGATTGTAATTAGTTGTGCCATTATTTTATTTGTTTCCAAACTCAGCCACCTTGATTGGCTCCCTGTATCTTATTTATTTTTGTAATCTCCTCCGGTTTCATTCATTCGATACAATACATTCAAAAGAGAATTTTTCCTCTCCTCCATTATTTTCTTCTATTTTATTATTTTCTGTTCTCCATCATTATTTTCTACACGGTATCAGCCATAACGATTTTTAGGACGCTTTTATGGAATAGTTTTTTCCATTTTACTATTCTATCAAAGTTACTGTTCATCCCCGGAATCCGGTTCCTCTACCTTCAGGAAAGACTCCAGTTGAGTGTAAATGGGTCTTCGCCTTGAAGCATAATCCAACCGGTCCATTGCTAGATATAAAGCTCATATGGTTGCCAAACGGCTTCACGCAAACTTATGAGGTGGATTATCAAAAAACTTTTTCTCTTGTGGCCAAGATTACATCTGTTCGAGCCTTCATTTCCATTGCCACAACTCATGATTGGCCCCTTCATCAACTAAATGTGAAGAATGTCTTTTTACATGATGATCTCCAGGACGAAATTTATATGCTCCCCCCTCCGTGGTTTGTCAAGCAGGAGGAGCCCAACTCTGTCTGCAAACTCAAGAAGGCATTGTATGGCCTCAAGCAATCTCCACGGGCCTAGTTTGATAAGTTCAGCAGTGCTTTGTGCCATATGGTTTCTCTCAGTATCAGATGGATCACTTTGTATGTATCTACCATCTTCACTCTGTTGTGATTATTCTAGTGGTATATATTAATGATATTGTCCTTACAGGTAATAATGATACAGTCACTTCTACGTTCAAAGAATATCTACAACACACATTTGATATTGAAGATTTGAGGTCCCTATATTATGTTCTTGGCATGGAGGTCGCTCGTTCCTCTTGAAGTCTCTCTCTCTCACAACAAAAATATGCCCTCGATCTTCTACAGGATGTCGGGTATTCTGGATGCAAACATGTCGACACTCCGTCAGATGTCAATACAAAGCTATCAGAAATTGGTTGATAAACTCATTTACCTAACTATCACTCGGTCAGATTTATTATGTGTTGTTGGTGTAGTCAGCCAGTTCATGCATGCTCCACGACATATCCATCTTCATGTTGTCTTTTGCATTCTTCGGTGTCTCAAGGCTCATCATGGCCGAAGGTTGTTCTACGCACATGCCAGTCTTCCTTATCTATATGTCGGTACTCAGATGTTGATTGGGCCGACTCTCCTAATGACTGTTGCTCTACTTCTGGTTATTATGTCTTCTTGGGCTGTCATTTAGTCTCCTAGCGCAGTAAGAAGCAGATGTTGTTGCTCGTTTTAGTGCTGAAGCGGAATATCGTTTTACTGCGGCAAAGTTAGTTTAGCTCCGACAGTTAGGCCTTGCTCCTGCTAATCCGTTTATCATGTTCTGCGACAATCAACCTGCCATTAACATCGCTTCCGGCCCTGTGTTTCATGAACACATTAAGCACATTGATGTAGATTGTCACTTCCTTCGATAACACATATCTATTGGTTGTATTTTCACTCCTTATCTTCAGTCCAAGGATGAACTTGCGGATATGCTTACTATGGCAGTTTCTCAGTCTCAATTTGATAATGTTTTGAGCAAGCTGCTGGATTTACTAGACATCTTCGAACCAGCTTGAGGGTTAGTGTTGTGGACCCACTACAAGACAATCGATCATGTGGGACCCACCTCTGTGTCATAGTTGACTAGAATCTTCTCATTATGGAAAGTCAACTCTATTGTGTATGATTGATTGTAATTAGTTGTAACTATCCATTATTTTATTTGTTTCCAAGCTCAGTCACCTTGATCGGCTCCCTGTATCTTATTTATTTTAGTAATCTCCTCCTGTTTCATTTATTCAATACAGTACATTCAAAAGAGATTTTCCACTCCAATATTTTCTTTTCTCCATCATTATTTTCTACAAAGCCAACCCAAAGGTCAATCCTTTGCCACCTCTAACTAGGATTCAACATCCATACAAAATAAAAACATGGTATTGGATTCTTCATGGATGGTTGATTAACCGTATTCTGAAACAACGGGGAAAAAATCATTGGCTTATCAAATTGTCTATCAAGCTGTGAAAAAGATTCAACAAAAGACAGAAACAAATACACTATCTGTTTTACGTCAAGCAATATTTAGAGTAACTATCAATATAGCAGTAAAAGCAAGACGTGTAGGTGGATCGACCCATCAAGTTCCTATTGAAATAGGATCTACACAAGGAAAAGCACTTGCCATTCATTGGTTATTAGAGGCATCCCGAAAACGTCCGGGTCGAAATATGGCGTTCAAATTAAGTTCTGAATTAGTGTATGCTGCCAAAGGGAGTGGCGATGCCATACACAAAAGATATCATTTGGCAGTATCCCAGTTAGGAGTGAAACTTATCCCAATTAGGAGTGAAACCTAGGTCTGACCAAGCATGAGCTGAGTCCTAAAATACAGTGTCTAATCTCAACCCAAACTAGGTTCAACCCCAAATACACCTTGAGAGAGAGAGAGAGAGAGAGAGAGATTAAAAAGAGAGAAGAATAAAAATAATAAGAGATTAGAAAAAGGCAGAATCAAGGCAAAAGGCACACATCTAGGCCCAAATGTAATCTTCTCAGGCATACTTAAGCAGATAATTCAAACTATATAGGATCCATTGCTACATCCCTATTTCATCATTATGTAGCTTGTGCTTTAGATACTTACCTAAAGAACCAAAAGATTATAGTAAACGAGTTTCCAAACATGGGATGCACAAGTATTTTATATTAATAAGAGGCTCTAATTAAGATTTACTTGTGATTACTTCAAAATTAACTATATCATTTGTTTTTTTTCCTTTTTTTTTTTTTTGAAAGGTAACTAATATTTGATTGATATTTCAAGAAACTAAAAAAGGCTCATTGTAGAAAAAGTTTCCAAAGAAACTAAGATCAATTAAGGTGAGCCAGCCTTAGAGCAAGGCAAGATGCAAAATGGTCTAGAGCCTAAATGCAAGCAAGGCACACATTTGACTACTATGGTTATGGATAGGTTGTCAGTATTGGTATCCATCTTCAAAGCCTTTCCAACATTTGGGAGCATAGCCATGACCATGTCTGAGCTTCCAGAACGATTTGTATTTGGAATACATCCAAGTGCACATTTTATTGTCTAAGCTTTTGTGCAGAACCAATTGGTCTGACAAGAATCCTAATGCAACTATGATCCAATCTTAATGGTGACTTATGCTGCATGGACTCTTTAAAATAAAGGACCATTTCGGACATATTTCTGCTTGATATTCTTCACACGGTTCTCCATTTGATACTTTTAGTACCATATTAACCTTGTTGTCCAAGATATATCACCACTTTCTTCAATTTGAAATCTAGTTACAATAATGCATTCGTTATTACTTGATTGAGTAAAACTTAACATTATTTGTATTGGATTTATTGTTATATATCATTTTAATTTTAGAATTATTTATTCAAATAATGCTGAATCCAAATCCTATATTTGGGATATGCTGAATCGAACACCTTGTACAGGAGTCAAGCTAGTAATCATGTAACAAAGAACAATTTAAGATTACCATTTTATATAAAAGATGATCAAGTCCAACTTAGGATCAAAGAACAATTTCAGATTCCAAATTCCAAGTTTTCAAGTATAGCCCAGTCATGAATATGCGGATTGTATAGTGACAAGGAATATAGGTCTAATCAAGGTTGAGTGGAACATTAGGACTCAAAAGGCCAGTCCTGGATAAAGGGCATAAGTTTTGATGATTATGATGATTTTGTAGCAAATCAACAAAATGTAAGAGATAATTGTCAATCTAGTACTATGCATAAATGCCAACTTCGCAGACAATTGCATAAAAATAACCTAGTGACCAATTTTGCTTTTTAAATTTATCGAAAAATACTACACATTTAACAACAAATTACCTCACTCTGGAAGTAAAGCTCAAGATAGTTTGTCCACTGTTCTTCTGAGATGCATAGAGATATTGCAGCAATTTCAGGTCCATTTTTCATGGTACCCTTATAGACCACACTGTCAGGTGAAGAACCAATTATGTTACTGAAATCTTCACAAGCTACTTCAAGCTCCTGACGACTTATCCTCAATACATCCTTCAGGACCTCAGTATCTCTGTTTGCACAACTGTTTCATGTAAGAACCACAGCTACTCCTTGTTCAATTCACCATCTAATTCATAGTATTAGATGAAACGGATCAGTAGTACATGAACCACCCCATCCCCTCCCCCCCTTCCTCATAGTATAAAACTAACAGTCCTCCAACCTCAGTTCAGGTCCCATGAGTGAAAGGTCTCATCACAACCTTCCAACTGGCATTATTTACCCACCTAACATTCCGTTAGGAGGAACTGATCACTAAGGCTGTGTTCAGATGAGGAAAAGCTAAAAGTAGAGGGTTACCTGGGAAACTTGAAAATGGGGGGTTCCCTTGCAGTTGGGGAAAACCCTCCTTTTATTTACCCTACTAAAGTCATCATATTTGGTATTCAGTGTAGAGAATATTTGAATTGTATAAATTGGGCACTGTGGAGAACTTTAAAATTTCATTTTACCTTGTACTAACTAATAAAGAATCACTACTCATAATATGTGGTGAGACCCATTCATTGATACTTGGTAGGCCAATATAATGAAAAAATATGCATCAATACTCATCGTAACAATCTATGGTGATATAATGAAAACTCAAGCAAGCTCTACTAGGAGAGAGAACATACAAGGAGTCGGTCTCAAAGAGACAGAGACCAAACTCATAAAAACTGAGAACAAAATAACATAAGCAAGCTACTAAAATGAACAAGAGAAATAATCAATGAATGCCCAATTTCCAATTAAATGATCAGCCATCCATCCAAAAACAATTGAGGCTTCCCATTGAACTTCATTGAATGATATTCATCCCGACACAACCAATAATGCAAGCTCTATAGGAGGCCTTGTCTTCAAAAGCCTTCTTGTTGCACTCAAGTGCTAATAAGACCAGGCTATGGCTAGAGGTACAAGCTTCCATAATACTTCGCCTTGTTTGCATAAGGGCCCAGGCCCCAGCCATGTCGGAGATCCACAAAGCAAGGAGGGAAAAACCAGAGTATGGAGAATTGGAAGAGGAAATAGGACCAAATGGGGGTAAAGAAAGGGAAATGAAGGAAGATATTATCCATTGACTCTTCATTGTTCCAATGAAGGTATCAAATGCTAGCATGTGCAAAGCTCTGGGCTTCGAGCTTATCAAGGGTGAGGGTCTTTTCTAAGAAGCAATCCAACAAAAGCTTTTACTCTTGAGGCGACAAGGGCGAAAGCAGAGAGTAGATACAATTACACGAAAAGATCCCATTCAATTCCTTGATCTTAACCCTTCTATCTTCAGTGATAAACTTAAAGATGAGGTCTTTTATAGGAGGAGGAGGTTCTCATGCTTGGAGATTTCAATGTCCATGAGATTCCTTCAAAATGTAAGAACCCAAGTAACTCTTCCACCCAAGACATCAAGACAATCCACAACCATAAAAACTTTTTGAGAGGAAATGGAATAAAGTGTAGGAAAATTGGCCATAAGAGGACAATCCTTGACCCAAACATCCTCCCAAAAAGAACTACGACTATGGTACACAGTGGGAGTAGATATATATAACTTGGAAGAACTTTATTAAGCGGGTATGTTATAGCATACTAACCCAATGATAATGCAATATGATCCTTTTCATTTGCTACTTTTTTCCAAGGAATTATGACTGAAGGCTTTGCTTTGAATCTTTTGGCAGCTGTGAGAAAAGCCACAAACAAAAGCAAACCCACAATGGTTCCAGTTGTAATTTCCAAAGCTAGCAGCCATGCAGGCCTTGACGCCCCGTGGTGCACACTATGCACATCTTCAGCATGCTTTGTCCCTTGATTAGGTGAAGGATGGTTCTTCACAGGTCCAGTACCACCTACACAAAAAAAGAGGGAAAAAAAAGTCATCGCTTACCACTATCAAACATAAACTGTTGGGCAATGAAGTGCCATGTTGTAGCAGCACCAGATATCATGTTCGCAATACCTTTCATCACGGACAAAAGTTTCATAATATTAAACACTTGACATTTGAGATATCAAGAAGTGGGCCCTGCTATGTAGATGTCTTGCTTCCCCCCAATTCGAACCAACCCCACAACTCACATGCACATGTGCGCACACACAAAAAGAAGAAGAAGAGCACGTGTGCACACACATACAAAAGATGGGATACCCAACAGGTTGATGGCAATAAGGAAAGAGGGTTCAGGAAGAGAAGGCAACAATCTCCATTTTTTAATACTGAACTCCAAAGGTCATCCTTGTTATGGGAGGGAACATCTAGACCTACACAGTAGTCTGGATCTTGTGTAGGCAAACCTTCTTTTTTAAGTACGCCCATTCCTTTCGAAAAGATTCGTAGCTATTTGGACAGGAGAGACAAGTACTACAGACAATAGTATTGAGGGGGGGGAAATTTTGAGCAATCACATCAAAGATTCATAGCTATGAGGATATATATTTCCACAGGGGAACCATTTAAAACCTTCTTCCCATTTTTCCACATTCATTTCATGGTTCCATGAAACCTATGTTAGAAATATGGTGAAAATGTAGTTCAATATATTCATGGTAATCAGGTCTACTTTATACAACAATTAGAAGAAAAGGAGTTCTCAAAAAGAAAATTTCAGAAAGACACGCACATTGCTTACTAGAACGCTGCACATCTCTATCTTGGAAACAGTTCCCTTGAAAGCTTGATCTGCAAAAAATAAAGATCAAGAAGCTCTCTAGATTCCTTTTTTAAAAAGGAAACTTGCTGACTAAATATTTAAAAAAAAAAAAAAAACGACATGCAAAGCTAATACAGGTACCTTGCAAGATGTTTAAAGCATGAGGGTATAACTCCAACAAAATGGTTGTTTGAGAAATCAGCAACTTTCAACTTTGTCAACTGGCATAAGCCAGTGCCATTTTTATGAGGTACAGACCTGAAGCAGTGTGAAATAGTGGTAAGCCAGTTGAGAAACGTGATTATAATAAAGGCACGCAGACATTCACACAATGGCATAGCTGAAGCAGTGATAAACATGTGATATCCTACAACATGAGCTATAGCACAGCTGGTATGTGCTCATTATCACCAATGTCACAAATACCGTTCTCGGGATATTAACGGCATCCAATATTAATGGGATATTTTCAAATTCTCGGATTTTTATCAGAAATTTAACGGGAAAATCTCGCGGAAAATATAAATATATAAAAAATAATAAATAAATAAATAATTCTCATCAAACATTTCTTAAGAAAAGAATATCATACAATTCTACATGAGTTCATTGCTAAATACCATATTAAAGTCATCCACAATAAAAATAACATTAAAAGAGACAACCATCTATCGAAACAGTCTAATTTGAAGTTTCAATTAGCAAACCATCAAAAGTAAATAGTATCATTAAAGTCAACAAGTATCAAAAATAACATCCAATGTTTTTATCAAATGAGGTAATATTAATAAGTCTTTCTTTATTTTTACATATTCTTATATAAATTTTTGTTTTTAAATATTGACATAAAATAGGACAAAAAATTCAAATTTATACAATCTAATTTTTTTATTTTTAGTTGTTCTTTGAAGATATTTTATTTATATTTAAATCATAATTTATAAAATTAGACATTTCACTTATCAAATAAAAAATTCAAATCTTTTTCTATTTTAGTTAATTTTATATTCTTTATTTCTTTAATATTAATATAAACAAGATATTTTATTTATATTTAAATCATTATTTATAAAATTAGACATTTCACTTATCAAATAAAACTTTCAAATCTTTTTTCTATTTTAGTTAATTTTATATTCTTTATTTCTTTAATATTAATATAAACAAAATATATTAATTTTTTGTCAAATTAATTACCAATATAAAACTATAATAATTTTATAAATAAAAATAGCATAACCTACAGCAATAAAATGAAGTAAAGACATCAATAATAATCTTGACGTCAGTATCTATGTAAGTATTTAAAAGATTGCAATTAATCAATACTCTCCACAAATGCGAGATTCTGAGAGGTGCAAGGTGCATAGCTTTTAGTATTCCCAGATTTCTTCCGTAAATACAATGTAAAAGGAGTGGCTTTTCGTTCTCAAATACAGATGGCTTTCCCATAAAACACGTTTTAAACGCGAGAAAATCGTTTCTCGCGTTAAATATGCAGATTAACAACAATTTCGCTATAAAAGGGCATTGGCGACAAAAAGACGTTTTTATTGCGTGAACGATATTTTCCCGAGAAAAATGCGGAAAAATCCAATTTACCGCCGATATTTGTTACTTTGATTATCACAACCAAAAGAATGTAGATTTAAGTCAAGTAACCATCTAAAATAAACATGAGATAGCCTACAGTGGACAGGACAAATAAATGTGACAAATGATCATGTGCAACCATTAGGCACCAGAGAATCAAAAAATGAATAAGAATCTGTCAAGCCCAATTTCTTAGATGACTATTATCAAATAATCTCATCCTCTATGTGAGATCATTATATGCTATACATGTTGAAAAATGCCACTAGTGGAATATATGAACGTTTAAAAAATGACCAATAGAACTTATAAATGTCAAAAATGCCACTACTTAAATATATAATCACTTCTCAATGTGATAAAAAACAAAATATTCAAAGTTTGAATCAGTTATTTTTAAAATTATATAACTAGTAACCCAACTTTGTGTACAAAATCCAATAAAATCATCCAACAGGCCTTGCCATGGAAGGAACAAAGCCAAAAAACTTAAAACAGTCACATCATCCAGACCATGATGACAATTTTTGAGTAAAAAAATGGAGATGAAAGTAGACCAAAAAAAGGAAAATTTGAAGGGTTGTTATTGTTTGAGTAATATAATTGCTAGTAACCCACCAATGTTGTATTAGTGTGTTGTGCTTTTGAGAAGATTGGGCGTGAAAACCTTCCTCTGTTGATGTGAAACCAATGCCCCTATCTTTTTCTTTTTTTTCTTTTTGTTTTTTTGTGTGACCATAGTGACTGTATGAGTCAGATCTCACATTTTAATTCACTTGCATTCTAAGAGTGGGTTTGTGGTGAGTTCTTTGCATAAAATTGCACCTAATTCACACCAATGATCTTGCTTGGTCCTAAGCCAATCTCTGTCCATTCCCAAGACAACCATATGTTTAATGGGCATATTTCGACAAGAGCCTGCAACACAGTTGGAAAGTGCCCATTGTGACAACTATTAAAAGGTTGAGGGCTCAAGTCACATTACAATTTTTCTTTAGAAAAAGGCATCTGTACTTATCTTCTTGCCTAACATGTGTCGTATTCATAGATTGGCATCATTGTATATGGTGCTGTGAGCTGTGATTTAAGGTGCATAAATTGGGAACATTCTGACCTAGGACTTCACCAATAAGAGACCCCTGTCACCTAGCATGCAGAAGAAGAACATGACCATGCAAAAAAGGTCAACTGGCATAATCCAAAGTTCCAAACACACATAATGGGAGAACCAAACCTTATAAAGTCATGTGAATAATTACACACCAGTAATAAATAGACAGATACATGTGATCATCCAGTCATCAAGTTTTCAGTAAACACAAATAACATTGTAGTGTTCCTATGTTCATTGTGATTAGGACTTGTCTGTGAAAAATTTGGCAATGACAGAAAACTGGCAGATCAACTGTGTGTTGGAACTCTACATAAGACTTCTGAGTTTTCTGCCCCAAATAATATCTGCTACAGGCATAAATCATGATTTGGCAGAAAGATAGAAAAACAATATCCCAGCAATGCATCAAAATGCATACTGCTGCCATAGTATCCAATTATCCATAATGGTTGTGATGCGTGCAGATGAACAGAACCCAAGTCTGTCCACTTCTTCTCAAAGCACTCTAACCAAATATGCCTTCAATTTCTAGACTGAATTTTGAGATCACTGGATCTATGCATAAGGATATTGCCTCCTCCATCCATCTTCTCCCCAAGCAATTATCAGCAGCGACTGATGAAAATGATTTGGGAGCGTGTTGGAAAAAGAGTATCCACTTAATATTAACTCACGTTTTATACCACCCAATTACATGTCAGAACGGATACCCAAATGTTGAATGCTGTTTAATTTTGGGGAAAGCTTTATTTGTATTTTTAACAGGATGGCACCACATGCTCTGAAATTAATTGTTTAAGAAAGAGCAGGAACATCATGTACAAAGTTACCCTCCCAGTAATATGCTTTCCAAGTACCACCTGTGTTTAAAAAGAAGAAGAAAGTAAGGAACACGATGATTACTTACATTCCATGCATGCCAGTTGTGAAGTTCACTGAACTGTTACTGCCAGGGAGAGTCCCTTGAAGTTTATTCCTTCCTAATCGTAGCTCCACTAGGTTTGTCAAAAAACCAAACTCAGGTGGGATGCTCCCAGTCAACCCATTAGTCTGAAGATTTCTGTGTCAGTAAAAGAATATGAGAGAACTTGCAGATAGCCAGAGATCTAATCATATTAAAAAAGATAAAGAAGTGCATAAGATTGTATATGAAGCTACACCCACATTTTCATTACATTGGTCAAGTATCCAAGCTCCCTAGGAATAGGGCCAGATAGCTGATTCATGCCCAAATCCAGAGCTTTGAGGCTTTTTAACATGCCAATTTCTTTGGGAATTTTCCCCACAAGACTATTCTTCTGAAGGCCGCTGAAATATTAAAAAAAAAAAAGGAAGAAGGGTGAAAAGAATACTCATTTTAGTAAGGTTTGACAAATCTCTCATTGTCTCTTAATAATATTGTAAACCCAACATCAACAAAAGTAAATCAGTGGTAAAATTCATACAGTGCTTGCAAGGAAGTCAGATAACCAATATCTCGTGCTAAGAATCCTTTCAAAGACGAACTGGAAAGATTTCTGCAAAGAGAAAATAAAAAACATATAATTCTCTCAGTTACTGCTCAACACAAAACTTGCTACGTACCAAAAATACTAACAAATGTATAATTCCATGAGGTATTGACAATTGTACCACTGCTAGAATTTTCCTTCTGACCAGCAATCAGAACAGCAGGGCACAGCTTAGAGTTGTCCAGACCATCCATTGGGCCTAATTTGCATGGTTGTCTAACCAAGAACATCCTCCAAACAACCACAACAATTGGTTGATTAGAATGTTCAATTACCCAAGAGACTTAGTATTTTACATCAATGAACAATGAAACACAACCATTTTATGAAGTTTTCTCCAACTTCTGATGACCCATTTGATATACTAGTGTAAAATTTCATTCATTGCACAACAATAGATGGCTATAATTACACAAAGGGAGATTAGAAGGAAAAATTAACTATTGGCCCTTGCTCCCATCAGCTAATTATAATCAGACAATGTTAGCCATCCAAATCAATAATTGATGGCTATGATTACATGAAGGGAGTTTGAAATGATATTCTAAATGTTGTCATAGTCCAGCATATTAGTAAGGCACAAGGGGCCCTAAAACTTAAGGTGTAAGGCACAAGGGGCCCTAAAACTTAAGGTGCAAGGCACACTCCTGCCTAATTTTGATAGGCACACATTTAAATACTTTAGAACAAACGAATAGTCTTTATTTTGTTTCTCTATAGCACACACATTAAGAAAATATAATGTTAACATCTAAAAGGACAAAGTATGCATAGTAACTCATACAAATCAAAATACCACTTCAAAAAAAATTGATGGGAATCCTCAGCCTAGTTATGAACCTTCAACTAGGGAGCTAGAACACAGGGGCAAAGAGGCCTTTGACTACCAAGGCAACAAGAACAATTGGGCTTGTTTGATGGAGGATTTTTTTCCAACCTAAGTCTGCAGCACAACCGATTCAACCGACATCTTGGGATTCCATTAAGTATTTATACTGTCAATAAGTAGTATTTAAGCAGGATCTGCAAAAGGAGGTTGAGCAAGCTTACAATGCTACGACGACATGATCTCGAGTTTGAGAGCATTGAATCCCTGACCAGCTGCAAGGATCTGCATCTAGAGCATTCCAATTTGACAAAATTGAAAATGGGTCATCATATATAGACTCCTTGAAGGCCAGAAGAGCTTTTACTGCAAAAGATTCCAAAAACCCATTTCACAAAACCTCCCAAAATAGGTTCATTCATGAGAATTCCCACAAATATCTATAATAAATCACCAAAAGACTTTAGAATACAAAACCCATTTGAGATCACAAGCTTCAAGGAAACCTAGAAGACAAAGATCTTGTACAGGAATTTTCAACAATCCACACAACAATAAACAAAAGCAAGAGAGAAAAAGAAAAAAGAAATTACCGTTTGTAAACCAGATAGCAACATTTTATAGGGTTTATCTTAGACAATGAAGATGACTTGTTTAAAGATCCACTCTCGTCTAGTAAGTATGATAAAATTCGACTTAACAAATCATGCTAAGTATAGTTTTAAATGCTACAAAATTGTAACCATCCATATAACTTGAACTTAATCCAACAGTAAGTGCGTCATAAAATGAGTTCAAATTCGATAAAAAGAAAAAAGTCAATTCATTAGATGGTAATGAGCGCGAGGAAGGAAAAAGGTCTAAATATAGAAATAAAAAAATAGTAAGAACAACACAGTTCACAAAAATCTCCTGAACAAGCTTCATTCATGAGAATTCCCACAAATATCTAGAATAAATCTTCAAAGGGACTGTAGAAAACAAAACCCATTTGAGATCACAAGCTTCAAGAAGACCAAGATCTCGTTACTAGAATTTCCACGGTCCATACAAAGTAAACAAAAGCAAGAGAATAAATACCTTCACTGGAATTAAAAGAGTGACAAGATGCGAAAAGAAGAGGCCAGATGGCAGCAAGAAGCTGCAAGAAACCGAGAGAGTTCATGCTTTGGAAATGCCTGCCTCTATTTTATCTCTCTTCGTGATTTCTTGTTTAGAGAGTAAGACCAAAAGAGCAGAGACCCATCAGCGAAAGAAGTGGGATTGAAAATGGAAATTGGTCGAAACAGGAAAGGAAAAACACATGTTCAGAAGCATGGATTTGAAGTACTGATGAAAGAAAATCAATCAAATGAAGTCAGGAATTATGTAGTCTGGAAAAGCCAGAGGAGAGAGAGAGAGATTTTCAAACGGAGGAACATAAAATATAACTCAAGTGGGGGAAGAAGCGAGTGAAACTGAAGGATGATGTAGAAAAGTGGGGGAAGAAGCGAGTGAAACTGAAGGATAATGTGGAAAAGTGGGGTTTGGTAAAAGGAGAAAAGGAGAGGGGCAATTTGTAAATTTCCTCATTTCAGGGTTAGTAATGACTAATGATTTTTCTTGATCGCATTAGGTGGACGAAATTGATTATTAGCCTTATCCCTTTCTCGTCAAATTATCGTAGTATGTACCATCTCATTTCTCATCGATTTCTCGTTATGGGAAATATTTGAACCCTCTAAATAATTTCCAAAGCTTTTTGTGATTAAAATATAATGAAATTAGCTAGAATGAACATGTCGTATTAGCAACTCCTATTTTGAAATCAAACCATAATATCTTATTATATTATTGCATTTATAAGTGAGGGCATTTACATTGTGAATGGTAAAGGCTATAATAAGTCAAGAATATATGTATAAATCCATTTTAATTGAAATCCTATACTCAAGGACTTTGATCGGTAGCCAAATTCGTGCTATTAATATAATATTGAATTATAACTAAAATTATATTTCATAAAAATATATTCTTCTTCTCACAAATACAATTATAAATACCAAAAATTATATTCTCAAAATAACCAACATCTTCGTCTTCATTTTATTCATTTAAAGAAATCAAGAGTTTTTAAGGATTATGGGTCACGAGTTTATTAAATAAACTACATTAATCCACCGGTCGTAGAGGGTTTTTAATCTAAAAGGGTTTTTGAATGATCCGACCAGTGTCTCAGCCGAGTCACAGTTGACCCATGGGTCAAAGGATCGAGTTTGATAGGATTGATTTCAAGTATTCGCTTCTTTCCATCCTGAACTCTCTCTCTTGTAGATAAATCCACTGGATGATGCAATACTAAATTCCTCTAAAGAGAGCCCGGGTCTCAAATAGTAAAGGAGTGCCACTTTCAATTCCTCCCAAGTATGCTAGAACCATCATTCCCTTTTAGTACCAATGTGTAAAATGACACACACTTAAGGTTTGATGTGTCTTTCTCAATTAAAGAGAGAGATCGGTCGAATCATATTTATAGAATACAAAAATATAAGATACAAAATATAAAAAGGGAATAAAAGAATGAGAAAGGAAAGTGAGTATAATTACAAATTAATAACAACAAATTTGGACAACATTCAATTAGGGCAAATCCAAACGTCAAGGCTAACAAAATGATTCCTCTTATTCCTCCTTCAGTTGTGCCGTAGTTGACTCATTGAAATTCAACTTGAAGACTCTCATAGGATTTGCCATATGTCTATGAATGAAAAGTATCCTCAGTTTGGATAACTGAAGTAACAATCACTTGGCCAAGATATAACGGTACAAACTCTTTTCTCCTAATTTTAATTTAATGTTAATTGATAAGGGTTAATTTGACGATTAAAAACTCAATGGGAGGATTTGGATTCAAATTCCACTTTTTTTTTTTTTGAATGATGGTTAGTAATTTTCATTCAAGAGAGAGCCCAAAATGTACAGTATAACCCACAGCCTGGGTCAGGCAAAAAGTATAGAACAAAAAATGGCCCAAGAGAGCCAAAGAACAAACTGGCCTACAAAATGTCAAAACAAGGCCTGATAGATCCTCAGGCTAAATACAAAAAAATCCAGTAGCCAAAGCATGAGAAGGAGACTGAATAATTAACTAAGAGCAAGTGTTCTCAGCAATGTGAAGTAAACTCGTAGGGGTTTCCTGAATGGAGTCGATGTCGCGGTGTAAAAAGCCGAGGAGAGAGCGAATGGAAACACTGTGAATCAGCAAATGCCACCCAGGTTTTTGGTTCCTTAGCATGACCGTGAGTTTGTGATCATTGATGAAGATTTTGTCCAGATGAAGGTTTGAGTTGATGACAGCAAAAAGACAATCTGCAATGAACAACAAGATAGGCAGGTAGCCCGACTGAGAGTTACAAATTCTTTGAGCCATGGTACCAAGGGTCTCACTCTCAAAGCCAAAGAAAATAGCACAAACCCAGGAATTCCCAGATGAGCTGAAGGAGTGTATGAGTAGACTAGAAGAGTGGTTTGGGTGAAGAGGGGGTATTGGTTGATCAGGGGGTTTAGGCGGAGGTTCCTAGTAAGGAGGAAGGTCCCAAACAGCAGAGAAGAAGGAAGAGACTTGTTTCAGATGCTGATTAGAAAGCAAGAAAAGGATACGGGACTGAATATCCAAAGCAACTGAATAGCAAATTTGCTCTGGGCTACGCGAGCGGTTGGGTGAAGACCCTGCTGTTTCTCTCGATCTAGCAATGCCAAATCATCGCTGGAACAGAGAGGGCAGCAGCAAGCCTCTCAAGATAGGAGATAGACACCGCCAGAGTGGGTAAGGAATTAGGAGAGAGAAGGGCAGTTAGAGGGTGACTGAACTTCCAGAGAAGGAGAGACCAGGCTTCAAAGGTGAAGTTGCAGATCAAGAGATGGTTACTTGTCTCGGGTGCAGTGGAGCAAAGGGGGACAAAGAAGATCAGATTGGATGCCTCGACTGGCCAAAAAAACCTTGGTTTTAAGACCCTTATGGAAGTAAAGCCAGGCGAAGGAGGAGTGTTTGTTAAGGCAGCCAGAGAACCAAACAAGGTGCAGTCAATTGGGAGAAGGAATATTTACAGACCGAGCAAGAAGGAAAGAAGCCAAAGAGAACAGACCATCAGGATTAAGAGTCCAACATACCTGATCGGTGGATGGAGCTCTTGGCAAAGCAATTCCCCGAACAAGTTGCCAGATGGTGTTAATAATGGGAGAGGAAGAATCGAGGACACACCAACAGCCATTGTTGATAAAGGTTGCAACTTTGATAAGCTTGCTCATACCTAAAGTAAGTATAGCATTAACACCAAAATGTTCAGCCAAGATGAGGCCTGGGTGAATCCAAGGATCAAACCAAAAGAAGGTGTTTCTCCCATCACCAATGGCATTGTAAATCAGAGGCTTCATTTGGTCCCTGACCTTAAGGATAGATCTCCATCCCCACGAAGCATTTCTGCAGATTTTAACTCCCCAGAAGCATTTGCCCCGAAGATACTTAGCTTCAGCCCATCTGATCCATAAGCTATCCTTTTTCCGAATAATATTCCAAGCTTGTTTCATGAGGCACGCAGCGTTGATGTCACAAATGTTACGCAGGCCCAGGCCACCTTTAGCTTTGGGGAGACAGACATTGTGCCAGCTGACAGTATGCATTCCTTTTTTTGAACCGTTGCTCCAAAGGAAACCCCTCATCAGTTTCTCAATCTCCAGGCAGCAGGACTTGGGGAGAAGGAAAGAATTGCTCCAGTATAAATGGAAGTGGTTTATGGTGGAGCGGAGGAGCTCAATTCTCCCAGCAAAGGACAGATTCTTTGACTGCCATCCAAAGATGCGAGCCCGGATAACATCAAGAAGGTGGGAGCAATCAGCAAGGAGAAGCCTACTGGAGAAGAGGGGTAGGCCAAGGTACTTGATTGGAAGGGAGGCTTCAGGCATGCCGAGAAGGGACATGATCTCATCCTTAGCAGTTGTAGACTTAAAGAAGATAATACTGCTTTTCAAAACATTAACTTGCAAACCAAAGAAGGCATGAAATCTTTTCAAAAGAGTCTGGAGAGCGTAGGCAGAATGAATGTCCGCAGAACAAAAAATCATAAGGTCGTCAGCAAAAAGTAGATGAGAAACACACATGCCACCCGCGGAGAAAGGACAGATGATCTCCTTAGTGTCAACAACCTTATTGATAGCAAAGGATAGGCTCTCCATAACAATAGCAAAAAAGGAAGGGGGAGATAGGATCCCCTTGCCGTAAACCCCTGGTGCTGTTGAAGAACCCGTGAGGAGTGCCGTTGATTAAGATAGAGAATTTGGGTGAGTCGAGGCAGCTCTTGATCCACCCAACCCAGGTTTCATTGAAGTTTGCTTCCCTCAAAAGGTGGCAAATGCAGTCCCAATTGACACTATCAAAAGTCTTTCTGAGGTCGATCTTAATACACATACGAGGCGACCCTCTGTCCAGATGTATGCCTTTAACAAGATCATGGCATAGTAAGATGTTGGAAATGTCTCTTCCAAGAATGAAGGCACTCTGATGGACGCTAACCAGCTTGGACATGAAAGGTTTCATTCTGTTGACAAGGGTCCTGGATATCAGCGTGTAAATCTCATTCGCCAAAGAGATTGGTCTAAAGTTTTCGGGACGATTCGCAGCCCGAGATTTAGGAATCAAATTCCACTTTCATCATATAAGAAGGTGCTCTAAGAGACTTTGATACCTTTGACTTTAAAAAAAATTGACTATTATTATCGGGGTTTTTGAGATTTTTATAAAAACTTAAAGAGATTTTTGATATTTTAAAAAGACAAATATTTATTAAAATTAGGAGAAAACTAAAAAGATTTTTTATAGTTTTTTGAAAACTTAATTGGAATGGAGGGTATCTGCGCAAAAGCAAACCCTATTATGTCAAATCAAGCAACATTTAAGAAAGCCCTCCAGTCTATTTTCAGCGCAAGTTTGTATAAACCGTGTCAGAAACTCTAATCTGGCACAATTATTTTAATTATATATTAATTTATTAGAAAAAATAGTTTTACCAAAATAAACTAGAGATTTTATTATTACAATTTTAATAATATAATTTTTAATTACAATTTTTACCAATTTGATTTAAATAAAGAAATTTGACAGTTGATAATTTATAAAGAGTATCAATTTAATTGTTTATTTTACTTACCTTAAATCTAATGGTTATGCATGTTTGATGATACTAACATTTTATAAATTTCAATGTATACAATAGTTTATGTTAATTCATAGGGTCGATAAGCCCTATCAAATGTTATTTAATTTAATTTGAATTTGTAAAGTATCGTAACTCAGTTATATTAGTATAGTGTCACCTCATAGATTGATATGAATTTTCAGTGTCGGTCGTTAAATTGGATTATGGGTTGAATTAAAAAATAGAAATTGTCCGCTTTTTTTCATTAACAATTGTAATTAAAAATTCATCAATTTTTATAAATCAGGTCTCTATAGCTAATTTTTCTTTAGACTACGCTTTCTTACCCCGTCTATTTATGGTTTTCTATCGTCAAATTTTATTAGTAATAAATTTAGCAGAAAACTCTATGTTAGATTATAAAATTATTAAAAGTTACCATGTTCGAAATAATAATATATATCTTTAATTTAATAAATTTAAATTAATTTAAATTCTTTTTAATTCTAAAAATTTGACATTTAAATTGCAATTTAATTAATTTAATTAATATATATTTTATATCATGCATTTTTTTTAAACAAAGCTTCTCAACTTCATCTTATTGGTTCCATTAAAGTTGAGTATGTTTCATAAAAAAAAAGTCATTTGATCTTAGCATCTCATCATAATGGATAATTGACTTCCTATTAGACCATACTATAGGATTTTTTAATCCATTTCATCTCATCGTGTATTTCAATATAACCGTGAATAGTTTTTATAAATGATTGAAAGATGTTGGCAATCACCACGTTGTCAATCTCATTTAATAATTTCTTTTATTTAGATCTACTTAAACATGTGTCGAATGCTTTGAGAATTTGATATAAACCTATAAAAATAAATGATTGATTTAGAATGTTCTTATTTTTAAATTAAAAATATTTATCTAGATTCAGCCATCCATCTTTGGCTAATCTCAAATAGTTTAAATTTAATTTAAAAATAATATTTTGAACTTAAGTCATTATTATCATCATCTATCTAAATCATTAATCTCATCAATCTGAAATTCACTAAGTTTTATATTTAGATAGATCTAAAAGATATATTTTACATACTATAATTGAAGAACCGTAAAATATGTCATATACCAAATTATTAATAAAAAAATTTATTAGGTTTATATCATAGTTACTCATTACATATTTTAGACATGAAATTTTTTAAATTATAATTTGAAAAAATTAATTAAAATTAGCAACTGAAAGTTCTAAAATTAAAATTTCAGTATAATATTAGACTGAAGATTTTCTAGTTTCTACCGGTATTTGAGACTTGGGCCTGGCTGTGCATTGTTTGGTCGTACGCGTCTTCTGACGCTGTAAAATACAGCTCGATAAATTAATGAGAAATCACATACTTCCTTCTCGCCAACATATCATGAGAAAGAAAGTACATCCGAATTAAAAGTTGAAACGGGAATAAGTTGGGGACATGTGGGTCCGCAAACCCACTCATTTAAAGATTAATTCGAATTTTTTAATATTTTGATTTATAATTATGGTAAACTGAAATAATTTAGTTATATTTAATTAACTCATTATTATTTTTAACATGGATATTCCTACCCTATATTGGACGTGAATTTAAATGTAAATATTTAACCATTATTAATATTAATTTAAAAATTAAATAATTTAATGAGACACATAATGAATAGACTTCTTTCTAATAAATTTCATAAATTACATTAAATATGTTGAAAGTTTATCTCATTTACACATTAAATTTTTTTAACTTAATAATGTCACAAGTTCTTAAAACTTTAATTTAATACTGGGTCCATTGACTTTTCTAAATTAAAACAAGCTAACGAAAAAATATATTGTATTTTCTAATTGTGAATAAAATATAAATCACAAACATCCATCATTACATAAGATTATTTTCAATGATTGAATAGATAATTGAAGTTTTAATACTTAAATTATATTATAAATTAATTAACTCATAAGTTTTCATTGAAAAAAAAAATCTAGATGTCTAAAAATCTGAAAAATCTAAGTAGCAAGGAACACCTAAAAGGTAAATTTTTTTGTAATTTTAATTGAAGTGTCTAGATTATATTTAATTTAGTGGGTTTAAAATTTCTTTCTTTTTTTAAAATTTATATAAATTAATTTTTTTGATTAATTTAAATTGTATTAATGTGTCTTTTATGCAAAAAGTTTTCAATAGAAATGTGGCACTGGCACAGCTGTAAATTGCAAAAAGGTTTTAATTAAATTGGTTCCTTATCCGAGTAACTTTTTGTGTCCGTCGCTTTGGCGCTGATAACTTCAAATCGAAGGTTACAAGTTGCAAGTTACAAGTACACTTTTAAAGTATTTTTATATATTTCTTGTCTTTTCTTATCTTGACCTTTTTCTAATTACTAATTTGCCCTTACAACTTATTTGAAGTCCTTCTAATTCAAATTCTGGTAAAATTGATGGACGGTTGAGATCTTTAGTCTCTCTTGACATTGTATTCAATGTATGGTTTTATAATAATATTTCAGAGAAAAATAATTATTGACTATATAATTGAAATGCATTTAAATTAGTAATTATCTCCCTATTAATATTCATAGAGTTAAAAATAATTACTAAAAAAAATTATTTGATCCATATAGGTATAGTTCAACTGGTTGTATTTTGCCTTATAAAAGTGGGAGGTTGCGGATTCGAACCCCCATGGCCTAATCTTGGTGTGCCCTAGGGATAGTGGGCTCACGTGGGGCGATTTTAAGCTGGGTATCCCGCGGTTTCGCACATATAATTTTAAAAAAAAAATTATTTAGAATATTTATATATTTGCAATCAACATGATGAGATCGTTGAATCCACAAAATGTCTTATATAAAAATGTAATTTTTACTATCTTAATAAAAAATATAATTTTTACATATATATAGTTTAATATTTCCCAAATCCCACACCTGTCCGAAAGCCAACTCATATGAATGTTTATGATATCATATTTAAAAAATTATATTTGAATATTAATTTATATAAACATTTTAAATGAATTAATTCATATTTTAAAAAATTATTATTTTTTAAATATTTAAAAATTACTTGGAGCAATCAAAATTCAGAGTTTCAAAAATAAGGCTTCATTGATTAATCACAGTGATTTTATGAATTAAATGCTCTATTTAAATAAGGCTCACAGTGATTAATCACAATCAATTTAAACAAGTGTTATTTTAAATTTTATAAAATTTTAATTGGTTGTCTAACTTGAGCTTAATCTATTTATGAGTTAATCTCTCATGGGATAGAATTTGAGTGTGAATCCATTTTGCATAATAATGAGTTTGGAGGAGACCAACAATGCAAATGTAACTCTCACCAAAATCAATTACTTAAATCATATTATGAGGTCTAAATATTAATTTGAAATTAATATAGTCAAATTTCGATGCATCTGTGATACATATCGTATTAGCAATATATCAACTTATCAACAATATGTGACTGTATTGATTCAAAAAATAACTTTTAAGTGAAAAAAATAAAAATATAATATATCAGTGAGATATCGATCATACAAGACTATTTGAGCCAAATATCAACGACATAGGATTAAATTGACCATATATGATTCGTATCAACTAAAATGTATTGCATCAATCTATACATATTGTATCAGCTTATATTTTGACCACTAACTAACGTGAAATCATTGCAGATTATTTTTATCTAATCATTTTTTACTCTATTTGATCATAGAAAAGGAAGGGTTTCACTTGGCCATAACTCCACTCATGAACATCCTACTCATTTGGGCCTTGTGGGATTTAGGATGAGTTTATTTGAAAGGTCTTTTTAATATGTCGAAAAGAGAGAGAGAGAGAAATCAAATCAAATAAATTGTAGTTTTGATGAATTTGAATTGAACCGTGGATGGGTGGGGGTGATGGGGAATTGTGGAGCCTAAGTTAGCCGTGAGCTTACGAAAAATCTGTTACCCACGGGTGATGACGCTCACTTGAGATCCTTAACGGCAGAAAAATCAATGACTAAAATAGAATTAGATCAATTTAGAATAAGTTCAAATTGAGAAGAACTCCGATGTGAGAGAAAATGTGTGTTTGTTGGGCCAATCCAATTGGGTTCCACTTGAGGCTAAGATAAGAAAAAAAAAAAAAAATCTGTTGATCATGGATTAGGAAGCTAGGGTGAAAATTATTAATCATAAGCTCCCATGCACATACCATGGTCTAGGTATGTTTGCCAAGTATATACATACGTATGTCCTGTCAATGTTGCTGTGACTTTACGTATCAATTGCTTACCATAGGTACCAAACCATTAACTTACAAACAGATATGACGTGACAACAAATACAAAAATCATGGAATTTGTTTTCATGGAAAATTTAGGGCCAAAAGGGAAATTCCATTGAGTCTCCTTCCCTACTCTTTGGTCAAACTTTGGAATTTAGACTTTGAAACCTGTTTGGTGAATATGGCGATCACAGCTATCTTCCATTACAAATTATCAAAGAATATCTTTACAATCCTTTACATGGCATGTGAACATTTATCTAATCAATTGTATCATTCTATTCTATTCTATGTTAGGAAATGAAGAACTAGAGCCCACATGCGGCCCCTTTTCCTCCTTTAATTTAGGGATGCTCTGACTTCTCATTATCGACAAGCAGAAGGGGCCCCAAAATTTTTAAAACTCCATAATCCGTAGTATATTAATTGTATTTTATGATTGTTTTTTAAAATAATTGCTTGTCCCCTTAAATAATGAAAAAAAAAAATTATATAGCCCCTTCAATGTTTAAAGTTTTGTCAATATAAACAAATCTCTCAATCCAAAGGAGTTGTAGTGATGACCAAGAACCCCTTCAGAAAACAAGAGTTCTGAAATCGATTTTCACTTCACTCTAAAAGGTCACTCCATATAGAGTTATTGCTGGAGTAACCCTAAGATCTTTATTGCTGGAATTATCTCTTTTAAGGTAATGCCCCTACTCCCTCATCTTAGAAATTCCCCTAAAACAATGTGTACATCTTGCTTTGAGCTGGGCTAAGGTTCTAGGTCAATTTTGGTTGGAATGGAAATGGAAAAATGGGAAGTTAGGAGGGATGGGACTTGGAGAGGAATTAGGGTTAGCTGAATGAGGGATTTTGGTTCCTAAAATTTAGGAGTTTGACCCTTGGGAGGGATAATTGGGCAAACCCGTAGCCCAATTGTGAAATTTGGCGAGAGGTCAAATTTGGTTTATTGATTGACGAGATTTTGGGAAAATGGTGGAGTGAGCTTAGGGGTTAGTGGAATTTGGGTTTCCCCATTCCAATGTGGAATTGAAGCCCAACTCTCTCAAACCCTCGGAGGTATGGTGTGAATGGAAATTGGTGAATCTTGAAAATAATTAGGGATTTGGTAAAATTTGGGGGTTTTCGTCCTAATGGTGAAATTAAGCTTTGAGAATAGCTTGAATAATGCTTAGATGCAACTGATTATGATGTATTTGAAAGCATGATAAAATGTGTATTGAATTATGCATGTGAAACCCCATATATTGATGAATTTTTAAGCATGTTGAGTCGTTTGATAAAACATGCTTGAATGTTGTCACATGATGTATGCACATGTGATATGAATTCTCTATGTTTGGATGATTGTCTACTTGGGTAATGGTAGTGTGATATAAATCCCCTTCTTTAGTAAGGGTTGAATGTCATAATTGAGCGCAAAGGATGAAATGTATGATCTCATATGAGCTACGTTTGATCTGGTCCACCGTATAGTAAGTAGACAACTGAGAGCATTACACTTCAGTCTGATCAAATTGCAGGTATCATCGATTTATTGATGGGGTGAGGGTTTCTCTACTCAAATGTAGAAGTGTGTTTATTTTTAGGACTATGTTTAAACTCTACTTTTGATGGTGATTTAATGAGGAATAAGTGTGGCAGGGGTGAGGATTCCATATTAAAGGGTTTTATAATTAAATTTGATGAGTTTGAAGAATATGATAAAAGAAATTTACATAAATATTTAAAAGTAAAAGAATTATAAAAAAAATTAGGAACAGAAGAAAGAATACATTCTATAAGAATACTCTCTATAGCCTTCAGATATAGTAAAATACTAAAATCAATGTCAAAGATTATTGCTAACTTTTCTAGTAAAAAATCATTAAACTAATGATATAATACTTATGAATTTGATGCTACCAGTGAGGCAGTGAGTTAGGTTATTGATTTTGTTGCTGAGTTCTCTTTAATCCTGCTTTTAATATATAAAAACTTGAAATGACTAAGTAATTAAATTTGACAAGAGTAACTGATTCTCATTTTTTACTTTCAAAAGTGAAGAGAATAAAACCCTTCTTGTCTTGAAAACCTATAGCATGAAACGATGAGTCGACTCTACCAAGTTGCAACTTTCAACTTGCAAGTGGATGGCCCAGAAGTTTTAAAAGGAGCTTCAGAAAGGGTCCTGGACCCTAGTTGTCCGAGTCAGTCGCCCTTTGACTCACTGTAAGAAATGTCATATTGGAAAAAATGTCTTCTATTTTCTGTACAAAAACTGCAAAGCCATCAATACGAAAAAGAGAGAGCCTACAACAACAGCAAACCCAAATAATGTGTAGGGAGCGACTTTTCAGAAGGAGAAGGTGAAGCCATAAAAGTGGATAGCGATTCTCCTACAATATTTTGTATAATCTTATATGAATTTTATAGTATTTTTTATTTTACTCTTAAAATTGATTTGTCGAAACCTTTAAATCACTTCAGCAAGAGTACGGCGAATCGATTCAAAAGTTTCGACGAGCCGATTCGAAGGGCAAAATGAAAATAACAGTAAAACCCATTTCAAATTACACAAAATGCATGTGAGAGAATCGCTTTCCCATAAAATTACTCTCTTCATCTTCCATCAAGCCATAAACTAGTTAGAAGGGGTTGGTATCACCGTCAAGAAACTTCTTTTATAAAAGGAAATCCTTAATTTGATTCACGCTCAAATCCTTCTGAACCACTCTTTATAGAGTTATTTTTCATCAACTTATTAATGTATAGATTGAGAGGTTTACACATGCTTTTGAAATTATTCTCACCTCGAATGTGAATTGGAAATTTATAAAAACATATTTACTCCCTCATCTTTCATGTCTGAACTTCTCTTAGGAATTTTTTCATTCTATTCTTAACCCACTTTTAGTACATTTACATATCTATCAAAGAGTTTGATAAATTCTGAACTTAACAGTGAACTCCTTAACAGTGTATTAAGAAATTCTAACACAAAATATTTTTATTTTTATTTAAGTCATTTATTTTATTATTTTATGATTAATTTTATATTTAAATTTAATAAATTAATTTTACGGACCAATTGAACACCCATAAAAGTAACGAGACAAGCTACAGCTCAAAAACCTAGGTGCTCTAAGTAGGTAATATTAGGACAAGTGGTGTGGGATGGTCATATATGGCTGGCTATGTCACTAAATGTAGCCAGCCATATAATTAAATAATATTTTTTTTGATGACATGGGTGGCTATAATTTTTAGCCAGCTTCGTCACATGGTATAGTGTTAAGTAAAATGGCTACTTTTTAATATTTTATTATTATTTTTTTATGTACATTTTTTTAACAAATTTAAAAGAAAATAAATATAAAGACATTACATATTTTTTCACAAGTAATTAAATAAATTAACAAAACATATATATAATTTTTTATATTGTTTGCGATGAATAAAATATTATTTTTAATATTTTTGTTTCTCAATAGCTATAATTTTAATTTTTTGTACAGAATAATTTTAATATTTTGTTTATCATATATTTTGTTTACAAATGTAAAGGAAAAAAAATCAAAAGGTAAAGAGTTATTTTTTATTTTTTTATAAAAAAATAAAATAATAAAAAAATCAAAAAATAATTATTTGCCCTAATATACAAATTATACCAAAAAACAAAACAAAAAATCCAAAATAATCAAATAAATAAATAAAAAGAGAAAATCAAAAAAATCAAAAACTATATACAAGTTATATACATATATATATATATATATATATATAATATAATATAAAAAAGAGGAGAGAGAGAATGGCTGGCTACACATTTGTTATATATAGCCGGCCATTTAACAACAAGGCATGTGGGCCCCACCCGTAGCCACTCCCATACCGTCAATATTGGGTGGCCATATGGCCACCACACGACTTGCCTTTAAAACGTATGCCCTCTCTATAATAAATAATTAGATTGATTGATCTATTGTACTCTTTGACTTTTTTAAAATACAATTAAACCATTTGATAAATAGTTTTTCTTTATCTTTATCATTTCAACAGTGAGATGCACTAAATTCATAAAAAAGTTTGATCAAAATTTGAAAGAGAAGATAATAATTTCAACGGTTTGAATTTAGTGAAGTTGAATTTTAGAACATCCATCACTATCAGTCAATTCATGAATAATTTTTTATTTTTCTTTTCTCTTCAAAATAAAAAAATCCAAATTCAGTTACCACACACATTCCCATCCAAACATGACTAAATTCGTCACTCAAATGTTAAAGAATAATAATAAAAAATAAATTATTATTAGAGATTTGACAATTATTCAACCGATAGAGACCAAAATAGAAACAATTTTCTAATGTTGTGAAATGGACAATTAAAGCTGTTTGGCCAAAGAGCCCCTCACTCCTCCCAAGTCACAAGTAACCAATGCTTCCAAGCAAAACATTTCAAAAGTGATGGAAAGTGTCGGACTGGCGGTAAAATAAAGCCAGCCAAACTGTCGTTTTGAATTTAGAAAGTCGGCCATGGCTCCATCATCTGCTCTCTCCTTTTCACTTTATAATTTTATTTATTATTTTTAATTTTGGAATTTTATAATTTATAAAAGGAGGCTTAGACTTTCACTTTTAACCCACCAACATTTGAGATTTTTACTTCAATCTTTGAAGAGAAAGTTCATAAGAGAGATTTTGTGAGAATTCTCTTTTATAATTTTGAAAGTTTTTTTGAACTTGTGCAGAGCACAATGCCCATTTGAGGCCTTATGGGCATTTAATTAATTTCAATAACAAAAAATTCCAAGCTCATTTGATATTATGTTTAATGAGGAATTATTGTTATCCTAATAGTAAAAACGACTTCAAGTAACACTATTTGAGATATGTGACGCCCACATTTTAAAAATCTAAACCTTTCATTGATTTTAAAATACAAGAATACATATGTATATCTTTCTAGACTTTGTAAACCAGTTGAGCCACCGATTGATAGATCAAATGAGAGGGTATGGTAAAATTAATAGATTTCTCATCAAGTACTTTCCATTTGATCCATCCGACAATCTATTTAACCATTTCACAAAATCTAAAAAGATACAAATATGCATTTTTACATTAGAAATTAATGAAGACTTTAGATTGATTGTAAAGAGGTGGACCCCATATGTCTTGAATAATGCCATTTGAAGTCACCTTTAATATTAAGATGGCAACATAGGATCATTCCTCCTATTTAATATCTATTACTTGGTCTATTTAGAATTTTGTAGATGGGAATTTTTAAATTTCAAACATTGTTAAAATTTTGTAATTCTAGAGTCTTTTGAAAAGTTTTTATTTCTAGAATTTCTGAAGTTTTAATTTTCTATTATGATATTTTAAGACGTCTTGTATGCATAGTGGTGTTGGGTCTTTCTATGCACATCTCTATCCAAGGTCCACTGACAATGTTTTTCATTAAGTATGAATGTGAAGTTTAATTAAAAGTAACTTCGTTCAAAACAATTGAACTATTTTTAAATACTATGAAAGTTTTCATTATCATCATCAACACCATAAGTCAAAATCCCATTTATCTCCACGTACTCTTTAAGATTGTATTTACTTTTTAATGTCCTCCATATTAATTTTCTTGGCACTTAGGTCGGTAAAAACCATCTAAAGGTTTTTCCTCTTCTCTCTAAATTTATCTTTTAGTTGTTTTAGCACAAGAATAGCTTTCATTATTAACTTATCTAACATAAATCCAAATTGTTTTGAAAGATACATAACTATTGTCTTATACAAACATTTTCATCATTTTCAAAAGTTTTATAGGGTGACTCATGAGTTTAATTACTCGATAGTTTGCACAAATTTGAATGTCTCTTTTGCTTTTATAAAAAGAGACCGCTATATGCTCTTATGTCACTCATCTGTCATAATATTTCAAAGACTATGAAGTTTTGTGATTAATAAATAGTTTATCACCTGGCCAGGCATCTTCCTCAAGAAGCAGGAGTTTTTAGTTCGATTCCAAGTCCACCCAAATGGCCATTTCCCGTAGAGTTACCCAGTGTGTGTGGGTAGGAAGGTTTGCATGTGCCCTAAAGATTAGTCGGGTCCTCAAAGAGGCCTAGACACATTGGTCATAAAAAAAGTTTAAAGTGATAAAAATGTAGAAAGTTAAAAATCATGGTATTGAATGGAGTTCACTAATTCTTATTATGATGGTAAGTATTAATGTGTGATTATTTTTGTTAACCTTCTGTTTTAATATATTCTACTGGATGATAAATGATTTATTTTCATTTATGACTATATATATATATATATTCATAATGATGCTATTAAAGGAAAGGATTTTTTTATTTTTTTTCAAATTAGTGGTCATTTTTTAGCCAATTCTAATTTCAATAAGTAAAAAGAGCTTTGATGGCCTACCTAATATTTTATTTAAATAGTGAAACTACATGAAAATCATTGGGACTTAATGGCCAGACTATACACATGACATGGAGCGTTGTTCAATAAATTTTTGTGTGATTTATGTTCTCAAATAAATCCAAAATAGTTTTAAAAATCATAAATTCACTAAAATTTTAAAATTCCAATATCTAATTCAAAGATGAACCAAATCGAGAGATTTAACATTTGAAATTCTTTAATTTCATAATTTATCAAAATTCAAAAATCTAAAAATTTAGAAAATAATTCTACTAAAGATCTAGGCTTGGAGTCTATCATTTGAGATGAACACCAATGTCAAAGAGGTTAGTATTTGACTAATTGATTACCAAAAATTATTATTAAAGAATATGTTTTTCAAATTTAAAATTTGATCATTATTAAAGTCTAATCAATTTAACCAATATGATTAAAATCAATTTAAACTCAAATTCTGTTGAATCAGTGACTTACAAGAAAAGGTAAAGACAAGTTGGGCCCCACATTGGCATTTGTTACTTGCTAATTGGTGAGATTGGTTTACAGCTCTTTAAAGGAAAAGCAAGGCAAGGCATGCATGAAGAAAAATAGAAAAAAAACCTGGTAAGGCTCTTTAGTCTTTCCTTTTCACTTGGCATTAACACAATCCATGTGAAAGCTTCAAGCAAAGACTGTTCATTGAAAGCAACCCTCTTCTCTTTTATGGGTTGTAACCGTTTGGTTTGGTGAGCTCTTTTTTTTATTTATAAGAGGGTCCCCAGTCCCTACCAAAAGACATGGAACTTTTTCTTTCCATGATGGAAAAGACACAAGAGGTAGGTATTTTCTTCTTTTCACCTCTTGAATTCAAATTGAATAATTTATTACTCTAAACTAATCCAAATCTAAAAGATGAGAGATATTATCCATTGACAATTACGTCATTCAGAGCATTGCGAAGCGGTAGTCTTGACTTTAGTTTCTATTCTATCCTTAAAAGCCATAATTATAGATTTGTTCGATGTGTATAGGTAAAGAGACTTACACATGTTTCGAGAATTAATCAGGTGCTCTAAGAAATCTAAACATCTTGTTCATAAAAATAATAGGTCGTCAAAAATTTGATAAACAAGAAATTTTAGAATTTAAAGATTTGATATTCAATTACATGGACATGAGTGACAACTCTTACCTTCAACTAGTGACATCAACTTGAAGAAAGAAACACGTGTTTGAGTCGTGAAATCTTGAATAAATTTTAAATTGATGTGGCAATAGTAGACACAAAATAAGTTTAACTTAGGTTGGATATAGGGTGTAACGATCCGACCCGAATATAGAGTTTAGGGGTTGACTCAACAAGAAATTATCTGCTCTGGACCTCGTACACAGCGAAGCCGTACGGTTTTGCTTTTGGGTTCAGGCCCACATATTCTGTCCCAAAATGTATCTTACTAGTTAAAGTGAGTTTAGCCTCATATAATCCCTTCACCCCTTTCTTTCCTAACCGATGTGGGACTCCTCACATAGGCTGGGTAAGGGTTTCACATGGGCTCTCAAATCTTAAACTTGATGCAGTCTCAATTAAAAAAACATTATTTAAACATTCATTTTTTATCCTTCATCAGTTATAGACAATGTACCTTATCTCAAGCTCAAGAATCTCATCCCATTTCCTTTATTTTTCATAGTCCAATGACCTCATATGAAATGGAAGTTTTCTTGCCATTCATTTTCTATTAAAAATATTTTTTCTCTTTTTAATTTTTTTTTATAGAGATTTGGGTTACGTCAGATTAAATATAATGAATTTTGAGTTCAACCGGATTGAGTCAGATTAGATAGAAAACTTATTATTATTTATAGTAAAATGAGTTTTCAACTTGATTAAGAAATTGTGATGACTAGAGGCTATACTTAGTTAGATGTGTCGGTCATCATTCTTTAAAGAATAATAAACAAAATTGTGGATTTAATTTTAAACCGATTTTGACTTTTCTACTATTTTTGAAAAGCTCTGATGTCTTGGTTGGTCTCTATCAAAGTTAATTGGGCCGGTGGGTTCCGTTTGCCAGCAACTATCGGTCACTTTAAGTGAGAGGTTGTTTGAAATTTGAATGAAGAGGAAGGACAAATTTAGGTAGATGTCATGTCCCAAACAAAAAATCTAAATTTCTCAATGTCTATAAATGCATGATTAGTTTACTTAAAAGAAGATTTAATGGGTCTTTAAATGGATGATTAGTTTACTTAAAAGAAGATTTAATGAGTCTTTAAATTGATGATTAGTCAAGAGAAAATCCAAAGCCAACCAATAAATTGCTATCTTTCTAAGTTTGCCATGCTCAGGTACCCTTAAAATTCAAGACAATACACCAACCATAAGGTAAGTTAGAGGGGCTCAAGTACATCTATTACAGTTTTATTTTAATATTTTGATTGTGGTGACATTTGCGACAAGATTTAAAATAGTATGATTTTTTTTAATATTAAGAATTTTTTAATTTTAAAAAGGAAATACTAAATGAACGGTTATAAGTAAAATAAAAAAGTTGCTCGTAGTTAGTAACTTACTGTCACGCCCCGCCTTGCAGGCACGTGACTAAGGATTTCTTTTTCAAAACTCTGAAGTACACATATCTCTTAGCCTATTCATGTGTCACTCACAAGTTGTTCGGATTGGAATACACCGCTCTCAGGTGCCTACGTACCACGTGGTGAATTAGAACAACAGTAGTTTATGTCCAGATATTGGACTCACAATCAGATATTGGACCCATGGTCACTCATTGGAACCATAGATAGTTATTTCCATGGATGGATATTGGATCAACATTCGGGCATTAGACCGAGGTGGGAGTGTTGGCCGCGACATATACATAAGGGAATGCCTCTCCTTTCTAGTACAAAGCCTTTTGAGCGCCTAAGTGGGTCTGGTGCTCAGAAGAAAAGTCGTGTAGGTCCCTGTGGGTTCAAAATGGACAATATTATGCTAGAGTGATAAGTCGTTAGAGTTAGTATTTCATGTGTATTTGTAGAAGAACTGAGACCTAAAAGGGCCGGAATGGCCAATCTTTTAGCCGAAAAATTTCTGAACTCCATAGAAAATGGAAATCAGTTTTGTAATTTTCTAATAAAAATAATATAATATACTTGTTCAGTCTTCAACGTTTTCTAATCTGACGTGGTACGTGGAATTAACGAATTAAGTTGACCAAGGTTATAAAACATAGTATGATACTATGAATCTATGATGACGGTTTTAGACCTTATATAGCAATCTTTTAATGACATGGCCCGAAATTGTAAACCATATTGGAGGCCTTTCTCTTTCTATGTTATATTATATTAAGGTTTTATTCACATCTCTTAACCCCAAAAGCATGAGTTAATTTTTTTTTTTAAATTTTTTTTAACATTTTTAAAACATTTCTTTGATGAAATGCTAAATCAAGCGTAAAAATATCGGGTGATATAGTCCGATAATTTAAATATTAGATCTCTCTCCTCCTGATTTTTTATTTTTTCAAAAAGTTTCAGAAAAATTATAGAAAATGAAAAAAATAATGAGCTTTGTAGATATATAATTTCTCATTAAATATCGGTTATTTACATGTTCAAATATTGTTTTTAAGTTACGAACTCGAAAATTTCAAATGTTTTAAAAAAATAATGAAAAATTACAAAAAAAATTTCAATTGATGACCCCAATTATCTCCCATTTCACTATTAAAATATCTCTTAATTACATGAAACTGTCCCCAAATCTCTCCCAATATACAACTAATCAATTACAACAATCCCCAAATCTCGACAACTAAATCAATGACCTAATCTTAATTCTAACATTTTAATTGAAAACTATATCAATTGATGACCCCAATTATCTCCCCATTTCACTACTAAAATCTCTCTTAATTACATGAAATTGTCCCCAAATCTCTCCCAACATACAACTCATCAATTACAACTATCCTCAAATCTCTCTTGTTAGACAACTAAATTAATGACAATTAATCGTAATTCTAACATTTTCAATGAGAGCTAATCTCAATGACGAATAAAATTAGTAAAACCAAAAATATACTTTGGGTTTTTTATATATAATTTTATTTCAGTTGTATATAGTGCAGGAGGTTTCTAACATATTGGTGATTTTTTTTTTTTTTTTGGAAATTGAAATATCAGCCGATATCGGAAGGGTATTTTATTTTTTATTCTTTTAAAAAAAAATAGGTGATTTTTTTTAAAATATTGACAGATTTTTTTATTTTTTACATTATTTTTTTGGAAATTAAAATTGGAATATCGGCCTATATCTCAGTTGATATATCAATCAAGATATCGACAATAGAATTTTTTTACGTTGGTTTCATGTTCATTTGTCGTATAATACAATTAAAATAATTTTAAACAAAAAGACTCAAGTGAGTCATTCAAAGTCGACTTTGCTCAATAAAATCGATTAAACGGAGCAAATTTAATTTATATTTCAAATAATCACAATCATCTTACCAATATGACTTCAATAATGTTCAGAAGATCCAATCTCCAAAATAAAAGCTCCATTAACTCATATTTACTCTTCATAAATATGCCAAATTAGGTTTGTTTCTGTCAAGTCTTTCACACATGCATGAGTAGACTTCTAAACTAAGGTTTAAATATTAACTGAATATTCCCCCATGAATTGATGAGAAATTTGCTTCATGTTGCCATTTATCAATTACTATAGAAAATATCTAAATAGTATGAAATATGGACAATTAATGAGTGAAATATTGACTCAATAAATTGACTTCACCTTGACAACATGCCTCAATGAGTGACATTTCCATCATTTCCATTTAGAACTTTATGTAGGGCTTTACAGGATTCCTATTTGGTATGGATTCCTATTCAATTTGAATTTATTTGAATTAACCTCACCATTAAGATAAAAGAAATATAAAATTGGTCCCATTGTGACCGTTGGTATTTGGACCCATATCACAAATATCAGGTATTTTCAAATTTATCACGTTTTTATCCATAATATATTATTTACTGCGTTTTTATCGGCAAAATATCGGAGATCCCGATAAAGTGAAAACCAAAGATCTTTGGGTTTGGACTTTGGAGTCGATACAATTTCAGATTTTGAAGATCTAAAATTTTCATAAGTTGGGTTTGATAAAGGGGTGAAAACTTGAGATTTAAGTCAAAATATTTTAACATAATATTGTAAAATGATATTTTATAAATTTTAGTTGTGTATGTAATAATATCAAGGTATTTTATTTTTGCGATGGATGTTTGCTTTTCTTTCTATTTAGCTTTCTTCCTTTTTACTGTTTTTATGGTTGTTGAATTTGTTTGACAATCTATTAACAATTGTTGGATTCTCCTGTCTGATTCTCAAATCTCAGAAAATTTCTTAAATCAGGTTAGATTCTCCAATCTCTAATCAAATTGGCTTTAGATTTACGGGTTCTACTTCTAACCTTAGCTAATTTTGGAAAGCAAATATGTCACCATTGATTGATATTTAAAACTTGGCTCTTTTTTTTTCCTTTTTATCTTTTCATTTCAAATATCTACTATCCATATGTTTGATGTTTGACCTTCCATTCTCCCCTGTACATGGGACACTTTTGGATCTTGCATGTGTCGCAAAGGTGGATGGGTTGGACACTTGACTTACATGAAACTCACATGGTTCTTTTTATGATTGAAGTGTCTACGTCTTTTAGAGCATTCCATAGTTCTTGGAGTTTGTACAACTCTTCCTATCAACATATTCTAAGTAAAACTACAGACGGTGACTCTTTGGAATGAGATGAGATTTGAACTCACGACTCCCATTTTCTAAAATGGATTCCTGACCAATACTATGATAGAAAACAATAATTTGTATTCATTAAAGTCTATTACACACACATATATATATATATTCTCTAGCTGACCTTAGAATTATTTCAGTAAAACACAAACTCTAAACCTAATCTAAACTAAATATATCTTTTAATAAATATGAACCCAAACTAAGAATTCTAATTAAATTCTAATTCTAATATATTCAACACAGAACGGATATTCACTTACATTTTCTTAATCATTACTTCAGATTCCAAGGCCCAATTTTCTTCTAAACAAATACAATGGAAAAAAATTGCTACTATCCAAGTATTGCAGGTCATGTACACTCTCATACTTAAACCCCAAGATTATGTAACAAGAAATGTTAAGATTTGCATGATAAAAAATTAGATGATTGAATAGTTTATATAGAGATTATCAAATTCTTCAAAACGGTTTCAATGAAATTGTCTTATTCTTTAATCTTTTAACATTAAAATAAACTAGATAAATATTTTTATTTTTGATGCTCATTCTGAAAATATATCAAAGGAGCATCAATCTAATTGAAGCAACATTTAAAATAGTTTGAATTTATCACTCATAAGCTTCTTATGGGACTTTTGGGTTAATATGTATCGTATCGACTGTACTATTAGGATATCGGTCGATATCTCGGTGATATGTATCGGTCAAATATTGGCCGATATTCATAATTTTTTTTTAAAAAAGATAGATATCGGCCATTGTCCCAGACTTATATCGGCCAATATTTTGGATTTTTCAATTCTAGAAATTAAAAAAATAGCCACGTTTTCAAATTTTTATTATTATTACTTATTAGAGGCTCAAAACAAGAAAATATTGTATGGCCATCAAGACTTTTGCGTGTCCAATCCTTTCCAACATCTCCCACTTCACTCCCCATCTCAGGCATCTCATGATAGTTCTAAATATTATTCTACTTTTTCTCTCTCTCTCTCTCTCTCTTATATTAAAGATTAAGAAATCCATATAAGTATGAGTAAAGCAAAACTACCATCAAAGGTTTTAGTAGGTGAGTTCATATCAAAATTACATAATGTTGGGTTGATTTGCTTGTTTTTCTTTGCTTACCATTTAAGTATGGAGACTGATCATGTTGTTAAAAATAATACTAATTTTTAATTTTACAATTAGTATTCTTCATTATATTATGTTAAAATTAGATAGAAGCCATCAAATGAACTTTCCTTTTTGCACCTCTTTGTTTTAATTTGATTGCACAAGAGCGAACCAATCTTGTGAATATGGATAAGGCGATGTCCATAAATTGACACCCATTTGGAGGGGTCAAGTATGGGCTTTAGTAATGATGAAAAATTATCTAAAGTAGTGTTAACTAAAATAATATGAGATTATCAAAAAGCTAATCACATGATTCCTCTCTTTTATCTTTCTTTCAATAGTGCGAATAAAAAGCTTAGTTCTTAAGAAAAATAATTGTAGTGCACTTTCAAGTCCTGTCTGAAATCACTAACTTTAATTGATCTTGTTTCTTGAATTTGATAAATATCATTAACAAGGTCTTTAAAAAGATTTACAGAGAGATGAGCAACAATAAACAACCCACAACCCGAGCCAGACAAAGAAGGAAAACTAAACAACCCACAACCCGAGCCAGACAAAGAAGGAAAACTAAGGACCCCACAGCCCGGATTTACAGATTGTTTAAAAACATCTTCCCCAATGGTTGAAAGGTTGAGGATGGCTTTGCTATCAAGCCATTGATGAAGATTTTGTAGCTTAGGCAACTTTGCATAATGAAGTTCTCACTCATCTCTCCCATCCTACTTCGTGCAAGGAATTTGAAGGTCCATGTTTCTTCTGCCATGGACTTGCTAAACAAACTCAATGTTAACCAATTCCAGCTTGTGAATTTTATTTATCTTGTCAATTTCGTGATATATATATATATATATATATTTTAAGATCAAATAATGTAAACGTCTCACCTAATTAATCTTTGGGCATGTGTAAACCTCCCAATCTGCATATGCGGGATACAGAACAATGAAGAATGACTCCTTTTGTGTTGAGGGGAATTTGATCTCAAAACTTTCCGCAAATCAAAACAAGTTTTGACCATTAAGCCAACCCTTTAGGGTTTTGTCAATTTCATGATATATGTTGAAGTGGTTCAAAATAAAAATTTTCTTGACTAATATTCAAATTTTGCCAAGCTTTAAAGAAGGGAATTTTTTAAAAAGGTTTTTTTACAATAACTTTAGAGACCATAGGTGCATTTGAGTTGGGAGAAAATTCTTGTACCTTTAAAAACTGGAGAGTTTCATTTGAAGATTTTTAAAAAAAGAAAAGTGATTCTATTTGTCAGAAACAAATAAATTATGATGTAACAATTACACAAATAACCATATAAAAAATACATGAAATTTATGTTGTTTGGCAGTGTGTCTATGTCAAAGAGAGATGCTTGGATTTCAATATCTTTAAGAATAGAGTTAGAAAGTTCTTTTCCATACACTTCTCTTAATATAAATGAATTGGCATAATTCTAGAGATATCTGAAAGATATATAGACTGCACTAGGTATAATACTACCTAAATTGGCATAATCTTTAAATTGAGATCTCAATCTAAATTTTAGGTACACAAGCCAAATGTAGGCCTAAGTAGGCACAAAAGATAAATAAATGCTTAGGGATTGGACTTGGAGAAATTTTGTTCTTCCTGCTTAGACAAGATAAAGTAGAAATAGCAAGACACGATCTATAAGTGAGGCCCAAAGGGTGAAAGCTTTTATACTATAATGCAGAATCATCATTCCTAATTACTAACAAACTGTTTGGTATTGTAACGATCGGATCTGAATACAGGGCTTAGGATTTGACTCAGTGTGAAATTGTCCGCTTTGGACCCCAAGTGGATCCGCACGGTTTTGCTTTTGGGCTCTGGCCCACATGACCCTACCTAAAGTGCGTCACACAAGAGTATAAGGGGTGGCCTCAAATAAACCCCAACTCTTCTTCCTTCATTACTGATGTGAGACTCCCACATCGGTTAACTGTGGGCAGGGTATCACATGTATCTGGGAAAATTGATAATAATAGTAATGATTCGAATAAAATTATAGTGTTTGACAAAAAAATGGTTATGAAAAAGTTAATTGAGAAAGATTTTGATTCTCGTTTTTTAGGCCCTTTTTATTTTCTTTGAAAAGAAGGTGGTGTTGGCTTAGATATTTCAATTGATTGGACCAAGATTTCAAACATGGTCTAACACGTGAGGTTGGCTTGGCGGTCAAGAACCTACCTAAAGTGTGGGAGGTCTTAAATTAAAGTCACTTTCAATACAAAAATACCACTTTCCATGATATTACCTAGTGTGTATGCATAGAAAGGTTTGCAATTGCTATAAAGATTAGTCAAAAAAACATGGTCTACCCACATTTTAATTGTCCAGCCCAGGCCCAGCCCATCACCTACTCACTGTGAAAATCTGACATCTAGTCAAGTGACTTATATGATTGCTGAACAAGTCTAATATGATTGCCAGTAAAATCTGGCATCTAGTCAAGTGAGACGTCGGCCCTTCATCACGTGGATAGTATACCCATGAAGAGTTTGTTTGCGGCTTTTAAAAGCCTGAAATTTAAGCCAAAATGGGCCATAGTGGCCCAAAATAAGACCTATCCTAGTAATATATACATATTGGGCCAGGCCTGGGTTGAAAATTTTAGTGTGGCATTTCAATTAACAGGAATTTGGTCTCCTCTTCTCCTTGATGTTGCAGTCTTGAAACGTTTTAGATCATCATACATACAAAGAAAATGAGTATCTCCTTCGTGAGGTCCTGAATGGGCTTAAGACTTTTATAAATTTGTAGTAGAAACTTTGGAACTCAGCTTATTAAATAAATTAGATCTATGGGTTAAATCCAAAAGGGTTGGAGTGATGGTTAAAAACCTGCCTCAAAAAGCGAAAGTCGTTTATGGGTGCGCTAAGAGCCTAGACACCTTGGTCATGTTAAAAAGAAAAACCTATGGGTTAGAACAGCTGTTTGACTGAATGCTTCGTTGGAATTTAGATTTTGTGGAATCCCTCAAGCCAAACAAGAATTAAATGTTTGGTGGAAGTGGAATTCCTAAATTTTAAGTACAGAATTCATGTAGGAAATTTCCAGCTCCAGAATTTAGGGTTTGATGCTTTGGGTTTCGTGTCAGCTGGACTGATTAACAGCCCAATTTTATATGAGGGCCAGGGGTGGGGTAGAAAAATCGCTAGGGCCGAGACGATCGATATATCGGCCGCACTTTTTCTCTCTCCTACCATTTTTTAAAAAAAAAACCAAAAAAATCAAAGTAAATGCAGATAATTATGGGCTTATTGAATATGTAATTTTTTCATAAAATATCTGGCATTTACATCTTCTAATATATTTTTGAACTTAAGACATCGAGAAATTATATAATTAGTAATAAAATGGTGAAAATTACAAGGAAAAGCAGATAAATGAGGAAAATTTGTAGAAATAATTTCATAATTTATTTTCTTATTCAATGAGTGTTATTTTAAGTTATGAATTATAGAAACAAAAAAATAAATAATAAAATGATTGAAAATTACATAATAATGTAGAAAAAATTAGAAAATGAAACTAATGGGGTCCTAATCACTTGAACTGATAACCACACAAATGTCATACATAATAATATAATGTTTTCTTTCATTTGAGAAAATAAATTTTATTTTTCATTAATAATAATTAGATAAATAAAATTATTATTAGATAAAATTATGAGCTATAGTTAATTATGTTAAATTGATATAATAAAAATAAAGAATACCTTCTAATAATAATGACAATGGTAAAAATATTAGATGGTAAATATAATATTAAATTATTACAATAAGATAAATAAAAGAAAACATTATACTTTTTACTTTCAGCATAAGTAAATATTGTATTTAAAATAAAAAAAATATTACTTTCACAATAAAAGGAACTTTTTGATAAAATATTAGAATAAACACATGAGCTTCCACGTGAGCTATTTAGGAAGCTCACGTGAATTCCTTTCCATAACGATGGGTTTTCACTTAGAAATCCTAATGCTCATATTTTAATATACTTCTTCTCTTTCACTCTCTTTATTAAACCCTAGCTGCTGCCGCTGCTCTCTGTATTTTTCCCATCAACGAAGAAGAAAAAGAGAGAAAGGAAAGCTGTGAAAAGTGTAGGCCGTGTAGCGATTTTTTTTTCTTCAATCTTTTCTCCATATTTTCTTTTTTCTCTTTACATTCTTTCTCGTCCGATATTTCTAAAAGAAAAGGGCTTTTTTAAAAAAAAAAATAACAAACAACTGAATTTTTAAAATTTGGCAGATATCATGATTGAATTATCGGTCAGAAATTCAGTCATATCGGCTGAATTTTTTTTGGTACGGCCGATAATATACGTATATGCCCATATATATCGACCTTCGAAAACCTAATATATATCGGCCGATACGCACAATATCGGCCTATATTTTAACCCCTGATGCGGGCATTAGACAAACAACGGTCCAAATTGGAATAGCTCTTTTGGCCCAATAACAAGAGTATATAATTTTTGCATATTTGAGAAGGTGGATCTCATTCTTTTTCATTTTTTTTTCCCAAACGTTTTATACATTTTATCAACCTTTAAATTATCAAGAAGATTAACAAATTTGTTACTAGATAATTGAAATTTTGGATTTGAAGATCAATTGTAGGTAGAACCAGGGGTTAAAATCTTAGGCCCACCGAGATATCAGCCGATATCATTCTCTCATATTTTATTTTCAAATCTTAGGCATTTTTTTAATTAAAAAAATAAAAATAGAAAAATAGTCTTTTATTAAAATAAAAAAATTCTGAAAAAGAAAAAGAATATCGGACGATATCATCGCCAATATTTGGCTGATATCACTGATATCAACCAATATAATAGCTGCAGGAAACACCGATATAATATTTTTTTAAAAATTGACCGATATTTATCGACATTTATGATATGGGTCGACATTTTATACCTTGGGTAGAACATCTCGTACTCTGCCCATTAATGTTGACCCAAAATCCAGTGTCTAGCATTAATGGTTACATTAACTCTGCTGGAGTCACTTCTATCTCCCGGTATCAAAGAACACCAGTACAAATGAGCCTTTCTTTTCAAACCCGAAAAGACAACTCCTCTCTTCACGTAGGCGCGTCATTCGTACACCTCTTTTAGGGAAAACCTCTTTTCAAAATTTTTGACAAGTTATTATTTTGCTCTCTCGCTAAAAATTCTTTTAATAATTCTTTCGTTCATTTTTAAGAGTACAATCGTCTGAAGGAACGTAAGATCCTTCCAACAAACGAATATCGGTGATGCTATAGTAAAATTTATTTTAAAATTTTAAACAGTAAAATCTCTTTTTTAAAATTTTAAAGTTATTTTTTAAGCACTGTCTATTTCTAAAATTTCTCAAATTTAATATCCGAACTAATTACGATAGTCTGATAAAAATACTTTAAGAATTTAAAGTCTTTTGACACTCCTAAATGCTTAAAACACAATCTTTACAAATGAGGGTTTCCTTCGACTGTGTAGAAAATATATTTGGAAATGTCAAAAGACTTTAAAGTTTTAAAGTATTTTTATCAGGTTATCGTAATTACTCCGAATATTTAATTTGAGAAATTTTGAAAATACACAGAAATGTATATGCTGTTTATATCACCTTTAAAACGTTAACTTCTCAAGAAAATTTGAAAAGGGATGTTCCCTGAGAGAAAGAGGGGGTGTCCGAATGGGGCGCCTATTCCTAATCCTACTTATCCGCATACCATCCCTTTCTCTGATGATGAAATAGAAGCTGGTTAGAAGGGTTAGAAGTATACCTTGATCGGGTACTTCCTTGGTAAGAAAATTTGGTTTCCTCATGTTAGAGATGGGCTCTCCAAGCAATGGAATTCTCCAGCTGGGCTGGAAATTTATAACAGGCGTGACGACTTCTTTCTATTCTAGTTCACTAGTGAAGACTGAAGAGTGCCAGAGGATACTTGAAAATGACCCATATTTCATACACAACAGACCTCTTCTGATCGAGAGATGGGTCTTGAGGACTGGCTTGCAGAGGGATGACCTGCTATCCATCGCCATATGGATTAAATTTCTAAATCTAAATTGATGTCTTAGAACTAATAATTTGAGCAAACTTTCTAGTGCAATTGAATATCCTATATGCATGGACTCTGCTACAACCAAAGGGACAAACCTTGTCCAAGCTTGCGTGTGTGTTGAAATCTCAACAAACTGCTCCTTTCCTAACAAGCTCAACATTGTTGCATCAAAGGTCAGTGTGTCCCAACCATTGGAATACGACTGGATGCCCAAGCTCTGCAAAGACTGTAAGACCTTCCTACATTCTGAAACAGAATGTCCCAAGAAACCGAAAATGCAACAAATCTGGATCCCTAAACAACCACAGGAGGCTACTGCTAAAGGTAAAGGGGTGACTATTGCGAATGGGGGAGAATCTGGATCCCAAAAAAATGAGGAAGACTTTGTTGCAGTTATGCACAGGAAAGCTAGGAAAGAAGTTGTTCGCCCGTCTGTCACTCCTAACAATCCTGGTGCTAGCTCGTCGATGGGGCCTGCAATTGTCCAAAGATTTGGGCCTGCTGTTGGATTGGGCCTATAACTGGGAACAAATTTCAACGCCTGGACAAAATAGATGAAGATCCGGATGGCCCTTTGGAGGATGGTACCTTGGTGGATGGCCAGAATTGAACAAATTTTATCAGTGATAAAACATTAAACACCATTGACACTATCATAAATGCGTATGAATAGAGCAAGGAAATTGTCGATGCTAGTCCTCCACTGTCCAATGATCGCCATATGGAATGTTCGGGGATCGAATCGTCCCCATATGAAGTTGGAGGTTAGAGATCGTATTGCCTCCATGTAAACTGATATTTTGTCTTAGAAAGTAGAATCTGTGCCTGCAATACCTATCTTACTGCTCCTAACTTCTTTCCTACCCAATGGTTCAATTACTCTAATGTTGCCCACTACTCTTATGCGAGAATCTGTCTTGGTTGGAACCCTTCCATCAACCTCACCATTTTTCGTATTACTGATCAATTAACTCTTAGCAGAATCATCCATCCATCTTATGAAAAAGATTTCCTCTTTTGTTGTGTATATGTTGCTAACAGCCTTCAATTGAGACTTTCTCTCTAGCAGAAAATTCAAGCCATCTCATCTAACTTCAACTTGTCATGCATGTTTGTTGGGGACTTTAATTGCATTAGAACTGCCTCTGAGAAGTGTGGTGGTGCTACTCCCATTGCCTTTGTCATGGAGGCCTTCAACCAATGTATTGACAATGTCGGCTGACAGAATTTTGTATCGCTGATGTTGATTTTTCCTGGAATAGTTTCTCCAATAATCAGAGGTGCGTCGAATCAAGAATCGACAGATCTCTAGCAGGACCTGCCAGACACAAGTGGAGGCCTAAAGCAAAAAATCTAAACGGGACCTTTTTTTGTATTTAATATATTATAAACAGTATTTAACTAAAATTTTAATTATATATAATAAAAAGAATTTACCTAAAGTCTAATTTTCTTGCTTTTTGAGATGCAAAATTACTAATTAAATATTTGTATTCAAGTTTTGCTAGAATTTCATTTTCAATTGATAATATGACTAATTCACTTAATCTTTCTGGTAACATTGTTGATTGTAGATAAGATTTTATCAATTTTAGGTTTGAAAAAATTCTTTCTACCGAAGCAAATGTTACCGGTATTGTCAATAATATGCGGTATGTAACAAAAGTATTTACAAAAGAATAATCTTGTCTTTTAATATAATTTAGAATTTCAATTTGAGTTATTATTTTTGTTGGTAATATTTCTCTTAAGACTTTTAACTCTGAAAACAAATCTAAACCATCTATATCAGAAACCTCATTATGTTTCAAAACACATTCAAGATTAAGACAATATTTTTTTAAACTAATAATCATTTAATGATTTTAAAAGATTATTCGGCTGATTGCGTTAATTCATCATCAACATTTTCATCAAACTGCTTTTTTCTACGAATTTTACGTCTTTAATTAAATTTAGGTTCTATATCCATTTTAGTTGCAATCTCTTTAGGTTCAGTAAGAGCTGATGTAAATCCATTTTCTCTATAGTTATTAAAAAAACTAATAAGACTTTTTAATTGATTTATAACAACATCAATATGTATGTCTATAGCTTGTAATTTCTTACTAATTAAGTTAACAACAAATAACATATCATACCGAATAATCATACCTAATAAAAATTCAAAATTTCGAATCTCATATATAGCTAAACTTTCCGCTTTACTTTTTATTTTAGGGTCTTCACAAGTTTCTGCTAATTGAAGTAGAGTATCTTTAATTTCTAGAGCTCGAAATTTTATCGCTTTAACACTTTACAATTTTTCCAACCTATTTGTGACAATGACTTTATAGTTAAAATAGATACATCATCTTTTAAATTTTTTCATCGCTTTGTAGAAGAAGAAAATAATGTTTATACGTTATACTACTCCAAAAAAAGATATAGTTTTAGAACATGAGTTTGTCATATCACAAAGTACTAAATTTAAACTATGAGAATCACTAGTGTGTAGAAAGCTCTAGGATTTGTATCTAATAGTCTTTTTTGTACACCTTGTTCATTTCCTTTCATATTTGATCCATTATCATACCCTTCTCCTCTTACATCATTAATATTAAGTCCTAAATTTTTTATTACATTTAAAAGTTCATTAAAAAGCCCTTTTCCATATGTATCGTTTACACTTAAAAATTCTAAAAAATATTCTTCAATTTTTATTGGATTTATTGAAACATTTATGCAACGTAAAATTAGAGTCGTTTGTTCTTGGTGGCTTGCATCTGGACTACAATCAAGTATAACTGAATAATATTTTGTCTCTTTAATTTTTTTAATAATTGTACTTTTAATTTCAACTGCTAAAATATATATTAATTCATTTTGTATATTATCTCCAAGATAATGATTACGGATTTCACCATTTTTAATACGACGAAGATGTTCTTGCATTATTGGATCAAATTTTGCAATCATTTCAATCAAAGCTAGAAAATTTTCATTATTTTCTTCATATATCTTCTCATTACTTCCACGAAAGGATATGTTATTTTTAGAAAGAGTTTCCGCAACAGCAATAATTATTAAGAGTACTTTTTTCCAATGTTTTTTCTGTTTTTTAATCTGTTCTTGAATATTTTTATCGATTGTTTTATTTTTTAACAATCTTAATTCTAAATCAATCCAACTCTCCATATTCATAAAATGCTCATTTGTTAGTTCATGATGTTTAACCTTAGAATTAAGATTTCTCCAATCTCTAGTTCCATTAGTAACTAATACACTTTTACTCGGTTTTGAATTAAACAACTTGCAACAAAAACAAAATACCAAATCCGTCTCTTTTGAATATACTAGCCACTTTCTATCATACTTTTCCCCATTTGATAATACTCTAGTATAATAGTTAGTAGAGAAATGCCTAGAGTTTTCATCCATAGGAAATTTTATATTTTTCTCTCTAATTGGACATCTTTCTACTAATAAATCTCTTATTTGTGTATCTATAGTTTCCCATCGTCCTTGATCATAATTAATTGTAGAAATAGAATCGGATATTTTATTTTCTTTTCTTGTTTCTCTTTCTTCTAAATTTTCTTGAGTATCATTATGAATTTGTTCATTGTCATTATTTTGTATCGTTAGCTCATCATGGTTTAATTCTGTTAAATGAATCAGTTGTTCATTTTTTAAATCTTCATTCAAATTATTTTTTAAGTTTTATTTATTGCCAGTGACAAATTTATCAAGAACCCCTTTTTGAGATTGAACTAGTTTTTCTATTCTTCTCCTTTTTTGAAGTTTTTAAAATCCAGATTCACATTTTTTAGTGACATATTTATAATTAAAAGATAATTATAAATACGACAAAACCCTTTAAGATTAAAGAATAATTAAAAAGAACTAAAATTGAAATGTTAAAGAACAATAGAACCTGACACTGTGACAATAAGAGAATTGATGAATAGCTTAGATGCCCTTTATTATTTAACAAATTCACCAAAGATCTTTAAATTAAAAGTCACAGCTTGATCTGCAAAGAGGAAATATATTGATAAGACTTGTTTAAGAGCATTTCTAGAGTCTCCTTCAACGTAAATAGTAACGATTCAACCCAAAAAATCCTTATTAGCATTCACAGGGGAAAAAAGGTTAACACAATCATCTCCTGTATAAGTCTAAGTTGCTCACATGACAAGATGTCCATTTAAAAGCATTTGTAGAGCCTCCTGCAATTTATACATATAATAACTTAAAAAAACTTGTTATATTCGAGACCAAAAACTTTAACTACCAAGAGGATCTACATCTCAGCCAAGAGCTCAAATAACCAATGGGGCCTTAAAATTACTTGAGCCATTTGACTCTTGAATGAAACCAACCTCATCAGGTCATATATTACCAAAGGAGCGCAAGTAAAGACTAAGGGAAAAAAGAACCCACATCGTGTTAGCTTCTAACTTTCAAAGTGAACACATCTCATTAATCCATCCCTGATTCATTTACTGAAACATGATTCCTTGAAAGTGCTTAACACTCCATGTCAATAATGACCTAAGCTCTTTGAGCCACCATCACTAACCAACAATAGAAACAATGAAAGAAAGCTCTAAGATCTCTCCATTCGCATAACTATAAACCAAATAAGCAAGAAGTCATAATATTGCTTCCTCAACACCAAGAAGCACAAAAGCCTCACATGGCATATCCATATGATACAATAAACAAAAAACAGTTCCAATTCTGCCTCACATGACTACAATGTAAAAGAATATGATTCACTTATTACATCAAATATCACAAACCAGTTAGGAAACATCTGCATTTAATTTTTCTTCTGCATAATGCAACACTCACTGGTATATGAAAGCAAAGGTTCTCAAGATGGTTTGAAGTGCTCTTGTGGTTCTGTACAAAAGTTCAAGCCCTCTCAAAAATGAACTTCCATCTAGGCCACATATATCATATATGGCTCAAATGCACTCGAATCAATTAATAAAGGGCCTCTTTGGTAAATCATTCATTGATAGAACAAAAATGGTTTTCACTCATGTGGTCATAATGAAAACAATACCTTTTTTTAATAAATCTCAAGATGGAACCAAAACAAAAATCGAAGTCATTCTTGAATTGCCATGTAGGCAATTTTCTGTCTACCAAACAACTCTTTGTCGTTCTAAATACCAAACACGTTGTAAGTTTCCTCCTCCTCTTTTTTCAACATTCACAAATAAGAGAGATAATCTTATACTACTTACTCCTTTTCTCCTCCTCTTGTGATGGGAGCTGGCATGATCATTTCTTTCATGTAAATGGGTGACAATTTTAGTCCACTTTGGCCAAAATTTTGCTTCACTTCAAAAATTCGGTCCAACCTTTTTACTTCTATTAAAAATTATATATTGATAGATTTTTCCCATTGAAGGAAAAAAAATCCTTACTGTCAGACATTTTTTTCCATCCAAAAACTAAAACACATGGCTTAATTTTATTAAAGAAAACAACAGAAAGATCACCCGACCAAACCTTGTAAAAAAAAAGTTTCACTTATAAACTAATTTTGTAGGACCCACTATGGATCCAATTATAAACCGACTATTTAATACATTGCAATTAGGATTGCAGCTGATTGAAAGAGTCTTAATGCAACGCTCACAGTGCTAGCTTTTTGGGATTAGGCACGACTGATAGTTTCCTAATCCAAAAGCGTATAAAGAGAGAGAAATAGACTCAAATAAGGAACTTCCAACAAAAAATGCCTTATTTCTCTTCAAAATCCACCTATATATCCACTGAGCCCCAATAATCCAAGAATCTCAGTGAAAAATGCAAAACCCAACTGAAACTTCATCATAAATTTAACAAAACAGAGTATTTTAAATTGTAGGAAAAGTGAAAGTAGGAGATTCTCCATCAATAGAGAACCCCTAATTTAACTCACCTTGATCCAAATAAGGTCTATATTTTTCAAATTTTTTAACTCTGCCGGTGTAGAAAGACTAGAAGTGTGAAACAAATCTGAAGAATGAAAAAAGGGAAAAGGTAGGCATTTCAAAGAAAAACGTGTTTCCCATTGCTGGACAGGTTGAGGGTTTAATTAAATATGACATGGTGGTGAACAGGCTTGGGTAATAACCTCAGCAACAAAGAAAAAGAAAACCATTTATAGAGAAAAATAACAAGCCAAAAACCATTAAAGAGCACATGGAAGAAACCTAAAGAAATTAAAGTTTAGAAGTGGAACACCAATAAAGAAGAAAATCAAAACTTATTACAAAGTAAAAAGTACCTGAGATTGAGAGGGAGCAAGCCGAACGAGAGCAAGAGAGAGCGAGAGAGCGCAGTGAGAGAGCTGCGAGAGAGCAGAGCGAGGAGAGAAGAAGAGCAGAAGAGAGGCAAGAGAGGCAAGAGAGAACGGCTAGAGAAGTAGAGAGGAGAGAAAATATGGTTTATTCCGTTAGGGACTTAAAAAGAGAGAGAATAGCTTTCGGTAATTATTAAAAACGGAAATTAGGGTCTTAAGTTTTAACGTTAACTTAAAAAAATTGGGCCCTTTTGATGCGTGGGTCTTAAGCGGCTGCTTATCTCGCCTTTCACAAAAGCCGGCCCTGATCTCTAGTGAACCATGACTTCTTCAACACCTTCAGCCAGACCTTTAGCTATTACTTGGGGCCCAATTTATCTAACCACAGAGGCATCCTTTTCAACTTGTCGAGTGGTACTCCTTGGAGGATGCCTCATTTCAGATTTGTCAATCATTGGATTAAGGATCACAGCTTCTTGGACATGGTGAGATCAGCTCGGACCATTCATGTCAATGGGACGCCCATGTACAAACTTGTTACCTAACTCAAGCACCTGAAGCATTGCCTTATCAAGTACCACCGTTCTAAAGCAGCAATTGGACTAGGCAAGCTCTTTGTTTGAGGAAATTCATTCTCTATACGACTCAAATCCATCTGACGAGAATTTCAGAACCATCCAAGTTGCTAAAGACAAGTTTGAACAAGCGTCTGAATATGAGCTAAGTCTTCTCCACCAGAAACCCAGACTTCTCAACTCGAACTTGAGAAACATGGGTAACAGATTCTTCTACAATGTTGTCAACTCCAGGAACATAATAACAAAATTTTGATGGTTAAATCTAATAATAGTATTATATCTGAAGACCCTATTGTTATATCTGATAACTTTGTCAAGTATTTGACTTAAAGCCTTTGGCCATGATGGCTTTAACATCCATTTCTACCGTGCTAGCTGGGATATCATCGGTAGTGAGATTGTGGAAGTTGTGATTGCTTTCTTCAATTTTGGACAACTGCTCAAGCAAATTAAATAATGTTTCATTGCCTTAATCCCAAATGTCACGCCCTGATCCAAAACATAGTCACGTGACGTGGAACAATTTTACTTTTTCGAATCTCGCACATGAGAAACATACGTGTACTCACAACTCAATCATTGAGATCATAAATGAACTCAAATACCATTAATGTCTCAAAGGGGATATAAATTCTCTACCATAAGTGTTATCAAACATTTTAGAATTTATTACAACCACATCCACAATGAATAAAATGGTATAGACAACATCTCAAATCAAATCAAATAAATAAAGAAATTAACTCAATATGTAGGGAGTATAAAGCAGCATGATAAACTAAGCACTTCCTTGAGGTCCCTTGGGCCCAGCCGGTGCAACATTACCTGAAATTGTAAGGACGTGAGTACAACCAATACTCAATGAGGAAATATGCATGCTACACACTCACGCACCCATATAATAATAATGTATGAAATGGAATATAAATAAGGCTATGTTATCATGTTATGCTATCAATCTCATCAATATAAACACAATGTCCACCCAAGGACACCAATCTCATCAATATGAACACAATGTCCACCCAAGCATACCTCTATGGAACGGGCTGTCAAACATCATGATCCCCTGAGGGCATAGGCCACGACTTACATGTGAGAGATCTCCATACAACATAGATAATCTACCTCACCTTGTGTCCCTTCACCACTCTCGTGATTAAGTCACCTCTAAAGTGATCAATATGTGACTTACCAAGTTAGTACCGCCCAAGTAGGGCTCACAAGTATCTAACCCTACGCAATCCGTCTTACTAAGTCAGTACCGCCCGCATAGGCTCACGAGTATCTAACCCTGCGCAATGCATCTTACTAAGTTAGTACCGTCTGCTTAGGTTCACGAGTATCTGACCTTGCGTGAACTGTACACCAAGTGTACAAAGTAGTTGTAAAGACCCGACCCGAAAACAGGGTTTAGGGCTTGACTCAGTAAGAAATTGTCAGCTTTAGGCCTTGCACACAAGCGAGCCCACACAGTTTTGCTTTTGGGCCCTGGCCCACATGACCCGACCCAAAACGCGTCTTACAAGAGTTCAAGGGGTGGCCTTCTAATAAGCCCCCATCCTTTTTCCTTCTCCACCGATGTGAGACTCCCACATCGGTGGGCAGGGTATCACAATCACCCCCCCCAAAGCCTCGAGTCGCCACCGACTTGACAACATCAGGGAAGGAGGAAGGCCCACACAGTTCAAGTGTAGAACCTCGGCTCTGATACCAACCCGACGCGAAAACAAGGCTTAGGGTTTGACTCAGTAAGAAATTGTTCGCTTTGGGCCTTGCATACAAGCGATCCCGCACGATTTTGCTTTTGGGCACTGGCCCACATGGCCCGGCCCAAAACGCATCTTACAAGAGTTCAAGGGGTGGTCTTCTAATAAACCCCCACCCTTTTTCCTTCTCCATTGATGTGGGACTCCCATATCGGTGGGCAGGGTATCATAGGGGCAGACCCCAATGGGATGAGAAAGAGGAGGTAACCTGTTTCAAATCCCGTTTTGAAAGGATAAAGATGAACTTGGATCTAATGTCCTAAGCAACTACGGTGATGAACGAACACCCTCAAGTTCATTTCACGCTAGCAATGCCATATGAGGGTGGGGACAGAGAGGGCAGTAGCGAGCTTCTCAATGGAAGGATAATTTGAGTTGATGAGGCTGGTGGCCTGAGCAACCAAGTTTGTACCAGCAAAAGGGGAATTGAATTTATAGAACAAAATTCTCCACGAATCAGTTGTGAAGGAGCAATGGAGCAGGTTATTGTGAGTCTCATTCTCTAACTGGCACAATGGGCATCGAAGATCAGTAGCAATGCGATGGTCCGCATAGAGTTGCTTGGTCTTCAAACCACGATTGAAGTATGGCCAAGCATAGATTGAGTGATTTTTTATGCAGCCAGAAAACCACACCAAGTCTAGCCAGTTAGGGGAAGGAATGGCAGAGTACTAATCGAGGAAGATAGAAGCCATGGAGAACACCCCCCTTAGGATTTAAGGCCCAAACAATTGGGTCAGCGATAAGGCAGTGAAGTAAGTATATGGAGCTTATAGAATTCCAAATTTAAGTCAAGGAGCTCGAGGCAGTGGGAGGGAAGGATCAGACGCTCTAGTTGATGAATTCAGAAACCTTGATGTTGATTCCCATCGCAAGCTCATTAACAACACCATGATCGTAATGATAGAGTAAAATGAATCCCGACCTAATCCAAGGATCCATTCAGAAATATGTTTCTTGGCCATTGACAATGACATGGAAAATCATAGGCTTGAGACATTCCCTGATCTTGAAAATGGAGAGCCACCCCCAAGAGGAGGTTCAACTGATGCTAATAGCCCAGAACTTCTATTACGGACATACTTGTTATTGATCCAACGTAACCAAAGACTGTCCTTCCTGGAGAAGATGTTCCAAACCTGTTTCATAATGCAAACAATGTTGATGTCACCGATTTTTCTAAGATTCAGACCTCCGTTGTTCCTTGACAAATAGATCTTCTCCCAATTAATAGTATGCATCTTCCTTTGATCGTCATAATTCCATAAGAAACCTCTCATAATTTTTGCAATTTCCAAAGAGCAAGCTTTAGACAACTAAAGAGAATTGCTCTAATAAATATGGAAGTGGTTGATGGTAGAGCGCAATAATTCTATCCTACCAGCAAAGGAAAGAGACTTGGAGTGCCAACTACTGATTCACTTTCTGATAGTTCTAGCAAAAGGGCATGGTCAGAAATGTGCATACAACTGGAGAAGAGGCGAAGCCCCAAATATCTGATAGGGAACGAAGCCTTCGGAATACCAAACACTTATAAGATATCATTCTTTATCACTATGGATTTGGAAAAGATGACGTTGTTCTTTGAGACATTAACAAAAAGGCCAGAAAACTCACTGAATTTGTCTAAAAGATTCCTCAGAGTAGTGGCAGATCCAATATCAGTAGATCAGAAGATCATAATGTCATCAACGAACAACAAATGTATACGAAGGCCCCTCTCATGAAAAGGACATAGGATCTCCTTGTTTTTAACAACCCGGTTCATAGCAGTAGAAAAACATTCCATGATAAGAGTAAAGAGGAAGGGGGAAATGGGGTCACTTTGCCTCAAACCCATAGTGCTAGGAAAAAAAAACCATGAGGGGCGCCGTTAATCAAAAAAAAAAACCTTGGGGAATCCAAACAACATTTGATCCATTGAACCCAAGTTTCATTGAATTGTGCTTGCCGGAGAATGTGGTAAATACACTCCCAATTAACATTGTCAAAGGCCTTTTTGAGATCGATTTTTAAGCACATACGAGGAGGCCCTTTGTCTAACTAAATACCTTTGACAAAATCATGGCAAAAGAGAATATTATTCGAGATGTCACGGCCAACTTTGGCATGAGGAGCTTCAGCCGATTAACAAGGATTCTAGTGATAAGTTTGTAGATCTCATTTGTGAAAGAAATAGGCCTAAAACAATTCGGCCCATTAGCAGTACAAGACTTTGGTGTAATGGCCCAACTCTTAAAAAAAAAATTATTACTATTATTAAAATATTAAGTCCGTGTTTACACAAAATTAGGCTTATTTCACCTCCTTCCTTTTCCAAACAGCAAACCCTTTTTCCCTAACAGCAAACCCTTGCCTCCTTTACCTTCCCTCTATTGATTTTCACTCATTAAAGGCTTTGGATTTTGATTTTCTATGCTTGGAGCGTCCCTTTGCACTGTTCATTCTCCTCCAAATGTAACATCTATGATCCTTCTCTTTCCCTTTCTTTTTGTTTGATGAGATTTGAATGGGATGTATTGATAATGGAGTATGTAATGACTTTTAGGCCTTATTTAGAGAGCAATCCATGGAAGTAATTGGAGATTTTTGTTATGGAACCTTATTTGGGTGTAGATCTGAATTGAAATTGAGTTTTGATCCGATGGAAGGGAAATAAATTAGGTAAAAGGGCATATGCTATTTTTGGATATGATTCATGGGAGGAGATGTGGGGATTACCCTTAGATTGAAGGGATTAAATTGGATCAAGGGTAAATCTTGGGTCTAGATTTAGGGATTTTGCTTCTAAACTTTGATTTGGCCTAATCGATGAACTAATAAGGATGCATTATGTTCTTTTGATTGATTAGAGCTTTTGAATCCTGAACTTGTTGAGGTACGATCCGAAGATCAACTGAGACATCGTGATTTTGAAGTGACGATAGAATGTTTATATGCTATTATATTGATTTAGGGAATGCACTGGGTTATTGATGTGTTTAATGCATGATAAATAGTATGGATGTGCCTTGTGCTATGCATGAGATGCTATTAATTATCTATTATGTGATTTGTAGCATGTCTATTATCTTGTTATGATGATAGAAAATTTGTGATAATTGTTGGAAACTCTTGTGAAGGGCTGAGATGATTTAATTGGGTTTATGTTGTAAAAAGGGAGTTATTGGACTTAAGATGCTTAACCACTATAGACGGGTTGAATAAATTGCAAAAATTTAGAATATGTGTAAATAAACTCGATTTGCGTATCTCAAGGTTGGTGTATAGTCCATATCCTTAAAATATCCAAATGTGATAATTATGTTGAATATATGAAACATTATAGAATGTGCTATGCTGCTATCATTGTGAAATTATGGTGTTTATGTGATTATAACATATATGTTGCCTATTTAATTGTGAATATAAGATTTTTTGTATTACTCAGTGATATGTGCTTAGGAGGCTATCTAGGACGTGAGTATGGGATATTGTGTTAATAGACATGATGATATTGAGAATTACTAGTGTTGGGATGAGACTCAAAGAGTTTATAGGACTTGATGATTTACATTCTTCTTATTTGGACCCCATGATGAACACCGTAAAATTACAATTTTACCCTTTAATATTAGATTAATTAGTCCTTATTTTATAAATATTAGATATATTTAGGGTTGTTTTTAGTTTTATAATTTATTTTGAAAAATATAAAAAAAAGAAAAGAAAATATTAATAAAAATGATAAAAAGTCAAAAATACGGTCGACGTTACCTTCAGAAGGGTCAGGTCAAGTTAGTTAAACCAGTTGGTTCTCAGAACCTATAACTTTCTACACTCGTGTAATTAATATTTCATTTTCCAAAATCGAGTGAAAGTCGAGTTTTGACGGCCAACCCCTCTCATTTATTGTCGATCGGGATGCCCGTCACCTGAAGAAAAGCCTTACCATTTCTTTTTCTATTTTTATTTCCTTTCTATTCTTTTCTTTTATTTGGTTGCAGGAATTATTAGAGAAGAAGTGGCTAAAGCCAGCAGCCGAGCAAGCACCAGCTGCTATGAACAGCAGCCAGCGCCCAAACGCCAGCAGCCGAGCAGCAACAAACGGCAAACAGCAACCATCACCCGAGGGGAAGAACAATCAGCAGCCAGCTGAGATACAGCCAGTCCATAAAAAGCATACGGCAGCGGCAGCGCACAGGCGAAGAGGCAGAGCTGAAGAGAGCAGATGCCGATGGTGGAGCAGCTCTGAGCAGAGAAGAAAACAGACAGCAGGCAGCCACCTGAACTGAGTGCAGACAGCAACCGGCTGAAGGCATGAGCAGAACAGCAGGAAAGCTGTGAAATAGCAGCCAGTCCGAGAACAGAGAGCAGCCAGCTCACGCCATACGCAGCAGCCAGCTGTGAGTCTGAGCAGTTCGAGCAGAGAAGCGGCAGCCACACAGCCACCTGAAGAGGCAGTTGCAGCGATGGAGAGCAGTCTAAGCAGCCAACTGGGAAGAAAGCGATGGAGAAGAAGAGCAGCCGACTGAAGCAGAGCAGCGCCCGAGCAGCAGCCACGCAGACCAGCTGTGAGAGGCAGAGCTGAAGCAGAGCGGCAGAGCAGCGGCGATTGCAGAAAGAGCAGCCAGCTGGGGTGATGATCAGCTGCAACCAACACAATAGCAGCAGTCAGCGTCTCCAGCAGGCAGCAGTCGAGAGTGAACACAGCAGGCGGCAGCCAGATGAAGAGAGACAGAGAGCAGCGGCAACCAGAGCGATGAAGCACCAGAGCAGCAGCAGTACCCAAGGTGAACAGCAGCGGCGGCGCACAGGGGAAGACACCAGCAGCTGAAGCGGCAGCGGCAACCAGAGAGAAAGGCAGCCACGCATGCAGGCGGCAACCAGCAAGCAGGGGCAGAAAACAGAGCACTAACGGCAGTACGAGCAGAGCCATAGCGATGGAGAAACAGTGAACAGCCGGCTGAAGCAGAGGCTAGAGCAGAGGCAACAGCCGAATCTGGGCAACACCACACACAGCCAGTCCGAGCGCTGACCGACTGCAATCAGCCAGTCCGGGCTGAAGCCAGCTGAAGGCGCACACGCAGCAGCCAGTCCGAGTAGATTCGGGTGGACGTCGGAATCCATAAATGGCAAGGAGGAGCAGCTCAGATCGGCAGAGATTAAGAAAGACAGCAGGAAAGGCAGTTGAGCCGTGTACCAGCTGCCATGTAGCAGCTGGTTTCAAATTTGAAAAAGAAAGATAAGATAAGGAGGCAGCTGGTTTTCAAAAATAAGGAAGAGATAAGATAAGAGAGAAGAATCGGCTGAAAGAAAAGATAAGAAAGAGATAGAAGGGCAGTCAGTTGGGGAGTTATCCGATCAAGATAAGAGAGAATAGCAGCAGATAAGATGAAGGATTAGGAAGAGTTTTTGAACCTAAGAACAGCAGCTGCCGAGTAGCTGGGAAGAGAGGATAAGAGAAGAAGAGATAAGATAAAGAGCCATCCGTGCACTGGGTTTCAATTTCAAAGATGAGAAGGATAAGAAAGGAGAAGAAGAGATAAGATAGTATCAGCTGTGCAGTTGGGATTGAAAGATAGATGGGGTGAAGCGATTAGCCGATAGAGAAGAGCGGGATAAAAGAGAGAGGCTTACACGGTATTTGAATTTAAATGGGTTTTATCCCGGCTGAATTTGAAGGACCCTCTATCTTATCCCTTCTCTCCTATAAATTCAAGTGTCTGGATCCATTGAAGGTTGAACTGGGCTAGACATCGAAGGGACTGAAATTGGACGACCAAAAGACAGAAGAGAAAAAAAATAAATAATTTCTTGTAAGTTATTTTATTTTTATTTTTATTTTTATGTCGATTTCCAAAAGAATTGTATTATTTCATTTCCAATTTATTAATAAAAATTCGTGGTAGTTGTTTAGATTTATGGTGGTCCCAGTTATTAAAATACTTAATAGTGATGATTTGTATTCTATTTTTGATTCGTTTTATGAACATTATGTAAGACATTATTTTAGATTTTTTTCAAGGAAAGTAGAACCCCTATTAGGATCAGTGGGACTTGCCGTCTTTCCAATCTAAGGTTCTTTTCAAAAACAGTTGTTTTAGATTTGGGGAAACACAAGTATAAAACCCGCTCAAGCCTAAGGCTTGAATTGAAAAAAATCTGATTTAAAGGATGACATAAAAAAAATTCTAATTAGAATTTTAATAGAAAATAAATTTGAATTATATTTTATAACTCTAGAACATTTCATAGTCTAGGCCGTGATTTTATTATTTTTAAATTGGATAATATGCCGCGTCGATGTTTGACCCGATTCCACTCTAGATTATGTAAAAAAATTTATTTCTGATTTATTTTTCCTTTTCTCAAAAATCCATCAAAACTATTCATTATTTTAAATTAAGATTATAACTAAATGTTTTAGAAAATTATTTTCCTTAAATCACATCATTTTTAAATAGTGCGATTTTTTTATTTCGTGCATATATTTTGTAGATTTCCCTTGGGTACGACCTCGCACTCATACTCTATACTATAAATCGGTTCATACGCTTGCGAGTAATTTAAAATTCACATCACCCCACTAATATGAGTCTCCACTCTCTAGAGGAGGTTGGTGATAAGCACTGGAAAATGATAATTTTACCCTTTAATATTGGATTAGTTAGTTCTTAAATTTTGTTTATTTTAGATTATTATTGTAATATGTTATATATTATAAAATTATATTTGTTAATATATTATATTAATTAATTTTATCTAATTAAGTGTATTTTTATGTCTTGTCAGGTTGGTGAATTGTTGTGCATGCATTAAGTCCCATTCAAAGTCTAATTGACAACAACTCTGCAAATCCACAGTTGTTTGAATGTAAAAAGAAGAGGCGGTGGATGCAAACAGGAATAATCTGAAGAAGTTTTTTAAAAGCAAGCCAAATCAGTGGCAAGAGAAGTGCAAAACAAATCTAATTGAGCATGAAGGCTTTACCATCAGCAGAAGTTGGGGGACTGTCCTAAGATGGAAGGTTGGCAGTAGTAGAAAAAATGAGTGAAAACAGAGCAGCACCTGCATGAAAACCAGCAACAACGTTTTCATGACTGTATTTCAGAAGGAAGAGCAGAGGTTGGCAAGTGTGGAGGCATCAACGTGTAACTAGATAGCAGTTACAAGTGTTAAAACATGGCAGATTTGTTGCAACTATTGTACAACACTTCAAATTGCAAGCAGCCAAACAAGCAGAAGAAAAATACAGCAGCAAGACATGTCAAGAGAAGAACAACCAAAGAAGAGAGAAGAGGTGGTAGTTGATGATCAAATTGTTGCAGCAACTTTTTGTTTTGTTTATACATCAGATCTCTTGAAACATCAAACAAAAAAACAGCCATATTGAGAGAGCAAACAAGCAGAGAAAGATATCAATTTCAGCCAACAAAGAATCCAATAAATAGCTGTAATGATGAAAGAGAAGAAATACAATCTATTGACAATCGAATACAGAGATGAAGAAGTCAATAAAGCAGCATGGCTGATCTTGTTCATAGCCATAGGATTGTTGCTGAAACAAATGAAAAGAAGTTGAGAGAAAATCCTAAAGAGCAGCTAAAGTAAGAAAAAGAAAGAAGGTTTGACACATCTTCAGTATTTTGACCATAAAGTTTTACTCAAACATCCGATTTCTTTGATTATTTTTGAGTTGGAAAGAAGACTTCAAGGGTTATAACTTTGTAGTTTATGACATATCCTGATTCGGAAGTTGACTAGGTTAAGATTGAGCTCTAAGGTGGTACATGTGTAAAAAATGAGATTTTGCACTCAATTTTTTTACACGAATTTTACTATTTTTTCCACATCATTGCCTCCTTTAAGCCATCCATATTTAGCACAAACCATATCAGCACTTCATGTGTCCCTTGCTTTATTTAAATCTTTAAATCCAAGCCACTCATTTCACCTCCTTTCATCTATAAATACTAACCCTCTCTCATTGAGAAAATTGAACTTGGGCTGTTGATTTTTGGAGCATAGATGGGGGGAAGGAAAGATAGTGTGGAATTCAAATTACACAATGGGTTTCAGGTTTGTGTTTTAACTTCTCATTTTAATTTCTTATTCCAAGAATTCCATGGTTATGTAATTTTAATTCTTTGTTTTATTAATAAAATTAAGACAAGTTTTTTAGATCTCTGTTTTTCCACTTAATGTTTGTTGATTGTGATAGTTTTATTTGATTTTTAATCTCTTTATGAATGCATGTTTTGATTTAATCTTAGAATTTTAATCTTAAACATCAAATTTTTGGGAGGTTTAGAACCTTAAATATACATTCTAAGGCTCTTTTTAAGAGTAGATGAAGAATTTAGATTTGAAATTTATGTTGAATTATTTCCAAGCCCAAGGGTTATTTTGATTATTTCTTGATTAATGAAACTCATGTTTTCTTAATTAGATTAATTATGAATGAAGAATTTGAATCAATGATCATTAATAAATGTGAGCTCCATGTTTTAGGTTTTGATTTTATTTTTTAAAATATTGAAAATAATGCGTCCTTAATGTTCAATCCAAATTCCATTTGTAAATATGTATATATGTTTTATCTTATTTTCTTTTGTTTATAAAATTCAAACTCTTGAAAAGTTGAAGAACTAGATTGGTTAATTAATTAATTGCATCTTAATTACGTATTCTAAGTTAGATTAATATTATTTATAATTTTTAGATTAATTCCACCATCTTAATTGAAATTAGATGAATTTTGTGTTTTACATGAAAATTAGATCTCTTGAATGATTAGCTTTTAATTTTAGATGTTGTTCCTATTTTTTGAATTCTTTTTTATTTTTAGAATGTTTCTAAATTAAAATTAAATTTCTTAGATTAGATAATTAATTCTATATTTAAGATTTATCACCATATTTCCTAAACTTCTTAAAATATATAATTCAATGGTATATTTTTCACGGATATATTTTTCTAAGTTCCGATGGGTTCGACCTAGCATTCAATTGCTATACTATCTAATGGTTCGTGCGCTTGCGAGTTATAAATTTAGAATTTGCATAACAGTTGGCGTGACATGATAATGGTTTTGTTTAAGAAATCCTATTGGAACAGTGGTGTCGGCTATGAGACTTGGTCCTTTAGGGTTACCATTGAGGAGTATAACTCCTATCATGCTTTGCGTTATAAGTCGCTTTCACGGCTGTTTATAGTTGTCGTAGAGGAGTATAGTCCCTCACATGCTTCGCATTGTAGGTCGCTCGTACGACTATTGTGATACCCTAACCATCGATGTGGGAGTCCCACATCGGTGGAGAAGAAAAAAGGGTGGGGGTTTATTAGAAGGCCACCCCTTGAACTCTTGTAAGACGTGTTTTGGGACAGGCCATGTGGGCCAGGGCCCAAGAGCAAAACCGCGTGGGTCTATGTGGCCCAAACCAGACAATTCTTACTGAGTTAAGCCCTAAACCCTGTGTTCGGGTTGGGTCATTATAAATTTGGTATCAGAGCCGATGTTCTACACTCGGACTGTGTGGGCTTTCCTCCTTCCCTCATGGTGTGGAGCCGGAGGCGACTTGAGGCTTTAAGGGGGGTGATTGTGATACTCGGCCCGCCGATGTGGGAGTCCCACATCGGTGGAGAAGGAAAAAGGGTGGGGGTTTATTAGAAGGCTACCTTGAACTCTTATAAGACGCGTTTTGGGCTGAGCCATCTGGGCCAGAACCCAAGAGCAAAATCGTGCGGATCCACGTGGAGCCCAAAGCGGAGAATTTCTTAATGAGTTAAGCCCTAAGCTCTGTGTTCGAATCGGGTCATTACAACCCCTTTATTAGATTCTCCTGCGAAAGTCCCCTGAGATTACCCATCATTCCCCCATTACTGAATTCTCTATTATGTTCCTTCAAACTTTGTCACGCCCCGAACCCAAATGTGGGCCCGAAACGCGACTAATTTTTTTTTTTTAACAATACACTCTAATCACCCAACGTCATAACTGGGTTGGATCTTTAAGTTTACCAAAACTCGATCATAGAAAATGTCACACATGCTCTTCACACATGGACTCAAACATATATCATATGTCCCCATATACAAGCCCATATCACACAATGATTATTTTCATTCATCTCATCAGTGTTACGAACGGAACATAGTGGATATAATGCATACGACATTAAAACTTACAAACATAAGTTTTTTATGCTACATGAGACATATTTATAATAAAAACACACAAAATAGCCAAAGGTACGCTTAGTTTCTATGTGCGAAAAACCACAGACAATTCTCAAGTTTCGACTCCTAACGAGGCACCATTGGTTCTTCCACTCCATCTTCCAGCTCATACCCTGCATTGTAAGGGACGTGAGCTACTAGAACAGTGAGGAGGACTCACCATAAAATCCAACATACAATATTTATAGAATAAATAACAATGCATGTTCCATGAATGAAAATGCAGTTAATCCACTTAACTCATTTTCACCATAACATCTAACATAATATATGAAATAATAAATAATGCATGTTTCATGAATGTAATGCGGTTAATCCACCTAACCAATTTTCACCCGAGGATCACTTTATAAGATGTTTTATCAATTTTTACAGGGGTTAGCCCCCATTTAGCAACTTGCAAATGCATAAGATCTCCGCCGACAATTCTGGTGGAAAGGAATGAAGAGGGAAGTGACGGACTTTGTTTCTAAGTGTTTAACCTGCCAACAAGTCAAAGCTGAACATCAACGACGTGGTGGAAAAATGTAACCTCTTCCAGTAGCCAAATGGAAGTGGGAACATATTACTATGGATTTTGTAACAGGATTTCCAAAATCAGCAAGAAAAAATGACTCCATATAGGTAATTGTGGACCGACTGACTAAGTCAGCTCATTTCCTACCTATCCGGAAAAAAGATACTTTGACCACTCTGAGTAAGTTGTATATCAAGGAGATAGTCCGACTACATAGAGTGCCAGTCTCCATCATGTCAGATAGAGATACCCGATTTGTCTATCGATTTTGGCAGGGACTACAGACGCAGTTAGGCAACAGGTTATGTTTTAGTACAGCATTTGATCCTCAGACAGATGGTCAGTCTGAGAGGACTATCCAAATATTGGAGGACATGTTGAGAGCATGTGTCATGGATATGCAAGGAAGTTGGGAAGATCATCTAGCTTTAACTGAATTTGTATACAACAACAGCTATCAGTCAAGTATACAAATGGCACCGTATGAGACTTTATACGGTAGACCCTGTAGATCACCTTTGTATTGGACAAAAGTAGGAGACAAAGCTCTGCTAGGACCAGATATGATACGTGAAACGACAGAACAAGTGGAAGTCATAAAGCAATGTGTCAAAACCGCTCAGAGCCGACAAAAAAGTTACACTAATAAAAGACGGAGACCATTGGAATTTGAAGTCGGAGACTTTGTGTTCCTACGTGTAGCTCCACGTCATGGAATACAGAGATTTGGACGTAGAGGAAAGTTGTCACCACGATACGTTGGACCTTTCGAAGTTTTGAAAACAATCGGAGAAGTTGCTTACCAGATAGCACTACCTCCAAGTCTAAAAAAGGTACACAATACATTTCATGTGTCTATGCTCAGAAAATACGAACCAGATCCATCTCACGTGTTGAACGTGGAAGACATTGAAATCGCTGAAGATCTAACTTTTGAAGAAATACCCCTTGAGATCCAAGATACCAGGACTCAGGTGCTTCGACGAAAAACTATACCATTAGTGCAGGTGTTATGACAACACCAAGGAACTCAGCACGTTACTTGGGAACCAGAATCTAGTATGAGGAAATTACACCCGAGTCTCTTTGCTAATTAAAGGTACGACTTTTTCTATTTAAATTTCGGGACGAAATTTCTTTAAGGGGGGTGGGATGTAATACCCCAGCCCAATTTAGGAATTAATTATGATTAATTAAATAATTTTTATCCGTTAATTATGAATTATTTTCCTCTAATCGTAAAGAGTATCAAATAAGTTTTTCAACGGATCTAAATTTGACTTGATCCGAATCCGGTAACTCTTCTAATTAAGTTTCAAAGATATATGGGTGAGTTACGAATATAATAATAATATTTTAGGCTTAAACCTTAGCTGCTGTATAAACTCAGTCATTTGACTTAATTTGAACTTCAAATTTTAGATTATGCATTATTTTTAAATTCTGGACCTAATGACATGCAAATCTCGATATAATTTCGATAATTTATTTTACCCCTAAGTTATAAAGTGGTAAAACCCCAATTTGATAGGGTAGAGGAAGTCCTAAAAATATAAGGAGAGAGTCAGTACTCAATCCATATTATAATTAAACTGTTTATTTCTTTACACTCTAAAATAGTGAGTTTTTGATATTTATTTTAAGCCGTGAAATATGGGCCGTTGAATATTCTTTCATTTGGAAAATGTGGTTTTTTATTTCAAAACATTTTGAAACTTTAGGATGTTTTTATCAGACAAAGTTACTTTATCAAACTATAAGGTTGAATACTTTCAAAAAGAATCTTGAAGATTAGGAGATTTTATTAAAAATGTGATTTTTAGCAAAAACACTGGGTTTTTGAGATAGATTTCACTCCAAATTTTAATACCATCCTTAATTTTTAATACTTGACCTACTGAACCAATTGTATCAATTTAGTGAGACCCTGAAATACCCCGATAAAGTAAAGGACATAGATGTAAATAGTAAAAAGAATAAACTAATATTATATTATAAAATAATATCAGAAACCAGATGAATGATAAGTTTGAAAACTACGAATGTAGCTTTTAGCTGTGCTGAAATATTACAACACCGCCAATTGCCTATGCGGTTGGTGGCAGTTGTAATAATAATTATAAAATATGTAGTAATAAATGCACAAGTTATCAAAATCCTAAAGTTAACGAATAGCTTAGGCAACCTGTATGATTAAAAAAAATGCATACGGTTGCCTATAAATAGGTGTAATCGGCGAGGAAGCCAGAAAGTAAAGGAAAAAAAAAAAAAAAACCTCATCTGCCGTTTTGCTCTCTCTCCCTCTTTCAAAAACAGCAAGCATCCTCTCTCCTATTTTCCTCTTCTTTCTCTTGCTTTGACCATACCAGCAGCAGCCGAACGTTCGGGTTTCCCGTATTCTTTTAAGGGTTTTCAAATTTAGTCAATCTTACATAGAATTTTGCACCCAAGGTATCGAAATAATTCGATTGTTATTTTTATTAACTCCATAGCAAGTTAAGAGTAAAATAGCTTAATATTGGGGTTCAAAAAATGAGATTTTTTTTAATGGAGGAAAAATAGATTTCCTCTTAAAATTTAAATTTTACCCTCAAGATTCGTATTATCTTACGTTCAAAATATAATTTTTGACCCTAAGTAAAATCGGGGAAAAGATTAACCCCAACTGACTATTGTATGTTTATTTTTCCCCCTTGTGTGTTTAAATTCCTGTACTGTACCTTCTGGGCCAAATTCTCAATACGTCTCCATGGTCCTTCTTGCAGAAGACAATACGAGGATAGGGCACTGAGTACTTTTATTTACTTTAGTGTCTTTGTACCCTCTGGGCCATATTCTCAATACGTCTCCATGGTCCTTCTTCCAGAAGATAATACGAGGATAGGGCAATGAGTACTTTTATTTACTTTACTGTCTCTGTACCCTCTGGGCCTCTCACAATACGTCTCCATGGTCCTTTTTCCAGAAGACAATACGAGAGAAGGCACTGAGTATTTTATATTTTTCATTTTATTTTAATGTTTTGAATAATTGACAACTAAATTTCTAACATAATTTAAAGGAGTAGAAAGAGCCTAGGTGACTCATTACACATATCATGTTTTCTGGAAAAATAGCATAGGGTTTGGGAAATTATTATGTGTATATACTGATAAATAGAAAATTTATACATTTTACTCTATCTTACAGATTTTCTGTGAAAAACTCAACCGGATAAGGTGAGGAGACTCGAACCAACACTTATATAGTGTTATATGTTAAACCCACTAATAGCAGACTGAAATGGGACCCATGGTCAATTAAAGATGGAAAAGACTATATAGGTCCAGAATACGAGACCTGACACTGCCTACATGTAAGGGATGTAAATGTTCTAACTGTTTAGAACGTAGGCGTTAAAATGGTGTCGGGGAGTCTCTAACGCAGTATGGACCCATGAAGTGTCTGAGAATTGTCAGGTAAAAACTGGGTGAAGGCATTCGTGTTATTAAGTCCAGTTTTATATGTTAGTGTGATATTGATTATTTTATTGATTTCTTATACTGACATTTGATACACCAAATGATAAGGCTAAAATATGGTGGTTCTCTCAAAATAAGTCCCTGTGTAAGGAGGGCACTAGAAATCATATATTATCATGCATTTGACATTTGCATGTGATAATTATGTTCATAAGTTAAATCTGTGGAAGATAATAACTTTGTAAAGTTTGATATCTGCTGTTGGGATATAATTGCTGAGATTAGCCGAACACCGTTTGCAAACCGTTGGGTTGGACGTGTTAGTAGGCTGTGGTCGACCGCCATCAACCGTTGGTGTTGGATGGGCTAGTAGACCGGGTCGTGGAGACTTTATGCACTTGCAAGTTGCTATATTATTTCCGTGGAGGAATTAATATTAGTTCTGGTTGGAACTTTAAATGGGAGCTGACCCCTGTGTTGTAACATGGCTGGGGACCGACGCCGGTGTTAACAATACAATCTGAATAAAAACCTTAGAAGACGATTGTAGGGTGAAAATGGGATATGCTAATAACATGTCTTTTTATGACATGCATTGCTTATGCATTGTTGCATTACAATCATTGGATTTTATGTTGAGTTCTCCCCACTGGGTTGTTGATCACGTCCCTTACAATGTAGGATCTGAACCAGATGAGGGATTGGAGGGACCAGTGGTGTCTCGTTGAAAGTCGGAACTTAGAAGTTCCTAAGGTTTTCCGCACGTGGAAACCTTTGCTTGCTTAAATATGTTTGAGTATTTGTAATAAATATGCTTCATGTGGCATAAGAAACTTATGTCTGTAAGTTTTAATGTCGTATACATTATATCCACTATGCTTTCGTGCGTAACGCTGATGAGATAAATGAAAATATTCGTTATGTGATATGGGTTGTATATGGGGACATATGGTATATGTTTGAGTCCATGTATGAAAAACACGTGTGACATTTTCTAGGATCGGATTTTGGTAAACTTGAAGATCCAATCTAGTTATGACATTGGGTGATTAGAGTTTATTGTTTACAAAAAAAAAATTAGTCCCATTCTGGGCCCACATCTGGGTTTGGGGTGTGACATGCCGCCTCTGCTTGGGCAGCGCCTCTGTTGCCTCCATGAAGAAGATTGTTTCTTGACACCATTACTGTCACCACTACAGCCCTCATTGTTTCTCAGGCCAGATCAGCCGTTCACCAGATCTGCACATCACTGCCAGATCTGAGTCACGACAGATACCAAATCTGTCTTTTAGGCCCCAACTCCAGTGCTGGGGTTTCAGACCCACATAACTGCCGTGGTCTGATATGTTTTTGGATGGATTTCTCTCTGCTTCTTCAGATCTCCAAATTTGAGATTATTTTGTTAGATCTGTATAGATCTGATATGCTTTGCAGTGCTCTGCTTCTCTGCTGCACTCCTTCGCCAATCTGATTCCATAAACTCAGATCTGAATGTACAGATTTGTTTGCCTGATCTGCTTCTTTCCAGATTCGCCTAACCTGTCTTCTTGCCGCCTGCATTGGCGACCTTGTTCTTACAGATAGATCTGTTTGCGTTTCCAGACCTGCTGTTTGCAGATCTGCTTTGTTGCCATCTTCGATCTCTCACGGTGTTTGCAGGTTTTCTTTCACCGCTCAGATCTAGAGTTTGATTTCAGTGGGAATCCCCAGCCCACGAAGGTTGCAGAGAGGATTTCCGCCGCCAGCCAGCGCCGATAGCTAGATCTGCATCTCTATCATGTTGGAAGAAGTAAATCAACTCTGCAGTAGTAAGATCTGGCGGGTCTCTGATCCTGTCTCTGATCGACAGAGATCCCAAATAAATTGTTATCCTCGTTGCCTTTTGCAACAACCACCGTTCCAACAACCACCTCCTAGAAGATCTAAACAATTTCTTCTCAGATCTACCAATCATCCAGATGCTTATATTGATGACATTAATGAGCTCATTCCATTGACTTCAGGAAAGATCATAACAACAGTTGATACAGGCTATGCTGTTGCAAGTCGGGGTACTTAACCACTGAAGAGAGACATCTTAGCAATGTTCTTTGCACCTAGGGATACACATGAAGCTCAAGTTCAGTTTGCATTTGAGCGGGGTATCTCGTCCATGATTGGCATTCTGTTTGCAGCCAATTTCTTCCCATTGTCAAAGTGGCCAATGTTGCAGACAATAGCATTGTTCTTCATCTTCCTCATATGATGCAGAGCCGCCAGCATCCTCCAAGGACTATTGTTCTTCATCTTCCTCATATGATGCAGAGCCGCCAGCATCCTCCAAGGACTATTGTTCTTCATCTTCCTCATATGATGCAGAGCCGCCAGCATCCTCCAAGGACTGTTTACATTGTTTCCGTTGCCATTGCCATTGACGGTAGAATCATGATATAGTTATGCACCATTGCTGTTTTATTGTTTCTTCTCGCCATGATCTGTGAGATCGGTGCAAAGAAGAAAGGGGGAGAGTTGAATAAAGGGACGTAAATTGCCATTCTCCTCCTACTTTTGTCGATTTTATTGATGCTCTGAAGAAATGGACACAAATTGCCCTTCTCCTTCTATTTTTGTCGTTTCTCGAAAATGAGATGGCATGTTTTGGACACATGTCCATTTGTTGTGGAATTCATCTACTCCTTTTATCTGGAGGACTGATTTGTCCCTAATTTTTGCTTGCTTTTCATAGCTATAGCCCTATTTGCTGGCTTTTCATAGCTACAACCCTATTTGCTGGCCTTTCATGGTTATAGCCTCATTTGCTTGCCTTTCATGGTTACAGCCTCATTTGCTGGCCTTTCATGTTTACAACCTCATTTGCTGGCCTTTTATGGCTACAACCCTATTTGCTGGTCTTTATGACTTTAGCCTTTATTTGCTGGTCTTTATGACTTCAGCCTTTATTTGCTAGCTTTTATGGCTACAGCTATTGTTCGCTGGCCTTTACGATGTGATGGCTTCGGCCCCTTGTTTTTCAGGTCATTCGTCGCCTGCATTTATAACATATTGCGATCATTGTTTGCCGGACAATTGTCATACGACCACTGCCGTCCTCCGAGCCTCTTTCTCTATTTCAGGCAACCATTGGTGTTCGCCGCCTGTCATTTTGCAGCCAATCAACGCTGTCACATAAACACATATTTGCAGCCAGTCAACGCTTCCTCTTCAACAAATTTTACAGTCAATCAGTTTGCTGCTAACAAATCTTCGTGGCCAGTCAGTTGCCACTTTTGCAGTTCATCTGCTGGTTCTCCACGTTTCAAGTTTCGCATTCATCCACGCTTCAGCTTGGGGGGCGTGTTGGAATATATTTAGATTATCCTAATTATAATATAATTAGGATCCTACTTTGGGTTTACTTTTAATTAAGAGGTGTATTTGATTTATAATTAGTTAAGTGTTTGAGTCTGATTATGATAGCTATAGGGTCGGCTAGATGATATAAATACTGATGTAATAGCATAGGTCAGAATACAATACAATTTTCTCTTTTCTAAAAAAAAGAAGTTTCAACAAGATTGAGACTTCATATTTGACGTCACAACAAAATTAAAAAAGAATTAGTCAAGACACTAGATGCCACTTATAAGATTGATTGCACCTTACCATTTCTCTATATATGCATGTACTAAATCTAGTGAAATTAATTGTTATATTATATATATGCTTAATCTAAGGGTGCAAGCTGAGTTGGGTAAAAACCAGACTCACGTAGCCCCATTCAACAAATAGGTAGGGTCAGTTCGAAGATTATTGAGACTAAAGTCGGGTCAATTCCAAGTTTTGAAGACCTAGATTTTCTTTGTCAAGTAGGGTTGAATGAAAATAAATCCAAGACCAAAGACTTGAACCAAAACATTTTAATATAACATATCATATTTTATAAATATAAACTAGACAAAAGATACTTTACAAATATCTTGGTTGCCTCTCCCATGCAATTATATTAAGATATTTTATTTATTTCAATTTGAACCTCTTTATTTTTAATTTTTAGGACTTCTTTAATATATTTCCATTTTTGAGATCTATCATAATTTTTTTTCTCTCATGGTTTGGGTTTTTCGTAATCTATTAAAAATGTCAGGTTCTCGGCTCTTAGGTATTTTCTTGATTGGGATTGGTTCCTAAAAACGGATATTTAAAGTATGTATTTTAAAATCTTAGTGGTCAGTGGGTCTCTTACAATCCTAATCAAACCATAGCTAGACTTACAACCTATTTATATTATTATAATCTATATTTTGTGGCTTAAAGTTTGAATCATATAAAAATATAAAATTTTTATTTACGAAATGAGGTAGATTAATTGAATGAATATGGCTATTAGCTAAAGCAATATTTATATAAGCCACTAAGACTATTCACATTTGATATAATTTTGATTAAATATAAAATGATTCTCACACATAAATTCACCGTATGCAAAACATATAAGTAAATCTATATAAGTAAAATGGTGAAAGATTCACATATAATTTATAATATGGTTACGAGAGTAATTATGTAATTAAATTAAAGAGAAAAAGAATATAAGAAAACAAACCTATGTAGCCGTTAAAAAACTAACTGCACTGCTAAAACTCAGCTAAATAACCACCAAGTCAGCCATTCCGGTGACTTCTATAAGTCAGCAAAGTATTTCCTTAAAAGAATTCTTTGTTTGATTGGGATGTTTTGAAATTAGAGTGTTTTTGTTTTTTTTCTTTTGAGTAGGAAAGGGGGTAAATCTCCTTCAAACTCGTGAGGTTAGTTTAGTTCTTTTAAAATTCCTTCTTCGAGTGACGTTCTATACCCCATGGATTGTTCTTAATTTCTAAGAAAGAGTAGAGTTAGAGTAGGAATTTTCAAATTTCAAAATTTGGAATTTTGGGTTTAAAGTTTGTTCATGACTGATGCGCAGCCCAACTCATTGTGTAGGCCATTATGGCTACATAATATTCTTGTGTCCTTTTGGGAGTAGAATCACTTTTTTTTTTTTTTTTACTGATGGGCATGTCAAAGGATATGATTCCCATATTTGGAGATATTCTTATATGAGATTTTATTAAATCATTTGGATATTTTGTTTGCAAATTTTTTAATTAATCTGATCATTTTAATGTTTGAAATTTTAAACATCTTATAATGAATATGTTAAATCTAATAGTGAAGATCACTTGGATGTTTTCGAAGGGTTCTGTAAAAAGTTTAGATTGACGAAAGACTATCTTTTTTTGAAAAATGCAAAAAAAAAAAAAAAATTGGAGGAGACTGGGTCTTGTCATGGGCCAGGTTCAGGCAGGTCTTGCGTCTGGTGAAGATTGAGACCGTTTGTATTCTTAAAGCCCAAGCCTGCCTGGAAACCATTGGGCGTTTACAATTTAGATTAATGACCAAGCTCGCTTATACGGATTGATGAAAAGTCTGAGCCTACACATTGGAGCTATATATTTTGGAGAAAATGGGTTTAAAGCTCACTTAAAGGCCCAAATTCATATTTCAATGGAACAAAGTCTAAAGCCCATATTAAGGCCTAATTTCAAGTTTAGTAAGATGCTTTTGCTTTTGAGTGAAGGAGAAGATTGTAATATATATGTATAGTCTGATAATATAAAATAAAAGTAATAATAATATGTAATTATTGTATACTAACATATAACAATTTATATATATATAGGTTAAATGGGTTAAAAGGCCCTATAATTTTTTAGGGGTTTTGCCTAATAGTCGAAGCCTCCTGGTTTATTAAATGCAGTTAAAGAGCCCAAGCCTACCCATCAGTCAAATGCACACGTTCAAGTCCATTTGATTCAGGGGTAGAAAATTCGGCCGAATTTTCATATTGGCCGAGATCTCGGTTCGACTGAGATTTTTTCCCTCATCAAATTTTTTTTTTTGAAAATCTCGATGGCTTTTTTTTTTTTGAAAAAAATCATTTAAAAAAATAAAAGATGCTATTTTTCAAAAAAATTAAAAAATATAAATATCGGCCGAGATATCGACCAGGCCCACAACCGATATTTATTTAAAAAAAAAAAAAATCAGCCGATACAATACGTATCGGTCGAATTTTATACCCCTGAGTGCTCTATGATGTAAAATACAATATAAAATAAATAGGGAATATAAAAAACAAAGCCCTATGTTGAAGGAGTGGGAACTCAAATGGGCCCTCTATGCTGGCAAAGGTGTGGGCTGTTTGGTGACATAATAACCATTTCTTGTCACATCAAAATATCAAATACATTTCTTTTCATCCTTCCAATTCAGGAGGCCCATACTTTCTATTTCTCTCCTCCACCCAACAAATTAGGCCCACACTACTCATAAGATGGCCCATATGTGACAACATGTACCCTGGAGAATGTCTTTCTTTACATCAATCTTTCCACCTTTCCAACCATTTCACATATTTTCTCTTGAGAGCCAGCTTTCATTCAGACCACAAACAACAAAAGGAAGGAAACTTCTTTTCAAAGAAAAAGCTTTTCCAGTTTTTATGTCAAAAGGTTTCCCTTTCTCATTGCATGCCTGGAGACCGTTTCCTTTTCTCATTTTAAATTTCGAACCCATATACGCTCCAAAGTTTCCCCACAATGTTTTTCTTTGGATTCTTACCTCAAATTCTCTCCTCTTATAAAGCTGTGGCTATGGCTATGGCTATGGCTCTGGGTATTTCTATATAAGAGAGACCTTGTTTTTCTTCACAAGACAAATTTAGAAACATTCCCATAATCACTCACATTCTTGTGATCTGCCATATATTGAGCTAAAAATATGTCTGTGAGTGTCATTCATCAAATGGTTTTGTGATAATTTCTTTCTTTTTTCAGTAAAAAATCATGTTTTTGGCTTGCTAAAAAAAATTATGCCGATGTGTGGGATGCAGGTGGTGGAAGTGAGGATTCAGAACCTTGATTGTGAGGGTTGTGCCGCGAAGATTCGGAAAGCTCTCTTCAAGCTTAAAGGTATATTCATCCCTTTTCCTTTTTTAACCAAGGTGTCTAGGCATCTCACTGGACTAATTCTCGGGATAATACTTACTATGGCACTTACATTTCAATACTTCTCATATTTACAGGAGTTGATGACATAGAAATAGACATGGAAACACAGAAGGTGACAGTAAGAGGAGATGCAATAGAGGAGAAGAAGGTGATCAAGACTGTCCGGCGTGCCGGAAAAGCCGCCGAGCCATGGCCATTCCCGTCCTACTCTCATTTTGCATCATTTTACAAATACCCAACTCATGTCACAAACCATTACTACGAAATGTCGAGTGAAAATGCAGCGAGTGTGCACACATTCTTCCATACTCCCGCGACGTATTCTGTTGCGGTCGCATCGGATGAGGCTGTGGCTTCCCTTTTCAGTGATGATAATCCTCATGCATGCGTGATTATGTGAATTTTTTTTTTTTTTTCACTCCTGCATTTTATTTTCGATATTGATTGAAACACTTCTTTCTTTTTTTTTATTCATGTCACTGTTTAAATGGAAAAAAGTACAAGAAATGTCTCTTTATATAAAAAAATAAGATTTTCTAAAATTTAATTCATAATTTTTATGTTTATTTTTTGAAATTGGTGTTGGTCGAATGAAATTATTCTGCCTCTGTTTTGTGAAAGTTATGTATTTCTTGCATATGATATGTGCTCCAGTATGCCTATATGTCTTTTTTTCTTAATTTTTAATACGTATAAAAATTTAAATTATTCATTAGTTTCTCAAGGTAAGGATAATTATGTCTTGGATTTTGTGTGACTATTGAATTCACTGTTGGATGAATTGTGATAAATGTTGTACAGTTTTCTCATTAATTACTTGCCATTTGATCCATTCAACAGTGGGCTTAATAATTTTACAAAGTTTTTAAAAATACATATATATGTATCCTTGACCTTAAAAATTAGTGAATGGTTTAGTTGGTTGACTCATAAGTCATAACTAGTCTTCAGTGGTCTACTAGAAAAGTCGGGTTCGAGCATCCAATGGTATATTTCCTCAAACCATGAATAAAATATGGGAGGATAGAAAAATGTAAATTGAAATTGTTTGCATGGGCTATTGCATGCACAGAAAAGAGAAATCAAATGTAATTTAGAGTCAAAAAATTTATTTCTATTCATTATCTAAATAAAAAATTACAACTAAGAAGGAAAAGCTCAAAAAAAATAATATACTTATCTCTCATAAACTCCACTATGCGTATGATAATGAAAATTAGTTTCACTTTAGCACAAAATCTAATTTTCGGAGGGGGACCTCACCTAAGCCCCATAATGCCCCATGCACCCCTCCGGATTTACCCATCTATTGCAATTAGAGCTGTAAATGGATCTGGATCCAACCTGCTGGACTGGGTCAAAATCCAAATCCGCTAAGGAAAAGAGTCTGGATCAGCCCAACTCAGTAAAATAGGATATGTTTTCATTTGAATATAACGCGTCATACTAGCTAAATGGACAGTCCAAAAAGCCTATTTAGGTCCGACCACCCATTTGAAGCATGTAATAGCCACTAGTTAATGCTACCAGAATCAATATCTAATTTTTACCCAAATTCTGATGCTACCGGCCCAACATCTATTTTTTTAACCTAAATTTCTATGCTACGAGGCTCAATCAGGGTAGAAAAATCGGTCGGGCTGAGATCCCGGCCGATATATCGGCCGAACTTTTTCTCTCCTGCCCATTTTTTTTTTAAAAAAAAAAATCAAAAAAATTACAGTAAATGCAGATAATTATGGGCTTATTGAATATGTAATTTTTTCATAAAATATCGGAGATTTACATCTTCTAATATATTTTTGATGTTACAATAGCGGGAAATTATATAATTAGTAATAAAATGGTGAAAATTACAAGAAAAATGATATAAATGAGGAAAATTTGTAGAAATAATCTCATAATTTATTTTCTTAGTCAATGAGTGTTATTTTAAGTTATGAATTATAGAAACAAAAAATAAAAATAAAATGATTGAAAGTTTCATAATAATGTAGAAAAAAATTAGAAAATGAAACTAAAGGGGTCCTAATCACTTGAACTAATAACCACACAAATGTCATACATAATAATATAATGTTTTTTTTCATTTGAGAAAATAGATTTTATTTTTCATTAATAATAATTAGATAAAATTATGAGCTATAGTTAATTATGTTAAATTGATATAATAAAAATAAAGAATACCTTCTAATAATAATGACAATGGTAAAAATATTAGATGGTAAAATAATATTAAATTATTACAATAAGATAAATTAAAGAAAATATTATACTTCTTACTTTCAACATAAATAAATATTATATTTAAAACAAAAAAAATATTATATTACACACAATGGCTTCCACGTGAGTTCTTTAGGAAGCTCACGTGAGTTCCTTTTAAAGAGGGTTCCACACTTCCACTTAGAAACCGTAATGCTCAAATGTTACCCTTCTTCTCTTTCACTCTCTCTATTAAACCCTAGCCGCCGCTCCTCCTCTCTGTATTTTTCCCATCACCGAAGAAGAAAAAGAAGAAGGAAAGCTCTGAAAGGTGTAGCAATTTTTTTTCTTCAATCTTTTCTCCATATTTTCTTTTATTTCTTTCCATTCTTTCTCTTCCCATATTTCTAAAAAAAAAGGGCTTTTTTTAAAAAATAATAACAAACAACCGATTTTTTTAAATTCGGCCGATATCATGACCGAATTATCGGTAAAAAATTCGGTCATATCGGGCGAATTTTTTTTTGTACGGCCGATACTATACGTATCGGTCGATATAAATCGGTGGTGGAAAATTCGATTTACTTCGGCCGATACGCACAGTATCGGCCAAATTTTTGACCCCTGGGCTCAATATTCATTTTTTAATCTAATTTGTTTTGCTACGAGGTCCAATATCCATTTTTAAACAAAAAATTATTTGAACTAAAACCTAGTACACTTATCTATAAGCCCAAAATTTACCACTTAACAACATGTTAGAGAGGTAGTTTTGGGATTTATGCCCTGATTACATCATTCAAATCCAAGCAAAACTAGGTTATGTTAGATCTAAACCTACCCTTAATACAAACCGCAAACAAAGTATCAAATAAGGGTACAAAATTTCAAACGGTCATATTAGATATGAAAATATAAAAGTTTGAATTGGGCTTATTACCTTTAAATAAAAGCAAATATCAATAAGAAATGCATTTAAACAACATATTGGTTATGGTTTTTACCAATATGTCTCTCTTCCTCTACTTGGCTTCCTGTTATTGCATCTCTTCCACCATGGGGCTTTCAAAATCGGACTATAGCATTTATGAACCAATGTGAGGGCTTCCAAACTCAGATTCTAGCATTTATGAATAAGTATGAGACCTGAGAAAGTTAATCCGTGAGAGTTAGCTTGATGGTCAAGAATCCACCTGAGATGCGGGAGATCTTGGGTTCAACATAAAATGGCCATTCCCCATAGTTTTACCCGGTGTGTGTAAATAGGGAGGTTTGCACATGCCCCAAGGATTAATCAGGTGCCCAAAGAGGTCTAGACACCTGGTCTTCAAAAAAAAGTGAGACCTTAGGAAAGAAAAAGAGTAATAGAAAGCATTGATGATGTAATATGCATTCATGATTTTGACTAGAATAAATAAATAAACTATCCCAATAATCTTCAGCTTTTACACATTAAAGTAATGGGTGAAACTTGGATCGGGTTTTGACCCGACCCGAATTTTCTATGGGCTGGGTTTTTCAAATTTTAAATTATGGTCTAGTTGGGTTAAGAGAAAGAAAACCGCATGAAATTTGGATCAGGTTGGAGTGGAAAATTTAAAATTCAACCTAATCTAACCCGACCCAATATCATAACTAAGTATAAAAATTAAAATACATCTCTAAATTCCACGTACCTTAATTGTTCTCCTCTTTGCACTGGTTGCTTTCTCCCTCTCTCTTTTTCTCTCTCTCAGTTCGGAAACATGAAACTAGGGCCGACCTTGAGATCCCCTAAAATCTAAGGGGTCCTAGGTGGAGTGAGAGTTTAGGGGCCCTTTGTGACTAGTATATTAAGGAGTTTATGTGTATGGGGGGCCTTTATGGCGGGGGGCCCTAAGCGGCGGCCTACGCCGCCTATGCCCAAGGCCGGCCCTGCATGGAACCATTGGTTGCTGCTCTCTCTCCAGAAAAGCCACTGCCTGTGCTGCCACCCCTTTTCACCCAACCAAATGTGTGGTTGCAGCCATGCGCAACCTCGCTTGAGCTACACTATGAGCCCCTCGTTGCCATATGCAATGCCTAGCGAACACTTAGGTTGTCCATGTTCCTTGTCGTGTTGTTCGATCATATCTAGCCTCTACCATCCATCAATCCACATCATCCTATCAGATCCAGCCTCTACCGTCCATTAACACGTTCTCTCTCTCTTTAAAACAGGTCGGGCAGATTCTCGAGCTTGAGGTCAGGTCGAGTTGGGTTCTCGAATTTGGGTTACTAATTCAGATTGGGTCGAGTTCAACTATTTTTGACATGCGTTAGAGTTAGGTTAATCAAAACCCAACCCAACTTGCCCGAGTTTTAGCCCTCATTAAAGTACATCCTGAAAAGATAGCACATTTAGTAATGTTGGGAAGAACATAAGAATATTTGAAATAAATTTGAAATGTAGGGGAAAGAAAAATATGATGGAAAAATGGCTAAAATGGAAATTAAAAGATGGGAGAATGCTTAATGATGATGAAGAAGATGTGTTTGCAACTAAAATGATTTGTTTGGTTATTGATTGAATGATTACGAGAGAATGAAACTACACGTAAAGATTTGTTCTCAGGTGAGAATATATAAAAAAAATGAAGAATAATGTCTATGATGATTATCAAATTTTGGGTCATAGGGCCCAGCAATCCAGCACTGGTGTGGGGGGACCTCCGCCTGTATTATCCTTAGGCCCGTAATGGCTAACCGCTCTAGTGGACTGACCATCACAACCACAAAAAAATGGCCACTTGTGTCGCAATAGAGAGTGAGTGCAAAAGTCCCATATTGCATAGGAGATGCAAGGTTTGGGTGCTTATATGAGGGGTTGCCTCTGTTAAAATTTACTGAAAACAAAAGACTTTACAATTATTGAATTGAAGTAGTTTATTCATTGACTGAAATTCAACATAAATACAACGTACAAAATACCAAACTAGCTAGAAACATGGAACAACTAACCCCATGATAAACAGACTCCAAAACCAATGGGATAAGCCTAAAGAATAGGTCAATCAAACCGACTTCCTAAATAATAGGACTCCCACAACTTATTTGAAGATAAACATAAAGTAATTAATAAAAAATAACATCAACAACGGGATAAGTCTTGTGTATCAAAGACTTCACCCTGCAATATCCTTCAAAGAGCAAACTCCCAACAATTTCCTCAGCTTTACAAACACTGGTAACTTGACAGGCTTGGTTAATATATCAACAACTTGGTCTTCACTTCTGCAGTAAACCAAATCTATAACACCATCTGTGCAAAGATCACGTAAAAAATGAAATCTCACATCAATATGCTTACTCCTCCCATGTAAAACCGGATTCTTTGAAAGCTTGATTGTTGAACTATTATCACAAAATATTGGAACAAAACCCTCTTGATAATCATGTTATTCTTCAAGCATTCTTTTCAACCAAACTGCTTGACATGCACAAAAAGATGTTGCCGATGAACTCTGCTTCAGTTGTAGACAAAGTGACAATTTTCTGTTTCTTTGATGACCAAGAAACTGGAGCTGCCCCCATCATGAACACTTAGCCAGAAGTGCTTCTTCTATCATCCAAGGCCCCCACATAGTCACTATCGGTGCAGCCAATAAGTGATGCTTCTTCTCCTTCAATAACTGACAATTTTGCACCTTTCTTATAGAAAATTCCCAAGTCAACCGTACCTTTCAAGTAGCACAGGATTGTTTTAGCAGCAAGGGGGTCAAATTCAGTTGGGCTGTCCATGTATCTACTGATGAGACTAACAACATGCATCATATCTGGTCTGGTTGTTGTTAAATACATGAGACTTCCCACAATTTGCTTGTAAAATGTGTTGTCAACATTCTGTCCTCCAGGATTCTCCAAAAACTTTAATCCATCCTCAGTTGGAGTACCAACCAAATTGCAGTTCTTCATCTCAAATCTGTCCAAAATCATCTGAGCATATTTCTTTTGTGAGATGAAAAGTCTTGCATCAATATGCATCACTTCTATACCAAGGAAATAACTCATCAATCTAAGATCTGTCATATCAAACTCCTTCATTATGGATTGCTTAAAAACATCAATCATACCCATATCGTTTCCTGTGTAGATTAAATCATCTACATATAAACATACAACAAGAAATTTACATCCCTCTCCAGATTTTGTAAAGAGTGTGTGCTCATATGGGCATTTGTGAAAACCTTCTCTAGCAAAGTACGCATTTATACGATTGTACCAAGCCCGAGGTGCTTGTTTCAGTCCATATAATGTCTTTTTTAACTTGTACACCTTCTCCTCATTTCCTTATTGTACATACCAAGAGGCTGCTCAATATAAACCTCTTCTTCAAGGTCACCATGCAAGAAGGCAGACTTCACATCAAGTTGAAAGATTGGCCAGGATTTCTGTGCAGCCATGGAGAGCACCAACCGGATTGTATCTAGCCTAGCAACGGGAGCAAAAACTTGTTTGTAATCAACACCAAACTCCTGCTTGTAGCCTTTCGCCACCAAACAAGCTTTATGCTTGTCAATCTCTCCTTTCTCATTCAACTTGGTTTTAAACACCCACTTCACACCAATTTTCTTTTGCCCTTTTGGAAGGTCAGTTAGCTCCCATGTGTCATTTTTCTCTATCGCTTTGATCTCTGCATCCATGGCTTTTTGCCATTTTGTTTCTTTGACCGCTTCTTTAAAGATTGGATCACAATCTAAAAATAAAGCAAAATGAGCAAATGTATCATTATCAGATTGATCATCTCCACTAACCTCATAATCTGCCAACCAAAATGGTCTCTTCCTTTCTCGTTGAGGACATGGGCTAGCTGGATTTGATGGTTGGACTTCACTAGGTATAATAACAAAAGAACTTGGTGGCTATTGTTGCTGGACAATCTCTTTTGTTGCTTCATCTTCATCAAAGCAAACTGGAATGTGTTGCTGCCCAGATTCATTGCATTCCAATTCCATGTCTTATCTTCATCAAATATGACATCTCGGCTTGTAACAATCTTCTTTCTGAGAGGGTTGAACAACTTGTAAGCTTTGGAGACTTCACTTACACCAATAAACACACATTTTTCTCCTTTGTCATCCAATTTCTTTCTTTTTTTCATCTGGAACATGAGCAAATGCGATGCAGCCAAAAATTTTGAAGTGATCAACAACAGGTTGGTATCCTTCCACTTCAGGTGTCATGTTTTGAACAACAAATGTGGGACTTCCATTCAGGATATGAACACTCCAATTTACTGCTTCTGGCCAAAAATTCTTTGGAACACGACTCTTTGCTAGATACTTCGAACCATGTTGAGAATGGTTCAATTCTTCCTCTCAGACACACCGTTTTGCTTTGGTGTATAAGTTGTCGTCAGTTGTGATGAACACCGTAAAATTACAATTTTACCCTTTGATATTAGATTAATTAGTCCTTATTTTATAAATATTAGATATATTTAGGGTTGTTTTTAGTTTTATAATTTATTTTGAAAAATATAAAAAAAAAAAGAAAAGAAAATAAAAATAAAATGATAAAAACTGGTTAAGTCAAAAATACGGTCGACGTTACCTTCAGAAGGGTCAGGTCAAATTGGTTAAACCAGTTGGGTTTTCAGAACCAACCTTCTACACTCATTAATTAATCTGTCCAATTTCGAATGAATGTCGAGTTTCATTTATTAACCGTCGATCGGGTGCCCGGCACATGAAAAGCCTGAATAAATTATTACCATTTCTTTTTCTATTTTTATTTCTTTTCTACTCTTTTCTTTCTATGGTTACAGGTTAGGGGACTTATGGGAGTTATGGTCAGCCAGCAATAGAGAAAAAAAGGCAGCCGGCTGAAGCAGATTCCAAACAGTTGACACGGGCAGCATGGCCGGGTGCTCTAGCCATGAAAACGGTGAACAGAAGGACAGCTCTGTCCTTTTAAGCAGAGGCAGAGCAGAAGCAAAACAGAGCAGCTGAAACATGCTGAGATGAGCATAGCAGCGGCCGTGCAGTAGCAACCAGTCAGCTGAGACCGGATCACTTCCGCCCGGGCAGCCATCTGAGCTGAACGGCAGCTGGCTGAAGCGGCAGCAGAACAGCCAGAGAGACAGCAGCGGCAGCCGGCTGAAGCAAGGGCAGTGACCGACGGCAGCCAGCTGAACGGCAGCCAGTTGAGGGCAACAGAAAACAGCCATGCATGGCGGCCAAACTGAGAGACTGAGTGCAGCAAAATCTGTCTGCTGCTCACTGACTGCAATCAACCAGATCTGCCGATGATGGATCTGCAGCAAAGGCAGTGAACACAGCAGAACGGCATCGGTTACAGCGACTAAGTGCAAAACGGCAACCAGCTAAAAGCAGCTGAGTAAACAAAGGGCAGCCAGCACAACGGCAACGAGCAGGGTAGCCAGTCGGCTGATGCAGAGCAGCGGTAGCAGCAACCAGAGAAATGAAACAACATCGAGCAGAGAGGTTTGTGAGCAACTGGGCGTACACAGTAGGCAGAGCAGCCAGCTGAACGGCAACCAGCCGGAGGCAGCCACCTGAACTGTAGTGCAAAACAGCAGCCAGCGAAGGAGAAACCAGCTAAGACAGCAACCGACTGACGGCAGCAGAGGCAGCCAGCTGAAGCAGCACACGGCAGTCCTAGCAGAGCAGCGGCAACCAGCATAGCAGCGGCCGGCCGTGACCAGATCTGTTCCGCCGAGCTGCTGCCCACATGAACAATAGCCAGCTGAGATGCAATCAGCCATGAAAGCGGCAACCAGCAGAGAGGCTGGGCAGCCATACACGGCAGCCACCTGCTGAGAAGAAGATGAACAGAGCAGAGGAAAGGAAGAAGTACAGCAGCAGCCAGCGGCGGCACACGGACAACAGCGATCTCAGCAATGAAAGCCAAGCAAACCGTCTCCAGCTGGGAAGTCTGAGCAGAGGCAAAGCCGAGTAAACAGCAGGTAGCAGAGAAAAGATAAGATGCAGCCGGGATTCATATTTGAAAAAGAAGAAGATGAGATTTAGATGAGGCAGCTGCCGTGTAGCTGGATGACAACAGAGAAGATCAGATGAAAGATAAGGCAACTGAGCCGGATATCAGCTGTTTTCAAATTTGAAAGAGACAAAGATAGAGAAGATAGATAGGGATAAAGGAGAAAAGAAAGATAAGAAAGAAGAAGGAAGATAAGATACGGAGGCAGTTGGTTTTCAAATTTGAAGAGAAGATCAGATGATAAGATTGATTTCAGCCGATAAGATTTGGATGAGATAGCAGAAGGCAGCTGAGACGGGAGGTAATGCAGCTGCCCTGTAGCAGCTTGGATAAAGTAGCAGCTGGGTTTTCAAAAAAATAAAGAAGAGATAAGAGTAACTGAAAAAAGAAGAAGATAAGAGTAGCCGATGGTTTTTGGAAACAAAAGGCTTACGGTTACATTTCAATTTGAATTTGAATGGTCTTATCCCCGGCTGAGTTTAAACGACTCTTATCTCATCCCATCTTATCCCTTCTCTCCTATAAATTCAAGGCTTCGGGTCCGTTGAAGGTTGAACTGGGCTAGACATCGAAGGGACTGAAATTGGACGACCAAAAGACAGAAGAGAAAAAATAAATAATTTCTTGTAAGTTATTTTTATTTTTATTTTTATTTTTATGTCAATTTCCAAAAGAATTGTATTTCATTTCCAATTTATTAATAAAAATTCGTGGCAGTTGTTTAGATTTATGGTGGTCCCAGTTATTAAAAATACTTAATAGTGATCATTTGTATTCTATTTTTGATTCGTTTTATGAACATTATGTAAGACATTATTTTAGATTTTTTTTCAAGGAAAGTAGAACCCCTATTAGGATCAGTGGGACTTGCCCTCTTTCCAATCTAAGGTTCTTTTTAAGAACAGTTGTTTTAGATTTGGAGAAACACAAGTATAAAACCCGCTCAAGCCTACGGCTTGAATTGAAAAAAATCTGATTTAAAGGATGACATAAAAAAATTCTAATTAGAATTTTAATAGAAAATAAATTTGAATTATATTTTATAACTCTAGAACATTTCATAGTCTAGGCCGTGATTTTATTTTTAAATTGGATAATATGCCGCGTCGATGTTTGACCCGATTCCATTGTATATTATGTAACATTTATTTTTGATTTATTTTTCTTTTTCTCAAAAATCCATCAAAACTATTCATTATTTTAAATTAAGATTATAACTAAATGTTTAGAAAATTATTTTCCTTAAATCACATCATTTTTAAATAGTGCGATTTTTTTATTTCGTGCATATATTTTGTAGATTTCCCTTGGGTACGACCTCGCACTCATACTCTATACTATAAATCGGTTCGTACGCTTGCGAGTAATTTAAAATTCACATCAAGTTGCCTACGGATGCCATATAGAGCACAAAAGCTTTCAAAATCTTTGAAGTTGTACTCTCCACCACGATCACTTCGAAGCACTTTAATAGTTCTCCCTGTTTCATTCTCAACAAGAGCTTTAAAGCGAATGCAGTCAAATCTTCTGATTTTTCTCTCAGGAAATGAATCCACATGCTCCTGCTAAAATCATCAATAAAGGAAATGAAGTACCTCTTTTTTTCCATTTGATACCGGATTGATGGGTCCACATATGTCGGAATGAACAAGCTCCAACGGATTGCGGGCTCTCCATGCCTTTCCTTTTGGGAATTGATCTCGGTGTTGCTTCCCTACAACACATTCTTCACAGACTTCGGAGGGACAATTTATTTGTGGAAGGCCAATCACCATTTTCTTCTCATGTAGAGTCTTCAAACCATTAAAATTCAGATGACCGTAGCGGAAATTCCACAGCCAAGTTGAGTCTTTAACTTTGACAGCGAAGCAAGACTGAACATCGTGCTTGATATGCAAGGGGACCATCCGATTGGCTGTCATCTTAACTTGAGCAATTGTACCCATTTTCGGATCAATGATCATACAAGTGTCTTCCTTGATAGTGATGATGTACCCCTTATCTTGGAGTTGACCCACACTAAGCAGATTACTCTTCAAATCTGGGACATAAAAAACATTTGAGACATTTGAGATTGTTTGAGGAGTATTATCTCTTGCTCGGATCTGAATGTCACCTTTCCCTACCACAGAAATTGCCGAATTATCTGCAAACCTCACAGTCGTTCGAAAGCCTTCATCCAAATAAGAGAAAACATCCTTATTGCCACACATATGATTGTTGCAACCTGTGTCTAAATACCACACATCTGGGGATTTTTCTTCAACAATATGACATGCCATCAATAGAGTAGCTTCATCTTCTTCCTCCTCCTTTTCTGCAAAGTTAGACTTCTCTCCTTCATTTGATAAGATGGTTTGACATTCAAACTTATAATGTCCATACCTTCCACAACGGTAACATTCTATCTTGGACTTGTCCCATTCATGATCATTTGGATTTTTATTGAACCGCTCTCTGCCTCTTCCTCGGCCTCGACCACGACCTCGACCTCTTGTTGATGAAGATTCACCATTGGTCGTCACCTTCAAAGCTTGCTCTTCTCCAGTACTACAGTTCAACTTCTGCTCATGGACCAACAATGAACTTTGAAGCTCATCAATTGAAAGCTCATCAACATCATGTGATTCCTCAATTGAGCAAACAATATAGTCAAACTTCGGAGTCATTGAGATTAGAAGCTTCTCAACAATGGTAACATCTTCCATCTTATCACCATGGATGCGCATCTTGTTTGCAATCGCCATCATTCTTGAAAAATACTCAGCCACAGATTCTCCTTGTTTCATTTGAAGCGTCTTAAAGTCTCTACGGAGTTCCTGCAACTGAGACCGCTTCACCCTTGTCGAGCCCTGGTATTTGTTTTTCATACAGTCCCAAATCAGTTTGGAAGTGTCCTTTTGGAGAATTGTCTCCAAAATTATTCGATCAATCGCTTGGAACAGGTAATTTTTTACTTTCAGATCCTTCAGCTTCTGTTCATCAATCTTCTTCTGATGTGCTTGTGTCACTGCTCCATTTGGTTCTACAATTCCTGTTTCAACAAGATCCCAATACTCCTTGGATCTCAGGAAATTCTCCATCAACATGCTCCAATGGTCATAATGACCATCGAAGCGAGGTATTGCAGGCTGCACGTAATTCTTAGGTGCCTTCTCAGATGCCATTGACTCTTGCTGCTGCAAGTAAGGAAGTTGCTGCTTGTTTCTTCAAGCCCCAGTTGTGGCTCTGATACCATATGTTAAAATTTACTGAAAACAAAAGACTGAACAATTATTGAACTGAAGTAGTTTATTCATTGACTGAAATTCAACATAAATATAACGTACAAAATACCAAACTAGCTAGAAACATGGAACAACTAATCCCATGATACACAAACTCCAAAAACAACTGGATAAGCCTAAAGAATAGGTCAATCAAACTGACTTCCTAAAGAATAGGCCTCCCACAACTTATTTGCAGATAAACATAAAGTAATTAATAAAAAATAATTCCTAACAGCCTCCCTCATCTAGTGCGATCCATTATGAAAATTGTGAACCCACATTGCGGTGTGCCCAAAAGACCTTGCAGAGGTGAAGGGACCTGGATTGGTTAGCAAAGCAGACAATATCGCACATGTGGGACGTGAGAGGGGGGGGGGTACGATCCTAACAATTGGTATCAGAGTGAGTCCGAGTTTCGAGAATCCAACGTGGTTGCTGAGGGGAGAATTGTTGGGTTGTGAGACCCAACAACCCAATGCTGGTGTGGATGTGTGGGGCATGAGGGGGGACCCACGATCCTAACATAAAACATATGCAAATAGGGGGGCACGATCCTAACAATTAATATCAGAGTGAGTCCGAGTTTCGAGAATCCAACGTGGTTGCTGAGGGGAGAATTGTTGGGTTGTGAGACCGAACAACCCAAAGCTGGTGTGGATGTGTGGGGCATGAGGGGGGACCCACGATCCTAACATACAACATATGCAAATAGCAAATCCAAATGCAATATTAGTAAGCCACTAAAAACTTTAAATTTTTATTTTTTATAAAAAGTAGAAGCTCAAATTCAATTGATCTCCTTTTTAGATATTTGTAAACTTTTGAGATTAGAAATTTGCACATTTAATGGGAAATAAAAATTAAAATCGAAAACCTGTTTTCGAATTTTTTGGAGTTCTTGTTTTTCAAAAACGAAATCCTAAAGCCAAACTGAAAATTTATTTTCAATTTCAATGAGTTTTCATTTTTTAAAGATGAAACATCCATTTTAAGATTTAGTATTTTTTTTCTCCAAAAATCGAAAACTCACATTTAGATTCGATTTTTTTAAAACCAAAAAAAATTGCCAAACTAGATGATCTTTTGTTTTTATGAAACAAAGACAGTTACCTGACTCAATGATTCTTGGGTCTAAAAAAACACATTTCATATTAGGTGATTCTTAAGTTTTAAAGAATCCATTTTCACTGATTTTTTCATATTCGGTGATTTTTATATTTAGAAAACAAAAAGGTAATTTCCTTTTTTGTGATTTTTAGGTTTTTAAAAACAACTTAAAGAATGAGAAATTACTTAAAAGTGAAATCATTGACTCATCGCTGCTGAATGGAGAAGAAAGTGACCGTTCATGCAATGCTCTCAATGGCTGTCTGCTCCCGGCCCATCTGATAGTAATTGGACGGTAAAGTTCCGATTCAACTTATTTTCTTAATAATCATGTTGGGCCGGACGGCCAACAGACTAGATCTATGTCCATTTACATCTCTGATTGCATTCTTACTCAACTTAAATTTACTTTGAGTTGATCTTACAATTAAATTAAAATCCATCCAAAATTATCTATGATTGATTTTTAAATTTAAAAAAAAAAAAATTCATAACTTCTAAAAACCAATGAACGTGGATCCTTTTATGGACAATATCGTGCTAAAAGACCTATCAATGAGGAACTGATTATAATGATCAAAGTACAATATACACTTAAAAATATTTATTTTAAAATTTTATCTTGTTTGATTGACTTGATAGAGTAATTGGATCCTATTAAGGCTAAAACCCGTATGGGTGGATTCTGATACACATGGTAGGTGCATTTGACAAATCTTTTCTAGATGTAGTTTACAAAGGAAAAAAAATTCAGCCACGAGTTTTAAGGGTAAAGGTAAAATATCGAGTGTCAATATGAAGTCAATTTAGATTAATTTTGAATCCAATGGTGAAATTAATTTGGAATAAGTTCAAATAAAATATGAGTCCGATTCATAGACACATATAGGTGTAAGGCGGAGATTGGTGTTTATTGGGGCCATGTAGGGCTTGTCTAGGGGACTCTGAAGCTTTTGTCACCCATAAGTTAAGTTACAAATTTTGTCGAAATTCTAAAATTTTAGTCAATTTTTTTTCATTTAGACATTAGCCAAAATAAAAATTTAAAGAATTTCAGTGATTTTTAAGAAAAAAATTATTGGCCAATATTTGTTAGAGTTAAGTCAAATTTTAGAAATTTCATGATAGTTCGAAAGTTTCTATTAAATTTCAAAAAAATTAGTCATTTCACCTATTTACAGATTGACTAATGTAGCTGATATGACCAAAAAAATTCACATCCCTTAGAGACTGAAAATTTGATTTCAATTGAAATTTATGACTCAGACACAGAGTTGTTGCCAAATTATTACAATTTGATATTGACGATTTAAAATTTTACATATGGATAACAATTTTAAGTAGGCCTCGCAAAATCTAATCCAAACTAGCTTAGACTCAAAAATAAATAGAAACACACAACTTACTCAATTATTGTCATACACATACAATCATATGAAGTACATTTAAAAGATAGCCCTGACACAGTTCGAAAAATCTCCTTAGTTAGATAAATAAGTATATTTGATTTGAACTCAAATCTGAAATAGATTCGAACCAATTTAACCCATTTACCAAGATCCTGAATAGACTAGAACGGAATAAGACTCAACCTCAATCATTGCCGGGTCTAGTTTCAAGAATGGTCAAATCTACAAGTTCCATTCTAGCAACTTCTTCGTCATTTCCCAAGCTTGGTTTGTTTGGTTTGTACTTTGTAGGAAGTCCTTAGGGCAAGTGGTGTGGGATGGCTATATATGGCTGGCTATGTCACTAAATATAGCCAGCCATATACTTAAATAGTATTTTTTTTTATAACATGGCTGGCTATAATTTTTAGCCAGCCTCGTCACACGGTATAGTGTTAACTAGAATGGCTACTTTTTAATATTTTATTATTTTTTTTATGTACATTTTTTTAACAAATTTAAAAAAAAAAATATAAAGACATTACATATTTTTTCACAAGTAATTAAATAAATTAACAAAACATATATATTTTCTCACAAGTAATTAAATAAATTAAAAAACATACATATTCTATCACAAGAAATTAATTTTTTGTTTCTCATATATTTTGTTTACAAATGTAAAGGAAAAAAAAAATCAAAAGGTAAAGAGTTATTTTTTATTTTTTTATAAAAATAATAATAAAGTAAGAAATAATTATTTGCCCTAATATACAAATATATCCAAAAACAAAACAAAAAATCCAAAATAATCAAATAAATAAATAAAAAGAGAAAATAAAAAAAATCAAAAACTATATACAAGTTATATATATACATATATGTATATATACATACATATATATATACATAAAAAGAGGAGAGAGAATGGCATGGCTGGCTACATGGTTGTTACCTGTAGCCATCCATTTAGCCATAAACAATATGGGCCCCACATTTAGCCATCTCCACACCACACATGCACGGTGGCCATATGGCCAGCTAGCTGGCCATATGGCCACCAATGTGACAAATATCGGCGGTATTTTCAAATTTACCGCGTTTTTATCGGCAAAATACCATTACCGCGATAAAAACGCGTTTTTATCGCCAAACGATAAATTCCCGATAAATTCCCAATAAAATCGCTTTAAAAACGCGATAAACGTTAATAACGCGATAATATCCCGAGAAATTTCCGGTAAATTCCCGAGAAATTCCTGGTAAATTCCCTATACCATTTTTATTTCATTAATTTTTTTATTTATTCTATTTTTTTTATTTTTTAAATATTATAATTTCAGCGAGATTTTCTCGTTAAATTCCCGATAAAAATCTGAGAATTTAAAAATATCCCGTTATTACCAATTGCCATTAATATCCCGAGAATGGTATTTGTCACTATGATGGCCACCACACCACTTGCTCTTAAAATGTTAAACAGCACGTCAGATTGTCAGAAAGTCTCCTCATTAAGACGTCCCCACCACCACCACACACGTTCTTATCCAACCCAAACCCGACGCAACCAGAATCATTGCCGGGTCTAGTTTCAAGAATTGTCAAACCTTCAAGTTGCATTCCGGCTACTAAGTCGTCGGGTCTTCCAAATTTCCCAAGACTGGTTTGTTTGGTTTGCTGGAAGCCCTTAAAAATGTTAAACAGCACCTCAGCAAACTCACCTCATTAAGTCCTCACCACCACCACCTTCTTACCCAACTCGAACCCGAACCATTGCCTCCTCCTCTTTCTTCTTCTTGTGTAAATTTTCAAAGACATGGGGAAAAATGTTCCTCAGACTCAAGATCCCTCTCTGTCCAACAACAAGAAGGTAAGAAGATCTTGGTTTTTCTCTTCTTATTTGTGTGGTTTGTTTTTTGTTTATAATGGTAGAGAAGAATAGAGATTAAAATGGGTTGAAATATGAACTGGTTTGGTTATGAATCTCTTACTTTTGTCGTGGGTTTGTAGGTATTTTGTTTTCTCCACTTCATTTGCCAAGTCTATGGCCAAGAAAATCCAAAGTCTTGTGCATTCTAATTAAATGGATTCTGGGCAATGCGAGCATATGTAGAAAATAGAGCATTTGCTCTACGAATTGCATTGGTCCTCTCATTCCTTTTTTTTTTTCTTTCTCAAAACTGAAGTTGCACATGATCAGTACGTGGGGAGAGAGGTGTCTACATGGTTGGAAGAATTTAGTCAAATAAAGTTCATTACAAATAAGACACTCAGGGCTGGCTTAACCCATAAGCGGGGTATAAATTTCAGACGATATTTATTGTATCGGCCGAGCTAAAGAATATCGGTTGATATGGCCGAGATCTTGTCGATATCAGCCGATACACTGAGATTTTAAAAAAAAATATTAGGAGAGAGAGCTCGGCCGACATTCCAGATATCGGCCAAGATAACAATATCTCGATAAACCTGAATTTTTTACCCCTCACCCATAAGCAAAAAGGCAGCCGCCTAAGGCCCATGATTAAGAAGGCTTAATTTATTAGTTATCCCATAATGTATTACCGCAAAACCCTTTTTAGGTATTGCATAAACACATAGTGTACTACCACAATTCTTCTTTAGTTACAGTATAAACGCATAGTCACATAAACTTCAAAAAATTCTTTTTATTATATATAATGAAAATTTTAATTAACTATTACTTATAATAATATTTTAAATACCAAGAAGGATCTGTTTAAATTTTTTGTCTTAAACCTCAACTTGTATCGAGATGGCGATGAACAAATAAAAAAAATTAAAATTACATAGATAAAATCAGAAATTTCTCATTAAAGAGATCATAAGAGAATTCTGTAATTCCGGAATTCTTAAGCAGTGGAGCCCACTTACTTGTAATGACAATTACGTATCAGGAATTCAAGACTAAGTAAACGGGTCCTGTCTATTTCACTGTATATTATATACAGGGGATTAAATTAGAAAGTGTTAGTTACTCTGATGACGAAGGGCAAAAGCTGGAAATTTGAAAGAAATTTGACTGTCTTTTTCGGGTTTTAGATTGAGTTTTTTCATCCATGGAAGGAAAAATTGATTTTTTATCTGATTAATTGGGAAACCCTAATCTCGATTTCAATAAAGAATTAAAGAAAACCTTGAGATCCCTTTCAACTCTCAATTTTTTTTTTTTAAAAAAAAAAGCTCTAATTTAAGAAATTCCAACTTTTTAATAGATCACTTAGATTTTAATTCTCACTTAGAAACTTAGGCCGCGTTTGGACGAAGGGTAAATTTTAAGGGGGCTACTCTGAATATTATGAATATCACTTGTTTGGAAATGGTTTTCAAAAGTGAGAGAGGATAAGTAAAAAATTGACTTTTTACCCTTACCATTTAGTTACCAAACAAAGGTAATGGGTGGTTATCCTCATTATCCCCTAGTACTCCTATCCAAATGCAGTTGCCTTTAGATGAAGGGTAAATTTTGGAGGGGTCAAACCGAGAAGGAGTCACCCTTGAAATGGGGTTACCCTTCTCTTCTTTGGTAATTGCAGTGGTAAAGTAAAAACTTACTATAAGGGTAAAAAAATCTTGTTTGGTAATTACGCACAAGGGTAACGTGATATATTAATAATTCTTTGAGAAATTTTATAAAATATAATTATTAAATAATATTCATGAGGTAAATCCTAATAATATTATCCATTTTTTATAAATTCTCTTTTATAATTATAATTTAAAATGAATATCAAACTCGTTTGGAGTTTCGAGAGCCTATTAAAACTTTGACAGAATCATCCCTTAAAAATAAGACATTTTGACAAATATGTTTCATAAAATTTTATTTTTATTTTTTATACTATATGGATTTAATAAAAATTATTAATGCTTATAAAATTGTTAATAAGTCAGGTTACCCCTACTTATAGTTACTCCTGCTTACAGTTACCCCTACTCAAGGGTAACCCCGGTTAACTCCTGTAAAATTTACCCCTCATCCAAATGCGTCATGTTGAAAATGTTAACACATTTTTAAAATAAACTTCCAACATAATAAATTGTTAATTACCCCGAAAAGAGATTATCATGAACCTCAAACTCTTTCAGAATTTCGAGACCCTATCGAAATTTCAAGAGAATCAACTCTTAAAAATAGGACATTTTGACAATTATGTTTCATAAATTATTATTTCTATTTTTTATATTATATATATTTTAATAAAAATTATTAATTCTTATAAAATTGTTAATATGTCAGATTACCCCTCCTTACAGTTACCCTACTCAAGGGTAACCCCGAGTAGGCCCCATAAAATTTACCCCTAATTCAAATACATCACGTTGAAAATGTTTACACATTTTTTAAATAAATTTCAAACAGAATAAATTACTAATTACTTGAAATATATTAATTTTTTAATTATATAATATATAATTGATAAAGAGAGGAAGGTAAGGGGTAAAGAGGGGTAGGATATTGTGGATACCTCAACCTCCAAAGGGGTATTAAAAAATGGAATGAGAGAGGTAAATTTTTAAATTTTTACCCTCACCCCCTTGTTACCAAATGAGGGTAACAAGGGGTAAAGGGGGGGGTCACCTCCTCTTATCCCCCATCCAAACTCAGCCTTAGACTAAAACGTCACTGAGAAAACATGCAATTCTCACTCAGTTAATTATAAACCAATTGATTTAGAATTTAATTGCGTAAAATATATTTAATGCAAATTAAATAAATTAAGACAAAACTCACCAAAACACAAATTAAGATTGGATACTATTGGGAGTCCATAACCTTTATTTATGACATCGGAATTACAAAATTTAATTAAAATAAGAATTTCAGTCACTCTAAGATATTTTATTCCAAAATTAGCTATAACTTTATCTAGTATTTAGAGTCAAACCACCTTCATAGTTCTATAATTCTACCCATTTAATTTGAAGGGTCTATCTATTCACAGTTCCAATACTCTTCTCTTCAGCTGTCTTGAATCTTAAGCTTCTTCTTCTCTCTAACTCTGGTTTTATCATCTTTGAATGTGTAGTTGAAGGTGATCTTTAGAATCTCTGCCATGACCGACGAGAAGACGAAGCAGATAGCCATGCAAGCAGCTTCTAAAGTTAGTGGTACGTTTCCCATAGAAATCCATCTCTTTATTCTTTGTCAAGCTTGAGGTATTTAAAATGTTTTTTAAGATTGGATTGTACAATATTTTTAGATTTCATATTTATGCTAAGTTTTTTATTTGGGCTATCATATGAAGTGAAAGTGAGATTGTGTAGGATGCCAATGGTTAGATTTTTTTTTTTTTTTAAAGTAATTAATGTTTAAGGAGCTTAAAAAAAATATGATCAACGTGATGTATTTGGATAGCATGTTCATGGATGAGAAGATACATTCAGAGAACCCGGCAGGGCAAAATTGCACCCTATATAGGATGCAACAATTTAATAAATAAAAATAATAATTTGAAGTACGAAAAATATGAAGAGCTTGAAAAATGACTTTTATAATTAGATTCATATGGATATTGTTTGGATCCCGCTAGCATGATATTGTCAGCTCTAGACATCACATACGACTCTCACGACTTTCAATTGACGAGCTAACCCATTATTGCTCCTAAAATACCTCATGCTAGAAAGAAGAAGACTACCACTTATATACTAGAGAATTTCCAATGCAACTAGCAATGTGAGACTTTTTCTCCATAGGCACGCTCCACACTATAGACCCCCACTGGGGTAGGGTATTACAATCTACCCCCCTTAATGTTAGAGTCGTCCCCAGCTTTATACATACAACAACAAAGTCCACACTCTCAGGCAGATAATTGAACCATTCTCTGATACCATTTGTTAGAACATTTGCTTCCAGTCCAAAAGACTAGCCTGTTAGGTGGAGTAACCCAAGTCTTTTATAATCCCTTAGATCTCCCTCTACACTTCCAATGTGGGACTTGTTCGTAGCAGCCCCAACAATCGCCCCTCGAATGAGGCCCTCTCGCAGAGAGAACGACGCCGGCCATCCCGTTCCCTTGGATAGGGTATCTTCTCTTGGACAAAGAAAGTAAGGGTAGGGTCGTTACATTTGGTATCAGAGCACGGTTAAGCACTCAGACTGTGTGAGCCCTCTGCCTGTGTGTGATGTGATAGAGCTGGAGACGGCTTTAGTCTTAAGGGGGTGGATTGTGATATTCCAGCACTTGCACTAGCGGCAGTAGGAAACAAGGTCCTATACCGCTAGTGAAGAGCATTTGATAGTGGGTTTTAAGAGGGCAACCATTCCCATAAAGCACAAGGCTTTTTGTGCCTACCTTGGTGGGCCAAGACTCAAAGCAAAGCTGTGAGGGTCCATAGAGTCTAAAGCGGAAAATATTGTGCTAGAGGGACTTGTCGTTACAATCTTATATTGAACTGAAGTTCTTTGTGATGAACCCGTCATACTGAATAAAAGTATGATTGTCATCTAATAACTTAACTTGTCAATATTTGTTAAATGAAATAAGAAGAGGAATTTGTCTTCTCTCCAAGGTGTTGAGAGAGCAGTATTTCATTGTATTAATAATGAATTGAGATATACAAAAAAGGAAAGATAAATAAATTACAATCAATTGAAATCAAATCAAATCAAATCTAATCCCTGAAATTAAGGAGAAGATAAGATCAACTCTAATACTCCCCCTCAAGTTGGAGTGTGTATGGGAATAATGCCCAACTTGCGAATCAAAGCATGAAAGGGGTCCTTTCCCAAAGGTTTATTGAAAACATCCGTAAGTTGATGAGAAGAAGGGATATGCTGAGGAAGTAGAAGGTCAGACTGAAGCTTTTCTATAACAAAATGACAATCAAGTTCAATATGTTTTGTCCGTTCATGAAAAACGGGATTGTCGACGATGTGGAGAGCAGCTTGATTATCACAAAATAAAGTGATCGGGGAGGAATGAGAAATACCAAGATCATTGAGTAGGTACTTCAACCATTGAAGTTCACAAGTCAAAGTGGCCATCGCGCGATATTCGACTTCAGCAGAAGAATGGGAAACGGTGGTCTGCTTCTTAGTTTTCCAGTAGATGATATTGGAACCGAGGAAGGTGCAATATCCAGTGGTGGATTTTCGAGTAGCAGGACAACCAGCCCAATCTGAATCACAGTAGCGACGAAGGTGAAGGTTGCTAGAGGAAGATAACAAGATCCTTGTGATATCCTGACCCCATAAACCAGAGGCCAGGCCCTAGAGAGGCTGATCCAAGTGAAATTGTGCCCTGTCGGTCAGACCAGCAGTGTGGGCCGGTCTGATCTGACAAACCCAGCAAGTGGAAATTTTGGAGAGTCCCACATCAGAAGTTGAGGACTTCCAGATGGGGTTTATAAGTAGTTGCCCCTCCTTAACTCAAAAGACTCGTTTTGGGCCTACCGGATTGGGCCAGGCCCAAAGGCAAAACCGTGAGGACTCATTTTTGGGCCCAGAGCAGACAATTTCTCACTGAGTTGGACCCTAAACCCTGTTTTTGGGTCGGGTCGTTACAAATTGGTATCAGATCTTCGGGTTCTACACTTGGACTGTGTAGGCTTACTGTCTTCCACTGGGTTCGTTGAGTCGAGTCGAGGGCGACTCTGGGCTTTATGAGGGTGGATTGTGATATCCTGACCCATGAGCCAGAGGCCCGGCCCTAGAGAGGTTGATCCAAGTGAAACTGGGCCCTGTCGGTCGGACCAGCAGTGTGGGCCGGTCGGATCCGACAAGCCCAGCAAGTAGGAGTGCATGTGGGAATTTTGAAGAGTCCCACATCGGAAGTTGAGGACTTCCGGATGGGGCTTATAAGTAGTTGCCCCTCCTTAACTCAAGAGACGCGTTTTGGGCCTAGCGGATTGGGCCAGGCCCAAAGGCAAAACCTTGAGGGCTCATTTTTGGGCTTAGAGCGGACAATTTCTCACTGAGTTGGACCCTAAGCCCTGTTTTCGGGTCGGGTCGTTACAATCTCGCTAAAGACGGAACGTTTTAAGTAGCGAATAGCACGATGAGCAGCGTCCAAGTGGGCAGTCCGAGGAGAATGCATAAATTGACTAAGAATATGCACCGCATAATTGATGTCTGGCCGAGTAACTATGAGGTATACAAGATGGCCCACGAGGCGACGATGGGCAGTTGGATCAGGGAGCAGAGTCCCATCATCAGGTGACAAGCGTAAATGTTGTTCCATGGGAAAGTCAGAAATACGCCCTCCAGTAAGACCTGTATCCTTGAGAATGTCCAAAAGGTATTTCCGTTGAGAAAGGAAGAGACCTTGTCCAGAACGGGCGACCTCAATGTCGAGGAAATATTTGAGACGGCCCAAATCCTTGAGATAGAATTTGCTGTCAAGAAATTGCTTGAGGCGTTGAATGGCAGAGGCATCATTACCAGTGAGGATGATGTCGTCAACATAGACCAACACAAACGTGGAAGAGCTGCCTTTGTGATAAGTGAACAAAAAATAATCAGACTTCGATTGGGAAAATTTTGCATATAAAAGAGTGGAAGAGAACTTGGCAAACCACTGTCGAGAAGCTTGTTTCAAACCATAAATGGATTTGTTTAAGCGACAAACGCGTTGCTCCCCCTGTCGGGAAAAACCAGGAGGAAGAGTCATATATACTTCCTTATCAAGGTCACCCTGCAAGAATGCATTGTTGACGTCCAGTTGATGAAGAGGCCATTGCTTAACAGAAGCAATAGACAAAAGAGCACGAATCGTCACCAGTTTGGTAACAGAAGCAAAGGTATCATGAAAATCAAGACCTTCAATCTGGGTGAAGCCTTTGGCAACTAAGTGGGCTTTATAGCGTTCAATAACACCATTGGACCGATACTTGATTTTGCAAACCCATTTACAGCCAATAGGTTTCTTACCAACAGGCAGAGGAGTAAGGGTCCAAGTGTTATTCTTCTCTAAGGCTGCAATTTCCGCGGCCATGGCCTCTTTCCAGTATGAAGATTGTATAGCTTTGGAGAAGATTCGAGGCTCATCTGTAAAACAAATAGTAGAAAGAAAAGCTCGAGGTGCAACAGATAGATTAGAGTTAGAAAGATAATGATGGAGAGGGTAAGGTGTACCTGTCAATTTAGAAAAAGACGGAGAGAGTAGACGCTCATGAGAGGCATTGGAGCAGTGATAATCGTCAAGATGAGATGGAGGGTGACGAATGCAGTCAGGACGGGTAACCGGTGGTGTGGTATCAAGTGGAGTAGCACTTGGAGACTCTGGTGTAAAAAGAATAGTGGGGATGGGAATTGGTGGGGTAGAGGGCAACGCCGAAGGAAAATCAAAGGAGGGGTCAACAGCTATGGGACGAGGGTAACGAGAAATGGTGGTGAGGTAGATGGAGGCAAATCACGATAAGAGAAGACACCCTCATAAAAAGAGACATCACGAGAAATGTAGATGATTTTGGAGGCGATGTCATAGACGCGGTAACCCTTTTGAGCATAAGGGTAGCCAACGAAGATACCGGGTTTGGCTTTTTGGTAAAATTTATGTTTGATATGGGGATTGTGACCAAAACAGAGACTTCCAAAAACAAGCAAGCAGGAATAATCAGGTTTGGAGTGAAACATAACTTCATGTGGTGATTTGCCTGATAATAAAGGGATGGGCATTTTGTTAATCAGGTAGGCTACAGTGAGGACACACTCACCCCAAAATTGTAAGGGAAGAGTGGCTTGGAAACGAAGGGCACGAGCAACTTCAAGGAGTTGGCGATATTTGATCTCTACGATGCCATTTTGTTGTAGAGTGGCAACGCAACTGCGCTGATGGATGACCCCATGAGAAGAGAAGAAAGACTGCATTGCAGTAGAGCGGAACTCAGTACCATTATCCGAACGGATTTGTTGGATGAGGGGAAAGAGTTCTCCACCAGTGCCCGAATGAAGGGAGTGAATGTGAGAGTGAAATTGTGTCCTAACCATAGCAAAGAAAGAGGCTAAAATGGACTGGGTTTCAGATTTTACACGCATAATATAAATCCATGTACATCGGGTGAAATCGTCTACAATAGCTAAAAAATAACGGCAACCATTCAAAGAATGCTATGAAAAGCCACCCCATAAATCACAATGTATTAAAGCAAACGATCTATTAGTAGTAATTGAACTAGAAGGGAAAGGTAAACGTCTATGTTTTGCTTAAAGACAAATATTACAATATTTATTTTTCAAACATGTAATAAAAGAAACATCCTTAGCTAAATTATTTAAACTATGGAAATTCAAATGTCCAAGGCGGAAATGCCAGAGATCAATGGGAGGTGGATGAAGGACAGCTAGTGCAGAAGCTGCATGGAAATAGTAGAATCCCTCATAAGCGTTACTCTGTCCAATCGTCTTCCTCGTTGACGGGTCCTGAAAAAGGCAATGAGAGGAAGAGAAAATCACTGAACAAGAAGTGGAAGTAGTAAGCTTACTAATAGAGAGAAGATTGAATTTGAAAGAGGGAATAAATAAAACATGCTCAAGTGTAATAGAATGTGAGAGGTGAATGGTGCCAATGTGTGTGACAATGGCGTTAGAGCCATTGGGAAGTTAGACAGAAGAGGAGTGAGAACAAGGTGTGTAGGATGAAAAAATGGATAATGTAGAACACATGTGATTTGTGGCACTGGTGTCAATAATCCAAACAGAGTGGAAAGGAACAGTGAGTGCAATACCTGCAAGGTGAGCACTAGAACTGGTGCTACCTGGAGAGAGCATGGCCAATCCTGAGTAAAAGCAGGCGGAGTCACTGAGGACGGAGCGCCAGAATGAGTGGGCTGAGACACCAAGGCATGATCACCAGAGCGTGTGGGAGAGGCAGTCATCCGAGGAGGATAATCAACAAGTTTATAGCAGCGATCACGAGTGTGGCCAGCACAACCACAATGAATGCAATGGAGGTGAGTCCGTTGGTTGGATGAAACACCCGCGCTAAGAAGAACTGCCACAGGACATAGGCTTGGCAGCAAGAGCCGCGGCATCGGGCAGTAGAGGTGAGGAGGAATTGAGGTCCTATTGCTTCTTTTCTTGGCGGAGTAAGGAATAAATTTTAGTGACACTAGGAAATGGTTCCATAAGAAGGATCTGACTCTGCAAAATTGTAAAGCGCTGATGGAGACCCTATAAAAATTTCATTGCTTGAGCCTTTTGAATTTGATCGACAACCGCTGGCCCATGGGCACATGTGCAAGGTGAGATAATAATGAGGGAATCAAGTTCATTCCAAATAGACTTGTGTTTAGTGTAATATACAGAAACAGAAAAGTCCTCCTGTCGAAGTAAGTACATAGATTCTTGCAACTAAAAAAATTTACGGATCATTTGACTAAAAGAAGCATTCAGAGAGATCCAACCAAATGGCCCTAGCGGTGGTCGAGTACATGAGATTGCTGCGAATGTCAGGAGTAATAGAGTTGAGAAACCAAGAACCAACGAGGTCATTGCAACGCTGCCAGTTAACAAGATCATCCGGTGTAGTTGGTGCAGTCAAGGAGCCATCCACAAAGCCAAATTTGTTCTTACCACGCAACGCCATTGTAATGGTGTGCAACCATGAGCCGTAATTGTCGCCTGATAATTGAGGCGAGAGACCAACACCATTGTGGGGCTATCCGAATGGTGAATAGCAAAAGGATCAGCAAGGGTGTCATCAGCCTTGCTAGAAGAACCAGGCATGGTAACATCCTAGGCAGCTATGTAGGATAGCGGCGATTAAAAGAAAATATAACCCACGGATCTGAGGAAGTACGGTGATGGCCAAAGCGCTACAGAGTGGGTTGTAGCTGTGCGGCGATCGTGCTGTCGGCAGCATATCGGAATGGGACTGCCTGAGAATCGCAGAAGGGTAGAAGGGAAGAGTCTGCAAGCATAAATCAACAGTGGAATCAGGAACGAACAGCCCGCCGTTTGTGAAGAACCTGTCGTCGTCGGTTGCTGGTCTCAAGGGAGAAACAACAAGAAGAGGAGGCTGCAGTAGAGATGACAGAGCTGCTAACAGCAAACAAGCACACCACCGAACAGAGTCTGGATTGTGGGCAAGAGATGCACAAATCTGGGTTGGAGTAGCCTGTTCGATCTGCAACAGGTTGACGGCCAAACAGAGTCGGGATTGGGGGGCAGAAACGGAATGGCAAGAGCAGATCTGCAAAGGGGCTGTTTGGGAACAAGTTGTTGCTCCGACAGTTGGATGGATGAAAGAGTGCAGGGCTGGAGTTAAACGGCAACTCGTCAAGGCAGACACAGAGAAGTTGACGCTGCAAGAGGCGTCTGACGGAGCGGAGCAGCGAGAAGATCAGGTCTGAAGATGCTAGTCTGCCGGCCCGAAGAAAAGTGTAAACAGATCTGAGATGAATCCGAAGAAAAACCAGAATAAACTCGGCTGTGCAGGAGATGACCGTCGGATCTGCAGAGATCCCGACTGTGCAGCAGGAATGGACTGGTGATATTGGGTTGCAGACGCAGGAAGGAGTTCCGTCGGGATCTGTTTGGGTTCGTTTCTGTCAACAGAAACGAAAAAAAAAATCGAGGAAAAGAAGAAAATCTACTGGCTCAATACCATGTTAAATGAAATAAGAAGAGGAATTTGTCTTCTCTCCAATGTGTTGAGAGAGCAATATTTCATTGTATTAATAATGAATTGAGATATACAAAAGAGGAAAAATAAATAAATTACAATCAATTGAAATCAAATCAAATCAAATCTAATCCCTGAAATTACGGAGAAAATAAGATCAACTCTAATAATATTCATTTGATGGACACAAAAGTTTCATATAGGAAGAGTGTTGGATAAGTTTGATCCTCTTTACTACTCTCTCTCTATTAGTATGATAGGATACATTAATCAAGTTGACTTGGCCGATGTTATCTATTTGTAACAAATCCATCTAGATTTTGTAGGGTGGGTATATTTGAAAGGTCTTTTTAAGATGACATTATCCAAAGGTGCAACTTGGATCGGGCCCAACCTGCTAACTTGGCTCGACCTAAAAATTGAATCATGAATCTACTTGGTTAGAACTTGGGCCTAAATTAAGGTTAAAAAATAGAGCCCCATTTAAATACGGGTTGGGTGTAGGCGTTTCATTCTTAGGGCCTGACTTAACTTGAAAGCCTAAGTTAAACTTGAGGACTTGTGATATCTAATATATATTTTATGTTTTATAATTGATATTTAATTATAATTAATTGAAAACTGTAATTTGTATACATTTCCAATAATCCTAAACTTAATCCTACTCTTTTATAAATTCTCTCATCACTCCACTTCCCAACCTTAACAATATATCTTTGTCCTATTCTTAGTAAACTTATTACCCTATTTTGGGAAATTAGTCTTGTTATTCTAAGTGGTAGAACTTGAAGCCTATAACTGTTTTAGTTTTGGAACGTATTTGTTTGGACTTTTATATGATAGAGTTTATTAGAAATGAAGTAATAATTTGGGAACTTAATTAATACTTCATTCATCCCATTTTAGTCGTCTCATTTTAAAATTTTAATTTTTTTAAAGAATGGCTCTCAAAAGGCTTATGAATTTCTCTTTTAACTCTTCCAATAAAGAATAGATAGATAATTAAAGTAGATAAATAGAGAGAGACTCAAAATGGCATATCAGACAACTATTTTGGGATAATCTCAAAATACATATCAGACAACTAAATTGGGACAGATAGAGTATTATAAGATAATAGAAATAGTAGTTATGACGATAATTTGTGATGTAAAAAATTCCGATTCTGATGAATCCTGTACAAAACATGTGTGCAATAAACAATGAATAATTACTATTATATATTAATAGTAGTAAATCATTTAAAAGTAGATTAACTAAGAACTTGAAAAGGCCCATATTCTCCCTTATTTAATACCCAAATTAGACGTCAAATAATTTAGGCCTTCGTGGCCCTTGTATTTACAATTTGGGCCCTACCATGAACTTAGGACTTGAACCAGTCTGCCTGAGTTGCACCCCTAATCCTATCCATGTAATATCAAGCCCGTTAGATTTAAAAATTTATAAATTTTAAAGAAAATAAATTCACAAAGTCATTGGGTAGAGGGGGAGAATTTTGTAGACTGAGTGTACTTGGGGCCCTAGTAGTGCTGAAATCGGGTCGGGTCAGGTTGGGTTTTTTAAAACTCAACTTGACTCGAGTTACTAATATATGAAACCCGACCCAATCCGATCTGAACTTTTGACCCGAACGTCTTGACCCGACCCGACTCGAATTATTACCCGATTCAACCCGAAACCCAACCCGACCTGCATTTTAAACCTATAGCCTACCTTTTACCAGGTCAGGAGGGTTAACTTAAAAATCTCTCAATCCAACCAGACCCAAATTCAATGCGGATTTCTAACTTCTCAACCCGACCTGAACTGCTGACCTGACTTTCATATTCCGACCTGCATGATTTTCGGGTCGGGTCATACGAGTTCGGGCCAAAACCCGACCCGAGTTTCACCCCTAGGCCCTAGTAGGCTCCTCACGTGGCTTCAATAGATTTGTCTACACGAGACAAGATCCAATGGGGACTTCCATCAAGTAGCACTTCAAAAGCTCTTAGGGCCTATTAAGACCATATTTAAATGGATTATTTAGAAAGGTCTTGCTTTTACACAGTGCCTATAAAAATCACTTTCATCGATTAATTGTAACCGTATTTTTTGAGAAATAGCAAGTTTTGATGTAATAAGATACTTTTATTACTCTAGGGAAATGTTGCTTCTTTTAAAATATAAAAATGATAATACATGCAATTTTGTGTGATAGGAGAGTCGTACTTCACCTTATAAAATAATTATAAAATCTGCAATGCTATGTAGAGCAAGGTGTTGTGCGATAAAAAAAAAATATAATTAGACAAAATTAAGGTGATAAAGATGCACATACTACATTGGATGGGTGATTTAACTTCGAGAAATAGAGTAAGAAATGACCATATTAGAAATAGTTTAAAAATATCTTTAATAGAAGACAAATTGAAAGAAATACCTTTGAGGTGGTTTGGTTTAGACATGTGAATAAAGAAAGACATAGTAGATAGTGAAGTGACAAACAAAATAATTTATAATATAGTCACATAAAAAACTAAAACTTAAAAAGTGAAACCCCAAATAAAAGAAATTGTAACCAGCGATGGTGATGACGACATGCAATATTCACCATTTTTTGCTGCAAAAAAATCGGACAAGATTATTGCCTCCATAACAATTGTTCAGGAGTGAACGTGAGGAGTTAACTTGATGGTAAATTCACATCCTTTTTTGTAGGAGATCTTGGAATCAAACCCCCTCTCAATACATAAAGGAACACTCCCTTTAGTTTTGTACCCGGCGTGTGCAGAATGGGAGGTTCACACATGTCCCAAAGATTAGTCAGAGGGACATCTGGATTCTGGAAAATTCAAGTTGGACACTTGGATAGTTTAGTCTTAAGAAAAACAATTGTTCAAGAGAGTGTTGGCATTTCACTTTTATCAACATTTATTTGAATATTTTGAAAGTTAATGTGGAATTCTTTTTACAGGTATTGATAAAATATTTGCTGATGAACGAGAACAAAAGTTGACTATTATAGGCCTAGTGGACGTGATCGAAATTGCAATGAAGCTGAAGAAAGTGAAAAAGAAGATAGGGAAAGTAGACATAGTAAAAGTTGGGACGGATAGTGCAGATCGAAGAAGAAGATACAAAGTAATTTACTATACATTTCTACAAGTGCTATTTCCCGTGGTACAGCTGGTGCTGTGATTGTTTTTATGATTTGAGAATTTCTTATAAAGTGATACAAGTATCTTACTATATTGAGATATAATTAAAAACAAATGTATTAGTAAAATTTTATAATATATTAGATGATAAAATGAGAGAAAATTGTTGAAGATGGTTCTGGCACATGCATAGAAGATGGACCTTCGCTGTAACTTTACTAAATTTGAAGTAGATTTCCAATCTCCTTCATATTCTAAGCTCCTATCGGATCCGTGTCTGATGATGAGGGCTACTTCCTGTGGTGGCCCCATCCTGCTAATAAATTCTCAGTGAAGTCTTCTACGCTTTGAGCAATCAGGAATACCTTGCCGGAATGAGCAGAGCGCCCATGGGCGGGTGGGCATAAAATAAGTCCCATATCGGAAGTGGGGGGAAGGGGGGGGAATTTGTTTGGGGTTTATAACTGGCAGCCCTTTCTTTCTCAGCAAGACATATTTTGGGACCTACCAGTTGGGCCAGACCCCAATCCAAACCTGTGCGGGCTCACGTGTGTAGGCCTAAAATGAACAGTTTTTTGTTGAGCCAAGCCCTAAGCCCAAATTTTTTGGGTCAGGTCTTTACCAAATGGTATCAGAGCACGGTTCAACTCTCTGCCTGTGAGTGTGGACGTATTTGTGGACAGAGTCGGAGACGGCTCTGGTCTTAATGAGGATAGATTGTAATACTTCTCTCTAGAGGGAGTCTATAATGTGGAGCGCGCCTATAGAGAAAAAAGTCTCACATTACTAGTTGCTTTGGAAATTCCCTTGTATATAAGTATTAGCCTTCCTCCTTCTAGCATGATCAACAAGACGCGTTTTGGGGCCTACCAGTTGGGCCAGGGCCCAATCCAAACTAGTGCGGGCTCGTGTGTGCAGGGCAAAAGCAGACAGTTTCTTGCTGAGCCAAGTCCTAAGCCCAGATTTTTCGGGTCAGGTCTTTACAAGATTGATGTTATCACCCCTGTTAACCTCGCTATCTAGACATCCAACATGCCGCCACGGGCTATTAGTTTCCTTCAGACGACAGGTTTGCGAAAGATTCTTACACAAGACAATTTACGGAAAATAGGAAGAACTTTGGCCAGCATTTGCCCTTTTTATCTCCAAACCTCAAAAGAGATGAATCATCATTTTATTCACCGTCCTTTCTCTTCTACAATTTGGTGTTCTATTTTGGTTCATTTTGGAGTACGATGGACTATGCCTTCTATGCTTTACTCACTTATCATATGCATGTGTCATTGTGTCGGTCTCTTCAAAGTACTCATTTTTATGACACCTTATTTTCTTCACTACATTCTAGAGTTCAAATTGACCCAAATTTCTTTGCTACTTATTTTCAGCCATCGGTCAAATTGACCCATCTAGGATTATTCATGTTGGGTCAACATTTGGTTAACCAATAACTGTTAATCAGTTTAATTAATAATTTTGGTCATGTCTGGTCAAATAAACACATTTAAGATTATAAGTTTGGTTAACACATACAATAAGTTGGTTAGGTTTAGTATGAGTTGGATCTGATTAAGTTGGGTTGTGCGGTTAACCCATTTAAGCTTCGCAAGATATTTAAGTTGAGTCGACTTGTTTAATAAATAGATTAGGATTCATTTGATCAATCCATCAATCTTAGTCAAGTTTGAATTAATTCATTTAATAAATAGATTAGGTTGGATAAACTCATTAGACTTAGTTCATTGTGTCAACCTATTTAATAAATAGTTTGAGTTGAACATGTATATGATTAAGATGTTTAAAATTGGTTCAATCAATTCTCTCAAGGTGGGCTTTATAAATTTTACTAAGAAGATATTTTTCCATGAGTCTAGATTGGAAATTTTGTAGACAATTTTTTTAGAAAAATTGATTTTGAGAAAAATTGAACAAACAAATATAGAAAATTTTTAATTTTCTAAAGAAATCAGATTTTTCTAAGAAAATATGGACTATTGAATGTAAACTAAGAATAGATATTGATGTGCAAACTCGAAAGAAAATATCTTATTAAATATTTCTAGACACCTAACTTAAATTCTACATTACTTATTTCTATAAAATATCAGATTTTATCATTTCATTTGCTTTAATTCTTAGTTTCTGAATTTTTTACATTACTTTCTTGTAAATTCTACAATTTCTTTCAATTATAAATTTGAAACAAATAGATTTTTCACTTAAATTTATTTGCTTTAAGTTCTGGTGGACCAGTCTCAATGAAGAAAACAAAAGGAGAAAAAGAAAAATGAATAACTTAAAAACAGTATACTCTAATTCTAAACATTTCCCAATGTTAGTGATTGAGTTGTGGAAGAAAAAAATTGAGGCCCATTAAATTTAACAGCTTATAGCAGAGATGGCCAAACAACTCATTATGTTTTATCTTAAAGTCTACCCTTCATCATCAACACTATTATTTTATTTAACACTTAATTAAATTTGATAAATCATTTTTATGATCTAACTTCTTATATGAGACCACCGTAACAACGATCGAAATTCTTTTTTTTCATTTGACCCTATCAAAATCATCTCATCTAGTATCCCAAAATAGATTACGCCATCTTAAACAAATATCTTTCATTTTTTTTTTTTTTATCAAAGTTTATTTTAAAGTACTTTTAACATCTTCAATTACTTTATTTATTTGTCATTTCTTCATTATCCAATGTTCCTCTGTTGATCTCCTCTTAATCACACCATTGCTTATCAAATTCTCCACTAATTAGGAAAACCAAACAGGCACATTAATAAACAGGTGAGTTGAACACATTAATAAAGTCTAAGACAATTGATGGATGGTATCTCAATGCCAAAGCCAACTCAACAGTCTCTTTGATAACATTTCTTTATTGAGCCAATGCCATTGAAAAGGTTAGGTGGGCTGGCTGTGCACAGAGAAAGAGAGAATCCTGGTTGGTAAGTTGCTTTCTTAGACAAGCTACCTTGTCTTCTAAAAATGGGACACACCCAGATTTTAAACTGGGCCATTCTCAATGGATAATACTGGAGAAGTAAAAGGTTGAGAAGCCCACATTCAGTTTATGTATGTCTTGATTTGTCATTTTATTGAGTCAAGCCGTGTCAAGTCGAGTCGAGTCAAATTGGCCGTGTCCGGTTCAAGTATGACGAGTTTTTGAACTAAGACTCCTAGAGAGAGGCTTTCTACAAGCAAACAGTAGAAGCATGATCGCAAGAACGAAATTTCAGCAGAGTCTACTTCTCTAAACAGTTCGATATAATGCACAAATCACTGAAAATACAATTCTAGACGGAATTTTAAATTTCGGGGCCGAGATTTGTAAATGAGTTCTAAGTATATTTTTGTGATTTTTCTAAAATTTTCAACACTTTTTGAATGAAATTATGATATTCTTTTAAAAATTCATAAATTCCAATAGAAGATACTTATAACGATACAGCGAATATGAAATTCACATAAGATGTCTGTTAATATTTTTGTTTACATTTTTAATTTTGTATTATAATTTTTATAAGAGAGTACCTCTGAATTTTTTCCAGCAATAAATAATAAAATTATCTTAAGAGATTGTTCCCCAATTTAGTCATTGTATTACGACTATAACTTATTAGAAATAATCAAGATGAGTGTAGTTCAACTGGTTGGGTCCCGTCTTAAGAAATGGGGGTTACAAATTCGAACCTCATAATCTAATCTTTATGTGTTGTAGGAGTAGTGGACTCATTTGTGGGGATTCTAGTAAGATTGTGTCTGAATTTCTCATACATAAATAAAAAAAAAAAAACTTATTAAAAATATTTTTGTTGAAAATTCGAACCTCCGTGCCTTAAGAGTAGTAGGTTTATCTGTGAAGTTTTTAGACTAAATATCCCACCATCTCCTACAAGAAAATTTTAAAAAAATATTTTCTATTTAAATTTAATATTTTATTCCCTAATGATTACGACAAAAAAATATGCCACTTTTTGGGCAGTGGCAACCGTTTTATTGTAGCCGAGCGCGTGAGTGGCTTGGAAAGAGTTTCATTTTCAAAGACTGAGGAGGCAGGAAACTGAGGAGTGCCTACCAGAAAAGTCACGTAGTCCTCATGACCACAAGCATTTGTGCATTGCATCAATGGACCTAACCTTTGGGGGTAAAGTCTTCTATAGCTCAGTTACAAATTTTGAGCCACCATGTAATGGTTAGTATATGCATTAAAAAAAATAGTTAAAATTTGAAAATATCAGTAAATATTTTAAAATTAGTAATGATATTTCCAAAGAATAGAAATTTGACCAAGTTTAGAAAAAATAATTACAATAAAAATTTCGATTTTAGCATAGTCCATGGCCGGTCGTAAGATGAGCTTTGTAAGATCATAACAACTGCTTCATTTGACTCAATTTAGCTTGTGTGCATTTTTATTTTATTGATCAACATATGCATGCCATGTTAATGCATTTATCTTGTATTATGAATTTCTAAGTAAACTCAAATTCGAACTCAATTTTAGTTCAAGTTTGGATCGAATTCAAGTCTATGGTTTAATATTCAAGAGACCTTCTCCCATGCATCATGAGTTGCAACAATATCACCTTTTTCAGGCATTTATCGAATTGGAAAGCCAATTAGATGGTTCATTTTGAAATTTAATCAATAAAAGTATATATTAATGTGATACTTTTAAATGTGCACAAAAAAATTTATGACCCACACACAAACTCACTCTAATTTGATTTTTGACATTTGTACACTACTAACTTGAGAAAACGAAATTTCGACCGATTTTTTTTGAGTCTTGATGAGGGGGCTACATGTAAATTTCATAAAATATTAGATCTCATTAAAGGAAATAAAACATTTTTTTTACATGTTAACCAAAAACTGATTTTTGGAAAATAAAAACTTGGGTCTGAAATGCACTGAAAAGTCAAATTTTACCTACATTTTTTTTCACCTATTAAAAATATAATATTTATTTTATTGCCGAAATTTGAAACTTAGCTCCCAAGTCACAAAGGGGAGGACCTTGTTAAATTGGTCTCGAAGATCACATCAACGCCCTGGTTTCTTCTCCTCTAAGTAGAATCTTAGTGGAGACCTTGACTCCCTATCATTTTCTTTACCTCAGCCTCCCCATATCCCAAACATACTATATTAGTACCCACCAGCCTTTCTAGTTTCTACCCCCATTTTAGTTCCTTCCTTTAAAGGCTCTGGTTTTTGCATTTGCCTTCATTTCAATTCATTGCTGGGTTTCTTCAAATGGCACAGGTATGCGCCATGGTCCATCAATACACATTGTCACAATAACATTTTCTACTCTATCTAATCATTCAAAGAAAAAAAACAAACCAGCTTTAAATGGTTGATGGGATTCTTGAATTTTAATTCTAAAGCTTGTTTTCTCTCTTTTCATCTGCTTTTATGATCTTTGAATTTGTAGCAAAAGGTGGTGATAAAAATCATTGGCATGACTGATCAGAAGACGAAGCAGAAAGCGATAGAAGCAGTTGCTCACATTTATGGTATGTTTTCTATTGAATTCAGTCTCTTTTTTTTTTTTCCTCAAAAAAAATTCTCCTCTTACCACATTGTGATCCAATTAAAGAACTCTTAAAATTTAACCTATCAAAAGCATATATTGACATTTGTACGGGTTAGGACTCGACTTTCCGTCCAAAAGACTAGCGTAATAGGTGAAATGACCCAGTTCCTTATAAGTCTTTAGTTTTCCTCTCTCACAACCGATGTGGAACTCATGTTCGCACTCCAACAATCCCGCTCCCTCCCCCGAACGAGGCTTTTCAGAGAATAAAACATCGTCAACCATCCCATTCGGCTAACGAATCCCCCAGTCCACATGCTTGTGGCTTGAAGATCTAGCTTTGATACCTTGGTATTGGGCTTCCAGCCCCAAAAACTAGCCTAATAAATGAAGTGACACAGTTTCATATAAGTCTTTAATTTTTCTCTCTCACAAACTGATGTGGGACTCTCGTTCGCACCTCAACAATACTTTGAGATGAAAAGAAGAAATTCTCTTATTTCTTTCCTTGGTTTTTATGTAATTATTGGTCTGCATCATTTCCATGAAAATGTTATTTTATTTTAAAAACATCAAGATGATAGAAAATATATGCAAGATTCAGCATTAAAAAGAATGTTGTAAGTGAATTCAAAAGGATCATTATTCCATAAGAACTGTTCAGAGTGTCTTTAACATTATATTTTCATCTACCTATGTATTTGAGTATTTTAGAATTTTGATGTGGAAATTTTGTTTACAGGTATTGATTCAATTGCTGCTGAACTAAAAGACCAAAAGATGACCATTATAGGCCAAATGGACACAATTGCAGTAGCAAAGAAGCTGAAGAAAATAGGCAAAGTAGACATAGTAACAGTTGGGCCAGCCAAAGAAGAGAAAAAGGATGGAAAGAAATAGTGGAACAAACAAAATCTGTAGCAATTCAGATTACCTTCAATGGGCAAATTTTGTACTCTAGTTAATGTATATAATTTGTCCAGAATGTCGGTCTTTTTTTTGAGGTCCAGAGGTGTCCCGGCGTCGCACCCGACTAGTCCTCTGAGGTGTGTGAAAACCCCCCTAGTCTAGAATGTCGTTTTCAATAATGCAATGTACCCATTGATGAAATAAATGAAAGAAAAAAGAGTTAAAATGAGATTTCCTTTTATTATCAAAATCATTTATCTAGTCTATGTATTGTTTAAACTTCTCATTGATGATGGTGAAGGAAAGAGTGAAATATCATGAAAGTAAGAGAAATGTGAGAAACTGCACTCGGCTGATATAAATAAGTCTCGAAGCTCTAGTGACTCAGTGTGGATTACATGAAACTTGACAATGAAATAGGAAGCAGTGACTATAAATTTTAAAAAAAAAAATTGATATAAGAATATAAAAGAAATTAGTCTCATTAAACATGTATTCATACGTATTATTAAAATCAAATTTGAATTGCAAAAGTTATGTCATTAGATTTTGTAAATGTGAGGGTCGCAGGATTGATGTACATGAAAGTCCATTTCCAAGACAAAGAACTCCTCAAATTTCCAGTTTACTGGTAGACACTCTAGCTCCACAATTAGAGCTCCTATAGTAATCGATGTCCGTTGCTTGCAAAAGTCTGCGTGCACTTGGAGTTTTATCTAACGCCCTCGTACTCAGAGAAATGTAGAGGTCTTAGAGTTCTTGATGTGGCCATCCAAACCCAAATCGAACCCGATGAAATCGGGGAAAGCCCATTAGATAAAAATGGGGCCCATATGAATTTACTTTCGATCTGAGTCGAACTTAGAACTGATGGAGGGAAGAGAGCGCTCCGAACTCAATCATTAGACCCATTTACACCATAATCAAAGCCCATTTGCATCAATTTTGAGTCTGGACATGTTTAACCCTTCTTGGACCCAAAAGCCCCAACAAGCCAAACCCTTTGTCACCTTGGAGGTCCCGCTTCGAGTGTCAAGTCAGCACCAGGGGTCCAAATCTCATCCGATACATCTCGTATCGGCCGAAATATCTCGGATTTTGGATGCCCGACATATCTCGGCCAATATGAGATTTATCGGCCTTACAGGTGAGATCTCGACTGATATGACCAAAATGTCACCGATATCAGCTAATATCAGCCGAGATTTGTCAAAAAAATAGACAGAGAGCAATATCACGCGATTTGTATCTTTTAAGTCCCCAAGTGCGGTAAATCTCTTATTTGGGTTTCTTTTGAATTTGATTTGATTTATGTGTTGAAATAAATTTAATTTGAGTATTGATTATCTTTACATGGTAAATGTTTACCATTCATGTTTTACATTTATCAAATGCATGATTAAATTCCAATTCCATATCCAAATCGATTCATTAGAAGGTTCTTTGATTTTCAATTGAAATTCAAGCAGGATTAGAGTTCATGTCTATTTAAATTTTTAATTGCATTTAATTCATTTAATTGTGTTAAAATTTAACATTCGGATTCCCAATTCCTCGTTCGAATTGAAATCCTAGAACATCTAATTTCTTTGGTGAATTTTATATTGTCGAAATTAAAACCAACTCTACATTTCAAAGTGAGAGTAACAATGGATATGTGGGGTTTCGTTTTCAGAATCTGATTCAAATCCAAAGATTTTGAGTCAAAATTCATTAATTTTAGTTTGATGGCTTAAGTAGATGTTAAACCTGACTTTACCCATCACCAGTTCTCCATCATAAGAGGAAAAAAAAAGATTTTCAACGGCTTTTTCATTTTCCACAAGTGTGGAAAATGAATTCCTAGGGGAGGGGTTGGAAAACAGTTTTCCACGATTTATGAATTTAAGACATGGCCCGATCCACAAACTACTCATGGCCCAAACTAACCCATGACCCAAGATCCAACTCAAACACAACTAATGACCCCATTCATGACCAATGACCTAATCCATGAACCATGACCCATTACATGTTCTAAATGACTTGGCCTTATGACCCAACCAATCCAACCCTTATCTCATGGTAAACTTTGATGGATTTGTGCTTAATATTAGTGAAATTAAAACCCCAAAGGGTTGGCCTAGTGGTTGAAACACAGACTTAAGGATTGAAGTCTTGAGTTCAATCCTGGTAACTTCAATGAAGGACCACTCTTCGTGAGATATGTACAGAGTAAGGTTGTACCGCTTGAACCTGACATGTGTGTGTAGGAAGGTGCGCACATGCCCCAAAGGACTAGTCGGGCGAGGCACTTGGACACCTTCGGTCATAAAAAAAAAAATTAGTGAAATTAATATGTATTTATGAAAGGGTGAAACTAGAAAACCATGGGGTGTGAACTGCAATCTAGCACAAAAATTTCATCCAAGGCCCAAAAAACTCTTATACATCTAAACAGTTGGAATGATATCTTACCCTTTAAATTTAGATTTGACCCAAAAAACTCAACTAACTAATAATCAACTTTAAATAAAGGTTTAATGGTTTAAATATTTACCCAATGGTTCGGATCAATGTGAAAAACAGAGGTTAGAATGTATCAATGAGATCAGGAAGGTAAATACATAAGCTAAATGGCATGAAACTAATTTTGATAATTACCTCTAGTTAAATCTGTGACAAGTCCTTCAACGCCTACTTAATTGATTTTGGAGTCTGTTCGTAGCGCTTTTGTAAGTTTATCTGCCTATCGATCTTCACATCTTACATGCAAATCTTCTTTCGTTAATGGAGGACAGGATTTTCAATGAGACTGACAGCAGCTTGTTTATGACCATTTCACAACATGGGAATTTTTAAATCAGCTCCCAAATCCATCTGCAATGTCTTACATCGACAAAGAATCTGGGAAAATTGTAAAAATTAAGTAATCATAATAATCAAGAAACAGAAAGAAATATAACTGTGAAAACTGCAATCAAACTGTAATAGAATCAGCTAAAAACATCGCAAGTAATGAAAATGGAGTAAATTAGGCTAAACTTCTGGGTCATAATAGCATTGCTGCAACTTTAACTGCATTTCCAAAACTTTCCTCTTCTCAGGATTCGAATCGTTCCCTGTAATATGGGATATTCATAGTAAAAGTTTTTTCTCCCCCTCCTATTGACAACTGTACTCGCAACGGGTTCAAGCAAACTGAATTCACCATCATGAAAAAGAAAATGACTCCAAGTTTGAAGGTTTTGGAAGCCATTCTTTGAAAGGCAGTGCATCTTTTAGAATCTTCAAAACAGTGCTATAGTTTGGAGCTTTGGCCTGCAAGAAATTAGATTTTCACTATAAGCCAGTGGGCACAAACAAATTAATAACTTGTACTTGCAAATGGTGATGGTAATAAGAGCATTTTGTGACTCTAAATTTAAGTGGCAAAGAGGTATTTATATTGTTTTAGAACAAAGATGACAAGTTGATGACATATTGACGTGTAGCTCTGGCTTGTGGAAACAATTGTTAATTGGGTTAACTCCAGTTTTCCTTCAAAAGGAAGTAGAGACGTCGAAATTTTCAGAATGCCTGTAGCAAAGTCAAGTAAAAATTGAATCACCCTGCAAGTACTTTTTATTTTTATTTTGAAGGTTACAATTTGAGGAGGAAAGATCCTATGTTGTCACCTTTCAAGAAAAAAAAGATCCTATGTTGTCATCTAAATGATGAGAATGATAGCAAATTGTAGCATTTAGGGACATGCGGAGTCCAATTAAAAGGAGTTGGAGTGATGGTCAGGAACCTGTCTTATGAAGTGGGAGTCTTGAGTTCGATTCCCACTCCACCCCAGCGGGCCACTCCCCGTAGAGTTACCTGGTGTGTGTGGGTAGGGAGGCTTGCACATACCCCGATGATTAATCGGGTGCTCTTAGAGGCCTAGACACCTTGGTCATTAAAAAAAAAAAAAAAATCTAACCGTTTATTAGTTTTTATACAAATGTTGACATATATGACTCATTTCAGACTTCTGTGAAATTATCAAACCCAAAATTGGATGGATCAAATGAAAAGAACCTGATTAGAAATATATAAAGTTTGTCAAACTCTCAACATTTGGTATTTTGGTTTATCCATCAGTGAGACCAACATTTTGACAAAATCTGACGAGCGATATCGATAAAGCCTTTTCTATAGAATGGTTTGGAGTTCACATCAACCAGCCCCACTTGACGCAAATGCTACCATTCACCGCCATACTCAGCATTAGGATGGCAACATGGGATCATTTCATTGACTTCTGTCAATGGAACTCCTCTTTCCAGGTTTGTATAATCTTGAGCGTTTAAGCACCATATTGTCACCTCACTAAAATGAAATAGGTTATGAGGATTTTCATAAAGTGCCTTTTATAGTTGGGAAAGAGAGAGCCTCAAAAATCATGAAGGTAAAGATTTTTGTTCTACCAACACAACATATAAGAGATTGAACATTTCTTCTACTTCACCCCCAAAAAACGGTAATAAGTGATGGAAGAAAAAAGTGCATAATGTTGCACCTAACAGTGTACAAAATGGGTAACTGCCTATATTGAAAAATATGGGCAACATTGTTGCATATGATAAGCACAACATGAGAACAGATTTGATGAAGCCCCCCCACTCATAAACTGAATGTTGGTAAATGACCATCTCACACCATTAGATGAATATCTTCTTGCAAGATAAACAAGCAAAATCCAACAATACCTTTAGTTCGCTATAAGAAGTTTCACTGGATTGATACCCTGGATCATGTTCACATCTTAACGAAATGAAAACCTCCAAGAGTCGTCTCCTAGCATTAGGAATAAGAAAGTAGAAAAGATCAAAAAGTCTTAGATGCCTGAATTTGTTGGCTTCTGAACATTGCATTTAGCTGCAAATAATTGCTAAGGTTCTTTTTTTTCCCCCAAAAGAAAAGGAAAAATTGTATAGTTCTAGTGTGCAGCAACACTACAAATAATAGTAGTAGCAGTAGCAGTAGTAGTAGTAGTAATAATGAAGAGAACACTGTAGAGTGCTCAAAAGTGTACAGATGGAAACCAATCTCTTCATAAGCGAAACTTAAAATAGATTTCATGCCACCTTACTTGCATAAAGATGACTCAGTAGATGGATATACTGCCCCTTTGGCAGAGGTACCTTGCTTTCTTCCAGTTGTCCCAAGAATGACCTCATGCAAGCCAGACTTATTCCAGCATACTGAATACCTGGGAAATAAAGTTCCATGTTTTATTGAGCAATTCTAACTTTCCAGAAGAACAGAACAATGATATGGAAGAGAAACTATATATCCTCAACCCAAAGATGAAGACATGCCATAATCAGACCTTGAATTCTGTTCACCACGGATCCAACAGATCAACAATCAGGACAGAACCTCAGGCTAGGCATGTAAAACTGAGGTCAAAGATCATATAGTTCACCAGTAAGAGGGCACGCTGGAGGCACATCAAGATGAACAAATTTTAAATTACCCGCACGTTAAACTTGGCACATCCTTAGTATTGATTTGCTGAAACTCCTTTGGTGGTATGGGAGCCTTCCAAAACTGTGGCTGCCAATGGGATAACAACATTAGTAGGTGGTTTACTCAACTCACAGTCTGCATTGACTTGAGGACACTTGTTTTGCACCTCATTCACTATAAAAGGACTTGGTAGCTTGCCAGACAATGGAAGGATGCGATCACAAGCAACCCTTTTCAGATGATTATCTATGGGATGTTCTTGAGATGGATAGCCAGGAGACTGCCCAATAGTTATGGAAGACAGATATACTGGTTGTAAAAAGTACGAAAGCAAAGAACCTGTAATAAAGGCAAAGAACAAATGCTTGCTAAATGAAAACAAAGAATGGACACCATGTCATTGACACAATAAACATGGTTCAAAGTAACGAACTTAAAGGTGCAAATCCACATACATCCACATAACAAAAGGTTCTTTTCCTTTTTGAGTATCATGCAAGAGTAAGAGTCATTACAATATAACATAACATGCAAAAGAATATGATTAGGAAAAATGATGGTTCTTTCTCCTTAAAAGAAACAAAAATAGTTTACGCATATTTGGCAATTGCACTGTGACAAGTCATTTCGTTTTACCTAATAGAATCGGTGCTTCAGCTGTTTCAGTAATTAGGCAATAAAAAATTTTAAAAGAAGAAAAAGGAATAAAAAGCATAAGCTAAATTCATGAAAAAGAAATATTAGCATCATTTTAAATTATATTTTTCCATTATAAGCCTAAATTTCTACATGTTAAATGAGCCAATGCCATCCATCAGACTTGGAATAATTTAGATTCCTTAACTTTCACCAAATGCTCAAATTTGAATGAGTTGCTTTGTTTTTAGCATTCAAATACAATGGGAGATGCAGCCACCACAAAGATCCATCAAAAATAGGTTTCCACACTCATCTGAAGGATTAGAGTTGATGTAGAAAGCTTTCTTTCTCCTTAAGCTTTCCCTTCTTTTTTCAAATCATTTTTAAAATGGTGAGAAGGCAAGATACCCATACACGTATATGCTCATCGGAATTTCATATGAAGCCCTAAATTTCAACCAATGTTTTTCCTTCTCTTTTCATCTTTTGTTTGCAGGTATTACATCTGTTATGTGATGCATGTAAATAAGGCCATCATAAAATGGCTCAAATGCAAGGGAATTATTGAATACATAAGAAAGGTTTGTTGCTAAGTCCTTCACTCTTCAAGAAGAGTAACTAAATCTTACAAAGTTCCAACTTTTTAATTTGGTTCTTCAATAGGTCAGTTACCAGTATAAAATAGAGGATAGCTGAATGAGTCAAACTTAAATCCACAAATATGGAAGGAAAAGAAAATTTCTAGTCCATTTCAAACAATCCAATCACAAACCTTGTACTCCCATTACATTCCAGCGGGCTATTTTGTCAGAACAGCTCATTGATAAAGTTGTATCGCCTCTACCAGGTTTCCTTTGAACCATCCCATAGACCTGTACTTTATGACCTGAAGCAGATTTTACAAAGATATTGTAATTGAATAAAACTACTACAAAAAACTGTCCCCTTTTTTGCAACTGTGATATTGGATCTTTACTCAATACAATATAAATGAAAAAGTTCAATGAACAGATAAAAGAGCACATGAATAACAAGAATGCAAACATTATGACAATAAAGAGGCTAAACAAGAGTAGGAACCAGTGGTTGCAACATTTTGCAGACTGTTAAGGACCACACTTATATAATCGGACCATGTATATGTTCAAGAATCACAATTATATCAAATCCTCAGGACCAAGTAAATTTTCTTTTGTGATGAAATGGTGAAGGTGAGGCCCATAGGTTCACCTGCATGAGCACAGAGCTGATTTGACGCAGCAGCAGAATTTCAGAAGGGGCCACAAACAACTGATTACAGGCTTGAATCGTTGCTTTACATACCATGATAACATACAGAAAAGTAAGAAATGACGAAAAAATTGAGAAGGAAAGTTTCTGTATTTCCAATGATCTTACAGACTCCTCTTTACAGAAGCAATTCAGACAGTTGGTGAAGTTGACCTTACCACTTCTACTATATTCTTAATCTACGTTGTATGGACACTTCAATGTAGGCAATATGTGTATGTCAAACACTTCATTTATAAGTGTAAAATCCATGTTCCAGCCATGTCTGGGTATCATAGCGCTCTCTCTCTCTCGCTCTCTATCTATCTATCTATATATATACCCTAAGAACAGTTCTCATGAGACTTTCATACAAACTTCAGTTTATGAGCCAACAGTAGACCTAATGGTTCCAATTCTCCCTTCACACCAACCTACCCCCTGTGAGTTGCACTGTACCCAATTGACACAAGTTTGACTTTTAAAACCCATTTATCTAACATGATGAATTACCAGTGTTAGGTAAATGTGAAATTTTGAGGGCCATCAAAAACATGACTTCTCTTATCCAATTAAGATGAAATTCTATAAGTACCATATACAAGCCAAGACCTTTCAAACTTACTAATCCATGTGGTACCAAGGGCGCCCATTAGCTGTTTGCACCAAATTTGGAGCAAACTCATTCTTAGGGGAGAGTTATATGCACTTAGGCGTCATTACTTAATTTTTATTTCAATGTCATCTAATGTCCTTCCAACTTAGCAAGTTAATTTTCTTCCAAAGGGCTCATATGTGTCAAAAAAAGTTCTCCAAATAACTTTTCATTTATATGCAGGAAGAAACTAGGTTCAAGATAGACAAGGCCTGGTTTTATTAAGAACAGGGGCATACAACCATAAATGAACAAAGCACACAGTTTCACGAATTGCAGAAACTGTAATTCAACAATTAACAATACCACCTCTCCTATTTTATTTAAAACTCACCAGCAGACCTTGTGGTTTTGCATGTGGATGTTAGATTCCTTTCACCAAGAGGCAAATCTCTCAACAAGGAAGGTGACGAGTTAGAGGCATCCCCACCTAATTTTTTTTTACAAGAGAAGGTAAAATATTGATAATCAAGAACCTTTAGTAAGACAAACTAGCAATATTTAGATAAGAAATTAATCAAATTAAAGTTTAAATCAAGGTTGTCAAAAACGTATCGTATCGTGAACCGGTCTAGGGGTGTGAACCGTGAACCGTAAATCGTAAAATCGTAAAATTCATAACATTTTGTTCAATTCCTCATAATATATATGTAAATATGCAAACAATCATCCAAAAAAAGAATAAAAATATATTAATATGATATTTAAATATAAATACACAATAATACAATATTATCTAAATATTGTATAATAGTATAACAATATATTGTAATACTGTATAACAGTATACAATTAGTTATACTGTATGGTGTCCAATAATAGTATGTTATACAATAATGTTGGGTACTTGTATTAGATCTCTGGAGCCTGATTGTCAGATATTTATTGGTGATCTCATTCCCACTGGCCTTATTCGGGGGTCAGATTGGCAAGAAAAATTATTCGAGGGAACCACATAAAATCCTTGTGTCTTTTATGTGATTGATATGTGGTTTTGTTTTTCCGTTCATTTTTTTGCAATCTCAACAAAAATAGAACATTTTAATATTTCGAAAACATTTTTTTAAAAAAATAAATAAAAAACTTTAAGTCTTTTCCTCTTCCACTCCTTCGCAGTTCGAAACGCACGATACTGCGATTCGTGCGATTCGAATAGCACGATTCACGATTCTGGCAAAAAACGCAATTTTTTTAACTAATTTCGATATTATACCGATTCATACCGTAAGAACCTCCGATTCGATACGAATCGTGAATCGCACGATTTCGACAACCTTGGTTTAAATGCTTAATAGGACCACCACAAAATAATAACTAGATATTACTACAAATTTTTTTTTTTTTTTTATAGTTACTATTTTATTCACAAAAGAGGAAACTTTACAATCAGAAAAGAGGAATACTACTTACATGGAAGTTGTGTAATATATAGATGTAATTTCCAGCCCGGTTTCAGTATGTATTTTTGTTGACCAGGAAAATTTATGTCCAGATCAAAAAGCAAGTCCCTCACTTCCTCAACTTTTGAACATTCACTTCTATTAAATCTATATCTATTATAAATGTTATTAAGACATCTAATCTGTGTGTAGAAGAACCTGTCAAGATAAGGATGAAACATTCTCAAAAAAGATAACATATTAACAACCACAAAAAAATTCTCTTGCTGTACATAAATAATTAGACCACTAAAATGCAACAAAGTTCTAGAATTCAACAGCAAAGTCTAAGTGCCCGCATTAAAGAGTTTAAAAGAATTTTTCATATGCAAAAAAATTTAAGAGCTTTTTGCACAACATGTTGGGATGAATGGTGGCTCTTCACTTCTGATAATAACAGTAGTGGCTTTTTGGAATCTTTAACCAACCTTTTGCACTATGAAGATTCAGAAAGTGGAAAGCAACACTAAGGACTATACTCCTTTTTCTTGGAAGACAAAAGTAGATGCATTGAGCTTTCATATTTATCATCATCATTTAAGTCATTTATCCCACTAATATGAGGTTGGCCTTTATATTAGGATTGGCAAATTATTTCCATAAGCCGATTGCCTATCTGACACCCATGGGACTTGAACTCACAACCTCTAGGCTGCAACTGCTTTCACAGTTATATTCACCATAATTGTACTTAACAATAACACAAATGAAAAAAAAATGATAATTGAGAGTACAATTTTTACATCCCCATTTACGTTTTATAAGTTGTGTAACATTTTATTACATTATAGTAGATCATTATCTTTATCAAAGTCATTTATCCCATCATAGTAAATGTGTGTGACAAAATGCAACTTGCCCTTTAGAGCTTTTGCACAACCAAGGGAAAGGAATAGGTCAGATGATTTTCTTCAAGTTGTCCATCATAGTCAAAGCCATGATTATATGCAAATGTTTACCCATAAACCCTATAAATGGGGGAAAGAGAAAATGTGCAAGAAACAATATCCCAACTTATGTCATCTGCCGTTTATGTGGCCCCGAAATATTTAAGCTGCTTAAAATGCCCAAGCAGCGTATATCTTTGCATATGAAAAATAAAAATAAGAAATCGATACAAAAAATCAATGATTAAAACCTTAAGAGAGCTCTCCTTGCAATGATTTCTGCATGTGAGTCATTCACAATATCACCACGAGGGCTTAGAAGTGAGCCCCCAAGGCATTTAGTTCCAGTTCCCAGTGCAATAACTTGCAACTCTGAAAGGAAAAAAAGTTAATAACAATGTCAGTATATTACTATTAGTTTTTTCTATAGTAATAATAAAAGTTCTTCAAGTTCAGTTTTGAACAAATCTAACAAAAAAACATGTTAGCATAATGACGAATCTCAGGGTTTTCCCAAGAGTACAGCTTCAAAGATATAGGGTTTCTGATGCGGAGCATTTTGTTATTTTATTTTTCCAGTTATTTTCATTATTTTGGTTTAGTTGTCTTTTTTTATTTTGGTCGAAATCACACGAGTCGACTCGAATCAAGTCGGATGTTCACCCGATTCAAAACGGCTACAATATCGACCAATGATGATTATTGCGTGATTTTGTGTTGGACTCACGACTTGTACGAGTTGAATCGTGGTATTGTAGAGTCGTACGATACAAAATTTTGGAGCCAAAATTTTAGCATGGGATTATGAAACGTCGGTTGCATGGCCATTTAAGTAATCTGTGTATTGGCTTAAATTCTTGAGTAAATCTCATTCATTAGCCTACATTATCGAGAGAAAATCTCATTCGACTCTCCAAAGCCTCTACAACTTCTCGTTAGTCTCTGAAACTTCTCCCAAGTCTCATACCCTTCGCAAGCCATTCGCAACCCATCTGCAACTGCAGGATTCGCAAGCCATCTGCGACTCCCTCCAAGGATTCGCAACTCATCTGCGACTCCCTCCAAGCATTCACAAGCCATCTGCGACTCCCTCCAAGCATTCGCAAGTCTCTGCAAGCAGTTGCAAGCCTTCGATTCTTCTCTTCCAGGTATGAGTTTTTTTTTTCGCTGTTTTCTAATTCCATGACTGTGTTTTTTGCAAATCTTCTTCTCTTTTCTTTCTCATGTTTCGTTTTTCTTCTTCTTCTCTTCTTCTGCAAATTTTCTTCTCTTTTCTTCCTCTTCTTTCATTTTTCTTCTCTTTTCTCTGTTTGTTTCTTCTCCTTTTCTATTCGTTTCTCCTATTTATGCTATGAATCTCCTCTGTTTTTCCTATTTATGATTCGCATGTCCTCTATTTTTCTCCTAGTTAAGCTTGCACTGTATACTATTATACACCATACAGTATACTATTATATTGCATACTGTATGGTGTACAATATACTGTATGTATAACAATATTACTGTTATACAGTATACAGTATTGTTTACTGTTATGTATAACACTATATTAGTATACTGTTATACAATATATATACCATTTATTGCACTATGAAACTGCATGGGGAAAAAATCTATGAAATCTAAGATAGATGGACCTTTGTAAGAGAATTGTAATTTAGTTTCTGTCTTATACCTGTAACTTGAAACATGTCACGGACAGACAAGATGCTGCATAGGATTTTTGAAGATGGTCTTTCTTTGATGTATATGAAAACACTATTACACGTGTACAGTATAGCACTCTTATAGTGTTTTTGACTTCTCTTATTAGAATCTTAGATGTTTTGGAATTTTGTATTTTGGAATGCAAAAAATTTGACTTCTAATGTATTTTGATTTAATTTTGAATTGATACATTTTGTCATATATTCATATGTTTGCATATTTACTTATATATTATGAGGAATTGAACAAAACTATATGAATCTTACGATTCTACGATTTACGGTTCACACCCATAGACCGATTCATGATACAATTCAATTTTGACAACCTTGGGTAACTTTATTAAACAGCACAAGAAGTGCACCAAAAAAAAATCCAACCAAGCACAAGAGGAGGTGGCCTCTTAACTCCCAAATCTCCAAAACCAAACACAAGAGGAGACCACCAACCACAAAGCACCCTGAAGCAGGAAACAAGAAAAGGGAAAAAAACATAAAACTACATCAAACCAATACTGATGCAAGACAAGGTGTAGGGTAACCCTAAATGCCTAATGTGGTTCCCTAAAAATTAAAATGGGATGAAAATAATGCACCCTAAGCTAAAGTGGGCTGAAATTAAATTCTAATTAATATCTGCAATTAACTAATATAAGAATTGACACACGCAATCATGCAAATATCCTCGGAACCTAATGTGAACAATTAGATGAAAATTAACTAAAAGGATGGAAGGCTTATCTCATTTTAAATGGAATAGCCTAAAGTGTTAAATGGGTTATTTGGCACGTGGGTTATAAGATTGAAGAAATAAAGGCATGTGGGGTAGTAGGTTTTAGGGCAAAGAAGGAAACAAATGAAAGGGGATGGAAACGAAAGAAGGAAAGTAAAGAGAAGGAGTGGCGGAAGTGGCAGAGGCCAAGGGAAGGGATGCGGCAGCCAAGGGAAGTCCAGGAAAGGGATGGAAGTGGCGGAAAAGGGGCTATAGGAGAGAGACGAAGGCTTAGAAAGGACCAAGAAGGCTTGGGCTGGGGTAGGAAGGCTATTAGAGGGCTGGCGATGGGTGTGGACAGGCTTAGAAGAAGAGGCGAATGCTGTATGGGCTAAGGAAAGGTCCAAAGGGGCTTGGGACAGCAGTATGGTGGCTGTATGGAAAGATGGTAAGCAGTAGGGAAAATAGAGAGAAGAAGAAGAATATAGAGAAAAGAAGAAGAAGTACCTAAGGAAGATGGAAAGATGGCCTCACGCCAGGCTCCACGCAATAAGGACTCACTCATCACGCCAATGCACGGCACAAGCAAGGTTTGCTCGAAAATTTCAATCTTATTCATCAATCGTGTGTAATGCCTCAAGGAAGGCTACAAGGATTTATAGAATTTCAACTTACTAAAATAAAATAGATACAATAATTACTAAAAAACCTCATCTAAATAAAGAGATCACATGACAATTGAAATTGTGAAAATAGAAACCGAATGCACGGAAACTGTATGCTATGCTCCGCATCAAATACACTCTTTCCTGAATCTTGGGATGTTGGAGATGGAGAAGTCTTGGAACTCCTTGACAGAGCAAGCCCACACAGTATATTTCACTTTAACCTTGCGAATGACCTCAAAAGAGCACTCTTCCTTGTTCCCGAACACACAATTGTTGTGTTCCCACCATTCATTTCAAACCCTGGCAAAGAGGGTCGACTGCCATAAAATCAAAAGCCCCAATGAACCTTTGAATATCGACCAAGCATAGGAGAGATGGACAAAAAATAAAGGCATCATCCACAGAACATCAAATAGTCAGAGAGTAGAGTTCCGAATTGAAGAGGAGAACGGGTAATGCATGAGGAAATGATCCACATCTTCAAAGCCATCAAGGCAAAACAGACATGCACTCACCAAGACTCCTTGACTCGGTTTTCCTAAGCCCAGCAGTCCAGAAAAGCTAATGACCTGCAAAGGAGCTTTTAAAGACCAGACGACAGGATCAACCGAAGGGGGCAATGGTTGCTTCACACAAAGAGGAATTGGGAAGTGTGAGCAATTACCTTCTGTATTTCATTAACTATCTACCTATGGACTATCCTTAAAATTGTGTACCTGCCCTTTTAACTTGTCGTCTTATCTGCTGTAATTATTTAGGTGTGTTAATGCAACATCCCGAATCACTCACGGCATCATTTTCACACACAGCACATGAAAGGAGTTAGTAAGCGGGAAGATGAATACTAAATACAATGGCAAATGCGAAAGATGCTCAAGAATAGGAATTTCACTTGTGACTACTGAGGCGACAATTCTTTTAATTGAATATCTTTTTCTCGCTCTCGAAAGTTCAATTAATTCTAGCTTGTCCAGTCAACATTTATGTATAACATCGTACACATAAAGCATTTACACGAATGGAAAATATGCTATGGACTTAGATACAGTGCATGATAAGCAAGTGGGAGATTTAGACATGGAGAAAGAATTGGGGATTGTGAAGCGAGAAGAGCAGAGCACATGGGAGGAGTTAGTAAGTAAGCAACTGAGCACAAAACACAAACTGGGTTGCTTTTATTATTCGTAGCAGTAAGTAAGAGGATACCTTGAGAAGGAGAGGAAATGAGGAAAGCGGCCAAAACAGTAGATTCTCGGCCTTGAGGCTTTCCTTTCTTTGGAAGAGATTTGTAGAGAGACAAAACCGCTTCTGATACCCTTTCTCCCCAACCCTTTTCCCCCTTCTCCTTCTCCGGCCCCCTCAAACAAAAGGAAGCAGCAGAAGCAATTTCAGCTCTTGGGGATTCCATTTTCCGAGGAAAACACTTTCCCTGTAGCTTCTCTCGGCCGGCCGGGTCGATCCGTGAGTCTATTCGAGCCAGAGCGCGAGTTGCGGTTACGAGGATGGAAACCAGACGGGGTCTGAGGGTCCATGCGGTCTGGGTTCTTTTAAATTAAACTCGAATTCTAAGAAATTAAATGAGGGTCAATTTGATCTTCAGTTTTTCAAGTTACCCACACTCTTAAATTATATTTTTTATGTATTTTGTTTATTGCTATAGCAAGTTATGTGATTGATATTATAGTTAATTCTTAAAAATTTAATCATTAGTAATTTCAAAGATTTATCTAAGGATATAAATTTTGAATTAATGGTCATTTCTAATTTCACCTCAACTAATTTTTTATACTTTTTTTATTAAATTAGAAAAAGGACTTCAATTAGATTGTACCCTCTTCCTATGATTCTAATGGAGGAATTTCTTCAATTGTTGATATCCAAATTTACTTGAAAAGAAATTTCATCCTCCACTTCTTATACTTTGAAATGGTTTAATGAATGTGTTACTTCTTATCTTCTATCTCAAATTCAAGCATTGCAGTCACACAATATTTGTAGTGTGTAGAAATCTATGTGTGTTTGAAATTTTATTCAATGCTCTTTTATTCACATAAAAATAGTTGTCTTGAATTTCTTTATTTTAAATAAATTTAATTTGTTTATTTGTTTATCGCTCTCTTTCTCAAAATGACTCAATTACCGGATGGATTCTAAACCCACATGGGAAGGTGTGAATTTTAAAAAATCTTCTAATTATATGATTTTTGCATTTTGCATTGTAGTTTTGATAAAGATAAATGGCTGACTATAGAAGTCAAAAAATTTGAATTTGCTGATTTTTTACTAGAACTCAATTAATTCTTAATAATAAATTAATAAGATGTCCAAAATTTAAAATTCACATTGAAACAATAAATTAAATTCTTTAATTTAATAAAAGAAAAAAGAAAAACAAGAAACAAGCCATTGATGTTCTTTTTAAATACAACAAAAACTTGCATTATAATGTTAAATATACATTTATTTATACTAATAGTTTGCCATCCAAAAAGAACACAACATAAGAAAGGAAGAGATAGAGAGGCATAGGCCCTGCCTTCCCCGCTAGCAATCGATTTCCTCTATGGAGTTGCTCTTCTAAGACTCTATTGCAATTGTCAGTGTTAGGGGTGAAATTTTGGGTCGGATTTTGGTGACCCAATCTGAAAATTATGTGGGTTGGATTATGAAAGTCGGGTCAGTGGGTCAGATTTGATTGAGAGATTTTTAAGTTAATCCGACTTGATCCGATCAAACTCGACTTGACTCTATAAAAAGTAGGGTAAAGTAGGTTCAAAATGTGGGTCGGGTTGAATTTCGGGTTGAGTCGAGTTATAATTTTGGTTGATTCGAGTCAAAAATTCGGATCAGGTCGGATTCCATATATCAGTAACTCAGACCGAGTTGAGTTTTAAAAAATCTGATCCCATTTCAGCCCTAGTTAGTGCTAAAGTAACAATTCTAAGTTCACCATACAATTTTATAAATTCAGTAAGTTATAAAATTTTGTAAAAATATCTTCAACTTGATCTAATATATAAATTAAGAATAAATCAATCCCATTTATAATAACCTCTCCTATATAAATAATGATGAATTTCAATATATTTCATTCTCACATGAAACATTGGATTGTTCACAAGTTGAATAAAACTTTGATTATCAAAATGAAGTTCAATTAGATAAATAATTGCAGCAGCTTGATATGTAATGACCGGATTTTAATTAAATCCAAATTGCTTTATTTGAGGTTCCAATTAAACTTAAATTGAATTTTCAAATTTATTGGACGATATAATTTGAATAATTAATTTACTTAGACATTTTCCTTTATAAATATATTAAATAATGGTTGATAGTTATTATTAAATAAAAATAATAAATAATAATAATAAATAATAAAATTACTCCTCAACCATTTATTATGATAAAATAAAGAAACAAATAAATAATTAACTTAGGGGTATTAATGGGCGGGTTCGAAGTCCCAACCTAATTTTGGTGTATCTTAGGGATAATGGTTTACCCGTGAAGATTTTACGCTGAATATTCTTCGATTTTCCACACATAAATTCAAAAAAATTAACTTAATAAGATAATAAAATTAGTTTTCAAACATTTGATAACAAATAAATAAAATAAAATCCCTTTATCCAACTCACTCGTCCACTCAGACTTGATCCAATTCTACTTAGACTCATCCTGATTTCCACTCGTACTCGCCCCGATCTCACTCGGACATCTCTTTATGAATTAATTAGATACAAGATAAATTAAGGAATCAACAATTGACTTAAATATATAAACAATAATAATATACAAGATGGCTCCTTTCCCCTCTTCTTCCCTCACTCGCTCGCCGTTCCTCTCGACACACCTTTCTCCTTCCTCGTCCTCTTCCTCTCTCGACCCTTCCCTACTCACCAACGGTGACCGTCTCTTTCTCCTCTCGACACCACCTCCTTCCCCTTTCTCGGCCGCCCCTTCTCCTTGGTCTCTCCCTTTTGCAAGCGTCCTCTCTTTAGCTCGAGCGTCTCCACGTTCTCTCTCACGCGTCAGCCTCTCCTCAAGCCAGGTACTCGCTCGAGCTTTAGAGCGCTGTTGCTAGTTTCTAGAAGTAGTTGAAGAAGATTTTAATGAGATTGCAGCTGATAGAGTTGGCAAAAGCTATCCCCCATTTGAAGCTTTTTTGGGGTCATGGGACTAAAATCGAAGAGCTTTTAGCCTTCACGTGTCCAGATCTCCAAACAAGGCAGTTGATTTGGGCATCGATACTTTTACTAATATGAGGCACCATTCTCCTTTTTCGCCTCATTTTATTGTGAGAAATTGAATAGTAAAAGAGAAAAGTAAGAATTATCAACTTATCATGATAAAATGAAGAACAAGATTGGGATGGTGCTCCATGTTAGTAAAATTACGGGTGCCCAAATCAACTCCCTAAACAAATATGGAGTTATCCATTGTCACATTGTTGAGTTTAGGATAGACAAAGTTGAAGAGGCTGCTGGAACTCCCAATAATATTCTGCCATGAGACAGGCTTTAAAAGGGGGAGCAGGATTTTTTCTGGAGGCTATGATAGAGAACAAGGGTACTTGATTTACTTACTAACAAATACAACAAACACTTGCTACAACATAGTCCAAGTATGGGGTCTACCGACCACCCATTTCTAAATCATTTGCTCAGAAGTTCAATGTAGTTTGTCCTTTCAGGTCTTAATCCAACAGCCAAAGTTGATTTGAAGTTTTTAATAAAATGAATAATGTTGGGCCTCTTATGTGTCTCAATAAGGACCTTGTGGCTAATGGTTTGCATGTTATCAATCATGTTAACACAATGTTATGTTAAAGCTAGTTTATTGAGTGGTATGTCCCATTTTTTTTTAACATGGGTATTTTCACCCCACATTGGAGGTGAGACTAATCCCACGAGCATGTGTAAACCTTTCAATATACACACACTAGGTAAGTCGATGGAGAGTAACCCTATGGGTAGTGGTAGGTTCCATTTTGTTGGACAAATTAGAGCAATTCCTTATTTTGTATATCTTGATGAAGGAAAAAAGGAATATGATTTTGTTGCAATCATTCTAACCATTCTTTTTCTAATCCAACATACATTTTGTCTTTTTGTTTAATCAATTTTATCTTTTCTTTTTTCCAAGGCTGATGGCCTTACCATGCTTGTTATTGGCAGTATAGATGGAAACTAAAACACCCTTTGTAGTGCATTATTTGCTTCTCAGTATCCACAAATGCAACATGAATCAATCAAGGAGGTGTCACTCCAAAATCCATCCTAACAAAACTGGACTCACTTCTGATTGCTCACCAATTTCATGGAGTTGGCTGTGGACATTTAACAGCTTACCATAGAACAATCACATTACTAATACTAAAGAAGTGCCTTGTTGGTTTTGTTTTTTTTTTTTTTTTTAAGTTTTTTGTTTCATTGATCATATTTAGCATTGATGTTTGTGTATTGTTCAAGATTCAACATGTTATGCTTTAGGCCAGTAACATGGAATTATTTGGCTATTCAGGTATATTTCCTCAACATATGGTAAAGTTGACCTATCTGGACATCTCCGGAAGTGGTTGGTTATTTGCTAATTTTGCATATGCCATTCTTGCTGAAGAACATGTTTCATATGTTACAAAGAGCAAGCATTTGTGTCAATTTATTGGTGGTTGATTTAGGTATGCTCTATTTCCATTGTATTGAAAATTATGATGTCTTAATTAGTATTTTCTTTGTATATTCCATTAGCTCTAACCTTCAAAGTAATACCTTCTTGTTTGGAATAGGAAAATCTCCCAACTGCTTGCGGCTCTATTCAATCTATTCTACCATTGGAACAGTGAGAGATGAAAACAAAGAAGATTGCTCTGCCTCCTTAGCAAAAAGCTTAGCGTCTTTGATTGATGAACTCCCTAATCCTAGTGAGGAAATAAGTCGGACCCGGATGGATCTTAAGAGGGCAATTGAAATCCGCATCAAGAAGAGGGTGAAGCAGCAGTATTTGAATGGAAAATACCATGATCTTATGGGGAAAGTGGTTGCAGATCCAAAAACACTTCAGGATGCATATGACTCTGTCAGACTCAACTCCAACCTTGAACTAACATCAAACCTTAATGGCCTTTGTTTTGAATCTATGGCAGAACAACTTGCAAATGGGGATTTTGATGTTAAAGCAAATACCTTTTCAATCTCTACAAAGGCTAGAAGAAGAGAAAGGTTGGTTCTCCCTAACTTAAAGCTAAAGGTTATTCAAGAAGCTATTAGGATGGTTATTGAGATTGTTTACAGGCCATGCTTCTCTAAGTTCTCGCATGGTTGTAGAAGTGGGCGGGGGCATCATTCAGCTCTAAGGTATGTCTGCAAAGAGATTCGTAATCCTAATTGGCTGTTTGTATTATACATAAACAAAAAGGCTGATGCTAGTATTCTGGCTAAACTCATCTCAGCAATGGAGGAGAGGATCAATGATGACAGCCTCTATAGTTCTCTCTATCGCATGCTTGATTCTAAGGTGCTCAACTTGGACTTTGGGGGCTTCCCAAAAGGTCAAGGTCTTCCTCAAGAAGGAGTGCTTTCACCGATTCTGATGAATATTTATCTTGACTGTTTTGACCGTGAAGTGTATAGGATCTTCATGAGATATGAAGGTCTTGATCAGGATTTTGTATATGCGAAAGAAGGAGAAAAACACTCTAGGCTGCGCAACTGGTTCAGAAGTCAGATGAAAGGAGGTAATAAGGAAAATACAAATTCAGATCTAAGATTCCATATGTGCCGGTACATGGATGAGATATTTGTTGCAGTTTCAGGATCGAGGGATGCTGCTCTCAGTTTAAAAAGTGAGATCCAAAACCATTTGAAGAATTCGCTCTACCTAGATGTGGATGATCAAATGGAAATACTTACTTCTGATCATCCTCTTGGAGTGCAGTTTCTGGGTAGCGTTGTTCGATCAAGTGTGAGAGAAAATGAAGGAGTGAGAGCTGTGCACAAGTTAAAAGATAAAGTCCGGCTATTCGGTCTTCACAAACAAGAACTTTGGGATGCTTGGACTGTTAGAATAGGAAAGAAATGGCTGGCTCATGGTTTGAAGAAAATAAAAGTATCAGAGATCAAGCATCTGGCAGATAGTAGGTCTCTCTTGAGTCAGATTTCCTCTTTCCGAAAAGATGGTATGAAAACTGATCATTGGTTTAAGTTTTTACTCAAGGTATGGATGCAAGATGTGAATGCAAGAGCTGAAGATAATGAAGAGGTGGTCTTATCCAGATGCATTGCTGAACCATCACTGCCTAAAGAGCTGAAAGATTCTTTTTACAATTTTCAGAAACAGGTGGATGAATATGTTTCATCTGAGACAGCAACCATTCTTGAACTGCTGCCGAGTTCCAATATTAACACCGATTCAAACTCAATCGTTTGGAATATCACCACCAAGTGGGCAGCACCTGTTAATTATATGAAAAAAAGTCTCTTACGCTATGGTTTAATCAACAGGGAAGGATTTCCAAGGCCTGTTTCTGCTCTCATCTTACAAGATGACATTCAAATCATATATTGGTTTGAAGGGCTCGTGAACCGATGGCTTAAATGGTTTTATGGGTGTGATAATTTCAGAGAAATCATGTTTATGATCGTTGAATATATCAGGAGATCATGCATCCGAACATTGGCTACCAAGCATCGGATGCAAGAAGCAGAGATTGAGAAGCGGTTTGAATTTGAGCTGAGTGGGATTCCTTCGACTGAAGAAATCGAGACTGATATCACAACAAAAACATCAGATTTTCAAGTTTCCAATGAAGACGAGGCATTGATGTATGGGATTACTTCTGGTGGGCTATGCTTGTTGTCTCTAACAGAAGTGGCAGGCCCATCTTGTCCTTGTAGTTGTTATGTCGTGGGATGCTTGGCTAATTCATCGGGCATCTATACACTTCACGTAATGGAAAGGCAAAAGTTCCCAGGATGGAAGACAGGATTTTCAGCAGCAATCCATCCTAGCTTGAATAGAAGGCCTATCAGTCTTTGTAAACAACATGTGAGGGATTTGTATTTGGGCCATATATCACTTCAATGTATCAACTTTAATGATTCTGAAAGCTCTTCACTATGAAATTTCACTATGTGCAATTAGCTTCAGGTAATGAGGTTTCACAATACCAACTGTTAAATGAGGTTTAAGCATACCAAGTAAAATACCTGAATTTGAAATATCAAAGTATGGAATGTGGAGGGTCAATGGTCACTATTGAAGCTCCATTTAGAAAAAGGAAAAAAAGAAAAAGAAAAACAGTCACTATTGTAGCTATGGATAAAGGTATCATGGTCGTTTTGAAGTGCTTAAAGGCAATATGAAAGTCAGCTAACCATTTAAACCCACATCTCAGCTTTTCGAATCGAAGGGAGTCCTAGCCACATCTAAATATGACACTAGGCCTTGATGGATCGAACCTACAAATCTTGACTTTGGGAAAGATCTGGGCTCAAGACTTTTGTGAGCTCGATTCTCAGCTTAGTGTCATGGAGGTGTTTACCATCCCAAAATGACTAGTCAAGCTTAGTGTCATGGAGGTGTTTACCATCCCAAAATGACTAGTCAGGTGAGGATGTCCAAACACACAATCGATTAAAGTACCCTTGGTATATTTTTGCCTTTGTTACCTTTCAAGTCTAAGCTCACATCGCCCTCAACCAGTATATGTCAGCCTCCAATTCCCCTAAGTGGTAGTACCCCATATGACTAGCAACTATGGGTGTTGTCTATCTCCACTTATAAGCCCAGAACCTTCTTAGCACACATCCAATATGAGATTCGAACACACGCCCGCGTACATTAGTCTCTAGAAGGGAGTCATGAAATTCAACGTGGATGGGGCCGACTGGTATAAGCGGCGTACTTAGAGATCACAAGGGACAAACATCCATGGTTTTCATAGAATTGGTAGGGAATAGAGACTCTATTGAAGCCACGCTTTTTAGTATTAGAAGAGCTTTGACCATATGGGCAGGTTTAGGTGGTGGAAAATTAGTCATTGAAGGAGATTCATCAAATGTCATTAAATGAGCAAAAGTCTTGAAGCACCCCCCTGGAGACTGATTGCGACGGTTAGGGAGATCAAGGCACTTGTTAGGGGACTTGAGTTATCATTTGTTTATATAAGGCATTCAGCAAATGCGGTTATGGACTACTTCGCCTAGAACGGCGTGGAGGGAACTGTGTTTGGTATCTTTCATATCTGAAGATGGGAATTCATTTGCTTGTACTTATTGGGCCTTTTGTTTCATTTGGAGATTTCATTGTTTTTTTTTCTCTTTTATTATTTTTCATTTTTGTTTTTAGCTTGTTTTTCCTTTCGTGGTGGGTCTGCACCTTTTAGAACCCCTATTTTCTGTCATATAGTCTTTGTTTTAATAATAGCTTCTTAGTTACAGCTTAAGAAGAGTCCTTTTTTCAAGTGAAAAGATATTATTACCTTACCAAACTATATTTGACACTACTTGTTCTCCCTCCCATTCACTCTCTTTTCATTTCCACGCGCTCTAAAGACTTATTCCCTTTATCCAGATCTACCAATCTCTTACTCTTTTCAAAATACCCATCCCTATCCCTACTCTTTATTGATAGAGAGTTAGCCACATAGGATGAGGTAGAATCCACCAAAGACTAATGAATATTCTTCTCCAAGTCTTTGTCCGGAGCTCCTTCTTTCTCCATTGACAATTTCAGGCACTAAACACCACTTAGATACCTGCCTCGAAGAATTTGTTCCATTTCACCTTCACCCTGTTAGAATACCAAACATCTCCCACTTCCAATGACAGAAACTTGGGAATTTCCTTCTCTTGGGCTTTAGCTTTTTTTTTTTTTGGCAAATTCAATTACATCCACCTTCAAAGATCATTAATTTCATCTAGTTTCTCAACCATCCATCCTAAAGCCTATAATGCTTCCTTACCCAAGACGGATTCAGAGGTTTGCCATGCCAGACGGATTCATTCTTACAACACCCAACAGACTTAGGACTTGTGTCCACTAGTCAATCCAAAACATAATAGATTTTTAGGAAATTGAGACTGGGAAACACAAGCTTTTGCAGAGTCAATTGAGTTGGCCATGCCCTAATGTTTTTAGGAAACCTTGATTCCATTCGACCTTAGACATTGACTGTTAAGGCTCTTGTGACCATTAATTGGTAAAGAGAATACGAGAGGTCATCCTCAATTATTATTTAAAAGTATGTCAAGCAACTTAATTTTTTATAAAACTAATTCACCTTGATAATCTAAAGGGGTCGAAGTGATGGCTAGGAATCCGCTTCACAAACTGGGAATTCTAAGTTAGATTTCCACTCCACCCACAAGGATCACTCCCCGTAAAGTTACATGGTGTGTGGGTAGGAATGCTTACATAAGCCCTAAGAATTAGTTGAATGCTCTAAGAGACCTGATCACCTTAGTCATTAAAAAAAACCAAGTCACCTTGATACCACAATTTTTAGGTTCTCATAATTTCCTGAAATCAAGCATGATAAAATGGTCCATCACATTGTCGTAGATGATTTGTGTCAATTTGAAGGAATCTGAGCCTATTCAGAGAAGATAGAGGATGCAAGAGTTGGTGTAGACCTTGGGGAAATGCTGTGAGGTGGTTGTCTTTCAAATCCAAGTAGCCCACTTGCGAGGATCCATTGAGAAGGACCTAAAGGAGCATTTGAAACTTGAAAACACGGGTGATGAATTCAGATAACCCTATGTTAATGAGACGCACATATGTCAAAAACCCCTACTAATCTGTGTAAGCCTTTCAAATTGCATTTGTGGGGCACAGGGCCAGACCCAACATTTGAATTTGGGCCAATTGTTAGTACCGTAAAACCTCTATAATGTAATATGGGAGGGACTATGGTACATATATTAAATTAGAGAGGTTATTTAATTAGAGGGTCTGTCAAATTGACTTTCGGTATTCCTTTTAAAAAAAACTCCTTAAATTCTCAACCATGGTAAAAAGTCATTTCGAATGAAATCATTTTATCTTCGTTCTCTTTCTGCCCCATTGGCTATTGCTGAATGAAAGTCAGATTGCCACCCATCGCTGCTATTGGATTCTCTCCGTATGCAACCTTCAAGACTAGCGAGAAACCCTACCACTTCGATCAGATCTAGAATCAAATCATCCTAGAGTCGTTTTTCAGAGTGTTTGTGAGTCTTTAATCACTTTTGCAGTAATTTTGTATTTTGAATGTATGGAATATTACTTAATAAAATGGTTAGGACAATACATTTTTTTTTTCTGAATGTATTGAATACTGAGTTAGAGAGATTTATTATACTTTATATAGGCCCGAAGTCGGGACCGATTGTCGATATTATTTTAAACATATTATAACTTTATAGAGTAATACATTATATAAGCTTCTTTATATATTTAATAAGAGGATATGATATTCACACCAAAGATCTTGGTATTTGTATTTGATATTAAACTAAAAAGATGATAACTCAAGCGAATATGGCAAGAAATAGAATTTTCTCTTTGAACTTACAAATAGACGTTTCAAAGTGTTTTAATTCTTTGATGAAAAATAATGTTTTTTATGACATCTTTAATTTGGTCACCTAAACTTTAATGCTTTTACCATATTATCAAAAGAGAAGATGAGAGAAGATGTTCATAGGAATTTTACGTATAGATTGGCCTAATGCCCTATGAAAGAAAAATAAAATTGAAGGTAGAAAATCTAGAAGAGCTACACAATCCCTCCAATTATCTTACAATGCATGGGCTATTGTATCTAAGAACAAAGAGAAATGACACATGATAACATGCACAATGCAAAGGCCTTAGCATATAGAAATTGGGTGGAAGGCAATGAAAATGGACGCCCATTTTAATACAGATAAAATCTTTTAGGAGACATGGGATAGAGATAAATTCTCATTTTACTCCTACCAGTGTACCGCTCATCAAGTATCAGTGAACCGATGTACAGAACATATACATATAGAGCGGCGTGTTATCTGGTCGTTACAACCGTGTGTGAGGTTCAGAGCGAACAATATCATGCTAGTGGGACGGGTCATTAAAGAGTGATAATCAAATTCAAGACTCCCTCTTCATAAAGGAGGTTCCTCACCATATTTTATTTAACTAATCTAAAATCAGGATTTAAACTTAAAAAATTATATGTATACATGAGAGAGAGAGAGTTCATTCCTCATATGATAATATGATGACTACTGTATAAAATCCATGCTTAAATCATATAGAAGACATCAATGTGCATGAAGAGAAGAGATGCTATTGTACTAATCTCTTGGTAATAATACAGATCCATCACCTTATGATTAAAAAAAAAAATACACATTCCCACTTCAAAGAAAAGAAAATTAAGAAGAAAAAAAAAGCAGAATCTAATCATGGTAACAACAAAGCCCATCACTTCAAAGACAAGAGAGCAATGGTTTTTAAACATTTAACCACATGCATTTCTTGAGAACAAGATGCCCCACCAAATGAATTTTAGTAAAAGAGATTTTTGTGTTTAGGGAAAACTGAGTGAGTTGTTGATGATGATGATGATAGATATTCATATGGCTCGTGCTTTGATAATGTCAAAGCTCATTTCACTTGGATCCGTTGCCTGCAACTCCACTTGAATCCCATCAAGCTCTCTCTTGAATCTGTCTTTGGAACTGGCATACAGCATCTTACTCCTCACCCTTGATGTATCAGGAGACCTACATGAAATAAATAAATCACCATTGCAAACTCTTTGAAATCTCTTTATATCAAAACACATTCAATAATTTGTAAATACAAATATTTAACTCAAAATCGTATCTAGCAATCTTAATCAACTAGGCCATCATCTACGTCAAAGGTTGCATTTAGTAATGAAAGGAAGGGACGAAAAAATCTCAAGTTTTCCCTCCCCAGCACAGATCATTCATTTTTAAATAGGACAAGAGTAGAACCCAAAGGATTTCAAGTGAAGGTTAATAACCCGTCTCAGAAAGTAGGAGTCCTGAATTCGATTCTCACTCTACCCCAAAAGGGCCTATTCCCTAGAGTTACCCAGTAAGAGAGTATAGAGGTTTACATGTGTTTCAAAAATTAGTCGGGGTACTCTACAAATAGTAGAAAAAGTAAATGAGTATAGTATTACCAAGCAATGAAGAAGATCTTGCTCTTCTGGCAATTTTCTTCAGTGGTGAAATCTAAATCAAAGACAGCATAGCGACATTCATTTGCAGGCAAGCAATCAGTGAAATCTTCGTAGCTCTCATCAGGCATTCCAAGCCTGTCCACCATAACTTGTTGTATCCTCTCCTCTATCTTGAATACAATGAATCGATAGTTTCTCTTTGTTTTCAATTCCAAAAACTTCAGCTTACATTCATCATTCACAGCCATTCCTGATGCAGAATTCGCCTGCCAAACAACCACCCAATACAAACAAAACACATTCTTCAAAGTATTTTCATTTTTGAAAATTTTGCATCTCATATTTGAATTTCATTTCAACTAAGTCTCTCATCCCATTACATGAGCAATGATCTAAAATTGAAGAATGTGTCTTGACCTACACTAATAATAAAATAAGATTTAGGTTTTTTTTTTTATTAAGGTATCCAAGCGTTTCACCTGACTAATTCTTAGAATATTTGTAAATCTCCCTATCTATACACGCTAGGTACAAACTATACGGAGTGGCATTTTTTATATTTAGCAGTGCTTGATCCCAAGACCTCCCACAGATAAGGGTGGGAATTAACTATCGGTATAATTTTACACCAACTATCGGTATAATTTTACCCTTATCTAATCATCAAAGTCCTGTTAGATTATCATCATCGTCATTTACCATTATTACATCTACTTAAAGCTGATTTTTTGAGTTCTACATTTCTAGTTCATCTTTACCCTATGTAGTTAATAGTTGTCCCGATCCCAATCTTATGTGGTTTATAAATTCTTTATACCAAACATCTAGCTTCTTGTTAGATGGGACATGAAAACATCATTAATTCATGAAAATTGAATTTCATTTGCTATAATTATAAGGCTAAAATGATAAAATAAGGTTAAACCAAAGGCAACTCTTACCCATGTTGTGGTCTCCTTTCACAGTAGTGACATTTATAAAAAATAGAATTTAGTACAACCATGAGGAATGTTTTATAATCATCTGAAACATAAAGAATTAAATGCAATTTATATTAAAATTTATGAATCATTTCCACAAATTTCCCAAATAACATAGATTCATAGGTTCATCCAATATTAATGGAAAATATAAAGATGATGACAATGATAATAATGAAAATATTAAAATATTAAAATATCCATTTTCTCTAATTTTATATTTGAGAAAACCAAATCCAAATCCTGTGTCATTATATTCAAGTAGCATCATTAATCATCATACAAGAAATTAGTGAAAATAAAAATGATTAAAACCTATCACCATGTTTTTCATACAATTCACTCAAGAAGTAACAGCATGCATCGTAGCCCTTCCTTCATTGTTTCATATTTGCTAAGAAATGCAATTTTTATGATAAATAAAAAAAATCACACTAATTGTATGGATCATCTGCCTTATCTTACCATTTTCCAAGTCCAACTCCATCCAATAAAGGTACATTTGTTTGTAACATGGTTTCTTGGAGAAATGAATTCCTATTGAATTTATTTACTTTGAAAAAAAAAAACCCATATTACTATTAGAAACTTAAAAACAATAATAAAATACATGGTGAATTTGGCTCTTTTTTAAAATAAAAAATATATAGAAAGACCCTACATGCAACATGGACATAAAATAAAATTTTAAAAGAAACATAATTGAGAGATAGGGGGAGGGTACCATGTTTTCCTCCAAAGGAAGATGACCAAAGTGAAATGAAAAATGGGAAAGAGGAAGAGGAAATGGGAAGGAGTTTGTAAAGAGAAGAGTGAGATCCTTGATTTTGGGAGATTGAGAAGTGAGTTTCTTTAGGGAAGAGAAGAAAAAAGATGTGAAGGAGAGACTTTCACTCCCTCATTGCCATGTATAATAATTTACGAGAGAGATGGGTGACCCTCAACCCCCTTTAAATGGTTGAAATTGCCTTTGGTGGTTTCTTTCTTCTTTAGTTTCTATGTGTTTATTTCAGGACTTTGACTCCTTTTTTTTTTCCTATTTGTAGCTTCTTTCAACCTTCATCATCCATTCCCTTCGCAAATTGGTTAAAATACTAATAAAAAAAGGAGAATTATTAGTAAAAAAAATCAATATTTTGGTTTAGAATACCTATACTTTGTTTTTTTTTTTTTAACCTCTCAACTAAGGTACTCATGATGCGAGAAATTATCTAATAGAGTTACAATTAAAGTCGAGTTAGATCAGATTTATGCTAAGACCCACTCTAAACTAATATTTTAAATTTAAAATCGACTTAATTTAAGTCGACTAAAATACCCACATTTTGGCATAAATCAAACTCAATCCAAATCTAACCTAACTCAACACATTATGAACCAACTAGCAACGGTTTTTTAGAGGTTCAACATGGGTAAAAAAAAGTTCAATACAATACCTATCAATTGGGCCTAAACCAATGCATACTATCCAATACATATTGTATTTGAGTGCTCATCCTAACACGTGCGTTATCTTTTAGAAGGTACGAGTTTTAGTGAACTTCTCATTTTGCCCCTCATCTATCCACAGAAGTTGGTTCACTTGTCAGTGAATTAGTTCACTTAACGGTATACCGGACATGTGCACTGACCGGATCACTTGGAAATCAGTGCACCGATTTCTTGAGAGTCGAAATCGGTGCATCGACCGGATCATTTTGCACATAAATCGATTCACTCATCGGTGCACCGATGAGTGAATCGATTCACTGAAAAAGTGAGCCGATTTCTGCGGATAGAAGCAAAGTGGGAAATTAGAAAAACCCGTGTCTATTAAAAGAGTATGTCCGTGTTAGAATGAGCACCCTTGTATTTTTAATACTTGACACATATCGACCAATATCTATTCTCCAAAAAAATGGGTGATATGCCATTCATATCGGCGAAGCCCTATTTTTTGAAAAAGAAAAAAAATTGTTATCACAATCATTTCACTTTGAATTTTGCATTGGACTTGAGTGGAAGGTTTCAGAGTAAGTTAGAGAAAGTTTTGCATGTTCGAAGGGGATTTTCCATTTTAACGTCACTTTTTCTTTAGATTTGTTCATTTTGAGTAATTCATATCATTTTTTTTTATTTTGCATGAAGAAATCCCATTTTGGGTTTTTCATTAAAAATATTTAATGAAATGGCAATGTGTGCTAATGGAATTGAATGAAAAAGCATTAATATGATTCACATAGTTTGTACTTAGTAGGTTGTGTGTGAATTTACTAGTTTTTTTCAAAAAACTCATGAAATTCAATTTTTAACTTTTTATATAATTTATTCTAAGACAATCCCCATTTTGGGGTTTCTAATGGAAAATTTTAATGAAATAATAGAGTGCTTATAGAATTGAAGGACAATGTTTTTAATGTGATTCATATAGTTTGAAGGGTGCTCGTGTGACTTTTCTAATTTCTCATATTTTCAAAAATGAAGATTTTCTTAAGTAAAAAATCAATAATTGTAATAGAAGATATATGTTATTTGGGACACTAGAAAACATGAACTGCGATAGCAGGTGCTTCCTATTATTGGTTTTTCCATTTTTTGATATTTTTCAAATTTTTTAGACACATTTTACTTGTATCAAATTCTTTACTCTAAAAAATCTACAACTCTATGAAAATGACCATTTTCTAAACCCTGAACCCTTTCTTTTCTTATTTTTCTATTATTTTTTGTATTTTATCTCCAAAATTTAAAAAAAAAAAAAAAATTATGCCCATATACTGCGGATATGTATCGTATTGTTGATATAGTGTATCAGTCGCTACATATCAGTCACCATTTTTAAATCCGTGTGTTCAACCACTAAGCCATAAGTCTTTATACCAACTGAGCTATATAGGCTAATGCTTTTCTAGGCACTATTTTTAAACCCCTAGGTTCTACCATCAAGCCATAAGCCTCTGTACCAACCATTAACAATGGCTTAAGTTATTTAATAAATGTTTTTTTAAAAATAAAGGTCCAATTTATTTATGCAAAAAAGAGAAATAGAGGCCCAAACAAATAAGTAACATGAAACGCAAAAAGCCCGGCCGAGGCAAGAAAGAGTAAAGCAGGCCTAATACAGGGCCAAACCAAACACCAAACTGGCGCAAAAGAAATTACCCAGACAAGTCACAGAGAAGGTGGATGATCACCTGAGATCCATAGCTATAGACAACAACACACAAGTCCCACCGGAAAATAATGACATGTCACCCAAAAGAGCAGAAAACTGAGATAAGAGGCCTGCAAGCATGATAACGAATGGTCCCCAGGGGCAGTGAAGCGATCCAGTAGATTGTTAATAGCAGAAATGTGGATGTAGGTATTCCAACTAGCCATACGACGATGAGAGAATTCTCAAGTGATCAGAGTTGCTGGTTAACACCCTCAAGAGCATGGCATTGTCATGAATGAGGGCTTCCAGACACACCTGGGTATTCATGAGGAAACTAGTAGCATGTAGGTCCTCAAGTGGGAGGAGATGACTCCCAGCATTAATACCATTGCAGTCCAAAAATTAGCTACCAGGTAGTTGTAATTGCCGATCGATAAGCAGTGAATCAAAAGGCAGTTCAAGCCTTCAATATCTTGGACAGTAGTAGAAGCGAATGGTCTGGGAGGGCATAATGGGCCGGAACCCGACTGATTTTTTTCTTTTTTTTTGAAAGATAAGTTAAACTACCAGCATTCTCACTGGGCCGGATCAACAGTTGGGCCCAAGGGTCACACATGATCCCATCATGTGGACTCAAACATGTACCATATGCCTACCCCAAAAATGACAACATCAATATGTAACATAATCAACCATTGATTCATACATTCAAAACATTGTCTCGACCATTACAAAGGTAACATAGCCTAGTACATCAAATTAACATAAATTAAGTACCACATCCGGTACTTAATAAAAGATAACGGTTCCAAGAACCAACAGGAAAAGATCAGGGCATTCCCCTCCAGGGGAAATCCCAAAGCACCGCTTCAGCTTATCCAACCTAAGCCTGATAAAGAGGGTCCTCGTCCTCGGGTTCATTGCCTGAAAGGTGAGTGGGGTGAGCTAACTAGCCCAGTGAAGGATAATGAATAATGCACATTAAGTAAATAATAAAACAGGTTAGCAACAGTTTAATATCACATGCTTGATAACAATAAGCATCATCTCAAGTAATATAACAACATTATTGAAACCACTGCCATTATCCACCGTAACGCCTGTCGACTACACTGAGACCAGTATTAAGTCCCGACACGGTCAAAATACATCCTTGCAAATACATCTCCGGCTCTAACTTAGCCGATACTGACACACTCAAGTCAGCAACTGACGACAGCATGGTCTGCCCATGGTCTAGTAGACATAAACTATCTCTCATATGGCCGATATTGGTTCAATAGCCCAGGTACGTGGAAGCAGTCTTACATACACATACGATCAACATCGTAATATCATAATCATCAAAGCACTCTTACCATAGTGCATTATGTATAGGCACATGAGTGGGTTCATCAAAACCGAAACCACTCATTACTCAATATAACACCTGTTTACAAAATCTGCAGAGTTAAGTTCCCTCACCGTTTTGTATGGTTTACGCGGTCTCTGTCAAACAACACACAAGTGCACAATCAATATACATACCATATACGTACACATACGTAGTATTTGGAAATCACACATTTTCCCACAAAATATCCGAGGTATATGGAAATGAGTCTCCTACTTGGTTTCTATCATTTTTAAATCATCCACAAGATAATAATATAATAAAAAGGTGCTCAGTCCAAAACTCGTATTGTCTTCTGGGCATTAACCAGATTGACTTATTAAGTTAGGTCTAGATCCTCGGGTCACTTCTCGGTTGTCTTCTGGATATGGACCAGAGCTGACATTTTGACTAGGCCTCGAGGTCACTCAGTACCCGACTATAGTGTCGTCCTGAAAGTGAATCACTCAGTTCCCGACCAATAGGGTCGGACTGAAAGCGTATATAATAGTATTTACACTATAAATAATAAGAGGAAAAGGGTTAGTACAATTTTAATTAACAGGGGGGGGTATAAATCAACACAAATAATCAAACACATTGAATAAATAATAATCAAGATTAAAACAGTAATCAAACAATATTTTATCACTTAAAACTGTGTTCCTCGGAACATCACCTCGGAACAGGGTACAGTGGCTTCGGATCATCCGAACCACTCTAAACTAAGTCACTGGCCTCGGAACTTGGGGCCTGACTTCGGATCGTCCGAAGACTGGGTCTCGGACCTTCCGAAGTCCATCCGAAACAGAAAAATCTGAAAACACTAAGTCTCGGTGGGTCTACAAGGCTCGGAACGTCCGAAGACTGGGTCTCGGACCTTCCGAGAGGGTCGGTCCTTCCGAGCTTGGCTCGGTCCTTCCGAAAGCTCGCCTCGGGCGTTCTGGGCTTCGGGGTGAAGCTCGGAACGTCCGAAGGTTCACGGTTCTTCCGAGCTCGGCTCGGTGCATCCAAAAGGTCAGGCTCGCCTCGGGCGTACTGGGCTTCAGGGTGAAGCTCGGAACGTCCGAGGGTCACGGCTCTCGGAACGTCCGAAGGTTCGGACCTTCCGAGAGTCTTCTTCTCCACTGAATAACAGCGGAAAAATGGTGAAATGCGATTCCAGAAAGGGAGGGCTTCCCGGATTCGTTTTTCACATCCGTCTGGTCTGATGGAGTTTTCTGGGAGTCCTCTTTCCACAGGGATTGGTTTGGAGCTCAGAAGCTCAATAGACCATCCGATTTTAAGGTCAAATCCTCACTGGTACATGAAACCCATGGTTTTCCTTAGATTTTAAAAATGGTTTTTCTCCATCAAAACGGGGCCAAATTTTGATTTTCTTGATTCAAAACCAGTTAGAATTCAAAAAGGAATGCAATGGATACCTTGGTTTTGATTCCTGGGTTGAAATTCGGGTTTTTGAAAAATCTTCCACTTAAACTTACTGTTACTGAAAATAGAGAAGGAAACAGAGACAGGGTCCGTCGTCTGGGTTTCAGCTGAGAATAGAGGGCACAGAGAGAGAGAAGAAGAGAAATGCAAAGGATTGCTGGGAGTTCAAACTGATCAATGAGGCTTGAATTTATAGGAATTTCATGGCAGGAGAGACGCCGGAAAAACGCTGCACAAGCAGAAGTGATGGGACGGAACAATGGCGATCATCATTCGCCGGTAAGGTAAGAGATGGGATGGGACGACGGCAGCTTATCATTGTCGGAAATCCCAGAAATCGGGTTGAGCAACCAGAGCACGCCTGCATGGCGTTGATGATTTTTTTCTGCTGTTTGCAGATCAGTCCCCAAATAGTTTAAAACTTGCAGATAAGTCCTGATTTTGATAAATATTGATTTTAAAACTAAAAGTGATCATTTAAGGCCTTAAAAACTTGATCCAACCTTACAGATGGGTTGGGTTTTGAAAATCTTGGTCACCATAAAAATTTCAGAATTTATCTCTTATTAAAAACCCTTGATTTAACTAAAAATCATATTTTACCCATAATTACTTAATTAAACAAATGTAAAAATAACTATTTTAGAAACCTCATTTTCAGATGAAATGAAATATCTAGATTATTCTTAAAATGGTCTAACACCAGATACCGTTTTCAAAATTTATTTCTCTTCCGAAATTAATTAAAACTCCCTTTCGGGGTTTCGACGGGCGATATTTAAATGCCATTTTCTGAAAATAATTTTATTTTAAAATAATAAATGCAAATCCTTCATTAAGGAGAATATTATTCATCAATAATATACACAACAAGCGGCAAATTACTAAAATACCCCTCCAGCTCGACGGGCTGGATCTCTGAGCTCACGAGCTCGGATCGGGCCACACTTGGGATTTCCTTGAAGCCCTGACCGAAAACCTCGAGATCAACCGGTTAAAACACGATTAACGAGTTAAAACACACCTAATCTGGAGCAGGGTATTACAAAAACGGTGGAGGAAGATCCCGAGGGCCCCAAGCTGCTGGACAACCTAACTAGGTCATCATTTGAGAGGAGGAAGAGCTGTCTGTAACGGATATCACCACAAATGGTAACACATACACTGATTGGCGTTCGAGACTGATTGCAAAAAATCCTCTTGTTCCTTTCATTCCAACAATGCTAAGCACAACCAGCATGGCTGTAACGCCCCGTCCCGTTACGGGCGCGTTATCTCCGAAAAACCTCAGAAAGATATAAAAGACAGATATATGGTACAAGAATAACATCAATTTTTTTTTTTGAAGCGGGATAACTACTTCCCGTCCAACAACCCACAATGTTCAAAACTAGAATAAGCACAACGAACTACAAATATAACTAATCAACAGGTTATACAGTCATCCAAACGAACATGTGATTGAAACGATATAAGTAAAGTTCTCAAACATTAAACAAAACATAGACATAAGCTTTTATTCTCTACTACTCCTCTCCTGGTACTTGCTCAAGGGGCCCACCTGGCCCATCCGAGATCGGGGCACCTGAAAGGTAAGGGATGTGCAAAACAGCCAAGCGAAAGAACATATCACATTTTAACAAGATAAATATAGATCACATATAAAATGGCAGTAAATATCACAAGTGAATAAAACATCCATGTCTACCATATTCAACTAATATATTAACCGTTATTCCATTAACCAAAATCCAAGAAGTCATCCCCATAGTCCACATCGGGTCCTCCAACAAATCCCAGTCTCCCTACCGGTATCAACGGGAGGCTAGAGAATACACAACTGCCTCACTCACGCGAGTTGTGTTGGAAACTACCTCGACCACCCCGAGGGAACCAAACTCTAGGGCAGGTACCTCGACCGCCGGAACACAACAGGGAAACCCGCATCCCCTATGGGGGTTTCGACCGCCGGAATGTAATGGGGAAGTTCTCTCAATCACCAAGCTCATCTCATCATCATAAATGTATACATATAAACAAAACCTCCCATACATGCACATAGTATCGTGATCATGTATGACAACACAAACATGTTCGGACATGACATCAATATCAACATGCATCATCATGCAGTTAATGACACAACAATACTTAGGCTCATACTTCTATATCCGACATACGATTACATCTACATCCTATGCATAAATACATAATAAATCATAACATCTTCCAACTATCATGGTCACATCCATCATAATATCATATATGTGTTATGATTAATCACTAACATGTTTTCAACAACCTTTAGCATCAATAATCATTCATTAAATCAAATTTTCTATTAATCATATACAATTGATATGGGTGAACCCGAACGGATCCCTTGCCACATATTCATTTCAATAGTTCCCTTATCGAGTGGCTTAATAAATGAAAGGGTCCTATTTAGGTCACTCGATGTCCAAAAATATGGGTTAAGAATGAGAACGCATGCTAAAACAGTGATAAGTTCCCTCACGGCGTGTGTGGAGTCGAAAGTCCAAAGCGAGCAAGCGACTTGTTTGAGTTGAAGGGAGTTCAATTTGTAGAGACATGGAAGAACGGATAAGTAATTAAGACAAAACAGGTCAAGAAAAGAGGCCGAGAGAGAACGGGCCTAAAACTGGGCCGGGCCCAAAATGGGCCGGGCTTGGAAAAAGGCTTTGAAAGAGGGCCGGATAAGGAAACTGAGCCGAAAACGTGGGCCGAAGACGTGGGCCAGCTAGACATGGGCCGGACCAGGTCTGGGCATGGTTGGGCCGGGCCGGACCGGGTCTGGGCCTGGTTCGGGTCGGGTCTGGGCCAGTGGGCCGAGTGGCTGGGTTGCCACTCCAGCCCAAGGGCCGAGTTAACTCAGGGCACTCGACTGAGTCGACTCAGCACTCGGCCAAGCGACTCAGTCATCTGCTGAGTCGGAGGAGATGGGAGAAAAGAAAACCAGGAAAGGGAGAAAAAAAGGGAGAAGAAGGGAAAAACAAGGAAAAGCAGGGAAAGGAAGGAAGGAAGAAGAATGAAAGAGGGAAATCCGAGAAAAGGGAAGGAAAAGAAAGGGGAAAATCGGGAGAAATCCCGAAAAAATCGAAGGAAAAGGAAGAGAAAAAATTCGGGAAAAAGAAAGGGAATCGGTCGAGGTAGAGAAGGGGAAGAAGAAGAAAGCCGAGAGAGAGAGAGAAGGAGAAGAAGCTCACCGTCGTCGGAGGAGAAGAAGGAAGTCACTCATCGAGAGGGAAGGAAAGATGGGGAAGAAGAAGAAAAGGAAGAATGGGGGGCTGCCGATGGGGAGCGACGGCACTGTAGATGGCTACAGTGTCGCAAACGAAAAGGGAGGTTTAAAAGGGTAGGGTTTAGGGTTTTGGCCTTTTTTTTTCAGAAGAAAAGAAAAACTCGAAGAAGGAATCCGAAATATCTTGGGCGAGAAAACGTGTGACTTTTAAACAAGTTTTCATGACAATTATGCAATAATCGTAAAATTACCAAAATGCCCTTCGAGTTCCCGAACTCGAAAACAGTTAAACTGGGCCCACCATTGTGCCCACACTCTCTTCATTGTTACCAAGGTCCCTAAAACAACTCAGAGATTCGGAAATCTCTTCGAAAATTAGAAAAAACATCGGGACGGGTCATTACACTGGCTGCCAGTTTTTCAATACAGGATGAAGAAGAAGCTATAAGCTGGAAGAATTGATGAACCACATCTTGGTTTTGGATAGAGTGAGTGAATTTCAACTTAAGGTGATCCCAAAAAGCTATGACAAAGCTGCAATTGAGCAAATGCAATTTATTTTCATCCACAGAGTTGCAGAGTGGGCAAGTAGTGTTCCTAGCAATTCCCAAGTCATGTAGGAAACCTTTGGTCTTGAGCCCACAATTGAAGTATAGCCAGCTGAAGATGGAGTGACGGACAATGTTTCCACGAAACCAAGTAAGCCCAATCCAGTCCGTAGGTTCGCTTTGATTTTCAGCCAAAACAGAGGAGATACTAAATGTGCCAATCTTCCCCAAGGTCCAAATAATCTCGTCCTCAATGTTGCAAGAGGGAAGCTTAAGGTTATTGATCATATGCCAAATCACCCTCAGATGATCGTTAGTGGGAGTGGGCAAGTTCCATCTACCATTGGTGATGAATCTGCAAACAAGGGTGTCTCTCTCAAACCCAGATTCATAGATGAACCTATCATTGTAGTGGTCAGCTAGAGCAAAACACGGACTGATCCACGGGTCAAATTAGAATTTTGTCTTGGAACCATTGCCGATAGCATGGACAACCCACTATTTAGCTATGTCCCTGATTTTGAGAATAGATTTCCACCCATTAGACATCGTTCTAGATGGACATATCCTCCATTGGCTTTCGGCTTACAAACCTTAAACCAGTTCACCATGTGAATTTTTCTTTGCGAGCGACCACCGCTCCAAAGAAAGGCGCGCATAATCTTATCAATTTCATTGAGGCATGCCTTAGGGAGAAGGAAAGCATTAGACCAGTTGATGGAAGTTGTTGATGGTGGACCTTAGGAGCTCTAACCTTCCGGCAAAAGCAAGTTGTTAGAAGACCGGCCATTGAACTCAATTGAATGACAATAAAATGGATGATCCAGTCATCTTTCTTTAATTTGTTGATTGGTATTGGATGATATCCAATGTATGAAAAGTTGACCACTATTGAATTGGTTTTGTTAGCAAATTAATGTGAGATGTTGAGCCTCAACGTAGCTGACGATATATCTATCTTTATGAGGCATAGCTATCTATCTCATAGATATTGCCATTCGTTGCTTAAAAAATTAGAAGGAAAAAAAAAATGGTATTAAACTAGGCTGAGTTGACCTATATCAGCCAAGTCTGGTTGCATCAAATTAGTGCAACTATATTTTTCACACACGCTTAGACAAGTCTCTCTAAATAGTTGAAGCATAGTGAAATCTACACCATATGAAATAGTTTCTTCAAGGCTCATCTTACTTTATACATGTCACAACTCACTTGTACATTTTCAATTGGGTCAATTTCCAATCAAATCTCCTGGGTATTTGATGAAATCCAATAAAAAATCATTGTCCAAAAGTTTTCATATTGGACCAGCATCAGATATTGGGGAAATTTCAGAAAACAAGACACTTCAAAGTTGTAAATCTTGTTAAGATGGTCTTCTCTTCAAATGATTGATCTTCCTGAGGGTAATTATTTTGTTGAATTTTGAATATATATAAATTGTTCGCTTTAAGATGAAATTGCTCACAAATCTTCACTTCATCGAATAATTTTACTCCATTCTGGACTGCATTATTCTCCCAGGCCGGAGAAAATCCGTGCCCAAGTTTAATACTTTTTCGGTTAAGTGTTCTTTTGTAAACACTAGTACAAAGCATGTGTTTCGTGCAATTACCATTAGTCAAAATTTTATAGAGAATAATTTTTTTTATTTACAAATTTGTATATAGAATTTTCTATTTTTAAATACTAATGTAAAAGAATCTCGACCATATCCTTCAAAATCACTAAATTTAATCATGAAATCCCCTTTTTCTATTTTTAGTAAATTTTTGCACGAATTTTCTTTAATTTTAGATAATAAAAAAGATCAATTTGAACTCAATCCTTCCGACTCACTAAATCCGATGTTATAATCTCTTTTCCTACATTTTAGTTCTTTTTTTTGGCAAATTTTTGAATTTTTCTTTTTTGGCTAACATGAAAGTAAATTACAACCCTTCAATAAACGAACAACCAAGATTCATTTATTGTTAATGTAAATTCTCCCTTTACATACAGATATAGTTGAAGGATTAAACCATTCTCCATTGCCCTTAAATCTACTAGATTGAATAATTCTATGACTACACATTGAGCAACTTTTTATGACATCTCTAACAATATTTGGCCTTATTTCTTCTCCCAAACTATCATGTGACCTAAGAATCTCATGTATAGACAAATTTATTTCTTCTCCCAAACCATCATGTGGCCTAAGAATCTCATGTATAGATAAATCCACTTTTTCTCCCAATCTATCATATAGTCTAGGAAGCTAAGTCTTGTAATAATTCTTTGGCTACTTGTCGCCAATTTCTTTCACAAACTTCCTACCACAATACTAGAATTAGATCTAAATGAGATCTAGATATAGAGATGGATAGCTATTTCTTGCAACTTCCAAAGTTGTCGAAACATTATTAAATTGTATCTATAGAGTCTCGATTTCTGCATTCTACCTATCAATCACTTTTTGAAGATCAGGATCTTGAATTTTTGGCTTAAGATTATCTCCTTGGGTGCGTCTTGTTCTTCTTCCCATCATGTTACGCAAGACTGGCTCTGAAATTTTAAAGTCCTATGCTTAGCACACTGGTAGGGACCCTGGGCCTTAGAGAAAATGCATAATGGGGCCATAGAACATTAGTCAAATTGGAGGGGTCCTATGCGGCCGTCGATTTAACCTTAAGTCAGAGCCAGCCCTAATGCTACGTCTGAAAGTCATAAAAATACCTCACCAAAAAAACATGTTCTAATCACCAAGTGATGAAGATGAATAAAAGATCATTGTTCAAAAGCTTCCTATATTGGATCGACTTTAAGGTATTGAAGAAATCTCAGCAACTAAGTTACTTCAAAGTTAAACATCTTGGCAAGATATCTTCTCTTCAAATGATTGATCTCTGTTGGATTTTGAAAATAATACCAATTGAAGATTGAGAAGACGTTATAAATTTTCTTCGATTAATTTGATTTATCTATTCTTCCAATCCAATCATGAAGTCTACCAAGCTACAAGTCTATCAATTCTAATGATTCTTTCATTGCATGTCGCAATTTCTTCCTCAAACTTCCTACCATCGTGCTAGAATTAGATCTAATTGAATTCCACCGTTGGGAAATTCCACTTTAAGATGAAGGTACTCATCGATCTTCACTTTATCGAATAATTTCACTCCATTGTGGACTACTATATCACAACTATGATATTCTTTTAGTATTCTCAAGCCTCAACAGGTTTTCTTCAACGATAATTTCACCCAATCCTCATTTAATTCAACTAAATGCATTGTATTGTATGTGGGTAGGGAGATTTGCACATGCCTTAAAGATTCGTCGGATGCTCTAAGAAACCTCAACATTCCAAGTTAAGCCAGCCTTACTACCTTTTGTCCTTATATCTTACAAAAAGTTCATTTATTACATGATGTTCATATCAATTTGCTGGATTTGAACCTTTTATACTTTTCTTTGAGTCGAGTGAGTCTATATGATTTTGAAAATGTGTTAGATAACCCCAAGTGAAACCGACTGGTTAGGCAGTGGTTCGAGCCTCCATGACCAAATCTTGGTGTGCCTTAAGGGTAGTGGACTCATCCGTTGAGGTTTTAATAGGACTGTGTCTGAGTTTTCCCACACAAAAAAAAAAAAATAGACATGATTTCTTGTTTTAAGTCATTGAGTGATTAGAAAATAGGTGTACAATTCTGTTGGGAGAGGTCAGGCCTTGAGTCAATTCGAAAGAGGGCCCAAACTTAATTGGGCCTAATTTTTTAAATCAAGTTCAGATTCAGAAATTAAATAGGGGGCCGTAACGGGCCTTTACCACAATGTACTTCTTCCTGTCTACTATGCTACTATTGAGATATTGCGAATGGACCATTTTTAAATATGAAAAAATCTCGTAATTTCAAATGCTATTTAGAGATGTGTTGGTTAGTGACAGGTTGAGTGAATTTATATCTAAGATTAAATTGAGTTTAAAGTTGGATGGTTAAGATTTTAAATCATTTAAATTAAAAGATAAGATTCCTAATTAATATAATAAATTGTTTAATATATATATATATATATATATATAGATATATATATATATATATATATATATATATATATAATGAATATGACGTGCTGTTGAGTTTAAATCAGACTTAAGACTAAATTCAGGCCTTCAGGTCAAGTCAGGCCCTTAAAATAGATGTGACCCCATCTTAAATCAAACCCTACTTTTCAGCCCAAATTATACAAAGCCCTTTGGCTAAAGCCAACTTAGAGTTTTATTTTTTGTGTTGGGTTATGCTGATATAGATTTGGTAAAACCCAAGTTGCACCTTTGTCAGAAAATTGTCAATGAACTGATCTTTGTAAACAAAGAGGTTGAAGAGATGGTTAAGATACTGCCTTAGGAAGCGGGAATTCTAAATTTGATTCCCACTTCACTCCAAAAGGCCACTCTCCGTAGAGTTAGTTTGTGTGTATAGATAGTGAGACTTGCACATGCTCCAATGATTGCACAAATTGAGACCTGCAAATTGGATGGCCCAAATCAACAATCATTCCCCTCTCAAACATAGACTTAGTTTTCAACCAACACCGATATGCGGGTCAAAATACTTGATAAATTTCAGCCAATATTTATTAATATATACTAATAATATTGACCCTAATACTAATCTGTTCATTTTTGTTTTATATCTATAAACAACCAATATATAACCAGATATTCAAATTTGTGTACATTCGAAAAGGCCAAACTCAAAATATAGCAACTGACAAATATGACGAATTTTTTTTGGCATTTTCAACTTATGAAAGAAGAATATGGAAAATGAAATCCTTCTCTATTCTTTCTGTGGAACAAGGGTTATTCATTCCCTCTTCTTCCAAAGAATTCATTTCTCAAGTGAGGGATAAGAAAATTTAATGAGAAAAATACACGGGTTTTTCATGCTCATCGAACAAAATTTTGTTTATTTTCAATAAAAGATTTTTTTTTAATATAAACAACAAATATTTATATTTTCACAGGTCAACACAAGGTACAAGGCTTGATTTAATAGCACATGTTGAATAAAATGAATCAAACATAAACATAATTTTCTCACAGAATTGCTTTCCTCAAGAAAATATACGAACCCCCCCTAACATGCTTAGTTGAGCACTCACGTGAAGCATTCTTTGTTGGATGGTGATGACGGCTAATGTCAGATTTAACACCTACTTAAACCATCTAGGTGAAATAATTGTTTTAGACTCAAAATCCTCAGATCTGCAATGTTGGTATCCGAGGGGGGTCCACATGGGCAGTAACTCATTAGCTGACATGGCATTTCAAGTTGCGTCACTTGGGGCAACAAACGGGTTTGATTTATTGGGCTTTAGGGCCGAAAATGTCTCCCAAACAGGTTAAGGCCCAAAACTGTTTCAATTGGGGTTTAATTCTGATATGCGTGAGTCCAACAAATTGTGTTTGGGGCCCTCTCTTCCCTCCATCAATCCTAGCAAAAATTCAGAGAGTCAGCTCATCAAGTTCATCTAAATGAGCATGTTTGCCTTTGATTGGGTTTGACAGGTTCGTCAGCCAGATGGGCAGAACAACTGTTTCGCGCTTTCGGCGGAAGGTTGGGTAAACTTCTGGGAGTGGATTCCCATAATCTGAGTAACGAAGATTGTTCTTTCCTCAACTTGCTGCTTGAACTGAAGGTTTCAGATCTTATTCCTCATCATGTGACGCTGAATCTTAATGGTTCAACCTTTGTCGTCGCCATCTCGGAATCAGGTGAGCCTTTGATCCCTGCCTCTTTGCCGAAGAAGCTTTCCGGCAACCAATCGCAGTCGCATCCTTCGCCTCTACACTCAGTCCAGATCTCGAGGAATAGGGTGACACGCGTTCGTCAATTTGGATCCACAAATGCCGAAGAAGCAGAGGGAAGCAGAAATCATACAGGGCGTCAGAAGAGTACCTTGCGTGGGTTAAGAGGAAGCATAGGAGAAGGGGCTGTGCAGATAGGGCGACTGCGAAGACCCATTCGCAAGAAGGAAGGCATCGCAGGCTCTGCACAGAAAGGAGCCGTTCCCCTTTCCCAAAACATGCAACCTATTCTTGCGGTAATTAATAAGGAGCTCGCACGCGTGGCACGTGCGAAGGAAAAAATTGAAAAGTTGGTTACCGATTGGGACTCGGGTATGTCTCTGAGCTTGACTTCTAAACCCAGCCCAAATAAGTCAAAAAGAGGGTCCTTTTTCCCAAAGCCCAATCAGACTGTATTTGCTGACCAGGAAGACCAGGCCCAGTCCGGAAATTGCCCCTCACATATCAGTTTTTCACTACAAGAAGGGCCATTAGAAGAGAATGGAAAAAATGAGGCTCAGGCTGAGGTTGTCGAGGAAGTGCCGCTGAAGCTGCTCATTGAGGAAAACAGAAGAAAATGAAAAAATACAGGCAAAAAGAGGAGAACATATGATGATAAATCATTCGGGAACTCAAAAGAAAGGGTTATGCAGCAGAAGATACGACAGAAATTATCAAATTAGGAAAAAAATGGGTATGAGTTTCAGTGATATTTCTCAAGCCGTTAAAGATATTGAAGAGGCAGAGGATCGGGATAGAGCATCTCTTTTGAAAAAGGAAAAATTACCCAAAATCCCTTTTGGAAGGAATCCAGCCATCAAACCTTATTGCAGAAAACTTCAGAGAAGGTGGCTGAGTAGAGGAGGCAAGAATGCAGCAGTTAAAAAATTGAAAGAGTGGGTGGAGGATAGCTTATCTTCTAATCCTGTTGAAGATGGGGGACCAACCTTTGACAAAATTGAGGAGACCAAAACTGTTTTTAATGAAGATTCTTAGTTGGAATGTGAGGGGTCTTGGACTCCGGGAGAAAAGAGGAGCAATCCGTCAGCTAATTAAAAAAAATAGTATTGATGTCTTGTTTATTCAAGAATCCAAGAGAGAGATGCTAGATGCCACTCTCATTAGAGATATTTGGGGTCCTTCTGATGTTGACTTCTTCTCTTTGCTTGCTGTTGGATCGTCTGGGGAGCTGATCACGTTGTGGAAGCCTTCTTTCTTTCAAGTCTCGGCAAGAAGACAAGACCTCAGATCAATATCCGTTAAAGGCATGTTTTGCAATGAAGGTGTGGAGGTGTGCTTCACTAATGTTTATGGCCCTAATTCGGAAGGAGAAAGGGAGGCTTTATGGACGGAGTTGGATGATGTTCTTTGTGGGGTTCTTCTATGTGGTGTCTAAGAGGGGATTTCAATATTATTAGGTTCCCATCTGAAAAGAAAGGTGGAACGGGCTATACTAGAGGGATGGTCGATTTCTCTGATTTCATTTCTATAAACGATCTTTTTGATTATCCTCTTATCGGCGGCTGCTTTACTTGGTGTAATGGACAAGCTAGAAGTGCCATAAGTAGATTGGATAGATTCCTCACCTCCTCCGATTGGGAGTCAACCCTCTCTCATACTAGTCAAATCAAACTCTTCAGCCCGATTTCGGATCACTGTCCGGTACTGCTTGATACGGAGGAAATTGATTGGGGCCCGAAGCCTTTTCGCTTCAGCAATATTTGGTTGGAAGACCCGAATTTCACTAAGAGGGTAAAAGAATGGTGGGATAGTTTCGATATCCATGGTTGGGGGGATATGTAATATCTAAGAAACTGATTCTTTTGAAATCCAGAATCAAAGATTAGGTCAATTCGAGAGGAGGGCCAGTGAAAGAAAGAAAAGATTCTCTCCTGCGGGATTTTTAGAAAGTTGGAACAAATTAGAGGAGGCAAGAGATCTTGATGAGGAATTAGACTCAAAAAGATTCAGTAAGGCTGCACTTTGGGATTGTCTACGTTTGGAAGAAATGGAATGGCGTCAAAAGTCTCGTGCTCTTTGGTTGAAGGATGGTGATAAGAATACCAAGTTTTTTCATCGTTGTGCCAATGTCCGAAAAGTTGCTAATTGTATTAGATCTATTGTGGTGGACAGTCATCGGGTGGTCGATGAGTCTGGGATTAGGGAAGCAGTTAGAGTGCATTTTTCAGCTATCTTTCGGTGCCCTCTTGAGCGTCTGCCTCTCTCCACCCCCCTCATCGCTTCCCCTCTTGGTTTCCCTGTAGTTAGCTCCTCTTCTCTGACTCTGGAGCCGGGTACTATCTCTCCTTTCCCTTTATTTCCATCTTTACTTCTCGGTTTTTATGGTGTTTTCTCCAGTGTTGCCTTTCAGACTGCAGGTCTTGCTTATCATGTTTCATCAGACCGGTGGGATTCGGCTCATCTCTCTTTGGTCTTCGACATCAGGGAGTGCAGAGTTTCTCTTTGGTCTTCTTCAGTGGCAAGTCTTTCTAGCTTCTTCAGCTTGGTGGCGACCTTTTCTCCATCTCTCCTCTCCTCCACTTTTGAGAGGAGCTCAGCGATCACCTTGTCTTCAGCGCTCCCCTACCTTTTGCATGGGACTCTTCAGGATATCTTCTCGTCTGATTTTGGGGATCTCCAACTTGGGATTGGCGCTCACTTTCAGTCATCTCTCCATTATCCGGCGACGGTTTCTGCAGCTGTGGCTTTGCTCTCCTCTACACAGGTACTTTCTTTCCTCAGCTCTCCTTCCTTTTCTGACCTCAGTGATTCTCTCTTTGGATCTTTCGTCTCCTCTTTCCCCCTGGTTTTGTTTAGGCCTACCCCCCTCTCTAGGCTATTACCTGACCATACGCCTAGCTCTCCCTTTGATAAGTTATGTTCCACCTCATTGTGTGATCTTGGTGCCTCTAGACCCACGTTGGATGGTATTCATTTTTTGAAGATCAGTTCTGCCAGCTCCTTGAGCTTGGAGAAGGAGTTCACATTGGAGGAGATCAAAGCGGCTTTGGAGGATTTAGGTGGGAATAATGCTCCAGGACCGGATGGATTTAACTTTAATTTCTTTAAAGCCTGCTGGGACACAGTGGGTCCTGATTTCCTAAGAGTTTTTAAGGAATTTCATCGGGATGGAATTATCAATAGGGGCTTAAAGAACGCTTTCATTACTCTTATTTCAAAAAAGGAAGATCCGAAGGAACTTTCACATTATAGGCCTATTAGTCTCCTCGGGAGTGTGTATAAGCTCTTAGCGAAGGTGTTAGCTGAAAGGCTTAAGAAAGTGTTTCCTGAAATCATTAATGAGTCGCAAGGGGCGTTTGTTGAAGATAGACAAATCTTGGATGGGGTCTTAATTGCTAATGAGCTTGTTCATATAAGACGCAAAGAAAAGAAACATGGCATCCTTTTCAAAGTGGATATGGAGAAGGCCTGCGATTTTGTGGATTAGTCCTTTATTGGCTCTCTTTTCGTTGAGATGGGTTTCAGGAGTAAGTGGTGCAAATGGATGAAAGCTTGTATTGAGGATACCTCTTACTCTATTTTGGTCAATGGCTGTCCAATTCAACAAATTCATGCTAATAGAGGTTTGAGGCAAGGAGATCCATTATCTCCGTTCATCTTTACTCTTGTTGGGGAGAGCCTGAATAAATTGGTGGAGAAAGATAGAGACATGGAAGTTGTAAAAGGTTTCAAAGTGACCACGGATGGTCCTACTATTACCCCCCTTCAGTTTGCGGATGACACTTTGTTTTTGGTGAACCGGATCGTCAAGAATTGCGAGGTACAAAGCCATTCTGAGATGCTTCGAATTAGCTTCGGGTCTAAGAATTAACCTGGGTAAAAGCACCATAATTGGGATTGATTTGGACGAGGATTTTATTAAGGATCTTACCGTCGGTATGGGTTGCGGTGTTGGTAAACTACCTTTCATTTACTTGGGATTACCGGTGGGGGGTAATCCAAGGAAAATGTCCTTCTGGTCTCCGGTTATTGAAAGAGTGGAAAGAAGATTGGAGGGATAGGGGAGAAAGTATCTTTCTTTGGGGGGTCGTGTTACCCTTATCAAATCTGTTCTGATGAAACTCCCTATATATTACTTGTCACTGTTTGAGATGCCAAAAGGTGTTGCGAGGAGAGTTGAGCAACTATTCAGAAACTTTCTGTGGGGAGATAAAGATGCGAAAAAGAAGGTCCATTTGGTGACTTGGTCTGACATTACCAAACCTAAGTCTCTGGGCGGTCTTGGATTAGTTCCCTTACGGCTGAGGAATCAGCCTTTGTTGTGCAAATGGGTTTGGAGATTTGGGAGAGAATGCAACGCTCTTTGGGTTCGAGTTTTGACAGCTAAGTATGGTTTGAAGGAGTCTACTGGTTGGTTTCTTAGTGATTTGTTGAGAAGAAAGGGTCCTCAATGATTAAGTCTTGGTGGAAAATTGGACAAAGTAACGAAGAGGTGGGGAGATTATTCAGGGACAATATTAGAATTTTGGTAGGTAAAGGGGACAGAACCTTATTTTGGAAAGATCTCTGGTTAGGTGAAAGGCCGTTAAAAGATGTGTTCCCAAGATTATACAGGATTTCAAGGAATAAGAGTGTACTTGTTCAGGACAGCTACGTGATGGAGGGTCATTTAACTTCATGGCAACTGGATCTTAGAAGGGAACTGAGGGCCTTTGAGGACGAAAACAAAAGAGATCTCCTGTGTCAACTTGTGGAGTTTCCTGTTTCACCTATGGAGGATGATGAATTGGTTTGGACGGGAGATTCTTCAGGCAACTTCTCAGTTAAAGCCTTGGTCGATTTGGTTCTACATCGGGATTCTAACGTGATATCAAATTCCAATCTTGCTTGAAAAGGTGTTGCCTCCCCTAGGATTCAAATTTTTGTTTGGTGTGTTCTTAAAGGGAGAAGTTAACAAGATCGGAACTCAAAAAGAGAGGTTTCTTATATCAGGAGAAGGATCCCATTTGTCCAATTTGTGAGACGGAGGATGAAGATATTGATCATCTGTTTTTTGGGTGCCATCTTGCTCATCGTCTTTGGAATCATTTTATGAGACTTTTTAAGGTGTCTTGGGTTTTTTATCGTTCTTGTGTTGGGGCCTTGGAATCGTGGTTTATCTCTAGGCTTACCCCAAGGTGGAAACTTACTTGGAGCACTCTCCCAGCCGTCATCTTATAGACCATTTGGAAAGAAAGAAACTCTAGAATCTTTGAAGGAAAAAAAGTTGATTTCGACGAGCTCATACAAACTATTTTGTGGAAGCTTTGTGTTTGGCTTCTCTCGAACAAAGAATTTAGTAGCCTTAATCTTTCGGATCTCATCTCTTCCTGGGACAATTGCATGGATGGTTTTAATAGAAAGTTGAAGCTTAAAGAGAATTGGAATCCTCCGAAACAGAATGTTTGGAAGTTCAATGTTGATGGTGCTGCAAGAGGGAAGCCTGGGCCGGCGGGAATTGGTGAGGTGCTCAGAAATAATGATGGTATCACGTCTATTGTGTTCAACGAGTCTGTGGGTAATAAAGATTCCAATGAGGAGGAAATTCTTAGCATTAGGAGAGCTTTGCATATCAGGAAGTCGTATAGTCAAGGAAAACTCATTGTTGAGGGAGATTCGGCAAATACAATTAAGTGGGATATGGGTCAAAGAAGACCACCTTGGAGATTGATCACTGTGGTTAGGAAGATTAGGTTGTTTGCTGAAGGGATGGAGGTTTCTTTCAACAAGATCGGTAGAGCAGCGAATGGCGTGACAGATTATTTTGCCAAGCTTGGTGTCTCTAATCTCTTAAGAGTTAAGAGTTCATAGCCGAATTGGTAAGTACTCATTGTTGCAACTATAAATTTCTGGATTCAAGTCCAATAGGATCCATAGAAAAAATTGCTAAAGTCAATTATGATAACAAATCACAAATAGAACTGATAAATGCCTCTCATGATAAACCAATACAAATTGACATGGGAAAGCCTTGCAATGCAGACTGCAGTACTGATGTGCCATTTGACCTTCAACAACACTTTCTGATACATCATCTTGAGTACAATATGAAGTAGAAAAGAGGGAGTACTCAATACATTTTTCTACAGAAAAATGAATACGATTATCGGTAGGACTCGAAATAAAGAGCATTGTGCTTTTAATACCTTAAACTAACTCAAGTCCCACAACCATAGCTAAGAAATCAATCCATGAAGCTCAGTCATCTCATTAATTTTTTCTGCTAGAAATCAAAGTCATCCAACAAAATTCACTACTTTGGGCCCCTGTTTTTTCTTGGGTTTTACATTGTTCTTTTCTACTTGAACTCCTTCAGAAACTGAATCTGCCTTGGAATGAGATGTGTTACCTTTGTTACCAGTTGTAGTTTCTTCTGCCAGGAAATCGTCCTCAAGGTCATCCCCACTGCCAAAGACCACATGTCCTTGCCTACTTTCTCCATATTCATTTGCTGTGAATTCACATCAAGAATATTATTCGTCACTTGAAAGCAAAATACAACAAAGAAAATTCACATTCAGTCAGCTGGTTGCCAAAATGGATTTTTTTTTAATTATTTGTATTATCCTACTTCGAGCCAGCTTCATGAAGCGCTCTTTTAACACTTCCATTTTTTTATCATAGACAACAGGGAAAGATTGTGACTTACCCTTTAACACCTAAAGGCTCAAATGAAAAAAAGAAGAAAGTTCTTCATACTTCTATTGCTGACGGTTTTCTAGAGAACTTTTATGGGAACTGATTCGAATATTCATTGTGTCTATATTACATCCATACAACACAAGAATATGGTACTTAGGGTACTTCTGACCTACCATGTTTTTTTTTTGTTAAATACATTGTAAGTTATTTAGCGTATCAGCCGATATGCATCCATTTTATAATGGTTTAGATTCAGGTCAACTGCCATACCTAGATCCAACATTTACAGATTTAATCACATCAAGGGAAGTCAACTTAGTCTGCACCAGCTCCATGTGTTATAACCTGAACAGTAAACAATATATCTATACGTACTAGAATAATATATTACTACAATAGTACCCATCTCCTAATCATATTACAAGAGTATTCAGGTCCATCAGGTCCAGGGGCCTTGGACCCAGTACTTGTATCACATCATGTCTTAGGACAGATCAACCCAATTACAGTCTAAGTACTTAAAATATAAACTACTAAAAGACAGAAAAATGCAAGAGCTGTGACCCCATCTTGTCACAGGATCCAGACAAGTCCACATTCAAATACCCAATCAACTCTTTTTTTCTTTCTGTTCTTCCTTTTTTCTGTATGCATGTGTGTGTGGAGAGAGAGAGAGAGAGAGAGAGAGAGAGAGACACAGAGGAGACCAATGTCGAAACACTCAAACCCAATACAGCAAAATATAAACTTACACTCTAATGAATATATAAATGAGTTAAAATAAAACCAAGATTGAGTCATAAAGCTTACACTTATCTGTGTTCCCTAATCCACCAGCAGCAACGTGATTTTTGTCACCTTTACTTGGACAATTTTTAGCCAAATGTGTGACACCGCCACAAATTTTACATGAACCTCCCTATACAAAAAAAAAACATTCAGCCAATGAGAGAGTTTTTCAGGAGTTAATGGGTCCTTGTGCACCACACCAAAACATGGACACTATACTGTCAAATAAATGTTATTGTGTGGGGCCAATATAGAGTTACTGTAATAGGGACCCATTGAATGGAAGTGATGCCAAAACAAGTTGAAAGAACCTAGGCCAATGAATGAACAATAGAGATGAAATAAAACAAGGATCTAGTTAGAAAAAAGGTGAAATACGTCTCTTCGGAGACACCGATAAAATTAGAATGATACAGAGAAAAAATGTGAAATAATAAATTACTTTGGTCTTCTACTCAAGGAATTTGGTAAAATGCCTTCCCATTGTAAGGCCAGTAAATCAGTGCTTTGCATCAATAAGAACAAAATGTCAATCATTATTCTGTGAGCATTACAACTCGGTAATACCTAGAAGAAAAAATTTTACATATCCACATCAAAAGGCTTATTTTTACACATTTATGCTAAATTCTTTTGAGTTCATTTTTCCATTCTTCGTAAAGATTTAATGGTTATTGTAGGCCCAATGGAGAAATAGAACTTGAAAAGCCAACTCCAGATAAATGGATTTTGGCTCTCGATGATGATGGCGATGGTGATACATGAGAAAGCTTCTCTGTAAGAGCATGAAATGGGGTCATCTAGACAAATTCATGTAAACAACATATGTATACACAACTTTCTAGCATCTGAAATCAGAAAGTGATGGCCATTAATACCTTTGGATAGATTCCATGTCTGTTTTTTGGGCAGTTCTTACTCAAGTGACCACGTTGATTGCAGATAAAGCAATTTGCAAATTTCGTACCGCCTGTAGTCGTATACAAATTCACAAACAGATGAATCAACATATAATTCAGTTACTTAAACAGGAACACTTTCTTTGGAAAGGAAAAATAACCTTTTAGTAGTGTGAAGGAAAATTTTAAAACTCGTTGTCTTAGTAAAAAGAGGAACATGACAACCAGGTAGAATATGATAATGCATATGCACTGATTCAGCTCTTGTAAAAATGGCACATATGATATGTGTGCATCATTCTGAAGCCCCACATCACAAACAAAACTGTAGATGGTGCACAGCCCATAAGATTGGAAGGCCGTTCCCTTTGTCAGATTAATGGTTGTTTATATGGAGAACTCGGAGAAATGACTATTTCTCCTTTTAATTCCCTTTTTTTAGGACTCCACCTCCAAACAGGGAATAACACCACTACTGACCCAATCAGAGAGCTATTTAAAGAATGATCCACATACACCTCAAGTACAAAAAAGTAGACATTGAAATACTGGAAAGCAGAGGGCACATATATACAAGGGTAGTATTCAGCTGTACACCTCAAGAGCGGATCTCAAGGTGAGTGCTCTATGTGGAGCCCGATAAGGTCACACCAGGATTCTTACCATGAAATGTGCTCAGCTTCGCCGAACAACAGGCAACCATGTTTTACAGTTTCCAATTTCATAGGGCTCTTTAGTGGTTAGGATAGGATTGGTTTGAAAATGATAACTTGTTACTTGATTTTAGGTGATGGTTATTTAATTATAAGAGGAAATTTGCTTGCAATGTAGGGGAGTGTGGGTGTCCCATATATGTGTAATTCATTTTCAATTAGGGAATCAAGGGAAGAATTATTCATTTAATAGGAGGCCAGAACCACCTCGATTTGGCTCCACATTCTGCTTGGTAGAATCATCTACCAAATTGGAATTAGAGCAACGAATGTCTGTCACGCAATCCATATACATGGAGTGAATGTCAAAGCTAGAAGGGGAAGTCCATCGATTCTCCGGCAACATGAGACAAATGAAAGAAACCTTTGCTTCCGTAGCCATCAAGTAGGATAGAGTGCTGCCATCTCTTCTTCGAGATAGAAACAAGGGTGAGTCAGAGGCTTTGAACAGGGATTTCGTCAAAAAAATAAAAGAGGAATCTAAACGTGATATGCGCGTCTCGACTTTCCACGATTTTCAGGAGACAACCCTACAGGCTAGGTTTACTGAGCCAAGGAGTTCATTCGCTATCAAGGAATTGCTTGCCATGAGAAGGTTTTGCCTGCATCGTTCCAATTAGAAGGAGAAGCACACCAAGGGTTTCAATGGTATGAGGCGACACATAAAAGAGATGGGGAGGACAAGATCACACGGGCCTCGTGTGTGCAGTTTGGGCCATCCGTGTATGAGTACTTACGAGGCATTGGCAAAGTTAAACCAAATCAGTTAAGGAGTATCAAATCAATTTCAAGTAGCCCGTGTGCAAGGGTGGCCCGAGAAGACTCTCGTGGGTAGCTTCAATGGCAGGTTCAAGGAAGAAATACAAACTGAGGCAAAGTTATTTTGACCGACAACAATGCTAGCCGCAGTGGGATTTGCATAATTGTAAGAAGAAAAGTTGTTGCACCTTTCAATGAGTGGTAAATTGAATGGGACACAGTCGAGCCGACCTGCTATTCAGGCGTCAGCACCAACTGGTGCTGTAGGGGGCATTCCATTTGAATGATTGACTTGGGTCGAGATGCAAGGCTGAGGAGATAAGGGCTTACGCTACAACTGTCATGAAAAGTTCACACCCAATCACAGGTGTAAGGTGCAACAGATCTTCTTGCTAGAAGCCCTCAATGACAGGGGGCCGATACACTTGATCAGTCAGAAGCTGGAGACGGGGAAATTGAAACAGTCACAGTAGACTCACGGGAAATTTCTATACATGCACTAGCAGACCGAACTTCACCAAAAACTATGCAAGTTCAAGGGGTCATGAAAGAGCGGAAACTATCGATCCTAGTCGATAGCGGTAACACGCACAATCTCACTTATTGGCGTCGGTCACCATCATTTGAGAAGAAAATGTTGTATGAACTGGGCACCTGAGCTATTCCCCTCCGATTCGGGAAGCACCTGAATCGCACCCAGCTTCGAGATTCCACATCATGCAGCAGAGATTTTGCTGATGGAATTTACGGGGGTGTTTTCCAAACCCATAGGTTTCCTTCCAAACAGGCTCAAGACCTTAAGATTGACCTACAACACGGGGCCCCACCAACGAACATGCATCCCAACCGCTGCCCACATGGTCCAAAAAATACAAGATTGAAGGATCATCCAGAAAATGCTCAAATCCGAAATCCTACAATACAGCAAAAGCCCATTTTCCTCACTGATACCATTGGTGAAAAAGAAGGATGGCTTATGGCGATTTTACGTGGTTATAGGATCTTAAATAAAATCACTATTAAAGACTAGTTTCTGATTCCCATTATCAACGAGCTTCTCAATGAGTTACACGGCACCACATTTTTGTCTGAATTGGATCTCAAATCTAGTTATTGCAAAATTTAAGTTCGGCCAGAGGACATACACAAGACAGCATCTCGGACGCCCGAGGGCCATTATGAATCCCTTGTGATGTCGTTCGAACTTACCAATGTATCATCAACCTTCCAAGCACTTATGAATGATAGTTTCCGGTTTGTACTATGAGAATTCATCCTTCTTTTCTTTGATGAAATTCTCATTACCACGTGCATCATCTCCAAGCTGTTTTGCAACTTCGATCAAATTACATGTTTGCCAAATGCGGAAAATGTGTGTTTGGGGTATCAGAAGGTTGAATATTTGGGTCACATCATCTCGGCTAGCGAAGTAGCAACTGATCCTAATAAAATTCAGTGCATGCTAGATTAGCCACAACCAAAAGACATGGAGGGCCTGCATGGATTCTTGGTGTTGACCGATTATTACTGACAGTTTGTATTGGACTATGGGAAGATTACAACGCCTCTAACAGCGGTGTTAAGGAAGAACATCATTGAGTGGAATGAAAAAGCAGAACAGACCTTCATAGCCCTGAAACCAGACATGACGTAGGCCCCGATTCTGGGCGGTAACTGATTTCTCAAAAACACTTATAATAGAGGCTAACGCGTCAAGATATGGTATAGGGTTTGTAATGACCCAGGAAAGTTGACCAATCTCTTATTCAGCAAGGCTCTATCAAGTCAAGCACTTGGATGATCCACTTACTAGAAGGAAATGTTGGTGATCATGCAGGCTATGCAAAAGTGGTGACCTTACTTGTTAGGCCGCCATTTTGAAATTCCGAAAGATCATAAAAGCCTTAAATACTTTCGAGAGCAGCATATCACTGGAATGGAGCAACAAAAGTGGGTAGTAAAATTGTTGGGGTTCGACTACAATATTGCATACAGAGCAAGTAGGGAGAACCGTGTGGCCGATGCTCTCTCCAGATAATTCGATACAGATTCATAGAGACCAACTCACGGCCCAAGACACCGTGACTCGACAAAGTGCAGACAGAGAACTGCATTAGCACCGAGTTAGAGTAAATCGATACCAAATTCAGAGCCGGGTAAAGGATAGTTGAATTTTCCCTCGGATTCAAGATTCAAAGCTGGACTTCTTCATGAATTACATGCCACATGGCAAGTCACTAACAGATTCTTACAGACATATAAACGGTCAACGACTCAATTTTTTTGGCAGGGATTAAAAAAGGACATCAGAGCATTCCACAGCATGTAACATTTGTCAATGTAACAAGTATTGACTCCATGACCCCCACGAGTCTTCTTCAGCCATTACCTATTACGGAACGGATGTGGGATGACATCTCTATGAATTTCATTGACAAACTTACTTCAAAAGGCAAATTGACTATTAAGGTCATTGTTGATAGATTACCAAATATGCTCACTTTAGCCCCTTCAGTCATCCTTACACTGCCAAAACCATGACCGAAACGTTTGTGCACGGTATCGTGAGGTTACACGGAATGCCTCAGCCTAGTGTATGTGACTGCGACCTAGTTTTCATTAGCAGTTTTTGCAAGAATTTTCCACCTGCAAAGGACAGGGCTGAGGAAAAGTTTACCTTATCACCCGCAGACGAATAGCCAAATTGAGGTGCTGAATCATTGTCAAGAGACCTATCTATAGTGCTTCTCGGGCCAACGTCCTAATGAGTGGGCCCATTGCCTCTCATGGGCTGAATATTGGTACAACACACCATTAAACTCTTCTTTTAAGATGACCCCATTTGAGCTCTACACGAGCAATCTCCACCAACTGTCACCTACTATGAAAATGGTACTACTACCGTGGCTAGTGTGGAATGTTAACTTAAGGATCAAGATACGATCCTTAATGAACTCGAACAAAACTTGGTCATAACTCACGAACAAATTAAAAGGAAACATGATAAGCACCGTTGTGATCTCAAATTCCAAGTTGGTCATCTCGTGGACTTACGACTCCAACCTTATCAGCAACCCAGTGTCAACAATCGCCCCAACATGAAACTGTCACCTAGGTTTTTTAGGCCTTACAAGGTGCTTCAGTGGATAGGCCCAATCGTGTACCAATTGGACTTGCCTAAAGGTTACAAGATTCACCCAATATTTCACATTTCCTAGCTAAAGAAATGAATGGGGCATGGACTTTCTAGTTCTGCCCAACTGCCTACATTTTCAACTAATGGTTCATTAGTAGCAGCGCTTGAGTAGACCATTGATTTCGTTGGACCAAGCTCAGATCTAAATTTATCCACGAAGCATTAGTTACCTGAACATTGCCCATGGAAGATCCTACTTGGGAGGAACTTCCTACAGCTTAAGACACGATTTCCACACTTAAACCTAGAGGACAAGGTTTGTTTGGAAAGGCAGAAGGACTGATAGGGTTCCACCAGGATTCCTACCGTCAAATGCGCTCAGCTTGGCCAAACAACAAGTGAACTTGTTTGAAATTTTCCAATTTCATAGGGCTTTTTAGTGGCTAGGATAGGATTGGTTTAAATAAGATAAGTTGTTTCTTGATTGTAGGTGGTTGTTACTTTAAATATAGGAGGGAAATTGCTTGAGTGTAAGGGAGTGTGGGCATCCCATACATGTGTAATTCATTTTTAATTAGGGAATCAAGGAAAGGATTATTCATCTAATAGGAGACTAGAACGATCTCAAATCGGTTCCACTTTCTGCTTGGTAGAATTACCTACCAGAGCCCACTTAAAATCATGGGGTGAGTGGATCAAAAAGATCTATGCCTAGGTATGGTGCTTGTAAAGCTTTGGTTTTAAAGAACCCAAAAATCAACGGTAAATGGGGTGGAACTTTATCGAGTTCAATTCAACAGCAGGTATAAGTCGGTGGATCCTACATGAAGAGTAGAGATCCAATTCACATGTTGGTAAAGGGTGTGGGATGAGAAAGGAGTGGGTAGATCCCACATGAAGGGTTCTCACTGTGAGAACCCTTATCAGGTGCCTGCTAAAAATTCTCTCATATATACAAAACAATGATTTCTTTTCAACATGATGTACAAAGCAATGATACAATTAATATCTAATTAAAAATGGATGATCCCAATTCCCAAATATAAATAGAAGTGCAAGAAAAATATTTAATCTATAGAAATATGTTGCTCTAGAATAATACCATCTTCAATGGGCTTAGGACAGTTGGAAAGGGCATGACCCTCGCCTCCACAATTATAACAGTATTTTTTATCACTGGAGTCGCTTTTATTTGGGCAATTCTTGAGACTGTGTCCACGTTGTCGGCAAAGCAAGCAGATCTGGAGAGTAGCATAAGCACATCACCATGGCAAAAATATCCATCCACTAGAGCGAAAGAAAATAATGGATCTAACAAATATAAAAACACAAGGCGCAAAAATGTGCTTTGAATGTGGAAAAATTAAATGAAAAGAATAACTAATTTGAATATTTTTATAGAAACAAAGTTGAAACCCCAAGTAAAACGAATACTCTAGGATCTCATTATACGACAAAAACTAAAACTTGCAATTTGATGCAACACATCTCCAAGAGAATGAAGACCACATCCTAAGCATGGCCTTGAATTATTATGCGCAATTGGATGCATCAAAGAATTCGAGAATTTGGAGTGCATTCGATGGTAAAATGTGCATTTAAAATGGCCAAGTGCATTACGCTAGGGGTTGACATGAATTTTTCACAAAAATGAGTGGGGGACCAAGTTCAAGTGGAACTAGAATTTAGGCCCTGCTTGGAGTGACAAATTTTGCATGCTCTATCCCTTGATTCTCTCTCCTACGTTCTCTCCTTCCACACGATGGTGCCAACAAGACTAGGATTTTAGGAATTTTTAATTAGTCCTCATCTCTTTTGCTTATGTTGCTTGTAATAATTGGAGGCAAATATATGAAGGTTATGTATCATGTTAGGATTGGAAAAACAAGGGTATGTGGAAAGATAACATGTCATGAAGATAAACATAGAGAGGTAAACCAAGGCATGCTTGTGCCTATCTTTTCCTCTTCCTTTTTCCTTTTTTTTTTTTTTTTTGCCTTGTAAACTATAAATAAGGCCATTGGGAGCTAATGCAATCCAAGTCTTGACTGTGGGTTCTCTTTTACTACATTGAGGTAAGTTATTTCTTAGAATTATTGTTGGATTTCTCTAAATTCCAACTTTTCTTTATTCATTGAGTGTGATTTACTATTGAGTTGAATCTATCATTCAAGGTGTCCTATGTGAGAATTGAATTTTTACCTTTGTAAGAGAAACTACTTGAATCCTTTGTCGAATTTGTGTTTCCCTCAATTCAGTAAGCCCATATTCTTCAGTTAATTCCTTAGGCAAATCTTGCATACGATCTCATAACCCGCGTATTCATAGGTGATTGAATTTTGGAGTCGCTCAATCTTTGAGCCCATATTCAACTTCCTTGGATTTGGATTCATCAAGTTTAGATCCAAAAAATTAAATCATTGTAGTATTAAGCGAGCCTTGACTATATGGATTTCCCTAGGGCTAGGAAAACTGATTATTGAAAGTGCCTCAGTAAATGCAATTAAGTGACTAACGGGAGCGAAACGACCTCCTTAGAGACTAATAGCAATAGTGAGGGAGATTAAGACATTACTCGATGACCGAGAGTGAGATCCTTCTCACAAGTCAACAGATTGGCTAACGGAGTAACAAACTTCTTTGCGAAATATTAAATTGACTCATCACCTCATGGTGTTTTCTATCTGTGACTCGCGGAGAGTGAGGGGTTATACGGGTTTTCTTGGTTGTATTGGATATGTTTCACGGACTTGTTTGTATTTTTTCTGGGTTCTTGTTTTCTTGGATTTGGTTGTTTTGTACTTTTTCTTTTCCTTCTTAGGATTTAGATCTCCTAAACCCTTTTTGTTTTTTCATGATCTTGTACTTACATTTTCTTATTAATGCATTATTATCTTATTATCACTCGAAAAAAAGGTTGCTCTCTTTGAACCAAGAACAACATCACAATGCCTTTAGTTCATCATAAGTTAGAAACTAAGGCCTGTGTGGCCTTTATAGTCATGCACAAGCAGGTGACATGTTACTGTTTTGCTTAAAAGTCTTATTTCAAATGAACTTCCCTTGACGTATAAAATAGGAAATTATTAATTTACTGGAAATAAAAGTTCAGGGCAAATACCCTTGTTTGGTTGTCTTTACTTTATCTATATAAAAAGACACAATTTAATGCAACCATCAAATGAATATTGACCGTTCGTTTATTAAACGGTTGTGATTTATTTCCACGCTGGCAAGCAAAAATATAGGAAATATTTGTCCAAAAAATAGATAAACAACAGGAAAAAAGATTTTAAGATGGGATTTGGTGAGTTGGAAAGATTTGGTCAAACTTAATCATATTATTATCTAAAAATATAGAAAATTCGTACAAAAATTGACTAAAAATAGACAAAGGGGTTTTATGATTAAACTTGGTGAATTTGAATGATATGAGCGAGATTTTTTAGATTCATATCTAAAAATAGAAAAAATTGTTAAAAATTTTGTGAACTAAAGAAAGAATTATTCACTATAATTCTTTTACCAATGTCACTCACGCAAAGCGTGTGCTTTCTGCTAGTTTATTGTATAAGTAGCAAGGAATTGGATGTCCAATCATACCATAAGAGGAGTCAAGGTTTACCACATCAAACCAGGTATATTCTACAATAAGAAATAGCATGTTGAGAATGAAATAGAGAAAATGCCAGCAAACTCGCTGACTATGGACAGAAAGATGGCAATCTAGATAACTCATATTTCCATGAATCTCAAAATAGTTTAAGTGGAAAAAATTATACTAAGCAACAACGGTAAATTCCCTTAGAAGCTGGATTCTTTTAGAAGCATATGGCAAGGTTGGCTAGGGGATGGCCCCGCAACAAATACTCCTGATTGTTGTTAGAAGTAGGCAATGGTTCCCGTGCCTTAAGGGGGATTTGGACAAGGAAGTTACTGATTACATTTGGCCTCTTGGAAAGTGGGTAAATAACAAGGAAGAGCATCGAGTTTTTGTGCGTGTACGTTGATATCCAAACACTTTAATAGTGTGTTTGGCAACTAGCAGATTCTGTGCCAAACAAATCTTGAGATGGATTAGATAAAAAGAAAATTTTGTCATAAAAAAATCTTGTTGCTTGCCATGTGGTAATTGATGAAGATCCCAAGATAAAGATGTTGGATGTAACGACCCGTCCCTCTAGCACAATATTGTCCGCTTTGGGCTTAAAAACCCTCACGGCTTTGCATTGGGCCCAAGTCTCACCCTTGGGCCCAAAAGGCCTTGTGCCAGAAGGGAGGGGTGCTCCATAAGCCACAACACATTCCACTCCTTGGGAGGTATGAGACCTTTTCTCTCCCATACATGCCCCTCTCATAAGAGCCCCCCTCTTGGGGCAGGGGTATTACATTGGAAGATTGTCAAATTGAAACTATGAAATATTCAAAAGATTTTTATGTAAATTAAGATCCAGTTATTATCAAAAATTGAAAATCAAATTTGAACTTTTTGAAATTCTTTACATGAATTTGTTTATCCATCATACGAATTTCAAATTTTTTCCATCATCCAATTTTTTAAATAATTATCAAGAGTCATGCAAAATCTGGTAGCTTAGATCCTATTATTTAATTAGCCAAACAATCCATTAATATCTGAAAAAGAAAAATTTATTTCTCTTATGACAGCTTACAAGATATATGCTTGCCAAACATACAGTAACAAAATTTTGGTTGTAGAACCTACATCAAAAGCATAACTCAGATTTCCACAAATCCCAAAATAGTTCAAATGAAAACGTTAAACCTAAGCAACAGGGCATTGCCCCCAGACACCAGATTCTTTTGGAAATATACAGCAAGGGAATCATTTTAACAGAATATTGGTTCTAGACCTACAGTCACTATGATAGCCCAGATTTCCATGCATCTCAAAATAGTTTAAATAAAATATGTGTTTGCATGTTTGTGCATGAGTGAGAGAGAGAAAAATTGAATGATGTGAGAGAGAGAAAATGTTAAAACTTAAGCAACAAGGGCATTGCCCCCAGAAGCTGGATTCTTTTAGAAACATACGCCAAGGGAAGCATTTTAACAAAATGTTGGTTTAGTGACTACAATCACTATGTTAACTCAGATTTCCACGAGCCTCAAAATAGTTTAAATGAAAATGTGTGTGTGTGCAAGAGACTAAGTGGAGGGAAATGGCAGGAGATCTCAAGGATGGTTTCAACTTTCAAGCTTTTCAACTCAAGAGTGAGTAATTCTAGAAAAGGTCATTGTAGCAATTCATGGAGACTAAAAGACAAGACTACTGTCAGGCAGAAAAATAGTTAACCCAATAAAAAATTTGCAAAAAAAAACACAATGGTCAACTAGCAATGACTCGTCATAACCGCTCAAAAAAAAAAGCAATGACTCGTCATTCCAAGAGAGTTTTACAACAGAACGAGTCATTCCTTGTAAACTACAAACCCATTCCAAAGAATACCTTAATGGGCAAGCTGGAGAGAGTTGGCATTATGGCATGAATGGAGACAATGGTTTGGGAGAAATGAATGAGGCAGTATAAGCTATCCTTGATCTTGAATTGGTATCAATATTGGAGTACCTAATACTTACATTTAAAAGGAAAAAACAACACCTTATAACATTTAAGAGTGGACTTGATAAAACAATAATAGGATGTGTTCTGCAAAAACACAAATAATGGTCATCTCATAACGACTGCAAAGTCACTCCAAGAGTGTATGACAACACAAAATAAGTTGTTGATTATGGATGTTCATAATAAAAGCCAGATAACTTGTGAGGAAGCAACAAATTGCCAAGAATAGAGTTGTCTGATCTAAAAAGTAATACGTTGAGAGATGCTATTGGAATCGAGATATGAATCTAAATGAATGGTTGGTGTAAATGGCTAGCTATACAAAAACAGATACATAGTTACAAAGAGAGATGTTACGACACTTGTATATACTCAATATCAATGTTGTGAAAATCGAATCGTATCGTAAATCGCTAATACAACTTGAATCGCAAATCGTGTATCGTAAATCGTAGATTCGTAAGATTCATAAGTGTTTTTCCTCAAAAATATTTCATATATGAAATACCGTAAAATATATTTAAAATGTAATAACATGAACAATTCTCCAACTTTTTTTCAATATTAAGTGAATTCTATATAATTAGTTTATTGGAGCTCAAATTTCAATGCTCCAACTGCCAAAAGTATAAGACCAGTATATAATCCAACTATACTGTGAAAAGTCAATAATGAACTAAAAAACCCTCAAAAAATCGAAAGGTCTTAAATGCTCATTAACTCAAGCCTTAAAAACCATTAAAACGAAATGTTTCATACTTTCACACTCCTAATAACCCCATAATTCTATTATTTATACGAATCGTAAGATTTGTTGACAGACGAATCGTTCATCTTATCATATCATATGAATCGTAAGATACGAATCGTGTATCGTAAGATTTTAACAATCATACTCAATATATCATGTGGGACATTCATACCCATGTCGGATACCACAATACCTACAAGATACTTTGTAAAATAAGCTCAAATTATTTTATTATCCTTTTGTCACAAGAGCTATACAAAAGAGAGGATATTAATGATTTTGTCTAAAAATATTTCAAAAAAAAAAACTAATTTTGACATTTAACATGCTTGAAAGACTAATTCATATATTAAAATAAAAAGAAATAAAAAGTGGGTAAAATATTCCAAGTAAAAATCATAAAACTAATGTGGAATATTTTTTAATAGGACAACCATATGATTTAGAAGATTTGGAAAAATTTAGTGCTACATCCCCAAAACCATATCCATATCCATGTCAGTCCATCATACGTTACAAATTAATTAAGTAGAACGCAAAGCAAATCAAGTCCTCAAACTCAGCAGTTACTGTTGTTACAAGAGTGCATCGTGACAGGGAAGTTAATACCAGTCCATATATGAAGGCCTATCAATTTAGCATATACTGTATCTTCAATACTCTCCTGATTGTACTCAGTGATACTATTTTTACATTTAAACAGTAGCAGCACATTGCCTCTAGATTATTCTTTGAAATGGTGCTTTTATAAACAGAGGTACTATGGTTTTGAAAGCCCACGCTGTATGTTCAGTAGTTATGATTTCCCATTGAAATGGATACAAAGAGACCAACACCTTCACTATTCAAGAAAATTTATAATCTTCATCTTCCGTTGAAGCTTCGATTAAAATTTTGGTTTTGCATTTTATTCCTCATAATCATGACCAAAGCTATTTGTCCCATTTTCCTTCGCTAGGCTTCTTGATTTGTATTTTTCCACTTAACCCTATCAAAAAACATATTCCCAGCCACTCTTCAATCTATCATGTCTTTTCTCACATCATCAATCCAATTCAAGTCTCCAATGCTCTTCTTTTATCCCAGTGCCTTCTGATTATACTACTTCTGTTCTTTAATGGTTCCAGAAAAAAATTGTGCATGACAAATAAAAAATATAATAATAACATCAAAATAAAATGAGTAACACAGATTGCACTAGTTCATAGCACAATTTAAAAGGTAAGGAACATTAGGAGGATGGTGGGGCAGATGGAAGCTTGTTTCAGAAACGTGAGGCAGTTGGGGCAGATTTTCTGGCAGAGGTGGGGCTGGACAGGTCCGATTTCTTTATAGCTTTTCATGATGTAGTGTTTACTCATAGGTGACTTCAGATACTCTCCTATACTGTTGTGTACTTTATAAAATTCTTTTTCATCAATGATGTCATTTTTATTATTGTTTTCTTTCTTTAAAAAACAAAACAGAATTTAAAAGTGTCAGCTGTGTTAAAGATTAAGATTGGAGGTTTGAGTCATTTACCATTTAAAGGAAATTAAAAACCAACACAAATTACAGACAAGTGAAGACAATCCAAGGAATGTGAGGAAAAAAAACAAAGACAACATTAGACAAATTTAAGAAATGGGTGACTAAGTATACCTCTCCTATACCGTTGAAGAAAAAAAAAGTACAATTTAAAAGTGTCAGCTCTGCATCTTTAAAGGTTGTAGGTTGAGTAATATTTCCATTTAAATGGAAAAAAAAAACAATACAAATTAAAGGCAAGTGAAGACAATCAAGGAAAGTTATCCAGATGGAAAAAGAAAAAAAGAAAAAGACAAAATTACACAAAAATAAGAAATGGATGACTTCAGTATACTTCTATACTATTGCATACTTTGTAAAACTCTTTTGAATCAATACAATCATTTTCATTAACGTGTGAAAATAAAGGAGCAATTTATGAGTGTCAGCTGAGCAACTTTAAAAATTGTAATTTGGAGTGATGTTACCATTTAAAAGAAATTTAAAAAAATATACATACAAATTAAAATAAGTGGAGACAATAGAAGGAATGTTAACCAAATTAAAAGGAAAGAATAATAAAAAGACAATATCATATAAGTGAGGAATCAAGGAGTCTGATCCAGACCTTGTTTTTTTCCCATTGGGATTTCTGAGGACAGAGCTTGGCGATGTGGTCTTGAGCTTTGCAAATGAAGCAGCTCTCTCCAGGTTTCATGCCTGGGATTCTGAGAGGATGCTTTCTCAATTTTGCGTTGTTGTATTTATTGTCTTTGTGGGTCTTTTCTCCTCTTTCGGGTTTGAATCTCTTTCTCTTCTTCGACTTTTTGCTATTGTTGGGGTCTTTGGGAGGAGTTGGTTCGGGTTTCGGTAACAGGTGAGGGTTCGCTTCCTTGAACCGCTTCCGTGCCAATCTCTGTCTTTTGTTCACCATCCTGATTTCAGTCTGCTGCTTCTTCCAATTTTCAGTGGCCTTTTTCCCTCTTTCCTACAGAGAGCTAGAGAAAACAGAGCTACTATAAACCCTTTCCTTTGCTACAAAGAGCTAGAGAATACAGAGGTACTCTAAACCCTTGATAGGCGAAGAGCAAGGAACTGCATTCAAAACCCAAACCGTAAATTAAACTTTTTTATTTTTTTTTTTTTTTGAAATGGGTTTGATAAACCCAAAGTAATTTAGTTTTAAAGAGTATAGATTAAGAAAAGTGACTCATTTAAATAATATGTTGGTGTTATTGAGAATCCAAAATAGACCGAACGAAACTAAGCCCTTTTAATGAACATGGGTTGGAGGTTGGCCCAAACTTAAACTAATCCTGACCCAATTGGCTTTTAAAAAACCAATTTGACCCAATCCGACTTATTATATAGTGGCCGATGTAAATAGTTTAGAACTTTTTGAATACCTTTTAGGTTATAATTTAATCTGTAATCATGTCATTTATCATTAAAACTTTACTTTTTTATACTTCAAGTATTATTTCTTTTAGAAATGAAGAATTTTGTCTATTTACAATTTATTTGTTAGTTTTGAATATTAAATGTTTGAAAATATTATCCACTCAAAAGTAAAGTATATTAATTTGAACTTTTATGAAAAAATAAAAAACTAAATCAATCCAAATTTGTCAGGTTGGATCATGTTCTTGGGCTAGATTAGGTCAGTTGGGTTACAAATTTTTAGCTTTTAAGTTGGGTCTAGTTCAACTAGGTATGATATGAGTTAAGTTGGATTTAGCAAAATCAGAACTAGTTTCACCCATTGCTAAATGAACAACTACTGTATAATATTATCAATTTCCCACCAAATGAATTAAGTGCCCTACATAGTTGAGTATGTTGGTTAAGTAACTATATGTATATGTAGTATAAAAGTTTTGTCATCAATTAAATAGTACCAAACTCAAGTTAGACCTGATTGAATCGACCTATTTAATAAAGAAGTAATGAATTATAGTTGGTGACTCATGTTCGAGATCGTAACTCAATTTTCACGAAGATTTTTTCCTGAAAAGAAAGAGTTGCTAGCGTGTAGTGCATCTCTTCACACGGCAATGGAGAGAGAACTTCTCCCCAAGCACGTGTGGAGTGAAGAGAAAATAGGGAGATCTCTCCACATTTCGTTGGACAACAAAGTATACACTTCATGACATCTAGGAGGATCTTCAATGTGCGAGAATAATACAAGAAATACAAGAAATGAGATTTACAGGGATATGTGCCAGAATAATATATTTTACGTATATATTTGGATTAGTTAGCCTTTATTTTATTTGTTATAGATATGTTTAATGGGATTTTAGAAGTTTTACAGGATTTACGGGAAAATACAAGAAATGAGAAAAAAAAATAGAATAGAAATGGAGAAAAAGAAGGAAGGTTTGACAGATTCTTAATATTTTGGCCATAACTTTTCACTCCGATGTCCGATTGCTTTTTGTCGTGCTGGAAAGAAGACTTCAAGGGCTACAAAAGTGTAGTTCACAAAATTTCATAATTTGGACGTTAACTAGGTCAAAATTGAGTTGTAAGATGGAACATGTGTAAAAAAACGAGATTTCCACCTAGCTACTTCCCCATTGAATCTTAGCCTTTCATTCTTCGTACCTCCCCATTAAATCTTAGCCTTCCATTCCGCCTATCCAACTCACCTACCCAAGTCACGTATTACTCCATTTAATTCTAGCCTTCCTGGGCACCTAACCTAATCAATCTTGGCCCTTGATTTCATCCCAAAAATCCTATAAATTGAGGCCTCCTCTCCACAAGAAAAAATGGAACTTGGCATTGGAGTTTTGGAGAGCTAGAGAGGAAGGAAGGAAAGGAAGAAAAGAGAAAGGAAAGACACTATGGAAATTTGAATTCCATAACAGGTTTCAGGCTAGTGTTTGAATTCTTCTGATATTTTTCTTATTCCAAAAATTCCATAAAATTGTAATTTTAACTCTTTATTTTATTAATAAGATCAAGATAAGCTTTTAGATCCATGGTTTTCCACTTAATGGTTGTTGATTATGATGATTCAATTTGATTTTTGCTTCTTTTCATGAATGCATGTTTTGAGTTAATCTTATAATTTTCAATTTAAACAACAAATTTTTGGGAAATCTTAGAACCTAACAATGTGCACCCCCTAGCTAGGACCCAACACTATATTCAAGGGGTATTCTTCAATGGTTTGGCCATCCTCGAACCAAACAATGCACCCCGAATCTATACTACACACTTACGTGTCACTCAATCCCATTGAGCAGACGGATTTATCCACAACCATAGTCATCATCCCTCTATTTCCCATATGTACAGTCCGTGAGTTAAAACCGTGCTCTCATACCATTTTGTCACGACCCTAACCGGAGCCCGTGACTAAGCACTACCATAACATCATAAGATAAACCCCAACATTCACATTTACATATTTCAAACACACCCATTAAGCTTCGTAATTCAACCATTTTGTTTCCCAATAATTATTACATTCAAATACAAGGGCAAACAAAATACAAAGCTGGCACTGCTTCCGGTTGACTTTGCCTTAGTAAATGGGGTCCATTGGACCCCTTCTCCAACACGGTTCCTGCACCTATGAGGGGTTAGTCCACCATAATTTATCATCACATAAAAAAGCATGACAAAGAAAGCACATTAAGGACATAAAGAAGATGCATGACAAAGAATGCACATTAAGGACATAAAGAAGATACATGACAAGATAATGCAAAACTTCCATGGTAACTACATTTAAACAAACTCCATTTGTATTCCACACAGAGGTATCCTTTTTAGTGCCACATAGAGATACCCATACTCCTAATATCCACAAAGAGGTACCCAACATCTGAACCCACAAAGAGGTACCTTAAATAACAACACATAATGTTATTTTATGATTGTGATCCACTTAGATCACCACACAACACATGCAATGTCTCATCACTACATATGAGGCCCCACAACATACATTGCACCTCCCTTTTCTTTGTAAGAAGAATTATACACATTAGAATTTAATTACAAGTCTCAAGAACTACATTATACAATCATCACCATTTTTCATTCATTCATACATTCTATCAAATGCTTAGAATGCAATGATAGGAGAAAGATCCCTCACTACACAATATGCCATGCAATACCCATTCCATCCCATAGTACATCACTCCTAATCATCATTTATCAAACATATCACACATATCTTAAACACGTAAAGCATTCCTAGTACAAAATCATATGCCACACACCTCTCATGGCATTCCATATGTGCTCCAACATAATCCCCTACTAGCAACTCCTAAGATATTCAAACCCATACAATTTCACAAGAATTGTTTCACCTATATCATCCATGAATTTATCATGCTCATACATAACAACACATGCTTCAAGACCCACTTGCTAATATATTACTTAAAACACCTCAACATGCTCATCAAACTCTTTTGATCAAGTCCCATGCGTTGCAATCAATTTCAGCATACAAATCAAGGTGGAGGTTCCCTCACCTAAAGTCGTATCGGAGGATTCGAGTCCCCAACTCGTGAAGGGAAGTCTACTTCAACTGGTCCGATAGCTTCTCTACACAGGAATGACATAACAATCATTTTCCTATAAACATCAAGAGGGTAAAAATACATGCATAACACAAGGTCTTAGTCCCCATAAGCAATTTGAATCAAATAAGGAACTTTCTCTCCAAATTAACCTCTAAAATCACTCCTCCCACTCATCTACTCTAACCTTAGACATTTTCCCCAAATTAATTTCATCAATGGGTCATACAACTCAAAGGGGAGGCTCCAATCACTTCTTTTCCAACCCTAGGTCGAAAATCCCCTAATTTATCTGCATGATTTCTCCTTTCCAACATGGTTTGAGCCTCTTTTCCCGATTTACTTCACCCCACCCCTCAAACTCTCCTAATAGAAAGAGGAAATGAAGAGAATCATGGTCTTCTTACCTCTTTGGAGAGAAAAACATCGGAGAAGAACTTGGGAGGGAAGATTGATCCGATCTAAGCACATGCACCAAAGGATTTGAAGGTTTGGGAAGAGTGGAAGGCCTGGTTCCCACTGCTGGAAGGGCTTTTCCAAAGAGGAAAATGGAAGAAAAATGAATGGGGTCGAGTCATTATAAGGGAGGAGTCAGGAGTGGGTTACAACATGATAGATCTTGGTGGTCATGTTCGAGATGGGCCCTTTGTGCAAGATTTGATCATTTTTTCTCACTGGAGACTGGTGGATCATCCTAGAGCATGGGATATAGGCATTTTACATAAGGTGCGAAGCTGTAGATGAAGTATAGGGCATTGTCTTAAATCATCTCTAGAGTTGGTAAATTTCTCCCCAAGGTAGATATTGTTCTGGACGATGGCTCAATTTCCACTAAGATTTTATCGTGAAAATAAGGAGTTGATGGCGTATAGTGCATCTCTTCACATGGCAATGGAGAGAAAATCTCTCTATCCCAAAGTGTGGAGTGGAGAGAAAATAGGGAGACATTTCCCAATGTGGAAATGTGTTTCGTGGGGCAACAAAGTATACACAACATAACAGCTAAGGGGATATTCCATGTGCGAGAATAATGGACTATGTTTTTCCAGAGCAGAAAACGTGGGAACAAGCTTGAAAGAATAAAAAGAGACAAACAACAAGCAGCAACGTGTGTGTGAGGCCACACCATGCAATGTGGGTTTGAGAAGGTCTTTTTGCAGGCAGCTAAAGAGACACCTTCACATTGAAGTGCTTGCTTCGAACTGTCGCATGCAAGGTGATGCATGGGTCTAGGCTTCGAGACCAATAGGTTTAGGCGCATTGAAGAATGAGGAAGCACACCAGAGAGCGGGTCAGAAAATGGTTCACTCTTTTGGGATTGAAAGAAGAAATAAAGAGGAAGAGACTTGGAGAACTGGAGAAGCCAGAATACACAGATTTTTTGTGTTTGGCTTTGTTCTTGACTAGAGAAGAGGATTCTCAAGACAAAGAACTAGAGTTTTTTAGAAGGAATATAAGGTGGAGAAACCGGGCTTGCATTTCGAGTTTTGTCTACGGCTCTCTAAATAAGGATTGAGTTTGATTTGAAACTCATTTATTAACTCTCTCGTATTTATTGTTTATTTTTCTCTCTAAATAAAATAGATGCTCTGTGGATGTATGCAGGGCTTTGTTGTACCACTTAAAATCCTGGTGTTTGATTGTATAAGTTGTATTTAATTTATTATTATCGTGTTATGATTGATTCGTTGATTATTTTATTCTTAACAACTCAAGCCCAAATAAGACTTGACTCATTGCCACGTACTCATGAACAAAAATCAACTCCTAAAATCAATGTTTAAAAACTAAACCATTGGCTTTTTTTTTTCATGGTTCAGTCAAATTAGTTTTAACTACTGCGTTAAATTGCTTGAACTATTATTTAACATATTGATGATGGCTAAAGTCGTAATTGCACTAGGATATGATGAACAAAATTCACAAATGAAATTATCTGTTCAATGAAATCAATTAGAATGTGGACTTGTAAATTTGAATGCAATTAATTGACAATCAAAATTAAATACAATTCCACCAACCAATGTATGCATGAATTTAAATTCAATACTAATTTGAATTGAAAATTGATGAACGTTTTAATAAATAGAATTTTGGATTGTAGAATTTAATTTTAATTAAGTATTATAGATGAAATCAATGAATATTTAAATTCACAATGCAATCAAATACCCAATCACTTCAAATTCTAATTAACTCTATACTAATGCAAAATTAAATTCAAAAGAAACCATACCAAGACTTACCACACTATGACTCCACAAAGAATCAAGCTTCAAATTCAATTCAATTTATCGTGTGTTTACAGTGGTCTACCAAGGCCTCAATTTATAGAAGGTAAAAGGTGAAAAAAAAATATGGATCTAGCAACAGAAAACTTGGATCGAATATCTTTCTCGTTACTCACTAACACTTGATTACAAAATAGTCATAACTTCATCTACGTATTTCGGAATTGTGTAAATTTGGATTATTTGAAAGGTAATTCAATAAGAATTCCAATGAATCTGATTTAATGAAATTCCAATATCATTTGGTACCTAAAATTTGTATGTAAAGTCAAACCACATTTTCTCCACAATCTCTAAGTGACATGTCCAATCTAAAAATAAAAAAAAATAAAAATTACATAATAATTCTCTACTGAAATGCACGCCCAAAACATGATGAAGGAGAATTCTTTGTTGTTATTTCTTATTTCCTTAAATCCACCCAAGTAGGGATGGGAATCCTGTAATGATCTTTCCCGAATTTTCTAATTTTCGAAGAGATTTTTGGATCTCTAAGTTGTTTTAGGGACCTTGGTAACAGTGAAGAGAGTGTGGGCGCCATGGTGGGCCCAGTTTATAAGTTTTCGAGTTCGAGGACTTGAAGGGCATTTTGGGTAAGTTTATAATTATTGCTTATTTGTCATGAAAACTCGTTCAAAAGTTACACGTTTTCTCGCCCGAGATCTTTCGGATTCTTTCTTCGAGTTTTTATTTCTCTTCTAAAAAGATTTTTTTAAAAAAAGGCAAAAACCCTAAACCCTAACCCTTATAACGTACCCCTTTCCTGCAACACTGTGGCCGCTCACGCTACAATGTCGCCGCTCTTCTTCCTCCTGACGCCGGTAAGCTTCTCCTCCTTCTCCTTCCCTCTCTCTCTCTCTCTCTCTCGGTTTTCTATTTCTTCCCCTTCTCTACCTCGACCGGTTCCACCTTCTTTTTCCCCTATTTTCTCTTCCCTTTTCTTTGATTTTTCGGGATTTCTCCCGATTTTCCCGTTATTCTTCCCTTCCCTTTCTCGAATTTCTCTGCTGCTCGGTTTTCCTTTTTTCTTTCTTTCTTGTTTTCCCTGCTTTTCCTCGTTTTTCCTTTCTTTTCCCTCTTTTTCCCCTTTTCCTGGTTTTTCCTTGATTTTATCCCCTTTCCCCGACTCATCAGAGTTACTGAGTCGCTTGGCCAAGTGCCGAGTCGACTCAGTTGGCCTTTTTTGCTGTTCTGAGTCAACTCGGCCCTTGGGCTAAAGTGGCAACCCAGCCACTCGTCCTACTAGCCCAGACCCGACCCAGACTTGGTCTGGCCCGACCAGGCCCAGACTTGGTCCGGCCCATGTCTAGCAGGCCCACGTTTTCGGCCCAATCCACCTTGGCCCAGTTTCCAGACCCGGCCCTTTTCAAAGCCCGTTTTCAAGCCCAGCCAGTTTTCAGACCCAACCCAGTTCGCCCGTTTTGGGCCCGGCAATTTTTAGGCCCGTTTTCTCCTTGGCCTCTTTTCGAACCGTTTTGGCTTAATTACTCATCCGTTCTTCTTTGTTTCTACGGATTGAACTCCCTTCAACCCAACAAGTCGCTTACTCGCTTTGGACTTTTGACTCCACACACAAGGTGAGGGGACTTATCACAATTTTAACATGCATTGCATATAGCAAATAGGTGGCAAGGGATCTGTTGGGATGCACTCATGTCTACCATATGTTATTATGAAGAACTTAAACTGGATAAATTAATGTTGAATATGATGCTTGGAATAATTGATGATACTTTGAGTGTCTATCGATAAGAGGCAAAAACAATTATGTTGGACATAGAGATGCGTGTTTAAGTAACTCGTTATGCACTCCTGACTCATATGATGAGCACGATACTGATTTTTAGTTAATTATGTTAGAACATGAAATCATGTGCATGCATGAGAGGTAACCCACAACGGAAGGCGTACCGTTGGAAATTGAGATGCATAACTTTTTATGTGTACATGTTATGATGACGTGATGATGTTGGTTGTTGGGAGGACTTCCCCGTTACACTCCGGCGGTCGAGACCCCCATAGGGGATGCGGGTCTCCCCATTGTATTCCGGCGGTCGAGGTACCTGCCCTAGAGTTTGGCTCCCTCGGGCGTGGTCGAGGTGGTTTTCCGACACGACTCATGTGGGTGAGGTAGTTATGTATTCTTAGTCTCCCGATGGTATTGATAGGGAGACCGGGGTTCGTTGGAGGACCCGATGTGGGCTATGAAGATGATTTCTTGGATTTGGTTAATAGAGCATCGGTTAATAGAGTAGTTGAGTATCGTAGGCATGGACGTTTTATTCACTTGGAATGTTTATTGTCCCTTTCATATGTGATCTATAACTATTTTGTTAATATGTGGTATGTTTATCCCTACACTTGGCTGTTTTGCTCACCCCTTACCTTTCAGGTGCCGCGATCACAAAGGGGTCAGGCGGGCCCCTGGAGCAAGTACCTGGAGAAGAGTAGTAGAGATTAGAAGTTTATGTTTATGCTATGTTTGATATTTGAGAACTTTAGTCACATGGACTCAATCATATGTTTGTTTGGATGATTGTATAACTACTTGATTAGTTTACGTTGTGGTTCGTGTGTTTTTCCTAGTTCTAAACTTGTGGTTTGTTGGACGGAAAGTAGTTATCCGGCTCTATTGTACCCAATATATGTCTTTTGTGACTTTCTGAGGTTTTTTAGAGATAACGCACCCGTAGCGGGACGGAGCGTTACAAATCCTCTATATGGAAATGGAAATAAGGACAGAAATTGTAATCGCATAACTTTTTCTTGTGATGATCAAATGGACCACTTTCTTGAGATGAATTGGGTCTCTTTTTAGTCAATTTGAAGGTCTGACCCCATACGAAGCACATGAGCCATTAATTTGGACAATTTGGACCCCAAATAATGTCATTTTGGGCCTATTTTTGCATCACTAAAATCTCTTGCAATTTGAGTGCAATTACAACATTGTCTTCACTTCTAGGTTCTTTTTCTTCATGGAATTCATCTTCAATTTGGTGTCATTTGTTTGTGACGATGCCCACATCACATAACACCAAACATACCTGATAATTTGTTATAATTAAAATTAAAAAGCTAAAAAGTTATATAAAATGTAAATCACATTATGTGATATCCTGACCCATGAGCCAGAGGCCAGGCCCTAAAGTGGCTGATCCAAGTGAAACTGGGCCCTGTCGGACGGACCAGCAGAGTGGGCCGGTCGGCTCCGACAGCCTAGCTGTGGGTGAGAGTTGTGGAAAGTCTCACATCAGAAGTTGAGAAGTTTGAGAGGAGGTTTATAAGTAGCATTGTTCCCTCAAACCAGCAAGACGCGTTTTGGACTCGGACTTGGGCCTGGTCCAATCCAAAAACTGTGTGGGCTCGCGCGTGTGCACGTATGTGACTGTGTGGGCCCAAAGCGGACAATATCTTGTTGGGCCAAGCCCCAAGCCCTTTTTATGGGCCGGGCAGTTACACATTACAACTAATTATAGTAGGGGTGGCAAAACTGGGTTTCGAATCATGAATTAAAAAAAATGACCCGACTCAATCAAACATACATTTAATAAAAATAATAGTTTATTTATTAATTAATATTTTCCTATTAATTTTAGCCATGTATCCTGCCCAGATTAAAAAAATCTTAGTCTATTGCTTCATTATTTCCATATCCTAATGGGCTCACATGAAAGAGTAACCCTCTTATGTTTGATTCTCTATTAAAAATAAAAATTTCCTCTCATTGTTCTACTTTTATTTTTTTCACATTCAAGTTAGGTTGAAAGAAATAAAATTCGGGTTGAATCGAGTTAGGTTAGTAATTAAAAATTTAAGTTGGATCGAGCAGAAAATTTGTTCTTGCCTATAGCAAATACGATTGACTCATTGCCACCCCTAAATTATAGTAATAGTATAAGATAAAAAGTTGAAGAAAAAAGATGAGAAAAATAAAATAAATAAGAATTGTAATAGCTCTTAGATAAACTGAATCGTTTCAAGAACTGGATCATCTTAGAGACCAATTCAGATCGAATTACATTAAATTGTATGATTCAGTTTGATTTTTAAAACATTATCTAAAATGTAGGGGTGCAACTTGGTCTAGGCCTAGCTTGAGCCTACATGAAACAGGGGAAAAAAATTTCAGGTTCATGTTGACCAAAGCTTGGGTTGGCTCATTTTTGGGCCGAAATTTTAGGCCCTAACAAGTTTGGTTGATCTTGCTATATGAAAGCCAGAGTTTGGTACAAAAGCCCAAATTTGAGCAATAATACATAATATCTAAATTTTTTTATTATTTATTTGTATAAATATGAAACTTACTTAATATGAAATTTCTATTTTAACAGAACAAAGACAAGAGATTTTTGTGGGTATCCACCGCTTTATATGTTCGAGTGGTTGGGTATCCCCACTTTCTGTGAAAGGTCTCGTCCTCGATCCCTTGAGGAGCTTACCCGATCCAAGGTTCTTATGGGTGGTGTCATGGATCCAGGATTTTCCCAATGATCACTACAAAGTGGGGTCAGCGAGTTTCCACGATTACCAAAAAAGCCAAGAGATTTCAATTTTAGGCCCAAATAAGTTTGAGCCTGGATAAGCTTGGATTTGCATTATGGGCTTGAAATCTTGCTCGAGTCTAATAAATACAATTCGATTCAGGCTCAACTTTAAATAACTTCGGTAAACAGGTTTGTCACGCCCCAAAACTTCGAGACAAAACTTAAATTAATTGGGGAAAAACGACCATTTTTTTTTTCATTATCTACTTCTAACCATTACCCTCAATTTATTTCTTTACTTTCTATCGTCTAATGGCTCTCCCTTGAGCATAGACGCCCGTGTGAGGTTGCGGTTGACATAATGAAAAGTTCCACATCGCTTAGGCGAGTGTCCAGGACTAAATAAGGACGCCTTACTCTTCTTGGCACAAGTCCTTTTGGGCGTGTATGGGCACACATACCAAATACAAAATCATGCGGGTTGATGTCCAAAGCGGACAATATTGTGTTGGGCGGAGGTGGATCATTACAAAGTTAACTTGGGACAAAGTCAAGCTTGGGCTTGATGGTGCAATTGATCAGCCATGTAACAACCCGGCCCATAAAAAAGGGCTTGGGGCTCAGCCCAGCAAGATATTGTCCGCTTTGGGCCCACACGTGCTCATGCGCCAGCCCGTACGGTTTTTGGATAGGACCTGGCCCAAGTCCGGGTCCAAAACGCGTCTTGCTGGTTTGAGGGAGCAAGGCTACTTATAAACCCCCTCTCAAACTCCTCAACCTCCAATGTGGGACTTTCCACAACTCCCACCCACTACTGGGTTGTCAGATCCGACGGGCCCACTCTGCTGGCCCGTCTGACAGGGCCCAGTTTCATTTGGATCAGCCTATCAAGGGCCTAGCCTCTGGCTCATGGGTCAGGATAACACAATCCACCCCCCTAAAGCCCAGAGCCGCCTCGCTCGACCCAATGAACCCAGTGGAAGACAGTAAGCCCACGTAGTTCGAGTGTAGAACCCGGAGTTCTGATACCATTTGTAACAGCCAGGCCCATAAAAAAAGGGCTTGGGGCTCGGCCCAGCAAGATACTATCTCCTTTGGGCTCACACGCGCACACACGTGCACACGCGCGAGCCCGCACGATTTTTGGATCGGACTCAGCCCAAGTCCGGGTCCAAAACGCATCTTGCTGGTTTGAGGGAGCAAGGCTACTTATAAACCCCCTCTCAAACTCCTCAACTTTCGATGTGAGACTTTCCACAACTCCCACCCACTGCTGGGCTGTCGGATCCGACCGGCCCACTTTGCTGGCCAGTACGACAGGGCCTAGTTTCACTTGGATCAGCCTATCTAGGGCCTGACCTCTGGTTCATGGGTCAGGATATCACAGGTCATGTCGGTTTGGGGCATGATAAATTTATTTTCTATAGAAAATGAAAAATAAGAGAACTTCCCATTGATGTAGGGCTCTTGGGTTATGATAAATTAGTTCTCATTTAATTTATTTTTCTTGATTCCTTTTCCTTTGAAATCATCATTTTTCTACTATTGTTATTAACATATCATGGTTGTAATATGATTTTCTATTTTTCACAACTTTTACATTTATTTGCACTTTCAATAAGTTACTATATCTTTATGATGTTGTATCAACATCATGAATGAAACAATTGATCTAATTTAACCAAACTATCACTAACTCAATCAATGGTTTAATTTTTAAAATATTGTCCCTACCTCCAAACAAAAACCATTATTGGCAATGAAGATGATTTCATACTTTTGTAAACTATCAAGTAACATCATATGTGTTTTGATCCAATGGAGTATAGTTTTCAAAGGTGATCTTAAGTGTTCCTTCTTTTACAAGCATATATAAACATGATTCCTCTCTCAATAACACTTATTGTGCAAATGATTAGACTAGACTCTTTAGAGAAATTAATATAATGAATTTTTAGTGTATGATTAACTTAATGAAACTCTCTTCTCTCTATGATTAATATAGTGAATCTCACCCTCTCATGATTAAAATTGTATTATGAGGTCAAAAGAAGAATATAATCATTGTAGTTGATGGATTAGTCCATGACCCTTCACTTCAAGAATAATGTCAAAATGAAAGAAATAAACTATAGTTTGAAAAATGTTAAAGAATTATTATATTTTAAATTTGAAAAACTAGGTCAAAATTATAAGAAATAAAATAAATAGTACATGCCACTTGGAAGAAACAACTAAGGTCAAGACTTGAATTGACTGCTAGAGATTGACTCAATCTTATTTCATACTTCAACATGCACAAGAAAGAATGTAATGGATAGATTGGATCTACAATAATGAATTGGAATATTTTCGGCACGCCATCCATATCTTAACACACTCGACGATAAGATTTTGCAAAGCTAGATAGAAGAAAAGGAATAATAATAAGATAAGAAGGTGGTTTACTTTTGATTATAATTTTTCAAACTTTTCTCTCAAGCAACCAATTGCTATCTCTACAACAGTGTATTCAACAAGTAAACCATATAGGATATAGCACATATGGTAAAGTCCTAACACTATTGTTAGGCATGCCTTGTATTACAGTGAGATTTATATTGAGTTTACTTAGGTGCATGTGTTAAAAAAAAATATGGTTGATATATTGTGTATGGTTGTAATATACTGGGAAAATGAAAGTCGATATATATTAGGTTCAGATGGGTGCAAACGAATGCGTATTGGCCACATTAGGCCAATACCTATGTATAAGTTCGACGATACGGGTGTAACAGCCGCTCTTATCAGGGAATTGATTTTTTTATCCTAGCTTAGGTGTAGTAGAAAAATCTATACCCCTAAATATTTGGCCAACAATCCTCCCATGGACATTTTGTATTTTGCGACAAGGGTTTTAGTGTATTTTCGATTTTATCCCTCGCATGAACAATAAAATTTCAACTGACTGATTGTTACTGTTCATGTGAATTTCGGCGACCCGATTTGCAATTTCGACGAGCCGATTTGCACTATTCATGAATTCTGGAGAGCAAATTTGTAATTTCGGTGAGCCGATTTGCACTGTTCATGAATTTTGGTTAGCCGATTGCATTGTTCATGAATTTAAGCGAGCCGATTTGTACTATTCATGAATTTTGGCTAGCTAATTTGCACTATTTATGAATTTCTAACATTCTTTTTTCTTCGGTGCGACAGATGGAGCGCAAATTAGACATCACGGTAAGACTCTTATCTGTATATACAAAAATGCCCGTGGGAAGATCGCTAACCTAAATATTTATGTCATCTATTTTCATAAAGATGTTGTATCTTTTTCATAGCAACTTTTTAAGTGTTCTATCATTTTGTATGATTTGGAACGATATGTTCATTATATTTGAATTTATTATAATTTTTCATCAAATATTCGAATGATAAAATTTTGTGGTGATGCTTGTGAATAAGAAATCTTAAAAACTTTAGAATCTCTAAGACGAATTAAGCTGAGACCCACTTTTGTAAAAAGGTTTTAATGATTTTAATGGTTTAGACCATCTTGGCATGACCACACCTTTCAACTGTGTAGTTTGGTCCATTATAAAATTTAAATACAAATCTAATTATGGTCCAACAACAAATAACTTTTATTTTATACGCATATGAAGTTTATGATGGGTGATTTAGATCATTGATCAAATGGTCTTAACATTGAAAAAAAGAGAATATATATATAAAGTTTAGTTAGTTGATATTTTGAAACTACATTTATTGTTGACTGTCGATGTGTTTCTTGGTATCTATTTGACGGCCATTGATGAGTAATTAATATATGATTATTCCGCATAATGTAACATTGTGTCGGCTAGGGTAATATCTTGCAAACTTTTACAAGGTTTCTATATAATTATAAAATCATATTCAATTGATGGGTTACTTTGGCACCTTTTTTTTAAAAAGCTCTAAATTATGAATTATTTAAATTAAGGTCAAATAAGGCAGAACACAATTTGTTAGAGGTGAGTGAGAATTGGGAGTGCAATGACCTTGACCCGACTTGATCTGCACAATATTGTCCGCTCTGGGCCCACATTAGCCCTCATAGCTTTACTTTAGGCCTAGTCTGACTGACAAGCCAAAGGCTGATGGGCATGTGGATGTGAGAAAAAGTCTCATATCGCCCAGGAGCAAAAAATTAAAGGGGTATATAAGAGGGAGCACACCCCTCACCCAACATAACGCATTTTGAGCCTGTGAGTTGGATCAGGCCCAAAGTAAAGTCGTGCGGGCTAGTGTGGGCCCAAAGTGGACAATATTGTAAAGGTCGAGTCAGGTTAGGGTCGTTACAAATGGTATCAAAGCTCAAGGTTCCAACCCTCTGTCTCTATGAGTCCCTTGCCCCTCCCATCTGTGTTGTTGAGCTGAGCCCAGGACGGCCCAAAGGCCTAGGCAACCAACTGAGTTGTGTAATCTTGAGTCGAGCCTTGGAAGGCTTTGGGCCTAAGTGGGGTGGAATGAGGCCCCGGCCTAGTAGACCAGGTGGCCGAATCGAGCCGTGGGTGGCTCTAGACTTAAGTGGGGTGGATTGTAAAGGCCCAGAAAGGCTGAGCCCAATGGGGCAGAAACTGTGAACTTGGGTCTATGTCGGTCCGACTGACAGGCCAAAGGCTAATGGGCGTGTAGATGTGGGAAAAAGTCCCACATCGCCCAAGACCAAAAATTTGAAGGGGTATATAAGAGGGAGCACACCCCTAACCCAAGCACAACGTGTTTTGGGCCTGTGAGTTGGACCAGGCTCAAAGTAAAGTCGTTCGAGCCAGTGTAGGCCCAGAGTAGATAATATTGTAATACCCTGACTCAGCCCAGAGCCCAGAGCTATATATCAAGCATGGTCGATGTATAGGGTGGTGGTGGAAGGCGATATATCGAGTAGAGTCGATGGGTCGGTAGATAGACACATCGACAAAGGTCGATATATTGGGTGGTGTGCTGGCTTGATTAAGTCCCACATCGGAAATGGAGAGAAAATGGAGAGGCTTTATAAGCCCTTAAGCCCCTCCATAAGGTAAGACGTGTTTTGGGTCGGCCAGTTGGGTCTGGCTCAAAGACAAATCCGTGAGGGCCACACCCATTTGTGGGTCCAAAGCGGACAATATTTTACCGAACCGAGCTGTGTTGAAATGGCGGAGCCTCAGAGGGGCGGGTCGTTACAATTGGTATCAGAGCCTCAATTCAACACTCGGCTTGTGTGGGTCCATGTCCTGTGTGATTTCTGTGTGTTGTGGGTCAACCCGAGGGTGGCTCTCCTTAAGGGGGGGTAGAATGTAATACCCTAACCCAACCCAGAGCTATACATCTAGTGTGGTCGATGTATAGGGTGGTGGTGACAGGCGATATATAGAGCAGGGTCGATGGGTCAGTAGATAGACACATCGACAAAGGTCGATATATTGGGCGGTGCGGTGGCTTGGTTAAGTCCCACATAGGAAATGGAGAGAAAATAGAGAGGCTTTATAAGCCCTTAAGTCCCCCTGCATAAGGTAAGACACGTTTTGCTCCGGCCAGTTGGGTCTGGCTCAAAGACAAATCCGTGAGGGCCCCACCCATTTCTGGGCTCAAAGCGGACAATATCTTACCGAACCGAGTTGTGTTGAAACGACGGTGCCTAGAAGGTGCAGGTCATTACAAATATTGTGCGAGTCGAGTTGGGTTAAGGTCATTACATGGAGCGCTTGTGGAATAGCGGGGGCTCAGGTGAACTCACTTGGAGGATGTGTATTGTAGTACCATGCATTATACATTTAGAAATAAGTAATAATGTTCATACAAATATATAGTTTTTCCATGTGACAAAGTTAATTTAGGGGTCCAACTTGGTTTGAGCCTAACTCAAACTCACATAAAACCTCCTAAAAGAAGGTATTCAGGTTGATTTAGGGTGGCCATATAGGCACACGAGTTTTCTGTCAATAAACACCCGATTTCGATTTTAGGTTGGTTATTTACCATTTTGCCTCTCAATTTTTTAAAAAACTATCATTCGACCGCAACGTCCGAACGAACATTTCTTTGTCTAGATTCCAGTCCTTCAATTAAACTATCAGAGGCAACGACGCATGAACGAGTGGAAGTTTTTTTGTTTAGGAAGGGGCACCATCCGAACGAACGCATTTTACCTTGAAATGTTCGTTCGGACGATGAGATCGGGTTTTAGTTTTTTTAAACAGCTGATGGGCAAAATAGTAATTTCACCTAAATTTTCGAAATCGAGTGTCTGCTGGCAGAAAATCCGGGTATCTATATGGCCCTTCTTGACTTAGACTCGGGTTGGTTTATTTTCAGACTTAAAATATCTTGTCTATATCAAAATACATATTAAGGTAGGCCTAGTACATAAAAACTCGAGTTTGATTAAAAAGTCTAAATTTAAGCTGTAATTTATAAAGTCTATTTTTTAATTAATTATATATATAAATATAAATTTTATATATGTAATTTATATGCTAATAGAATAATAAAAAAAAAACTTTTATTTCAGATCCAAATAAGCGAGCACAAAGAAACCCGTTCATAGGTATTGGGCTTGAAATCAAGTTCATCTCCTACATATATAATTTGAACCAAACTCAAGTTTGACTTCTGAGTTCTGAGAAGGATTCACTCCAGCTTGGACTCAGGCCATTTAACTGCAATTTTGGCTCAAACTCAAGTACATGCAAATCTACCTCGACCTGTTTGAGTTGTACCTCTAATTATATTAATTTAAACATTGTCATCAAAGAATTTTAAATATTTTAATTTAAATCAACTAATTTATTTGACAAGTTGATACAAATAAAATTCAAATCATCCATTTTACCTTTTTTTTTTTATATATTTATAAGCATCTTGTATTGAAATAACTAAAATATCTTAATTACTATTGGAGCTCCATTCTTCTCTTTCTTCCCCATATTGTATTACCAAGTGTCTTTAGACTACAACACTCCTTTCTCAAACAATTGTATTTGTTTTAGCTCTTGCTTCTTTTTTCTAAATTAAAATTTCTAATTAAATAGAACAAATACTCACATTTGTGACTTGTGTTAGAGTATAAGAATATAAAAATTTAAGCAAATTCAATAAACTATTTGTAGATTGAATATCAACAAATAATGACTATTATTTATTATCTATAGTCATTCAATTTAAAACTAAAAAAAATTAAATATTATTTTTCATTTAAATTAAATGATATAACTTTATGAGATTCATTAACATGACACGTGTCAGAAAAAAAAGAAGTGAATCCATTCTTGCGTGAGGGTTGGTGGTGAATCAACCCTTCAAGCCAACCCACTGATTTGAAAACTGGCAAGTGGGTCCCACTGTGGGCCCCACCATAAGATGGCAGCTTATCTGTGTAGAGTAAATTTCACTTCTGCCCAGCTTGCCACTGCCAACTTCCATCAATTTCTATGCTCAAACGCCTCTCTTCTCTCATTGGTCTCCATCAGAAGAGAAACCCACCTCACCTGCAACAATGGCATCTTTGATTATAGTATATAGCCGGAAAGTCACATCCAACACATTGCCCTTGACATGGGTTGAAATATCAGCCGATACATATCGTATCGATCGATATATATCGATTTTAGGAATGTGAATATCGGTCGATACGTATCGTATCGGCTGATATCAAAATATCGGCCGATATTTAAAAAAAACGAGGAAAAAAGAGAAAAATATCGGTCGATATATAGGCCGATAACGATATATCGGTCGACATATCGTATCGGCCGATATATCGACTGATACCAATTTTTAAACCTCTGTCCTTCGTCGACATATCGTATTGGCCGATATATCGGCTGATACCGATTTTTAAACCCCTGCCCCTCGATACTTTCTCAACTGTCCATTTTATTCTTGAATCAATCCAATTCTTTGAGATATAAAAATTTAATAAAATTGACCAAAAGAAAAAGATTAGTCACAGAAACACCTCTTCTTTTTTCTTATTTTACAAACAATATTTTTAAACCATGGAAAATATATAAAAAGAATTTTTTAGTTATTTTTTTGTCCATTTCAATTTGGGTATCTATAATATAAACCAAAGGCTACCTCTATAATTAGCCAAAAATAAAGCCATGCAATCTATTTTAATGATTGTCTAACTTTTATATATATATATATATCAAAAAACACATTCAAAAATACTATTCACCCACCTGAAAATCTGGTGCAATCACTTGAATCTCAATCTAAGTTCAAAAACTCAATACTTGCAAATCTTCTTCGAATCATTACTATTCAAATCATTAAGTCATTTGTATACATTTGAAAGTTATTCCTGAGATATTACTTGTAATCTTCCACTTTATTTAAAAGATCAAATTTATAAAAGGTTTGTGTAATCCTAATAGTAAAGATTGAAGAAAGTCTTCTACTTCAAATGTGAAAAGTGGTGTACTCAAGTATTGTATTAAGTTTCTTCTCCACCTTTAAAGGAGAAGTTTAGTGCATTCAATCATCAAATGGTGTACTTGAGGTGTAAATGTAGGTAAGAACATTGAATCTCGTAAAAAATTTGGATTCAATCATTCATTATCTTCTCATCTCCTCTATTTTAATTGTGCATTTATTTATTGTGTATTTGCATCTTAATCTTCAAATTAGTGTAATTCAAGAAAATTCAAAAGTTTACATTCACCCAATTCATTCCCCCTGGGTCAATTTCTGGGCTAACACCTGCAAAATGAGTTTGCACTAATATTTGGTGTAAATGACTTGATGATTCCACTTGCGTCTACATAGATATGTGATTTAGAAAACTTTAGGTTATATATGACGTTTATAAAATTTCATCTTAATTAGGACATGTATTGTTGGTATAAAAAATGAGGTGTAGATTATTCTATTATACCTAGGTTTACTAGATTGTGCCCATTTTTTAGACCATAAAAATTTGCAACTTTATTTAACAGTGAAAATCTATTGAGTTAGATAAATAAACTTCAAAACTGAGTTAGTTTCAAATTAAGTATAGGTGCAATTTATGGGAAATTGGTGTGAGGAGAGAAATGAATCCATTAAATCCACTTTTGATTTCACAAATCAAAGTTTGCACCAAAGTCTATATAAATTTATTTGTGGATAATTTTTGTTATATATATTGATAGATAAATTTTTATATTTGACTATTTAGATAGATTACATTTTAGTGATTCGAGATTTATTTTTATAAATATCTATTTGTAAAAAATACTAATAAATATTATCCAATTATCTACTTATCTTAATGACTTGATTTGTTATCTAATTTAATTTAATTCAATTTGATTATTTTAACAAAAATGAGTTGAAAATTTTAAAATAAGTAAAATAATGAATAATGTTAGATGGGAGTTAAAATATTTGTTAAATTAAAAAGTAGTAAATCCAATTTTTAACACAAAAATATTCTAACTTGAACGCTTAATGCAACCTACCCGCACGTGCAGCAAAGTTGGATGTCTCTCACCGCCCGAGATATGATTTTTGTTAGGGTTTTTTCCTCACTGTCACCTTTCGGTTCAAAACTCGAACTCCCACAAAATCAAAACGGCCGTTACTTGGAGCCGTTAAAACTAACGTCCTCAGACCGCACTCTGGAAACGGCAAACAGATACTGTTACCCATCCCTTATAAAACACTCTCCCTCCCTCATTTCCCCCCAAATTCCTCAGTTTCCCTCTTCCACTCTTCATACCTATTCAGTCTTCCCTCTCCTTCCATCTGGACCAGCCTATCTCCATCAGTTCCCACTCTTCTCTAATCTCCACCGTCCATCCAAGATGCGTGAGATCCTCCACATCCAAGCAGGCCAGTGCGGGAACCAGATCGGAGCCAAGTTCTGGGAAGTGGTTTGCGCCGAGCACGGCATCGACGCCACCGGCTGTTACAATGGAGACTCCGATCTGCAGCTGGAGCGGGTCAATGTCTACTACAACGAAGCTAGCTGCGGTCGATTCGTGCCGAGGGCGGTTCTGATGGATCTGGAGCCGGGTACGATGGACAGCCTCAGATCTGGCCCGTATGGACAGATCTTCAGACCCGATAACTTTGTTTTCGGGCAGAGCGGCGCGGGCAACAACTGGGCCAAGGGTCACTACACGGAAGGAGCGGAACTCATTGATTCCGTTCTCGATGTCGTCCGAAAGGAGGCCGAGAACTGCGATTGCTTGCAAGGTAAATTTTCTCTTCTACTCTTGGTTTAATCTAAACTTTTTTCTTTTATTTTTGGTATTTTTCTTCGTTATTTCTGAGTTTTAGCTATTTTCCCTCTGTTTTATGCCCGATCTCTGTACATTTTACTGATTTTCTTACATTTTGGTTGATTCATACGCAATGCATTTTTTGTTATGCTATAGTTTCTTCTCCTTTTTTTGGTATCTTACAGTTTGCCTCTATGTTTTTCTGTTTTATGTACTATTTCACCTCATTCTTAGCATGTTTTATTGGTCTGTTTGCAAGGCTCGGTTTCTTTTTTCTTCATTTTAGTTCATTTCTGCTTTTCTATCTGCTTTTGATTTGATCTGATATGCAAGGTTCGGTTTCTTTTTCTTCATTTTAGTTCATTTCTGCTTTTCTATCTGATCTGATCTGATCTTGCTTTGTATCTTTCTTACTGCGTTCAGCCTCTAGATCTTGTTCTGCTTGTTATACTCTCTCTCTCTCTCATTCACGTTTTATGCAGAATTTCGGTGTTTTGTTGCTAATTTTTTCAAGTTTTTTAGTTGATTTATTTCCATAGTACTATTTCTTACTTCTTGTTTCTATTCTGCCTTTTGGTTTATCCGATCTTTGTCTTGCAGGTCTTCTCTACCATTGAATTGTTGGTCTTGCTATCCTCTGTTCATGCACAATTTCTGCTCGTTTTCACACGTTTTTTTATAGTGTTTTCTGTTAATTTGTTTGCAGAATGATATTTTTTTCTTCTTATTTTAAATGTTTCTTTCTGTTTTTTGCTTGTAGATTTTGCTCTGTTTTTCTCCCTCCTTTCATTCCCTATGTTTTATGCGCAAATTTACTGTTCTATTGATTTATTTCACTTACTGTCGATTTATTTCTGTCATCGTTGATTTTATATTGTAGATTCAATTTCTAGCTCTTTTGCTTTGCACTGCAATGGATGTGAACAAGCCAACTCAACTCACAAGCTAACATGACTCACTTTGATTACACTAGTTTTGATATTTCCTATAGTCAAACTCAAGTTTGAACTTATAAACAAGTTAAATTCAAGTTAGCTCTGATAGACTTGGCTTGCTTGGATTTGAGCTTAAGCTCAGCTCAGTTGGTTTATGTGCAATTTTTTTTTTTTTTTCATTTAAATGTGGATGCCATATAGAATTATGGATACTCGTAATATAGAATAGAATAACATGCATTGCATACTGCCTGTTAAGGAATATGCTTGATTTACATAATTTGGAGAGTTAAAATGAACAATTTTTGGTTTGATTTATCTGTAAACTTGGGCTTAAACACTATGAAATATTGAACAAAGGGATCAAAACCTTCCTTGTCCAATACCAGATTTACAGGTTGTGCTTTTCTGGTTAGGTCACCCATATTCCAGGACCGTGTGCGATCGTATTACATGTAATGTCCTAAACCCAAAGCTGTCCTAAACCCAAAGCCAGCCACCCGAGCAGTAAATGAAGTTGAAGGATGTTTGGCAAATTCAAATTGACTCTAATTTATCTTCAGCCCTGGCTAATTTATTTTACTTGTATACCGACCAGGATGAGAGAATCTGAATCCTTTCGTGATTACATGTTTTGATTCTGCCGTGCCGGGATTATGAATTGATCTTGTTGCTACCGTGTTTTGGTCTCATTGTATAGGGTTCCAGGTGTGCCACTCTTTGGGAGGTGGTACAGGTTCGGGTATGGGAACATTGCTAATATCAAAGATAAGGGAGGAGTATCCGGATCGAATGATGCTCACTTTCTCTGTGTTTCCATCCCCAAAAGTGTCTGATACGGTTGTGGAGCCCTACAATGCCACTCTCTCTGTGCATCAGCTAGTGGAGAATGCAGATGAGTGTATGGTCTTGGACAATGAGGCCCTCTACGACATTTGCTTCCGTACCCTCAAGCTCACCACTCCAAGCTGTAAGTACTCTTCTCTCATCACATCTATTATCTCAAAATGCTTGGGAGAAAAATGGGCAGCTCAACTCTGGGCAATGATTGGTGGATGTGGATTAATCATCAATCTAACATGTCCTTCATTGTGATTTTTTTTTTCATTTTATGGTTTTAAATTGATCTCCTTTTTTATAAATTTTTTTAGTAGAATTGATTTCTGGTATATGATAGGGAAGTGCTTTCTATATAAACTCTTAAGCTACTTATTGATCTTAACCTTGTGTGCTTTTGATGGCTCAATTTTTCCTCTGCTCCGAGTTCAACTCATCATTTAATAGGTTAGGTGCCTTGTGTAACTTTATTCACGACGTAAAACATGTACATGTTCTTATGATATGTCCATCTCAAGGGAGTGAAATTTAGATTCATGGGGGTTTAGTGAACGATTTGAATTCAAGAAGGTAAAAATGAAGTTAGCATGAGAAGCATCACAATTCACATGCCATTTTCGTATTGCTTACAACTTACAAGCTCTTATTTGGGCCTTATGGTGCTGATACAATCTAGATTTTTCATTTCATATCATTAGTTGCATATGTGCTGATTTTAGGTTTGTAGCCTCCCTGTTGAGCAGGGCTTATGCCAGGCAACTGCATAGGGTGTAAATGGTGACGTAAGAGTCCAAATTATGTACAAAGGTGGTCAGTTGCATTTATGGGTTGGATCTCATATATTGTAATATACAACTGTAATTTGAGAGATTTAGGTCTTATGTGGTAATTTCTATTTAATCAGTTAGACAAAATTAACTCTATGTATCGGAGGATACCTTTTGATATGAACAATTATAACTAAATCAGAATACATAGAGTATAACTTAAGTGAGATAGAAGAGAGAGAGAAGACGATTTAATTAAAATTGAAAATGACTTAGTAGCACAATGTGATAAGTGTAGATATTTAAGATATATGGCAAAATTTCTTAGAAGATAGGATTTATATATAATAAACAAGATAGGAGTAGGGTGGAGTGTGATAGAAGAGTCCCGTATCGCTTAAAATGATGATTTTATAGAATAGTTATTAGATCTGTAATGTTTTATGTATTATTGTGTTGCCCAATGAAGAAATGATAAATGTATAAAGTTAAAAATGATTACATTATGGATAGTTAAAAAATAGTAACAATAGATTACAAATTACGAGAAACTTATTTGAGATAGTTTGGACATCTAAGTAGAAGATTAGAGACAATTCGTTTGAGACAACCTGGCGAACTGAAACATCTTAGTAGCCAGAGAAAAAGAAAGCAAAAGCGATTCCCGGAGTAGCGGTGAGTGAAATGGAGCAACTTAAACCGTGAAAACGGGGTTGTGGGAGAGCAATACAAGCGTCGTGCTGCTAGGCGAAGCAGTGGAGTGCTGCACCCTAGATGACGGCTAGAGTCCAGTAGCCGAAAGCATCACTAGCTTACGTTCTAACCCGAGTAGTATGGGGCACATGAAATCCCATGTGAATCAGCAAGGACCACCTTGCAAGGCTAAATACCCTTGGGTGACCGATAGCGAAGTAGTACCGTGAGGGAAAGGTGAAAAAAACCCCCATCGGGGAGTGAAATAGAACATGAAACCGTGATTGGATTAATTGAAGAAGGAAGACTCATAAAGCCGACTTCAAATAGATGGGATTGCCAGCTTATGATGATGATGATGTCTGGTCATCATCAAAGAACTTGGGTCTCTGGGCCTGCCTTAGACTTGAAACTCTTCCCCATTAGTTATAGAAAGAAAAGTAGAAGTGTTTCAAAAAACAAAGAGAAGTCGGATTCTCTATGTATAGAGCTGCAGCAAAACCTTGCAACTCACCGGCGAATAGAGAATCTGACTTCTCTTCTTTGTTTTCATCATTGTAAGGCCTAATGGACAAAAGTACATGGGTCTGAGACCTTGATGTTATCTCAGCATTGCAAGTAGAGCTCTGACCTTACACCAACCAGTCCCACAGGAACAGTCGGACGGACAGAGTTAGGCTAACATTCCTGTGCACTGTAAAAATGGTTGGCTTTGGTTCTAGCTAATTATCAAAGAACTCAGGCCTCTCAGATCTTACACCTTAAATTCAAACCTATCTCATCTGTTTCTTTTAAAAAATGGTGTTCTAATGAGGGCTACCGAGAGAAGCAATGAGAATGGACTGAAATCTTTAGAGAAGAGGCCTTTTTGTTGCTTCAGCCCTTAGTTGCCGGGGATCCTGATTTTGGTAAGATTAGTTTCACTAGTCTTCTACTTAATCTTAAAGAGAAACTTGTTGAAAATGTATGATGAACACTCATTCACAGAAGGAAAGCCCCACAATAAAGAACAAAAATCAAAATAAAAATATTAACCCAACTCTAACCAAGAAATATGGAAATAAATAGGAAATCATCAAAGAAAAAGAAAAGGGTTGTTTTCTGCAGCCTACTTGATACCTGTTTGGATAGAAAGCAGTGGAGGAATAAAATTTCCCATCCCTCAAATCATACTCTACATTTGTCCTATGGGATTGAAACCTTAGACACTCATGATTCGAGCATCTGGGTGTCCTCTACATTTGTCCTATGGGATTGAAACCTTGACACTCATGATTCGAGCATCTGGGTGTCCTCTAATCATCCCATCTCTTTTCGCATGATCATTATTCAACCAAGTGTCACCACAATTTGGGCTTTATTTAGCACAACAGAGATAGGGTCTCTCTGGATAATTTTCCCATAGAAATTTATGGAATCTTCCAAGTGAGAGAGACTATACAAACATACAATTTCATAGAAGCAAGGAAAATTAAAATGAAATGAAGGACACTCAACATCCTCTGCAAAGAAAACTGCAGCAACTGCAAACCCAAAATTCTCGTTCAATTATCTTTAAAAGACAATCTCAACAAGCAATCCAGTGACCCAAATCAATGCCTAAAGTCAAACATCCCTACCTGAAAGTCTGAAACAGAGACGAAAGCAACAAAACCACCAAGAAAGGTGTCTTCAAGTTCACCTATCCCGCAATGATTCACCACATAAAATCCTCATCTAGCTCTGGGACTTGTAGAACCAAAGGGATTGAACCAAAAAGAAGAAGAGGAATGTTAAAGAAAAAGACCCAGAGAGAGCAGCAAGAGAGATCGACTGAGGCCAGAGGGTTCGAGAGAGGAATCCTTTTGTGAGGGATCAAGAGAGGCAACCCTAACTAAGTTTCGTTTTATTTTTACATTTCGGACCGTCCATGGGCCATCCGCGGCGGATCCGAGTGTTTTAATGGATTCTAAGATCCGGCCCACGAGTCCTTATCGACTCAAGGATCCGAATCTCAAATGGACTCTTGGATTTGGGCCGGACCGTCCACGGGCCAGATCCAGATCCATTTACACCCCTAAATTATTTATCACTTATGTTATTAACTCATGTAACAACTTGCAAATTTTTGTCCTAACGTTTTTTATAATCATTTCTTATTTGAACTTTCCTTCCAAAATCTATAGCCATTAAGCGTACTTTCGTATGATCGACCCCTGCTGATTTGTAAGTCTGTTTGGGCCTACCATCGGTGGTTTGATATTCTAAATTTAATTTCATTTTTTTTTTTTGATATTATTATAATTTTTTATTTATAATATGACTATGTTTATTATATATTAGAGGTGGAATTAATTAGTCTTATATATCAGAAAATTAAGAAAGAATCAAACTGTATCTCTAATCTAATTTTAAAAATTTGAATATGTGATACCAGCATTGCTCTGAGCTGTCTTCTAACATTTCTGGTGGAAAAATAATGTTTATTATAATAACGCAGCATCTACCATAAAAAAAACAACAGTTTATAATCACGTGATAATGCAATTTTTTATAGATTGGATTGCTTGAAATGCGGCATTCTAGAAAGCTGTTCGCATTTGTTCTGTTTTTCTTTCCTTTAACCTCTGTGCAGTTGTGCCACCAAACCTTTTCTTTCCTTGTCGGATCTTTTTCTATCCTTCTGCTCAGTTCTTTCCTTCGAAGGCACGTTCATTTCTGAACTGTTGAGATGCGTGATGTGTACGACACTCAACTTGACGATCCAAATCGCAGTTTGTCTACATTTATGTTGATCTAATATTTATTCTTTTAAGTTTATAATATTTGATGCAATTTAATTATAATATGTGACTATAAAATCATCAATTAACAGCTTATAAAATTATCTTTTCTCATAATATTCACCTTGCCTTTTCACCGTCTCATTCTGGTGAATGTTGATGGTTGTTGGAAAAGCTAGAGTTTAGTTTATTTTAATTAAATTAATGATATTTATAGTTGGTACAGAGAGAGAAAATACATGATTATTTAATATTTTTTAGCCAGTTGTTGTGAGTTTTTTTTTTGGATTAACGTGTGAGAAACTCAGATACAGTCGTACTAAAATCTCCACAAATCTCCACAGATGAGTACACTATCCCTAAGGCACACCAATGTTAGGTCACGAGGGCTCGAACTCGTAACCTCTCGCTTCTTGAGACGGGATAGGCTCACTGTTCTCTTCACTTAGCATAATAATAATATCAATTTATTATCATGAAGTAAAAGACCAAGTAAAAAATGTCTCATATTTGTACTTGTATAGAGAATTTCTTTATCATCTTATATTTTTATTTGATAACATTTTTTGATGAAAAACTCTACTTGAACTACTACTTGCTACATTATTCATTTCATTTACGTTTTAATCATCTAAATTCTACTCCATAAGGAGAATGTAACAGTAGGATGTTTTCAGAGGGTCTTTTCAATTGAAACATGCTTTTGAATTATTAACCTTTTCTTATAGATATTAAAATTTTATGGTTGCTTTTACTTGAGATAAATATATATGCTTTTAATTTATTGGAGATTTATGCTAAAATATTTGGATCATATGTTTTGGAGTACATGCCATGCATGGTTATGAAGCTCCTACTACAAACTGCGTGGAAATTCAAATTCTAACCCCTAATGGTTTTTACTCTGCTCCCTGTTATTCCAGTCGGAGACCTGAATCACTTGATCTCTGCCACCATGAGCGGTGTAACCTGCTGCCTCCGCTTCCCGGGCCAGCTCAACTCCGACCTGCGTAAGCTTGCAGTCAACCTCATTCCATTCCCTCGCCTCCACTTCTTCATGGTTGGCTTTGCACCCCTCACCTCTCGTGGCTCCCAGCAGTACCGTGCCCTCACCGTCCCCGAGCTCACCCAGCAAATGTGGGACTCCAAGAACATGATGTGTGCAGCTGACCCTCGCCATGGCCGCTACCTCACCGCCTCAGCCATGTTCCGTGGGAAGATGAGCACAAAAGAGGTGGACGAGCAGATGATCAACGTGCAGAACAAGAACTCTTCCTACTTTGTTGAGTGGATACCTAACAATGTGAAGTCTACCGTGTGTGACATCCCACCTACAGGGCTGAAGATGGCGTCGACGTTCATCGGAAACTCGACATCAATACAGGAGATGTTCCGGAGGGTGAGTGAGCAGTTCACAGCCATGTTTCGACGCAAGGCCTTCTTGCATTGGTACACTGGGGAGGGAATGGATGAGATGGAATTCACGGAGGCCGAGAGCAACATGAATGATTTGGTGTCGGAGTATCAACAGTATCAGGATGCCACTGCTGATGAAGAGGAGTACGAGGAATACGAAGAGGAAGAGGAGGAAGCTCATGAAGCATAGAGGTGGGTGATTTTAGTCGATTTTTTTTGTTGTTGTTATTTTCGATGCCTGTTTGTTTGTTGTCAACCATCTCCCCTCTTTTTTTTTTTTTTTCTCTCTTTTTGCTTTGTGGATTTTGGGAAAAACTAGTGGATTTTACTGAATGAAAAGGAATTTGCTGATATGTTTTTTGTAGTAATTTTTTTTTTTTAAATTTCTTTCATTAACATATTTCACTCATTTAAATTGGGGGATCGCAGACACGGCTGATAGTGAGAGGTTGAGAACTGAAGATTGGTTTATCGTTCTCCTTCAGTAGATCATTTTATCATAATACATTACATCTTTTCATCCGAGTCCGATGCACTACTAATAAATTAGGATGAAGAGTCAAAACTGTGCTGAATGGAAGTGTATAAAGCAAGTGTTATCAGAACCGGACCGAACCGCGCGGTTCAGCCGCGACCGCATGGTCCGCGGTTCGGTCTGGCGAAAAAACCGGCTGGAGGTCAAAACCGCAAAAAACCGGTCAAAACCGCGGTTTTATGCGGTTTTGACACCAAAACCGTGAACCGTGAACCGCGGTTCATGGTTTTTGAATTTTTTTAAATTTTTTTTTAATTTTTTTTAAAATTTTCTCCTTAAAAAAATGTGTATATTTGTAATATAAAAAATTATTACTATTTCTATCCCATATATTTAACCGTTTTGGTATATTACTTAGAGTTTGAATGTTATTTTTAATATTTATATTAATATTATTGGTAAAATATGTCTTAATATTATATATAATATTTATATTATTTTAATACTTGACCGGCTTTTATCGGCTTTGACTGCGGTCGAACCCGGTTGAACCCTGACCTCCTTGAAGACGGTTCGGTACACGGTCCGATTCTGATAACATTGGTATAAAGTAAAGAGATGCTTTTATGTAGGATATTGTTCTGTAATAAAGTTAGTTTTCTGTGTTTATTATTATTTATAAATAAAATTTAAAATTTTAAGGTTTTAATAGGACATTATATATGCTCCTTAATTATGGTTTCAACTTTCAATGACAAAAGTATTTTTGATTAAATTTTAATGTCAAAGACAATTATTACTTTTTGATGATATTTTATTTATTTAAATCATAATAAAATACTAAAGGTGTCTATAAAAATGAGGGTGTTCTTCCAATCTTCAATTTTAAAGTATAATTTGTTTGCTTATGAACGGTGTATGTGTATGACTTGATGGTTATTAAGGTCAGGTCTCTGATGTGGGCTCATACTGAATTGATTTATTTATTTGACAGGATTGGGGGTACAATTTGGGTGGGCAGACTGAGTTGAGAGTCAAAATTTTGTCTATTCGATATTTAATTTAGGTCACTTTTTCAATTCTATTTGTATTTTGGAATCCTCCAACCTGCAGATCAATCTATTTTTTTATAAAAACCAGTACCTCTAAAACATATTTACTGTAAGGAGTTAATACTAAAAATATAAAATAATGATATAAAAATAAGAAGTGTGTTAATATATAAAATAATGATATAAAAATAAGAAGTGTGTTGATTTATACAAAGCGTGACCTAATTGCCTTCGACAAAATCCAAATTTTAAAAGAGTTAAATTAGTGACACTATATTTCAGATCAAGTTAATCTGGTTCTAGTTAATCTTAACCCAAATTGCATTCTTTGGATGGAATAAAACTATTGAATGATTCAACAATCTGGTGATTTTAGGTAAAACTTGGACATGACAACTCTAGCTTTCATTTTTTCATTAAATTTCTTTTTAGAAATTGTAAGTGGTTTATGAGATTTTCAATTTCTTGAGTACATGAATTTCTTTTAGAGTGAACCACATGCAATTGATCAAACTCTTGGTGAAATTTGAGATTCATCTATTAGAAAGAACTTAATGGAGCCCATTTTCTTAAAAAATTAGCCTTTTCTAAGAAATTTCTTAATGGCTGAATTTTTCATATTAATTCTTGTGAAGTATGTAATTTATTCTATTAGAATCATGGCCTTTGCCATTTGGTTTCAGAAAAGTTTTTCAATCTCAAGTGGATGTTGCATTGGATGGATGAGGTTCTCTCTCCTCTCTTAAATGTCTGTGGGCACATATGGGGCTACAGAGACTTCCATCATTATTCCTTTTCACTTTTGGCCATCACTGAGCTAAAATCATCCAACTTCAGCTCCTTTTCTCTGTAGCGGTGGCTGATTAGCTAAGCTTCCCTAAACTCCACATTAATGCTGCAAAAAAAAATGGATAATGATTTTCACACCATCAACTTCGATAGTTGCACACCATAACAAAATGAAATCTCATTATTATCTTTTTTCTTCCCCTCCTTTGAAAGCAAGTTACACTTTAAATAATAAAGGGTAACAATGAGACTTCTTTTTGTTATAATGTGCAACTATCAAAGTTGCTGGTGTGAAAATCATTACCCCAAAAAAATTGGCACATTCATATATACATTTCTTTGGAATTTTTTTTTGTTAAACTCTAAAATGGGAATTATGGTACAATTTCTTTTTATGCAGTGAAGTTGAACTTCTCTGCAATCAATTCAACCCACCAAATGCACTAGTAAAACCCCGTCATCTAATTAATTGTCATGTATCCACATGTGGCACCTATTGCAATGGTATTTCACTGTTAAATTGTGAGACTCTGTCTTGGCCCAGACGGCCGAGTCTATGAGGGCCGACCCAAAGGAGTGAAAGTGGGAGTGGGAGTGTATTTGTGTACTTGAGGATAGAAAATAAGGTCCCACATCGGGAGTTGAGGAGTTTGAGAGAGGGTTTATAAGTAGCCTTGCCATCCTCTTCAAGTAAGACGTGTTTTGGGTCCGGACTTGGACTGGATCCGATACAAAACCGTGCGGGCTCTCACATGTGCACATGTGTGGACCCAAATCTGACATTATCTTATTGGATCGAGCCTAAGCCCTGTTTACTATAAGATATTGATTTGATTTTTTGCGCAACATGAGACTCATTGGGTTATTATATATTATGTCAAAAATATAGAATATGTGATCATAAACAAAGAATTTCTTACGTTGGCATAGCACATGGCACGGGTTTGTTATACTGCTAAGTATGGACTTAATTAATTCCATTTGCTTAATCATGATCGAAGTCATGTTAAGCAAAGTTATATTATGCCTATCGTAGTTGAATTAGTTGATTAATTAATGTTAGGTACTTAGGTGGATGGTGTACATTTCTTGGACTGCATTTTACCTTATCAAATCACTTATTTTAGCATATCTTCTAAGTTCTACGTTCCCAAGTTGCATGAAGCATCACTCTAGTATTGTATTATCTTCAGCACTGTCGTCATTTTTAATATTGTATTATCATTAATTCATAAATATGAATCTGCTATCAAACACTGATTGTCGTAGTTTCTAAGGCTGAGTGCAGCAATTACACCCGTAATTACATGTTTGCACTTCCAACTATGCTGCAATCTTCAATGATTGAACTTAATATCATCTTCGTGGGTGAACATATTGAATACTTCCCATTAAAATTTAAAAACAATTATGTCGTTTTGATAAGGAAGAATGGAGACTGAATCCAAAGAGGTTGGAGTGATGGTAAAAAATTCTTTCAGTTCGATTCTCACTCATCACAAAGGATCACTATATGTAGAGTTATCCAATGTGTGTGGGTACGGTGACTTAGACATGTTCGAAAGATTAGTTAGCTAAGAATGAGGATTTGATCCGAAAGTCTGAGAAAAGGTGGGTTGAACAAAAACTTTTAGCTTGATTTATAATAGGGACAGGCTTCGACAAAAAATAAAGCCCGATTATGATTCAGCTTGGGCTCAGCCTTATATATGTGCTGGTTCGATTATTTAGACGTATAAAACATATATAAGAGGTTGCAAATCACACCTGATCTATTTTTTTTATTCTTTTGAGAATTTAAAAGTCTAACCAGTTAGGTTGTAAGCTCGTAAACTACCTACATGCATAATAAACTCATTTAAAAATTTGAAAGAAAGGCACTTAATCCTAAGTGGTCAATATCAGCAGCTTCATTATTCCTAAAGTCACCTACTGGTTTTGACCACAAAAATCATATGACTTTGATTTGTGTTTTGAGATGAAATTTGGTATAGATGTAAGATATTAAGTAATCTTTCAATCTATTTAGTTGAATTTTCACAATTCTGCAAAAAATATAAAAAATAGAAAAAAATTCATATGTGATTTGAACTTATTATCTAATATATACTTTATTTACTGATTGCTTTTAATTTAGTAATTATAAAATAATTAAAATTCATACTTTATAGAAAATATTTTATTTATTTTTAGCTAAGTACTTATTCAATAATACTTGCTTTTCGGTTCATATTTGGGCTCAAACTTTGTCAGGTTCAGCCTAAAGTCGGTAATTTCACTTGATAATTAGGCTCAGGCTGAACTTGGGCTCTCCACTTGATAATTGGGCTCGGGCATGGCCCAACTTAAACATGCTCCTCTCCCTAATACTAGAGTTGCCAATTCATTCTCGTTGAAAAAGTGGACTGTAATTATAAAGGATTTTTCCATGTTTGACGAGAAAGGTGCTCCATTTCAACGGTGGCGAAAAATGCAGACATTTGTTCTATATTTTTTTAAGAAAAATGTGAAATTTACTTTTAAGATAATATCTTTTTATAGTTTTTGCTGATGTGAAAAATCATTATATTGGTATTTTAACTTACTCTTGAAAAATTAATCGTAATTTGCTAGATATGTATGATGGTATAATTGTTGCTGAAAAAATATCAAAGTATAAAAATGTATAATTTCAGGGTAAATGTAGTATCTATCGTTTATTAAAGGTGAGCGATCCTCCCACAGACATTTTATCTATATAGACACGGGTTTTACCGTGATGCTTTATTTTCCCTCCACCTGCCGTACCAAATAAAATAAAATGCTAGAAATTCATAAATAGTGCAAATCGGCTCACCAAAATTAATGAACAGTGCAAATCGGCTCGCCAAAATTCATGAATACTGCAAATCGAATCGCTAAAATTCATGATCAGTGCAAATCGGCTCATCGAAATTTAAATCGGCTTGTCAAAATTCATGAACAGTACAAATAGGCTCACTGAAATTGCAAATCGGCTCGCCGAAATTCACATGAATAGTAAAATCAGCCCCTCGAAATTTTACTGTTCATGCGAAGGGTAAAATCAGAAATACACTAAAACCTGTGTCGCTAGACATAAAATGCCCGTAGGAGGATCGCTGACCTTTATTAAATTACTACCGTAGAACATGCTAGAATAATAGTTAACAATATCGGCCATATATATCGGCCGTATGATTATAATTTCGTCGGCAATATCTATAATATCAAGCGATATGTAAGCGATATGTGTATTTTTGGATTTTTATTTAAAAAGAAAAATCAGCAATATTACCCAAAGAAAATCACCTAATTATTTTCAAAAATATTAAAATAAAATGTGATACTTTCTTACTATATAAACAGATTAAAAAATTTATTTAATTAATTTTGTACTTTGAAAATTTGCACTCTTTTGTTAAGAAAAATTAATCAAATTTTAAAATTGTCAAAATTATCATAAGATTAAGCTGGTCATAGGGAGGTTAATTTTTTTTTTTTCCTACTTTTTGTCAAAATTCAGCCCATATGAATTTCTCAAAAATAAAAATAATATGGGCTTTAGATTTAGCAAAATAGCTAAAATATCTGTAATTTATTGGAACTTAAAGCTTAGTCCCATGATATGGGTTAATCAATTGCATAGTATCACATAAAGTTATAATCTCAAAACCAATTGATTGATTAAATGATGCAATTAGAATTTTTGTAATTTTTCATATATTTTTTTTAAACATTTGAAATTCTTGAATTCGTAAATTGAAACCAATATTTGAATATTTAAATGACGTATATGTGCCGATATATCCACACACCCCCACCCCGAGCGATTTTTTCACCCTTGGTTAGAATATTCTTATGCTTTAGAGGAAACTTTCTTACATTGATTTCCTTGCAAATAGTCTCTTAGACATGGTTTAGGATTTAATGACTCAGGTCTAGAGTTGAATGAAATATACATTTTATGAAATAAGATCCCAAAGAGATCATAGGTCCAAAATAATTTAACTAAAAAAAATTCTTAGAATCAAATCCATTAGCATTGACCATCAAACATGAAGTCACATGTGTACTAGGTGCAACACTCATTTATGTGAAAATTTCATATGAATCCACATGGTGTAGCTTAATTGGTTGTCTCCTGCTTTGTTGCTGGTTCGAGCCCCCATGACCTAATCTTTGTGTGTCCTAGGGGTAGTGGGCTTACCTGTAGGGGTTTTATTAGGATTGTTTCTGTATTTCCTAGACTTAAATCCAATTTTTTTTCATGAGCACATAGCCTAATGCTATAGGTCAATTAAAACACACTTTTTGCCAGTGGATGCTTTTCAAATTTAAGAATATGATTGTTTTCATAATAATCAAGGCCATGCTTAATTTTTTTTCATAATAATCAAGGGCTATGCTTAAATTGTGGTCTTCAAACTTTATTTTCTTGGGCCTTTTCTCTATGAGCTTGATCACATATTCTAGATTTTGTGGGCCTTGGCTAACCATCTTTGTTATGGGCGAGTCCATTGAGCTTGATTTTTCTTTATTTCCAATGGAATGCCCCTACATCATTTCTGAAGTCTGCACAAATATTCATATGAAATTTTTTCTTTTTTGGGCTTTTTGCTGGTTTGTTGCGGGCCTGCAAGTTTTGGACTTTCTGTCTTTTTTGACTTTGATGGATGGTTGGGTTTGTTGATGTTTTTCTTTGGGCCAGCCTTTTTTTGGATCATCTGAGATGTTTTTTTGTTCTGTCTGACCCAGATTGTGGGCTTTGATTGTTTGTATAGTTTGTGGCTTTTCCCTCTTTTCTTAATGAAATACTAACCTTACATTAATATATATATATATATATATATATATATATATATATTAGTGCACATTTTCATTGAAAATTCTATTTTGAGTGAACATAAAAATTAAGAAGTGGGATTGAAAACCTCATTGTCGTAAAAACCATTTCAATATTTATGCAAATGACTTTTCTTTTTGAAGATTCATTTTTACATTAAAAATAATAACATACAATCTCTTATAATATTTACATACGGGAAACTGCAAGAAACCCTACGTAAAACCCCCATGGGTGATACTCACTGCCCTTAGGGGGTGAGGCAATGTGGATTGAACCTGACACCTCTCGCTTCCTGAGGTGGGAGATTACCAGTTGAGCTACATCCACATGAACTAAATATATATATGTATGTGTCAAGAGGTAAATTTGAAGGGCTAAGTGTCACGGACTTATAGATTATACTCACGAATTGCCCGTGCGGTACTTGAACAACACCTGGATTGTTGACAAGTCAGCCTTCCTCACTTGAACACTCAAGACCAACTTCACTCAAACTCTCACTTAGACCAAGCACAAGAACACACTTGGAAGCATGAGAACTTGTATTATACTGGAGAGATTACGACTTTGAGGAGTGGGTTGCAAATGAGGGCCTCACCCCTATTTATACTACAAGCATGGGAATGAATGGCTAAGATGATGCCACATGGCAATCATCCAATGGCTATGGAGAATTCTAGAAACTCCTAACATATTCTACAAATTCCTATACTCCAAAACTCATGTAGAAGCTTTCTAGACCCTACTTTTTCCATAAGCTTCTAGAACATTCTAGAGTATTTTATAAGACTTCACACAATTATACACAATTCTAGACTCTTCTAGAGAACTCAAGAATTCTCTAGAGTTTTCTTGAGCCATCTAGAATCTTCCGGACTTTTCTAGCATGTTCTGGGTCATTCTAGAACATTCCGGATCATTTTAGGCCATTCCGGAAAGTTCTACAATGTACATGTAATCTCTTATATACATGGATTATAAGATAATTAGGTTGGGTGAATCTTTTGGTGTGACGTAAGGTTGAAAATCACCAAACAACATGGCATTTGAGAAAAATAATCATCAACCAAGAATTTTGAAATATTATGCAGATTTTGATACAGCAAAAAGTGGTTTTTTGAAGAGTGTTTCCAAATTTGAAGGGTTAATTTGAATGCACAATTGATTGGTGATTTGTCTTCTAGGTGATTTTCCCTTCCTTAAGGTGAGTTGAATTTGTTTTAATTTAATGTAATTTGTTGAATTAAATTATATACTTTTATTTGTGTGAATTTTTTTTCTAAATTCATAAAATTATGAAAGTGAAATATTTTCGAAATAGAAAGAGATATCCAAATTTCATTTAATTTCTATGTTGAATTCTTGTAAAAATTGTGGAAGCTTTTCAAGATTCAATTTTTTTAGTGTGAGACATTTCTTTTTTAAGTGAAACATATTCATTTTAAATTTCTTCTCTTGATAATATTTTAGATTTACCCAATGGAGAGAACAGAATCAAATCATTATTCTTTTAAATTCTATGATTTTTTATTTTATTAAAATTGTAGTTTTCATCAAAATTTATAAATTGTGCTTGAATTCAGTTTCATAGAGGGAGTGTAAAAATCCATTTTGCGTCATGCACTAAAAAATTCAATAGTTACTTGTAAATAATTTCCTCTCATGGCACGTTTCTTTGCTTAGATTTTCTTAGGAAGTATGTTTATTTTTATAAATGTTTTAAAAATATTCATTCATAAAAATGAGATATTTTCGTATTTGTTTGCATACGTTTTCTAATAAATTTGAATTTACAATGTCAATTTTTTAAGAATTTTTTTTTAATTTTTTTCTAAAATTTGGTACCTTGGGGAGAAATACTATCTTAATTTTTTTTTTAAGAACCACTTTGTTAGATACTTGAGTAAACTATTTTTAAAACTTTATCATATGCATATCTAAGTCAACCCATTTAATAAGTGGGTTGAGTGATCTTAACAAACTTAATACAGTTGACCTCACCGGATCCATAAATGGATTAACTCGACATGACTAAGATTAAATGAATTGATCCACTCTAACACATTTACAATTGTTTACTTGGTGTTATGTGAAAATGAAGATTTTAATAAGAGTGGAGCTAGAAGAAGAGGTCTTTTAAATTTGGAGGGTGAGGCTAAATGCCCACTTTGTGAGTTGGAGGACGAATCTATTGATCATCTCCTTGTCACTTGCCCTGTTTCTTGGAGATTATGGAGTTGTTTTTTTGGATCTTATGGGAATCTCTTGGGTTTGTCCTGGATCTTGGGAAGGGGTTATGGAGTATTGGCTTCTATCTGGTTTGAGATTTAGAAAAAAAGTTTTTGGAATTTTATTCTTTCTGTGGTCGTATGGTCCATCTGGAAAAAAAGAAATTTGAGGGTCTTCGAGGAGATTGCATCGGATTTTAATGGCCTCTTCCCAAATACTAAATGGAGACTTTGTTCTTGGTTTTGTGCCAATAAGGAATTCAGGGATTTTAAGGTTAGTGACCTGTTTCAATTTTGGGAGGGTTGTATGAAATCTTATTTGAAAGTTAGGAAAGTTCTGGCTTTGTGGTCCCCCCATCGTGCGGGGAACTCAAATTTATTGTTGATGGCACCTCTAGAGGTAAATCGGGACCTGTTGGAATTGGTGGCGTACTTAGAGATCATTGGGGAACCGTAAGACTGTCTTTTCGGAATCTATGGGTTCTAAGGAATCAAACGAGGCGGAACTTCTGGCTATTCGAAGAGCCTTAAGCTTTTTGACTGTCTTAGGAGGTGTTAAATTAGTTATTGTGATTGATTCCTCCTATGCTATTAAATGGGCTAGCGGGGAGAAGCGTCCTCCATAGAGGCTTACTACTTTGGAAGGGAAATTAAGGTTTTGTCTATGGTCTTGGAGGTATCATTCTCGCACATTAGCCATTCAGCCAATGGTGTTGCAGAAATTTTTTTTTTGCAGAAAATAGTGCTGATGGTGCTATTCAGGGCATTTTTCATTTTTTAGAAGGATAGTTTTTTATGGTTTTTGTACTTGTATTGCTTATTGGATCTTGTTGGGTATTTGGCTCTTTTTGTTGTTCTTTTGTTTTTTCTCTTTTCTTTATGTCCTTATATCTCTTAGGCCTTCTTCTTGTATTTTCTTCTCTTTTCTCTTATATCTTTTTTTTTAATGAAATTTCTCTTTTAACTGCTAAAAAAAAAAAAAAAAAGATTCACTCAATAGTTCCCAACCCATCTATTAAATGTGCTGACTGAGTTCGAGTAGACAACCAAGCTTAAATTGGATAACTTAATGTGACTCAATTGAGTTGACTCAACCTGAACACTTTTAAATAGGTCACTCTAAACCATAGATGACTTAAATCATTTATTAAATGGGTCAATTCAACCCAAGTATCCAACAATGGTTTAAGTCTTCAACCAACCTTTAACTCATGTATTATATGGTTGATCCAATCTAACTCATTGGTAACTCAAGCCAATTGTTAAACATATTGACCAAACTAGTTATTAACAAGTTGGCCAAATAATCATAAAAGGGTTTGTTTAATCTATTGTGAAAACAACTCATTTATTAAGAATACCAATTTGATCTGAGTACTCTATAAAATTTAAATAGATCGACTTTTACATCTTAAGGACTAATCAAATACTCTACGAGGTTCTAGACACCTCAATTATAAAAAAAAGAAAGAAATACATTCACATCTCCTAAGTTCAAAACAATAAAAAGAGGGTGTTATTCAAAAGTACAAACACCGACAAATAAGAAAAAAATGGTAACAAAATGAAAACTGATGGCGAAATTCTCGTTTTCTTGAAAAACTATGGATCTAGAAGAAGATAACACTGATACATGAAAGAGAAACCTAGAGTTTTAATTATTTATTTGCCTAATTTCAATGAATGCCACGTAAGATAGGTTATATTATAATACTCAATGCTACATGGAATGCCTACAATTCTTAATTTACAATTTGCATTATCATATGTAGTTTATTTTAGAGAGTCTTAGATTTAGTTGGGTATGTGTCACACCAACTTCAGTGTCACTATTTTTGATTTTTTTAAATTAAAATATTTCTATAACCTCGTATCAAATATTCAAATGAATAAAACTTTGGTTGGAGATATAATGAATTTAGTAACTTATTAGATCTATTGTTGGACTATGCTGCACGATCTCATGTGACATTGATGTAAGGTATTATATCATGCATTTGTCAAAGGGATTTTTATACGAAAATATCTCAAATGTTGTGATTTTGTGTCAGTATATCTTTAAAAAATTATTTGATAAGGGTGCTTCGTAAGCCCAATCAATCAATTTTTTTTTCCAAATTCTCTCATTTGATAGAGGAGAAGTGCTATCTTTTCATAATCACAAGCAGGGATTTAAATATCGGATATCAGCCGATATCCTTGGCTTAGAAATTTCTCTCTCCTATTTTTTTTTTTAAACCACTTTTATCGACTGATCACACAGATTTTTTTTTTTTTTAATTTTCCCTATGTTTAAGTTATTCTAAAAATTGATTATTTTTAATTTTACTCATTATAATATAACAATTTTTTTTGATATTCCATTTGATCTGTTTCCTTTTGTAAATAGAAGTTTTGTCCTAAACCTTTTCTCAATAACTAACCTCAATTGTCATCATTTATAAAATATGTTCATGGTCTTAAAGATTGTGACTTTTACAGTTTACAGTTTACTCACTTAATTTTTCAATTTTTTTTTCTCATACTTTTACTTTTATTCTTCTCATTGCACGAATACTTTGTTAGTAATTTTCACTAAAAATAATGTACTTATTCACCTTTTCCATATGAAGAAAACACATCTGTATTATCTGAAATCGAAGAGTTAAATAGACAGAGTGTTGAAATGTTTTACTTTATTGACAAAACAAAATGACTGACAACCGTATATATTTTAAAAAAATAATATATTAAAATATTTTAAAAATGTCAAATCAAAGTGGGTGTGTAGAGTCTTGATCATCTAGAAGTGGATTTTCACAAGAGGGGTAAAGCATCTTTTCGTCCTACGGATCAAATTATTGTTTGGCTGTTACGTATCGGAGTTACAAAACGGTATTTTTTTTTATATTTTAAAATATAGAAAAATAACAGAAAATAGGAAAAAAAAAGGAAAACCTAAGGGTGAACATACTTTCTTTAAATTTAATAGAGAGTTTTAGACCTTTGAATGTCAAAATTTTGATATGTCCTATAAATTTGAAAAATGCCTTAAAACTTTAGAGAATGTCTAAATTTTTTGTGAATGAGGAAACCAATATGAGGAAACACCTAGCATGAACTTCATATTATGAAATGCCCCTTAGTGACATGTATCTTATATTACAATTCAATTTTTTTTTATTGCAACAATTTTTGAGTTTTGATAAAATATCAGAATATTAAAAAAATTAGACAAAGACCCAAGAAACTCTACCAATCACATTAATGGCTCTTCATTTAATTGTATAAACATTTGTATATTATTTCATTCATCTTCTCCGACAATAAACTCTAAAATGGGAAGTACGCGAGAAATTCTGGCTTTTATCAAATTTTCTGAAAATCATGGAAAACCACATAGATATTCTACATACTATGTGAATGACATTAACACTATGGAATTCTATAACGATGGATATTGATTCATCAACTTATTTTTAGAAAGGAATCAAAATATGAGATTACCTTCGAGCTGAAATTAAAAAAAAATTAATGAAAATAACTCAAAATAATAAAAAATGATTGAAAATAACTCAAAACAAATCTAAAATTTAATAACTTGCATATAAACCTTTTTAAATTCGAAATTATAGATTAAAATTACACGAAAAATATGCTGAAACTGATTTTTTTTTTAACATGAAAAATGGCCTTTTGGCGCTTCGTATTCGGTTGATTCGATACGTTGCATATTTGTCTGATACATATCGACAAGCAAAATACTGATACGTATCAGCCGATACCTAATTCTATGCTCTCACATTGGTGAAGAGGAGTCTCTCTCGTTCTAGAGAGCTTTCTCCACCGATGGAAGACGGTCTTCTCCATTAATAAAATATAATGTACTATGAAAGTTCACTTCTAGAAAATCGAGATCAGTATCACATAGTGGAGCAAATTTAGTCTTGTTCTTCTATATTTTAGTGCCTTTGAATATTTTATAAGATTTAAGATTTAAAAAAAGGAGGGGATAACTCTTAGTGTCTTAGCTTTGGTCCTCCCTACTACCATTTTCTTAGTATCTTTAATATTTTAAGCACTTGTTTCAAACACCAGCTCCCATATTCTCACGGGATCAATGCAACAATTACTGCTGTAAGTGACATGCTCGTGAAAGCTTCCAAGACTGAAACTCTTTTTCAGAAGGCAGGTAGCTTCTTGAATTTGTAAGTTTGTGGAGAGACTGAGATTAAACGGCTCTGGAAGATATTAAAATTCAACTTAATGTTATCTTTAACCTATAAAGATTAGAGATAATCAATGTTTCATTAGTCAAAGTTTAGAAACAATAATGGGTATGTTTGGATAAGAAGGAAGGTTGAAAATTCTAAGCTTCTCTTCTTTTATTCATTTGACTACTTACTTTTTCTTGAATAATTTATCTTTGATTGACAAGAAAAGTCAGTCTTATATATTTGGTGGAAAATGTTGGGAGAATGTCGTAAAAGATATTTTATATTATATTATGATTTTGATTATTGTTATAAATACCATTATCAGAATATTAATAGCGATTGGTAATATTGAAACATTTTCAAATTCTTAGTTTTTTAGTGAAAATTAACAGAAAAATCTTGCAAAAAATATCTTTAAAAAAAATTACCAGGATATTATTTCGATATTACAATTTATCGCGTTTTTATCGAAAACTTACTGAGAAATTACCACAATGCTGATAAATCTCAAGATATTAACAACGATTGATATTTTGTTGTGTGACATTGATTTTGATTAAAATGAACACCTAATTTAATTAGGATATTTGTATTTTTATAATTTTTATTAGATATTGTTTATATAATATTTTTGAGTATTTTCTTTGGTTATGGAGTTCATTCTATATTTACATAGACATGAGGAGGAGAGTTCTATTATAACTCTATTTTCGAATGTAGTAAAATTGTTATCATTTCACTCTAAATATAGACATGAATTTTAGACCATTAAATCAAGTAGCAGGGATTAAAAATGCCTATTGGTGATACGTATTGCCGATACACATATCAGCAACACACATTCTCTCTCTTATTTTTTTTTGATTTTTTTTTTTTAAAGAAAAAGAAAAAGAAAAAGTGGAAAACTTAGGATGATCATATTTTAGACCCTTTAAATTCCGATATTTTGATACATCAAAGGAATTTGAAAAATGGCCTAAAACTTTGAAAAATGTCTAAAATTTTTATAAGGAACAAAATCAACATGAGCGAACAGTTAATATGAACTTCATATTCTCAAGTATCCCCTTTTGATATGTATCTTATATTACTATTAATATTTTATTTAAAAAAAATATGAGTTTCATAAAAATGTCATAATATTAAAAAATTAGACAAGGACCCTAAAGCTCTACCCATCATTTAGTTTTAAAACATTTGTATATAATTTCATTCAAATTTTTTTTGACAAGAAACTAAAAAATGGGAAATATCTTAGAAATCCAGACTTTTATCAAATTTTCAGAATTTTTTTGGAAAATCACAAATACATTCTAAAAACTATGTGGATGACATACATCTTCATTGAGTTCCATAGCCAGTGGATATAATTTTCACAAAAAAAATTCAAATTTCGAGAAAATCTTATAGCCAAAACTTGAAGAAATTAATGAAAATAACTCAAAATGTACTCTAAATAAGTCTAAAATTCAATAACTCGCTTCTAAACATTTTTAATTTAAAAATATTGATGAAAATAACTCGAAAATAGTTAGAAATCTATTTTTTTAAAAGAACATGTATTGTACCAGTCAATACACCACCCAGTGTTGGCGATTCGTATCTTGAAGAATCAATACATATTAAAACAATCTATATGTATCGACAGCCAAAATACCGATACTTAATTCTATCTCACGTAGATCTCATTGTATTTTTGTTTAATCTTTCATTATATCGTGGTTTCTTTATTTCACATAGAAAAACATTTTTCTCTTACAGGAAAGTCATGTGCTTTTGAGATAACTTTAAAAATATTAACAATTTTCATAATACAAATATGTTGTATTAGGTTTTCAAGATATTAGAAGGAAAAACATTTTGTGTGGCTGTTTCCAATTGGCTTAGGTTAGAAAAATTTAATCCCCTAGAATTCTCTTTAAGAGTCAGCAAACCTTAGATTGGTTGATGTCATTTAATGGCTAACCCTCTATTTCTTTGTATATAGATGAGAGCTCAATGAAAAATGACATAAAATGACAATTTTCTATTTTCTTTTGCATTTTGTTTTCTTTCTTTAAAATATCTTTAGACAAGTTAGATAGATGTATTTTGTTATGAGAATTGTCAGATTGCGTGTAGCTAGAGGAAAACTTGAGTAGACCGGGAATGGAGGGTAGCTCATGATGATAAAGGGAGGATAGTATTTAGTTATTTACTATTTCCAAATTCACACGAGTAATGAAATCTAACGAAATGGAATTATTATCAATTAGGATAGCAATCTACCTTTGGTCTTTGTTTGAAAATGGTAACCTCATAGTTGAAACTTGAAAGAGACTTTGCTAATACTATCGCTTGGACTAGCGGCAAAAAGAATCCCCTCTTAGAGAATCGTTAACATTGTGAGAGATATTTGGAATTTGGCAAGGAATAGAGTTATCCACATTAGTCAAGTAAGACGGTCAACTAATAGTGTGGATGATTTTTGGCGAGGTTGGAATATACAAGAGGGTACTAATGGTGGAATTCTTGTATTCTTGCATGGTAGGTGATGATGGTGTTGCAGTTGGATAGGTGCATGCATCGTAGCTTATTTTATTTTGACCGTCAAAGCAGGGCTAGCCCTGAGATTTTATGGGTCTTATGCGAACTCTTAAAATGGGCCTTTTATAAACTCACAAAAAATAAAATCATATAACTTTTTTATAAAGTGTGAAAAATCCAAATAAAATATTATAATCAAATTTATAATAAAGTATTATTTAAAATTAATTCTTCTGGGATTTTGAGATGAAAAATTACTAATTAAATTACTATATTCAAGTTTTTTTAACATATCTTTTTAAATAGATAAGATAGCTAATTCATTCAATCTTTCTTGTGACAAATTTAATTTCCACTTGTGTCATGTATCTTAATTTTTTATTTTTTATTACTATTTTGTTGTATTTAAAAAGAGTAGTTGCTATGCTAAAGTATATAATACATTTAAAACAACTTGTAAAGTAATATTATATTAAAAATTATCACTCAATTATAAAATATAAAGCACATTAACAGCCAGTCAAATTTAAACCCATTTTCTTTCCATTCAACCATCTATATTATAGTGAATACTAAGTTTCCTAGTTTATGGACTTCTTTAGGTCACACTTTTATAAAAAATTCTGAAAAAATGATAAGAATAATGATTAGTTAAAATCTGACCTTTATATAATCATTTTAATCTTGTAATAGAGTCAATTAATCATCTAAATTCTTAATTTTTAAAAGAAAAATAAAACTACCCGATAAATGCTACATGCAAACTTCAAATTTGAAGTCAGACATGCTACCATTGTGCCACATATCCATTTGCTGGTAAAATAAATATTAAAATAAAATTATAATATAAAAGAACGTGTGGAAACTTAAAAATTGAACCCGACATGGGGGCCCTATCTATTTAGTGGCCCTAGACGGCGGCCTAGTTCACCTAAGTCCAGTGCTAGGCCTGTGTAAGAGACATGTATATGACTACCTTCTTTGTTTTGTTATGATTTGTATAATTTTCGTATAGAAATTATAAATCCAATCTATGTATCTATTTTTTTGTTCTTAATGAAATTATTCACTCTTTCTGTTAAAAAATTTGCCTTTAGAGCAACATTCAAATCTTATTATGGAGAGTTGAAGATCAAGACTAGTAAAACGAACAACTCCATGTATCTACAAATTATGTCTGTAAAGGAGGTAAAATATGTGCTCAAGACAATATTTTCAATAATGCGAATCTTACTCAACGTTTCTTATTATCATTTCTAGCATCAGTTTGGTTCATCCAAATCTCAAACGGCTATTTTTAAAAGAAAATTGTTCATATTTTCTTTTATAAATTCTGTTGATGAAATATTTTATCTATTTTATTTTTCCTGCATATTTTCTCCAATGAAACATGCAACAGCATATAATTCTGTGGAGAAGCAAAGATGGTTTCACATAAGCAAATAAACTTGGAAAGGAGTTGGGTTGGATCGAGGCTACTGGATCCCTTTATCCAATCTCCTAATGTATCAACCCTCTAGATCCATATCCATTTAAAACTAAACGGGTCAGATAAATTCAAATCCACCCATTTATCTATTTAATTAAATAGATTGACCCATTTACTCCATCCAAACCTAAATCCATTTAAATTCATTTGGACATTTAACTATAAAAATATAAAATAAAAACATGCCTAAAAATCTTCAGAAAATGCATAAAAATGTTTCAATTGCTGAACTTTTCATAAACAGAAGCATGTAAAAATTAAAATCATCTACAAAGCATTCAATATCTCTATGACTAATAACATCAACATGGCCGGCCTGAGATTTCAGGGGCCCTAGGCGAACTCTTAAGATGGGTTTTTTACACTTACAAAAAATGAAACCATATATTTTTCTTTACAAAGTGTGAAACATCCAAATAAAATATCATAATCAAATTTATAACAAATATTATTTAAATTTTATTCTTCTCGGATTTTGAGATATAATATTACTATGTTCAAGTTTTTTTGACGTATCTTTTTTAATAGATAAGATAGCTAATCAATTCAATCTTTCTTATAAATTTAATTTCCACTTGTGTCATGTATGTCGATTTTTTATTTTTTATTACTATTTTATTGTATTTAAATAGAGTAGTTGACATGCTAAAGTATATAATGTATTTAAAACAACTTATAAAGTAAATTTATATTAAAAAATTATAACTCAATTATAAACTATAAAGTACAAAACAGTCATTCAAATTTAAACCCATTTTCTTTCCATTCAACTATCTATATTACAGTGAACACTAGTCATTTAAGGACTTCTTTAAGTCACACTTTTATTAAAATTTCTGAAAAAATGATAAGAAAAATGATTAGTTAAAATCTGACCTTTATATAATCATTTTATTCTTATAATAGAGTCAATTGATCATCCCAGTTCTTGAGTTTTAAAATAAAAATAAAAGTACAGGATAAATGTTTTTTATCATGATGTTTAATTCATTTAATTTGAATTATAGATTTAAAATTTGTAAAAAAATTTGGCCAAATCAATCTAAGTTGACTAAATTTGATAGGAAATCGAGTCAAGTGAGTTAATGGGTCTTACAGAAAAATTATGTCTAAATTTATAAGAAATTGCAAAAAAATTAAGAACGGAGTTGAAAAAATGAACTTGACGTGAAGACACGTTACCATTGTGCCACAAATCCATTTACTAATAAAATAAATATTAAAATAAATTTATAACATAAAAGAATATATGGGAACATAAAAATTGAACCCAACTTGGGGGCCCTAGGCGGTGGCCTAGTTCGCCTAATGCCAGGACCAGGCCTGAACGTCAGCCTATAAACATTATTCCAATAATATCATTAAGGCATTAAAAAAATCAATAACTTGTGTGAGGAGGGAGGCATAGAGAGAGAATTTTGCTAGGATTGCTAGCTTTGAATGCAAGAGGTAAAGAGGGTGGAGGTGCAGAGGAGAAAGAGATAAAGCAAGCGTAAAAAAAGATAGGGATTTTTTTTCCTGTTCTTACAATGTATTTTGTACATAGGGTACACAGATAAGGGGGTCAGTTGGGATTCTTTGTATTAGAAAATTATGATTTGATAATATTCTTAAAGTATAATTCACTATCAAAAGTTAACCGTTGAGAGAATGATATCTTAAGTGTTATATAGAATCATTAATTTCACAAATTAATCAATGTGAGACATTTTGTCACTTTACAATATGATGATTTGATAAATGAGCGACAATCCATTTCTAATGTTACTAGGTCTACTCAACCCTACCCGTTTTCAAATGGATTTAGGTCGACCCAACTAATTTAATATACAAGTTCTCATCTTAACCCTATTCATTTTTAAATGGTTGGATTCAGGACAAACTAACTGGTGAGGTTACGTTTTGCTAGGCCTATAGATAAAGATAGATTTTCTTTATTTAGATTTTGAATTTGATTACCTATCTTGTTATTTTTAATTGATCTTATCTTGATATATTTGATTATCTCTACAAAAAAAAAAAAATAGTCTCTCCTTTGATGAGAGACACCGAGCATTTTTATTTTCACAGTAAATATAAATTATAAAGCCCGAAAATTACTAACGACCATTGAAATTAATGCAATAAGCATCAAATTAGTTTTACAAAGAGAATTGGAGTTCCATTTCCCACAAAAGATTCTCTCTACACTTAAAATTTGAATTTCAACTCTTGGGTCTTTTCCTTAACGTCCAAGTTTTTATGTTATTGACCATTTCAAAGTTGTTTCTATTTTGAATAATTTTTTTTTCAAATGTTTTCATAATTTTTAACCTTTCTTGAGATGAAAGAAACGGCGCTGGTTGAAGTGTCCTTCAATACCCAATACTTTATAATAACATAGAATAATAATAACAAGAAGAAAATGAGTGAAGGATAGAGATGAAGATACCAAATGGCTCCCAAATTCTTTTGGAGTATGTCTAGGTTCATTTGATAATAAAATAGAATATATTTGGATTCTTACGTTGAAAAACAAAAGATAGGGATTAAAATAAGAGATTCCATGGCATGAATTCTTTGTCAGCAATGTAATGTTTATAAGATTCAATAGGAAAAATACATCCACATCTCCAAAAGTCCAATCTATAGATTATAGAAAAGGGCTAATTTTATTCATAATTACAAACACTACTATTCCCTCCGTTAATTGTATTATTTGAAATATTTATATTTTTTAAGGAACTCTCTATATAAAGCTAACACTATCTCATCCATTTTCAACAAACTTATATTACTCAAATATAAATGAGACAATTATTTTAGAATAATTTCAAAATTCATATAGAACAACTAATTTAGGATAGAAGAAATAGTAAGGAAGTCGTGGTAAGAGATGAGAATTGATAGGGAGGTTCTCGTCTTCTTAGGTATCTATGGTTGAAAACATGCCATTCATGCATGAAAACCATGACGTCTGTCGATGCCTACACCTTATTAAAAATCATTTCCATCTCCTCAATGTTTGGTAGGATGATGGCAGAGACAGAGACATCATAAATAAGTGACATCCATATTTCATATTCCATGCCAACTTTTAAATTAAGCATATATTCATTTAAGGTGTCCATCCTAATACGGAGATAGTCTTTTACCAGATACGGATTTTTGTGAAGTTTCGATTTTACCCCCTCTGTCTATATGGAAAAAATAAAAAATCAGACATTCAGAAATCGGTGCACCGGTCCAGTGAACTCTTCTCCTCTTCTCTCTTCCACTTACTCTAAATCGGTGCACCTCTACAGTGAATCGATGCACTGCTATAGTGAACTGAAAGTTTGATCTTTTTTTTCTTTTTAGTTTTTCCGTACAGACGGATGGGGGTAAAATAGAAAATCTGAAAAATCCATGTCTCCTAAAAGAATTCTCCCGTGTTAGGATGGACACCCTTTATTTAGGGGTCCAATGGCTTCATTTTGTTTTTTTTTCAAAGATGGGTTGGGTTGATATAATACTAACTCATTTTAAATTAATTTTCTAAAATTAATTTACACAGTAAACTCAGTTGGTCTAAACTTTTAGAATTATACTAAAAGTTTTGGGTTCAATTTCTCTCGGGTTTACCTGATACATGAGGCTTACGGGTGGTTTTGTATATTTGTGAGATTAGTCGCACCTCCAATATGGAGTGCGGATAAAGTATATATTAAATATAAAAAACTGGAGGCCAAAGATAAAAGAAATAAAATTAGCCCTTTTCTATAATCTATAGATTATAATCCGACTTGACCTACAAAAGTTCACGGTTCACGGTTTTTCAAAACATCGAATAAACTAGGGATGCAACTCGGGTTAGGGTCAATCTGAATCTGGCTGACCCAATTTGAAATATGGGTGTGTTATCCTAACCCATTTAAAATATGGGTTGGTCTGTGCTAAAAAAACCTTGATCCATTTTTAATTTTGTTCAGACTAGAGTCTTGTTTTATATAACCCAACTTGTACAAATTACCCACATTAAATAAATAAACTCACACTCCTCATTCTTTATATAATTATTTGCTGATTTTAGAATTAACTCTTTAAAATAATTATGTTTTAGTGGTGAAAATTAGGTTTTATGGATGCCTCTTCCCTTGAACCATATCAATATAATTTATAAAGAAATATCTACTTGATTATACGGGTTGACTTGTGATCCGATCTAATATGACCGAATTGGTTGGCCTGAATTAAAAATGAATTGATGTTTTAAAAATAAATTAGGTTATAGATGAGTTAAAAGAAACTAACATATGCGTTTGATTGAAAAATAGTGACCCAAATTAGATATGGGTGAACTAAGATTTGATTCTCAACTCGACCCACCTACCCAGATTGCATCTCCAGAACCAACCAACCCCAAATCCAATAATCAATGACTTGACCTTGGCTATTTTGGGTCGAGTGAATATAAGTTCCATTTTTATCAGAATTGACTTGCACTCTTAAAATTAAGCCATTTTAGTTCATCTAATTTTTTTTATTCATTAAATTGTAAACTCTGCACTTATTTTAAAAGGAAATTCAATATTTTACAGTATTTGTATTTAATTTTTTTTTTTTTTAAATTTACGTGAAAAACCTCACACAGTCCTACTAAAACTCTCATCGGTGGTACCTCTACCCCTTAAGACATCACCAAGATTAGTCCATAGGGTTCGATCCTGGCACCTCCCACTTCTTGAGACGGGAGGTAACAATCCGAACTAACCCACAGGGTAAAAAATTTGAATATTTTTCATCTTTTGAAATCTGAATATTTTCAACTGAAGATGTAGACTTCAGCTAAAATCTTTTACTCAAAATTAATGAAATAACCTAGTGGGCCCATTGGGTTTTTTTTTAATATATTTCAAAATGCAAAATGAACGGTTTCACCAAACCGGTTTTGACGCCGATGTTTGTGCTCATGGGTGGTGGTCTGGTCTAATTGAATATTCTACTTTAACAGTATAAACAAGTCAAGTTGACGGCGGGATTGTTCCATTTGGTTTTGAATTAATTCATGCTCCAATTGATACGTAAACATTAGAAGAGTTTCATGCAATATGTCCTCAAAGCCAATGGTAAAGGCTGGCTACAGTTTTTGGTAGTTAAATGATTTTGAAGCTTCTTAATTTGGATTTTATCCCATAATTTTAATGTTTAATATATATATATTCTAAGGTCTTTCAAATTCATCTATTCATTTAGGCTCAAGTGGGATAATCAGAGTTTGTATAAAATTTGGAGCAAACTAGTTTGCAGGGAATCACTACCATATATGAAGGCACAAATTAAATCTTATCTTCTACTTGAAAACAACATTTTTTTTTTTTTTTGAAGTCCGGAGGTATCTAGGCGTCGCACCCAACTAGTCCTCTGGGGTGTGTGAAAACCCCCCTATCCTCATACATTGAGTAAATCGATGGGACCTTACTCTTTACATATTCCCATGAGAAGTGGCCCTCTTGAACCCCAATATCGGGATTGCCGATCCGATGTCTGCGATATATCAGCTGATATATCAACCGATATCTTTCTTTCTCTTTTTTTTTCAAATCTTGATATTTTTTTTGAATTTTAAAAATTAAAAATAGAAAAATGTCCATTTTAATTAAAATATTAAATTCTGAAACTACAAATAAAATAAAATATCGGCCGATATCGTCTCTGATATTCGACTGATATCGTCTGATAAAAACTTGGTGGAAAACACCGATTTTTATTTTACAAAATCACCGATATTAATACTATCTGCCGCTATTTGGCCGATGAACCCCAATATATATATCGGCTGATATTTATAACCCTGATTAACTTACTCTCTATTATAAAAATGCGTTTTCTACTAAAAAATTGTGTTAGTCCGTTCAAAGATTGGATGAATGTTAAAAGAATTTGACTTAAGAAATCTCCTAGATGTTTATAAATGAATTTCATTAAAAGCATTTCATACATCAACTTCTACTTGACAAAGATATGTATACAGTTACTTATAATAATAGTTTAAATAAATCAAATCTTTTAAAATTTACTGAGACTTTCAATCATCGTAATTAGAAATTCAGTTTAATAATTAAAAATGTTAAATTAATTAAATAAAACATGAACTAAATAAAATAAAGCACTATGCACTTGAACTTTATTTTATTTAGTTCATGTTTTATCATAAAATAAATAACTTTTACATAAAATAGGATATCATATGAGGCTCAGAGAGGAGTCTCCAATTTTGCTTTGTCGCCCAATTTTGGAAAGCAATGCAATTCTACGAAACAGTTGCTTGTTATATCTTTCATTTTTCTTTCAATTTACAACCTAAAATTTATAAAAAGTAAGAAAATTTCATTTTTTTTTTTGAATTTACGTGTAAGAAATTGTAGGATATCCATTGTAAAATCTCTACAGGTGAGCCCACTATCCTTGGGGCACACCAAGATTACGCAATAGGAACTCGAACCCGCAGCCTCCCACGAAATAAAATTTCATATTTCTTTAGTGGGATTGACTATGATTATTATTTTAATTTTCAAACACAGGATTAGTTTCACTCTCATATTGAATATTGCAATAATCAACTTATTGTTAGATTAAATTAGAGCTAAGCTTGACCAACAATCGAGTTTTGCTTTAATAAAGCTAATCTACGCATTCATTCAAAGACATGACATAGTGGATTATCAAATTTAAATTAAATAAGAATTTAAATTTGATGGATAAATAACTTGAATGATAATGAAAATAAGATTTAAAAATATTAATATCTAATAATTAAAATGCAATTAATATAAGTTGATTAATGTAAAATGATTGTAGAGAGTGTAATTGAACTATCATTCTAACTTTAATAGACCATTCATATTGACTCATTTACAAAGGCAAGTTTGTTGGTATTTGAAAATTTATTGTTCTTTTAAACTATTTCTAGTCCAAACAGTGATTTGACCATTGATGATATTTGAATTCTACATTTTAATTGTTAGGTAATGAGGATATTTTCTTTCCAAGAGGAAGAAGGGTTGGTGAGTTGGTGCATGCGTCTACGTAAACCCTAAAACAGTGGAATATGTAATGCCCACTATTTATTAAAAAAAGATTAAAAAATATGGGCCACAGCCAGTCCCATTCTATTGCTTTCAATGTTGTCATCATTAGCATCACCACCATCCTTTGCCTCCAAATCTTCTTCATTTTCTGTCCTTAAAAAGGCTTTTTGCCCTTAACTCAAACCCTGCCTCTCTCTCTCTCTCTCTCTCACAGTTGCCACTCTTGGCCTTCTATTCTTAAAACCTCTCTGTTCTTCGTTCTGTGATTTCAAACCAAGCCTTAGAATAAGGTATCTCTCTCTCTCTCTAATTTTAGTTTGGTATTAAATGTTCTATTTTTTTTGTTAATTAGTTCTCTACTTGTCTCTCATGAACACGAGCATACACACAGAGAGGTGTACATACACAAACACATCTATCTGCTTTTTTTTTTCCTTTCGTTGTGTGATTTGAGATTCATGCTCTCTCTCTTTCTACAAACACACACAAACATACTAGTTCTCTCTTTGTTGGGATGCGAATGAGTCATAAGTCGGTTGTGAGAAGGAAAATTTAAAAACTTATAATGGACTGTGTCACTCCACCTATCAGACTAGTCTTTTGGACTGGAAGCTCAGTCCTAATAGTGGTATTAGAGCCGGGTCTCCAATCCACAACATGTAGACTCAAAGATCTCTTAGCCAAACGAGATGGTTGGCGATGTTCTATCTGTCGGAGAACCTTGTTCGAGGAGAGATTGTTGAAGTGCGAACAAAAGTCCCACATCGGTTGTAAGATAAAGAAATCTAAAGACTTAAAAGGGACTGAATCAGTCCACCTATTAAACTAGTTTTTTGGACTAAAAGTTCAATCTAACATATCTCTTTCTCAAACGTACAAACAAAAGTTTTTTCTTTGTGATTGGGACCAGAATTTAGAAGCTATCTCTCACTTGTGTGTGTGAATGTAATGCAATAAACTAGTATAGAAAGGAATGGTATTCGCAGACCATTTTTTGGAAGTATCCAGTCTTCAGCCAGCATTACAATTGTTGGGCTGTCAATGGGCTGGCCAAGGATCTTGGTCAACATTTTGAACAGACATGTTTTTAAGTCCCCACACTATTATTTAAAATCCAAGCCCAACAGGCCCTGTTGGTATTCATGAATAATCTACTCCAAATTCTAAAGTCCATGATTCCGCAATGTAGACCACTGAAGTGATGAGCACTGAACATAGTGGGCGATGATGTAAAAATCCATAGGTAGAACCAAACTTTCAACAGGTGGGGCCATATCAGATTATTCCATAGAGCAGTATGGATCACCATGGCCCACTCTGGGCCCGTTTAGATTCATTGTGAATGTTATACGGTGAAATGGACAGATTAAGCATATATATTGAGATCTGAAATGAATGGAACGTTCTTTTAACATGATGCTGTGGCCCACTAATACAGGGCCTAGCCGGAGAAGATACTGTTGTGGTCTAACCTATCAGATGGATTATTTATTGTCAGAAGCATTTGTAAACCAAATAATTTGGCCCTGGTGCAACTCTGGAGCACTATATTTGAAATCGTTATTGAGATAAACTTTTACAAGACTCGATAAGGATACTGTCCTTTTCATCTAAAGTGGGATCAATATAATTGAGTATTTTGTGAGATTATTTAGATAAAGAGTAGGTGAAGTATTATTCTTATTCTATATTCACGTCTTTTATTTCAATCTTGAAAGGGGCTTCTTTATAGTTATAATCATGGTATTCAATATAGGCCGATATCTATCGATTTTTTAAACTCGATATAGATTGGCCGATACGATATGTATGATCCGTACACTGTTCGTATTAGCCATTTATTGTGAACTTTTCATTTATTGGGAGTTTAGCAGGAAATTACTGCGAAATTATCATTTATCGTGTTTGAATGCAATTTTATTAGGAATTTACTGCAGAACCAATAAAAACGTGTTATCAACATGGTAATGATATTTTGCCGATAAAATATGATAAATTTGAAATTTTTGTAGATATTTGTGACATTGAGGATAATAGCCCTTGACTGATTGGGTTAATACTCTCGTAGGGAAACTCTGCATTTAACATATGATATATTGAGTCTCGTATGATTGGGTAGAATCTGAAGGCTATGTGATATGAAGATGATAGGGTAACTCCATCCAATTGTTGTATCTACATGAGATGATAAAAATCAATAGTTTCGAATAGTTAAATTTTCAATGTTGAAATTTATGAAGTAAAGATGTTTACAGGTGTAATTCAACTGGTAATCTTCTGTTTTAAGAAGTGGGAGGTGTTAGCTTCGAACCTCTATAGTCTCACTTAGTGTGCTCTAAAGGCAGTGGGTATCACCCGTGAGAGTTTATGTTGGGTTTTCTTCGGTTTTTTACATGTAAATTTAAAAAAAAAAAAAATGAGGTAAAATGTTGTCTACTCTTTATCTATGTCATTTTTTTTATAAATCTCACCTAAATATATAGGATTATAGGGTCCTATTGACAGAGGCTCATGAAACCTAGAGTTTTAAATACTGTTTCGTTGTAAACTTTGGTTTGATATATTAGATCTATGTGAAGTCTATTTTGACTCTACTTGACAAATTGTTGAAAAAATCTATATTGGAATATAAAATTTACTAAAAATAATACTAAATGATTTAAATCAAATCATATTTTTAATAATCATAAAAATTAATGTAAAAATAATATAATTTAAAATACTAAAAAATATAATTTTATTAATCCAGTTAAAATAAATTTTGACCACCTCACTTAGAAATGCAAACAAAGTCTGCAAAGTAATTGCATCCCGGAAGTGAAAATGATCTTTGAAAACTTGGGCTGAGTGCCAACCTAACCCGGGTCAAAATTATCTGAGTCCAGTCAACTCAAACTCGGATCATTTCTGATACTGCTATCTGCACTTAAATTTTAAAATTTGTTTTGACTTTTTTGTTTTTGAAGACCATGGTATTTAAGTGTCCCACATGACTAATCCTTAGAGCATGTGTAAACCTCCTAATCCGTACATACCGGATACAAAACTAAAGAGAGTGACCCCTTTTATGTTGAAGGAGCTTGATCCCAAGACCTCCTGTAAAGAAGGATGAGAGTTGACAATCAAGTTAATCTCTCATAATTTAAATTTGTTTTTACTACAATGAGTCAACTCGAACACACTCTCTTTCGAAACACATAGAGGTGACACAACCGAGTTAAGCTTACTACTCAGTATAAATTATACAATATTTAGTAAAAAAAATAATCTTATATTTAAAAAAAAAAATTAATTTGATTTAATATTTAGAGGCATTTGATTTTAAATTTAAGTATAATAGATCTTTATTCCAATTATTGATTTTATTTTAAATTAAATTTTATTTAGTAAATATATCTATAATATTATTTTAAGTATGGTAAGGTTGATATTATCACTATATTGAAATATATTATTAAAATTAAAATGAGTTGTCATTAAAACTCATTTATGTCGAGTTAGCATTTTGTCATTTTGGATCTCTTTTGAGTTCGAGAGTGTTTTAAATTTAAACTCTAAGGAGAACCTTTTTTTGGATAACATGGATATCCTCACTAATCTCAAGGATACACGAGACCATCCGCAACCCTGTATATCTGGTTAAATTCGAGATGAGTCAAATTGGAGACATGTACTCTAATCTTAGAAGTTTAGACCAACTGAGTTATCCATGTTAATGAGATCAATGTTGTAAAACCCGGACCGTAACCGGCTACATGAAAGTCCGGGTCAGTTTGAAACCTGTCTGGGTTCAAACCCGTAAAAACCCTTTACAACCCGTGATTCAACCCAGTGTTTTACATAAATCCGTGACCCGTATATATATATATATATATAAACACGCACTCTTTAAACAATGGTCGTCTGTTTAGAATTCTTTCCGGCGCCGCTACTATTGCATTTCGTCGGAAGAAAAGAAAAAGAGAAGGGCGGCTAGGGTTTGGTTGTGAAGGGAAAGAAGGAAAATGTGATGGACTTAAAGCGTCGATACCTTTCTCCTTATAAACTCTCGTGAGTTTCCACTTGAGTACTCAAACTAATTATTATTAATTTTTTATTTGGGGTGAAAGTTATAAAATAAAACATTTTATTTAAAACGTATACAATATTTAATTTAGTTGAAAGTAAAAGTTATAATCTTCTCTTTAATTTATCTTATTGTAAAAATTTGATATTGTATTTATCATTAATCTTTTTGCCATCGTCATCATTATTAAAAGTTCCTTTTTATTTTTATTATATTAATATAATATAATTAATTATAGTTCATAACTTTATCCAATAATTTTGTTTATCTAATTATTATGAATGAAAAAAAAATCTATTCTCAAATAAAAAAAACATTATCATTGTAACAAATCCATTTTGGACTTCAAAATTTAGAATAGAATATGAATCTTTTATTATAAGTAGCTTTTATGCTTTGACTTTAAAAAATAAAAATAAAATAATTAATTACATTGTTAAATTAGAATATATTTAAAAGTTAAAATAAATTTATAAGATTCAATTGATGTAATATATAATAGATCGCTCATAAATTTATATTTAGAAAATATTAGTCTACAACTTTATACTTTACAAAGTAATAATCGATGATTTTCAGCAATTTGAAAATCACGTTGTTTTAAAAGAAATATGAATTTTCAACTTTTCATAAGACAATTGACTTTTGAAAAAAAAATTCTCTTGTAAAGAGTTTTATATTTAGATAGAAAATAGATTAATTAATAATTTAATCTTATTTATAATATAATATTGATAAGACAGGTTTAACTATAGTTAAACCCATTTGAATCTTATTTAATTCAACCTCTCATTAAAGACGGGAACCTTTCATTAAAGACGGTCACTTCTGGTCGGTTTTTAAAATATTGGATGAGATTGTAATTATGAAAATCCAAATTCTTAGAATTGAATTAAACATTTAAAGAGGCTGAAGATGCTTACCGCGAAAAGAGCCCTAAACCGTTACATTGTTTATGACTTTTCTGGATTTTCAAATATCAGTTGGAACTTTGGCGGAAAGAAAGAGAGGAAACGTGGAAGAATAGGAAACCAAACAGGCAACAACAAGAAGAAGAGAAAGTAAACTCCTTCTTTCAAGGAAGAAGAAGATGGAAACGAAGATCTTCGCCCTCACCTGCTTTCGCAGCAGCGAGAGCCCTTCTCGGGATCTCACTCCTCGACCCCACTATCCATCCATGCCCAAATACCCGAGAGGATTCTCAGCCGGAGAAGATCCGGACCGGTCCGAGCTCAGAAAGGCTCTGTTTTCGGTGATTGGAATGACGTGCTCTGCTTGCGCTGGATCGGTTGAGAAAGCGATCAAACGGCTACCCGGGATTGAAAACGCTGCAGTTGATGTTCTCAACAACAGAGCCCAGGTTCTCTTTCATCCGAATTTTGTCAATGTAAGTCAATCTCTGATCCTTCAATGACATTTGATTTTGGTTTTCTTTCAGAATATGATAGACCCTTATTCAATTTTGCTCGTTATGTTGAAGCTGCCCATTTCTTTTCTATGTTATATGATCTGGTACTAAAGGACATGATATATTAAGAGTGGAGAATATTAGTTAAGGAAAGAGGCATTTTCACTGCTCAGTGTTCTAAATATTGAAATTGGTCTTTGACTTGATGAGATTGAGCCTGAGCCTGAGGTCTGACTCAAACTAGAATAGAATTCAAGTGAAAAGTGATTGAAAATTAAAAAAAATGATTGGATCCTAATTAACATGACCGAGTTTGAGTGGTGCCGGGATTGATTGATTTTTTAAACCTTGGGCATGTTACTCTGATTCATGGTGTTAGGCTGACTGAATCCCTAATTAATATTTTAGACCAGGTGCCGGCTAGTGTTTTAGATGTCGGAATTGGTCTTTGAATTGGTAGGGACTGAATCCTAATAAGTCCAAGTCCTGTCAGTTTAGTTACACTTAAAATGGATGAAAAAAGCCGGTCCTGAGCAATACGACCTGGTCTAAGTCATATCGGTATCAAACGAGTTTAAGTTATATTTACTGAGTTAGACTCTGACTCATCCCATAGTTTTCCGACAAATCAAAGGGTCAATCGGGCCAACTCATTATTTTCAAGTGAAAAAGATAATATTTAAAAATTCAACCTAAGATAGATGAGATAACTGGGATGAGATAATAGATTTATGTGTGTACAACTAAAAGCAAAATAATCCATCAAAACTAGAGTAGCTTAGATGGAATTAGCAGTTGAACGGGTGAGTAGAATCACACAGAAGATGTTTGGTCACATAAATGGAATTCTAGGAAGTTCTATCATGATTTTAACCCAATCATAACATCCTTTACATATATTTTTTACCTCACCAGCCAACTCAACTTGGGTCTTGAGGTGTCATCATCAGACTTAATTTTGTGACAGCCTTAGCTGGAATGATTGAGCAGCAGGGATTGAGATGTCGATGGCGATGGATGGCTTCATAGAAGCACCACAGAGTGCTTATAATTTATGAGAATAACTAGAGTGCAAGTATTATGAGATGTGTTTGCAGTCATTAAACAAAATGCCATACAACAATAAAATCTTAACTATGGAACATCAGATTTGATATCAAATGTAATGTGTAACTTAATTAAAATGACTGGATAACCCAAAGGGGTTGGAGTGATAGGCTAGAACTAGCTTTAGGAAGTGGAGTATCGAGTTCGATTCCCATTTCACCCCAAAGGGCCACTCCCTGTAGATTTACCCGATGTGTGTGGGTAGTAAGGCTTGCACATGTCCCAAGGATTAGGCGGGTGCTCTAAGAGGCCTAGAAATGTTAGTCATGAAAAAATAAATTAACATGACTGGATGCCTTCATCCCTGAAGTCCATTCAGAAAAGTGTTGTGCAGTCTTACTCATTAATAAATTCAGGGGACCATTTTGTGGCAGACTGCTGACATGAAAGTGTCTATTTTACTAACCTTTTTTTTCTTTTCTTGAAAATGGTAATTTTATTGATGAGAGAAGTGCTCAATATAGTGAATTGCATACAAAGAACAAAAGCAGAAGAGGAGAAATTAACCCAGCAGGATAAAAGAGAGAACAAAACCTATAAAGATTTTACTTCTACAGCTATGTAGCACTGGACTTCCCTGTCAGGCCCCTGTTTTTGCACTCACAGAGGTTATCATCCAAACCAGGATTTCTTGACTTGCCATACTACTCCCATGAAAGTTTAAACTTAATGAAATTTGCAGGGGAAGAAGACATTTCCCAAGGCTCTGTGAAATGAGAGCAGTAAAGCGTATAAGCTAATGGAAAATGAGAGAAATTATCTGCTCTCTCATTTCCCACATTAATCAATGGAAGCTGTTTGCATTAAATTCTAGCTAAGAAAAATTTGACATCCTTTTTTTTTGTGAAAATTAAGAAAAATGCTTCGTCCCTAGTGACACAGTTGTGCATTAGCTTTGTCATGGTTTTTATTTCATAGACTAGTATTATAAAAGTAGAAGGTATATGGTTCTGTCATGCATGAGAAGCTATTGTTTGTTCATGTTTTTAGGCTTTGTTAATGCTCTCATTCCATATGCGATTCATATCATATTGCAAGGGGATTACTTTCATATTAGTTTAAAACTTGTATGATTTTGCATGGAGAATAGAACTTGTGGTAAATTTGGAAATTGAAATATGAAACTTCTAATCTTCATTTATTTTATTATTTTGGCTTGATTTGTTGAGGGGCTATGGCCTTTTTGATATCATTAGGGGAATTTTTAGCTTTTCTTTGGCCTTTTTACAGAATTGGTTGGAGTATGCTAGTGTAGTCCTTGTGTAAATTGGAACTCAAAATTTGAACTTTGCTGAAGTAGTTATATATTGCAATATGTTTGCCTTTTCACTTAAATATAGGAATAAAATTGAAGAATTGTTCATAGCATTGTCATCATCGTGGTCACTATTGTATCTATTTGAGTATTTTGAATTCTACTTTTTCATTAAATCTTATGAAAAAACAATCATACCACTCATATTATTCCTTTGTAGATACATTTACATTATTTAACATATTTCTACATTTTCTGGTGAAATTTTGAATCTTATGATGTATGTATGATTTGATTTTCAAAACATTGTTATTGAGTGAAGCATATTGTGTTTCTTCAAATGCAATACAAACTTACAAAGAAAGAAATCAGATAAAGTTGAAAATCAAGATATTTAGAAAACCAATCACAACAATAGATACCTTCCATGATGTAATAAATTACACCCCATACAAAAAATGATAAGTACAAAGAATTTCTATAGACTGACTATAATAGTTTCATGGAGTTCTATGACATCTATATTTGAAAAGACAAAATGATTTCCTAAATGTAGATATGATATGATCATGATAAGAAAGTAAAGCAATTAAACAAAGGTGATTTTTGTGATTTTTTATTCTTGGGTGCATGATGTATGCTAGGGTCTCTCCCTCCCTAAATGAAAACATCAAAATGAGGAGCTCTTCAAAAGAAATCCCTCTTTAATCTAAATTAAAACTAATCAAACTAAAAGCATGTGTGAAGAAGCTCTTGAAGCTTGGTTTCCTAATTTCAGTTGGTATTTCTTGACAAGGAAGAGACATCACCTTCCAAGGGAAATGCTAAAGTAATAGATTTTTGTTACTTGAGTACAATAATAGAAAATTATTTTTTATATAAATATATTTTGTAGGTAAGTGAACCCCATCATTGTGAATACAGGATTTGTAATATCTTAAAATCAAAACTTAGGAAAATTCATCTTTAGCCATCAGAGTTAGATTCTTAAAATCAATGATGAGATGGCTGTTAACTTGAATGAATTTTGATTGGATGACTAACAATCACTTTTGATCTCAAACTTTTTACCTCAGATTCTACACATTGATATGATAGGTTCCAATAGCCCATCATATGCCACATGTCAAAAGTCTAGCTACTGTTACCTTAAAGGTAAGGTGACAGATTCTGACACCTTAGCGGGCTCCACCTTGGGAATCATACAACAATGTGAGCTTCAAGAAATTGGTTGGAGGGAATTCACATGGAGATTCCCTGTTATCGGTTATGATTTAGGCCTTATGGAGAGATTCTTAACTGTATCAGTGCCTGATCGCAATGATATTTACACTTCCTTATTTCAGTATTTTCATTTAAGTCAGTTGAAAAGGGTTGATCTCTCTAGCTGTAGAGTCAATTATAGGATAGTTCATGGGTTTCACAAGTAATTATAATGTTCAAATTTTCCTGTAATGACTTCAAAGTTTGGAATGTTTTGATCATATTTGAAACTGCACATTGACAATTAATTTCAATTTCATGTCATCAATAATATATTTGTAGATTCCTTTTTAGTATGAGTAACATGTGAAATTTGTATTCTTTAGGAGGACACAATAAGAGAAACGATTGAAGATGTTGGATTTCAAGCTACACTTATTGAAGAAAAATCAACTGAAAAATCCACATTAATATGTCGCTTACGCATAAAAGGAATGACTTGCACTTCTTGTTCAAGAACCGTAGAATCGGCTCTGCAAGGTACTCATGGTGTACAAATAGCCGTTGTTGCCCTAGCAACTGAAGAGGCAGAAATTAAATATGATCCAAAGCTAGTGAGCCACAATCAGTTGATGGAGGTAGTAGAAGATACCGGTTTTGAAGCTATACTTATCAGCACAGGAGAAGATAAGAGCAAGATAGAACTCAAATTAGATGGTATACGGACAGAGCGATCTATGAGGATAGTTGAGAACTCTTTACAAGCACTCCCCGGGATTGAAAATTTAGAGATTGATCCTTTGCTTCACAAAATATCTGTTTCTTACCAGTCTGATCAAACAGGACCAAGAAATTTCATTGATGTAATTGAATCTACAGGATCTGGACGTTACAAGGCTTCGATATTCCCCGATGGAGGAGGAAGGGAACCTCATAGGCAACAAGAAATCAAGCAATATTATAAGTCCTTCCTCTGGAGTTTGGTTTTCACAATTCCAGTGTTCCTCACTTCCATGGTGTTTATGTATATCCCTGGACTGAAACATGGACTAGACACCAAAGTGAAAAATATGTTGACTGTAGGGGAGCTTCTGAGGTGGATTTTATCTACTCCTGTTCAGTTTATCATAGGCCGACGTTTTTACACTGGTTCATATAAGGCACTGAAGCACGGGTCTGCGAATATGGATGTCTTAATTGCCTTAGGAACCAATGCAGCATACTTCTACTCAGTCTACTCAGTGTTGAGAGCTGCAACTTCAGAGGATTTCATGGGTATGGATTTCTTCGAAACCAGCTCAATGCTCATTTCATTTATTCTACTTGGAAAGTACTTGGAGGTATTAGCTAAGGGAAAAACGTCCGAGGCCATTGCCAAGCTTATGGACTTGGCACCTGGAACTGCAACACTGTTAACTCTTGACAGAGATGGAAATGTGATAAATGAACAAGAGATAGATAGTAGACTCATCCAGAAGAATGATGTGATCAAAAATAGTGCCTGGTGGGAAGGTTGCTTCAGATGGTTTTGTTATCTGGGGACAGAGCCATGTAAATGAGAGCATGATTACAGGTGAAGCTCGGCCTGTTGCAAAGAGGAAGGGTGATAATGTAATAGGAGGGACTGTAAATGAAAATGGTGTCTTGCATATTAAGGCAACACATGTTGGATCGGAAAGTGCTCTTTCTCAGATAGTTCGCCTGGTTGAATCAGCACAAATGGCTAAAGCCCCTGTTCAAAAGGTTGCCGATCGTATCTCAAAGTATTTTGTGCCTCTTGTAAGTATACATGTGCTTATTTTTCCTCATATTTTACATTATCATAGAAGTTAGAACATCAAAATGCATGGAGCACTCATTTGGACCCTTGCCCCCATTTTTAATGGATTCTATTAGTACTTAAAGCATTAGAAGACTATTACCCCACCATTCTCATCTTGAAACCTCATTAAAATATCAATATCTTTGTCACTTTGTTGTTCATAGTGAAGTTAGCATATTATTTTCTAGTATTAATATTTTCACACCTTATTAGAGGTGTTCATGGGTTGGGTTTGGGTTGGCAATGCTCTAGGTAGGCGAGCCCATTTATATATACAGAAGGCCGAGCCTGCCCGAAGATCGTCGGACTTTTCAAAGTTACAACCCAAACCCGTATGAAAAATACTATGCCCATGCCTCCTTGTTTGAGATTCTTAAAAGTTTAACTACTCATATTAAAGATAGTCATGATAAGTTAGAAGTGTACTAAATTTGAGCTCAAAATTCAATTTTTAGCCACTTGATATCAGTGATCAAAATAAATAGGCGTGGCTAAAAATTTCTAGCCACTTGGTGACTTATTACCGCTAAGATCAAGTGACTAGAAATAGGAGTTTTGAGATCAAATTTAGTTTGCCTGTAGTTCATCGTGTATAATTTTAGTTTGAATGATCAATTTTCTATTTAATTTCATTTTTTTTAAAGGGAAATGGATCAAGTGTACACATACACATATAATTGCTAAATGGGCGAAAAGCCCGACAACCTTTAGTGGGATTCTTGTATAACCCCGTTGTTTATATAAACTGATCCAAGAATTCAGCCCAAACCTGTCTCGACGGGTCGGTACATGTGTTCAAACCCGTTCATTTATGATAGGTGAATTTTGAGCCGAGTTCAGACTGAGGAACAACACTAGACCTTATGTTCATTTAGAACAAATGTAAGTTTCTATTTATCTAAGTTGGTGCCAAGTTCCTGAGTCTTATTCTTTGGTTTTCTGTGGCCAAAAACTTCACCCATGTCAAACTTTGATACTCACACTCGTACTCATGCAACTTGCCTATTTACCATTTTTGACTGAACATAAGTCGTAGCATAAAAGCACAAAAACTTCTCGTTGGCTAATACTTAAGATCTACGCTTTTACTGTTTTTCTTACAATTCTACAGGTTATTGGTCTTTCATTCTCCACCTGGCTTGCTTGGTTTTTAGCTGGTAAATTCAGATGGTACCCTGAAGATTGGATACCATCATCAATGGACAGTTTTCAGCTTGCTCTTCAGTTTGGCATCTCAGTTATGGTCATAGCTTGCCCCTGTGCACTAGGCCTTGCAACTCCAACTGCTGTCATGGTTGGTACTGGAGTCGGTGCTTCTCAAGGTGTGCTGATCAAAGGTGGCCAAGCACTAGAAAGTGCACACAAGGTACAGATGACAGATTTGACATGCATATCTTGGTTTCACTTTACATTTAAATGAGTATTTGTAGTAGTTTCTAAGACAATCATTACATTAATCAATTATTTAATTTATATATTGAGAATTTGTTGTAGTTGCTAAACTGTCAATTCATTAATTAATAATCTTTCGAGTTTTCTTGGATTGGATATAATAATCTTTGTTTAAATATGAATTGCTTAGGATTGTATTGTAATGTAACCAGATATTCAGTCCTCTCATCTGGTCACAAGTCTACAATGAAGAATCACATGAACCTGCTTTAGACAATCCACAAAGAAATAAAATTCAGTTAAAAAACTAATATGAAACATAATTTTCGAAGTGTAAAATATAAACATGAAGATACTATCCCCACGTTCGAAGATGAAATCTATTTGCACAACATAGAGGCCTAGAAAGTTGCATCACTTTTAAATCTTAGAATGGTTGAAAATTGTTATGGATCTCAGATTTATACAGAAGGAACACCCAATGGTTCCTTTCAAAACTAAGTTAGATGGTGTAGGCCTATTCAAGAGACACTTTTGTGTTGCAAGATCTTTCTTGCATCATGTTGATTTTGTATCTTATGGTGTGGTTTGATGGGGTGAAATGAGTACAAAGCAGGGGAGTCTACTCCTTAAGTATCTCTTCTGTAGTAGAAAAATAGGCTCCATTAAACCCCCTTTTCTACTCCTTGAGTAGAATCTTGAGTCACCTACAACCTGCTCCTTCCCCTCTTTCACTTCTCTCTCCCTCCTTGTGCCTTTCCACTTGTGATTACCAAACAAATCGTAGTAGAATCTCTCAATAGGAGAATACTCATATTGAATAGGATCTCCTACCTAGAACAATTCCCTAAAAAAATTTCTCCCAATCTAAATGCATTCTTAGATTGACCAGTAGATAGAAAATGTTGTGTAGAACTAGCATTATATATCAGTAAAAAATGTGGTTAATGTTTTCCTCTTCACTATTCAAATTCATGCAATCTTTTTCATGTTCATTCTATTCCACTTATGAGTTAATTGTAATTAACTTTTCTATTGTCCTGATATCTAAACATTGGCCCTCTTTTGGTAGGTGAACTGCATTGTTTTTGATAAGACGGGGACTCTCACAAATGGAAAGCCTGTAGTTGTTAACACAAGGCTCTTGAAATATATGGTTTTACGTGATTTCTACGAACTGGTTGCTGCTACTGAGGTAGGTCACTTTGTTAATGGCAATTTCAAAGTTGTATGAGACATTTTATTTTATGGAATAATAGCTTCACCCCTTTTTTGTTGGAAACCTTAAGACTTCAGTTTCATTTTCTTGTCTTGACAATATTGCTGCTCTGTAATCTAAACAGATAAATAGTGAACATCCTCTTGCCAAGGCCACTGTTGAGTGTGCAATGAAATTCAGAGAAGAAGAAGAAAATCATGTCTGGCCAGAAGCACAAGACTTCATCTCTGTCACGGGTCATGGAGTGAAAGCCATAGTTAATAACAAAGAAATCATTGTAGGAAACAAGAGCTTGATGTTAGATTCTGACATTCACATTCCGGTTGAAGCTGAAGAGATTCTAGCAGAAACTGAAGAGATGGCACAAACAGGAATATTGGTATCAATAAACAGAGAGTTGATTGGAATAATAGCCATATCAGATCCTCTAAAGCCTGGTGCTCAGGATGTCATCTCTATTCTCAAGTCCATGAAGGTCAGGAGCATTATGGTGACGGGAGATAATTGGGGGACTGCAAATTCTATTGCCAAGGAGGTTGGGATTGAACATGTAATTGCCGAAGCTAAACCTGAACAGAAGGCAGAGAAAATAAAGGAACTGCAGGTACGGAATGCAAATATTAGTTTCCATACGCTTTTCATGCATGAACTCAGTTACAAATTTATGTCAAAATCTGAAATCTTGGCCTGGTTTCAAGCTGAAACATAAGTATTGGTGATATTGATATTTTTTCAGAAAAATTGAATCAGCTGAAGTTTATCAGATTTGCATCAAAATTTAAAAAAAAAAAAAAAATTGTAATTTTCATTCAAAATTTTGGGAAATTTGGTTGATTTCACCATATGACTGTTACAGTTCATTTACAAATTTTAGTCAATACAGTTGATGTCACTGAAATATAAACCAAAATTTTTTGATCCCCTAAGTGCATGAATGCACAAGTAGAAAAAGAACATACACCTGTATGCAGGGGAAAATATCTCTTTCTAGGTTGTTTGCAGGTCTGGATTGGCTTGAATCTGTTACAAATGAATGGGCTTGAACATATATAATAGCTCAATGGGTTAGTCTCAAACTCATTTTGAGCCCGTTTAGTTAAATGGGTTCAGGTTAATGGACTAATAAAACATGTTGAGCTCTTCAGTCCATTTACCCATCTATGTGTACAACCAGTCTCTTTCTTTGTTTTTTTAAAAAAAAATGTGAAATTAATTTAAAAACAAACTGCTTGGATAGAAATTGGACTTGATAAACTATAACAGACCAAATTTTAGCCCAAAACAAACTTCTTAGCCACTTGATCTCAGTGTCAAAGTCACTATGCATTCTTGGTGATTTTGATTGCTAAGACTGAATGGTTAGAAACTAAGTTTTGAGCTAAAAATTGGTCCACTTGTAGCTCTCATGTCTACTTTCTATCTGAATGATTGAATTCTTAATGGGCTCAAATGGGTAGGAATAGGTGTTCGAGTTTCCCAAATCGGTGGGCTCGTGCTTTAGCCTTGAAAAGCCCGATGGGCTTGAGTGGTCTCAGGCTTATATATATCTAAACAGGTTGGATTAAGATAGAAGAAAGCCCACCCCTTGACTGTCCTCTCTTTCTCTCTGTATCTAAAGAATGATGCATACAACCAATTGATGATTGAGTGGACTGATTTTTCGCTAGCGCACTTATTGTTTAGATATTTTTCATTCGATCCTGATATTATGGCATGCATATGGTTGCTCTTGATTGTTAGATGTCTGGCTTAACTGTGGCAATGGTTGGAGATGGCATCAATGATTCACCTGCACTTGTTGCTGCTGATGTCGGTATGGCGATTGGTGCTGGAACAGATATTGCTATTGAAGCAGCTGATATTGTTCTGATGAAGAGCAATTTGGAAGATGTAATTACAGCTATTGATCTCTCAAGAAGGACCTTCAATCGCATTCGTCAGAACTATATATGGGCTTTCGGTTATAATGTCCTTGGCATCCCAATTGCCGCAGGAGCTCTGTTTCCGTCTACTGGATTCCGTCTGCCACCTTGGGTTGCTGGTGCAGCAATGGCTGCCTCTTCCGTGAGTGTTGTGTGTTGCTCTCTCTTGTTGAAGTATTACAAGAGGCCTAAGAAGTTGGATACCCTTCAGATAAGAGAAATTGTGGTTGAATGAAAGAAGCTGAGCCTTTTCTTTTCATTCCTCTCTTTCGTTCTCCCAACAAAAGAGAGAGAGAGAAGAGAAGCCCGACACTTTGTGAGTTTCTTATGTATATACATATGCCTAAACAGACAAGTTGATGCTAAATAAAGATTTCTTCAGCAATGTTGATAACAATTGCTCAATTTCATGTACCTTTTGTTTATATAATAGTTTACATGTTTACTATCTTTGTACCTTTTGTTTATATAATAGTTTACATGTTTGCTATCTTTGTACCTTTTGTTTATATAAATCATTGTCTACTACATTGTTTTCTATGTTCTGTTTTATGAAGGAAGACATCTTTGTTAGTTGTTTCTTCTTTTTAATTTTTTTTCCTTTATGGGGATTGCTTAATATCCATTTGCTATTTGAAATCATAATTGTTATGCTTTTCGAAGATGTTTCTAAGTTTGATGATGTCTTTCAGAAGGTTTTGTTTCCCAACTATTATTAGATTTTAATGCCGGGTGGTTATTCTGCACATCTTAAATTGCAATAGTAAGTCTTCCAGCAAAACTTTATACAAAATCCTTATTTTCAAATTTCAATTGATCTTGTCTATTACTAAACAATGAAAAAAGATTTTCATTTATGAGTTGAGCACAATCTTTGAACCTTGTCAAACAACTATAAGTGATTATACATGGTGTATATAAAATTTCATTTTGATTGGATAATACAAGTCATATTTTTTAATGTTCTCAAATTGTCACATTTATCTAAAAGTGAAAATTAGTTGGGTCAGATCAATTGACTTTAAAAATCAAACTGTGTACGGGTATAATTCAAGAAGGGTAAGGGGGAGAGGGAAGGAGGTTTGAGTGTGAAGGGGAAATTGGATCCATTAGATCCATTGTGGATCCCATAAACCAAAATTCTCATGGATCATTGTCATTCATGAACAATGATCCTCTAAAAAGTATTTCTCATAGACTTTCGTGAGAATGGTTATGGGCGCCCACCTAGGCCCACATTTAAAGGTGGGTTTGAAAAAACTTGTTTGTATATATGGTGCACATAAAATTTCATCTTAATGGATATAAAAAGCTATATTTTTTAAAGTCCTCAACTTGGTAGAAATTTATTGGATTAGATCAAATAGTTTTATTTCCTTGCTCTCCTGTCTCTTCCCTTCTTTTCTCTTGTGGAGCTTTGATTGATATCTGTTGTAATTAAAAATCAAAATCTTTATGCTCTCTATAGAGGTTGACAAGTTTAATTTCTTTCATGTTGTTAGAACGCTGCAATAGAGAAAAGCCTGCAAATCCTAAAATGAATGAGCAATGAACAATGTTTTCTAGAAAAATTTCATTTCTACCTTTATACGGACACAATTTTTTAGTTGGTCAATGCAACCATAAAACCCTGCCAATGTGATTTAGACAAGGCTCTGTACCCTAGTTAGTAAGTGCTTAACACCACAATTTTTATAAAGTTGTTTAGTATTTACTCTTAACAGCGTAGGGTTTGAATGTTCATTAGCATTCTAGGTTGTTAGAGTCAACAGCTGTAAGAGAAATCGCATATGGTGGAACCTTTCGCTTGGGCTGTTTTTTTTAATAATCAAGGTGTCAAGGCTTTCTAGAATACTCGATTAAGTTTTGAAACATGTGCAAGCCTCTTTATCCACACATCGGATAACTCTACGGAGAGTAGTCCTTTAAGGTGAAATGAGAATTGAACTTAGGACTCCTGCTTCTTAAGGTAGATTCCTAGCCATTACTCCAACCCCTTTGAGTTCTTTTGCTTGAACGGTTTTGACAAAATCCATTTCAATGGTTGACAAAATCTACTCCAAAATGTTGATAATGGTTGCATTTTGGGGTAAATACACCTATTTTGTAAGTTGAAATTCACGTTACTGTCTGAAATACAAACAAAAATTCAATCTCTCAACAATTTTAAGCTTCTGCTTTAAAAATAGACCCACTATTTTAACCTGAGGGTCATTTGTCAATTTCTTCAAGGAAAATAATTTTATGAAAAAAATTCTATTTAAGACTTCATCATTGTTGTCCGACATGTGTTGTGAAATTTAAGTTTATGTTGAAACGTAGAAACTCGATGTTTTATTAGCTGCGCCAAATTTTTTATTTTTTTATTGAAGATAAATAAAGAATTATTTCGGTGATCAAAGAAAATCTCTCCTTTTTTTTTTTTTCATTAATTTTTTCTATTTCTCCTATAAGAAAATGGATTCCTTGAGGGGAAAGATTAATTTTTTGTGTTCTTGGCAAACAACTCCTAACCAATTTTAGGTGAATATTGCGAGTCATTCTAATTTTTCCTTTGGAAAAATATGACTCGAACAAATATAGGTTTGCCACTCAAAGTATTCATTGGAACCAACCTTAGATCAGGAGCAATGTTTCCCCTGTTGGAATGATTATAATTATTCAACCAACTCTTGCTAATCGACATTTTTAAAATTGGACTGAAGACCGAATTACTTTTGGAAATGGGTTGGTCCAAACTGATTAAACTGGTTCAACTAGGCTACAATTTGATTTAGGATCAATTTGAACCTGACTGACCCAACCCAAAACGTTGGTGGGCTAACCTAACCATTTTAAAGTATGGGCTTAGTCTAAGCAAAAAAAGTAGAGGACCCATTTATTAATTTGAGTTGGGGGAAGCTAAGTTTTGTATAACTTGACCATCTTAATTACCCCAATTATATATATAAATACACAATCCTCATTTTTATACTATTATTTTTTATTGAACTTTTTATAAGGATTATATCTTACTAGTGGAAATATATTTCATAGATGTCTCTTTGAGATGTCTCTTTGTTTGAAGTATACGAATATGATGTATATAGACCCAATTAGGGTTAATTCATAACATGATTTAACTCAACCCAAATTAGTTGGCCCAACTAAAATGATTGAGAGTTTAAAAAAAAGAAGTTATGAGAAGGTTGGAGAAGGCTGAAATATAAGTTGAATTGAAAATAGTGGCTCAAATTAAATATGAGAGCAAAAATTCAGTTCTCGCCAACCCACCTGCTTAGATTACACCTTAGGTCTCAGCCGAATATCGACCGATTTCTTTTTTTTTAAAAAATAAAAATAAATATCGGTTGTGGACCCAGACCGATATTTTGACCGATTTTTGTCCATATTGGACGAATATCAGCCTAGATATTGGCCGATATTTTTATTTAAAAAAAAAACAAGATTTATCTTAAATTTTTTAATGAATTTTTTTCCAAAAAAAAAAGCCATCGAGATTTAAAAAAAAAATTGAAGAGAGAGAAAGATCTCGGTTGAAATCTCTGCTCAGCCGATTTTTCGACCCCTGGGTCCAAAAATAAACTCAAAAGAGGTCAAAATTGAAGCATCAAAATAGAAAACCAAAAGAACTAAAGAAACGTGAAAAACCCATTTGCGATAACCCAACTCATCCTCACAATTTAAATATCATGATCCTACCCGACCACAATCTAGGGTGACAAGTGAACCTAACCCAACCCAGCCTAGTGGCCAAGCATGTCCTCACTAACTTGACTTAGTCTGACCAAAATGATACTTTCATATTAACAGCCTAAAACAGGAAAGGTAAACATAGTATGTACATGCATAATATTCTCCAATAACTTGATTTTAACATTCCATAGTAATAACTTAAAAGTAAAATTAAAAAATTAATAAAATAACAATATCTAGTATTGATTAAGATGCGGTTGAGCCGGGTCAGGTCTTTAGAGATGAACCTCATCCCTCCTGAAGTTGATTCGGATTTTTCTTGCCTCAACCCAATTCAACCCGTAGACCAAATATGTTTTAACACAACAGTAAAGCTTTTCTGGATTGGGTCAAGCAGGTTGAGCCAGAACCTTGCCCAAGTTTTACCCCTATACATTGCCATTAATGTCATGAAACTGTTTTCCTCCTTATAAAAAAGTCATCTAATAGATAGTAGATGTATCAATCTGTGTTGTTCTAGGTATATGGTCTTTTCCAAGTGTGGCCACAAGATGACTAACTCATGTGTCTAACACTAGAAGGCCCAAAAATGCGACGGAGCGATTTTGGCTCCTCGGGTGGGCAGCATCACCGGTTTCCCTAGGACAAAAATGATGCTAGCCCAGAAACCCTTCAATAGAGTTGCAGAAAATAGCAGATGATATGAAAAATGTTGCACCAGTCTATAATTCATAATTGAACTGATCATTCAGCTGCGATATAGAGCAGGACATCCATGCAATGAGGGTCAATGTCAGGTCCAGTGAGCCACAGTCCATCCTGCTATTAATTGGACATCCAGTCCGTTAGTTTATTGCGATAGGAATTGGTCCCTTGTCCTGATCCAGAAAAGGGCTACAGTAAAAGAGGTTTATCGACACGATTTCTGCCCTCTCCAAATACCTCTCAACTGGTAATCGATTGATGCAACCTGACATGATAGAATGTTTATTCAGGAGTCTCAGTCGAGTAATTCCAGTTTAGACTCGGTAAAAAAACTTGACTTCATCAATGTCCAAGTCCAGTCTTAGTTTCATCTATGACCCAGAATACCTGACCATCATCTTATTTCAGTTGAAGTGTCAGCTGTGGACACTCGAATTTTGAATAAACTTGTAGAAGCATCAAGTCATGAACCCATTCACATTATCACAATACAATGAGCTCTATAATCCAAGATTAAAAGTTCTGTGAGCCCATTTAGCAGGACTACTGTTATTTAAATTCAAGAATTGGCCTTTGAAACTAAACACCATTATTCATATTCAGAGGCTTACACATAGAAGCACCAGACTATGCATTCTAGCATATAATCAGAGCTTTGACAATGTTGACTGCTTGCGGAATCTTGCCTTCGCTTTATAGAGGATCTCATGTACTTCATCAAATTGAGGATTTGTTGCGCTTCTAACATTTTCAATCCACTGCAAAACTTTCTTGTGGGGCCCCAATATCCTATCATGGTCTTTTTCATCCAAAAGCTGAAACCAAGAGATAGACAAGTTAGAATTAAGGCTCTGTGTGGGCTGAAGGTCTGTATTGATAGTTTTATTTCCTATAGAGATTAACATTTTAATATTGCATTATATTGCAGTATGAGGGCTAAATTTAGAACTCTCCCACCTTCCAGAGCTGGATATTGCAGCAAAATGTGTTACTCGAGTTCCTAATCTTGCAATCTCATTGCCTTCCAAGTTCATCAATATGAGAAGTGTGATCTCAATACTTTGTAATTTTCAATGAAAATTAAGAAAGATCTTTGTCAAAAGATAAAAAAACTGCAGAAAAGGAATGAAACATGAAAGCTTCCCAGCAGGTGGTCACCAGTCTAGTAATGGTCTCACATGAGCACGATTAACTTCGGTATTCTGATGAGATCCAGTGCATCAGTGCTGGTATGACTAGACTCAAAATGATTTAAAAAAAAAGAAGCCCCACAAAACTAGAAAGTATCCCAAGTGTGATGGATAAATCTCACAGAAATGTCGGCTTGTAAAAGCCTCTCCTAGATGGACGAGCAGCATAGGAAAAATCTAAACTTGAACAGTTAACCCTTTCAGATGCTTGGACTCCCATTATCCATGGTTAACAATAACTGTGGTTCCAAATCCCCCAATAAGAATGTCAAATTTGGGAATTGCAAATGTGAATACAGGATTTATTCCTTCTAGAAGACAAAGGAATAAATGGTCACTATGAAAGCCACTTCCAGATCCTCTTTTAATGGTTGCTGGAAGGAGGTACTTTCGAAGCTTGTGGAAGATAATTGCCAACATGACCACCAATGGAACTTGAGAACTTATGCAGGAGCCTTTGACACCTTTCTGTTTATATTAGCGATAAGAGTGTCTAAACATGTTGCAAAAGGCAACAGATGCTGGTTTGGTTTCACGTCTCGAATCTCTTGTCCCCTTTTCTGTTAAATCATAATGCCTCTCCTTGCAAAAGGTGACTAAGGGAAGTTTAATTTCAGGTTTCAAGGTTCAAGTAAGATGTAGTGGTGGTAGAAAGTCAAATTTTGAAAGGCACTAGACAGTTCACTACAAAACATTGTATAAACAAATCTTCTTTTGAAATGGTAACAAAAACTTGACCCTGCAATGTCCATCGTTACAGCTCAGAGCAATTGCCAATTATGCTACACACCCTTGTCAATCGTCACCAACTCCAAAATACTTTCTGAGTGCAAGCCCTTGGGTATTGAACCCATAAGGCCTGCCTAGAGTCCCTTTTCTTTTCAGATGGTAGCTTGACTTGAACTTGCAACCTTTCCAATTGCAACAAAGAGCACATACCAACTGTACTATAGGCTTCTTTGTTGTAAACCAACCAAGCATGGTCACTTTGTTTAAAAAGAAATAAAAAAGTCGGTTTGAATAAGATTATCTCAAGAGAAAAAAAAAGAAAGATTCTGTAACCTCCAGTTGCATAATTTCACAAACAAGGCTGAGATCCGCAATAGATGGTTGCAAATTGCCTAACAAAAACTTCCCATTCCCTTTGAGCCAAATGGATTCTATTTTTGAAAGGAATGCGCATAATATTTTCTCTGCTTCAGATGCTGACTGGGGATTCAATGGGCGACCAAGAAAGGGTGCAAGGACACTATTTAGAACATAGGAAGCTGCAACAACAAACTGGAAACCAAATAAGGAAAAAAGTTGTGACCACCAACCAACAAAAGCATAAAACATAAAATATCAATCATAAGTAGATGTTTGGTACGGAAACATTGTACATTGCTTGATCACCAGCGGTTTATTTTTCCCAAACATTGCATTGATACGCTTTTGGGCAATATATTATTATATCATTGAATCATTCACTAGCTAAACCCTCCATGTGTATGTGGTAAAAATATAAATCTCCTTTATTTAATAATCAGTCAATCAAATTCATTCACATTCTGAGGATATGAAATGACAGCAAGGGAATAATCAACTCGAACCAATTATAATACAAGAGCAGTCTGACCATTGTGTGGGGTTCACTTTGGTCTAGCTACACTAAAGGTTGGTGAAGGGTTTTCAATAGGTTGCATATGGAAAAAGAATAAACTTGATTTATGATCACAACCATCTCATGAAAGGCTTGCAAAATACATGGCTAGAAATCATTCAATCTAACCATTCAAATTGCTTCTTCATTTTCCGAGATAATTTAAATTCCATGGTTTTGATTCAGCTGTTCTTACCAAAACCACTTATATCAACTACTTGGGGCAAGCTTACTAAGTTACTTTCCACTCAACCCTACAGAGATTGTTAAGATAGTCAAATATAAATTTGTGTCAAATGCTATCAAACTTTGGAACCCATTCAATCGTGCAACATGGCTAAATTTCCCTCACAATGTCAGCTGGATCATCATTGCAGTAAAATCAGTTGGACTTGATCATAAACCATATGCTGGATTTAAATGCAGCAAAAGTTAGCTCTGATACACCCCAAGTTTCTAACACCATACAGTTTGAGTTCACACCCAACCGCAAAACTAACAGTAAAACATGAGGGCCAAAATGTGCATAAATCAGTTCCCAGCTATGACATGATCAGGATAAAACATATATAAGATTGTCCCAATCCATTCATGTACATCTGTGTCAAACCTGGTTTGAGCCACGATACATACCCACCAATATCAAGGGATGAATTCTCTATTTGAGTTCACTTCATTTCTAAATCAATGAATGGCTCCAAATAATCATTCCAAATCATAATAATCAACACCAAGTGATAGATAGATTGATCGAGCAGCACTAAGCTAGCATATAAAAAGATAATCATCACTTTTGTCAAAATATGTGAACCAGTTGCACCAAGGTACTCACTGACAAGGAAACGAGTAGAAGTTAAAAACATTTCAATCTAGAGAGTACCTGCACCACGACGCAAATTGGAGTGGTGCCAATCCAAGACCGAGTTGATCTTAGCTCTCTTGAAGAGATCAGATGGGTACCTTACAAAAGGGCATGCCAGTAGAATTTTGTTAATATTGTATAACAAAAAGAAAAAAAAAGAAAGTGTGTGTTTGTGAGAGAGAGAGAGAGAGAGAGAGAATAGCAAAAATCAAGAGAAAAACTGCAATGATTTTTTTTTTTGAAAGGTTAATATATTAAGAAAGAGAAAGGCACCAGAAGTGCAAATACAAAGGGATGGAAAAAATTCCACGGCAAAGAAAATAAACACACCCGAGACAACCAATCACTGACAAAGATAAAACTATGCTAATTCAATACATTCTTTCCAAGCACGGAGGATGTCATTCGCAGAGATGTTCCTGAATTCAGCAAGAGGAGAAGCCCAAGAGGCGCACATGGAAAAAATTCTTCTCGAAACTGCATCACTCGGCTCAGCACGATCTTTACAGATTCTATTGTTGCATTCCCACCATAAACTCCACACAGTGGCGAAGAAGGAGAGACGCCATAAAGAGGAGCATTTTGTGGAGACCAAAGATATGTTCCAAGCATAAGATAGCTCGGCCACAGAAGAAGGCATAACCCAAAACACGCCAAACTTATCCAACACAGAGTTCCAAACTGCAGAAGAAAAAGGGCAATGGAGAAGAAGGTGGCTTGTCTCTTCAGAAGCCCGAAGGCAGATAGGGCAAGCACTGACAATGGTTTTTCCTCTGTTGCGCAAGTTGTATTGAGTCAAAATTTTCCCCAGGCCAGCTGTCCATAAGAAGCAAATGACCCTAGGTGGAGCTTTGGAGACCCAAATATTTGGGTTGACAGCGACAGGCCGAGCCTCTTGATTGTTGCCAATGAAAAAAGATTTGACAGAAAAACAACCACTCGTGTCGTACACCCAAAGGAGACTGTCCGCAGTAGAGCATCGAATCCGATAAGAGGAGATCAAGTGGAGAAGCTCGGAAATCTCATCAAACTCAAGGTCCGAAAGATTGCTCTGGATGTGAAGATCCCAAACGGTCTGGCCATTGTGGATGGAGTAGAAATCAGACACGGTCCCAGTCAACAGATGGGAGAGACGATAAATCGATGGAAACTGAACAACCAAAGTAGAGTTGTTACACCAAGGATCAGTCCAAAACTTAACCCTATTGCCACGCCCCACCTTAAATCTGATTCCGTCTTTAAATTTGTCAACACAGCTAGCAATAGCTCTCCACATACCAGAAGCACTGCGAGGGGAAGGATGAACGTCCCAACCCAGATTACCCACACCATATTTTTGGATAAGGATGTTCTTCCAAGGAAAATCACCCTCAGTCCCAAGCCGCCAAAGCCACTTAGACAGCAAAGCGACATTAACCTCCTTAATAGGCCGCATTCCAAGACCCCCCGCACTAACTGGAAGACAAACTTGCTCCCACTTCACTAAATGGTATTTTCTTCTATCCTCTTGATCACCCCAAAGGAAGTTCCTCATGATTTTCTCCAACGACTTGATAACTTTACTTGGACATCTGAAGGCGGAAAGGAAATAGATAGGGAGAGCTGCAAGAACTACCTTGAGGAGAGTGACCCTGCCACCAAAAGACAAATATTTTCCTTTCCACGATGCAAGACGCTTACTGAACTTATGAATGATGGACTCCCATTGGTACAAGCCAGGAGACCCAATGCAAAGAGAAAGCCCCAGATAAGTGGAAGGAAGAGAAGATGAAACACAACCCAAAATCGCTGAAAGGGAACCGAGCTCATTATCAGTCAAATTGATACCAAAGGTTTCACTTTTTTGATAGTTGATGCGGAGGGAGGATGACAGTTCAAACCATCTGAGCAGAGAGCGGAGGTTCATAGCGGACTCCACATTAGCTTCACAAAAAATAATAGTATCATCCACAAACTGTAAGTGATAAATGGTATTAGTTGCTTGGCAATAATTTATCATGGATGGAGAATTCAACGTGAAAGTATTCTCATTCACCCATCTGAGCAATGTCCTATGGTAGTAAATTTTTTTTTTTGAATAGTTCCGATGGCAGTAATTGCTTCAATCTTGCTCAATAACTTGAAAGAATCCATTTGCATGCCACCAATTAGAGATAAAGAACCTCAGCAGAGGAGATACTGGGTTCTGATGCATTCTAGTATGAGGTGAGTAGGTGAATTATTAATGTCCTGACAGGAAGCCCCAATTGTACCATTGCTTCTTCCTTTTCAGTGGTAATTTAAATTGCATGGTTTTGATTCAGCTGTTCTTACCAAAACCACTTATATCAGCTACTTGGGGCAAGCTTACTAAGATACTTTTCCACTCAACCCTACAAAGATTGTTAAATAGTCAAATATAAATTTGTGTCAAATGCTATCAAACTTTGTGATGCAGGCTTGGTAGAATAAACACCTACTCAATCGCTCAGCGAAAACTTAGTAAAAATCAACATGGATTTAACACAACCCGCAAGTATCAAATAGTAAACCCAATTCTTTTAAGCAATAGAGTTAATTGAATCAATTAATCTAAACACACTCGATTGGATTTTCAAATTCCAACATAATTTATCAAAAACCTTTCCACAACTATCAAATCCAATTTTGAGAAAATTTTAGAACTGACAGGTTTTACAGAACAACACTCACCAATCAGTTTTAGAAAATAAATTGATTTGTTTTAATTCTTAAACCAATCACAATTCACGTCTAAAACTGGGTTTAATTTCCAACTAAAATCAGTCCAAAATAGAGTTTTAAAACTGTTTAAAACTGATTGAAACTCTCAATGAAATCAGTCCAACAAAATTTAAAAAAAGAACAGATTTTGTAATGTTTGAAATCACTCTCAGAACACGTTGAAAAAATGGGTTTTAAATGTGTAAATTCATTCCAAAAGTTGTTTTGAAAACAACACTACACTACTGATTTGAAAACAAACAAAATTCAGTCCAAACAGATTTTAGAAATCTGATTACAATTTTTTTTTTAAATGGTAATCAATTTCAAAATAGAACCCGTCCAACTGATTTTACCCTTTCATCCATTCAAGAAAACACAGTTCCAAACACCTCCACCCACGTTCAGACTCAACGTGGGGTATGAGTTTTCACTACGAGTCAACATGATTCAGTCAATTAAACCATCAGTGGTCACATTGAATTTACGGGTTTAATCAACAAAGAACCTTGATTCAATTATCTCTAAATACTTAAGAGAGTTTAGAAATACCTAGTTCTTAGAGAGGGAATTTCAGTCTATCCTCAAAACGCATCAATTCGGTGAGGATCGACAAGCACTCGGTTTGGCTCGGCTGCAACCTCAGTTGTCTTAAGCCTTAATCAAATTTTCCCATGGAAAATAAAAAAATATTTTATTTCATAATCAAGAGTCCCCCAAATCAGCTGATTACATGTCTTTAAATAATAAAAGACCTATCCTAAACATAGTAGGAACTGATCTTCCTAAATAAAAGAACGAAAATCAACTAACCAAATTCTACATCTAGCCGATCTTCCATTCTAATTTAAACATGAGATAAGTAATTAAGAAACCTACTAACTTTGGGATTCCCAAAATATACTAATCCTAACTACAACTCAAATTGGAAATAATCTAAATCCCAAATTAAACCCATCCGTGACTCAGGATGAGTCGGCTGCAACCGGTGTACACATGTCTGGAACGTGTTCATCTTCAAGGCCATTGGGCCTCCCATGTTGGCCAAAGCTTGGCTTTGGGCCTGACAAGTAATGGGCCAGCTTCTTTGGTTACAAGCAATGGGCCTGCTTCTTTGGCTTGATTTATTTTGGACTCGGGCTGAATTATACTATTGAATTAAAGCTCATGATCGATCTTCAAATTCGCACTTGGATGCCCGCCCAGGTCGAAGATATAATTTTCATCATTCGACTCGGAGCCTGGACTTGTCAAATTGCTTGTGCACCCACCTGGATCAAAATAAAAATTTTGTCAACATCTTCGAATGCCCGCATCACTTTGAAACCCATTCAATCGTGCAACATGGCTAAATTTCCCTCACAATGTCAGCTGGATCATCATTGCAGTAAAATCAGTTGGACTTAATCGTTAACCATATGATGGATTTAAATGCAGCCAGAGAAACCATGACCTTTTTGTCCAAACATAGAGTTTTGATTATTTATTTGCCTAATTTAAATGAATGCCATGTAAGATAGGTTATATTATAATACTCAATGCTACATGGAATATCTACAATTCTCAATTTACAATTTGCATTATCATATGTAGTTTATTTTAGAGAGTCTTAGATTTTGTTGGGTACGTGTCACATCAACTTCAATGTCACTATTTTTGAATTTTTTTAAATTAAAATATTTCTATAGCCTCGTATAAAATATTCAAATGAATAAAACTTTGGTTGGAGATATAATGAATTTAGTACCTTATTAGATCTTTTGTTGGACTATGCTGCACAATCTCATGTGACATTGATGTAAGGTATTATATCATGCATTTGTTAAAGGGATTTTTGTACCAAAATATCTCAAATGTTGTGATTTTGTGTCGGAGCGTCTTTAAAAAAATTATTCTCATTCGATACAGGACAAGTGCTATCTTTCCATAATCACAAGCAGGGATTTAAATCTCGGATATTGGCAGATATCTTTGGCTGAGAAATTTCTCTCTCTTATTTTTTTTTTTAAAAACCGTTTTTATCGGTTGATATCGGCGGTATATATCGGATATGTATCGGCCGAGATTTGTTTCCTTGATCACAAGGATTTTTTTTTATTTTCCCTATGTTTAAATTATTATCTTAAAATTTATTTTTTTAATTTTATTCATTATAATATAACAATTTTTTTTTGATATTCCATTTGATCAGTTTTCTTTTGTAAATAGAAGTTTTGTCCTAAACCTTTTCTCAATAACTCACCTTAATTGTCATCATTTATAAAATATGTTCATGGTCTTAAAGATTGTGACTTTCACACTTTACAGTTTACTCACTTAATTTTTCATGTTTTTTTTCTCATACTTTTACTTTTATTCTGCTCATTGCACGAATACTTTGTTAGTAATTTTCAGTAAAAATAATGTACTTATTCACGTTTTCCTTCTAAAGAAAACACATTGTATTATCTGAAATGGAAGAGTAAAATAGACAGTGTTGAAATGTTTTACTTTATTGACAAAACAAAATGACCGGCAAAATATAACTCACAAGTCACAACTATATATATTAAAATATTTTAAAAATGTCAAATCAAAGTGGATGTGCCATGTAGAGTCTCGAACCTCTAGAAGTGGATTTTCACAAGAGGGGTAAAGCATCCTCTTGGCCTAGGGATCAAATTATTGTTTGGCCGTTACGTATCCGCATTAGAAAACCGGTATTTTTTTTATATTTGAAAATATAGAAAAATAACAGAAAATAGGAAAAAAATTGGAAACCTAGGGTGAGCATACTTTCTTTAAACTTAATGGTCATTTTTATGGAGTTTTAGATCTTTCGATGTCGAAATTTTGATATGATCTGAAAATTTAAAAAATGCCCTAAAACTTTAGAAAATGTCTAAATTTTTTGTGAATGAGGAAACCAACATGAGGAAACACGTAGCATGAGCTTCATATTCTGAAATATCCCTTAGTGACACGTATCTTATATTACAATTCATAAATTTTTTATTGTAACAATTTTTGAGGTTCGATAAAAAACATCAGAATATTAAAAATATTAGATAAAGACCCAAGAAACTCTACCAATCACATTAATGACTCTTCATATAATTGTAGAAACATTTATATATTATTTCATTCATCTTCTCCGACAATAAACTCGAAAATGGAAAGTATGATAGAAATCCTAGCTTTTATCAAATTTTCTGAAAATCACGGAAAATCACATAGACATCCCATACTATGTGAATGACATTAACATATCACTATGGAATTCCATAACACTGGATATTAATTCATCAAATTATTTTTAGAAAGAATTCAAAATTAGAGACTACCTTCGAGCTGAAATTCAAAAAAATTAATACAAATAACTCAAAATAGTAAAACATGATGAAAATAAATCAAAACAAATCTAAAATTTAATAATTTGCATATAAATCTTTTTAAATTCAAAATTATAGATTAAAATAACACGAAAATATGTCGAAACTGTTTTTTTAAAACATGAAAAATGGCCTGTTGGCGCTTCGTATTCGGCTGATTCGATACATTGTGTATTTGCCTGATACGCATCGACAATCAAAATACTGATATGTATCAGCCGGTACCTAATTCTATGCTCTCGTATTGGTGAAGATGATTTAATACTTCATCATAATATCAGAGTTTATTGATTGAGAATCAATTGTACATTCATTCATCATTAAACTTAATGTTCAACATACCCGAACGACATAACCACAAGATTTGAATCGATTAATATTTGAAACACTGATCAATCTTAATGCGGAAATTATTAACGTAATAATTATAAGACATATCTGGATCCATTGATGAAAAAGAGTGAGATCTAATCTTCCTTTTAATATGTCAATACTTCATGAAGTCCAAAAACATGAGAAAACACCCAACTTGGAGTTTCTGCCTCTTGCCTCCTTAATGCCCTTTCCCAATTTTATGAATAGTATTTTTAGATACTAGGGTTGGCTTAAGTTGATGGATAATTATAGAGAGGGACCCTTTTATAGGCAGAGGGAGGACCCCTAAGGCAATTAGAACTTTCCATTCCTACTTCCCATCAAAATAGGAAACTAACCCCCTTTAGAACTCTCCTAAAATAGACCTTCATTATTTAAACATAGTTTCCCTGATTTAATATCCTCTATGTGGAGCCCCAAATTTAATGTGGGCCATGTTAGTCTTTCATTCTCCCACTTGGCCTACATTTATACTTCGTGGGATTTAAAACATGTATATCATAAGGTGTACACGTAAACTGTATTTAATAACATAATGTGGTCAATATCATAATGCTAATACTAAACAAACCACAAATGCGAGTAATGACGGTTGCACATCATCTTATCCTGACATGATCCCTTCCATTACTACAACACAAGGGACCTACCTAACATAGCCCTTAAATGAGAGATTTTTCATAATGGTCCACATAAGTGTCATAAAATAATGACTATTCATGTTAGTGTTAAAATAAACACACATAATGTATATACATAACAATAATAAACATGAACAATAATCAGAAAAGTATATATGAGTACTCAAATATCAAATAGTGCACATTTATTCATAATGCAGTCCAAAATACATAATTACATCATAATAGATTACGTTCGAGACCCATTCTATTGGCATGTTCCTTAAAGGTCTTTGTATGTAATCCCTTCGTCAATGGATCTGCCTAATGTGCTCAATAGACACCACTTGTTTCTGAACTTCTTCTTTCACGACAAAGTACTTCAATTCCATGTGTTTCAATCCATTCGAATACTTGTCGTTCTTAGAGAAGAATACTGCTGCAGAATTATCACAGTAAATTTTCAGCGGCTTGGTAATACAAGTCCTGAGATAAAGTTCCTCAGCCACATTCCTTGAACAATGGCCTTATAGTACGCCACAAATTCTACTTCCATGGTTGATGTTACAGTGATAGGTTGATTGGCACTTTTCCATGATATTGCGCCGCCAGTCATAAGGAATAAATAACCAAACGTTGACTTTCTACTATCAATGCAACCACTAAAATCCGAATCTGAGTAGCCAATGATCTCTAGATTATCGGACCTCTTAAACGTAAGCATGAAGTCTTTGGTACCCTCTAAATATCTCATTACTTTCTTTGCAGCTTCCTAGTGATCCATTCCAGGGTTGCTTTGGTATCTCCCCAGCATACTAACAGCAAAACTAATATCAGGTCTGGTGCAGGTCTGGGCATACATCATGCTACCTACCGCTGAGGCATAATGAATTCCTCCATTTGTTTCTTTTCAAGTTCATTATGCGGACATTGATTTAAGCTAAATTTATCTCCTTTCTGAATAGGGATATCTTGATAGGAACAAGTTTGCATACCGAATCTCTCTAATATTCTTTCTATGTAACTTTTCTGAGACAGCTCTAACACACCACGTGTTCTGTAACATAATATCTTTATTCCAATCACGTATGTTGCATCTCCCATATCTTTCATTTCAAAATTATTAGAGAGATATTTCTTGGTTTCAAATATCATACCAAGACCATTAGTGGCAAGCAAAATATCATCAACATATAATATCAGAAGGATAAACTTACTCCCACTGACTTTCATGTATATACACCAATTAACGGTGTTTTCCTTAAAACCGAAGGAGGTAATGGTATCATTGAACTTAAGGTACCATTGCCTGGAGGCTTGCTTAAGGCCATAAATTGATTTCTTTAATTTGCATGCCATATGTTCCTTACCTTCTATGGAGAATCATTTAGGTTGTTCCATATACACTTCTTCATCTAAACTACCATTTAAAAATGCGGTTTTAAAATCCATTTGGTGAATTCCAAATCATAATGAGCCACCAAAGCCATAATGATTCTGAAAGAGTCCTTTTTGGATACAGGAGATAAGGTCTTTTTATAATCAATGTCATCTTTCTGAGTAAACCCTTTGGCCATAAGTCTTGCTTTATATCGTTCGATATTGCCCTTAGGGTCTCGTTTGGTCTTAAAGACCCATTTACATCCAACTTTGTTGCATCCTTGAGGCAATTCTACTAGATCTCAGACTTCATTCTGGGCCATGGACTTTAGCTCATTTTTCATGGCGTCTAACAACTTACTAGATCATCACATTCTATGACTTCTTCATAAGTGATCGGATCTTTAATAGCCCCTAAATCATATTCCGATTCTTGTAGATATACCACATAGTCATCCGAAATAACAGGTCTCCTTTGTCTTTTCAGACCTTCTTAATGTTATTTCTTGTGGTTGTTCCACAATCAGTTCATTATTGGTAATTGTTTCGTCATGTAGTGATTCATCATTCAAATGTTATTCATCAGGTTGTTTAGTAACATTAGGGACAACAATTTCTGAAGTTAAGGGTATAGGGACTTGTACCCTTACTTTTCGCACACCAACGTTTCTCATTATATCACTCCCACTAACCTCACCATTTTCAATAAATCTAGCTTTACCGGTATACACAATTCTCATACTATGGTTCGAACAATAGAACCTACACCCTAGACTTCTCAGGGTAACCTATGAAGTAACCACTGATTGTCCGTTCATCAAGTTTTCTTTCATGTGAATTATAAATTCTTCCTTCTGCAGGACAACTCCATACAAGCCTGTCTCTCAAACTAGGTTTTCTTCCCGTCCATAGTTCAAAAGGAGTCTTAGGAACTCACTTACTATAAAGCCGATTAAGCAAATACATTGCGGTTGTTAATGCATACATCTACAACATAATGGGTACAATGTTATTACATAACATAATCCTAACTATGTCCATAAGTGTGCGGTTACGTCTTTCAGCAACACCATTCTGCTGAGGCGTACCGGGCATTGTGTATTGTGTAATTATAACGCGACTTTCAAGTAGTCTAGTAAAAGGCTCCGGATGTTGCCCCGTTTCATCATACCTAACATAATATTCACCACCTCTATTTGACCTTATGACTTTCACCTTTTTATCTAGTTGCCTTTCAACTTCAGTGTTAAATATCTCTACGGTGTTAACTACTTAAAATTTATCATGCAACATATAAATATAACCATAACGCAAAAAATCATCAATAAAGGTGATAAAATAGGTCTTTCCATCAAAAGATGAAACATCAAATGGGCCACAAATATCAGTATAGATCAACTCAAGTAGCCCTTTAGATCTTGTGGCTCCTTTCTTAGTGTGTTTGGTTTGCTTTCCCTTAATGCATTCCACACACACACCTAAATCAGTAAAATCAAGATTTTGGAGAATCCCATCTTTTACCAATATTTGAATTCTTTCGTGGGATATATGTCCCAAAAGTTTATGCCACAAAATAGGGAATTTTCATTAATCAACCCACGTTTAATACCAACAGTATGATGCAGGGTTATGACAGAATTAATAATGGAATCATCAAGCTTTAAACAGTAAGGCTACCAATCAATAATCCAGACCCAATAAAAGAAGGACCTTTAAACAAACTAAATGCATTATATCCAAATTTGCAATAATAACCATTAACATCAAGTTTGGAAATTGAAATAAAGTTTCTGGCAACAGAAGGAACATCAAGACAATCAAATAAATCTAAGTGATGGCCAGTGTCGAAGAAAAGACGGTAAGTCCCGATGGCTTCAACTGGCACCTTTTGTCGGTTTTCCATATAAATGAAGGCTTTATTTGGATCGATAGTCTGGGTCGTAAGATATCCCTGCATCGTATTAGAAATGTGAGTTGTAGCCCCAGAATCAAGCCACCAAGTGTTAGAGGAAACTTCAGTGAGATTAGATTCGAAACATACAGAAATGGGATGCTTACCTTTCTTTTCGAACCACGATCTCCTTTTATGACAGTATTTCTGGAAGTGCCCTTGTTTCTTACAGAAGTGACACCTCACACTACCTGTCCCCTGACTTTGAGTCCCTGAGGACGTACTGGGTTCAAATGGTTTCTTTTCGGCTTTCTTAAATTTCTTGGGCTTCCATCATATTTTCTTACTGGGTTCTTGATGTGTTAGATGGAGTGAGTGATGTCCCATCTGCTTAAATATGCCCTCCTCTTGAATCAGCATACTTGACAGTTCATTTACTTGCCATTTATCTTTCACAGTATTGTAATTTATTTGAAATGGCCCATACTGAGGAGGCAGAAAATTCAAAATGAATTGGACAAGAAAAATATCATCAACACTTATCCCTATATTCTTCAGCTGAGCAGCAATATTTGTCATCTCCGTTATGTGCTCATACATGCCACTGCTTCCATCGAACTTAATGGTGGTCAGCCTGGCCATAAGTGTCCCTGCTAAGAACTTGTACGCTGTTTTGAATTTATTTTCAATATTTTGGAGGTATTCCTTAGCACTTTCAGTTTTGAGTAGCAAAGTCTTGATATTATTTGCCACCGTCATGCGTTTGAACATAAGACTAAGTTTATTTGACCTGATCCATGTTTCATAGGACTTTTTCTCAGTAGTCGTACTTGTGCCCGTATTATTAGGCTTATCAGAAATTAATGATTTGTCAAGATCAAGCACACCGAGGTGAAACTCAACTTGTTCTTTCCATTTAGAGAAATAGTTGTGCAAATTTTAAATTTATAACTCGCAAGTGTACGAACCATTAAATAGTATAGCGATTAAGTGCGAGGTCAAACCCATCGGAATTAAGAAAAATATATTCATGAAAATACACCCTTGAATTAAGTATTTTAAGAAATATGGAGAAAAATCATAAACATGGAGTTATTTATCTAATCTATGAACTTTAGTTTTAATTTAGAAGCATTCTAGATTTAAACATAGAATCTAACAATTTAACTTATTTTAATTAAGATGGTGGATTTAATCTAAAAATATAAATAACCTTAATCTAATTTAAAAAATAAAATTAAGATGCAATTAAATTATTTCCAACCTAGTTCATCAATTTGAAGAGTTTTTAAATTTATAAACTAAGAAAATAAAAAAGAAAACTAAGATTACTTATTTACATATTTACAATGGAATTGGATCAAGTACTAAGATGGCATCATGTCTCATATCTCAAATCTAATGAAAACAAGACCTAGACTATGAAGCTCTCGTAAATTACCGAAATTTGATTTAAGATTTTCATTCATAAACAATATAATTAAAGACCATATGAATTTCATTAAACATAGATTAATCAAACCAAACCTTGGGCTTAGACAGATTTTATACTCAAATTTTAATTCTAAAATAAATCTCACACTCTGATAGAGTGCTTTAGAATAAAAAATTAAGTTCCAACTATCTAAATAAATCTCATTCAATTTGAAAAACCTTAGATAAATCCCGACATGAATTTGTAATAAAATCAAACTTTCATCATTAAATTTTGAGAACTGGAAAACCATAGATCTACAACTCATCTTGATTTCATTAATTGAAATATGAATTAAATTTACAATACAAAGGAATTTGGAATAAAGAAATTAAAAGAGAATAAAAAGAAAAATTGGAGAAACCAACCTCTAAAAATCGACCCTTCTCTTTAATCTCAAAATCCACTCCTTAGCCTCTTAGCACCGTGATTCAAGTTCGAATTTTGCTTTGGTGGAGGGGTCTTATTTATAAGCTAAAAGAGGGTTAAGTTAAGCAATATATGGGTCCCACTCAATCAGCCGATTCTATAGATACTGGCCGACTCCCTTATTTTTTTTCTATTTTCTATCAACCTGCCGTATCCTCCTCTGTATTACAAGGTAACTTCTATTTTTTCCACTTGCTTTTCTTATACGGACACAACAGCCTACCATCTTTCTCTCTGGTGAGTTGGTCGAATAGGCACCTCCTTCAATCTTGTTTTTATTTTCAGCAATTGCTGCTGCACCGTCCTTATCTTTGGTTTCTTCTTTCTCAGCTGCAGCCATCGATTCAGCCAGCACCCTTCTTTATTTGGATTTCCTCATACAGTTTGGTTGGGACCTCAAGAAACCAACCAGTTCTCTCTTTGTTTGCACGATGGCTGTAAAGCATTCACACAGATTGAGACATGTTTGCTGATTGATAATTGTTCTGCTTTATATTCTGTTTCTGGTTCCTACTGAAAACCTCTTTGATTGATTTCTATCGCCACGATACTGGGGATGTCTTCCCTGTTTGGATTCCTCTCTGTTAGAACCCACTCCAAATAGCAAAACTGCCCATGTCTAAATCCACTACGTTGCTGTTCTTTTGTAAGAAAGATCGGCTGAGGCTTGTCCAATGGGGCAAAGGTACTGCTTTATTATGATCTCTATGCTACAGTACATGGGCAACAACTCCCTTTTAATTACTGACCTGCTGATTGATGTGCTACTGCTGATCACCTCTTCACCTTCACCGCCCCTGCTACACGTTGCTAACTTTCAATCTTCTTTTTGTTTTATTTATTTCTTTTTCTATCAGCACATCCTTAGAAATCAACCATCATCTCTTCATTGCTTCTCTTTTCAATTTTCTTCTCATTTCAGTTGAGTCGTGTCTCTACCTTACGACCGCTTAATCTTCTTTTGATTCTTTCAATTGCCTCTTGAACTACTGCATTATTTTTTCTTCTTTGCATTTATATACTGTTGTCTTGAAAGGAGTGTACTGCCACTTGGAACAAATCTGTTCTGCTTGTGCACCTTGCTGCCCACTGCTTGGCCGGGCTTGGCTTATCTCTTTGTTTGTTAAGAAACGCTGCTCACAGTGGTGTTCCAATGGTGTTCTTAGGCTTCAATCTGACTTAAAAGAAGCTCTTGGCTGCCTCTGCTTCATTGGTTAGGTTTCTTGCTGATATTTACAAAGCTTATCTTCTCTCCATCAATCCGAACACCAGTTCAAGCTGAGAAAACTCGTCAATTCCACCTAATTAAGCCAGCTTTGGGTCTAGAAAGTGTCCCAACCTAAAATACATAAAACACATTAATTAGATAAAATTAATTAACATGAGATACTAACAAATATAAATTTAGAAGTAAAATATGTATTAATTTTGTACTCATCAAATGCCCCCAATCTTACATTTTGCTAGTCCTTGAGCAAAACTAAAATTAAAAATTAAAATCCTAAACTAATTCTAACATACACCACTTTCGCTGGCACTCTCGATTGCATTTAGCGTACGCAACAAGTCTTTAAATCCCTAGCTCACCCACTAGTGGTGGAGTTATAGTCTCGTGAGGGCTTCCAGTGATGATACCCACAAACATCAAATTTCAGCGAAAATATGTAAACAAAAATTTAAACATCTTACAACTCCAAAATTATTTTACAAAACTTATAGTCGGAGTGTCGTGTGTGATAGCCAAATATTAACATAGCCTTGTTTTTCAAAATACGGACAAGTTTTGCAACCACCAGTTGAAAATGCACTTCGACTCCAAATCTTACAAACGTATATCTTCAGAAAAATTTTCACTCAGAGATTGGGTTTAATTTCTCTCAAAAGTATATGTGAGCAGAAAAAATTATCAAATGCAAATAGCTCACATATTTATTATCAAAGAACGGATTATAACAAATAAAATATAGATCTCATGAATGGATGCTATTTTGTTGAGAACGTTGAATCAAACACCATAATTATTCCTCATTTATTCTCCACTTAAATATCATATTAACTTAAGATCAATTAAGACTTCCTAGTAGGACGAAACGTAGCTTAGGAATGGTTAGAATAAAGAAGGATAACAAGGCTAAAAAATAAATACTTTAAACAGAAAAGGTAGAGGTCTTCAAAATTTTCACTGGGATTCTTTTTCCTCTATTTTTTTTTCTCTCAACACTTTCAAGTATATTTTTTCTATCTTTTTTTTTTCAAAAATTTCCTTTTTTTTTTTCACATCCCTCTTTTGATGTACAGATGTTTCCCTTTTTTTTTTAATATCATTCATCATTTTTTTTAAGTGCCATATTTTTTCAAAGTACCATCCCAATAACAATCATCTCTAAACCTTTTCCGGGCCCTAGAATCGGTCACAGATTTTTCAATGTAAGCTTGAACTCCACAACCGGAGTTGGGTATGATAACATGGCTAATCAATAAAAACAGGCTGAATTCTCATTTAAGACTGAAAAGTGGGAACTAACATGATAACATGACCAATATAGGTAGGCTTCAAAGGCTCAAACGATCCAAAATAATGGCCTACATCACTTCCTAAGCTTCATATGAATATTTCATTAGCTTCAAATAAATTCAGAAAAATTTCTGGCATAATAATTCAATTTTGATGTCATTCTCAATAATTTGACCAAAACAAAGAATAATGGATCTAACAAATAGTAATGTTGAGCACATCAAAGAAAATGAAGAATTTACTTATAACACTCAGATAAAGAATCGAATGGCTCAAAAGCTCACTAGGTTTAAGTCTCCACTGGTATTCTTCCAGTGATTATTTAACTTATGAATACTCTTCTTTTTCAGTTAACATTAATATGGTTAATGTAAAAGTTTTCCAAGCATAAATTTCACAAAATTCAATTCAAAAAGCATGATATAAAAATTTTAATCCACATATTACTGCTAAAAATCAAATATTTTTTCAAATTTTCATTTTTCAATATTTTTTAAAGATTGATTTTTTTTTTCAAACAAACAAGACTAACAAGTGTGACCCCTCAGTACCCCCAAACTTAAATTGAACATTGTCCTCAATATTTCCTAATCTACAATGGCCAGTTGTAAATTAGAAGAAAATATCAGAAACGAACAACTAAAAATTCAGAAAAATACCTGAGAGAGCTCTCTTTATTCAAAACTTACAAAAACAAATGGACAACAAAAATAAAAACAAAAAACACACAACAAAGACACTAGATTGACTTTAAACACAAAAATTGACTCAACCAAAGTGAAAACCTAAACTAGTCAAACATCGACACATACACATACTGACTCCACTGACTCAGAGAGTCACACAAAACTAACAAAAATTTAACCTAGACAGACTGGACAAAATGGACATACGGACATAGACAAACTCAGACTCAGACAAAGAATGACGGGTGGGTGGATGAATGAGTGGATATGGATAGGCAGACCTTCCTATCAATCTTGATAGATTGGGTCATCTAACAGGATCTGAACTTCTTCCTCCTGTGATTGCTTCTGAAATTCTAAGAATGACTTCAATCTTTGACCATTAACTATGAATATGTTGCCAGTTTTAGGATTCCTAATTTGTACCGCCCATATGGATACACTGTCTCAACAACGAACGGACCTGTCCACTTAGACCGTAATTTACTTGGAAATAGATGCAATCGAGAATTGTACAGTAAGACCTTCTGACCAACTGTGAAAGCTTTCCTCAAAATATTCTTATAATGAACCAATTTCATCTGGTCTTTGTACTTTCTCACAGTGTCATAGGCATCTCTCATAATTTCATCCAGTTCAGACAATTGGAGCTTTCTATGCTGTCCAGCGTTGTCTAGAGCAAAATTCATATGCTTGATAGCCCAATATGCTCTATGCTCTAACTCAATTGGCAAATGACGGGCTTTCCCATACACTGTCCTATAGCGGGACATTCCAATGGGCGTCTTGAATGCAGTACGATATGCCCAGAGTGCATCAGAAAGTCTCAAAGATCAGTCTTTCCTGGATGGATTAACTGTCTTTTCTAGAATATGTTTTATCTCTCTGTTTGAAATTTCCATTTGCCCACTTGTTTGTGGATGATAAGGAGTAGCAACCTTATGCATCACCCCATTTGATTTCATCAATGTTTCAAACGAGCGATTACAGAAGTGCTACCCCCATCACTGATGATGGTTCGTGGTATTTCAAATCTAGAGAAAACATTCTCTTTTAAGAAACGGATTACAACTTTATGATCATTGGGTTTGCAAGCCACCGCTTCTACCAACTTACTAACATAGTCAACCCCTACCAAAATGTAAAGATTACCAAAGGAATTAGGAAACGGTCCCATGAAATCAATGCCCCAAACATCAAAAAGCTCAACAGATAAAATTGGGTTTAACGGCATCATATTCCGACGAGACAGACTACATAACCTCTGACATCTTTCACATGACACATAATAGTTATGGGTATCTTTGAACATGGAAGGGCAATAAAAACCACACTGCAAAATCTTCGCAGTGGTCTTTCTCGAACTGAAATGACCTCTACAAGCCTGATCATGACAAAACTTAACGACACTGAGTTGATCGAACTCCTGGACACAATGGCGAATGATTTGATCCGAACAATATTTGAACAAATATGGATCATCCAGATAAAGAGTTCGACTTCTGCCATGAACTTTAACTTATCTTGTTTAGTCCAATGCTCAGGCATCAAACCAGTGACAAGATAATTCACAATGTCTTCAAACCAAGGTACTTGGGAAATTGACATGAGTTGCTCATCGGGGAATGATTCAGTAATAGGTATCGGGTCATCAGAAAATTCAGTTATCAATCTAGACAAATGGTTTGCTACCACATTTTCGAAACCTTTCTTGTCCCGAATTTCAATATCAAATTCTTGCAGCAAGAGAATCCATCTAATCAAGCAGGACTTAGCATCTTTCTTAGATATAAGATACTTGAGAACGACATGATCAAAGTAGAAATGACCTTTGAACCCACAAGGTAAGATCGAAATTTGTCTAGCGCAAAAACGACTCCTAACAATTCCTTTTCCGTGGTGGAATAGTGCAGTTGAGCATCGTTTAGTGTTTTGCTCGCATAATGGATAACATGAGGGAACTTATTGACCCTTTGACCTAAAACAGCTCCTACTACGTAGTCAAAAGCATCACACATTATCTCAAAAGGAACAAATCAATTAGGAGGTCGAATAATCGGAGTAGAGGTCAATGCAGTTTCCAAATTTTCAAAGGCGTGGACGTACTCATCATTAAAATCAAAACTAGCATCCTTGGTCAGGAGTCTACAGAGAGGTCTGGAAATTTTACTAAAATCTTTGATAAATCTCTTGTAGAAACCAGCATGACCTAGGAATGCTTTGATCTCTTTAACAGTTTGGGGTCATGGAAGACGAGAGATCAAATCGACCTTAGCTTTATCAACTTTTATTCCTTTGTCTGATATAATGTGACCTAAGACTATGCCATGTTTCACTATAAAGTGACATTTTTCCAAATTGAGTACTAGGTTCTTTTCTTTACATCGGACTAACACAAGGGTTAGGTGATGTAAGCATTGGTCAAGGCAAATTTTCCCGGGTTTGCCTTTGGATAAACTATTTGAGGCATGGCGGCGTTAAGACTTCCAGACATCGCTCTACCTTGTCTGAAAATATGCTGATCATACACCGCTGAAAGGTAGCAGGTGCATTGCACAACCCAAACGACATGCGACGGTAGGCAAACGTACCAAACTGATAGGTGAAGGTGGCCTTCTCCTGATCCTCGGGAGAAACACAGATTTGGTTATAGCCGGAATAACCATCGAGAAAACAGTAAAATGCAAGACCGGCTAAACGCGCAAGAATCTGATCAATGAATGGAAGTAGGAAGTGATCTTTTCGAATCGCAGTGTTCAGCTTTCGGTAGTCAATGCAAACTCTCCAGCCCGTTTGAACACGGGTATGAACTAGCTTATTATCCTCATTCTTGACTACCGTCATACCAGACTTCTTTGGGACAACCTGTATCAGACTCATCCATGCACTGTCAGAGATTGGGTAGATGACACCCGCCTTGAGAAGTTTTAAAATTTCAGCTCTTACCACGTCCTGCATTGCCGGATTTAGTTGTCTCTATGGTTCTCTAGGCGTCTTGGAGTTCTCCTCTAGGTGAATTTTGTGCATGACCATAGAGGGACTAATTCTTTTAAGATCGGCAATGGACCATCCAATAACATCTCTATGTTCTCTCAAAGTAGCAAGGAGTTTAGACTCCTGCTCTGAAGTTAAATCGGAAGCTATGATTACATGTAAAGTTTCTGATGGTCCCAAGTAAGAATATTTTAAAGTTTGAGGGAGTGGTTTGAGCTCTAATTTTGGTGGCTTCTCGACAGAGGGGACTGGTACAAATTGACTCACGAGGAGAGGTTAAAATTTCCTTGCTCTAACATCAACATATGGAATTTCATTCAGTAGAGCGTTCATTTCTTTCTCACCATTTTCATTAAAGTTTGTGCCAAAGGTGGACAGTGACTTCTCGAATGGATTGTCGCAAATAAAGTGAAGAAAGGATTCTTCGACAGAACTCTGAATCATATTAACCTCGTACACATCATCTGTATAGGGAGGTTGTTTACATAGGTTGAACACATTGAGTTCTGTTGTCAGATCTCCAAACGACAACCTAAGCATATCATCTTGATAATTGATAACAACTTTAGCGATTGCTAAGAATTGTCGTCTAAGAATAACCGAAATGTGCCCACTTTCTTTCTGAACAGGCTGTGTATCTAGCACTAGAAAATCGTCAGGAAAGTAGAATTTGTCTACTTTCACCAGAGCGTCTTCTATCACACCTCTCGGGATTTTCACAGAACGATCGGCCAACTAAAGTGTGATAGTAGTGGGTTTAAACTCACCCAACCCTAACTACTCATAAACAGAGTATGGCAGTAAGCTAACGCTGGCTCTAAGGTCTAATAAGGCCTATCAATTTCAAATGTACCAATGGTGCAAGCAATGGTTGGGCACCCAGGATCCTTGTGTTTTATTGGAAACCCCTATTGGATGAGTGAACTCATATTTTCTACTAAAAATGCAGTTTTGGGAACATTGGTTTTCCGTTTCACAGTACAAAGGTCTTTAAAAATTTGGCATAGGAGGGTACCTGATTTATAGCTTCAAGTAGAGGTATATTGATACTGACGTGTTTAAATATCTCTAGTATGTCACTATAGGGTACTCCTTTGTTAGGATTGGCTAACCTCTGAGGGTACGGAGCTTTAGGTACAAAAGTATTTTTAGCAGATTTTTCCGGTGTATTTTGGACGGAAAATGGACTAGGCAGGTCCTTTTGATGCTTTTGTTGATCAGTCGTCTGATCTTCCTCTTGTTTAGGCGGTTCGACCCTGTTATCTACTTGTCTCCCAGACCTCAAGATAGTAATGGAGTTAGCGTTGTCTGAATTAGATACGAAACCTCATTTTGTCCCTTGGGATTTTGGATAGGCTGATTGGGGAACTTACCTTTCTCCCTATCTCCTATCATGGTAGCTAACTGCCCAAGCTGTATTTCGAGCTTGCATAGCTTGTTGGGTGGATTACATGAACTGCTACAACGTATCCTCGAGAGAGCGCTTACGTTGTTGAGAAGGACCGGACTGATAGGATGGATTTGGCTGGGGTGGATGATTTTGAGATGGATGGTATCGTTGGTTGGGTGGTTGGTACTGGGGAGGTTGATATGGCTGGCCTTGATATTGAGGGGGTTGATGAGCACAGGAAAATGACTATTTTACCATTGTATTTGGAATAGTTAACCTCTTGTTTTGTGTGTTTTAGAATATGTTTATTTGTTTTTATAGGTTTTGAATAAAGTGAACCATCTCAGGTATTTTCTAAACTTTAGTTGTTCGTTTCTATAAATTTCCTTCTAATGGTGAACATGTAGATTAGGGAACATTGAGGACAATGTCCAATTTATGTTTGGGAGTATTGAGGGATTACACTGTGTCAATTTTGTGTGTTTTTGAGTCCTTTGAGTTCAATAAAAAAAAATTAGTCTTGTGTTTGTCTTTGAAAAAAAATGAAATTTTTTTTTAAAAAAAAATGATTTTTGGCATTAATATATGGATGAAAATTTTTATATCATGCTTTTCCAATTAAAATTTTATGAAATTTATACTTGAAAAATCTTTCCACAGTCATATTAATTTAGCTGGAAAAAGAAGAGTAATAATGAGTTAAGTAATCACCGGAGGACTACCAGTGGAGACTTGTGACCCAGTGAGCTTTTGAGTTATTCGATTTTTCAGAGGGTTATAAGTAAATTCTTATTTTCTTTGATATGCGCAATATTTCCATTGTAAGATCTCATTATTCTTTAATTTTGGTCAAGTTGCCGAGAATAACATCAAAATTGGATTATTACGCCAGAAATTTTTCTGAATTTATTTGAAGCTAATGAAATATTCATATGAAGCTTAGGAAGTGATATAGGCATTAGTTTGGTTCGCTTGAGCCTTTGAAACCTACCTATATTAGTCATCTTATCATGTTAGTTTTCACTTTTGAGCTTTGATTGTAAATTTAGACTATTTTTATTGATTAACTATGTTATCCATACCCAACTTCGGTTGTGGAGTTTGAACCTACATTGAAAAATCTGTGACCTATTCTAAGGACTTAGGAAAAGTTAGAGATGACTGTTATTGGGATTGTACCCTAAAAAGTACGGCACTTGAAAAAAAAAATGACGATGAATGATGCAAAAAATAAAAATAAAGCATCAATAAAAGAAAAAAAGAAAGAGGAAGGGAACATCCATACATCAAAAAAGAAGGATGGAAAAAAAAATAAAAAAAGGACGGAGAAAAAAAAAAGTGTATTGTGAAAGTGATGAAAAAAAATAGAGGAAGAATATCCCATCTTAAATTGTGAAGACCTCTAACTTTTTCTTGTCAAAGTATTAATTTTAGAGTTTTTTATCCTTCTTTAATATGACCCGGTCCTAAACCACATTTCATCCTATTAGGAAGTCCTATTGATCTTAAGTGTAATATGGTATTTAAGTGGAGAATAGATGAAGAAAAATAATGGTGTATTATTTCAATATTTTCAGGAAAATGGCATCTATTCATAAGATCTATATTTTTCTTTAATATTATCGTTATTTGTTGATAAATTATTTCGCTCACATATACTTTTGAGAGAAAATAAAAACCAATCTTTGAGTGAAAATCTTTCTGAGAGGTATCCATTGTGAGATTTGGAGTCAAAGCGCATTTTTGGCTAGTGGTTGCACAACTTGTGCGTATTTTGAAAAATAAGGCTATGTTACTATTTGGCTATCACACAGTACACTTCGAATATAAGTTTTATAAAATCATTTTGGAGTTGTATGATGTTTAAATTTTGTTTCAATATTTTTGCTGAAATCTGAAAAATTTGATGTTTGTGGGTATCATCACTGAAAGCCCTCACGAGACTATAACTCGTTTACTAGTGGTGAGTTAGGGTTTAAAGGCTTGTTGTATATACTAAATGAAATCGAGAGTGCCAGCAAAAGTGGTGTAGCTTAGGATTTTTATTTTTGTTTTTAGATGTTTTTGTTTTTGTTTTGCTCGAGGACTATCAAAATCTAAGTGTGGGGGTATTTGATGAGCACAAGAAAATGACTATTTTACCATTGTATTTGGACTACTTAGCCTCTTATTTTGTGTGTTTTAGAATATGTTTAATGGAATTTTGGACGTTTTGCAGGATTTAAAGGGAAATACAAGATATGAGAATTCAAATGGTGAATTTTGCAATTTATGGGCATAAGTTTATATTTTTGGAAAGTTGAAATTTTTAATAATTATTTTATCACAATTTAGGGTTTTATTGTAAACTAATTAATTCAAATACATTTATGAGAGTTTGGATTAATTTAGGACATTTTTAGAATTGATTGTAAGTGGTAAAATTAATTATTAGATTTTCTATACTTTGAAAAACCCAATTATTAAGCCTATTAAGAAAAATCAATGAAGAAATCCACTTGTTTGAAGACTATTTTCATTATCTCAAACTACATATGAGGAAATTCGAAATTTACAAGCCAATATAAGAGGATTTTCTAATTTGGAAAATGGATTAAGGAAAAAGAAATAAAATAAGAAAAGGAGAAAAATAAGGAAGGTTTGACATATATTCAGTATTTTTGCCAATAAGTTCCACTCCGATGTCCGATTGCTATAATTCTTTTTGGGTTGAAAAGAAGACTTCAAGGGATATAACTTTTTAATGACGACTTTTCCTCATTCAGAATTAAATGGGTCAAGATGGAGCTGTAAGGTGGTACATATGTAAAAAAAGGGATTTTGCACCCACTTTCCTTACACGAATTTTATTATTTTTTCTCCACCTCCTTGGCTCCTTTAAACCTTCTAAGTTTAGCACAAACCATATCAGTCCTGCATGTGTCCCTTACTTTATTTAAATCTTTAAATCCAAGCCGTTCATTCCACCTCCTTTGATCTATAAATACTAACCCTCTTCCATTGAGAAAAATGAACTTGGACATTGAAGAAAAGGCTGTGCAAAAGAGAGGAGAGGAAGAAGAGAAGGAGAAAAACTATGTGATTTTCAATCCACATTGGGTTCTAAGGTTGGTGGATTTTGATTTCCATTGTATTTTTCTTATGTCTTTATTTCAAAACTCCAACTGTATTGTAATTTCTATTCCAATGCTTTAATCAATAAGAGAATGTGAGAATTAGAGTTATGGTTTTCCAATTGTTTTTTCATGTGTAATGAAAATTTTAATTTTCTTTCATTCTTTTCATGATTGTATGTTGTTTATTTTTCTAAGGAATTCAAGGAAAGTGAGATTATTTTAGGATTGGTAGAACTTGATTTTTCCCTTCTAAGGCTTTTTTCAAAGTGAGATTATTTTAGATTTGGAATTTCAAGTATAAATTTTACCTAAGCCTAAGGCCGGAATTAAATTTTATTAGTTAAATGGATTTCATATATATCATATTTAGAATTTTAATGAATTTGAGATTTGAATGCGTGTTAAATAATTTACGTGAGCTCCATGTTCTATGCCGTTATTTTATTATTAAAATTTGGATGATAATGCCTCCTTGATTCTTTAATCCAGTTCCATTTTAAATATGTATATAGGTAATTTAGATGTTATTTTTGTTTATAAATTCAAATTCTTGAAATTATGGAACTAGTTTGGTTAATTAATTTAAGTGCATCTTAATTTTGTGTTCTAAATTAGATTAAGATTATTTATAATTTTTAAATTAATTCCACCATCTTAATTGAAATTAGATGAATTTTGTGTTTTCCATAAAAATTAGATCTCTTGAAAGGTTAATTTCTAATTTTAGATGTTGCTATTTTGGACTTATTTTCTATTTTTAGAATGTTCTTAAATTAAAATTAGATTTTCGAGATTAGAGAATTGTTCCCATGTTTAAGATTTATTTATATGATTTTCTTAAAGTTCTTAAAATACGTAATTCAATGGTATAATTTTCATAGATATATTTTCATGGAGCTCACGTAAATTATTTAACATGCATTTAAATCTCAAATTCATTAAAATTCTAAATCTGAAATCTATGAAATCCATTTAACTAAGAAAATTCAATTCCGTCCTTAAGCTTAGGTAAAATTTATAAATAAAACTCCAAATCTAAAATAATCTTACTCTTGAAAAGAGCCTTAGAAGGGAAAAATCAAGTTCTACCATTCCTAAAATAATCTGTCTTTCCTTGAATTTCTTAGAAAAATAAAGAATATAAAATCATGAAAAGAATGAAATAAAATTGAAATTATTATTACAAATGAAAGAACAATGGGAAAACCATAATTCTAATTTACACCTTCTCTTATTGATTAAAGCATTAGAATAAAAATTAAAATACAGTTGGAGTTTTGGAATAAAGACATAAGAAAAATAAAATTGAAATCAAAATCCACCAACCTTAGAACCCAATGTGGATTGAAAATCCCACAGTCTTTGTCGTTCTCTTCTTTCTCTCCTCTCCTTAACACAACCTTTTGTTCAATGTCTAAGTTCAATTTTCTCAATAGGAGAGGGCTAGTATTTATAGATCAAAGGAGGTGAAATGAATGGCTTGAATTTAAAGATTTAAATAAAACAAAGGAAACATGGAGGGCTGATATGGTTTGTGCTAAAGTTAAAATGGCTTAAAAGAGGCAAGGAGGTGGAAAAAAAATAGTAAAATTCGTGTAAGGAAATTGGGTGCAAAATCCCACTTTTTACACATGTACCACCTTATAGCTCCATTTTGAACTATTCAACCTCCGAATCAGGAAAAGTCGTAAAATAAAATATTATAGCCCTTTAAGTCTTCTTTTCAACCCAAAAAGAATAAAAGCAATCGGAAATCAGAGTGGAACTTTATGGCAAAAATACTGAATATGTGTCAAACCTTTTTTATTTTTCTCCCCTTCTTATTTTGTTTCTTTTTCCTTAATCCATTTTCCAAATTCGAAAATCCTATTATATTGGCTTGTAAATTTCAAATTTCCTCATATGTAGTTTGAGATAATGAAAATAGTCTTAAAACATGTGGATCTCTTCATTGGCTTTTCTTAATGGGCTTAGTAATTGGGTTTTTCAATGTATGAAAAATCTAATAATTAATTTTACTACTAATAATCAATTCTAAAAATGTAATAAATTAATCCAAACTCTCAGAAATTGATTTAAATTAATTAGTTTACAATAAAACCCTAAATTGTGATAAAATAATTATTAAAAATTCTAACTTTCCAAAAATATCAACTTATATGCATAAATTGCGAAATTCATCATTTGAATTCTCATATCTTGTATTTCCCTGTAAATTCTACAAAATGTTCAAAATCTCATTAAACATATTCTAAAACACACAAAACAAGAGTCTAATTAGACCAAAGACAATGGTAAAATAGTTATTTTTCTGTGCTCATCTGGGGTCCTTGACCTACTGGAGGTTGATTCTAGCGCCACGAAAAATTTGGATGATTTCGTCAATTAGGATAGTATGTGGCAGAAAAAGGGATTCTCTGTTGTCTTCCAAAATTATTAAATGCGTTAGCCTGCTCGGTTGAGCATCAGCATTCGATCTTATAGAAGGACAGTTTTGGGTAGTGTGTCATAAGTTAAAAACACAATGCGCAAACTTCAGCATGCAATCCTAATGAGGGGTTCATCGCTTGAGACATCGCTAAAACATCTAATTTTTTCGTTAGGTTTGCTATCGCAATCTTAACGTCAAATTCATTGTTAACTTCGTACAAACCTCATCTCTTTGAGGTTTGTGTTGAATTCTCTCTTTTGGAGAAGTCACATCGCTGAGAACTTTCCACCAATGATTCTAAGAAATTCCATCCATTGTTTGCAATTAGTTGTAAAAAATCTCCAGCCTTCATAGACTCGACCATTGTACGGTTGGATGTGGTTAAACTATCATAAAAGAATTGCACGAGTCTCCCTGTCTCATCGCCGTGGTGGGCCCATTTACTCAATGAATCTTTGAATCTTTCCCATGACTCACAGAATTGTTCACCCTCCTTTTGATTAAAGTTTGAAATTTCTTTCCTGAGGGAGTTAGTTTTTGATAAAGGGAAAAATTTATTCAAAAATTTGTTGGCCAACTGATCCCAAGTTATGATGGAATTTGCAGGTAGAGAATTTAGCCAAGATTTCGCTTTTCTTTGAGAGAAAAAGGAAATAAACGAAATGTAATGGATTCATCAGTGATGCTTTGAAGTTTGTTGGTGGTGCAGATCTCTAAGAATTTTTTAACACGTAAGTAAGGGTCCTCAAGATCAAGTTCATGGAATGCGGGTAAAAGATGTAAAAGGGCTGATTTGAGTTCAAAGGCCACATTAGTTGGTGGAACAACTATGTCTGATGGTGTGTTGGGTGTGACTGGTGAGAAATAGTCTTGGAGTGTTTTCTTTTCGACTCTTTTTTCGGCCATGTTAGGTGATGGTGGTGGTGAAGGTGGACTGCCTATGTCTATGGTTGAGTTGGATTCAGCTCCGTACGCAACGATCGGTAAATCGACGGAAAACATAACTCGAACCAAGCGATTGTTAGAGTCACGAACTCAATAATTCATACACAGACACGATCATTCACGCTCAATTTCACACAAAATATGACATAAACCTAGACTAACATAAGGATCCTAAACTCTAGACTGCTCCTAATCTCCTTTCCAGAAAATGTTAGCTTCCGATGAGAGTTTAATTATAAGCACGGCTAGGTAAGTTTCCAGGTAAGTGGAGGAGCACAATGGCAATCGACTTAAGCTTCCACTTATCCTTTCAGCTATTTACACCTTGGTGACTAAACTACTCTAGACATCGTGCTCAAAGAACAACTATTCACCGGTGAAGTAGATGGTCCTAATGTGCATGAACAACCCTAAACAATGGTTCTAAATTGATTTTAACTGGGTAATGCATGAACCAATTTTACTAATCTTTTTTAAATTTTTCTATTTTGTGAATGCAAGCCTAAATTACCAATGGAAGATTCAAGCAAATATAAAAACAATAAACAAACAATTTAACCTAATGCATGAACTAGCAACCTAAATGTATGAACAAATTAAATATGCAATTTTTTTATGCAAAATAAATGAAAGACAACCTAGTAAAAACTATATGAATGCATGAAAATTAAAAATTAAAGAAAGAGATTGAACGCGTGTACCTTGGCCTTTTGTTTCTATTTATTTAGCAAGTGCAATTTTTAATTTTTTCAGCAATTTTTTCCACAAGAATTTTCAAAGCACCTGCACAAAACAAACCTCGAAACCATGGTAAAGCATTTAATCACATAAAACATGCATGATTCCTAAACTAAATACAGATTTCCTAATGTTATAACTAGTGGAGGAAATTAAATGCTTGGAACCTAATTAAGAACTCTAAACTAAATTAAGATCATAAAAATTTCTAAATTAATATCCACCAAATTAATCCAAATCAAATTTTCAAGTAAGTTCAAAGTTGTTCCATGATTTTTTTTTCCGACACTATAATTGGAACATTTCAAATTTAGATCTATTTTCTAAAAATAGAACATGACTAAATATGATTAAAATTATAAGATTAGAAAATGGTAAAAATAGAAACTAGCTATTTTTGGAAGTTTCTAAAAATAGAAGTCTCCAAAAATAAAAAATTCTAAATTTAGCAGTGATTCCAAATTTAGATAATCTCCTAAATTTTTTTATTTTTAGAACTTTTAAATAAGGTAACCTTCTAAAATTTGAGTTTCTAAGAAAAATAGAAACTTCTAATTTTAAAGAGTTTCCAAAAATAGATATTTCTAAAAATAAATAATTCAATGGAGATTTTTTTTTTTTTTAAGTTCCCCGGCAACGTCGCCAAAAACTTATTGTACAAATTTAATTTTATAACTCGCAAGCGTACTAACCATTAAATAGTATAGTGATTAAGTGCGAGGTTAAACCCGTCGGAACTTAGGAAAATATATCTTTGAAAATACACCATTGAATTAAGTATTTTAAGAACTTTTGAGAAATATGGAGAAAAATCATAAATATGGAGTTATTTTATCTAATCCATGAACTTTAGTTTTAATTTAGAAACATTCTAGATTTAAACATAGAATCTAATAATTTAACTAATTTTAATTAAGATGGTGGATTTAATCTAAAAATATAAATAACCTTAATCTAATTTAAAATACAAAATTAAGATGCAATTAAATTATTTCCAACCTAGTTCTTCAATTTCAAGAGTTTTTGAATTTATAAACTAAGAAAATAAAAAAGAAAACTAAGATTACTTATTTACATATTTACAATGGAATTGGATTAAGTACTAAGATGGCATTATGTCCCATATCTCAAATCTAATGAAAACAAGACCTAGACTATAAAGCTCTCGTAAATTACCGAAATTTGATTTAAGTTTTTTATTCATAAACAATCTAATTAAAGACCACATGAATTTCATTAAACATAGATTAATCAAACCAAACCTTGGGCTTAGACAGATTTTATACTCAAATTTTAGTTCTAAAATAAATCTGACACTCTGATAGAGTGCCTAAGAATAAAAAATTAAGTTCCAACTATCCAAACAAATCTCATTCAATTTGAAAAACCTTAGATAAATCCCGACATGAATTTGTAATAAAATCAAACTTTCATTATCAAATATTGAGAATTGGAAAACCATAAATCTACAACTCATCTTGATTTCATTAATTGAAATATGAATTAAATTTACAATACAAAGGAATTTGGAATAAAGAATTAAAAGAGAATAAAAAGAAAAATTGGAGAAACCAACCTTTAAAAATCGACCCTTCTCTTTATTCTCAAAATCCACTCCTTAGCCTCGTAGCACCGTGATTCAAGTTCGAATTTTGCTTTGGTGAAGGGGTCTTATTTATATGCTAAAAAAGGGTTAAGTTAGGCAATACATGGGTCCCACTCAATCAGCCGATTCTATAGATACTGGCTGACTCCCTTATTTTTTTTCTATTTTCTATCAACCTGTCGTATCCTCCTCTGTATTACAAGGTAACTTCTATATTTTCCACTTGCTTTTCTTCATACGGACACAACAGCCTACCGTCTTTCTCTCTGGTGAGTTGGCCGAATCAGCCATCTCCTTCAATCCTCTTCTTATTTTCAGTAATTGCTGCTGCACCGTCCTTCTTTGCTAGCTGCCCTCATCTTTGGTTTCTTCTTTCTCAGCTGCAGCCATCGATTCAGCTAACACCCTTCTTTATTTGGATTTCCTCATACAGGTGGGTTGGGACCTCAAGAAACCAACCAGCTCTCTCTTTGTTTGCACGATGGCTGCAAACCATTCACACAGATCTGAGACATGTTTGCTGATTGATAATTGCTTTGCTTTATATTCTGTTTCTGGTTCCTACTGATAACCTCTTTGATTGATTTCTGTCGCCACGATACTGGGGATGTCTTCCCTGTTTGGATTCCTTTCTATTAGAACCCACTCCAAACAGCAAAATTGTCCATGTCTAAATCCACTACGCTGCTGTTCTTTTGTAAGAAAGATCGGCTGAGGCTTGTCCAATGGGGCAAAGGTACTGCTTTATTATGATCTCCAAGCTACAGTACATGGACAGTAACTCCCTTTTAATACTGACCTGCTGATTGATGCTGCTACTGCTTATCACCTCTTCACCTTCACCACCCCTGCTACACACTGCTGACTTTCAATCTTCTTTTTGTTTTATTTCTTTCTTTTTCTATGAGCACATCCTTAGAAATCAACCATCGTCCCTTCATTGCTTCTCTTTTCAATTTCTCTTCTCATTTCAGCTGAGTCATGCCTCTAGCTTTCCACCGTTTAATCTTCTTTTGATTCTTTGAATTGCTTCTTGAACTACTGCATTATTTTTTCTTCTCTGCTTTTATATACTGCTGTCTTGAAAGGAGTATGCTGCCGCTTGGAACAAATCTGTTTTACTTGTGCAACTTGCTGCCACTACTTGGCCTGGCTTGGCTTCTCTCTTTGTTTGTTAAGAAACGCTGCTCACAGTGGTGTTCCAATGGTGTTCTTAGGCTTCAATCTGACTTAAAAGAAGCTCTTGGCTGCCTCTGCTTCATTGGTTGGGTTTCTTGTTGATATTTGCAAAGCTTATCTTCTCTCCATCAATCCGAATACCAGTTCAAGCTGAGAAAACTAGTCAATTCCACCTAATTAAGCTAGCTTTAGTTTTAGAAAGTGTCCCAACCTAAAATACATAAAACACATTAATTAGATAAAATTAATTAACATGAGATACTAACAAATATAAATTTAGAAATAAAATATGTATTAATTTTGTACTTTTCAGAAATTAAGTCCAGTCAACATTGGAACAACAGAAGCTTACGAATGCAGTCTAACAGGGAGAGATGCTACAAAAATTATATAATTTTATGTTTACTTACATTACACTATGAGTTAAACTTAATTGAAACACACAAACAGTCAACATTAGTAAACAATAGCGCTGGATCTACTTTTGGGTAATCTTATGGCATATTATTTCATTATGGTGATTTCCAGTCACCGATAGAACTGACCAACAAACTACAAGTGATCAAATACCGCCGCCACCTTTAGGTGTCCGGACAAATACCAACCACAAGTACCCGCCAATCATCCTATCCCAATCCGTTAACCACTCGAAACGGTGCACCTTTGGGCCAACATAATATCTTATGATTAGGGATCGCGATTAGCAAAGTCATTATTATCCAACATTTGAGAAGAGTATTGGACCACAGTTATATGACCTGATGTCCAAATGCATTCCGATTGGGCCACTTTGGTGACTAACCAAATCATATCATAATATGGTATTAGGTCAAGAATAATGGCTTTGCTCATTATTGGTTTCCCAAAAACATAAGAGGAAAAATTCCTAGATTTTAAGTCCATAAGATCATAATCTTAAAATCCATAAAATTTTAAGCTTCATAATTTTAAAAACCATAATCTATACAATTTTAAATCCATAATTTTAAAATCTAAAAAAGGTCGTTTTCTTCCTTGAGATCCGAAAATTTTATTTCTTTAATTATTCTTTATTTCAAGCAATAATTGATCCTCTGAAACAGGCTCTTGATGCCACATGTAATATTTCATCATAATATCAGAGTTTATTGATTGAGAATCAATTGTACATTCATTCATCATTAAACTTAATGTTCGACATACCCGAACAACATAACCACAAGATCTGAATCGATTAATACTTGAAATACTGATCAATCTTAATGCAGAAATTATTAACGTAATAATTATAAGACATACCTGGATCCATTGATGAAGAAGAGTGAGATCTGATCTTCCCTTTAATATGTCAATACTTCATGAAGTCCAAAAACATGAGAAAACACCCACCTTGGAGTTTCTGCCTCTTACCTCCTTAATACCCTCTCCCAATTTCGTGAATAGTATTTTTAGACACTAGGGTTGGTTTAAGGTGATGGATAATTATGGAGAGAGATATTTTTATAGGCAGAGGGAGGACTTTTAAGGCAATTAGAACTTTCCATTCCTACTTTCCATCAAAATAGGAAACTAACATCGTTTAGAACTCTCCTAAAATAGACCTTCCTTATTGTTGCCCAGAAATTGACCCTAGAGGGGGGGTGAATTGGGTCAATGTAAACTTTTCGGGTTTTCTTTAATTTCACAATTTAAGAAAAATAAGATGCAAACAAGTAGTAAATAAATGCCAAAATATAAAAGAGGGGATGAGAAGAGATTGAGAGATTGAACCCGAGATTTTTACGAGGTTCGGCGTTCTTGCCTATGTCCTCGCCTCAAGTACACCACTTGAGGATTGAATGCACTAAACTTCTCCTTCAAGGGTGGAGAAGAAACCTATTACACAGCTTGAAGGTGAAGACACCCTTCTCCTTCACAAGGGTTACACCAACCCTTCTCAAACTTTATCTCTCAAGGAATTATAAAAGATTACAATGTAAAGCTTAGGAGTAACTCTCAAATGTTTACAAATCTAGTTTTCTAAGAGTTACTCAAGGAGTTGAATTGAAATGGCTCAAGGTAAGATTGCAAGAGATGGATTTTGAGCTAGAGTATGCTTGAGATTTGATTTCAATGGATTCCTCTTAATTTCAAGTAAATCAGCAACACATTTACTCATAGAAGCTTGGTTTTATAATTTTGTCATATTTAGAACCGTTACCAAGTATTAAATGAAGCAAGGGACCATTGGAGGGAGCATTTATTGTTCAAAAAATATTACCATTTCGCGATTCAGTAGACTGAAGTGAATATTCAGTCGACTGAAAATGCCCCGAAACACAAACAGTTTATCTGTGAATAATTCAGTCGGCTGAAACTGAGAATTCAGTCGACTGAAATTGCAAGTCATGAAAATTCTGCTTTTCAGTCGGCTGAAACATAATTTCAGTCGACTGAAAATTCTGCATATGAACATCTAGCATTTCAGTCGGCTAAAACTTAATTTCAGTCGGCTGAAACTTAATTTCAGTCGACTGAAATTACTCCCCACTGAAAATACAGTATTTCAGTCGGCTGAAATATTGATTCAGTCGACTGAAATCTCGTCTCCCATAATCCATTGATTCAGTCGACTGAAACTTCAAGTTCAGTCGACTGAAATGACCTTAAAGATGTTTTGTGTAGTTTTTGGCTTCATTTTGGTCATTTCAAACACATAGGTCTTGGAGACTTAAGCATAAAATAAAGCTTGGTTATCCTAGGGTCCACTAGAGGGTGACTTGAGCCATGGTGTTCAACAATTGAGTAACTTTACATTTTGTTCTTAACACTCACGACCAAAACTTAAGAACACAAGTTTGATCTTCAATCTTCAATCTTCAATACTTATATCATTTGCCATTTGAACTTCAAAGATTGATAAGTCATCCGATCTCTTGCATTGATCTTCAATGATCTTGCCCTTCTTTCTTCTTTGTAAATGTGATACCTATCTCATTGAGTAATATCATTTGAAATATTAAATATCACACTTTAATGGTTTGTGGTCATCAAAATACCCATATATCCTTGGGTTAAAACCTTGGGATTAACACTTATTTAAACATAGTTTTTCTGATTTAATATCCTCTATGTGGAGCTCCAAATTTAATGTGAGTTATGTTTAGTCTTAAAGATGAGTCTCTCTCGTCCATTTCATCTAACATTGCAGATGATAGAGAGTTTTCTCTACCAATGAAAGACGGTTTTCTCCATTAATAAAAGATAATGCAGTATGAAAGTTCACTTCTAGAGAATCGAAATTAGTATCACTTGGCGGAGCAAATTTAGTCTCCTTCTATATTTTAGTGAGTTAGAATATTTTGTAAAATTTAAGATTAAAAAAAAAGGAGGGGATAACTCTTAGTTTTGGTCCTCCCTACTGCCATTTCTTAGTATCTTTAATATTTTAAGCACTCGTTTCAAACACCAGCTCCCATATTCTCACGGGATCAATGCGACAATTACTGCTGTAAGTGACATGCTCGTGAAAGCTTCCAAGACTGAAACTCTTTTTTAGAAGGTAGGTAGGTAGCTACTAGAATTTGTAAGTTTGTGAGAGATTGAGATTAAACGGCTTTGGAAGTTTCTAAAATTCAACTTAATGTTATCTTAACGACTTAACCTATAAAGATTAAAGATAATCAATGTTTCATTAGTCAAAGTTTAGAAACAATAATGGGTATGTTTGGATAAGAAGGAAGGCTGAAAATTCTAAGCTTCTCTTCTTTTGTTCATTTGACTACTTACTTTTTTTTAATAATATATTTTCGATTGACAAGCAAAGTCAGTCTTATACATTTGGTGGAAAATGTTGGGAGAATGTCGTAAAAGATATTTTATATTATATTATGATTTTGATTATTGTCGTAAATACCATTCTTAGAATATTAACAGGGATTGGTAATATAAGGATATTTTTAAATTCTTAGATTTTAACTGGAAAATTAACAAGAAAATCTTGCAAAAAATATCTTTAAAAAATAATTATCAGCATATTATTGGGACATTACCATTTATTGCATTATTATCGGGAATTTATTGAGAATTTACCACAATGCCGATAAATATCAGGATATTAACGGCGATTGATATTTTACCGATAAACACCTAATTTAATTAAGATATTTGTATTTTTATAATTTTGTATTAGATATTGTTTCTATAATATTTTTGAGTCCTTTCTTGGGTTATGGAATTCATTCTATATTTACATAGACATGAGGAAGAGAGTTCTATTATAACTCTATTCTCAAACATAGTGAAATTGTTACCATTTCACTCTAAATATAGACATATGAATTTTAGACCATTAGATCACATAACAGGGATTAAAAATGCCTATTAGTCATAATTATTGCTGATACACATTTCAGCAACAAACATTCTCTCTTTTCTTTTCTTTTGTGTTTTTTTTTCTTTAAAAAATACAGAAAAAGAGAAAAACTTAGGATGATCATATTTTTCTTTAAAAGTAACGGTTATTTTTGTGGACTTTTAGACCCTTCAAATTTGAAATTTTGATACATCATAAGAATTTGAAAAATGGCCTAAAACTTTGAAAAATGTCTAAAATTTTTATAAGGAAGGCAATCAACATGAGAGAACACATAATATGAACTTGTATCCCCTTTTGACATGTATCTCATATTATTATTAATATTTTTTTTTGTAAAAAATTATGAGTTTCTTAAAAATATCAGAATATTAAAAAATTAGACAAGGATCGTAAAGCTCTACCAAACATATTAAGGGTTCTTCATTTAGTTTTAGAGACATTTGTATATAATTTCTTCAATTTTTTCGACAATAAACTCAAAAATGGGAAATATCTTAGAAATCCAGACTTTCATCAAATTTTCAATTTTTTTTTGAAAAATCACAAATACACTCTAAAAACTATGTCAATGACATTAACACCATCTTCATTGAATTCCATAGCTAGTGGATATTATTTTTACAAAAAAAAAATTCAAATTTCGAGATTATCATAGAGCCAAAATGTAACACTTCGGAATTCCATGTTATCAATATTTACGGAATTTGCCATGTTAATTGTGAATTAATGGATATGAAACTTAGATGGGTAAAGTGTTGGGTCAATTGTCCAATTAAGACCCAATGGATTGTGGATATGGTTGCAATTGAAATAAATGGGTAAGATGTATTCAATTGGGTCAAGATTGTTATTGGGTCAAAATTATTAATTGGGTCAAAATGCCCAATTGGGACCCAATAGGTCGTGGTTGACCACCAAGTGAGTTCAAACCTAATTAAATGGGGCTGAATTAAAATGGGAATGCAATCAAGTGAGTTGAGTTGATTTGAGTTAAATTAAGGTAGGGAGTTTTAGTTTAAAATTCAAATTCAAATAAGGATACACATTGTGGTCTATTTCAAATTCAAATAATGGTTACATGTTGGTGAGATGGAGGGGTTATGGTTATTTCAAATTCAAACAATGGTTACACGTTGGAGAGATGGAGGGGTTATGGTTATTTCAAATTCAAACAATGGTTACACATGGAGAGATAATGGGGTGGATGGTTATACATTTCAAATTCAAATTCAAAGGCACACGTTGGAGCCATGGAGTTTCATCTCATGGATGAAACTCCCACATGGAGAGATAATGGGGTGGATGGTTATACATTTCAAATTCAAATTCAAAGGCACACGTTGGAGCCATGGAGTTTCATCTCATGGATGAAACTCCCACATGGAGAGATAATGGAGGGGTTATGGTTATACATTTCAAATTCAAACAAAGGCAAGGCTACACGTTGGAGAGATAATGGGGAGTTTTGGTTTAATTTTCAAATTCAAACAAGGCTACACGTTGGAGAGATAATGGGGAGTTTTGGTTTAATTTTCAAGTTCAAACAAGGCCGAACTCTCCCTCTCGCTCTTGGTTGTTTCTCTCCCTCAAACCCTCTCTTGGCCGACCACTCCTCAAGACAAAAGACTTAGAAAAGTTTTTGATCTCAAGCTAGCACACAAGGCCGAACTCTCTCTCTCTCCCCCTCAAGTTCTCACACTCGGCCAAAGGATCAAGAAGAAGGAGGAAAAAGCTAAGGAAGGAAAGGATCGGAAGAACAAGTCGGACGAAGGAAAACCGGAGGAGTCGCGGAACCGGTAGGTATTTTGATATATTTGGTTTAAAGTAAGGAACCCCATGGAAAAAAAATTAGGGGAGGAATATTGTGTTTTAATGGAAAGAATGAACCACCATGGCCGAACCCCATGGAAGGACATGTGTTATATATTTTTAATGGATTTTAAAGATGGAATATAGACATCAAAGGGTTCGGCCATAGTGTATGGCCGAATGGGCGAACCCCATGAATCAATTTTTATGGGACATTCATGGACCAATCATGATTAGATGAATAATTATGTTAGGAGATGGAAGGTTATTAATAATTTTGAAAATGATGAAAACCATGGAGGGTTATGATGTTTTAAAAGGATTTAAAAAGGGAAGTATTGTTAAAGACAGTAGCTATGTATAAAGAATGGAAAAGAAGGGCACAAAGCCAAAGGGTGAGGTTCGGCCATGGTGTATGGCCGAACCCCACCAAGTAATATTGTTGGACATAGGTATTTTTAGATCATGGGGAATGGTGATCAGTTTAATTGGTTTAAACATGGTAAATGATTCAATGGAAAAAATGGGATTTAGACCTCATAGGGTTCGGCGATGGTGTATGGCCGAACCCCATGAACCATTTTGTGGATCAAAGTGTGGACTTATGTATGCTTAGATAAATGGAATGTTAGCCATGGATAGAAGAATGGAAAATGTGTAAATACGGGAGGAAATGATAGACCATGGGTTCGGCCATGGTGTATGGCCGAACCCTATGAGAAAAGTTTTGTGGACTTAAGTGGTTAATAATGTTTAATAATTATTGTATAAGTGATTAGAGTTATGATTCAAAAATGGCAAGATTTTGGATCAAAGGGTTACAAAGAGGGAACAAACTCAAGTGAGTAAGACTGGTTTATGGATTTATGTTAAGAGTTTAAAGGATTAACTTGGTGATGAATGATTGGACTTAAAAGATCAAAGAACTCAAAGGAGGGGGCTAAAACCAAATAGGTGAGGTTCGGCCATAGTGTATGGCCGAACCCCAGAAAGTGTATTTTTGGACTTTGATATTATTGCAAGTCAAATGGGTTATTGGTCTGACTCATGGATATGTTATAAGGTAACGAGACCTCATAAACAGTGTACGATCGTGAGCGGTTGCCGGTTTAAGAAGCAAGGACACTTTGGTGGTAGGATTCTACCTTTTTGAAAACATGGTTTATGTCTGATGGTTTTTATCTTATTTTGATGAATTTATGTTGTAAAAGATATGTTCCAAATGTGAGTTTTAATGCTATGTTTATAAGATAAAATAACATGTGTTTCATTAGCATCTCATGCATGGCATGGGGTAAAGGATATGTAACCGGAGGGGCCACACTCCATCGGGGCATCCGAAAAACCTATGTGGGGTACCCTGATGTGCACTTCGGAGGGGCCACACTCAGTCGGGGCGTCCGAAAGACCTATGTGGGGGTACCTTGATGATGAGAATCCCATCAAGAGGTTATATGTACTTGTGATGGGTGGGACTCATTGCATTTGACATCATGACATGGCATTGTTTTATATTGTTTTGACATTATGTTATTATATATGATTTGTACTAACCATGTGTAGACCCTAAATGGAATACCTACTGGGCACGTTGTTCTAACGCCCTACTTATACCCTAGTGAATGACACAGGAAAGGAAAGGGACGATGAATGTGATCGGAGTCAAGCATAGGAGTTTGGATATGTGATTAGATTATATTTATTTATGTAACTCATGGACTTGTAATTTGAGTAGCTAGATTTCGGGCATGTAATAACTTAGATAATTTTGCTATGGTTTGAATGGTTTGTTGGATATTTAAGTTAAGTTTAATTATAGTTAAAGACTTGAAGTACTAAAAAGGAATAGATTTAGGTTCTATTATAATCCGCAGTGACATTTTAATTCCGCAAGTTAACTTATTACGTGTGACCTGTTTTCATGGACTTAGTCCATGCACACGTAGGGTTGGCCAGTTAAAGGTTGGACTTTAGAAGTCTGGACTTAGCTCGCGTCGTGACGACCCGCTCTTTATCTCACTCTTTATAAAAAAAAATAGACTCTGATTTTCGGAAAGCGAGTGAAAATGGGCAGGGCGTTACAGTTGGTATCAGAACGAAACGGGAAGGTTGAATATTTCGATGTAACGGTTTCATGTCTCACTGACAGATAAGAATCCCAACTGACCGACTCTTCGGAGTCCGCTGCACGGGGACCGGATTAATTTACTTCGTTAGACTCAGACTGAACATTCAATCTGAGAACAACAATGAATGATAGCAAATGAAGTACAGTCAAAATAATTGGATTTATCAAACATAGTAAAATAGGATATATTTCCCCATTATACCCGAATTGAGAAACAAACAATAGATACTTAGGGAATTCCCCAAAAAACAAAGAAAAACCAAGAGTGCTTATTTGGAAATTTCCCCAAAAGTAGGAAAATACAAACTTTACGATGAAAACTAAGTCATGATATTTTTCAATGGCTTAGGAAAAAATGCCTCCAAAGAGAAGGACCAAGAGAAGGATCCGACAAAACCCAAATGGGGATGAAAAGGAGGTAGAACAACCTCGAAATGAGGAGGAACAAGAAAAGAACGTGAATATACCAGTGGTACCACCCGAACTACAAAACTTGGTTCAAGCGGTGGTCACTTAGGTGCTTCAACAACACTTGAACGGGAATGGAACCACCAACGAGACCAATGACAGGAGCATGGTCAGGGACTTCCAGCAACAACGCCCTCCTTACTTCAAAGGGAAAGAATGGGCTGTCGGAGCAGAAAACTAGCTGAAGAAGATTACACAGATCCTGACTCTATTGAAGATTTCGAGTCATGCTGACAAGATTTTACTAGCCACGTCACAACTGGTTGATGATGTTGATAAATGGTGGGAGGTGGTAGAGAAGCAGCGAGCACTCCTTCCAGAAGGAGAGGACTGCAATGACGTGGGAGCAATTCTCAGCTACCTTTTTGGATCATTATTTTCCCGAGGAGGAGAAGGAGCGCTAGACTCAAGCTTTTCTATCTTTGGTACAAGGTACCATGACGGTGGCAGAGTACCATTAGAAGTTTCTCAGTTTGTCTTGCTATGTATTCTATATGGTGGATACAGAGTATCGAAGGGCACGCAAGTTTGAGTGGGGCCTACGGCCAAGTATAAGGGCCAAGGTAACCATATTCAAGATAGCTACATTAGCAGAGGTGGTCAGCAGGGCCACTATAGCAGAGCAAGAGATGGCTGAATTAGTGCATTTTGACAACCGCCGAGTTCAGAGCAGGAGGATACATTTCAGCCCAACAAGAAGTTCCGACCGTACTTTAGCAGACCCTCACCATCTACTGGGTCAACAGGGGGACTTTCGTCCCAATCATCCCTCCCCATCTGCATCAGTCACTCAGGGTCTTTCTTTAAGTAGGCCACAAGGTTTTTGGCGAACTGAACTCCTAGGGGTGAACAATTGCTTCCATTGTGATCAGCCGGGCCATTTTAAGAGGGAATGACCACATCTCAACAGACCCTCTCATTCCAGGGGTTCATTCCGCCCACCAGCTAGACCAACTAATTCACGAGGAGGCAGGACATGTCATATCAGTAGAAGTTATAGCCGTGGATCCGGCTAAAGTGGCGGCAGTGGGAGAATGGAAAGTGCCAAATAATTAACTGAGATCTGTAGCTTCTTGAGATTGGCTGGTTACTACAGGAAGTTTATCATGGACTTCTCCAAGATAGCATCTCCACTTACCCGACTCACTCAGAAAGGAGTCAAATTTGAGTGGCCAGATGTGTGCAACCGGAGATTTGAGGATCTGAAAGATAGACTTACAACGGCTCCTATTTTGATTTTGCCAGAAAGAGGCAAGGGTTATGAGGTACAATGCAACATTTCAGGAGAGGGACTTGGGTGTATCCTCAGTCAAACTCATCGTGTGGTGGCTTATGGTTCAAGACAATTGAAAATACATGGACGCCTCTATCCTAGGCACGATCTTGAATTTGCCGCAGTGGTCTTCGCTCTCAAAAGATGGAGATACTATCTATATGGCGAGAAATTTGAAGTGTTTTCATATCATAAGAGCTTGAAGTACTTGTTTGATCAGAAAGATCTCAACCTGAGGCAGCGCAGATGGATGGAATATCTGCAGGATTATGAGTTCGCGCTCCGATATCACCCGGGCAAAGCGAACAAGGTGGCAGATGCCCTCAGCCGCATATCACATACATCAGTGGCATGTTTGATCAGGACAGAATGGGAGATGCTGAATACCATACGAGAGTTCAATTTATATATCAATAACCATGGGAGTATGTACAATCTGATCATACGGTCCAACATGGTTACCAAGATTGAACAGGAGCAGCGAGCAGATCCGGAAATGGAGGAGATATGGGCCAAGATGTCTACTGGCGTGGTCATACCGAAATGGGAATTACGACCAGGACAGGGTCTTGTATTCCGTGGTAGGATATATGTGCCTAAGAGCTGCAGAAGAGAGTTATTGATTGAGGTACATCAGACCAAACTATCTATTCATCCGGGCAGCACCAAGATGTATCACGACCTGAAGAGACATTACTGGTGGCACGGACTCAAGAGGGATGTGGCAGAATTTGTGGCTCATTGCTTAACTTGTCAGCAGGTTAAGACGGAACATCAGAAGCCACCAGGATTACTCAAACCCTTACCAGTACCGGAATGGAAATGGGAGCACATCTTCGTGGATTTTGTGATAGGGTTGCCAAGGTCTTCAAAGGGCAATGATGCAATATGGGTCGTGGTAGACCGACTGACCAAGTCTGCACATTTTCTTCCCATTAAGATGACAGAGTCATATGAGACTTTGGGTCGGCGGTATATCAAGGATATCATCCGATTACATGGTATTCCCCGAACTATAGTGTCCGACAGAGATGGCCGATTCACCGACAGAGTATGGCAGAGTATGCAGTAGGCCATGGGAACAGATCTATTGACTAGTACAACATTCCATCCACAGACTGATGGGCAGTCTGAGAGAACAATACAAACATTGGAGGATATGCTGAGAGCATCCATTCTAGATTTCAAGGGTGGATGGGAGGATCACTTGCTGTTGGTAGAATTCTCATACAACAACAGTTACCAGGCAAGCCTACAGATGACTCCATTTGAGGCTTTATATGGTAGACCATGTAGATCACCCGTGTACTGGACAGAGGCCGGTGAGCTTGCCCTGCACTTATTGGACCTGAGTTGGTTGCAGATACAACAACGCAGATACAGGTTATATGACAACATCTATTGGCTGCGCAAGGTCATCAGAAGAGCTATGCTGACAAGAGGAGGAGGTTTCTTGAATTTGAAGTGGGGGACATGGTGTTCTTAAAAGTCTCACCATGAAAGAGACACATGAGATTTGGAAAGAAGGGGAAACTGTCGCCAAGATATGTGGGACCGTTTTCAATCATAAGAAGGATGGGGGATGTGGCTTATCAATTGAGACTCCCTTCACAGTTGGCATCTTTACACGATGTGTTTCATATATCGATGTTGAGGAAGTACAATCCTGATCCCTCTCATGTACTGAACATGCAAGACATAGATATCCAAAGCGACGTGACATACGTCGAAAAACCTGTCCGAGTGGTGGACACAGAACAAAGGGTATTACGGAACCGAGCGATCCAGTTTGTTAAGGTGGTATGGGATCGACACGGTAATGAGGAAGTCACATGGGAACTGGAGTCGGAAATGACAACAGCTCATCATGATCTATTTATGTAAATGTTTGAAACCCTATTTCGCTCAATTTTCAGGACAAAAATTTGAAAATGAGGATTGTATTGTAACACCCGGATTTTTAGATTATCAATATATATGAAATTTGCCCATTTAATTTGTGAATTATTGGATATGGACCTTAGATAGGAAAAGTGTTGGGTTAATTGCCCAATTAAGACTCAATGGGTTATGAATATGGTTTCAATTGAAATAAATGGGTAAGATGTATGCAATTGCGACAAGATTGTTAATTGGGTCAAAACTTGTTAATTGGGTCAAAATGTCAATTGGGACCCAATGGGTCGTGGTGGACTTGGTTGACCACAAAGTGAGTCCAAGCTTAATTAGGTTGGGGCTGATTTGAGTTGGAAATGGAATCAAATAATTGAGTTGACTCAAGTGAATTAAATGAGTTGAATTAAAGAGGTGAGTTGAGTTAAATGAGTTGGATGGGAAGTTATGGGGATATTCATCTCAAGTGAGTGAAGTGTGAATATGAAGGTGGTTTGTTGTTTCAAAATTCAAACAATGGCATACACATTGGAGCCTTGGAGTTTCATCTCATGGATGAAACTCCCACATGGAGAGTTAATGGAGGTGGACGGTTATACATTTGAAATTCAAACAAAGGCAAGGCACACGTTGGAGCCCTGGAGTTCCATCTCATGGATGAAACTCCCACATGGAGAGATAATGGAGGTGGGACGGTTACACATTTGAAATTCAAGCAAGGCACACATTGGAGCCTTGGAGTTCCATCTCAAGGATGAAACTCCCACATGGAGAGATAATGGAGGTGGGACGGTTACACATTTGAAATTCAAGGAAGGCACACGTTAGAGCCTTAGAGTTCCATCTCATGGATGAAACTCACACATGGAGAGATAATGGAGGTGGGATGGTTACACATTTGAAATTCAAACAAGGCAGACGTTGGAGCATTAAGGAGAGAGGTTAAGGAAAATGGGAGTTACACCAAGGGCTTCACCAAAGCCATCATCCTTGACCGACCACATCATTGGAACAAAACAATTTTGATACTCATCTCACTCTTTCCCTCTCCCTCTTGGTTGTTTCTCTCCCTCGAACCCTCTCTTGGCCGATCACTCCTCAAGACCAAAGACATAGAGTTTCATCTAAAAGTTCTATCATTCTCACACAAGGCGAACTCTCCCTCTCTCTCTCAAGTTTCACTCTCGACCAAAGAAGTAAGAAGGAAGGAGGAAATGGCTAAGGAAAGAAAGGATCAGAAGAACAAGCCGGAGCAAAGGAAAACTGGAGGAGTCGAGGAATCGGTAGGTATCTTGATTAAATTTGGTTTAAAGTAAGGAACCATAGGGTTCAGCCATGATGTATGGCCGAACCCCATGGAAGAAAATTGGGGGATGATTATGGTATTGGAAAGGAGGAACCATATGGTTCGGCCATAGTACATGGCCGAACCCCATGAAAGAACATTGGTTATTTTTAAATGGAGTTTGAAGGGTAAAAATGATAAGTTTATGTGTATGATGTTAAAAGGTTTTCAAAGGATTATAAGCATGGAAGAAAGATTAAGAGATGAATGATGAGGTTTATGGAAAATGGATGAACCATAGGGTTCGGCCGTGATGTATGGCCGAACCCCATGGAAGGACATTGTTAATATTTTAATTTATTTTAAAGATGGAATATAGACATCAAAGGGTTCGGCCATGGAGTATGGCCGAACCCCATGAATCAATTTTTATGGGACATTCATGGACCAATCATGATTAGATGAATAATTATGTTAGAAGATGGAAGGATTGGATTATGGGTTTTGTTCATGTTGATGAATTATTTAGTCATGAACATATGTTTTTGGACCTAAAAATAAGGAGATGGAAATAATGGCAATATTGTAAATATAGGCTAAAATGAAAGATCATGGGTTCGGCGGCCGAACCCCATGAACCATGTTAGTGGGTTATTTATTAGCCTAAGCATGTTTTAAATGAATGAAATGGACAGCCATAGATAAAACAATGGCAAGAATGTAAATATGGGAGAAATGATAGATCATGGGTTCGGCCATGGTGTATGGCCGAACCACATGAGGAATGTGTTTGGTGGACTTAGTTTATTATTAATGTTAAATAATTGTTGCATAGGTGATGAGATTAGTGAATCAAAGGATGAATAGTCTTGGACTTAATTAAAAGATCAAAGGACTTGAGAAAGGGACTAAAATCAAGATGGTGAGGTTCAGCCATGTTGTATGGCCGAACCCCACTAAGGTGTATTTGGTGGACTTAGGGTTTTTAAAGTGGTCTACTAGTATATGATTGGTTAAATCAAAAGAGGGACAAATTCAAGTGGGTGAGGTTCGGCCACGTTGTATGGCCGAACCCCACAAGGTTGTGTTTTTGGACTTAGACCTAATGTTAAATCAAATAGAATATGGGATTGACTTGTTGATATGTAACAAGGTAACAGGACTTCATAAACGGTACGCGATCATGAGCGGTTGCCGGTTTAAGAAGCAAGGACACTTTAGTGGTCTTTGGTAGGATTCTACCTCTTTGAAACCATGGGTTTATGTATGATGGTTTTTATCTTATTTTGATGAATTTATGTTGTAAAAGATATGTTCTTAATGTGAGTTTTAATGCTATGTTTATAATATAAAATAACATGTGTTTCATTAGCATCTCATGCATGGCATGGGGTGAAGGATATGTAACCGGAGGGGCCACACTCTGTTGGGGCGTCCGAAAAACCTATGTGGGGTACCTTGGTGTGCATTTTCCATCAAGAAGAAATCGGAGGGACCATATTCCGTCGGGGCGTCCGAAAGACCTATGTGGGGATACCTTGATGATGAGAATCCCATTAAGAGCTTATATGTAATGTGATGGGTGGGACTCATTGCATTTGACATCATGACATGACATTATTTTATATGGTTTTGACATTATGTTATTATATATGATTTGTACTAACCATGTGTAGACCCTAAATGGAATACCTACTGGGCACGTTGTTCTAACGCCCTACGTTTACCCTAGTGGATGACACAGGAAAGGAAATGGACGATGAACGTGATCGGAGCCAAGCATAGGAGCTTGGATATGTGATTGGATTATATTTATTTATGTTACTCATGGACTTGTAATTTGAGTAGCTAGATTTCGGGCATGTAATAACTTAGATAATTTTGCTATGGTCTGAATGGTTTGTTGGATATTTAAGATAAGTTTAATTATGGTTAAAGACTTGAAGTACTTTGCTATCTAAAAAGGAATAGATTTAGGTTCTATTATAATCCGCAGTTACATTTTAATTCCGCAAGTTAACTTATTACGTGTGAACCGTTTTCATGGACTTAGTCCATGCACATGTAGGTTTGGCCAGTTAAGGGTCGGACTTTAGAAGTCCGGACTTAGCTCGCGTCGTGACGTCCAGCTCTTTATCTCACTCTTTATATATAAAAAAAAAGAAATAGACTCTGATTTTCGGAAAGCGAGTGAAAAAGGACGGGACGTTACAATGTGTCAATTGCGGGCCCAGGTATGTCAGTACAGGGCAAAGTGTGTCGGAGATGTTCTTGCAAGATTCTACATTTTGACCATGTCGAGACTTAATACATTTATAGTTAGTCTAGTGCTTTGGTGTTGCGGTGGCATGACAGTATCACGGATGATTTGTGACATGGCAGTATCACGGATGACTTGTGACATGGAAGTATCACAGATGATTTGAAATATTGGTATAATAGACCAGTTCCGATTTCAGGTATGATAAATGATATGAGAAACAATTGGACAGTGGTATGGCAGTGGTATGACAGTGGTATGTCAGTGGCATGACAACGGTATGACAGTGGCATTGTAGTGGTATGACAGTGATGGAGACTTGATAATTGGTATAATAAACCAATTATGAATTCAGGTAAAATAGTATATGAGACCATTTATGGTAAGTTGGTAAGTATGGTAAAGTAGACCATTCATGAGTAGATAATTGTGATTTTAAAAATGGTAAGAGTAGACCATTATTGTTATTATGATTAGATTGCATTGTTTAACCTGTACATGTTGATGAATGTGTTATTTTAAGATCTCTTCATTAGGCTTGGAGTTCACATCCCTTACATTGTAGGGTTGGCATTTGAGGAGGAGGAACCTCCATCGCTAACTTAAGATGAGGGAGCCTTTGCAGTTGATCGTATTTCCCGATGATGGGAAATATATTTATTACATCTATTTTCATGCAAATGATGTTATGTTGATTTTAGTGTCGTCTGTGGTACTATAAATTTAAACATGTGTAAATTGCTATGTTTTTGTTTGTAACTCTGATCGAATAAATGAAGATATTTGTTTGTGAAATATGTATTTGTATATGGGAACATATGGTATATGTTTGCGCCTACATGTAAAGAGCATGTGTGACATTTATTTCTGGGCCTAACTATTGATCCAGCCCAGTTAGGAGTTATTAAGAAAAAAAAATTATTAGCAACGTTCCGAGCCCACCTTCTGGTCGGGGCGTTACAAATAACGTCAGCCTATGAACATTATTCCAATAATATCATTAAAGCATTAAAAAAATTCAATAACTTGTGTGAGGAGAGAGTGAGAGAGAGAGAATTTTGCCTAGGTTTGCTAGCTTTGAATGCAAGAGGTAAAGAGGTGGAGGTGCAAAGGATAACGAGATAAAGCACAAAAAAAGATACAGATTTTTTTCCTGTTCTTACAATGTATTTTGTATATAAGGTATACGGATCAAGGGCGTCAGTTGGGTCTAACCAATTCTCTATGTTAGAAAACTATGATTTGATAATATTCTTAAAGTATAACTCACTGTCAAAAGTTAGCCGTTGAGAGAATGGTATCTTAAGTGTTATATAGAGTCATTAGTTTCACAAATTAATCAATGTGAGACACTTTGTAACTTTTCAATATGATCAAATAATAAATGGGCGACAATCCATTTCTGACGTTACTAGGTCTACTCAACCCTAACCGCTTTCAAATGGGTTTAGGTCGACCCAACTAATTTAATATACAAGTCTCATCTTAACCCCATTCCTTTTTAAATGGTTGGATTTAGGACAACTAACTGGTGATGTTAGATTTTGTTAGGCTTATAGATAAAGATAGATTTTCTTTATTTAGATTTTGAATTGGATTACTTATCCTATTATTTTGAATTTGATTACCTATCCTGTTATTTTGAATTTGATTACCTATCCTGTTATTTTAAATTTATCTTATCTTGATGTATTTGATTATCTCTGTAAATAAAAGAAATGGTCTCTCCTTTGATGAGAGACATTGAACATTATTATTTTCACATGGTACAGAGTCTAAACCCGATCTTTTTTCGCATTCTCGACTCAAATCCTTTCTCGTCGATTTTAACTAGTTTTCTCCTCTCTCCCTCTTCCAAATAAGATCCTTTTGGAAGAGGGAGAGGGCATGTAGGTGGAACGATTACATTGTCAAATCGCGTATTTTCTCATGCACACAATTTCAGCAAACAAATCTTTAGTTTTTAATGGACGCTTGCTGCCCGCAGCCAGTCTGCAGCCCAAAATCGTCTCCAACAAATTTTCGCAGCCAATCAGTGCGCTACCACTTCATTCAATCTTCACAGACAGTCAGTGCACTGCTCATTCAATAAATTTTCCCAGCCAATCAATGTGCTACCAGTCAACAGTCAATCAATGTGCTACTCATTCCCTTCATCTTCTTTGGCTAGTTAGTGTGCCACCTTTCATCTGCCATTCTTACAATTTCCAAGCTTCACTTTATTTCCATACACGCTTTAGCATGCGGAGGCGTGTTAAGATAGGATTAGATTTTGAATCTGATTACCTATCTTGTTATTTTGAATTGATCTTATCTTTATGTATTTGATTATCTCTATAAATAAAAGAAATGATCTCTCCTTTGATGAGAGACACCGAGTATTTCTATTTTCACAATAAATATAAATTATAAAGCCTGAAAATTGCTAACGACCATTGAAATTAATGCAATAAGCATCAAATTAGTTTTACAAAGAGAATTGGAGATCCATTTCCCACAGAAGATTCTCTCTACACTTAAAATTTTAATTTCCACTCTTGGGTCTTTTCCTTAACATCCAAGTTTTTATCTTACTGACCATTTCAAAGTTGTTTTCTATTTTGAATAAAAGAATTTCAAATGTTTTCATAATTTTAACCTTTCTTGAGATGAAAGAATCGATGCCGGTTGAAGTGTCCTTCAATACCCAATACTTTATAATAAAATAAAATAATAATAACAAGAAGAAAATGAGTGAAGGATAGAGATGAAGATACCAAATGGCTCCCAAATTCTTTTGGAGTATGTCTAGATTCATTTGATAATAAAATAGAATATATTTTGGATTCTTACATTGAAAAACAGAAGATAGGGATTAAAATAAGAGATTCCATGGCATGAATTCTTTGTCAGCAATGTAATGTTTATAAGATTAAATAGGAAAAATACATCCACATCTCCAAAAGTCCAATCTATAGATTATAGAAAAGGGCTAATTTTATTCATAACTACAAACACTAATAGTAAGGAAGAAGTGGTAAGAGATGAAAATTGATAGGGAGGTTCTCGTCTTCTTAGATATCTATGGTTGAAAACATGCCATTCGTACATGAAAACCATGACGTCTGTGGATGCCTAAACCTTAATAAAAATAATTTCCATCTCCTCAATGTTTGGTAGGATGATGGCAAAGACAGAGACACATCATAAATAAGTGAGATCCCTATTTCAAATTCCATGCAACTTTTAAATTAAGCACATATTCATCTAGGGTGTCCATCCTGATACAGGCATAGTCTTTTACCAGACATGGGTTTTTGTGAAGTTTCGATTTTACCTCCCTTCGTCTGTACTGAAAAACCAAAAATCAGACATTCAGAAATCAGTGTGCCGGTTCAGTGAACTCTTCTCCTCTTCTCTCTTCCACTTACTCTAAATCGGTGCACCTCTACAGTGAATCGGTGCATCGCTATAGTGAACTGAAAGTTTGATTTTTTTTTAGTTTTTCCGTACGGATGGATGGGGGTAAAATGGAAAATCTGAAAAACCCGTGTCTCCTAAAAAAGTTTTCCTGTGTTAGAATGGGCACCCTTCATTTAGGGGTCCAATATCCTAATTTTTTTTTCAAAGATGGGTTGGGTTGAAATATTACTAACTCATTTTAAATTTAATTTTCTAAAATTAACCTACGCAGGTAGCTCAGTTGGTCTAAGCTTTTAGAATTATACTAAAAGTTTTGGTTTCAATTCCTCTCGGATTTACCAGATACATGAAAGTTTTGGTTTCAATTCCTCTCGGATTTACCAGATACATGAGCCTTGCGGGTGGTTTCATATATTTGTGAGATTAGTCTCACATCCAATGTGGAGTGCGAATAAAACATATATTAAATATAAAAAACGAGAGGGCAAATTTAAAAGAAATAAAATTAGCCCTTTTCTATAATCTATAGATTATAATCCGACTTGACCTACAAAAAATCATGTGTTTTCAAAACATGGAATAACTAGGGATGTAACTCTGGTTAGAGTCAATCCGAATCTGGCTGACTCAATTCGAAATATGGGTGAGTTAACCCGACCCATTTAAAATATGGGTTGGTCTATGCTAAAAAACCTTGATCCATTTTTAATTTTGTTCAGACTAGAGTCTTGTTTTATATAAGCCAACCTGTACAAATGACCCAAATTATATAAATAAACTCACACTCCTCATTCTATATATAATTATTTGCTGATTTTAGAATTAACTCTTTAAAATAATTATGTTTTAGTGGTGAAAATTAAGTTTTATGGATGCCTCTTCCCTTGAACCATATCAATATAATTTATAAAGAAATATCTACTTGATTATACGGGTTGACTTGTGATCCGATCTAATCTGGCCGAATTGGTTGGCCTGAATTAAAAATGAATAGGTTTTAAAAATAAATTAGGTTATAGATGAGTTGGAAGAAACCAAAATATGAGTTTGATTAAAAAATAGTGATCCCTCGAATTAGATATGAGTGAACTAAGATTTGATTCTCAACTCGACCCACCTACCCAGATTGCATCCCCAGAACCAACCAACCCCAAATCCAATAATCAATGACTTGACCTTGGCTATTTTGGGCCGAGTGAATATAAGTTCGATTTTTATCAGAATTGACTTGCATTCTTAAATTTAAGCCATTTTAGTTCATCTAATTTTTTTTTCATTAAATTGTAAACTCTGCACTTATTTTAAAAGGAAATTCAATATTTTACAGTATTTGCATTTCATTTTTTTTTTAAGATTTATATGTGAAAAACCTCACACACTCCTACTAAAACCCTCATCGGTGGTACCTTTACCCCTTAAGCCATCACCAAGATTAGTCTGTGGGGTTCGATTTTGGCACCTCCCACTTCCTGAGACGGAAGGTAACAATCTGAACTAACCCATAAGGGTAAAAAATCTAAATATTTTTCATCTTTTGAAATATGAATATTTTCAACTAAAATTATAGACTTCAACTAAAATCTTTTACCCAAAATTAATGAAATAACCTAGTGGGCCCATTGGGTTTTATATATATATATAACAATTTTAACCTTCTAGCATACCAGGAAACATGCAAAATGAATGGTTTCACCAAACTGGTTTTGACGCCATTGTCTGTGCTCATTGGTGGTGGTCTGGTCTAATTGAATATTCTAATTTAGGTAACCTTCTAAAATTAGAGTTTCTAAAAATAGAAACTTTTAATTTTAAAGAGCTACCAAAAATAGAAATTTTCTAAAAATGGCATTATTTCTAAAAATACATGATTCAATGGCAATTTTCTATGTTCCCCGGCAACGGTTCCAAAAACTTGTTCTGCAAATTTTAAATTTATAACTCGTAAGCGCTCAAATCATTAAATAGTATAACGATTGAGTGCAAGGTCGAAACCATCGGAACTTAGGAAAATATATCCGTGAAAAAATACACCACTAAATTATATATTTTAAGAAATTTGAAAAATCATGAAAATAAATCTTAAATATGGAATTAATTATCTAATCTAAGAAATTTAATTTTAATTTAGAAATATTTTAAAGATAGAAACCATTGTCTAAAATTAGAAACCACATCTAAAAATAGAATTTAACAATTATAGAGATCTAATTTTAATTAAGATGGTGGATTTGATTTAAAAATTATAAGTAATCTTAATCTAACTTAGAACACAAAATTAAGATGTAATTGAATTATTTCCAACCTAGTTTACGATTTTTCAAGAATTTGAATTTACAAACAAAAGAAAATAAAATAAAATATATATACATATTTACAATGGAATTTGGATTCAATATTAAGAGGCATTATTTTCAATACTTTAAAATAAAATCAAAACCTATAATATGGAGCTCACATTTATTAATAGTCATTGATTCAAAATTTTCATTCATAATCAATTTAATTAAGAAACACATGAGTTTCATTAATCAAGAAATAATCAAAATAAACCTTGGGATTAAAGAGAATTCAACGTAAAATTCCAAATCTAAATTCTTCACCTACTCTTAAAAAGAGCCTTAGAATGGAAAATTAAGGTTTTAAACTTTCCCAAAAATTAGATGTTTAAGATGAAAATTCTATGATTAAATCAAAACAAGTATTCATAAAGAGATTAAAAATCAAATCAGACTATCACAATCAACAAACATTAAGTGGAAAACCATAAATCTAAAAAGCATGTCTTAATTTTATTAATAAAACAAAGAATTAAAATTACAAATTCTTGGCTTAAGAAATTAGAATGAGAAGTTAAAACACCAACCTGAAACCCATTGTAGAATTTGAATTCCACACTGTCTTTCCTTCTCTTGGTCTTCCTTTCCTTCCTCCCTATGCTCCAAAAATCAGCAGCCCAAGTTCAATTTTCTCAATGGGAGATGGAGTATTTATTGATGAAAGGAGGTGGAATGAATGGCTTGGATTTAAAGATTAAAATAAAGCAATGGATACTTAGAGGGCTGATAAGGTTTGTGCTAAACATGAAATGACTTAAAGGAGGAAAGGAGGTGGAAATAAATAGTAAAATTCGTCTAAGGAAAGTGGGTGCAAAATCCCATTTTTTACACATGTACCAACTTGCATCTTAGTTTTGACCAAATTAACGTCCAAATTAGAAAAAGTCATAAACTGCAAAATTGTAGCCCTTGAAGTATTCTTTCCAACAAAAAAGAATCAAAGTAATCGGACATTGGAGTGAAACGTTATGACCAAGATATTGAAGATGTGTCAAACCTTCCTTTTTTTTCTCCCCTTCTTATTTTGTTTCTTTTTCCTTAATCCACTTGCCAAATTCTTCAAGGGCTTTTCTTAATAGACTTAATAATTGAGCTTTTCAAAATATGGAAAATCTAATAAATAATTTTACCACTTACAATCAATTCTAAAAATGACTAAATTAATCCAAATTCTCATAAATGGATTTGAATTATTTAGTTTACAATAAAACTCCTAAAATTGTGGTAAAATAATTATTAAAAATTCCAACTTTCCAAAAATATCAACTTATTCCAAAAAATTGCACAATTCACCATTTAAATTCTCATATCTTGTATTTCCTTCTAAATCCTGCAAAACGTCCAAAATCCATTAAACATATTCTAATACACATAAAACAAGGGGCTAATTAGTCCAAATTGAAGGGTAAAATAGTCATTTGCTTGTGCTCATCATCAGCACTTATGGAATTATTTTGGAACCTTTGGCAAGATAAACCTTTTATGGTGTTATATTGATTTTTGGCGAACCTGATATTTGTTACACTGCATTGTTATGTTCTTTTACTGGGCTGGTTAGCTCACACAACTCACATTTTAGGAGATGTATCCGATCAGGAAGAACCTTCATATTAAGCTTAGAATGGATAAGCTCTTGCGGTTTGTAGTGATTTTTGGCGATCAGGAATTTCATTCTTTTTTGATTTTTGGTTCCTTTGAAGCATGTTATGTGTAAAGTACCTCATGTGGTACTTAGTTTGATAAAGCATGTATGAACCACTATGTGACCGTTAGTAACTCTGATAAGAATAAAAGATATTTTATTTATGGAAATATTTATTTGTATGATATGTACTTGTAAATGGGTAGATGGTTCATGTTTGAGTCCACATGTAAAGAGCATGTGTGACATTTATTTCTAGGCCTAAATTTTGATCTATCTCAGTTAGGAGTTGTTAAGGATAAAAAAAAAAAATTAGTAGCGTTCCGGGCCCACCTTCGGGTCGGGACGTTACATCAGAAGTCGAGACGGCCAATATATTTGTCGATATCTTTTTTTTCTTTTTCAAATCTCGGTCTTTTTTTTTTAAAATAAAAAATATTGGATCAATGTTAAAAGAATTTGACTGAAGAAATCTCCTAGATGTTTATAAATGAATTTCATTAAAAGCATTTCATACATCAACTTCTACTTCACAAAGATATGTATACAGTTACTTACAATAATAGTTTAAATAAATCAAATCTTTTAAAATTTACTGAGACTTTCAATCATCATAATTAGAAATTCAGTTTAATAATTAAAAATGTTAAATTAATTAAATAAAACATGAACTAAATATAATAAAGTTCCAGTGGATAGTGCATGCAAACACTAATAGCTTCAAAGACAAGATCTGGTAGTGCAATCGATACGTCCTTGTTGTAGCTACTAGGGTTTTTCAATTCGAGTTATATGGGTTGCAATGTGTAGTAAGTTTATGAAAAAAAATTGTTTGATTTAATTGTGATAGAAATCTTTATTTAATGAAATAATTAACTTTGACATAAAATAGGATATCATATGAGGCTCAGAGAGGAGTCTCCAATTCTGCTTTGTCGCCCAATTTTGGAAAGCAATGCAATTCTACGAAACAGTTGTTTGTTATATCTTTCATTTTTCTTTCAATTTACAACCTAAAATTTATAAAAAAGTAAGATTATTATTTTATTTTATTTTGAATTTACGTGTGGGAAATCGTGAGATATCCATTGTAAAACCCCTACGGGTGAGCCCACTATCCTTAGGATACACCAGGTTAGGCCATAGGAACTCGAATCCGCAGCCTCCCACGAAATAAAATTTCATATTTCGTTAGTGGGATTCACTATGATTATTATTTTAATTTTCAAACACAGGATTAGTTTCACCCTCATATTGAATATTGCAATAATCAACTTATTGTTAGCTTAAATTAGGGCTAAGCTTGAAAAAAATGGAGTTTTGCTTTAATTAAGCTAATCTACGCATTCATTCAAAGACATGACATAGTAGATTATCAAATTTAAATTAAAGAATAATTTAAAATTTGTTTCATTTGAGAGACCTATGTTGAGTTGAGTTTTTGAAGTCATTACATGCTTGATTGAATGTAATAATTTGAAGTTGGATTGTTAATGCTTTGGTATTATTATGCTATGGTGCTCGTGTTTGATTTTGTGGTTGATTAGGGAGTTAGGTTGCCCTTTTTCAAAAAAACAAATACCCGAGATACCGTGTTGAGACCTTTTGGGAGTTATTTCTGAGATAACACGCTTGTGGAGGGTTGGGGCATTACAGTTGGTATCAAAGACAAGTTCAATTCTTGGACTTTGCATGGGACATAGGGAGATGTGATGATGAAAAGAGTTTACGTTCATCCCCTGTGTGATAGGGTAGATGCAACCATGTTCTGAGGTAGTGCCTAGACACCCTAGGTTTGTTGTGGTATGCTTGGTATGCTACTTTTAAGCTTGTGCGCTTGAGATCTTTATTGTTTTGGATTCCTACTTGTTATAGCGACTGATCAACGCTTACTTTTGTGAAATATGCAGTGGCTAGATATAGCATCCATCTAAATAGGGGAGGCCATACTGGAAACGACAACCCAAAGACTACTAGGGTTCCTCCAGCAGGAGGGGGGCTAGTGATCCAGAGTGGGCCAGAGAGTTCAGTGGAGATTTCATCTCCAAGAGGCGGTCCTACTCAGGAGGCCGCATGCCACGGACAGATGATGGAGATGTTTAATGGGATGGTGGGTAACATGGAGAAAGCCATAGAGTGGACTATGGAGAGAACTGTGCAGACTCTGTTAGAGTGGCAAATAATGACTCTGCCACACCCACTGTCACGCCCTGACCCTCCGGGCCCACTAACATGAGATTCTTTTTTTCTTTTCTAACACAATACTGAGCCTTTGCAGAAATCATCTTATGGACTTTAACATCTCTTCTGACCAAGTTTGGATCTAACATTTGGCAACTTCAGACCCAACCATACCTAGCTGGTAAAAATCCCAAGCAGATGGAGGGGCCACCATGGGCCCGCTTAAGACCCAAAACCTGGACAGATTCCACCTTGACGCATAGTATGTGGATACACTACTAACCAACATGTAATTTATAACTTGACCTCTTAGGAAAGTCCAAATAGAAAATGCCACACATGATCTACTTAATATTTATCATCAATCAATCCCATCAACATCAGAATTGCACATCAGAAATGAAGTAGACTTTATTACATCCTACAGTGTTTCAAACGAACACCATAAAGAGTTTATTACATTGTATGCTCATACGTACAACGCCTACTAAGCTAAACATAAGATCCCAACATTGGGTAGATAACTAAAGAGTTTTTACCCTACACTACAACTGAAGATCCTCCTGTCCTTCGTTCTCCGGATTTCCTGTTTTGTAAGGAGTGTGAGTTTTACAAACTCAGTGAAGAGAAAACAACAACAAGTTCTGGATAATAAAACATATTATCAACATAATAAACATGTTATCAAACAACAATTTATATACTCATAAATCATGTAAAATAATGTCAACACAATTATCTACCATGAAATGTCATTCCTTTTTCAAAAAGATACCCCCGCCAAACGACGTATACGACTTTTCCCTGACCGCGAGTAATACGTTTCCTACACCGCCTACAAATTCATGCTCAGTCCTTCACACAGCTCGTATTTTAAATACACCTCGTACTAGTGCCCTCCACGAGTTAGATACTTAATACATTGGTGTGAGGTAATTTGATATGCACAGTACATCAACACATGGATTTAAACATAATTGTCAACCCACATAATATCTCTCACACATATGATTATAATAACCTCACTCAGCCAACATAGATTCCTAAGCCGTCTCGCATGGAATCATAATACAGATATCAACAATCAGTATTTAACTATACTATGCTGGGAAAACTAAACACAGATTAAAAGCCCACCAATGGGTTATATTATAACACAAATAAGTGTTACTGTTCTCTCCAATCTGGTACGTCTACGCTATACTCATCAATTTATTGCATGGATTAATTATCCTGCAATACACACAGTTATACACAAAATGCATATTCCCATCGGAATCATGGTTGGATACCTGATCTATCATCAGATCACCAACATCACAATACCAAGCAGTCTCTAGGACTCCGTTTTAACATGGCTAGATCTCGACATCCCGAAACACTCTGACGTTCACGTTTCATATGTAGAAACTCATAATCACCTCCTTACGTGTGAATAGTATCGGTATCTCATTCTAATCTCATCACATCCTTTCCGTCAATAAAAATGACCATGGATATCCACTTATTGTTATAGGGAAATGGCGAAAGAAACATTGTATTGAATGCAAAATGAGATGCATTTTAATAAACACATAGTGTGGTTGAATCTTCTCACCTTCGGTTGGCGAGTGTTTTTCAGTAATCTGTTTAAAACAAAAAACAGTGTAAATACAATGTATAATAACACTATATAGCCATAATATATGCTCCTAAGTGTTTGGAATATCATGACAATACATTTATAGAGTTTTCTTTTAAATTTGTTAAAATTACGATTTTACCCCTCAGCTTAATACGGGCTAAAAATAACCCCCAACTGATCTAAAATAAGTATTTTTAACCTAAAACAACATAAAATCTATTTTTAAAACCTTCCCAAAAATTACATTTTTGCCAACAAAAAAATATCTAGCAAAATGCCCTTAGGCACTATTCACAAAAATTTCGAAAATGCAACTCGTACTGTTCACAGAAATTACGAAAATGCCATTTGGGTACTATTCATAAAATTTACGGAAATGCCATTTGGACAAAATTCATAAAATTTACGAAAATGCCACTAGTACTGTTCACCAAAATTACGAAAATACCATCGAGTACTGTTCATCAAGATTACAAAAATGCCCTTTTGACAATTTAGGGAATGAACAGTGCACCGCAAATTACTGTTCACAGGCGGATTTTTCAATTTTTTTTTGTATTTTCTTCTCCGATTTTTATAGAGCAAACCGTATGGCATTTTTTTATGAAATTAAATATCTAGCTTCCTCTTAATGAGGTCTACAAACTAAAAAAATTAATTCAAAATAAATACTTATAGAAATCTTCTGAAAAATTAAGACAACTGTTTTAGGGCACTTGTAAACACCAGCAGGTAGAGAGAAAACTGAGAAAAACTGTGTGAATTTGTGATTTTAAACTTAAACCAAGTGCACCTATTTATAGTGTTTTGAAAAACTCTATTGAAAATTGCTCGAATCACCCTTACCGTTTGATCTATCGGCAGAGTGGTGGAAAAATCTGAGCAGAAGAAAACTGTCAGCAGAAGATAAAACTTATCCTCTGCAACAGTAAAAATTACTGTTTCTTTACCCGTTTTCTGTTCGTCTATATTAGACCCTAACTCGTAAAAATCCGATACCGCAGGTGTGTTGAGAACACGGGGTTTACCTGCGGTGGAACGTTCACTTTTTGTTTTGATACCGAAAATAGGGTATTTTTCACAAAGTCAACGTTTTAATAAAATAAATGGCTTATAATTATCATGATTTTGACACTTCGAAATAAGTGTTTTAAAATATTCATTTCGATATTTTAAAAATGTCAAAGAGTTTGATAAAATACAGATCGATTGTGATCTGAGTTTGCTAATTTTCGGAATATGGGGTATCTTAAAAATCAGGGCTTTTAGATAAAAGCATATCTAAAATACATGTTTCAAGGAATACTTGTGAAATTTCGGAAATACCACTGAGTAGCGTACTCAAAAGCTTAATATGTGTGTGAATTTCAAAGTCTAAATATATCAGAAGAGTGGTCTTTCACACATAAAAGGTTTATAAGATACTATTCATGATTTTATATGTAAAGCAAAAGACATTAAGTAATGTCCAAAATGCCCTTCGAACTTCGTCGGGCTGGATCACTAAGCAAACGAGCGCTGATCGGGTCACATAATCCCTTTTCGGGAAGCTCTTCCCATACACTATCATATTAACCGGTCACAAAGCCGAGTTAATAATTCTAAAAATTTATTATTTTTTTAATTTAAAGAGTCGGGTTATTACATCCTCCCCCCCTTAAACAAAATTCGTCCCGAATTTTCAATCAAAAGTAGTACCTTTCTCAATGACCAGATTGGGATACAGCTCCCGTATTGTTGATTCATGCTCCTATGTCATGTTATCTGCTCCATGATGCCTCCATAGTACTTTCACTTGAGGCATCGTCTTTCTCCTGATCTGTAGAGTTCCAGTGTCCTGGATTTCTACTGGCCCTTCATCAAAAGTCACGTCCTCTGTTATGTCGATGTCGCTAAAATTCAACACATGTGACGGATCTAGTTCATATTTCCTCAACATTGACACATGAAATACATTATGTACTTTGGCCAAGCTTGGAGGTAAATTCAAATGAAAAGCCACTCCTCCAATCTTATCCAAGATCTCGAAGGGTCCTATGTATCTTGGCGATAACTTCCTTTTACGACCAAATCGTCTAGCACCATGACGAGGTGCAACACGAAGAAATATATGGTCACCCACTGAGAATTCCAGAGGTCTGCGCCTCCTGTCGGCATAACTTTTCTGTTGGCTCTGTGCTGTCTTGAGACTTTGTCTGATAATCTCGACTTGTTCTGATGTCTCCCTGACCATATCTGGCTCTAACAATGCCTTATCTCCCACTTCAGCCCAGCATAACGGTGATATGCATGGTCTACCATAAAGAGTTTCATATGGTGCCAACTGAATACTGGACTGATAACTATTGTTGTAGACAAATTCCATCAATGGAAGATGATCTTCCCAACTACCCTACATATCATTACACATGCTCTCAACATATTTTTTAGAGTCTGAATAGTCCTCTCAGACTGACCATTCGTCTGAGGGTGAAAAGTTGTGCTAAAACACAATTGTGTACCTAGCTCCTTTTGGAGGCTCTGCCAAAATCTGGATACAAACCATGGATCACGATCCGATACAATGCTCACTGGTACTCCGTGTAATCTGACTATCTCACTTATATATTGTTTACTCAAAGTCACTAAGGAGTGTGTCACTTTAATCGGTAGGAAATGAGCAGACTTAGTCAATCTGTCCACTATCACCTATATCGAGTTGTTTCCCCTACATGATTTAGGAAAACCTACAACGAAATCCATGGTGATATGCTCCCATTTCTACCTAGCTACTTCGAGAGGTTGCATTTTTCCTCCCCGTCTCTGGTGCTCCAGTTTTACCTGCTGATAAGTCAAGCACCTAGATACAAAATCTACCACGTTCTTCTTCATTCCACTCCACCAGAATTGATGTCGCAAATCACGATACATTTTAGTACCTCCAGGATGTACTGCAAAACAAGAGTGATGACAATGATTGAGCACTATTCTTTTACGATCCTCTGTTTCTGGCACAAATAATATATCTTTGAAGGTTAGACCTCCGTCGGTCCTGATTTTCCAATCCTTCAAGTCAATCCCATCCATCAACTGATTCCGTACCTTGATAGATTTTGGGTCCCTTTGTTGTGTTTCTAACACAAGCTTTATAAGTTCTAGCTGTTTGACTTCACTCTGCTCCTAAACTGATTCATCGTACTCTACCATTTGTAGGTCAAATTCACCTATCGTACTCAACATATTCCATCGCAGCGATGCTATAGAAGCTACCTTGCAATGATTTTTCCTTCTCAAAGTAGCTATTACTACATTTGCCTTTCTTGGATGATAGGAGACTTCAAAATTGTAGTCTTTCAAAGTCTCCATCCATCTCCTTTGTCTCAAGTTCAACTCTTTCTGAGTGAACAAGTATTTGAGACTGTGGTGATCAGAAAAAACACTAAATTTCTCACCAAACAAATGATGTGTCCAGATTTTTAGTACGAACACTACGGCTGCTAGTTCTAGATCATGAGTCGGGTAATTTTGCTCAGGTCTCTTTAAATGTCTAGAGCCATAGGCTGCTACTCTACCTTCCTACATTAGGACACATCCTAAACCATTCTTTGAAGCATCACAATATATTTCAAATCTCTGAACTTGCTCCAATATAATCAATACTGGAGAGGTGGTTAACCTTTCCTTCAACTCTTGGAATGCCCTTTCACATTCGACATTCCATTCGAATTTCACGTCCTTCCTTGTTAGCCTTGTCATACAACAATCTGGGAGAAACTTAGTATAAATCTCCTATAATACCCAGCTAATCCCAAAAAGCTTATAATTTCAAAGACGCTTATTAGTCTCTGCCAATTTATCACTGCCTCAACTGGCAGGATCTACTGTGATTCCCTGAAATTGTACTTGTTTCAACCAAAACTCACATTTACTGAATTTAGCGTACAACTGATGGTTTTCTAAAGTCTGTAACACTACCCTCAAGTGTTGCTCATGCGCCTCTTTCGTTGATGAAAATATCAAAATATCGTCAATGAACACCACTACAAAAAATCCTAAATAAGGCCGGAAAACTCTATTCATCAAATCCATGAACGTGGCCGGTGCATTTGTTACTCCAAACGGCATCACTAAGAATTCGTAATGACCGTACTGAGTTCTGAACGCAGTTTTAGAGATATCTTCATCTTTAACTCTCAACTGATGATAACCCGATCTCAAATCTATCTTTGAAAAACACTTAGCTCCCTTCAGTTGGTCAAACAAATCATCTATCCGTGGCAACGGATACTTATTCTTAATAGTTACCTGGTTCAACGTCCGGTAATCTATACACATCCTTAAAGTCCCATCCTTCTTTTTGGCAAAAAGAACTGGAGCTCCCCAAGGTGAAGTACTTAGTCTCACAAAGCCTAACTTAAGCAACTAATCTACTTGGGTTCGCACTTCCCGTTGCTCTGTTGGTACCATCCTATACGGTGGCATGAAATAGGTAACGTTCCAGGTTGTAGATTGATTACAAACTCAATCTTTCGGCGTGGAGGTAGACCACTCAACTGGTCTGGAAAAACATTCATGAATTCACACACCACCCGAGGTATCACTAAGTCTACACCTCCCACATTTTTCAAACCTATACCAGCTACTATACTATTTGGATGCTCACCTAAACCAGAGTTCCTCATACTAAGCCCTTTATAAGGTTTCAATTTTTCCAAAAATTGATTCCCTCGGGAATGCCCTAACACCATCCTTTTATAGCAATCTAACATTATCATGTGTTTCGAAATCCAGTCCATGCCTAAAATGACATCAAAACCTGTCATTCCTATCATTAACAAATCACAATTCAAATTTTGTCCATCAAGTATTATTATATAAGACTTACATACATGATCAACTATCACTTCTCTTCCTAAACGAAGACTTTACCCTCAGTGGTTTATCCACAGCCATCAATCTTAAACCCAAAATTTCAGTACACAAAGTATATATGAAGGAATGGGATGCACCAGTGTCAAATAACATGTGTTACAGAACTAAAGAGTGGTAAAGTACCTTCCATCACTGAATGATCCATAGGATCATCTGTTACTGGCCCAATTGTGTAGACTCGCCCTTGAGTCATCTGTTGAGGACGTCCGTGTCCCCTCCCTTGACTGGGCCTCTGCTGTGAAGAATTGGGCATTGACGACTCTTGAAGCATGCGGCAGACCTTTATTATAAGGTGGTTGCATGCTTGATTGAGCTGACCTGTTATTCCAGATTGGCCCCATCTCACTTGCATCTTTTGGAGTTGGACAATCTTTGGCAACATGTCTGGTTGTCTACAAGTGTAGCACAATCTCTCTCCATAAGCCTTAGGATTCTGGCATTGACATGAAGTATGTCCAAATTGGTCACAAGTATAACAAATAATTTGACTCTTATCAAACCCACCCGATTGCCAAACAGAAGGTTGACCATTCTTGAAAGGATTTCCCTTGAATTTCCTCTTCTTATTTGCATATTGAGGTGGTTTCTGAGAATTCCTTTGTTGAGATGTCCCTTGATCAGGATTCGATCCATCCACTGCTTTTACCAAAGTAGCTCTTTCCATTACCTCCTCCAGATTTGCGTGACGTTGCGCAACCATTTGTCTCCGGATAAACGAATGAAGTCCCCCACATAGTGTCGGATTTTATCCTCTTCATCTTGCAGCATTTTGGATGCATACGGCAAGAGGTTAATAAACCTAATGTTGTATTGGGACACCACATCATTCCCCTATTGTATCTCCATGAATTACTGCTGTCTAGCCTCCTTTGCCACTAAAGGATAGTAGCGTGTAAGAAAAGCTTTTGAAAAGTCAGCCCAAGTCATAGGCGCACTTTCCCTGGTGAGATTTTTTACTTCTCACCATTTGTAAGCATTTCCCGCCAGTTGGTAAGTGGCTAACGTTACCCGTAGATCATCGTCTACCCCTAACGTATCGAACATACGGCTTGTTTGAGTAAGCCAGTTTTCAGCTATAGTCGAGTCTATTCCTCCCGAAAAAGATAGAGGATTCAGTCGTCTGAAATCTCTCAGAGCAACATTTGTTCTTCCTCCGTTATTTCTAGCTGGTTGTTCATTTCCAGAAGTATCCCTGAATACTTGCATTGCAATTCGCACTGTTTCATAAATAGCTTCCTTCTCCCGAGTTCGTGGAGTAGATGGCAGTGGAGCTGATCCCTCTCCTTGAGTTATCTTGATCCGTAGCATTTTCTCCTAATATACACAACGTATCAAAAGAATTCCATCAGAAAGCATTTCATGTGAGATAACCAGAGCTTTTTATTGAAACACAAGCTATTGCAACACTAAGATTTTATTTCATAACCGTATAATTTACATCACATTATACATAGTTGGAGAGTCTTTATTATATGACTTCTCATTACACACAAAACAGCTACAAAGATAACAAAAAAAAATTCTAGACTCAACCCTATACACCACCCATCATCCCTTTCCTGCTCTTGCTTCTTTCTCTATTCCCCTCATAAAGATGACATGTTTTTGTTATCGGCATAGGGACAATCCTTCATCTTATGATCATATTGGCAACATACATGACATCCGTAAATTCCATTTCCTTTGGAAAATGGACAATTACTCCGTGCATTGCCGACAGTCTTGCACTTGTAGCATTTCTGATCCTTTAGGCAAGGGCAAAAATCCTCAGTATGTCCCAGTTGTGTACAGAAGATACACAATGTTGGTCTGGAGGTACCGGCAACATCTGTCGTCAGAGGAACTGGTTTCCACATTGGAAGTTCAGTAGGGTGAGTAGGGAAAAAAAATTCTCCCACTTCTGGTGAGGATGGCACCTCATAGTCCATTCCTGTATTAGGAGGTGGTGTTGATGGTTATAGTAGGGATAACCTGGATCACTATCAGATGATATCTCAATTGGAGTTGGACTTCCCTGAACTCTTGGTGGAATACTTAGTCGATACCATCTCTGAGTTGGATTACAGAAATCCCGTACTAATCTTCCCTTAAAGCCTTTGGCATTGGATTTATCAGTCATTGCTGTTTCAACAAAACAGATATCAGTCCACAAAGAAACTAATGATGTCATGTGCATATAGAAACACATAGCAGGTTGCACAAACCTGATAATTCCAAGCACAAAGCAGAGAATGACAATATTATAGTCTGAAATTTACCAAAATTCAGCTATTAAGACACCTCACTAAATTATCCCAACGACTCACTATGATCTCACCAAGCTAACACTTAAGTCAGTCTTACCTAATTGTAGACATGTAATTCCATATACAGTCGGAGTTTTGAACTAAGGCTCTAATACCAAGCTGTCACGCCCCGACCCTCAGGGCCCACTGACGTGAGATTTTATTTTATTTTTTCTAACACAATACTAAGCTTTTGTGGAAATCATCTTATGGACTTTAACATCTCTTATGACTAAGTTTGGGTCTAACATTTGGCAGCCTCAGACCCAACCATACCTAGCCGGTAAAAATCCCAAGCAGATGAGGGGCTACCATGGGCCCGCTTAAGACCCAAAACCTCGATAGATTCCACCTTGAAGCATAGTATGTGGATACACTACTAACCAACATGTAATTTATAACTTGATCTCTTAGCAAAGTCCAAATAGAAAATGTCACACATGATCTACTTAATATTTATCATCAATCAATCCCATCAACATCAGAATTGCACATCAGAAACGAAGTAGACTTTATTACATCCTACAGTGTTTCAAACGAACACCATAAAGAGTTTATTACATTGTATGCTCATACGTACAACGCCTACTAAGCTAAACATAAGATCCCAACATTGGGTAGATAACTAAAGAGTTTTCACCCTACACTACAGGTAAAGATCCTCCTGTCCTTTGGTCCCTAGATTTCCTGTTTTGTAAGCGGTGTGAGTTTTACAAACTCAATGAAGAGAAACCAACAGCAAGTTCTGGATAATAAAACATATTATCAACATAATAAACATGTTATCAAACAACATTTTATATACTCAGAAATCATGTAGAATAATGTCAACACAGTTATCTACCATGAAATGTCATTCCTTTCTCAAAAAGATACCCTCGCCAAATGACGTATACGGCTCTTCCCTGACTGCGAGTAATACGTTTCCTACACCGTCGACAAATCCATGCTCAGTGCTTCACACAGCTCGTATTTTTAATACACCACGTACTAGTGCCCTCTACGAGCTAGATACTTAATACATTGGTGTGAGGTAATTTGATATGCACAGTACATCAATCAATATGCACATCAACATGTGGATTTAAAGATAATTGTCAACCCACATAATATCTCTCACACATATGATCATAATAACCTCACTCGGCCAACATAGATTCCTAAGCCGTCTCGCATGGAATCATAATAAATATATCAACAATCAGTATTTAACTATACTATGCTGGAAAAACTAAACACAGATTAAAAGCCCACCAACGGGTTATTCTCTCCAATCGGATACGTCTACCCTATACTCATCATTTTATTGTATGGATTAATCATCCTGCAATACACACAGTTATACACAAAATGCATATTCCTATCGGAATCACGGTTGGATACCTGATCTATCATCAGATCACCAACATCACAATACCAAGTAGTCTCTACGAATAAGTGAGTTCCGTACTCCGTTTTACGATGACTAGATCTCGACATCCCGAAACACTCTCATGTTCACGTTTCATATGTAGAAACTCATAATCATCTCCTTACGTGTGAACTGTGTCGATATCGCATTCTAATTTCATCACATCCTTTCCATCAATAAAAATAACCACGGATATCTACTTATTGTCGTAGGGCTAATGGTGAAAGAAACATTGTATTAAATGCAAAATGAGATGCATTTTAATAAACACATATTGTGGTTGAATCTCTCTGCCTTCGGTTGGAGAGTGTTTTTCAGTAATCTGTTTAAAATGACAAACAGTGTAAATACAATGTATAATAACACTATATAGCCATAATATATACTCCTGAGTGTTTGGAATATCATGACAATACATTTATATATTTTTCTTTCAATTTTGTGAAAATTACGATTTTGCCCCTCAGCTTAATATGGGCTAAAAATAAACCCACAAGTGCTCTAAAATAAGTATTTTTAAGCTAAAACAACACAAAATCCATTTTTGAAACCTTCCCAAAAATTACGTTTTTGCCCAAAAAAAGATATCCAGAATTACCAAAATGCCCCTGGGCACTATTCACAAAATTATGAAAATGCAACTGGTACTGTTCACCAAAACTACGAAAATGCCATTCTGGTACTATTCATAAAATTTATGAAAATGTCATTTAGACACTTCATAAAATTTACGAAAATGCCACTAGTACTATTCACCGAAATTTTGAAAATGCCATCTGGTATTGTTCATAAAAATTACGAAAATGCCATCGAGTACTATTCATTAAGATTACAAAAATGCCCTTCTGACAATTTAGGGAATGAACAGTGCGCCGCAAATTACTGTTCACAGGCGGATTTTTCAATTTTTTTTTATTTTTTTTGTATTTTCTTCGCCGATTTTTATAGAGCAAACCGTACGACATTTTCTGATGAAATTAAATATCTAGTTTCCTCTTAATGAGATCTACAAATAAAAATATTAACTCAAAATAAATACTTACAGAAATCTTTTAAAAAATTAAGACAGTTGTTTTAGGGCACTTGTAAACACCAACAGGCAGAGAGAAAACTGAGAAAAACTATGTGAATTTGTGATTTTAAACTTAAATCAAGTGCACCTATTTATAGTGTTTTGAAAAATACTATTGAAAACTGCTGGAATCATCCTGACCGTTTGATCTGTCGGCAGAGTGGTGGAAAAATCTGAGCAGAAGAAAACTGTCGGCAGAAGATAAAACTTATCTTCTATAACTGTAAAAGTTATTGTTTCTTTACCCTTTCTCTGTTCGTCTATATTAGACTCTGACTCGTGAAAATTCGATATCGCAGGTGTGTTGAGAACACGGGGTTTATCTACGGTGGAAAGTTTACTTTTTGTTTTGACACCGAAATTAGAGTATTTTTCACAAAGTCAACGTTTTAATAAAATAGACGACTTATAATCACCATAATTTTGACGCTTCGAACAAGTGTTTAAAATACTCATTTCGATTTTCTAAAAATGTTAAAGAGTTTGATAAAATACAGATCGACTGCAATCTGAGTTTGCTAATTTTCGGAATACGGGGTATCTTAAAATTTGGGGCTTTTAGATAAAAGCATATGTAAAATACATGTTCCGAGGAATACTCGTGAAATTCTAGAAATACCACTGAGTAGCGTACTCAAAACCTTAATATATTTCAAGGTCTGAATATATCAAAAGAGTGGTCTTTCACACCCAAGAGGTTTATAAGATACTATTCATGATTTTAAATGTAAAACAAAAGATATTAAGTAATGTCCAAAATGCCATCCGAACTTCGTCGAGCTGGATCACTAAGCAAACGAGCTTTGATCGGGTCACATAATCCCTTTCCGGGGAAGCTCTTTCCTTACCCTATCATATTAACCAGTCACAAAGCCAAGTTAATAATTCTAAAAATTTGTTATTTTTCTAATTTAAAGGGTCGGGTTATTACACCCGCCGCCTAGTGGAGTTTACCATGAGAATAAGGAGATGGTCATGCTGCAATAATTCAAGCGCCATTTCTCCTCCCTGTTCAAGGGAGAGCTAGACCCGAGGGCTGCAGAGAAGTGGATAGACGACGTCAGTGGAATCCTGGATACCTTGGGCATCAGGGAAGGAGATTTAAGGGTTATTTCTGGTGACAGACCAGTTTGTGGGTGAGGCAGCCCGTTGTTGGGTAGAGGATCCCCTTCGACCAACAACTTTGACTGATTGGGACAAATTTCACCAGGTGTTCTTCTTAAAGTACTTTCTGTCTGTGGTCAAGGAGGCCAATATCGAGAATTTTATTAGTCTTACGCACGAAAGTGGTACAATGGCGCAGTATGAGGCATTCACTGATTTGACCCGATATGCACCCCACATTGTGGGGACTGATGAGTTGAGAGCTTGTCGGTTTGAGCAGGGTTGCATCTAGTGATTGCACATGCAGTGGTGACCGCGAGGTGAACCACCTATGCTGAGGTGGTGCAGAGGGTGATACTGGCAGAGGGTACTGTTCTACGATACAGTGAGTTGGTTTATCATCCGATGGCATTCAGTACCCCCAGTTCGATTAGAGGTTTTGACATGAAAAGAAAGAGGCCGACCTCTCACCACTCTAGAGGTTTAAGTCAGGCCCGCAACATCAAATTCCAGTCAGGCCTATGGCAGGTGGCCAGCCTAGACAACTTATGTGCTACCACTGTCATCTCCTAGGCCATAATCTGAGGGAGTGTCCTCAGCTTCAAGGACAAGCTCATGGACTTCATTGCTAAACTTATGGTGGGATAGGACACTTCACGAAGGTCTGCACCTAGGGCCGAGGTCAGAATGTGGTGGTAGCACCCCCGCATTCGATCATGCCAGCCCCCACCTATGTTCAGATGGCACCGAGCATCTTTACAGAACGAAGTTCAACACCAGCTCAGAGAGGCAGGGATCATGGTAGATCCGGACTAATGACCCGTGGTAGAGTTTACTTTATCACTCAGCAATGAGAGGAGTTCGCGCCACCAGTACGTTGGTACTACATGGCACTTGGTGCAGAGTTTTGTTTGATTCTGGTGCTTCGCACTCCTTTGTTGCCTTGAGTTTTGCCGTTGGCTCCAGCTTGAGGGTAGAGTTAGCAAAGATCCCGATCTCGATTTAAACCCCGTTAGTGTGGAGGGAAGTCGTAGTCTGGATTTGTCAGTCGTGTGTCTTGAGCATTGGGGGTGTTAGAGTTCGACGTCATATTGGGGATGGATTGGTGATCTTTCCACCATGTTACCATCGATTGTTCTCAGGGGTGGCTTGCTTTAGGTTTGGCGAATTTCATATAACAGATACGTATGGTCCCAAAATATGGGTGTCTGACCCTTATAGCCCACCTGAAAAAGTAAACCTGTAAATCGGCGTGGGGCATGAAAGGTTTTGATCTTTTTGTTTTGGGAGGAATATAGCTCTGGCTCTGAAACGTTTTATATGCACTTACCTTTCTTATGTTAAGATTATTCACTCCATTATTCTTAGGTAGTAGAGACAATCTAATTTTTCCGCACACAATCTGACTATGATTCCTTAGAACAATCAACCCTACGTTGATAAACAAATAATTACCATAAAATTCAAATAGAAAGCCTAGTTTGGAGATCTTCGGCTTTCTTCTTAACCAACATGAACCATTCGAGCTTGTCGGATGAGTGTAACAGTTAAAATCATCTAATGAAGCTATTTTCATTGAATATATGGACAAAATAATATAAAGCTCCCGTGCTTTGTAGTTTTAACAATGCATTAGAGTTTAAAAGTTCAAAATTCAATTGAGTAATTCATAAGAGTGTTTTTACCACATTAGAAGGACAAGATAATTTTTTTTTTTTATATATATAAATAGGTTTGTACCCCAATAGAATTCTACACAATTGTTATTTTTTTTTTGAAAAAGAAGACTATTGGAGTTGGGTGTTTTTCAAACCGGGCTTCGGCCCTCCAACGAAAACCAGGTCTTTGGACTATCACCAATTCTATCTTGCAAATAATTACCAGTTTATTTTAATTCAATTAGTCTCTTTGGTTTTCTCATAGATTAGAAGTGTCATACTCGAATTTATCATTGTTCACTTTTAATTTTGCTTCTACAATTGTTAATTACATACAATTAGAAGGGGACCTAATCTAGAGAATTCTATAGGCTATTTTGAATTTCTGGGAATCTTGTACAATCGATTTGAACATTGTTTGAGCAATTCCTTAGCAAGCCAGAATCCTTTTTAAGTTCGTAATTGACTGCGAGGGTCTTTCAGAGACCATACTCTAAAACTGCACGCCTACTAGTGAGTTCTTACTAAATTTGACCCTGAGCTTACATTAGTTGGTAATGAAAGCCTGAGTTCTTGGAAATTCAATGTTGCTCTCCAATAGCTCTAATTGCATCAGTTGGCCTCAGAGCCAGAAATTTGAAAATTGACCAACTGTATCAGTTGGTCATTAGATCTCCAAATTGCATCTACTTGCAATTAGAATAAGATTCTTGGGAAGATCAACTTCGTTTGCAGATTAATTTTATTTCTCATTAAATAACACACGTTTGATTCAACATTTCTGTTTTGAAATTTTTTCTGGATTTTGAATTTTATCCGGACATTGTTGCTTTAAGTCGGTATTTTTGAATTTGAAAATCTAGCATAGTTGTTGCAGTAACGTTTTCTTGTAGAATTTTCTACGATCATTGGGGAAATCGAAAAATCTCAAAATTTCACAGCAGATAGATCTTTCAAGGAGGATTCCAGAAATATTTTACTCATCTCAAGCCACTCTTCCTAGCCTAAGATATCACAGTTTTATCGGGACTGTTACATGTTGTCTTTCTCAGAGAAACTAGGATGTCACTTCAGATTGTGTACAATTTTTGATCGACCAAACCAGGTGCAAAAATTCTCAAATTTTTACAGTGGTTAGATCTTTTTATGAGGTTCTTTGTGATATATTATTTTGCATTATTTCCAGTTTCCTACATTGATATATTGCTGCTGTAGTGGACTGCTATCAAAACTACAAAACAACTTGCAAATTGTTTTTTCAGTCTTTGTTATAGTCATTATTTGGGTAATCAAATCAAACTGAAAAAATTTCAAATTTGGAAGGTAGCTAGACTTCTCTACTTTCCAAAAATATAAAGATCTCTCCAAACCTAGTTTTGTAGTTCTAGTTACAATTTTTTTTTTTTTTGGTCACAGTGTGCAGAAAAAGGCTGAGCAAAAAAAAAAAAAAAAATTCCCGTTGTTATTTCGCTGACTTGCAACAGTAAAACCTCTATGTTGAAATATAGATGGAACCGTGAAACATATATTATATTAGAGAAGTTATTTAATTATAGGGTCTAGCAAATTAACGTTCTGTATTCCTTTAAAAAAAAAAAACTCCTTAAACTTTCACCCATCGTAAAAAGTCCATTCAACTGGAATCATTTTATATTACTTATCTTTCTGCCTCATTGGCCATTGCTGCCTGAAAGGCAAACTGCCGTCCATCACCGCCATTGGATCTTCTCCATCTGTAACCCTCAAGAACAGTGAGAAGCCCTGCCACTTCAGCCAGATCTAGAAACAAATCATCTAGGTTCGTTTTCAGAGTATTTCACGAAAGAGACAGAAGAGAAAAGGATTTACAGAGCAACAACAGATTGGCAGTAAAAAAAAAAACATCGCCAGACTTTTACAGTTCGTGAGGTCCTTAGTCACTTTTGCAATAATTTTGTATTTTAAATGTATGGAATATTAGTTTACAAAATGGTTGGCACAATACATTTTTTTATTCTTAATGTATTGAGTACTGAGTTAGATAGATTTATAACATTTTGTATGGGCCCGAGGTTGGGGCCGACTGCCTATATTATTTTAAACAGGTTATAATTTTATAGAGTAATACATTATAGAGATTTTACTGGATTTATTTAAGATACTATTTGGACACGAAACAATGTGAAATTTTTATAGCGGGTTATTTTATCAGTTATCTACTAGGAGTTAAAATTTCACAATTTCTGCACTCCTATAACTTCAGTTGCATATTTTTAAGGACGAGTGCGCAGCATTTCCATGCAACAAACTGCTTTTCGGGAATTGAAGCACTGAGTAACTGTATTCTTGAAATTTCATTTGTAGGTACTTGACCTTTATTGCTGATATTGTCCGCTTTGGGCCCACACGGATTTGTTTTTGGACCTGGCCCACTTGGCCTGGCCCAAAGGCCTCATTCTAGGGAGGTGTGCTCACTACTTTATAAACCTCTCACACCCAGCTCAGCTAGGTGATGTGGGAAAATTCCCACACGCCCAGGAGCAGATATTACAATCTACCCTCCTTAAACGAGATTCGTCTCCCGCTCTGTCACGTCACATAGACAGAGGGGCCATACAGGCAACACAACATAGGTAGAAGGCCCACACAGGCAGAGAGCTGAACTTTTCTTTAATACCATTTGTAATGACCCGACCTGACCCAGCATGATATTGTCCACTTTGGGCTCACTTGGCCCGCACAATTTTGTTTCTAGACTCGACCCACTTGGCCAGGCCCAAAAAGCCTCATGCTACATAGGTGTGCTCACTCCTTTATAAACCCCTCACACCTAGCTCAACTGGGCGATGTGGGACAATACCCACATGCCCAGGAGCTGGTATTACATTCTATCCCCCTAAAACCAAAGCTGGCATCGACTTTATCACGTCACACAGACAGAGGGCCCACACAAGCATAGACTTAAACATTTCTCTAATACCATTTGTAATGACCTGACCCGACCCAACATGATATTGTCCGCTTTGGGCCCACTTGGCCAGCACGATTTTCTTTCTAGACCCGAACCACTTGGCTAGGCCTAAAAGGCCTCATACTAGGGAGGTGTGCTCACTACTTTATAAACCCCTCACACCCAGCTGATGCCTTCACTGCATCTCATTTCATAACTTGACACAGGCACGGACTATCACAATCCCACCCCCTTGGACTCGAGTTGTCCTCGGCTTTGATAGTCTCTTAGTCTAACTCTTGGTCCGAGAGTTGAATCGTGCTCTGATATTATTTTGTAACAACTTGCCCCACCTAACACAATATCGTCCGCTTTAGGCCTAAAAGGGCTCTCATGGCTTGGTGTGTGCCTTTGCAAACCCCAAAAGGCCTTGTGCTAGAGGAAATGAGAAGATGGCTTATTATCTAAGCTCAAGAGGCTTCCATAGCGAGTATGTGACCTTGGGAATTTCGCCTCTCTCGTGACTTTCCCCCTCTCCATCCCATTTCACTGATGGTCTCTCTTTCCATCAGGACACTACCCTATTTCATGGCTGTCAGTACTCTCTTTTCATGATTGGAGCGGGCCATCACAATCCCACCCCTTAGACTAGAGTCGTCCTCAGCTCTAATACTTTCATTTTCCCACTCTTGGTCTGAGAGTTGAACCGTGCTCTAATACCATCTGTAACGACCCGTCTTGCCTAGTAAAATATTGTCTGGTTTGGCCTAAAGTCTGGGTCCATATGGCTTTGCTAATGGACGTGCACTCCTGTACAACCCCAAAAGGTCTTGTATTAGAGGGGAGAAGACGTTAAGCTTATAAACCACCTTCAACACTAGTCCATAGGCGATATGTGACGTTGGGATTTGTACCACTCTGGAGACTCCCTCCTTGCCCCCTAATGCCTTCACTACATCTCATTTCATGACTTGGCACGACTTGAGCCATCATAATCCCACCCCCTTGGACTCGAGCCGTTCTCGGCTTTGATATTCTCTTCTTCCCACTCTTGGTCTGAGAGTTAAACTTGTTGAGTATAATTAGAGTTAGTATTTAGTTAGGATTATCAGTTTGGGTTAATCTCTATTAAGAGATGTATTTTGTTTAGTTTAGGTTTAGAGTTTTAGTTTGATTAAGATAGCCCTAGGATCGGCTAGAGGCTATATATATATATGTGTGTGTGTGTGCGTGTGTGTAATAGGCTTTAATGAATACAATTTTTCAGTTTCTAACATGGTATCAGCCTAAAAAAAATGATCCTGCCTTTATTTAGAGAGAGAGTAAATCGTCATTCCTCTTCTCTCCCTCTGCCACGGCAGAAATGCATGGCAGAGGGAGGGGACACATGAGTTCGTCCTTTCCTGTGGTTTTGTTTTGCAGTCTTCTGCACGTGTTCACCTGCAGCACCGCCAGACACCCCTGGGTTTCTCCAACCATGTCTGAGACATTGGACGGTAAACCCCAATATCCCGCTTCATTTCATAATCATCCAATCTGCTTAGATATGTCCATTATCTTGCCACCACAGTCTGTCCCATCGTCTGCAGCGCACCCGTCCAACCCACGCAGAGAACCCAGATACACCTCTCTGTTTTTGTAACATCTCCTTCAGATTTAGCCACCATCCGCCCAGATCAAATGTTTGACAGTGCATCGAGACACCCTTCCGCCTCCCTCTTTCGCGCCTTCGTACACCATCAACACCCTACCTTTGTCTCACTCGTCATTATCCTACCACTGTTGTAACTATAGTTCTTGAAGATCTGCCAGATCGAATCTCAATTTGCATCTCGACACCAGCAACCTCTGATTTTGCCGAATCTTGTGCAACCCAGATCCTCAGTTTTTCACATCGCAGCCCAAATCTCTCCGATTTTCTTCTACGAACGGACCGTGATTTGGGAAAGGGGTGAGAGAGAATAGATCTAGAAGTTTTGCATTCTCAGTCCAAGGTCACCATCTAGCAAGCCCGACTTCAGACTCCATCGATTGTACAGAGTGCTACCAGCCATAACATTGAAGACTTTTCTTGCATTTGGTAGAGTTTCTGCATGAAGATTTTGTTCGTACCATCTCTGATCTTGCCTCTTCTTGTCACACGTTCTCTTGGCTTGCCTGCCTTGTCAGCCGCACCTCTCTTGTTGATCACCGTCGATTCATCCACCACCCCAGCTAGTGTTGTTTTGTTGTTTTTTTTGTTAAAAAAAAAATTGATTAGTTTGTCTCTGCATCTAAGTTCCATTTGTTATAATGCACTTGGTTCTTCCCTTTGTTTCTCTTAGTCTTTGTCCTTTTTGTTTTCTTTTTGTCACTGGACTTTGACCCTTGCACCCATCCTCATCTTCAACCTCTCTATCACCTTTTGCAGTCCAGTTTTGCATTCGCCTCTTTCTCCCTTTGTCTCTCTCTTTTCAGGCAGATTTGATTCCATTGTTACCCTTTCCATTCAGTCGGTACCCTTTGCAGTTGTTTGGCACTTTGTCTCCTTCGTTTGCAGCCACAGTTTGGAGGATTTGGTTTCTTGCTTTGGTTTTTTGTTCTCTTTGCAGTTTGCAGCCTTCTCGAACTTTGTTGTTATGTTCTTTGAAATTGGTAGTGATATTCGTATTGGCGGCATTGGCATTGGCATTGCAAGGGCCTTTTCTATAGATAGTTTATCCAGCAAATGGAATGAGGGAGAGTTGGAGTAAGTTTGGCTTTATAACTTGCGGCACACTTGGCTCATTGCTTCGTCGACACATCTTCATTTCATCATTGATTTGCTACTGCTGCTCTACTAGATGGTTTCATCTGGCTATTGGATTGTTTAGCTATTAGTTTTTGTTTTGTTCAATAATTGTAAAATCAAGTGAGTCACTTGAGTTTAAGGGGGGATATTAAATATAATTAGAGTTAGTATTTAGTTAGGATTATCAGTTTGGGTTAATCTCTATTAAGAGATGTATTTGGTTTAGTTTGAGTTTGATTAAGATATCCTTAAGGTTGGCTAGAAACTATATATATGTGTGTAATAGGCTTTAATGAATACAGTTTCTCAGTTTCTAACAAAAATGTGCTCTGATACCATTTTGTAATGACCCATCTCGCCTAACACAATATTGTCCGATTTAAGCCTAAACTCCAGGCCCAGCCGACTTTGATTTGGGGCGTGTACTCCTGTACAACTTCAAAAGTCCTTGTGCTAGAAGGGGAGAAGGTGCTAAGCTTAAACCACCTTTCAGTACTAGTCCATAGGCGATATGGGACCTTGAGATTTGTGCCACTTTGTGAATTTCTCTCATTGCCCTCTAATGCAGTCACTACATCTCATTTCGTGACTTGACACAGACATGGACCATCACATAGTTGTTGAAATTGCTCAGCAAACATTGATTGAACATATTTTGGAGTTAGGCAGTGGGAAGGTGTGGATACAATAGAGGAAAGTGTAGTTGCGGGTTGGGGGACCTTGGAGTGATTCAGCTGTTGGGGACCGCGATATTGGACAGGAAAAAAGCCTTTGATTTTTTCTTTGAAAGTTCTTTTTCTAGTGACCGTGATCATGATAGAACGCACATTCATCTTGGGCTAACTTTAATGGAGTATTGGCAAGAGGAGACATGTGTATGATTGAGTGTATGCAAGAACATAGTGAGTGTTAATGACATAGAAGGTAGGACTCTTGGTGCTGATTTCAACAACAAGAAGTTCATTACCAGCCTCAAATAGAAGTAAATGGAGATCAATGCAACAAATTTTCACAGGGAGACTAAATTCATTACGAAGACTCATAACAAGTTGAATAAGATGTTGCTCTTCACGAAGTTTCAAGTAAACTTCCATAGTGGTCAAGTCTTTGCGTTCCATAAGAGCAAGTTGATCTAAAAAATCATACATAATGTTATAATAATTGTGAATAGTTTTGTCCCTTTGTTGAGTTACACATATTTCATTTTCTAATAGATATCGCTTAAAATGGTTAATGCACATTCAGGGCCGACCCTGTGATTTCAGGGGCCCTAGGCGAACTCTAAGATGGGGCCTTTTACACTCATAAAAAATAAAATCATAAAATCAAATGGCAAAGTAATTTCAAGCCTTCGAATCTATTATTTTTCATAATGTTCTTTTGCACAAAGCTATGAAAAATGAAATTGAATCATAAATCGCTCTTGTGATCAATTGTATCCAATCATGTTCATATTAAAATGTCATAAGATTTGTTATAATTTTCTCAAAGAAAGGTAAAATGATTCAAATATTTTAGAAAAGAAAAAAAAGTACCTGCAACTGAGCACGTCAAACCAGAGAGAACAGTGAGTGAGGAACGACAATAGAGTCAGAGAGAGAGAGAGAGAGGAGAGTGAAAGAGAATAGTGAGAGACTGAAAGAGTGTTATCAAATATGATTGATTGCTCAACTCTGAGAATGACAACAATGTGTGCCCTCTATGCACAGATCTGAAGAGGCACACTTGAACTAGAGTGGAACCCAGATCTGGGTTGCAAACGACCATCAAACAAGCAACAACATTGGTGGGCAGGTGTGTTAGATGCTTTGCAATGTCTTTTTTTTCTTTTGGTGTCTTTTTTTAAAAACAAAATCTGGTTGCAACTGAGATGTGGGCTTCTAGAAGACCCAACTTGAAGAAGAAGAACCATTGTAGAAGGAGAAAACAATCAGTGATGGATCGTTGTGTGCAGAGACAGATAGAGGAAACAAAGGGGTCGTTGTTGACCTCGGTAGATGCGGCCGGAGAGTGATCATCAGATCTAGCGAACGGCTGGCAGAGGCAGCTGTTAGGGGTGGCTGATGTGAGAGTGATAGCGATATCGGCCAAAAGATCTGTCGCAGGGAGGCCGGAGTGTGCCTATGGAAGAAAAAGGCACGACTAGCAATAGCAGCAGACGCCGTGTAAGGCAGGCGGCGTCGGCGATTCACTAGCAGCAAAAAACAAAACCCAAATTTGAAAAAGAAAACAAACTGTCTAGAAAAAAAATGGAGGAAGAAAAATAATCAAACCTGGCTATGATTCCAATCAATTAGGAGAAAATGTCCACATATACGCATTCGCATAGTCGAGGAAGTCGAAATGCACCACGCAAGCCAATTGCAGAATGCGAAACGCAGAAAGAGAATGCACATGCGCACAACGCACAACGCAAGAATGTGGAAATGCGGACGCAGAACTCCATTTTGGGTCTTTTCAAAACACGGCCTTAAGGGAGGGTTCATACATACGGGGCCCTGTCTATTGGAGGGTTCACACATACAGGGCCATATCTATTTGGGGGCCCTAGTCCCTGGCCTACTTCGCCTATAGCCAGGGCCAGGCCTGTGTACATATCTGGCTAGGTGATCCTATATTGCCTTGGTTGTGTCATAATGTGCAAACTGAGAGTCAATGGAGAATCCAACTGCATTATTAAGTTAAGTAATAATTTTTCCCTTGACACCGTTTCATCTAAAATTTCCATTTTTTATTCATATGCAGAGACTGGAACAATAATAGTACCATCAACATAGTTCTGGATGGGGTTACTCCCATCAACTTAATCAGTGTGTGTAGATTGAGAGATCTACACGTAATAATGGGATTAGTCTTACTTCAATGTGAGGTGAAGGATCCATGTTTAAAAAAACAAAAACATAGCTCCACATTTTTTTGACCAATCATAAAATTCTTCATGAGATAAGACCAATAAAATTAATGGGTGTTGTTTAATTTAAGGACAATGATATTGAGCGAAGAAGTATCCATGTCACCAAGCAAAATTGGAATTGGTGAAAAAAATAATAATACAAAAAGTCAATTCTCGAGTAGAATTTATGCATTAGAAAATCGGAGACGAATGGTGCACAACAACAATCTGACAGAGTAGATCTAGATCCAAGGACAAAGACCTGATTGAAATAATTAGATAAAGAAAGATGCAAATCTGGTTGAACTTCGAAGGTAGTAGGAGCAACATAAGGGAGACAACAGGGATGAGAGGGATAGGCAATAGTGTCATCAGCAACAGATGGAACGTGTTGATCTTGTTTCTGTTAGAGAGAGTTCGTAGATCTAGTCAAAAGATGGACGATGAGAGACGAGATTGATCTCGTTCGAGGAGGGTAGAGGAGAAACAAGATCCTCAATGTCGTAGGAAAGATGGAGACAATCGGCAAAGATGAAGAGAGGGCAGAGAGATGGAGATCGAGAGAAGGAGAGGGTAGCATTTGTCTTCGGTGAATCGAAACAGAAAAAAAAGATTGTTTTGAAGGTTAGAGAATGGAAAACGAAAGCAAGAAATGGGAAAGAAAAAATTGTTCACCCGGCTGATACCATGTGAAATTTGGAATCCTTGATGCTTTCATTATTGCCTTCGTTAGGACCGGGTATCGAGCCCAAAATACTAGTCCATTAGGTGGAGTAACACAAGTCCTTTATAAGGTCCTGAATCTCTCCCCTTTATAATCAATGTGGGACTCGTTCCCTGCCCTAACAATCCCCCCTCAAATGAGGCTCTCTAACAGATAGAATGTCGCCGATCATCCCATCTGGCTAGGGGATCCCTTGAGTCCATATACATTGGCTTGTGACTTGGTTCTGATACCACATGTTAATACTGCGTATCCAACCCAAAAGACGATGTAGTAACCCAAGTTCTTTATAAGTCCCTAAATCTCCCCCTTCACAACCATTGCCCTGAACACCTTTAACCATTATAAACCATTATAAATACAAGAAGGGTTGCAATGCCCTAAATTACAACCCAAATTATAGCTAATTACATGTATATCTTGACATTTCCAAGGAATTTTAAGTGGGTTGCTTTTTATGCATCAGTGGGTAGAAAGAGGGAGAGTTATCGTAGATTGAAATTATGGTTCTAGGACCATCTCTAGGTTTGGATGCTCAGAGCTCTAGATGGAATTGTGTCCAAAGTTTTGGGACCTCTGTAGGACAAGGAAACATATTTTTGTCAAAAGGCATCCGTGAGGCTCAAGGAAATGAAAAAAGAAAAAGAAAAAATGAAGAAAGGAAGAGAGAATGCTATAACAATTGTTGCAGGAGAAGAACAAAAATGAAAGAAAAAAAGAATTAAAAGAACAAGGAATTGGAGAACACACCATTGTGATTTTTTTTTTTTTTTTTAACATGGGTGTTCCCACCCCACATTGGAAGTGAGACTAATCTCACAAGCATGTGTAAACCTCCCAATCCTCACACTGGTTAAGTTGATAGGAAGTAATCCCATGGAGAATGGCCCAGAAGAGTTGAGTGTGAATCAAACTCAAAAACTCCCTTAATGAGGCGGGCATCTTGACCGTCAGCCAATCCCATTGTGAATTGTGGGATGGTTTTTGTTGGAATAATTAGAGTTATTAACTAATTAGGATTCCTAGTTTTGGTTTACCTCTAATTAAGAGGTGTATTTGATTTATGATTAGCATAGAGTTACAGTTTGAATGTGATAGCCCTAGAGTCGTCTAGAGGCTATATATACATGTAATAGTTTAGATATTCAATAATATAAACAGTTTTATAATTTCTATATGGTATCAGCCAGAAGTTGATTTTTTTGAGTGATATTTCAATACACTTCTCTTCTTCTCTCCCTCTGCCAGCGGAGATACATTGGCAGAGGGAGGGAGGGACATCTCGGTGAAGACTCTCGAAGAAGCAGGGACGTCTCGACACTTATCCGTCGTAGTTTCTATTGGGTTTGTTGAACCACCCAACCTCCAAACCCAGCAACGAGTAGGATCTTGTTCTGGTTCCAAAAGATGGTTCCTTTTCTCATTGGTTGTTTCCACCATCGTCTGCGTTCTCTGAAAGCCCATTCTTAGATCTGGCTATTGCATTGTCAGATTCAGCCAGAAAGACCTTTGTTTTTCTCAGATTAGAGTTTCTATTGTTGCTAGGTCTATGCAGATCTGCCCATTACTCCTTGCCGCTGCTATGAGGCTCTTCGTTTAAGATACGAGAAGGATATACTTGACTTCACTGGCTGCCCCAACATCCGTTCCTATCGAGCGAGCCACAAAACACACGCTCTCGTTCTTCTGCAGCCCCATTGTCTCCTCCTAGCTTCGTTCACAGACCTATGTCTGTTTTTTGGATCTGATCTGCTGCCACTTCTTGTTGCTGCAAATCTGCAATCTGCTACTGCATCGCTCTGATGTGCAGTTGCGCCCAAAAACAAAACTGTTGAGAAACTAGGTGGAGAGTCCTCCTCTACAGCCACCGTTTGGCCCCTCTCTAGTGCCCGTTTTTTTTTACAGTCCCAACCAGATCTCGCCACTGCCTTCAGATCTGGCTGGTTTGTGTTCTGAGTTGCAAGTTCTACAAGTTTTCTATAGTCGTCGCCTCTCGCAGAGCTGTTTGCTTGAAACAATTAGAACTCTCGACAGGTTTCCAAGAGAGTCGCAGATTTGTGACTCAAAATTGGTTTCCTTGCTACCTTCCTGCCACCAACCATCGGATCGTATCTTCCAGGCACTGATCTTCTTACTATCCAAACAGCTTATTAACAACCTGTCATACAGAAACAGATTGTAAGCAGAACCTGTCTTCTGTTGTCTGGCGATTGTTGGTCGTATCTGCAGATTTCGACCCACATATTGTTTGATCTACCCACTGTGGGTTCCGCCTCTACCAACTACTCAACAACGATTGCTTGATTGAGTTGGGGGCTTTTTTTTTTTTCGCTTCTACCTTGGTTTTGGCTTGGACAGGAGCAGCAAAAGTCCTTGCAGTAAGATACTGCTCCAAGATCCCAAATCTCCTCCTGACTCCAGCAGCATCGTTCATCAGCAAAGAAACTCCATATATTTGAGAACAGCATCTCTTGCATTGATGGGATAGAAATTCAACTCTTGTAGGTCGAATTCGCAATGGATGTACTTCAACAAGCTTGTGAACCAGCTACAAGTACTGATCTAGCAGTGGTGTTAATGCAAGAAGGACTAGCACACATTTTTTTTTTCTTATTATCTTCTGTGTGGGGTTTCTGAGAAAAGGGGAAGCCCCATTTTCAATCGCTATTTGCACAGCCGCTTCCGCTGCCGCCTTTGCCAACGTTGGTTGTCGTATCTATCGCAGCATTTTGTTGCCTTGCTGCATTGGGTTTTTGGAAGAAAGTTGACCAATACCTTTATTCTTCCTAGTGTTTTGTTGTTTTTTCTCGCCACGATGTGTGCCTAAAAGAAAGGGGGAGAGCTGAAGAAAATGACACAAATTGCCCTTCTTCTCCTACTTTGTTGAAGCCGAAGAAAGGGACGCAACTTGTCCTTTGTTCGAGCACGCCTTTTGTCGTTTCTCGAAAATGAGACGGCATGTTTTGTACACTTGTCCATTTGCTGTGGAATTCATCAACTCCTTTTATTTGGAGGACTCTGATTCGTCCCCATTATTTGTTGGCCTTTCATGGCTACAACCATTGTTTGCTGGCCTTTCATGGCTACAACTTATTTGCTGGCCTTTCATGGCTTCAGCCCTTTTGCTGGCCTTTCATGGCTACATCCATTGTTTGCTGGCCTTTCATGGCTACAACACTTATTTGCTGACCTTTCATGGTTACAACCATTGTTTGTTGGCCTTTCATGGCTACAACACTTATTTGCTGACCTTTCGTGGCTACTACCATTGTTTGCTAGCCTTTCATGGCTACAGCCTTTACTGGCCTTTAAGACTTCAACCCTTTTGCTGGCCTTTCCGATCTGATTGATCGATGTGATGGCTTCAGCCTTATTTTGGCATTTATAATGCCTTTGTTTTGTAGGTCATTCGTTGCATGTCTTTATCGCATATTGCGATCGTTGTTTTGCCAGACAATTGTCTTATGACCACTGTCGTCGTCCGAGCCTCTTTCTCTAGTTCAGGCCGCCAACGGTATTTGCCGCATGTCATTTTGCAGCCAATCAGTGCTGCCACTTCAATACACATTTGCAACCAATCAAGGTGTTGTCAATTAGCAGTCAACCATGTGCTACTTCTTCAACAAATCTTCGTGGCCAGTTAGTGTGCCACGTTTACAGTTCATGCCGTTTCTTCACGTTCCAAGCTTCGCGTTCATCCATGCTTCAGCTTGCGGGGGTGTGTTGGAATAATTAGAGTTATTATCTAATTAGAATTCCTAGTTTGGGTTTGCCTCTAATTAAGAGGTGTATTTGATTTATGATTAGCATAGAGTTACGGTTTGAATGTGATAGCCCTAGGGTCGGCTAGATGCCATATATATATGTAATAGTTTAGATATTCAATAATATAAACAATTTTATAATTTCTATAGTTTTGTAGGAGAGTTAGATTCTGACATCACTTTGTGTCAATTTTTCAAGTACTTCTCTCAACTCAGATGAGAGGGAAAAATGACAACCATGGAAAAAAAAAGGCTAGCCTCAGTTAATATTTGAGGGGTTGTAACATTTCAGGCTAGCATTCAGGCTAGCAATGGAGTTGTTAAACATGGCAAGTGATGAGACACGTTTGGCTGCTAGACTTGAGTCCATGCGAAAACGAAAGAAAGAAAAGACATTACTACATTCTGAAGGTCAAGGCTCCAAGAAAATAAAGATGGACAAGGAATGAAGAAGATAGATAAGACACCAGACAAAGTGAAGATCCAAACAACGCATTGAGTGAGTGCTTTTTGACTCCAAAACACTTTAAACCTTTAAAATGTTTTTATCAGATTAATTTAATCTACCTAATTATAAAATTAAATTTTCTCCAGGAGATACTTTAAAATTAAGAAATTTTACCAAATCGGTGTTTTTTTATTAAAACACTGAGTTGTTGACTGAAATTTTTATCCAAAATTTAATATTATATTAATAATTTAATATTTGACCTAGTGAACTATTTAGATTAAATTAGAGGGACTTTGAAATACTCAGATTTAACAAAGGATATAAAAAGAATTTTTAAAAAAGAAATAATAATAAAATAATATAAAAAAATCTTAACAGGATAAGGATCCAGCAAAGCCTCAACCTAAGCTATACTTAGAGTGTAACGTGGTTGGCTGAAAACCCACCTATCCTTCTATTTATATGTATGAAGAGGAAGGAAGTAAGAAAAAAAACAAACTAGTGCCACTGTCGTTACCTCTTCCTCTTTCACCTTGTCTCTCCTTCTCAACAGCAACCTAACAGCAACTTTTGTCTCTCCTCTTCCCCTTCCTTCACCGGTCAACTTCTTCCTACCCCTTTCTCTTATTTCATTTTCATTTTCTCCTCACTTCGGTCGATACAAGCGACAAAAGCAACCGTAACAGCCGAATTCCAAAGGTTATTGTATCGATGTCGGGTTTTCGAAACTTGATAAAAAATCAACGGATTTCCGCGTGTGAGGTACCAAAATAGTTTTATTTTTAATTTTAATAATTTAAATAGTTTAGTATTGTATTTTTAAATTTTCAAAATGAAGGGAGGATAGGTTTTTCTTCCAAATTTTAAATTTAACCTTAAAATCATTTTTTAAGTTCAAAGTTTGTCTTTTAGCCTTTAATTAAAAAAAAGGAGAAAAGATTAACCCCATTTAACAATTGTATGTTTATTTTTATGCATTGTATGTTTAAATTCAGTATCATAACGTCTGGGCGACACTATCGTCTATAGTGGCGCTAGTCGCTCGGTGATACCATTTGAGGTGACGCTTAGTCATCCGGTGGTTCATCAGTAGTGGCGCTTAGTCGCTCGGTTATACCATTTGAGGTGACGCTTAGTCATCCGGTGGTTCATCAGTCGTGGCGCTTAGTCGCTCAGCGATACCATTTGAGATGACGCTTAGTCACTCGGTGGTTCATCAGTAGTGACGCTTAAGTCGCTCGATGATACCATCTGAGGGGGCGCTTAGTCACCCGATGGTCTTGAAGTGGGGCACTGAATACTTTTTATACTACTTGCATTGTATTCTCTGGGCCGAAAATCTCCACTTGTAGCACAGCGAAAACGCCGCTCCGTGGCCATCTGAGGCGACCTTGGTCGCCCGGTGGTAAAAGGATTTGGACACTGAGTACTTTATATTTTATTTTGATGTGATGTTTTGGTTGGCTGACAGCTAACTGTTGAATTAATGGAGTAGAAAGAATTAAGGGGACTCACTACATTTATCATGCTTTTTGGAAAATGCACGGGGGATTGAAAGTAGTTCGTAAATACTTTATCGACTCGAAATTTATATTATTATTTTATCTTACAGATTGTGTGATAATCCCTGCGGATAGAGGTGAGAAGACTCGAACCAACCCTTGTATTGTGTTATATGTTAAACCCACTAACACCAGACTGAAATGGGACCCATGGTCATTTAAAGATGGAAAAGGTTATATAGGTCCAGAATACGAGACCTGACACTGCCTACATGTATGGGATGTAAATGTTCTAACTGTTTAGAACGTAGGCTAAAAATGGTGTCGGGGAGTCGAGGACTTGTAGCCTCTAATGCAGTATAGAGCCATGGAGTGTCTGGGAATTATCGGGTAAAAACTGGGTGAAGGCATTCGTGTTATTAAATCCAGTTTTATATGTTTGTGTAACATTGATTATTTTATTGCTTTCTTGTATTGGTAGTGGATACACCGAAGGGTAAGGCTGGAATTTGGTGATTTTCTCATAATAAGTCCCTGTGTAAGGAGGGCAATGGAAATCATGCACTATCATGCATTTGACATTTGCATGTGAAAATTATGTTTATAAGTTAAATCTATGAAAGATAATAAATTTGGAAATCAGATATTAGCCATTGGACTATAATTGCTGACATTTGCATGTGAAAATTATGTTTATAAATTAAATCTGTAAAAGATAATAAATTTGGAAATCAGATATTAGCCATTGGGCTATAATTACTGAGATTAGCCGAACATCGTTTGCGAACGGTTGGGTTGGACGTGTTAGTAGGCTGAGGTTGACCGCCATCAACCGCTGGTGTTGGATGGGCTAGTAAACCGGGTGGTGGAGACCTTGTGATGTTAGGCTAAACACCGTTTGCGAACCGTTGGATTGGACGTGTTAGTAAGCCGTGGTCGACTGCCATCAACCGTTGGTGTTGGATTGGCAAGTAGACCGGGTCGCGGAGACCGTATGCACTTGCAAGTTGCTGAATGGGGGCTGACCCCGGTAAAAATTTATAAAACACCTTAAAAAGTAGTCCTAGGGTGAAAATGGATTAAGTGGATTACCCACATTGCATTCATGAAATATGCATTATTTATGGTATTATGTTGGATGTTATGATAAATATGAGTTAAGTAGATTAACTGCATTTCATTCATGGAACGTGCATTGTTATTAATTTCACGAATATTGTATGTTGATTTTTATGGTGAGCTCTCCCCACTGGGCTATTGCTCATGTTCCTTACATTGCAGGATATGAACTAGAATGAGGAATGGAGGAACCTATGGTAGCTCGCTGAAAATCAAACTCGGACGTTTCTCATAGTTTCCCGCTCAAGGAAACAAATTGAATTTATGAACTACTTTTATGAATTTTGATAATAAATATGCCTCTTGTGGCATAAAAACCTATGTCTATATAAGTTTGGTATTTTAATGTAATATATTTGTGTGTTGGTGTGCTCAATATACTACTTTCATGTGATTGAGTGAAAATTGTTCTGTTTATTTTGTTAAATATGTTTAGGAATATTTAAGACACGGATATTTCATGTAGTTATTAGACTCATATGGGTAGTATGTTAAGGACTTAGTGACTCATTGGGTTAAGATAAAAAAAAAAAAAAAAAAAAATTTAGTTGCGTCCCGTGCCCACGTACGGGATCGGGTCGTCACAATTTGTCTTTAATTTCTTCAATTCAATGTCAATGTGATTAACTTCAGTTATAAATTAAAAAAAGTCCATGAATCTTCTTGTTTTAATTTTTTTAAAATTCAAAATTCTAATGCATTGTAATTCTTAATTCCAAATTTTATTAATAATTAAAAAGCAGAAAAACCTTTAGAAATATGGTTTTCCACTTATTTATTTTTGTATGATGAAAGTTTGATTTTATTTTAATTCTTTTTATGGATTTATGTTAGAGATTATTCTAAGTTGTTCAATGAAGGTAGAAAAATATTTTAGGCTGAATAAAACTTGATTTTTTCAGTCTAAGGCTCTTTCTTAGAACAGAAAAACTTTTAAATTCGAAATTTGAAGTTTAATTTTTTTTTAGCCTAAGGCCGGATTTGAATTTTCTTATTTTAATTGATTCCATAAATTTCATAATGCGGATGTTAATAGATGAAGAATTTGATAAATGTGAGCTCCGTATTATAGGCCTTGATATTTTTTTTAAAGTATGGAAAATAAAGCCTCCATAATTCTTTGATCCAGTTCCATTGTAAATATGTATAGAAGTAGTTTAAGTGTTTTAAATTTTATTTTTGTTTATAAATTCAAAAACTCTTGAAATTGATGAACTAGATTGGAAATAATTTAATTGCATCTTAATTTATGTTTTCTAAGTTAAATTGAGATTGTTTATAATTTTTATATTAATTCCACCATCTTAATTAAAATTAGTTAAATTGTTAGATTTTATGTTTAAATGTAGAATGTTTCTAAATTAAGATTAAAACTCATAGATTAGATAAATTATTTCATATTTATGATTTATCTCCATATTTCTCAAAATTCTTAAAATACTTAATTCAATGGTATAATTTTCATTGATATATTTTCCTAAGTTTCGATGGGTTCGACCTCGCACTTAATCGCTATACTCTCTAATAGTTCGTGCGCTTGTGAGTTATAAATTTAAAATTTGCACAACAAGTTTTGGCGCCATTGCCAGGGAACTTAAAAAAAAAAAAATCACCATTGAATTATTTATTTTTGAAGATAGTGATTATTTTAGAAATATCTATTTTTGGCAACTCTTTAAATTTTAGAAGTTTCTATTTTTCTTAGAAACTCTAATTTTAAAATGTTACCTTATTTAGAAGTTCTAAAAATAATCAGGAGATTATCTAAATTTGGAATCACTGTTAAATTTAGAAATTTTTTATTTTCTAGTTTCTATTTTTAGCATTTTCTAATCTTAGAATTTTAATCCAATTTAGTCATGTTCTATTTTTAGAACTAAATTTGAAATCTTCCAGTTACAGTTCCAAAAAAAAAAAATGAAAAAATAATGGAACAACTTTGAATTTACTTAAAAATCTGATTTGGATTAATTTGGTGGATATTAATTTAGAAATTTTTATGGTCTTAATTTAGTTTAGAGTTCTTAATTAGGTTCCAATCATTTAATTTCCTCCACTAGTTATAACATTAGAAAATTGCATTTACATTAAGTTTCATGCATTTTTTATGAGATTTAGAATCTTCACCAAAGTTTTTGGTTTTCTATTTTGTAGGGATTTTAATCGTACACTCTAAAATTTTTGTGGAAGTAAGCACTACAGGCCAAGGTAAGTGGTGCCTAAATCTCTTTTCTTTAAATGTTCAATTTTTCATGCATTCATATAGATTTTCTTAAGTTGTCTTGCATTTATTTTGTATATAAAAAAAAATTGCATATTTAATTTTATCATGCATATTAGGATGTTAGTTTCATGCACTAGCTTAGTTATTTGATTATTGTTTGCATATTTGCTTTGAATCTTACATTGTTAGATTAGGATTGCATTAACAAAAACTTGAGAATAAAAAAATATGAGTGAAAGTGGTTCATACATTGTAAGTTAAAATCAATTTAGAACCATTCTCTTTTGGAGAGTGATGTTCAAAAGTTTTAGAGTTGAGGTCATATACTGTGTGGTCTTTATTTTGTTTTTATTTGTTGTTATTTGTCCATCCATGTCCACCCATCACTAAGTCAGTGCTAAGTCATTCTATATCTGTGTTGAGTCTGTTTGTGTCCGTGTGTTGAGTCTGTTAGGTTTTTGAATTTTGTGTGACTCTCTGAGTCGAAGTCTGAGTCTGTCTATGTGTCTATGTTGTCAGTCTAGTCTAGGATTTTAAATTCGTTTGAGTCAGTCAGTCTTGTGTGAGAGTTAGTCTAGAGTCCTTTTTGTTGTGTGTCATGTTTTTGTGTGTTTCTTTGTTTTTGCAGGTTTTGAATAAAGAGAGCCTTCTCAGGTATTTTTCTGAACTTTTAGTTGTTCGTTTCTGATATTTTCTTCTAATTTGTAACAGGCCATTGTAGATTAGGAAACATTGAGGATAATGTTCAATTTAAATTTGGGGGTATTGAGGGGTCACTTGTTAGTTTTGTTTGTTTGAAGTCCAAAAAAAATAATAATAATATTTGATTTTTTAGCATTAATATGTGGATTAAAATTTTTATATCATGTTTTTCCCATTGAATTTTATTAAATTTATGCTTGGAAAACTTTTACACTAGCCATATTAATATTAGCTGGAAAAAGATAAATATTCATGAGTTGAGTGATCACTGGAGGAATACCAGTGGAGATGTAACACCCCGGACTTTCAAGTTATAAATATTTACGGAATTTGCCATTTAATTTGTGAATTATTAGATATGGACCTTAGATGAGTAAAGTGTTGGGTCATTGCCCAATTAAGATCCAACGGATATGTTATAAGGTTCATTTAAAAATAAATGGGTAAGATGTGTTTAATTGGGTGAAGATTGTTATTTGGGTGAAAATGCCCAAATGGGACCCAATGGGTCATGGTTAATTTGGATGACCACATAGTAGGTTCAATTTAAATTAAATGGGGCTGAATTAAATAATAATGCAATATGACTAAGATTAAATAAAAGATCTTTGGCCGTGTATATGAGATTTGCATATCCAAGATATGCAATCCATTAATATGAGCATAAAGGGAGCTTGAAAGATTACATTGGCCGTGTGTGTGGGATTTGCACATCCAGGAAGATGTGCTAGAATATCTTTAAAAAAGGTATTGCTAAATAAATAAGATATTTAGAAATTAAATAAAGATTGCATGCACATGGAAGGTATTGATGGAAAGATTTTAGGAGTTGTTTAGGTCGTATATGAGAGATATGCCTATCCATGAGGATAGCAATTGCAAAATATGCACACGGCAAGAGGTGTCTATTTCCTTGATACTAGGGGATTGTTATATAAAGAAGATGTTTAATCCAAATAAAGAAGTTGCTTGGCCGAGTGAAAAAAGGTGGGGCGTTACAGTTGGTATCAGAGCGAACCAGAAACATTGAATCTTTCGGAGTAAATTAATCCAGCCCTTGTGCATTAATTTACTTCGTTACACTCAACGGATAATAGCAAAGGAAGTACAGTCAAAATAATTGGATCTATCCAACATAGCAAAATAGGAAGTTCCTCAAAAAATAAAGAAATACAAAGAGTGTTGTTTTGGCAATTTTCCCAAGGACAAGAAACACAAGTTGTTTATTTGGCAATTTTCCCCAAACAAGAGACATTATGTGATACATAGAGAAATTCCCCAAAACAAAGAGTTAGTTTGATTAGAACTGTTGTTGGCATTAACATATTTCGGTTGCTGTGATACAGATATGTCAGACAACACAGAGTATACAGAGTTGTGGGCCAGAGGGACACCTAGCTGTCCGATAGATCTGGTTTCTTCGTCCGACGATTCCAGCATGCCAAACTTCGTCAATGAAGTTGTAACCAGTTAGGACATAGAAGTAGAATCACCCGAGTACAATGTTGGGGTTGCTCCAGCCTTTTTACCCGAAGAGGATGAGGAAGATGTCCCAGACCTAAAAGAATCCGTAGGGGAGATAGGCTCTCCCAAGTATACTCCGGCTACTCCTACTTTGGATGAGTTGACAGATTATATGTACGAATTATGCAATCAGGAGGGGCACAACTATACTTATTGCCCCCACCCTATTGAGGTTATTTGCCCTGTTTGTGGACTTCACGGACACAGGAAGGAGAGGACTAACTGTCCATACATTGGGGGACCAGGAATAATACATTGTCGGACTTGTGGAGTGTTTGGGCACACGCCAACGACATGCCCTGACAACTTCTTCGATTATTATGATGATGCAGGGTCTTCTACGGAAGGTTAGGCTAAGGAGTGGTAAGAGAATGTCGGGGAAAGGGGAAAGGTTTTGTAAGGGTTGTGGGTACATTTTGAAGGGTTTGTTCTAACCCTACCAACCCTTGTATTGTGATGAAAGTTTGAATGATTTTCAATAAAGTATGCAAATTTAAGAGTTTATGAGGACTTGAGCATTGAGATGCATGAGACGGGGTCATTAGATTTTTATTGAGTCGTGGTACGGGTGTATCCTTCACGCAATATTGATGAGATAAGTATATAGATTCTATGAGTATGGCTTAGAGTAGCTATGAGACTGTGGGAACCTCGATATGAAATACGGAGACTTGGTCCCGTAGGGTTGCCGTTGAGGAGTGGGTCCCTCGCATGCTATGCGCTGGAGGCGCTCTCACGGCTATTTTACACACTTGATGTGCATGGGTACGCAGAGTTAGGTACTATTTTACCATGTGGGGGTGGTGCTAGATACGTTAGACGCGGTTCGGCCGCCTTAGAGCTTGACTGATCGCCCCTGGGGTGAAGCGATGCAGGGCGGGGTAAACATGATCACGTTGGACGTAGGTCTTCCGCTTAGTAGGTCATAGGCCCTAAGTCTTGCTAGGGGTCGGGGTATGTTTATGATTTGATATTGTTGCTACAGGCGCGTAGTGATGCTTTCGAGTGTTGTTCCTACGGATAGAATATCTCATGGTAGAGGATGTGCCCTGGATTAATTTTGCCCATGATTGGATTATACCCAGAAGGGGGTTATATTCATGGATCGTTATTAACTAGGGGTAGATGATACTCACTGATATAGTGATACCAGGGATGGATGTGTATAACCGTAGATGATAATTCCCATGGTGGTTTGGATTGGTGTCGGGTGTCGGTACCATGGTAGACGTGTTGGTAGTATAATGGACATGTTGGTCTCATAGATGACATCTTGATTTAATGATTGGGACATGTTTCGATTTATATCCCATGTTATAAGAAAAAGGTGTTAGTCGTATTACAACTTGTATCACAGGAAAGTTAGTGTTGAAAGATACTTGGTATCGTAGAAGTTATGAACAAAAGGGTTAGTCACATAGTGACTTATGTGCAGATGAAGATGTGCTTAATTTTGGAGATGTACTTAAGGGAAAAGTGAAGAGTCTAGTGAAACTCGAATGGGAAGCTATGGGCGACTGCCGAGTTAGACTGGCCAGCTGACTCTTTAGTTAACCGATGGAGTTTTAGGAGAGTGCAGCTAGAAACCTAGTTAAAATGGAATCAGCAAAAGACTTGAGCATAGGCTCGTATTGGCAGGCTACCTCACACAGAGAGTAGACGAATGAACGTATTAAGCGAGTATGTATGGAAAATATCTTGGTAGCAGGTAAAGTGAAATAGAATACATTGATCTACATAAGATCGCAAACGGGTTCACGAGAAAAAGAGATGACATGAGACAGAATAAATTCTACGAGAATGAAACTCATAGGTTGATATGAGTGACTTTGATGTAATTAAGTGGTACTTGACAAGATTGAACAGGGATAACAGATAGATCCGGAAATAGATGAGATATGGGCTAAGATGTCTACAGGTGAAGTCATACCAGAATGGAAATGGGAGCTCATCTCCATGGATTTTGTCACAGGGTTGCCAAGGTCTTCAAAGGGCAACGATGCGATATGGGTCGTGGTAGACCGACTGACCAAGTCTGCGCATTTCATTCCCATTAAGATGACAGACTCATCTGAGACTTTAGGTTGACGGTATAATAAGGATATCATCAAATTGCATGGTATTCCTCGAACTATTGTGTCTGACAGAAATGACCGATTCACCGGCAGAGTATGGCAGAGTATGTAGTTGGCCATGTGAACAAACCTACCGACTAGCACAGCATTTCATCTACAGACTGATGGGCAGTTTGAGAGGACAATACAAACATTGGAGGAAATGCTGAGAGCATGTATGGTAGATTTCAAGGGTGGTTAGGAGGATCACTTGCTGTTGGTAGAATTCTCATACAACAACAGTTACCAGGCAAGCCTCCAGATGGCTCCATTTGAGGCAGTATATAGTAGACCATATAGATCACCCGTATGCTGGACAGAGGCCGGTGAGCCTGCATTGATTGGACCTGAGCTAGATGCAAAGACTACAGCGTAGATACAGTTGATACGGCAACATTTATTGACTGCGCAAAGTCGTCAGAAGAGCTATGCTGACAAGGGGAGGAGGTTCCTTGAATTTGAAGTGGGGGACATGGTGTTTTTGAAAGTCTCGCCACGAAAGGAACACATGAGATTTGGAAAGAAGGGAAAACTATCGCCAAGATATGTAGGACCGTTTTCAATCATAAGAAGGATGGGGGACGTGGCTTATCAATTGGCACTCCCATCACAGTTGGCATCTTTGCACGATGTGTTCCATATATCGATGTTGAGGAAGTACAATCATAATCCCTCTCATGTGCTGAACATACAAGATATAGAGGTCCAAAGCGACGTAACATACGTCGAAAAGCCTGTCCGAGTGGTGGACACAGAACAAAGGGTATTACGGAACCGAGCGATCCAGTTTGTCAAGGTGGTATGGGATCCAACGGATATGTTATAAGGTTCATTTTAAAATAAATGGGTAAGATGTCTTTAATTGGGTCAAGATTGTTATTTGGGTTAAAATGTCCAATTGGGACCCAATGGGTCATGGTTAATTTGGATGACCACCTAGTAGGTTCAATTTAAATTAAATGGGACTGAATTAAATAATAATGCAATATGGCTAAAATTAAATAAAAGATCTTTGGCCGTGTATGTGAGATTTGCATATCCAAGATATGCAATCTAGTAATATGCGCATAAAGGGAGCTTGAAAGATTACATTGGCCATGTGTGTGGGATTTGCACATCTAGGAAGATGTGCTAGAATATCTTTAAAAAGGGTATTGCTAAATAAATAAGATGTTTAGAAATTAAATAAAGATTGCATGCGCATGGAAGGTATTAATGGAAAGATCTTAGGAGTTAGGTCGTATATGGGAGATATGCCTATCCATGAGGATAGCAATTGCAATCTATGCACACGGCAAGAGGGGTCTATTTCCTTAATACTAGGGGATTGTTAAATAAAGAAGATGTTTAATCCAAATAAAGAAGTTGCTTGGACGAGTGAAAAAGGGCGGGGCGTTAAAGGAGACTTGTGACACAGTGAGCTTTTGAGCCATTCTATTCTTTATCTGAGTGTTATAAGTAAATTCTTCATTTTCTTTAATGTGCGCAACATTACTATTTGTTAGATCTCATTATTCTTTGTTTTGGTCAAATTATTAAGAATGACATCAAAATTGGATTATTACACTTGGAATTTTTCTGAATTTATTTGAAGATGTGTTAATATTCATATGAAGCTTAGGAAATGATATAGGCCATTTTTTGGATCGTTTGAGCCTTTGAAACCTACCTATTTTGGTTATATTATCATGTTAGTTCCCACTTTTGAGCTTTGAATGTAAATTTAGCCTATTTTTATTGATTAACCATGTTATCCATACCCAACTCCAGTTGTGGAGTTTGAGCCTATATTGAAAAATCTGTGACCTATTCTAGGGCACGAAAAAAAGGTTAGAGATGATTGTTATTGGGATGGTACTCTAAGAAAATTATGGCAGTTGAAAAAGAAAAGAAAAAAGCGTCAAAAGGAAATGATTAAAAAAAAAAAAAAATTGATAAGGGGAACATCTCTATACATCAAAAGATGGATGTGAAAAAAAAAATAGAAAGAAAAAAATGATGTTTCTGAAGTACTTAAAGAAAAATATAGGAAAAAGAATCCCAGTGAAAATTTTGAAGACCTCTACCTTTTTTGTTCAAAGTATTTATTTTTTAGTCTTTTTATCCTTCTTTGATATGACCCGGTCCTAAGGCACGTTTTGTCCTATTAGAAAGTTCTATTGATCCTCAGTTAATATGTATTTAAGTGGAGAATAGATGATGAAGAATTATAGTGTATTATTTCAACGTTCTCAGAAAAATGACATCCATTCATGAGATCTATATTTTTTTTGACATTAGCCGTCTTTGTTGATAAATACGTGAGATATTTGTATTTGAAATATTATTCGACTCACATGAACTATTGAGAGAAAATTAGCCCAATCTCTGTGCGAAAGTCTTTCTGAGAGATATACCATTGTGAGTTTGGAGTTAAAGCGCATTTTCAGCTGGTGGTTGCCCAACTTGTGCGTATTTTAAAAAAGAAGGTTATGTTAATATTTGGCTATCACACACTATACTCCGAATATAAGTTTTGTTAAATAATTTTGGAGTCGTATGATGTTTAAATTTTTGTTTATCTATTTTGCTGACTTTTAATGTTTGTGGGTATCATCACTGAAAGCCCTCACGAGACTATAACTCGTCCACTAGTGGTGAGCTAAGGGTTAAAAGGCTTGGTGCATATGCTAAATGCAAACGAAAGTGCCAGCGAAAGTGGTGTAGTTTAGGTATTTTATATTTAATTTTTAGTTTTTAATTTTTGTTTTACTCGATGACTAGCAAAATCTAAGTTTGGGGGTATTTGATGAGCACAGTAAAATGACTATTTTACCCTTTAATATTGGATTAGTTAGTTCTTAAATTTTGTTTATTTTATATTATTATTGTAATATATTATATATTCTAAAATTATATTTGTTAATATATTATATTAATGAATTTTATCTAATTAAGTGTATTTTTATGTCTTGTCAAGTTGGTGAATTGTTATGCATGCATTGAGTCCCATTCAAAGTCTAATTGACGACAACTCTACGTGGGAAGAGGACTGTCCCAAGATGAGTGGAAGAAAGTTGCAAAAAGAAATTAAAGGCAGCAAGTATTTTAGAACCTGGCTGAGATTTTTGGAGGATTTGGAGTAGTGATAATTTGGAGTTCTTTCGTGGTTAGTGTTTTGTATTTTATTTTATTTTATTCTTTTGTAATTAGTCTCTTTTATTTTAATTCATGTCTTGTAATTTAGTTCTATTAATAATAGTATAATTTATTTGTCTTTAATTTCTTCAATTCAATGTCAATGTGATTAACTTCAGTTATAAATTAGAAAAAGTGCATGAATCTTCTTGTTTTAATTTTTTTTAAATCCAAAATTCCAATGCATTGTAATTCTTAATTCCAAATTTCATTAAATAATTAAAAGGTAGAAAAACCTTTAGAAATATGGTTTTCCACTTATTTATTTTTGTATGATGAAAGTTTGATTTTATTTTAATTCTTTTTATGGATTTATGTTAAAGATTATTCTAAGTTGTTCAATGAAGGCAGAAAAATATTTTACACTGAATATAACTTGATTTTTTCAATCTAAGGCTCTTTCTAAGAGCAGAAAAACTTTTAGATTCGAAATTGGAAGTTTAAATTTTATTTAGCCTAAGACCGGATTTGAATTTTCTTATTTTAATTGATTCCATAAATTTCATAATGAGGATGTTAATAGATGAAGAATTTGAGTGCATGATAAATAATAAATGTGAGCTCCGTATTCTAGGCCTTGATATTATTTTTAAAGTATGGAAAATAAAGCCTCCATAATTCTTTGATCCAGTTCCATTGTAAATATGTATAGAAGTAGTTTAGGTGTTTTAAATTTTATTTTTGTTTATAAATTCAAAAACTCTTGAAATTGATGAACTAGATTGGAAATAATTTAATTGCATCTTAATTTATGTTTTCTAAGTTAAATTGAGATTGTTTATAATTTTTATATTAATTCCACCATCTTAATTAAAATTAGTTAAATTGTTAGATTTTATATTTAAATGTAGAATGTTTCTAAATTAAGATTAAAACTCATAGATTAGATAAATTATTTCATATTTATGATTTATCTCCATATTTCTCAAAATTCTTAAAATACTTAATTCAATGGTATAATTTTCATGGATATATTTTCCTAAGTTCCGATGGGTTCGACCTCGCACTTAATCGCTATACTATGTAATGGTTCGTGCGCTTGCGAGTTATAAATTTAAAATTTGCACAACAGTTGTCATACATCTTGTAGATCCTTTTATTTTACACTTGGCTATGCAAATTGTGCATAGGTGAAGACGGGTACGAGACAAGGGAGCAATTGCCTTCTCAATGATATCCTTCATGGGTGTAGAGAGAAGCCAAGTTGATTAGTCCATTGTTGGAGATCCATTTGAGGATGTGGTTTGTTTATACCAAGAATTCTCCCAATGGGAGTTCTCTAGGTGATCGTAGAGGAAATTTTTGTATTGATGAAAATGTTCAGATGATCAAAGACGACAAGTTTGTGATGGATCATATGGATCATGTTCATAATTATTGCAATTCATTTGAACCATTTTAGCCCATTTACTGTTGTAGCATTGTGAGGAAGACTCTAATACTAGAATGTTTATAATTAAGAATAAGGATGACAATTCTTGACCCAATCAATGAGCACGTCCAAACCCTACTAAAAGATTGATTTTAGATCATGCATTTCCTTAAAAAAAAAATTAAATTGACCTGACCCAATTGGATCTGAAATTGAATTAAATCAATATTTAAATAATTTATTTATTTTTACATGTTAATTTTAGGCCATCTGCTTCACCAAGTTAAAAGGAAAAAAAAAAAAAAACTTAGCCTATTGCCTCAATTTTCTATATTTCAATGTGCTCACATAAAAGGGAAGCCATTTTATCTTTCATTTCTTATTAAAATATTTTTTCTCTCATTTTTCTAATTTTTTTTTACATTTTAATAATTTGGATCAAGTTGAATAAAATAAAATTTGGGTCATGTCGGGTTAAGTTAGTAGTTAAAAAAAAATTGGGTAAGGCTGAGTCTAATTAGTCAGAAAATCAGTTATTACCTATAGCTAATTCGATCCGAAATTTACTCAACCTGACCTTAGTTGTCAATTCCTTTCTATTTGGTCGGAACAACAAGAACGTTACAGATCTAGTTGAAAAACAAAACAGAAAGGCAGTTCTTGAACTAGGTTTTGTTCCAGCCTGTTCTAGACTGTTCCTATATGTTCCAGCCAAAACGAGTCTAATCTGGTAGGAACGGGACGTTCTGGCCTATTTGGGTACCCGTTCTTCTTTACGGAATTCATTTTTAAAAATGTTTTTAGATATACATATAAAATCCTAAAGGTAAACTTAAAGAGTATACTTCATGAGCTACCGTCAGAAAAATTTGATCCTAAAACTCGATTTGAAGACACTTGATCTTAGTAGTCAACATCAACATATACATATAAAGTAGAAAGTCTTAATCCAGGAAAAGAGTTAGAAAGATACAAAGCATATAGAAAGAACATGCAAACTAGAAGAGTTCTAGTTTGGTTCAAATAGTGAGATTTTAGAAGAGGTGGAACATGGAACCATGAACTTCAGTCTTTCATCCTCATTTTATTTATTTATTTCTGATCACTTCCTAATTCTTCATTTCTCTTCTCTATTTATTTTTTTCATTATTTTCCATCTTCTCTTTTTTATTTTTCATTTATTTTCCCTTGTTATATTTTCAAGTTTTCTAACATCGACATGATACATAAGTGATAAGCACAAAACAAACACATGCATAGGTATGTTATGCACAACCCTGTATATGTGCAATTGCACACATAGAAATGTGTACCTTGCACCTTAGACTACTAGTATCGTTAATATGATGCATTAAAGAGAGACCAATTTACGTACAAGTGAATCAACATTAGTTTAACCCAAATAGCCATTTGGAAATTTGAACTATAAATTAAAATAAATACCTTTTTCATTGGGGTCACCACTCCATTTTCCAGAAGTATGCACCCTATCACCTGCTAAGTTTTCATCTTTCTTCCAAACAGACTTCACCCAGCGCTCTTCCCATTCATTTTCAGTGTTCAATCACAAAGAACAAAATGACCGAGTTAGAAATTAGGGAGGTCGTGTTGGAATATATTTAGATTATCCTAATTATAATGTAATTAGGATTCTAGTTTGATTTTATCTCTATTAAGAGATCTGTTTATATTAGAAGTGTAATAGCCCTAAGGTCGGCAAAGGCTATATATAGTTCTGTAATACTCTTTAATGAATACAATTTTCTCTTTTCTAACATGATATCAGAGCCTAAATTTGTTCCTATTGAGTGAGGCCCAATAATCACGCCTCTTTTTCTCTCCCTCTACTGGAGATACATCGGCAGAGGGAGGGAGGGAGAAACATCTCACGAGTTCTACACACAGTCGTACGAAAGGAGGAGACCTGTAAGTTCATCGCCTCAGTGAAATCTCTGTTGTCTGCCTCTTCCTTCACTATTACACATCATCTTAATCACCGATCCTACGTCGGGATTCCTCGAATTCCTAATATCGGCCAAATCTTGATATCTCAGACCTCAGATCTGAGATCTGCTTGCAGCCAGGCGACCTTTTTTCTCGCTGATCTGATTGTGCATCTCAACTCTCTGTACATCATCAGATCTAGCTGATACCCTCTCAAATCTGGACGTGGTGCCGCCTCTGCTTGGGCAGCGCCTCTGTTCGCCAGATCCGCTCTCCGCACCTGGGCCAGTCCTCCGGCCCTACCAACAAGAACCTAATCGTCTTCTACCACACCAGCCTCCGCGTCGTGCGCAAGACCTTCAATGACTGCCGCGCCGTCCAGTCCATCCTCAATGGCTTTCGCGTATTGATCGACGAACAAGATCTGATCCCTTGCTGCCGCTCCCTGTTGTTTTTCCGGCGCCTCAGCTACTCTGTCGACGCTGCAGCAAGGAGGAATGATTCAAGAGAACCCTATTGAGTTACAGACCCTGTCTCTCTGCTCTCTCTGTCCTGGGTTTCATCAAACCAGACCAGATTTGGTCTTTTATTTTTTGGACTGTTTTTTGGCAACAACAACCTGTCTCACCGATCTCCGATCTGCTCGGTCATCGAGAGTATTGTTTGGGCATCACACACCCATCTCGCTACCTCTTCTTGCCAAATCCATATTTGCAAACTATGCGGCCTCCATCCGCGCACGCGATCCAGCCTATTGCTACAGACAGCACCCAGATTCACAGCAAACACAGATCTGTGTTGACACTTAGTTCAAGATCTGCTGTCTCTCTGAGCAGCCTTTCTTGGCCTGTTTGAATCATCTGTTTGAATCATCTTTCCCATCTCTGGATTGAGTTTTTTGGAGATCTAGCCAGATCACGGTGACCAACCGTGCTGTGTTCCGCCGCCCCATCATCACAGATCCGCCGCCAAATTCGCCAGATCTGAGCACTCAGATCTCTGCAAACCCACCGAGTCGTTGTTCTTCAATACAGGATCTGTTGTCGCTGTTTTTCTCAACTGGGGTGCCTTACCAAGTGTCGCTGCTGTAGATCTGATTGCAGCCACCCTCTGCCGATCTGATTGCAGATCTGGGTGGTTTGAGTTTTATGATTTGGTCCTTTGTTTTAAGCAAAAGCACCAGCCATTCTTGCAGCTTGCAGATCTGGTTCATATTATTCTCCAGTAACGACACCACTTCCTTCTACTGAGCTGTCATTGACGATTGGCTTTGATCATCAAGGTGTTTTTCTTCTTGACACTCCTGATTCAAACGGGATGCCATTTGGACCAAGACCTGGTTATACTGTTCCATATGGGTTTTTTGGTAGGAGCAACTTTGCTGGAGATTTTTGGCAATCCTCCTTATTATGATTCACGGCAAGGGTTTGATGCATTTGCATCTGGTGAACCTTGGTCAGATTGGTCAAAATCCTCAGATATGCTTACTGCTTGTGTCGCCATAGACGGCAAAATACAGATATAAGTTTTGCGCCGTTTTTTGTTTTACTGTTTCTTCTCGCCACGATCGGTGAGATCTGTCCCAAGAAGAAAGGGGGAGAGTTGAAGAAAGGTTCTCCTCCTATTTTTGTCGATTTTGTCGACGCTCTGAAGAAAGGGACACAAATTGCCCTTTTCCTCCTACTTTGTTGAAGCAGGACTGATTCGTCCCCAACCTTTGCTGGCCTTTCATGGCTACAGCCGCATTTGCTGGCCTTTTATGGCTACAGCCCCATTTGTTGGCCTTTTTATGGTTACAACCCCATTTGCTGGCCTTTCATGGCTACAACCTCATTTGCTGGCCTTTCATGGTTACAACCCCATTTGCTGGCCTTTCATGGCTACAACCTCATTTGCTGGCCTTTCATGGTTACAGCCTCATTTGCTGGTCTTTCATGGCTTCACCCCACATTTGCTGGCCTTTATGGCTACAACTATTGTTCACTGGCCTTTCCGATCTGATTGATCGTTGTAATGGCTTCAGCCCCTTATTTTTCAGGCCATTCGTCACCTGCATTTATCGCATATTGCGATCACTATTTTTGCCGGACAACTGTCTTTCGGCTACTGCCGTCGTCCGTGCCAAGTTCTTTGTTTCAAGCCGCCATCTGTGTTCGCCGTCTGTCATTTTGCAGCCAATCAGTTTGCTGCTTCTTCATCAAATCTTCGTGGCCAGTCGGTGTGCCACTTTTGCAGTTCACCTGCTGTTTCTTCACGTTCCAAGCTTCGCGTTCATCCACGTTTTAGCTTGCGGGGGCGTGTTGGAATATATTTAGATTATCCTAATTATAATGTAATTAAGATTCTAGTTTGATTTTATCTCTATTAAGAGATCTGTTTAAATTAGAAGTGTAATAGCCCTAAGGTCGGCTAAGGCTATATATAGTTGTGTAATACTCTTTAATGAATATAATTTTCTCTTTTCTAACAGGTCGGTCACTTCGAGAACCGAAAAAAAAAAAAATGAATCGAAATCCAATACCTACTGGATTTTCATGGAAAATGGAAAAACTGTAGAGTAAACAAGTGCAGAATACCTATTTAAGGAACCTTATAGAAGAATATAGGCAACAAGGTATCATTTGAAAATATAATGGAAGTCATAGATACAAACAAAACACAAATACATGACCCTTAAACTTGGCCACTTTCACTCTTGACAGGAAGGATAAACAGATTTGCCTGTTGTAATTAAATGGCATATTTTCTTGAAAATCAATCTATTCTTGCTTGATCCGTAACCAAAATATCAAAATTATTTTCAAGTTTAATCATTAACAATCCCTGCCGCCAATATATTGTTCGGGACACCAACATAAAGACCTTCAACCAACTTGGAATCAACTTCATCGAAATGCCAAACATTTGTTTCATGTGCTGGCCCTACCTTAGATACTACGTTCAATCCATTTTTCTATCTCTTGGGCCCATCTGTCATTCTCATCATTTATGGAAGGTTGTTCTTCAGATCTCAACAAGTGGAGGAGGGGGATCTCAACAAGTGGAGGAGGGGTTTCATTGAAAAAAGCTAAGATTTGCTCTTTCATGGGATTTAAAGAAATACCCCACCGCACGTGAAAGTAACAAATTATACTCGACTACAGGAAAAAAAAGTTCCAAAGACCAAAACCAGAAATTATAGTAAAAGAATGTGCTAAGACAGTAAGAGAACACTTGATATTTCAGCTAATAACTCAGAGATTCTAAAAATATTTTGTTACGGGTTAAATGGAAAAGGAGAAGATTCGATTCAGATTTTGCTATGCATTAGGTTAGATTAAGGCAGATAAGCTCATTGTTGCCTCACTCATCATAGAGGCAAATGTAGAAGCTGATGTCCAAGAAAAATCAGAAGTGGAAAGCAAACCTCTACTTTGAGCTTCTAACTAATCATTCTTCTTATGAATTACGATATAGTTAAAAAGGAGAGAGAGAAAGAGAGAGAGAGAGAGAGAGAGAGAGGTTCTATTCATGTTATTCTTTTCAGAAAGAAGGTTCTATTCATGTTATCACCTTGAATGTTGACTATGCCCATCCACTTGAATTTTTTTTTTTTGAGTAAATGATAATTTTTTTGTTACGCTCAAGAACATAATCTCATTAAATTAATCAGGAATCATACACCCCACCTGACTGTTCAAAGAGAAAGTATACCACTAACATTGACATACACACAAACTAGTATGCATGTTTATTAAACCAAAACAAATCTCATTGAGTAAATATTTAAATAAAGCTTCCCAAAAATTATAATATCAATAACAGAATACAACAGCAGCAACAATGTTGAGACAGAGTTCAGTGACATGCTCAATAAGGCATGAAGAAGACAATGGAGAACCTTGGAGGACTTGGAAGTGCTTGAAATCGAACTAGTATAAGTTATGAATATAAGATGGGCTTTTGGGTGCTTTGTGATCGTAGATTCAAGAGGCCTAATGTCTCATAACTTAGAGAAGGCACAAGGCTTTTGAAAAATTGGCTGGTTGTGCAAATTTGCTGAAGAAATTCCTCATCTGTGGTTAAAGGAAGATCGAAGGAGTACCGAAGTCTAGATTTCAATGTCATTGCAATCTAATTAGAATTGTGAGATAAATATGTAATAATGTATAAGCGAATGCTGAAGTGATGCTCAACCAAAACTAGAAACAAAGAGGGCATAATAGTTACTCTATTGGAAATGGACATCTGTTGTTTCAACCTTTCTTGTTTTCCTTCCTAGCTCTCCTTGTATCCTTTTTATCTTCTTTTCAGTTAAAAGATTCTACCTCTAGTGATACCTTGCAAAAATAAAAGGTGGGCAAAAGAGAACCCAGCATTTTCTTTTTCACTTTCTTCCCGTAAAATGGAGAAGGAAACATTTAACGAAAAGTCAGCTGAACCAATAAGAAGGTACAAATTCTTTCATGATAAAGTTCCTACTGCAAAAGAACACTCAAAAACAGGCTGTCCAAACAGAAAGCTACATCCACTCCATCCCTCCAGTCACATCTTCAATAAGGTTGGAAATAGTTCAGTATTCACTGCCACATTCCAATTATGAAACAAACATTCATCCTCACTATAACTAATCGCACAAACCAATTTGTTTTTCAATCAAATCTCAAACAAGTAGAGGTGGAAACAGGCCTTCTTGGATTGGACCTATGCTGTCTCATGCCTCAGCTTACATGAGCTTGATAAAATTGGTCAACCAAGCCCAATGGGCTCAATGTCAACCCTAAGCGAAACTAGGAGCCCATTAAATTTTCCCCACTCACCCGAAAATTAAGTGGTATCAAATCACATTCTACATTTCATAAAACCTTGTACCACCATTCAGTTATCCACATATTATATTTTCTATCTTTTAATTTAAATAATGTTAAGCTTCAGGCTTCCATTTGTGCAAAAACCAAAGCAGAAGTGAGGCGCAGTTACTACTGGGCTCTGAGCTGAGCTCAATTCTTTTTGTAACCAGGATTGCGGCCCTATCTGAGACCAATTATCATTAGGACTGAATACAGGGTGATCAAAACTTCAATTTTAGACTCAAATTTTAGGAACCAATTGGACTCCTCTTTTTTCATATATTTGTTCAATAATAATATTACAATTTATAGAACAAGATTAGCTACAAATAAGGAAACTAAATCAATCATAAATCTGTGCAATCAATTATAAAGGCAGTCAAATCTTCAACACTCCCCCTCAAGTTGGTGCATAGATATCACACATGCCCAACTTGTCTAAAAATTTTGAGAACACTCGTTTGGAGACTGCTTTGGTGAGAATGTCAGCCAACTGATCATCTGATCGAATCTTAGGTAACTCCAATATGTTCCCATCTAGCTTCTCCTTAATGAAGAATCTGTCCACCTCTACATGCTTTGTACGATCATGTTGAACTGGATTGTGGGCTATGTCACATGCAGCTTTATTGTCACAATACAGTTGAATCGGTTACCTAGATGGGTAACCAAAATCTTGCAAGAGAAGTCTTAGCCACAATGTTTCACAAAGGCCAAGAGCCATACCTCTGAATTCAGCTTCTGCACTTGAACGAGCAACAACATGTTGTTTCTTGCTTCTCCATGTAACAAGATTACCACCGACAAAGGTAAAGTAACCAGAAGTTGATCGCCTATCATCTATTGCTCCAGCCCAATCAGCATCAGTATATGCATCTATGCGTTGATAATCTGTATTTTTAGTGAACAGAAGTCCCTTTCCAGGTGCAGACTTTAAATACCTTAAAATGTGCATCACTGCATTCATATGCTGCTCTCTAGGATTATGCATAAATTGGCTGACCATACTCAATGCATATGCAAGATCCGGTCTTGTGTGTGCTAAGTACATCAGTCTCCCTACGAGTCTTTGGTATCTTTCTTTCTCAGTTGGAATTCCCTCTAACTCAACACATAACTTCAAGCCTTTTTCCACCGGTGTATCTGCAGGTTGACATGCTGACATGCCAGTTTCCTTCAATAGATCTAAAGCATACTTTCTTTGAGACAGAAAGATTCCTTCACTGGATCTAGACACCTCGATCCCAAGAAAATATTTCAAGGAACCAAGGTCCTTCATTTCAAATTCTCTGGATAAGTACTCTTGTAGTGCCTTCCTTTCTGCTGGATTATTTCCTGTAACTACCATGTCATCTACATATATAATGAGTGCAGTGATCTTACCCTGTTGTTTCTTCAGAAATAAAGTGTGGTCTGAATTGCTCTGATGATAGCCAAATGCTATCATGGACTTTGTGAACCTTCCAAACCATGCTCTTGGAGACTGTTTCAAGCCGTATAATGATTTCTTTAATCTGCACACCTTCTGACTGCGCCTTTCTGGTGTCATTCCCCCTGGTGGGAGATCCATATAAACTTCTTCAGATAATTCTCCATGCAGAAATGCATTTTTCACATCAAATTGTTGTAATGGCCAATCCAAGTTTGCAGCTAAAGATAACAATACTCGAACAGTGTTGATTTTAGCTACAGGTGCAAACGTCTCTGTATAGTCGATCCCATAGGTTTGGGTGTACCCTTTTGCCACCAGTCTTGCTTTAAATCGTTCAACCGTGCCATCTGCTTTGTACTTCACAGTGTAAATCCATCGACACCCCACTGGTTTCTTTCCTGGTGGGCAATCAGCTAGATCCCATGTTTTATTTTTCTGCAAGGCATTCATTTCTTCGTTCATAGCAGCTTTCCACCTTGGGTCAGTTAAGGCTTCCTGCACACTGTTAGGAATAGCTACAGTAGATAATTGATTTACAAATGCTTGATTTGATTCAGACAAACGATGGTTAGACACATAATGACTCATGGGATATTTAACTTTACTAGTAAGTTCAGGTTCATATGTGGGTTTAGGAATACCTCGGGTGTGACGTTGTGGTAACTGTTTCTTTGATGGCTCAGACACTATATCAAGAACATCCTCAGTCAACGATTGGTGTGGTATATCAATGAGAGGCTCGCACTCGACTGGTGGGGATAGACTAATACTTTCTGGTAGTATCACTCCTTCAAGTTCTGGGCGTTCATCACCACTTTGATCCAAAGTTATACCACTCAAATCCAGTTCGCCCACATCCTGGTTACCAGAATCAAGGGATTCACTGGAGTCTTTATCTGAAGAGCTTTGATTTTTGTAGTGTAGAACATCATAATCTAGAGTCTGAATTTCCCTCTAGTATTCCCCCTGAAGTTCAGGCTCAGACAAAAAATACATTAAATTTTCATGGAAAACCACATCCATTGTGATAAACATACGTCGAGTTGGAAGATGATAACATCGATACCCCTTTTGGTGTGTAGCGTATCCAAGAAAAACACATCTCAAAGCTCGAGGAGTTAACTTGTTGCGTTGATGTTTATGAAGATGGACAAATGCTACACAACCAAAGACATGAGGAGGTAAATTCGGGACGACTGGGGCAACAACAGCATCAGTGAGCGCCTGGAATGGTGTCCGGAAATCAATAGAGCTAGAGGGTACCCGATTGATTAAATATGCTGCAGAAGTAAGTGCTTCGCCCCAGTAGGATAATGGTATATGGGCGTCGATCAATGAGGCACGAACAACTTCTAACAAATGACTATTTTTCCTCTCGGCGACGCCATTCTGCTGGGGTGTATTGGAACAAGTAGTTTGATGAATGATTCCATGTGCTTCCAAATACTGCTGAAGTTCAGAACTCAGATATTCTCCACCATTATCACTGCGAAGAACCTGAACTTGTGCATTGTACTGAGTTCCAACCAGTTTATGAAATTTTTGAAATAAGAGGTTCACTTCACTTTTAGATTGCATTAAGCACAACCAAGTCATCCTTTTACAATCATCAATAAAAGTAACAAACCAACGTGATCCTCCCAAAGTTGAGATTTTGGACGGACCCCAGACATCAGAATGTATAACCATAAAAGGAAGTGGACTTTTATTCAAAATTAATGGAAATGAAGTTCGATGACTTTTCGCCAGTTCACAAACATCACAATGGAAACTAGAAACATCCAATTTTGCAAATAAACTAGGAAATAATTTGCGTAGATAGCCGAATGAAGCATGCCCCATACGTCGATGCCATAGCCAGATCTCAGATTTCTTCTTTTCCGTCTCATAGCCATTAACTGTGAAGACTTGTCGTAACTTGTCGGAACTTCCTGACACCAAGTCTAAGTAATATAGCTTCCCTCGTCTAATACCACAACCAATCGTCTGCTTTGTTCGGATGTCCTTAAAAACACAAAAATCAGGCCAAAAAATCACAACACAAGATAAGACTGTGGTTATTTGGGAAACTGACAAAAGGTTATATTCTAAAGATGGAACAACTAAAACAGAATCTAAGTTCAAAGTATCAGTGAGGGTCAAAGATCCTTCCCCAATAACTGGGGTCGTGTTACCATTGGCAGTGGATACAATTGTTTGGGAGGACGATTTCAGGGGTGTGACCTGTCTAGAATCAAATGTCATATGATCTGTAGCACCAGAATCAATTATCCATGTACTATTAGAAACAGGTGTAGAAATATTAAAAAACTTACCACCATTATCTGTAACTGTGACAAATGCTGATGTCTTGTCAGTAACATCATCTGTCTTTGGTTCAACAATAGCGGCAGTTACAGTCTTCTTTTTTTCTGAAGCACGACTATGATCCCACCATTCCGGATATCCCACAAGTTCAAAGCAACGATCTGCGGTATGCCCAGTCTTATTGCAATAGTTGCATTTATAAGCAGACCTTTCGACACCATGGGTGCTCTTTGGACGGGTGCCTCTTGAACGATCCTGCCAGTTTTGGGTTGGTCAGTTTCGAGTCACCATGGCTGAAGCTTCAGAACTGGCAGACTCCCCTTTCAGAGTTGTACGACGGACCACCCCTCGTCGAATGAACGCATAACAATCTTCTAAATCTGGAATTGGTTCTTTTCGTAAAATCTCTCCACGAACTTGTTCAAACGTGGCATCCAATCCCGCAAGAAAGATGTGCACCCTTAGCCTTTCAATGGACTTTTGGTAAGTGACAATATCATCAGGATCCTTCATGATAAATTTATCTCGATGGTCCAATTCTCGGAAAATCCCGGTCAACTTGCCATAATATTCTGAAAGAGGCTTTCCACTTTGTGTGGCGGTGAAGGCCTGTTGGTTCAGGGCAAAAACTTGCAATTCATCACTTCCATCATAGAAGGCTTTTGACAGAGCATTCCAGATTTCGTAAGCAGTGGGTAAACGTAAATAACCCTTCATAATTTCTGGAGTCATGGACATTAATAGCCATCGTTTCACTTTTTGATTCTCGGCATACCATTTTTCATATCCATCATCAGATTCGGCAGGTGGCCGCGTCTTACCACGAATATAGGAGAGTTTTTCCCGCTCGGCAATATGCATCTCCATTAGATGTGACCAAACATCATAATTGGATTCAGTAAGAATGATGCCGGCATTAAAAATACTTTCTGATTGAACAATAACAGGAACTGATTTTGTTCCAGATGATTCCGGCTTGGACAAAGACATCACGACTGTGTTATTGATTCAAAGACGTAGATGCCTTTCTTTTTTTTTTCAAAAAAACACAGTCGACTGGTTGTTTCCTTTTTTTTTTTCTTCAGAACACAGTTGCCGCCGCCGCTTTCGTTGGACGCAACGTGATTTCGCCGGCAATTTCCACGGCGAAATCCACTGCACACGATCGGCTGTCTCCTTCCTTCAGATCGGGAAATATCTACCCGCCTGCTTGGCCGTGCTTCTCCGTGCGTCTGGTGAGCGGAACAGGCTTGCTGCCTTAGCGATCGGTTCTCAGATCTAATGGCTGCCGAGAACACCAATCGTTTTCTGGATTTCTGTTGCAGGGTTTCTTCTTCAACCACGTCCGGCGGCCGAGAAAACCCTTTTTCTGGGTTTCGGATCAACCATGTCTGGCTGCAGAGAAAAGGGGTTTTTCTGGTTTTCTTGCGTCCCGCTGCCGAGAAAACCTCTTTTCTGGCTTTCTGATCAACCACGTCTGGCTACCGAGAGAAAACCCTTTTCTTCGCAGCTTTGATGTGTCCGGTTGCCTCTTCTCCGATCCCTCTGTGTCGTTGCAGTTTTCTGCTCAGCGTTGTCTCTGTTCAGACCACCCGCGGTTCAAGAGGGATAAAGTTTTAGAACGCCGGCAGTGCTGTAAATCGCCGGCAATATGCAGAGATCTTCTATCTTAGATCTGCAGTGGTGCCCAAGAGTGGAGTCTCCGGTAGTCCGGCCGAAGAGGCGTCTCTGTCTCAGATCTGGTTGCAGCCGATCCAACCGCGACCGGATCTGTGATTTCCAACAAGATCGCCGACCCCCTTTTTTTTTTTTTGTATTGCCGCCGGTTCCTTTTGCGACCGGATCTGTGATTTCCGTCTGAAATCCAAATCCCTTTTCAAAATATACAGCGGAAGTTAGAACCCTGGCTGTGATGCCAACTTCAATTTTAGACTCAAATTTTAGGAACCAATTGGACTCCTCTTTTTTCATATATTTGTTCAATAATAATATTACAATTTATAGAACAAGATTAGCTACAAATAAGGAAACTAAATCAATCATAAATCTGTGCAATCAATTATAAAGGCTGTCAAATCTTCAACATCAAATGCCAGCCTATTGACAATTTGGGCTGAAATGAGGAGCCTCACATGCAATAATAGGGCTTAGAACAATCTATGGGCCGGGCTCATATACTTCACTTTTGAATATTAATGCTCAAGCCCAGCTTTTGCATGTCAGGCCAATTCCGTCCCCATTCACACATCCAGCCACGAAATGAGAAAAATCCAAGAGCACTGAGGGTAAGTTTGTGTATTTCATCAACAATAGAATGTATAGTGAAAATTAAGCCTTTTGCACAAATCGAAGTAGTTCATAGGAGTAAAGTGATTTTTTAACTTCTTTTTCTATGTTTGCTAAAAGAAAGACTTTCAGTAAAAGTCGATATCTAAAGGGTCAACTTTCTTATAGAAGAGGTTAGGAAAATTGATTTTACTCTCCACTTTCTAACGTGTAGAAACAAACAAACATGCTCTTAGAAAAACATCACCGAAAATGAAATTGAAATCGAAATCATAGAACTCATTCGTTCAGATCAATCAAATTAAATTGATCAAGTCACGTGCTTACAAACAGAGAAAACAGGATAAGAGCTCGTGGAATCAAATCAAAACTATACACTATATCCAGTTAGAACAATTAATCCTACATGAAATCAGTAAAACCAGATCAGTCCTAAAAGATCCATCTCATGAGCAGCATGAATCAATCAAAATCATTGAAAAAAACGAAATCAAAATAAATATGTAATAATTGAACAGATCAACAGCAGAATCAGCTCAGAGTTAGAGGATTTAGACGACATTGTGGACAGCGAAGCAGAATTTGGATTCATTAATCAATCAAAACTCTTTAAATACAAAACAAAATAACATTTGCGAAGAAACGAATAGATATAGAGCAGAACCATCCCAAAATAAATGAAATGAGGCACGATTATGGAAGAAAATCCAAAAAACTAAAATCAGATAATTGAAGAGATTGAAGAACAATATTTAAAAAAAAAATGAGAAAATCTCCAGCTGAAGCGTTCATAAAACTAAAATCACATCAACGAAATAATCCTCTAAAACGCATTATCCTACATCATATCAATCAAAATCATTAAAACATGCAAATCCTCAAACATCTAACGCAGTAGCACGAAAAATGACAAAATCGGCAGCATCTATCAATCCAAACCATTTGAAAGCGAAACAAAACAAAGTTTGCAATTAAGTTACAGGTATACATCAGAATCAGTTCAGAATAGACGTATAGAATCACAATCAGAGAAAAACACACAAGAAAATCGCAGATCAGTGAAGAGATTGAAGGAGGATGAGCCAGATGGCGAAGCAGAGGAAAGTCTCACCGTCGAAACGTTCTTCGAAGAAAACCCCAGCGGAGGCGATAGAGAGGAGAAAAACTAATTTAGAAAAGGTAGGCATTGGGAAGAAAGGGAAGATAAGAGAAGGCAGTTTCTCGCCATGGATTTCGTCTGGATGCCCTAAAATGGATTAAGGAGTGAGATCTGAGAAGTGAGAAGTGCATGGGAAGCGAACTGAGAAGTGAGAAGTGCATGGGAAGCGTATCTAGAAGGAGGAGAAGGCGTAAATTTCGAGTTCACAACATTGAAGCCTGCTGACTTTGAACTGTGAGCGTGACGTAGCAGCGTCAACGCTGGCCTATTGTTTCCGGCCACGTGGCACAAGCTATAGTTCTGTTACAGCATCTACCAATGGATCCGACAGCTGGGTATATATCTAACCGTTCATTTGGCCACCTCAGAAAAATGATACTGTTAGTTACTTAGTTCAAATATGTGATTTGGCAGGGAGTAAATTTCGGCCACGTCACATTTAGAAGGGCTGGCCGATTGATATCATTGAAGTCGGCGCTAGTCACCTCTCTTGGGAATCTGAACCTATATTGGTATATAGGTATTATTGGCTTTTATTTCAAAATAATGAAAAATAATTAAATTGATTTGGGTATTAGTTTTTTACTCCCTCAATCCCAAAATAATCATCCTATTTTAAAACAAATTATTTTTTTAAGATGGTTTTCAGCCTCATAAAAGATTCCCTGAGTTAATGTAAATCTGACATGAATAATTTTGAGGTAGTAAGATTACGAATAACTGTGAATAAACTTAATTTAGTACTTACTGAGCATTTTCTAATTATGCAGCAATACATGATTTCGGACGATGAGAGTCGGAGATGGAAATAATTACATAATGTCGCATATGGGCAGTTAAAACTTATAAAAGAAGATTGTCTTCCCATCACGTTAGAATGTGATTTGGAACTCATGAAAAATGTTAAAGCTCTGATTTAATGTGAAAATAAAGGAATATGATAAGTAATTTGGGATAATTCCAAAATACATATAGGACAAGTATTTTGGGACGGAGGGAGTATTTTTTATTTAATGTGCATCGGTTATCCTTCTACAATAATTTTTTTTTTAATTTGTTCTTTATTTTTTCAACTTATCACAATAAAATTAACATAAATAAAAATAATAATTTATTGCGGTGTTCTATGTAAAAAAAAACACTTATGTCAGAATCAATTTCTAAAAATTAATGGATAGTTGCCTATTTATTTTGAGGTGAATGATGATGATAAATTTAGAATGAAGAATTTAACATTTTCAATTCTAACATTTTCATATATATATATATATATATATATATATATATATAAACTAATATATATATATATTAGATTCAACTAGAATACAAGTGAACCAATATGATTTATTTAATTTAAAATATAGATCTAAGGTAAACTAAAAAAATTAACTTAATTTTAATTTTAGTTGAATTAGAATCATCTTGTCTATAAGACAACCTGTTTGAATCATTCAAATTATATATACACAGACAATTCATATTATTTAATCAGTAACTCTCCGTTGCTATTTATCATTATTTTTTCCTATCATTCATACATATTCTCAGTTCATGAAAAAATTAGCAAAAAAATAACAAAACTGCTATTAGATACCGATTTAACCCACATTGTTCACTATTTTCTTAATATTAATTATCTATCAAATGAAATATTTCTTATTTGGAAAAGTGTCAAGTTAATTAATAAGTTTTGTGTTTTCATAAGAAATAATAAAAATTAAATTTAACATAATTGTTAATATGATTTTATTGGAGGTGTTCTACATGACAAGCCACGGTGAATTTGGTTCACGGCTTCAATTAGATTTCAAAACAAAAACTCTACCGAGACACGCTAATTAAATATGCCATTAAATGAATCTTAGAGTGCACCTAGTTGGATGTGATGTAAAAGTGATTATATAAATAATTTGTGTATGAGGTTTCAACTTCATATGATCATTAGATCCTTTAATTTTTCAATTTTTAAAAATCAATGGCCTATACTTATCAAATTTTAAAAGCCAAGATTATATGGTTTGGATTATCAATTAATAGTGAAAAAAATAGTGAAACATTATATATTTCATATCTATATAATTACCTGTTAAACAAATCTAAATATATGAGACGTACGATTCATTTTAATAACATGTCTCATTAGAGTGTCTGCAAAATACGACTAATCACATAATTAATTTGACGAATGAAATTGAAAATAGAATACATTAGGCTACAAATCACGAGTGGGACCTTCTCAAGCTAAAATCATGTTATTGGATGAAGATCAAGGAGGGGTGATTGGTAAACAGTTCGAATTTATAAAATATTCAATTCAGAAAAAAATGTTCAAATTCATTATCATTGTTTCAATATGTGCAAAAAAATTTAAAAATAAGATTTAACTCAAAAATCCATTGAGTCGAGAAACTCGGCTGAACATTTAAAAAAATAAATAAAAAATCTAAAAAAATTCATTCACTCACTTGATGTTGAATCAAATCAATTTAAACTAAATTACTCGAGTTGCTTTGACTTCCTAAAAAATACTTTCATTCTGCCCAAGTAGCCTAAGCACTTATTTTTTTAAAATTGTGCAAAATTTACCACAAATGCTAAAATTGGTTAAAGTGTTGTTTCAAACTTTCAATCCCACCTAGAGACTCCAAAATACATATTTTATCCATAATAAATATGGAGTAAATATCAATATGATCAAGAGAAAGTTCTTATTGTCGTTTTAACCAGACTAAACCATTAGTGACTGAAACATGTGTAAATTTTAAGTCTTAAACAAATTTCCAAATTGGCTAAAAAATGGTTTTTACTTTGGTTGAAAGCTTTTGTACATTAAACATTTGTTCCTAAATTCACGAAAAAAAAATTTAATTAAAAGTAGTGAAATGGTTTAGAGACATTTTTTTTAGTGTGCTTTAAAAAAAATCAAATTTCAAGTTGTGCAATAAATAGAAAAGAGGTCTAAAGCTAAACTCTGCTCAATTAGTCTTAGATTTCTAGAATTAGACTAGAGGTCTTCGGTTCGACTCCTCTTAGACTTATTTGATACATGAACTTTGCAGGTGATTTTATGTATTTGTGGGATTAGTCTCATCTCCAATTTGAAGTAGAGATATCAACCAATATATACTGTATCGGTATCATCTATCAACCGGTATGTATCGTCTTAACTAATCAGTGGCATATTGTGCCTCATAAGATTGAAATGAACTTTGGATCATTTTCATATTTCAAACCTCGAAACCTATAAATCAATCTGAGCCCAGAATTGGGTCATCTAAAAAATACAGCTAGGCCCACCCTAGTTATACCCTGTATTTAGCACTGCAAAATGGATCCGAATGGCCCAACTCTTGTCAAAATTTGGCCGACTTCTTTTGGACTAGGCTAGTTGAAGTGTGTTTAACCTTTAGAAATATCCTGAAAATTCAACCTATATTCGTAAACTTTTGGAGCTAGAATGTGTCATAAGGTGGAGCTCAGCTTAGCCTACATATACTCAGTTTAGAGTATTGTGCCTAGTTGCAGCCCATCGGCTTAAAAGGTCAGCCCATATCCACCCAAGTATGATTGCTTTGGATCAAGTTTGGGTCAATTTAGCTCATTTTAAACCCTATTTGGGGGACATAATTTTGATTTTGGAAAGAGATTACTCCCCATAAAAGCCCATGGGCTTAAAGATCATGCATTGTGTCGGGTTTTTTTTTTTTAATTTACTTGTGGAAAACCGTAGGATATCCTTTTTGAAAAATAAAAATATAAATTATGGATCTTCTAATATCATCAAATCAAAGTCACGTGAAAACCCATCAACTCCAATTTGTGGTGATTATTGGGAAAATCTCAGATCCATGACACTACCCATAAGTACTATAGATCAGGTAAAACATCCAAAGAGATCGAGGAAAAAACCTTGCATAGAAAGTGAGAATGTCCAATCACTCGAACATATAAAGTGGTGAATTATATAAAGAGGATATAAAAAGCATTTCAATTAAATTGTTTGCATAACATAAAAATGAACTTAATCGAGATTCTATTGTCGATACAAATGTGGCACACTAACCTAAGTTTTCACAAAACCGATATTATGGACTAATACACCATTTTCTAGATTCTCGCCATTGACAGGCCAAATCTCTTTATTCTTTACAATTTGCACCGCTACTAAAGCAACTTAGGTCTTGTCACTTGCTTCCAAAGACCTTAAAAAGGAAACGAAAAAAACAATCCGCCAAGTTTTGGCGCTCTCTACAAATTAGCCTATTTTGAATTTTCTCATCTTGGATACAAAAAATTCTTGAGACAACTACATTAATTTGTACCGATAATTCAATTGTTTAATTTTTTAAAATTAAACTAGAGATTTTGAGTTCTATTTCTCTTGGACTTATCTGATATATGAGGTTTGCATATGCTTTCATATAATTCTGAAATTAGTCTTATCTCCAATAGAGAATGGAGATACTGATGTTGTCCAAAATGTATAATAATACTATTTTTACAAGAATTAATAGAAACATGATTTTTTTTTTTATAATAAGAAATGTCGATATATTTTTTCACTACTTAAAAGACAAGTGAAAAGAAAATAAGTCTGAAGTCCCTATTATAAACAACACCCATATCCTTATCTATTTACTATTTTAATTATAAATTATGACTTCTAAATGTACAACTATTAAATAGAAAAGGTCCAGGCTAGATTCGGATCTATGTCCTATGTCCATGTTTGAACCAACGTGCTCGAATCATTTCAAGTTTTTATAGTGTCAAATCAGCACCATATCATCAAAATTATTTATTCTATTAATGTAGAGTTGACTTTTACAATAGGATTTCATAGAATTTTCTATAAGCCAATTGTCAATCTATCACACGTATCAATTATGTCAAATATTCTTAGAAAAGAAAATAGTGTAGTTTAATTGGTTACCTCCCGCCTCATAAAGTGAGAGATTATGGGTTCGAACCACGTGGTCTAACCGTGGTGTGCCCTATGGATAGTGGGTATCTCATAATTTTCCACACGTAAAATAAAAAAAAAAGGCAATAGCTTTCGAACTTAATAAGAGTCCTTAGTTTAGCTCAAGTGTCAAGTTTTTAAAGAAAAAAGAAGAAGAAGAAGCTAGAAAATAAAATACATATCTTTCATGAAATGAACATAATAATATCTATGGAAGATCCAATTAACATAAAAATGGTAGATGATTAGTGGACCAAACTTGGTCCATTTTAGAAATTCTTTATTTTTTTTCTCAAAAAATGACCAAATTTGTTCCACTAAGACAATATTTCATCTTTGCAGGCTTGCACTTTCACCACCCATCACTAACCTAATGATAAGATCATTAAAATTAAAACACATTTAACCCCCTAAGTTTGATTTATCACTAAGTACATACTAAGTTCCTCCTCTATAATTAGGTGGTGACCAAACACTTCCATTGTCGTTGGTAACATATGATGTGCAAGATAAAGGCACAAGAGAGAGCCCTCTACTCCTTAGATCTCTCTTTGGTTCTTCCTTGCTCTCCTGCTCTTCCAAACTCTGTTTCATGTTACATTCAATAACAGAAAAAACAAGAAAAATGTAAGAAGAATAACTATAATTTATGTTTAGAGATTGTTAGTAAAAAAATTAAATAAAAAATATATCATCTATTTAAGTTTTTCAATTTAAACACATTCAATGTGGATGAAGATGAGGGAACAGCTGTAGATAATGATAAATCCAAATTTCGTCATGCATATGGATACATATTTTATCATATACTCCCTCCGTCCCATTTTAGTTGTCTCATTTTAAATATTTGTATTTTTTAAAGAACTTAAATTTGACTTTAAACCACCATGCAACTGAGAGGTGATTCTCATTCATTTCAACACACTTTATACCAATGGTTGAAATATCGGCCGGGCTGATATTGCGGCCGATATGCATATTGGCCGATAAGTTTCTCTCTCCTCCAATATTTGCATTTAATTACATTTTGGTCCGAAAATTTTATGTTAATTTTAGAAAATTTGGAGCTTCTTGAAAATATAATTTTTTCATTAAATATCGGTCATATACATATTCAAATTATTTATTTAAGTTTTGAATACAATTAATATTAAAATTAACAATAAAATGAAGAGAAATGATAAAAAATTCTATCACTTGTTAACCTAACATCTATGCATGTTACATCCATCTCAAATTCCAATTGTAAATGTCATTGACAAATTCATCTTAAATTTAATTTGACCCTCTCATTTATGATCGACATCTAATTAAAGAAATATTTTACCATCAATAACATAAGTCTCTTAAGAAATAAAAGTACAAAACAAAATTCAAAATACAAAATTCTAGAAAGTAAGATCCCAATTTTAATAAAATTCTATTAAAAATTATGAAAAAGTATGTAAGAAATTTATAATTTAGTGATTAGTATTATGATTTTTTTAAATGTTTGTTGTATTTTAATCTATCTAATTTTTTAAATTCTTAATCTTAGAGGCAAAAATTTTAATGGATTTAAAGATAATATATTAAATCTAACAATAATGGTTGGTGCTAATACTTCAAAGTTGAAAACTTGAAATTACTTGAGTTTCACCAAATACATCAAAACCGTGAACAACCGTAAAAAACTGTGAGAAATCATAAAAACTGTGAAAATGGCAATATCGGTTTTTTTTTTTAAATCAAATAAATTTTAAATACCGATTTTTATACATATCGTCCGATATGGTGACCGATATTGAGGACCATTTATCGGTCATATCGACCGATAAACTTTATGTACGGCCGATACATAGCGTATCGGCCGCTATGGTGCGGTCCAAAAATCCGCTACATTATCGGCCGATATGCTATATCAGTATCTCGACCCCTGTTTTATACTACTCTAATATAAATGAAACAACTATTTTGGGACAATTCCAAAATTCATATGAGACAACTAAATTGGGAAAGAGAGAGTAATTTATAATATTGCTAATTTATGAGCACCCCAATATAAGCACATCGGAGCACTCTTCTACTTTCTATGAATTTTATATGTACCTAATTTTATTCTATTTAAAGATGATTTTACCGGTGAATTAAAAGTCTATTTAAAACTGTCCCCATTTTAATTATTGATCTTTAGACGCTTGAATGTCGTAACTTTTCAAATTCAATAGAACTGGTTTTTTATAAAGAAACTTCATCTTTGAAATATCTTTCAAATCTAACTATTCCAATTCATTGAACCTCAAATTGAGTTACGATATCTGGGAATATAAGAGTTTCCTTTTTTATTTGATTTGAGATTTATTTTCTCAAGGGAACATGTTGGTGGCAATTTTCGGATCACTTGACCTCAGTCTTCATAAGTAGAAAATTCTTATTGTTTTAAACATATTTTTTAGTGGATATTTGTGGTGATTGATACTACATTGAATACTATCTTCCTTTTGAAAAATTAAATTCCACTAATTATGCTTATTGGAATCATGCATTAAATCTTGTTTGATTGGTAAAATTCTCGATAAATTCTTGATAAAATCACAATAAATGATAAAATCATGACAATATCCCGATAAATTCCTGATAAATTCCTTGTTAATATTTTATTTTTATATTTTCATTATTTTTATTATTATTTAAATATTATATCTTGCACGAGATTTTTCTGTTAATTCCTAGTAAAAATTTGAGAATTTAAAAATATTCCAATATTCCGATCGCCATTAGTATCCCGATATTAGTGACAATGGTTAAAATTAGTGAGAGATTGTGAATGGATCAGAAATCAATGCAAGGAAAGGTTACAATTTACAAAGACAAAAAGAGAGTGATAACTTAAGTGCAGGAAAATCATCCATGTATATTCTTCAATGTACGATTACTAAGGAGTAAGGAGAAATATCTCCATATTCAAGATATTGAGAAACCAAAGGAGCTTGGGATTACCAAGCAAAGATTTAATCTATATCTAACGAGTCACGACTTCGATTGTTGGAGAATGAGATTGAAGATCTCAAACAAAGTACTCTATACATATCCATTTATTTTCAAAAAGACAAGTAATTGTTTAATGAGCTTGACAACTTAGATCCAGATTTAAAATATGATGATCAAAAGTGTAATGAATTGTTCGTTAGTGGGTTGAGTAAATAATATAGTGTTTTTGTAATTGTAATTATGAGTTGGCCATAAACTTATGTCTTTTTTTTTATTTTTCTTTGAACTAAGGTATCTAAGCCTCTTAGAGCACACGACTAATCCTTGACAGGACCGGCTGAAGACAATTAAAGCACATAAGACAATTCAAGCAGTTGCTTTAGGCCTCTATTTAGGATGTAGACACACACTAGGTAACATTATAAGGAGTGACCTTTTTGTGTTAAAGAGTGATTTGGACTCAAAACCTCCATCTTCTCGAACAGGTTCTTAACCGCCAAGACCCCCTCACAAGATGCAATCGTTATTGTTGATTATACAATTTATTCTATTAATAATTTTGGTAACTTGACTTTTTTTTTTTTGGGTATACCTATAATTGTTAATTGAATTACATGTTATATTTTCAATTTGAACATTCTCAACAATTGAAGGAACTTGTTGAGAATGAATTCCGATGTATGATTGTCTACGCTTTGATAATGGCAGCGAGGACACTTTCAAGAAGTTTATTATTATTCATAATATTATTATTATTATTTTTGAGAAGAATGAGATTTGTTAGTAGCTTACTTGTTTATACACAACTCAGTAGAATGGTATGGAAGAGCAAAAGAATAGCCATTTTGGAGAGGCTATTTGTAGCATAATTCATGCCAAGAATGTTGAGCATGAGTATTAGACAGTTTATGAAGATTGTACTAAATGTTCTCAACAGGATTCATTTAATATCGATTATGATGTTTAAATTTGAAAATCTAGAATTCATGCTTCAAGTTCTAAGGATGGTTCTACTTAGAATGTTAGCAAGAAGAAATATCAATAGTCTAAATCCACATTTATGACAATCTACTAGAATGAACAAACCAGTTAGCAATAATGCTGATTGAAATTATTCTAATATTTCTGCAATTCTCTGTTTGTCTAATGTCGTAGATACTGTAAAACCCAACTAACATGATGATGTCAAGGATATTTAAGTTTTTTAGGATAATGTTATAAAAGAAGAAATTTCTATTGTTAAGAAGAATGAAATATGAGATTCAGTCTCTTTGTCTAGTGGAGTTTCACTCGGGGAGCGAAATATCTTCCGATATGTATCATATCGGACGTACGCTATTTGTATCGGTGATATCGGTCGATATATTGACCATGATATCACCGATATGAATAAATATCGACAATTTAAAAAAAAATGAATATCGATGTCGGCCCAGGCAATATCTCGACTGATATCGAATGCATATTGGCCAATATTTGAATTTCTAGATTTTTTCTAAAAGGGCTTTTTTATTTTATGTTTTAATTCAGAAAAAATAAAAATAAAACTGATATTGCCAAAAAAAAAAAAAGATGAGAGAGAATGATATTGAATGATATCCGAGATCGGCCGATATCATCCAATCCCGATATTTTTACCCCTGGTTTCACCTACCTCATTTTTTGTATAACCAAGTGTCCAGGTCTCTTAGAACACCCAACTCCTCAAGGCATGTGCAAGTCTCTCTACTCACGCACATCGGATAACTCTATAGGGAGTGGCCCTTGGGAGAGAAGTGAAAATCGAACTCAAAACTTTCACTTTTTGAGACGGATTTTTTACTACCATTCCAACTTCTTAATCTTATATAAATAGGTAAACAAGGTGAAGTGCAAATATGATGGTTGAATCGAGCATTATAAGCATTGTAAGCTCTCATCCAACCTATTTACAAAGCTGCTTTGAAGTAGATTTTAAAGTTTAATTTATACGGGAGGATGGTGGACCTATACTAATACATTTTAAATACTATTTCAACTATAAGACTGCATGTTTGAATGACATTACATATTTATAAATAATATTTTTAATATCAGTAAGTTCAAATAAAAAATAATATTTTTAATATCAGTAAGTTCAAATGTTTTATTTATTATGAGAATTACTTACCTGTTGGGAAGTCGTACAGGAACCATTGTTATTCTTCATATAAGGAACACTTAAGAGTCTGCAAGCACAAACAAGAACTTCATGTTCAATGTTTACAGATTTGTTAGAAATATTTATAAGCAAAAATTGGAAAAAAATAAAAAAAATGATGGTATTACTTTATTCTTTCCCTTTTTTTTTCTTTCTAATTACTTAAATTTGTGTGTGTTTAGGTATGAAGTTTTAAAAATATTAAAACCTATATTAACTGTAAATTTTAAAAGCATTTACATACCTCTGTCTTTGAGATTGTAGGTGTCACAATTTATCTTTCATAACTATGCACTTTACTGATTATCCATTGAAGGCAAAAAATGATTCCTACAAGGCCCATGTCCTAATTAAAAGGGTAAAAGATAAAGATTGTTTATTTTTTTATTTTTTTATTTTTTTAATATCTTCATTGCCATAAATCTAAACTTTATTTTTTTAAGGTATTTAGAACTATGTAAGCTACTAGTAGAGTTGCAAGTTAGCTCGAGTTGGATCTATGCTAACCCATCTCGAATCAAAATTATTAAATATGGATCTGACCTGACCCAACATTCTCGAAATATCGACCCTTTTCAAAATATCCAAAGACCTAAGTAACAAAAGTGGAAACCCAATATTTTTAAATTTTAAAAAATTCCAAAATAAAAGAAGTAAAATATCTTTATAAAATTACATGTGAAAGACAACTAATATTTTTAAAATGTCTTTATATAATTATATAAAAATATTATATATCATATTAAAATATTTTGAGTTAGGTCCCGGGGTTTTTCCACTTAACCCAAACTTTACTGAAGAAAATCTCAAAATCTTTAAAACTTAAACTGACCCATCCTCAAAATCAATGATCTTGGACCTAATCTAGCTACATTTGGAATTAAGTTTTACTGTAAAATGTTTTTTTTAAGTTCCTTAATTTTGCCTTAAGCGATATTTGAAATTATAGAAATGCTACGGTGGTACACTTACATTCAAGCATAAAATGCAAAATGTGACATTCCTTATCTAAGGGGACTCACTAGGCCCACCAGATAGAAAGAAGGGTTTTTTGATACAATCTATAAAAAAACTAGTTTTGTTGATTATTTTGGAAGTTATTTTAAATCTTACAGCAGTCAATCAGTTCAAGTTTTGTCTGAGTATTTAGAAATCAAGCCAAAGTTGAATTGATACAACTGAGTTGACTTTATTCTTTCCAAGGTTTATAACCATGGTTTGATGAAGGTTGTTAATTCTACAATTGCTAATCACGGGCTCACACATTGATAATTCAATTAGAAAGAATGTCATACCTCGACTTGATCTTGAAGGAATTTGATATATCCAATGGCCTCAAGTAATACAGATGCTGTATCAGTCTGTAATTTTCACATGCAATATAGAGTTTAAGTATTAGCAAATATAAATAAGAATATCAAGATCTATATAATTTTTTTTTATAACATGTGTCTCCCCACTCCAAATTGGAGGTGAGAGTAATTCCACAGATACAAGCGTCGTGTATCACGTAAGCCTGAAAAGAGTCGAATCCAAAACCTCTAGTGTAATCCTAGAATCTTAAAACACATGAGCTACTAGTGCATTATATAGGGATACAATATCCCTTGTTGGGTATCATTGATACGATAAGGTACTTCAGAGAAATTTGTGAGATTTAGACGCTCTAGGACTAATTTTTATTAGGTGCAATTTGAGTTGGATTCGATTCAAACTTGAATGATGGAACTTTGAATTTTAGTAAAGTTAAAGTTAGAGATTTGAATAAGAGTTGGGAATAAGAGTTGCGTTGTGCAATTTAAATGGAAATTTGGATTGGATCAAGGTTGATGGCTTGCGTGGAACCTGTTAGGAATAATAAGTGGAATAAAATCAACCACACCACGATGAAATAAATCAACACAACCACAAATGAATCGACACTGGGATTTACTTGATTCAGCAAATTCCTACCTACGTCTATAGAGAGAGATGTTTTTCACCATGAGAGACAAGAAAAAATAATATCTGTACAAGAAATACAATAAGTAAATCACGCAGATTTAAATGCCAAACCCAAGTCCCAAAACCTTTGTACAATGCATCGTTGCTACCTGCAACCCACAACTAAATCCCAGTTCCTTCTCTCTGACTTGCACTCTCAATCTTGAACAATGAACCTTTCTTTTTACCCACTATCTGGTGTGCTTTCCATGTGCTTCCCTAAATCACCTTGGTGTCGTGTGTAGAATACCCAAGTACATCACTGTGTGTCTTCTCCCTGCACTTCCTTTGGTGACCATTGTCCCTGCGTTGTAACCCACGTGGACTGTCTCACATGTGACATTTCTTCTATATTTCACTTCCCCGCAATGTTGTATGAAGGACAAGAGCCTCCTCCACTTCCCTGCAATGCCGATGAAATACTAAGCAAGCGCAACATCATGTATTCCTTATGCATCTATGCCTCACATTCTTGCAGCCTCTCCACGCATAAGCCTCCACCACACACCATGGCACGTCCATGCATATTACACCATGCATGTAGCTAAAAAGGCCGACAAAACCATCTCCATAGATGCACACACATACTTTTGTATTCCTATGCTTTTCTACCCCAAAAGAAAGCCTTCACTAAGTATTCCTTGCATGCAAACGGCCCTTGCATACAAGCGTTCCCTTTGCAGAGTATCATCCAGCACATGCGGCCAAAGGGCTCTCCTCCATGCTGCATACGGCCAAGAGGCTAAGAGACACGATACCATGCGGCCGAAGGCATCCTAACAAGATGCCCCCAATGCATATATGAAAGCTCCCCATGTTGTTCTTAGAATTTAGGAACCAAATTGAATTCCTCTGTTTTTCATATATTTTGTTCAATAAGACTATTACTGTAATACCCTGCCCCAGATTAGGCATAGTTTAGCTTAATAAATCTTGTTTGACCGGTTAATCTCGAAGATTAATGTCAGGGCTTTGAGGAAAGCCCAGGTGTGGCCCAATCTGAGCTCGAAAGCTCAGTGATCCAGCTCGTCCAGCTGGAGGGGCATTTTGGTAATTTATCGCTTCTTGTTATTATTATTTTTAAATTTTGTTGTTATGTGAATATTATTGGATGATATTATTCTCCTTAATAAAGGATTTGTATTTCTGATTTTCAAATAATTTTATTTTTAGAAAAGGGTATTTAAATCCGCCCGTCAAAACCCTGAAAGGGAGTAATAATTATTTTAAAAGGTTTTTTGAATTGAGATAATTTTGGAAACAAGTATTTTATGGTAGACCATTTTAAGTATGGTCTTGTTATTCTTTAAAATTCCAAAATGAGATTTCTAAATTATTTTATTTAACATTTGTTTAATTAAACAAATAGTGTTAAATTGTGATTTTGATTTAAATCAATGGTTTTTAGTTAGAGTTAAATCTCCAAATTTTTATGGTGACTAAAGTTTTTAAAACCCAACTTATCAGTAAGGTTGGATTAAGATTTTGAGTTCTAAAATCATGCTTTTAGTTTAAAATCAGGTTTTATCAAATTGGGGGACTTATTTGCAAAACTGGAAACTTGGGAGGACTAATCCGCAACCAGACCAAACAGTATTGTTACTGTTTGGAACGTCAGCTGCCGCTGCATGCAACCGCATGCAGTGGCCAACCGGCCCCTTCTTCCGACCATTTTTCTAAAAAATGGACATCAATAAGCCGATCAAACTCCCAGCAAACCCATCTCCTCTTTGTCTCAGTGTCTGTCCCAGCTGCTCCCTGAGAAAAACCAGCTGATTCTTGCCCCTCTGTTTCCCAGTTTTTCCACCGTAGCTTAAGAAGGAAGAGTTTTTCAAAAATCAGATTTTCAGCCCAGAAACTCCAGTGAAGGTAATCACTGTGTTCCTCTTTTAATTCCAGTCGGTTTAGAATCAAGAAAAACTGAATTTGACCCTGTTTTGAGTAAGAAAAATGGTTTCAAAGTTTAAGGAAAAACCATGGGTTTCTTGTACCCGTGAACTTTCAGTGTTAAAATCCAGTGGCCCAGTGATCTTCAAAGCTCCAAACCATTCCCTATGGAAAGAGGACTCCCAGAGGAGTCCATTGGACCGGCTAGATGTGGAAACCGAATCCGAAAAACCCAGTGTTTCCGGATTCGTATTTCACAGTGTGTCTGTTGTCACTGTCTGCTGGTGTAGACAGTGAGGAAGACGACTCTCGGACTGTCCGAGAGTTGATCTTCGGACGGTCCGAGGGTTAACCCTTCGGACGGTCCGAGAGCACCCCTCGGACGTTCTGAGCTTCATCCGAAGCCCAGGAACGCCCGAGACTGGTTTGACTCGCCTGGATGTTCCTAGCAGAGCTCGGAAGGACCGAATCCCACTCGGACGTTTCGAGCCCTATCTTCGGATGTTTCGAGGTACAGACCCATCGAGACCCATTTTTCAGATCTTTTCGGTTCGGATGGACTTCGGACGATCCGAGGTTAGACCCATGACCCGAGGTCAGTGACTAGTTGAGGTGCGGTTTGGGTGATCCGAAGCCACAGTACCTGGTTCCGAGACATGTTCTGAGGGTCCCAATTTTTGAAGTGTAAAATGTTGTTTGATTATTACTGATGCATGTGATGTGATGCTTAGTACCCCCTTTGCTAATTAAAAATGTACTAACCATTTTCTCTTATTATTATAGTGTATATACTATTTTATTCACTTCCAGGCCGACTCTATTGGTCCTGCACTGAGTGATTTCACTTCCAGTTCGACGCTATATTTGTCGGGCAATGAGTGACCTCGAGGCCTTACTCAAAATGTTAGGTCTGGTCTTATCCAGAAGACAACCGAGAATTGACCTGAGAATCTAGACCTAACTCAATAAGTCAATCTGGTCAATGCCTAGAAGACAATATGAGTTTTGGACTGAGCACATTCTTATTATATTATCCTGTCGATTATTTTAATGTAAAAAGGATAAAAACAAAGTATGAGACTCAATTCCATGTACCTTGGATATTTTTGGGAAAACAAGTATGATTTCGAAATACTACGTGTGTGTATGTATTTGATGCTATGTATATTGATTGTGCATTTGTCTGTTTGTTTGAACAGAGACCGCGAAACCACACATTTTCGGTGAGGGAACTTGAATTTGCAGTAGATATAAATAGGTTTTGTTACTTGAGATGGATTTGGAGCAATGAGTGGTTTCAAGTTGATGAACTCACTCATGTGCCTATACATGATACACTATAGTAAGAGTGCTTATGATGATGACAAATATTATGACGTTGATCATATGAGATGCGATACTGCTTCCACGTACCTTTTACTATTGAACCATTGCTGAGCTGAGGTGTCCGTTACGTCTACTGGACCAGGTGGGTCGACAGTGACTGGCAGGGTGTGTCAGTACCGGTTTGAGGTGCATACCGGAAATGTACTTATAAGGATGTATTTTGACCTTGTCGAGACTTAATACTATTGGTGTCAGTATAGTATCTAGGGGATTACGGTGGATGATAGCAGTAATGGAAAGACGATGATGAGATATTACTTGATACTGTGAGTTTATTATCAAGTATGAATATTAGTGTAACTGTTGATTATCTTGCTAACCTGTTATTTACTTAAAACTGCACTATTATATTTCCTTCACTGGGCTAGTTAGCTCATCACACTCACCTTTTAGGAGATGAACCCGAGGAGGAGAACCCTCTATTTCAAGCTTAGGGTGGATAAGTTGCGGCGGTGTTTTGGAATTCCCATTGAGGAGAATACCCTCATCTTTGCTTTTTACTTCTTGGAACCTCTTGCTTTTGTAAATTACCAAGTGTGGTACTTAATTTGTATCAATGTCATGTATTGAAAACTACTATGCTTCTATAGTTACTCTGAGATGTTTTTGAATGAAAAATTCAGTGTTGGATTTATGCGATCATGTTATGTGTTGTTATTTGTGTATTTTGTTGGGTAGACTTATGGTATATGTTTGATTCCACATGTTGGGATTATGTGTGACCTTTGGGCCTAATTGTTGATCCGGCCCAGTTGGTATGCCTGAGTTAATTTCAAAAAAAAAAATTCAGTCGCGTTCCGCGTCCACCGTTCGGGTCGGGGTGTGACAATTACAATTTATAGAATGAAAGAGCTACAAATAAGGAAACAATCCTGACGTAAATCAATCTATAGTTGTGCAATCAATCATACAAGCTGTAAAATCTTGTAAAATCTACAACACTCCCCCTCAAGTTGGTGCATAGATATCACACATGCCCAACTTGTCTAAATTTTTTGAGAATACTCGTTTTGAAACTGCTTTGGTTAGAATGTCAGCTAACTGATCCTCTGATCGAATCTTAGGTAACTCAAATATGTTCCCATCTAGCTTCTCCTTGATGAAGAATCTGTCGACCTCTACATGTTTTGTACGATCATGTTGAACTGGATTGTGGACAATATCACATGCAACTTTATTGTCACAATACAGTTGAATTGGTTGCCTAGATGGGTAACCCAAATCTTGCAAGAGAAGTTTTAACCACAATGTTTCACAAAGGGCAAGGGTCATACCCCTGAATTCAGCTTTTGCACTTGAGCGAGCAACAACATTTTGTTTCTTTCTTCTCCATGTAACAATATTACCACCTACAAAGGTAAAGTAACTAGAAGTCGATCGCTTATCATCTATTGTTCCAACCCAGCTAGCATCAGTATATGCATCTATGCGTTGATAATCTGTATTTTTAGTGAACAGAATTCCCTTTTTAGGTGTAGACTTCAAATACCTCAAAATATGCATGACTGCATTCATATGTTGTTCACTAAGATTATGCATAAATTGGCTAACCATACTCAATGCATAAGCAAGATCCGGTCTTTTGTGTGCTAAGTACATCAGTCTCCCTACAAGTCTCTGGTATCTTTCTTTATTAGTTGGAACTCCTTCTAACTCAACACATAACTTTAAGCCTTCTTCCACCGGTGTATCAGCAGCTTGATATACTGACATACCAGTTTCCTGCAATAGGTCTAAGACATACTTTCTTCGAGACAAAAAGATTCCTTCATTTGATCTAGACACCTCGATCCCAAGAAAATATTTCAAGGAACCAAGGTCCTTCATTTCGAATTCTTTGGACAAGTACTCTTTTAGTGTCTTCCTTTCTGCTGGATCATTTCCTATAACTATCATGTCATCTACATATATAATGAGTGCAGTGATCTTACCCTATTGTTTCTTCAGAAATAATGTGTGACCTGAATTGCTCTGATGGTAGCCAAATGCTATCATGGACTTTGTGAACCTTCCAAACCATGCTCTTGGAGACTGTTTCAATCCATACAATGATTTCTTCAATCTGCACACCTTCTGACTGTGCCTTTCCGGTTTCATACCCCCTGGTGGGAGATCCATATAAACTTCTTCAGATAATTCTCCGTGCAGAAAGGCATTCTTCACATCAAATTGTTGTAATGGTCAATCCAAGTTTGCAGCTAAAAACAATAATACTCGAACAGTGTTGATTTTAGCTACAGGTGCAAATGTCTCTGTGTAGTCGATCACATAGGTTTGGGTGTACCCTTTTGCCACTAGTCTTGCTTTAAATCGTGCAACCATGCCATCTGCCTTTTACTTCACAGTGTAAATCCATCGACATCCCACTGGTTTCTTTCCTGGTGGGCAATCAGCGAGATCCCATGTTTTATTTTTTTGCAAGTCATTTATTTCTTCATTCATAGCAGCTTTCTACCTTGGGTCAACTAAAGCTTCCTGCACCCTGTTAAGAATAACTACAGTAGATAATTGATTTACAAATGTTTGATTTGATTCAGACAAACGGTAGTTAGACACATAATAACTCATGGGATATTTAATGTTACTAGAAAGTTCAGGTTCATATGTGGGTTTAGGAATACTTCTGCTGTGATGTTGTGGTAGCTGTTTCTTTGTTGACTCATACAAAATATAAGGAACATTCTCAATAAACGATTGGTTTGGTATATCAATAAGAGGCTCGTACTCGATTGGTGGGGATGGACTTATCCCTTCTGGTAGTGTCACTCCTTCAGTTTCTGGGCGTTTATAACCACTTTGATCTAAAGTTATACCACTCAAATCCAATTCACCCACATCCTAGTTACCATAATTAAGGGATTCACTTTCTACAGAAGTCTGAAACTCGTAGTCTAGAACATCATAATCTAGAGTCTGAATTTTCCTCTGGTATTCCCCCTGAAGTTCAGGCTCAGACAAAAAATACATTAAATTTTCAAAGAAAACCACATCCATTGTGATAAACATACGTTGAGTTGGAGGATGATAACATCGGTACCCCTTTTGGTGTGTAACATATCCAAGAAAAACACATCTCAACACTCGAGGAGTTAACTTGTTACGCTGATGTTTATGAAGATGTACAAATGCTATACAACCAAAGACATGAGGAGATAAATTTGAGACAACTGGAGCAACAACAACATCAGTGAGAGCCTGGAATGGTGTCCGGAAATCAACAGAGCTAGAGGGTACCCGATTGATTAAGTATGTTGTGGAAGTAAGTGCTTCACCCCAGTAGGATAATGGCATATGGGCTTCGATCAATGAGGCACGAACAACTTCCAACAAATGTCGATTTTTTCGCTCGGCGACTCCATTTTGCTTGGGTGTATTGGAACAAGTAGTTTGATGAATAGTTCTGTGTGCTTCCAAATACTGCTGACATTCAGAACTCTGATATTCTCCACCATTGTCACTGTGAAGAACCTTAACTTGGGCATTGTACTGAGTTCCAACCATTTTATGAAAATTTTGAAATAATAGGTTCACCTCACTTTTAGACTGCATTAAGCACAACCAAGTCATCCTTATACAATCATCAATAAAAGTAAAAAACCAACGTAATCCTCCTAAAGTTGAGATTTTGGAAGGACCCGAGACATTAGAATATATAACCATAAAAGGAAGTGGACTTTTATTAAAAATTAATGGAAATGAAGTTCGATGACTTTTCTCCTGTTCACAAACATCACAATGGAAGCTAGAAACGTCCAATTTTGCTAATAAATTAAGAAATAATTTTCTTAGATAACCGAATGAAGCATGCCCCATACATCGATGCCATAGCCAGACTTCAGATTTCTTCTTTTCCCTTTCAGAGCCATTTACTATCAAGACTTGTCGTAACTGTAATGACCTGACCCGATTTTTCGGAGTTTTAGGGTCTTGGTAGCAGTGGGGTGAGTGTGGACCCTGTGGTGGGTCCTGGTTTGCCCGATTTTGAGTTCGGAAACTCAGAGGGCAATTTGGTAATTTTGAATTATTGAATTTTCTTTCATAATTAAAAGTTTGAAAATCACACGTTTTCCCCCGACTTTGTCGTTTGACTTCTTCGAGCTTTTTAAAATTTTTGAAAACTGGAGATATTTATTTTATTAAAAAAAAAAAAAAGAAGAAGAAAACCCTAAACATAACCTTAACCTCCCTTTTTTTTCCCCATCCAACGCGGCATTGTAGCTCAGCTACAGTGCCACCGTTCCTCTCTTCCGCCCCCTTTCTATCCCCCTTCTCCCCTCCTTCTATTCTAACCCTAACCCTAAACTCCCTTCTCCCCCTTCAGAGCCGCCGCCGCCGCCGTTCCCATCCCTCTCCCTCTTCCATCTCTCTGCCTGTCTTCTTCTTCTCTCCCACTCGTTCTAACCCTAAACTAACGTGTCTCTCTCCAACCGCTGCCTGCACCGGAATCTGAGGCCCTTGCTGCCTCCGTTCGAGCTTCCCGGCCTCGATCGAGTCGGATCTCCTCCTTCTTTGACGGGGATCAGGTAACCCTCCGATTCTCCTCTCTCTATGCCAATCCTTGCCCCTTCCTCTTGATTTTCTTCGGTTTTTCCCTCCTCTTCTTCTCCTTCCCTTTTCTCCATTTTTCTTCATTTTCCCTGATTTTCCTTCTCTTTCCCTCAGTTTTTTTCCAGACTGGGTTGCTGAGTCAACTCGGTCGGGTCACCGAGTTGACTCGGCTGAGTTCAGATCTGGGCAACCTAGGCCCAGTCCACTGTGTAGCCCAGTGGGCCTAGGGGCCCGACCCGGCTCGCCAGACTTGGTTCGGCCCAGCCCACCCTTCGGCCCGGCCCAGTTTCGGGCCCGACCCAATTTCAAACCCAGTTTCCAGTTTTGGGCTCAGTTTTGAGCCCAGCCCAATTTTGGACCCAGTTTTTAGTTTCGGGCCCACTTCAGTTCGATTTGGACCCGACTCGCTTTCGGGCCCGTTTGTAATCCAAACTTAGTTTGACCCGTTTTGCCCGGTTACTTATCCATGTGTTCTTGTTTCAACAGATTGAGCCCCTTTAACCCCCAGACTCGTTTTCTCACATTAGATTTCAAAGACACACACAGGTGAGGGAACTTATCACCGCTTTTGCATGCATCTATGCATCTTATACTATATCAGATGTGCGGGTACGGAATGCGCCGAATGGGGGTCCCTAGTATTATGAGCCACTCGGCAAGGGAACTGTTGATACTATTATGTGGCAGGTCCCCATCCGGATGTATTCGTATCCGATGCCCGCAGAGGCATATATGAATTGATTATTTAAGGTCATAATTGATTGATTGTATGGTGACATGATTGGAGTTTATTTTAGTTCGTAATATGCTAAGATGCCAGCATGTGAACATGTAGTATGTAGTGGTATGTGTCTGATTATGGTGCGATGTATTTTGTTGATAATATACCATGTGATCATGTGATAATTAGTTTGGACTGCTAGACGTTGTAACATGCTTGGATGTTAACATGTCAACCTGTGATGAATAGTGATGCATATACCTGATTATTATGTGATGAACTATATTAAAAGCATGTGTAAGTGTAGAGTTAATTGTGCATACATATAACTGACGTATGTGGGATGTCGGTGGGGGCATGGGTACTAAGCAACACCAGGTTCTAGAGACTCCCCCAGCTTGTCGGGTAGTTAGGGTGGGGATGTTATGTGGGACCGCGCAGTGGACGCATGGTTGGGATTCGAACTCCCTTGTGATTGGAAATGGGAAGTCGTAACCCCTTGCATAGATCAAATGGTCGGTCATTCTTGTATTTCCCGTACGTGCCTATGAGAGAGGTGTGATCTGATTAGAAAACAAGGTGCTTGGGAGTCCCAAATAAGGACTAATTGAGAAGTAATTATGTTAACCCTAGATAGGACATCAGGCTGAATGTTGGTTCACCCAAGGTAACCTTAGAAGCCCCTTGCGGTTCCGATACCCGAATGTGTGACGGGTGAGGTGATCCCCGGATGATCGAGGAGGCTGAGGAGGTGCTCGCCCGCTCATTGGCCGGGGGATGGTGCGGTGGGGAACGGCTCCCGCCAGCATGCCTTTTGGTCCCTGGATGACCGAGTAGGCTGAGGAGGTGCTCGCCTAGGTCGAAGGACGATACGGTGAGGGACAGCTCCCGCTGGTATGGTTTGTGATCCCCAGATGACCGAGTAGGCTGAGGAAGTGCTCGCCTAGGTCGAGGGACGATGCGGTGAGGGACAGCTCCCGCTGGTATGGTTTGTGATTCCCAGATGATCGAGTAGGCTAAGGGGGTGCTCGCTTAGGTCGAGGGACGGAGCGGTGAGGGACAGCTCCCGTTGGTATAGTTTGTGATCCCCATATGACCGAGTAGGCTGAGGAGGTGCTCGCCTAGGTCGAGGGACGATACGGTGAGGGACAGCTCCCGCTGGTATGGTTTGTGATCCCCAGATGACCGAGTAGGCTGAGGAAGTACTCGCCTAGGTCGAGGGACGGAGCGGTGAGGGACAGCTCCCGCTGGTATAGTTTGTGATCCCCAGATGACCGAGTAGGCTGAGGAGGTGTTCACCTAGGTCAAGGGACGATGCGGTGAGGGACAGCTCCCGCCGGTATGGTTTGTGATCCCCAAATGACCGAGTAGGCTGAGGAAGTGCTCCCCTAGGTCGAGGGACGGAGCGGTGAGGGACAGCTCCCACTGGTATAGTTCGTGATCCCTAGATGACTGCGTAGGCTGAGGAGGTGCTCGCCTTGGTCGAGGGACGATGCGGTGAGGGACAGCTCCCGCTGGTATGGTTTGTGATTCCCCGGATGGCAGAGTAGGTTGAGGATGTGCTCGGCCGCTCATTGGTCGAGGGATGGTACGATGTGATGTGATGAAATATTCCAGGGTAGGACACCTGTATGGTGGGGACAGCCTGTGGTGCTATGTGGTAGTGTGTTTACCCGCGATTATGGTATTGGGGTTCATTATTGAGATTTGTGTTGTGTGGGTTAACTCACCAGGAATTTATGGGTACCTAACGAGTGAGTTCGGCCGGCTTACTCGATAGAAGACATATAGAGTTATATGAGAGGTGGATACACCAGTCGTGTGGAGACCAGCATATGGGTTCCAAGGTTATACGTTTGACTATCGAGACTCTGGTGTTTGGTTGATGAGACCATAGATGAGTCTGGTTTGTAGTTCGTTGATGACTGGTGAGGTGGTTACTCCCGTGCGGTGATCAGTTTGGGACTCTAGTGAGTCCGACTCTTGGGTTGGTCGTGGTATATGTGCGGGTTGTCATCAGAGGGTCATAGGTCTAGTTGATGACTAGAGACCCCGATCTGACTGAGGATCAGTCTGTGCACCCGTGGATGGGTGGACTGTTGCGGTAGGGCATATAAAGGAGTTGCGTTGGGTTGGTTAGAGGATGTCCTAGAGGCCCGGTTGACGTGGGCCCATGTGCTAGGGGTAGGGCACACGTTTGTATGGTCATGCTGGTAGACATCCTAGACATTGATGTGTCCATATGATTATGTGCAGTATATGCTTGATGACTTATGATGCATGTGTTACCCTTACTGGGCATGTAGAGCTCACCCCTTGCCTCACAGGTACTTTATAGAGGGAAGGTTGGTGGGACCCTCAGCTGGACGTTGGTTGTAGAGTTACAGTTTTGTAATTTGTAAGGGTCCCATCTTGTAATTGAGGATTTTCCGATGTATTTGAATTATGTGTACATTTCCTTAAGATGGATGAATATAATAATGGGACGATGCTATAATTTGTAATCATGATTGATGCTTGCAGTTTTTGGTTTAATAGTGGGTTGCTCGTAGTTGCTTTGAATTGCGGGAGCAGTGTCTCCCCTTTATAAAAAAAAAGGGCCCCTAAAATAGAATTAGATCAGTGTTTTGAAATTTTGTATCAGTTTAACGTACTCGTAGCGGGTTGGGTCATTACAGTAACTTGTCGGAACTTCCTGACACCAAGTCTAAGTAATATAGCTTCCCTCACAGCACAAGATAAGACTGTGTTATTTGAGAAACTGACAAAATGTTATATTCTAAAGATGGAACAACTAAAACAGAATCTAAATTCAAAATATCAATGAGGGTCAAAGATCCTTCCCCAATAACTGGGGTCGTGGTACCATTGGCAATGGAAACAATTTGTTGTGAGGATGGTTTAAGAGGGTTGACCTGTATAGAATCAAATATCATATGATCGGTAGCACCAGAATCAATTATCCATGTGTTATTAGAAACAGGTGTACAAATATTAAAAAACTTACCACCATTATTTGTCGCGGTGACTAATGCTGAGGTAATTTCTGTGACATCATCATCTGTCTTTGTTTCAACAATAGTGGCAGTTACGGTTTTCTTTTTTCGGGAAGCACGACTATGATCCCACCATTCTAGATATCCCACAAGTTCAAAGCAACGATCTATGGTATGCCCAATCTGATTGCAATGGGTGCATTTATAAGTAGACTAATCGACACCATTGGTGTTATTTGGACGGTTGCCCCTTCAACGGTCTTGCCAGTTTTGGGTTGGTCGGTTTCAAGTCACTATAGCGGAAGCTTCAGAACTTTCAGACTCCCCTTTTAGAGTTGCACGACGGACCACCTCTCGTCGAATGAACGCATAATAGTCTTCCAAATCTGGAATTGGTTCTTTGCGTAAAATCTCGCCACGAACTTCTTTAAACGTTGCATCCAATCCGGCAAGAAATATGTGCACCTGTAGTCGTTCAATGCACTTTTGGTAAGAGGTAATATCATCAAGATCCTTCATGAGAACTTTATCTCGATGGTCCAATTCGTGAAAAATCCCGGTCAACTTGGCATAATATTCTGAAAGAGACTTTCCACTTTGTGAGGCAGTGAAGGCCTGTTAGTTTAAGGCGAAAACTTGCAACTTATCACTTCCATCATAGAAGGCTTTTGACAAAGCACTCTAGATTTCGTAAGCAGTGGGTAAGCGTAAGTAACGGTTCATAATATCTGGAGTCATGGACATCAATAGCCATCGTTTCACTTTTTGGTTCTCGGCATACCATTTTTCATATCCATCATCAGATTCTGCAGGTGGCCTCATCTTACCACAAATATAGGAGAGTTTTTCCCTCTCAGCAATATGGATCTCCATTAACTGTGACCAAACATCATAATTTGATTCAGTAAGAATGATCTCCGCTTTAAAAATACTTTCAGATTGAACAATAACAAGAACTGATTTTGTTCCAGATGATTTCGGTTTGGAGGAAGACATCACGGCTGTGTTATCGATTGTGGTGAGGTGGTGGGGTGGTTTGAGTATAAGATGTATTGTGTAAATTTTAAATTTATAACTCGGAATCGCACAAACCATTAAATAGTATAGCGATTAGATGCGAGGTCGAACCCATCGGAACTTAGGAAATATATCCATGAAAATACACCATTGAATTATATATTTTAAGAAATTTAGAAAATCATAGAAATAAATCTTAAACATGGAATTAATTATCTAATCTTGGAAATCTAATTTTAATTAAGAAACATTCTAAAAAATAAAAAACATGGTCTAAAATTATAAACCGCATCCAAAAATATAATTTAACAATTAAAGAGATCTAATTTTAATTAAAATGGTGAATTTGATCTAAAAATTATAAATAATCTTAACTTAACTTAGAAAACAAAATTAAGATGCAATTGAATTATTTCCAACCTAATTTACAATTTTTCAAGAATTTGAATTTATAAACAAAAGAAAATCAAATAAAATATATATACATATTTACAATGAAATTTGGATTGAAGATTAAGGAGGCATTATTTTCAATACTTTAAAAATAAAATCAAGACCTAGAACATGGAGCTCACATTTATTAATTATCATTGATTCAAAATTTTCATTCATAATTAATTTAATTAAGAAAAATATGAGTTTCATTAATTAAGAAATAATCAAAATAAACCTTGGATTTAGAGAGAATTCAACATAAAATTCCAAATCTAAATTCTTCACCTATTCTTAAAAAGAGCATTAGAATGGAAAATTAAGGTTCTAAACTTTCCCAAAAATTGAATGTTTAAGATGAAAATTCTAAGATTAAATCAAAACATGCATTCATAAAGAGATTAAAAAACAAATCAAGCTATCACAATCAACAAACATTAAGTGGAAAACTATAGATCAAAAAAGCTTGTCTTAATTTTATTAATAAAACAAAGAATTAAAATTACATAACCATGGAATTCTTGGAATAAGAAATTATAATGAAAAGTTAAAACACCAACCTGAAACCCATTGTGGAATTTGAATTCCACACTGTCTTCCCTTCTCTTTGTCTTTCTTTCCTTCCTCCCTATGCTCCAAAAATCAATAGCCCAAATTCAGTTTTCTCAATGGGAGAGGGCTAGTATTTATAGATGAAAGGAGGTGGAATGAATGATTTGCATTTAAAGATTTAAATAAAGCAAGGGACAAATGAAGGGCTGATATGATTTGTACTAAATATGGAATGACTTAAAGGAGGCAAGGAGATAAAAATCGTACAAGGAAAGTGGGCGTAAAATCCCGTACATGTACTATCTTATAGCTCATTTTTGACCTTATTAACGTCCGAATAAGGAAAAGTTGTAAACTACAAAGTTGTAGCCTTGAAGTCTTCTTTCCAACACAAAAAGAATCAAAGCAATCGGATATCAGAGTGAAACTTTATAATCAAAATACTGAACATATGTCAAACCTTCCTTATTTTTCTCCCTTTCTTATTTTGTTTCTTTTTCCTTAATCCACTTGCCAAATTCGAAAATCCTCTTAAATTGACTTCTAAATTTCGAATTTCCTCTTGAGATAATGAAAATAGTATTCACACATGTAGATTTCTTCATGGCTCTTCTTAATGGTTTCAACAATTGGACTTTTCAAAATATGGAAAATCTAATAATTAATTTTACTACTTAAAATAAATTCTAAAAATCATACTAAATTAATCCAAAGTCTCATAAATGGATTTGAATTAATTAGTTTACAACTAAAACCCCTAAAATTGTGGTAAAATAATTGTTAAAAATTCCAACTTTCCAAAATAGCAACTTATGCGCATAAATTGCAAATTTTCCCTTTTGAATTCTCATATTTTGCATTTCCCTGTAAATCCTGTAAAACATTTAAAATCTCATTAAACATATCTTAAAACATACAAAACAAGGGTTAACTAGTTTAAATGAAATGGTAAAATAGTCATTTTCCTGTGCTCATCAAGAGGTCTAGACCGGCGAGTCCTTGTATTCCCCTGCTCCGACGATTGGTATCCTCCTCGGAGATGGAAACCCCCTCTTCGATGCCGGCGGTATCGGCTGTTACTGTAAAAAAAACTGTTTTTTTTCTACTTTTTTTCGATCTCAACAGCCGTTTCTTCTTCCTTGGAGGCACCGCGGTACCTTTTTTCCAATCTCATCAGTCGCTTCTTCTTCCTTGGACGCACCCGATTTTCGCTGCGATCTGGCTGGTTCGCTGTTATGGCCGCCGCTTTCTTGGACGCACAACGATTTTCGCGGCGATCTGGCGCTGCTCAGATCAGGTCCAAAGTTTTAGCTTCCGGTGGAATGGGCTTCTGATCTCAGATCTGGTTGCTTCCCTGGATGCACCGTGATTTCCGCGGCGATCTGGCGCTGCTCGCTGCTCAGATCAGGTTGCAGCGATGGTCGGGCTTATTTGCAAGGCCTGTCGGTTCACGGCAGTAGGCGGTGGGCTACAGATCTGAGAAAAAATCAGATCTGCAGTGAAGTGGATGGCCGGGCTTATTTGTAGACGGTGGTGGTGCTTGTGAAGGCCATGAGTTTTACCCCATCCAAATCTGGGTTTCATCTTCCCCAATTCTGAGTTCAAATCTCATATTCTAGCCTTGTGCAGCCGCTCGCCGACACTGGTTCTGCAGCATGTTCTCTGTGTTCTGCCATTCCGGGTTTTTTCTTCCCCGATTTTGAGTTCAAATCTCAAATCTGGATTGGGGCCAGACTTTCCCCCTTTTTCTCCAGTCAGATCCGGCGATGGTGTTAGGTGAAAAAAAAAATTCTGAATCGGCCGTGTGCTGCCTTTCGCCAGCACTGGTTTTGCAGCCTGTTCTCCGCGTTCTGCAGTTCCGGGTTTCTTCTTCCCCGATTCTGAGTTCATCTCAGATCTGGATTGGGGCTAGACTTTCCCCCTTCTTCTCCGGTCAGATCCGGCGATGGTGTTAGGTGAAAAAAAAAAATTCCCCATTGAAACCATCGAAAAACCAATGAATGAAAAAAAAAAAATCAGATCTAAGCCTTTCTATTTCAGCCGTGTCCTCCCTTTTTTTTTTTTTTTCAATCCCAGATCTTTCTGGTTTCACTTCAAAACTCTGTCTCAAGATCTACGGAATTTAGAACCTTGGCTCGGATGCCATCTTAGAATTTAGGAACCAAATAGGATTCCTCTGTTTTTCATATATTTTGTTCAATAAGACTATTACAATTTATAGAATACAAGAACTACAAATAAGGAAACAATCCTGAGGTAAATCAATCTATAGCTGTGCAATCAATTATACAAGCTGTAAAATCTTGTAAAATCTTCAACAGTTGTCACATGAAAAATCCCTATTTTTTTCTCTCATTACCGTGTGTACCAAAGCCGTGTATGCCATTCGTACAAAAACTCCTCCAAAAAACGCTGATGGATATGCTCACACCATCCATCCTCTATCTCTGCTTTTCTGAGAGAAAATCTATGTGATCCTGCTGGAATCTATCCATGCCTATTAACTTTCACATTGGCGAGAAATCCACCAACCCCATAGAGTATTTGAGACCATGACCCTGATATGATCGACCAATATTCAATGAAAAAGACTAATTAGCCCTTGTTATTCATCGGGCTCCACCTCGAACATGACTGCTGAGATTCGTTTTACTCCAATTGTGTTGTATTCCAATAACACATTTTTCCTTGGTCGGAACCAAAATTCTTGATATCACTTGTTTGGAATAATATGCTGAATAAAATCAATAATAACACGATAAAATAAATCAATAGAATGACAAATAAATCGACACCGGGGTTTATGTCGTTCGAAAATGTAACACCCCAAATTTCTCAATGAAGTGGATAATTACGAAAATGCCCCTGGTTTGTTCAATTAATTATTTTGTGATGTCAAATAAGGAAATGGTGGGGCCCATTGCTCAAATTAAGATCATATAAGTACATTATAAATGTCAAGTTTGATTGGATGATTAATGAACATCAATTGGGTCGAAAATGGCTAAATGGGTCAACGGGCCCAATTGGACCCAATGGGTCATAATGGATGATTTGACCATTGTGTAAGCTCAAATTAAATGGGGTCAAGCTGAACTAATTGGAAATCAAGTATAGTAAAAATGGGTAGGCTTGAAACACAAGTGAAAACCAATTAGAAATGGCAAAATCAGCCCATGAATGGGTCATGTTGTTAAAACGGGTCAAGGGGCTGATTGGGGACCCAATGGGTCGGGTTGACCAAGTTGACCACGGATGACTGTGTGGACCCTTAATTGAACTCAAGTGTGAGTTAGTTCAGCTTGAGTTGGACTGATTTGGAGTGAGTTTGATTTAAGAAAAGAGTTGACTCAAACTTGATGCATTAAATATGATGAGTTGGATGAGTTGGTTTACAATAAAAATGTCATGAGTTAAGTGATTCAAGGGGAGGTGGAAATGAGTTGTAATCTCACACAACACTTGATCAAGCCAATCTCAGTCGTTGAGTGTGAAGAGGTGCCTTACCAAAGCCAAGGGACACCAAGGTTGGGCGGCGCCAATTCATGAATGGATGCATTGGTTCATTTCCAAAGGGTGCAACGTTTGGCACCAAGGGGTGTCTTGAATGACACCCAATAGCCCATCGGTTTTGGAAAGATTAAATGAGGGAAATGAATGGGAGATGGGGCTGAAACTACAAAATGAGAATGTTACCATTCTTGGCCGATTTTGTCATTTCAAATCCAAGAAATTCCCATCTCTCTCTCCCTCTCTTCAAGTTCGTTTTCTTGGCTGAACAGCAGAGGTTTTGGCACCAGTAAATCAAGCATGAACCAGCAAAGAATTAAGGAAAGAAAGAAGAAATAGAAGGGAGAAGGCAAGGATCCTAGGCAAAGGAAATTTGGTAAGATTTCTTAAGTGTTCAAGCCAAATAAGTTGTAAGAAAAGGGTGTGCATTGGGCCATGGTTATGGCCGATTGCACCAAGGTTTTAACCTTGAATAATAGAGGTTTTAAAAAGGTAAAAATGACCATTGGGTTCGGCCACCATGGAGGGCCGAACCCCATGTAAATGATTAGTGGTTTTGACGTTTTTGAAACATGGAAACCATGAAGTTTTTGTGGACTGTTTTTGATGTTTCTTTAAGATTCAAATGCATGTTTTAAAGAGGGTTAAAAATATGGACTTGAATGATATAAGGACTGAAGTTAGCATGGGTCTAAACAGTGGATTAAAATTGATGAAATGGACCATTGGCTCGGCCATCTAGGATGGCCGAATCCCATGAGGTATTATGGTCATTTGGACAAGTTGATGAACTTATTCGGATGGTTTTGAAGGGTAAAAATATGGTAACATTGTACTGATTTTTATATGTGTAACTGACACTTAAAATATGCTAAAGAGAACAAAAACATGGACATAGGGTTCGGCCACTTTGGATGGCCGAACCCCATGAAAATATTAGATGATTTTGTGTGATAAAAACCATGTAAGAGTATGATGTTTTATGAGAATTAAATGAGGATATGGTTACTGTTTTTGGCTGGCTGGTATATGGCTGAACCATATCAATGTTAGGGTTAAGTTATTGATTCAAATCATGGGTAGATGATAGACAAAATAAATCAAGAGAACCATTGGGTTCGGCCATGTGTATGGCCGAACCCCATGGGGCTGTTTTTGGGATAAATAGACTAAGTTTATGGGTTTCTTATGTGATTTAAATGGAGATAAGCTTACTGTTTTGGTGGGTTATTGGATGGTTGAACCATGTAGCAATCATAACCAAAAATTATGTATGAATGTTGGAGTTATGGAATCAAGGGAACCACATAACAAATCATGGTTGATGAAGGAAAGTAGGATAAAAACCCATAGGATGTGGTTCGGCCATGTAGTATGGCCGAACCCCATCAACAATTATTTGATGGAATGGGTTAAGTAATTAAGAGTTGATTAAATGAAAAAGGAAGTTAAATCCTAAGTTGGTGATGTTCGACCATGGGAATGAAGGAATCCCACATGATGTGGTTGGGTCTTAGATGTGAATGAACAAGTAAATGATAGTATGATTTACTGATTGTCATATGGTCAAGGTACCGGAAGTTGAACGACGTGCGAGTCGTGACCGGGTGACGCTAAAGAAAGATCAAGTACTGAAGTGAATCTTCAGTAGGTTTCCTACCTACTTGTAACCACAGTTTTATCCTAGTTTTTATGAGACTCTTGTTTATTTCAAGTATGGTTTTGAATATTGAGATATGTATTTACAAATGACATACATGTACATTGACATCTCAGCATGGACATGGGATGATGACTGAGGTTATACAGTGTTGCAATTAAGAGTTACCGTCCTCCTTAGGTGATGAGAGTCCCGCTAGGAGGAGTAACATGATGATTATAGTCACATTGGTCTCCTTAGGCGATGAGAGTCCCGCCAGGAGGACTAATATGTGATATGAATCAACTCAATGATGAAGAGTCTTTCCACAGGTAACGAGGATTACTGTGGATCACCTTATCATGTGAGACCCAGATGGAAGAGTATTGTGAATTACCTTGACGGTGAGAGTCCCGTCAAGTGATGACTATGTATGTGTGATGGGGTGGGGCTCATTACAATTGCATACATACATTGCATGGTTTTATATGTTTTTTTTATTATCATGTACTATGTTATATATGCATGTTTTATATGCTAACCATGTGGTAGCCCTGATCGGGAACCTACTGGGCACGTTGATCTAACGCCCTAATTCTATCCTTAGAGGATAATGCAGGATCAAGGAAAGCGAAAGAGGAAGTCGATGACCGGGAGGGGAGCCAAGCCTAAATGCTTGAATGATGAACATGATTTCTTTATTACTGTCATTTGAATTATATTTTGATGGACATGTAATAAGTTAATACTTTACTATGGTTTGATTAGACTATTAACTATGGTTTGATTAGACTATTAACTATGGATGGTTGTTTATCTTAATTATCATTTGAGACTGTTACTTGCTATCTTTTCATATTATTTCCGCAGTTAGTCTAGTTTATTCCGCATGTTATTGTTGGTTCCATATGTGATTTATTATCATGGTCTAGTCCATGTACACATGGGTGGCCATTTAAGGTTCAGACTTGAGTAGTCTGAACTTAACTCGCGTCGTGACGCCTCCCGTTCTTTTTCACTCTGTGTTTCTTTCAAAAGAAATTTTCGGAATGGTGAAAAGGGCGGGGCATTACAGTTGGTATCAGGGCGAAACGGGAAGTTGAATCATCGAAGTAAGATTAAGACGGTTTCATGTCTCATTGACGGATAAGAATCCCAACTGACCGACTCTTCGGAGTCCGCTCACTGGGGGCCGGATTAATTACTTCGACTGACTCAGACTGAACAATCAATCTGGGAACGACAATGAAAGATAGGAAAGTAAAGTACAGTCATCATAACTGGATATATCAAAAATAGCAAAGTAGGATGCACTCCCCTGAAACTCCCACACTAAAAAACAAACAATAGGAATTTAGAGATTTTCTGAGAAAACAAAAGAACACAAAGAGTGATGATTTGGTAATCTTCCCAAACAAAGAACATGATATTATGCATGACCAGATTGCCCTAAAAACCATGAGTGGTTTATTTAGAATTGTTGTTGAATATTCTTGTGTTCTACTGATATGATACAGATATGTCGAGTAATGTGGAGTACTCGGAGTGGTACAGCGGAACTCCTAGCAATCCCATAGATTTGGTGTCTGCTTCCAACAACACCAACGTGGAAGCTAATGTAAACCTTCAGGAGGGGCCTCCCGAGGAGGAGGAATGGAATCTAGCACCATTGGAGGATTTCGATTTAGCACCATTGGAGGAGGTGAACTTAGCACCATTACGGGAGTATCTTATGGAAGATATTCCTTGGTTAATGGAACCTTTCGAGGAAATAGAGGAGGATCTAGGATTCTTTCATGAGGATCCTATGGAAGATGTCCCTATAATATTAGAATCGGTGGGGGAGGTAGACCCCTACGATACATGTGAGTTGTGCAATAAGGACGAGCACAACTGTAGGTATTGTCCTCATCCTCTAGGCGTTGTTTGCCCGGTTTGTGGACTGCATGGGCATGGAGAGGCGAGGACTAATTGTCCATATATTGGAGGACCTGGGTTAATACCCTACACGACATGTGAAGTATTGGGGCACACAGCGATGACATGTCCTGATAACCATTTCAAGTTCGCTGATGATGCAGGATCTTCTACAGAAGACTAGGCTAGAAGTAATATAAAGGGGTATTAAAAAGATGGTTATTTTGTAAGGGTGCATTTTGTTCTTTATAGGGTTTTGTTTAACCCTATCCACCTTTGTACAAAAATTAATGATGAATTAATATAAAGTATGCGATTTTATGATTTTATGAGGATTTATGGCATTTAATGCATATTATTAATGGAAACTAAGTCTATGATGTTTCCATGAATTAGGAAGAAATGGCGCCACAAAAAAAAGTCATAATGGACCCGAAGGGAAAAGAAAAAGTTTTACAAATCGAATTAGTCGAAGGGACTTCAAAAAAGGAAGACCCGACAAGACAGTAAGAAGAAGGATGAGGTGCTCATAATCACACCAAAAGGGAAAATGGTACCTCAGCGCAAGAAGGTGGTACATGAGAAGGTGCCATCGGTACAGGACAGAGAGCGGTCAATTCATGATGAGGAGAGATCAGTTCATGAACGATTTCGCAATGAGGAAGAGTCTCATCATTTTCGGCGGGAAGAGGAGGATAGTGACCCTACGTATCAACAGGACGAGAAGGAATATGACTCGTCATATCGACGAGAGGAAAAAGAGAACAGCAACGTAACAGTACCCTATGTACCTCCTGAACTGCACAGCTTGGTGCAAGCTGTAGTTATATCTGTCCTCCAACAACATATGAATGAAGGGGGAAGCATAAATGAAAATAATGACCGTAACATGGTCAGAGATTTTCAACAACAGCGCCCACCTTACTTCAAGGGCAGAGAAGGGCCTGTCGGAGCCGAGAACTGGTTGGAGAAGATTTCTCACATATTGACTCTTTTGAATATCAAGAGTTATGCTCATAAAATTCTATTGGCCACTTCACAGCTAATAGATGACGCTGCCAAATGGTGGAAAACAGTGGAGAAATGGTGGACACTTGTGCCAGAAGGAGAAAGATTGTTATGACTTGGGAGCAATTCTCAGCGACATTCTTAGAGCGCTACTTTCCGGAGTGTAAGGCTCGATGGCTGTGGCTGAGTATCATCAAGAATATCGGAGGGCTCGCAAGTTCGAGAGTGGTTTACGGCCAAACATTAGGGCCAAAGTAACCGTATTCAAAGCAGCCACGCTGGCGGAGGTCGTCAGCAGAGCTACCATTGTGGAGCAGGAACTGGCGGAGTTTGTACGAGCTGACAACCGTCGAACACCGGGTGGGAGGGGTACTTATCAACCCAACAAGAAGTTCCGACCGAACTTCAGCAGACCCTCGCCAACTGTTGGATCTACTGGGGGCTTTCGCCCCAACCAACCTTCTCAATCTGTAGCAATCTCTCAGGCATTTAGAGGGATGGGCAACTGTTTCCACTGTGATCAACCTGGTCACGTCAAAAGGGACTGCCCAAAACTCAACAGGCTGTCATTCTCCAGAGGATCATTCCGTCCACCAGCTAGACCGGTAAACTCCAGAGGTGGCAGAATGCAAAGTCGGGGAGGTCGAGGGCCTAACCCTTCTGGAGTTGGACGAGTGTTTTCTTTAGTACCACCGGAGGATGAGAATCACTCAGTTATACAAGGTATGGCAGTAGTGAGTAGTTCTTATGCATATGCACATTTTGATTCAGGAGCTTCACATTCCTTCATAGCTGCATCATTTATAACTGCTACTGGTACTCTAGTTCGAAGGTTAGCCAAAACACTCACAATTGTGTCCCCTGACGGAGACTCGGCACTGGGACTTATATGCACTGCGGTTAACACTGAATTAGCTGGACTCAGATTTGAGTTCTATTATCTGGTGCTGGACATGTCTGAGTATGATATAATATTCGGCATGGATTGGTTGGCTAAATTCCATGCCAACATCGATTGTTATCACCGAAGAGTAACATTTTGGTCACCCGAGGGCAAGCAATACGTAATTCGTACAGACAAACAAAGTGGATTACAGGAAGGGTTGAACCACGTGGTATTGAATAATATCACCATAAATAAAGCTCCAGTTACTGAACTTCCGGCAATTGTACAAGAATTTGCGGATGTATTTCCAAAGGAACTCCCTCGTTTACCACCTATGAGGGAGATTAACTTCTAAATCAAGTTGTACCCTGGCACTGCACCAGTGTCGTTACCACATTATCGGAGCGCACCAGCAGAGATGTCGGAGCTAAAGAAGCAGATTGATGAGCTGCTTAGGTTGGGTTGCATCCGGAACAGTACATCATTATGGGGAGCACCAATACTGTTTGTGAAGAAGAAGGACGGTTCACTTCGGATGTGTGTTGATTTTCGGAAGTTGGATCAGCTAACAGTCCGGAACAAGTACCCTCTACCCAGGATCGATGATTTATTCGATCAATTGAGGGGTTCTAGCCATTTCTCAAAGACTGATTTGATGTTTGGTTATCATCAAATACGAGTTAGGGAGGAAGATATAGAGAAGACAGCCTTTCGGACGCGGTATGGACTATTCGAATTTGTAGTCATGCCATTTGGACTTACAAATGCGCAGGTTGTGTTTATGGACTTAATGAACAGGATCTTCCGCCCATATTTGGATCAGTTTGTAATAGTATTCATTGACGATATTCTGATTTATTCCAAGAGTCAGGAAGATCATGCAGAGCATCTACGGATAGTCTTGAATACTTTGAGGCAAAATAAACTGTACGCCAAGGCCAGTAAGTGTGAATTCTGGCTATCTCAAGTGAATTTCTTAGGACACGTTATATCTGAGGAAGGAATAGCCGTGGATCCGGCTAAGGTGGCAGCAGTAAAAGACTGGAAAGCGCCAAAGAATGTAACCGAAATCCGCAGTTTCTTGGGATTGGCGGGTTATTATCGGAAATTTATCATGGATTTTTCCAAAATAGCGTCTCCGTTGACTCGACTCACTCAGAAAGGAGTCAAATATGAATGGACAGATCAGTGCAACCGGAGATTTGAAAAGCTAAAAGAGAAACTTACAAGAGCTCCTGTTTTAATTTTGCCGGAAAGGGGCAAAGGTTATGAAGTACAATGCGATGCTTCAGGAGAAGGACTAGGGTGTTCACTCATGCAAGATCATTGTGTGGTGGCATATGGGTCAAGACAGTTAAAAATACACGAACGCCTTTATCCCACACATGATCTAGAGCTACCTGCAGTGGTCTTCGCACTCAAAAGTTGGAGACACTATCTTTACGGTGAAAAGTTTGAGGTATTTTCTGATCATAAGAGTTTAAAATATTTATTTGATCAGAAGGAGCTCAATCTGAGGCAGCGTAGATGGATGGAATATCTGGCGGATTACGAATTTGAGCTTCGATACCATCCAGGCAGAGCAAACAAGGTGGCGGATGCTCTCAGTCGCCTATCACATGCATCGGTAGCATGCTTGATCAGAACAGAATGGGAGATGTTACACACCATTTGAGAGTTCAATCTTTATATCAACAACCGTGGAAGTATGTATAATTTGATCATACAGTCCAATATAGTCACCAAGATTGAACAAGAACAAAGAGCAGATCTGGAGATGGAGGAGATATGGGCCAAGATGTCCACTGGCGTAGACATACCGGAATGGGAATTACGACCAGGACAAGGTCTATTATTCCGGGGAAGAGTATATGTGCCAAAGAGTTGTAGGAAAGAGCTACTAGTTGAGGCACATCAATCCAAGCTTTCCATTCATCCGGGCAGCACCAAAATGTATCATGATTTCAAAAGGCATTATTGGTGGCACGGACTAAAAAGGGATGTAGCGGAATTCGTGGCACATTGTCTAACTTGTCAGCAAGTTAAGACTGAACATCAAAAGCCACCTGGGTTACTCAAACCCTTATCAGTACCAGAATGGAAATGGGAGCACATTTCCATAGACTTTGTGACTGGATTGCCGAGATCTTCAAAAGGCAATGATGCCATATGGGTCGTAGTCGACCGGCTGACCAAGTCCGCACATTTCATTTCTATTAAGATGACGGATTCATCTGAGACGTTGGGTCGGCGGTACATCAAAGAAATTATTCAGCTTCATGGCATTCCCCTAGCAATAGTATCCGACAGAGATGGCCGGTTTACCGGCAGAGTGTGGCAAAACATACAGTCAGCCATGGGGACAGATTTATTGATTAGCACTGCATTCCATCCACATATTGATGGACAGTCTGAAAGGACAATACAAACCTTGGAAGACATGCTGAGAGCATGCATGTTAGATTTCAAGGGTGGATGGGAGGACCACTTACCACTGGTGGAGTTCTCGTATAACAATAGCTATTAGGCAAGCCTTCAGATGGCTCCATACGAGGCATTATATGGTAGGCCTTGTAGATCACCGGTGTGCTGGACAGAGGCTGGTGAACCTGCATTGATTGGACAGAAACTAGCCGCAGAGACTACCGTACAAATTAAGTTGATTCGTCAACACTTATTGACGGCACAGAGTCGGCAGAAGAGTTATGTTGACAAAAGAAGAAGATTTCTGGAATTTGAAGTGGGAGACATGGTATTTCTAAAGGTCTCGCCACGGAAGGGACATATGAGGTTCGGAAAGAAAGGAAAACTATCACCTAGATTTGTGGGACCGTTTTCCATCATGAGAAAAGTGGGGGAGGTGGCTTATCATATAGCACTCCCATCACAATTAGCAGCTCTACACGATGTGTTTCACGTGTCGATGTTAAGGAGGTATAATCCGGATCTGTCGCATGTTTTGAATGTCCAGGATATTGAAGTACAAAGCGACGTGACGTACATCGAGAAGCTGGTCAGGATAGTGGAGACCGAACAAAGGGTGTTACGAAATAGAGCGATTCAGTTCGTAAAAGTGGTATGGGACCGACATAGTGATGAAAAGGCCACATGGGAACTGGAATCGGAGATGAGAACAGCTCACCCCGAATTATTTCTATAATTTAATTTGAGAACCCTACTTCGCTCGATTTTTGGGACGAAAATTTTAAAAAGAGGGTTATATTGTAATACCCCAAATTTCTCAATGAAGTGGATAATTACGAAAATGCCCCTGGTTTGTTCAATTAATTATTTTGTGATGTCAAATAAGGAAATGGTGAGGCCCATTGCTCAAAGTAAGATCATATGAGCACATTATAAATGTCAAGTTTGATTGGATGGATAATGAACATCAATTGGGTCGAAAATGGCTAAATGGGTCAACGGGCCCAATTGGACCCAATGGGTCATAATGGATGATTTGACCATTGTGTAAGCTCAAATTAAATGGGGTCAAGCTGAACTAATTGGAAATCAAGTATAGTAAAAATGGGTAGGCTTGAAACACAAGTGAAAACCAATTAGAAATGGCAAAATCAGCCCATGAATGGGTCATGTTGTCAAAACGGATCAAGGGGCTGGTTGGGGACCCAATGGGTCGGGTTGACCAAGTTGACCACGGATGACCGTGTGGGCCTTTAATTGAACTCAAGTGTGAGTTAGTTCAGCTTGAGTTGGACTGATTTGGAGTGAGTTTGATTTAAGAAAAGAGTTGACTCAAACTTGATGCATTAAATATGATGAGTTGGATGAGTTGGTTTACAATAAAAATATCATGAGTTAAGTGATTCAAGGGGAGGTGGAAATGAGTTGTAATCTCACACAACACTTGATCAAGCCAATCTCAGTCGTTGAGTGTGAAGAGGTGCCTTACCAAAGCCAAGGGACACCAAGGTTGGGCGGCGCCAATTCATGAATGGATGCATTGGTTCATTTCCAAAGGGTGCAACGTTTGGCACCAAGGGGTGTCTTGAATGACACCCAATACCCCATCGGTTTTGGCAAGATTAAATGAGGGAAATGAATGGGAGATGGGGCTGAAAATATAAAAGGAGAATGTTACCATTCTTGGCCAATTTTGTCATTGCAAATCCAAGAAATTCCCATCTCTCTCTCCCTCTCTTCAAGTTTGTTTTCTTGGCTGAACAACAGAGGTTTTGGCACCAGTAAATCAAGCATGAACCAGCAAAGAATTAAGGAAAGAAAGAAGAAATAGAAGGGAGAAGGCAAGGATCCTAGGCAAAGGAAATTTGGTAAGATTTCTTAAGTGTTCAAGCCAAATAAGTTGTAAGAAAAGGGTGTGCATTGGGCCATGGTTATGGCCGATTGCACCAAGGTTTTAACCTTGAATAATAGAGGTTTTAAAATGGTAAAAATGACCATTGGGTTCGGCCACCATGAAGGGCCGAACCCCATGTAAATGATTAGTGGTTTTGACGTTTTTGAAACATGGAAACCATGAAGTTTTTGTGGACTGTTTTTGATGTTTCTTTAAGATTCAAATGCATGTTTTAAAGAGGGTTAAAAACATGGACTTGAATGACATAAGGACTGAAGTTAGCATGGGTCTAAACAGTGGATTAAAATTGATGAAATGGACCATTGGCTCGGCCATCTAGGATGGCCGAATCCCATGAGGTATTATGGTCATTTGGACAAGTTGATGAACTTATTCGGATGGTTTTGAAGGGTAAAAATATGGTAACATTGTACTGATTTTTATATGTGTAAGTGACACTTAAAATATGCTAAAGAGAACAAAAACATGGACATAGGGTTCGGCCACTTTGGATGGCCGAACCCCATGAAAATATTAGATGATTTTGTGTGATAAAAACCATGTAAGAGTATGATGTTTTATGAAAATTAAATGAGGATATGGTTACTGTTTTTGGCTGGCTGGTATAGGGCTGAACCATATCAATGTTAGGGTTAAGTTATTTATTCAAATCATGGGTAGATGATAGACAAAATAAATCAAGAGAACCATTGAGTTCGGCCATGTGCATGGCCGAACCCCATAGGGCTGCTTTTGGGATAAATAGACTAAGTTTATGGGTTTCTTATGTGATTTAAATGGAGATAAGCTTACTGTTTTGGTGGGTTATTGGATGGTTGAACCATGTAGCAATCATAACAAAAAATTATGTATGAATGTTGGAGTTATGGAACCAAGGGAACCACATATGGTCGAACCCCATGGACCATTTTATATGGTTGAAAAGTTTCTAAGTTATGGAATTTAGTGAACTTAGTGTAAGCAAATAATAAATCATGGTTGATGAAGGAAAGTGGGATAAAAACCCATAGGATGTGGTTCGGCCATGTAGTATGGCCGAGCCCCATCAACAATTATTTGATGGAATGGGTTAAGTAATTAAGAGTTGATTAAATGAAAAAGGAAGTTAAATCCTAAGTTGGTGATGTTCGACCATGGGCATGGTCAAACCCCACATGATGTGGTTGGGTCTTAGATGTGAATGAACAAGTAAATGATAGTATGATTTACTGATTGTCATATGGTCAAGGTACCGGAAGTTGAACGACGTGTGAGTCGTGACCGGGTGACGCTAAAGAAAGATCAAGTACTGAAGTGAATCTTCAGTAGGTTTCCTATTTACTTGTAACCACAGTTTTATCCTAGTTTTTATGAGACTCTTGTTTATTTCAAGTATAGATAGTTTTGAATATTGAGATATGTATTTACAAATGACATACATGTACATTGACATCTCATGCATGGACATGGGAGGATGGCTGAGGTTATACAGTGTTGCAATTATGAGTTACCGTCCTCCTTAGGCGATGAGAGTCCCGCCAGGAGGAGTAACATGATCATAGTCACATTGGTCTCCTTAGACGATGAGAGTCCCGCCAGGAGGACTAATATGTGATATGAATCAACTCAATGATGAAGAGTCTTTCCACAGGTAACGTGGATTACTGTGGATCACCTTATCATGTGAGACCCAGATGGAAGAGTATTGTGAATTACCTTGACGGTGAGAGTCCCGTCAAGTGATGACTATGTATGTGTGATGGGGTGGGGCTCATTACAATTGCATACATACATAGCATGGTTTTATATGTTTTTATTATTATCATGTACTATGTTATATATGCATGTTTTATATGCTAACCATGTGGTAGCCCTGATCGGGAACCTACTGGGTGCGTTGATCTAACGCCCTAATTCTATCCTTAGAGGATAATGCAGGATCAAAGAAAGGGAAAGAGGAAGTCGATGACCGGGAGGGGAGCCAAGCCTAAGTGCTTGAATGATGAACAAGATTTCTTTATTACTGTCATTTGAATTATATATTTTAATGGACATGTAATAAGTTAATACTTTGCCATGGTTTGATTAGACTATTAACTATGGTTTGATTAGATTATTAACTATGGATGGTTGTTTATCTTAATTATCATTTGAGACTATTACTTGCTATCTTTTCATATTATTTCCGCAGTTAGTCTAGTTTATTCCGCATGTTATTGTTGGTTCCATGTGTGATTTATTATCATGGTCTAGTCCATGTACACATGGGTGGCCAGTTAAGGTTCAGACTTGAGTAGTCTGAAATTAACTCGCGACGTGGTGCCTCCCGCTTGTTCACTCTGTGTTTCTTTCAAAAGAAATTTTCAAACTCTGATTTTCAGAAGGGTGAAAAGGGCGGGGCGTTACAGAAAAATTCCTACCTACATCCACGGAGAGAAATGTATTTCACTATGAGAGATGAGAGAGAACAATATCCATACAAGAAATACAATACTTTTTTCTTGTGACACCATATACTGTTTCTGATTTTACAATCATTCTCCAACAATTTTTTTTTTGAAAATATTAATATAAAAAAATAAAATCAGATTTTTTTCCTACCGATCAGTATATGGTGTTTGTAAAAAGAGCAATGTCTGAATCAAAGCCCTTAAAAGAATAGAAATTTCTATTGAATCCATTATGCAGAACGTAGATTGTCAACTGTCATTAAATAAGAGAGAGAAATAAATTCACCATGAGCAAGTAGGTTTGTCAAAGTCAAATCATGGACCATGGATACCCCCAGTGTTCTTGTTTTTTTTTTTCATTTAATTTCTTGTCTTCTTTTCCTAAAATTTGACTGATCCTAACCAATCTGGAGCCTGCTATGACCCATCTATTGTGGGGTCCTACTTTTTGAGTCTGAACATCATCATCATACATACCCACTGACTAACATATTACTGAATTCCAGCTTACATGGACCACTGACCCTTTTCCTTTTCAGAACAAAGGGAACAGAATTTGTACTCTAAAGAGTTCCTGTTGAACATTTTTAACTTCCAAAAAGTTTTAACTCTCTTAAAAAAAATGAAGTAAAAATCAGCTTCAACATTCACTTATCTTAAATGTTATTAAGAGGCTTTAAACTCTTGTCATTATAACAATTTGAACTTTTGAATATGTCCTAATTATGCTTTTTTGGTCATTATGTTATATTTTATTTTATTTATTTTGATGACAAGCCCTGCAGAAGCTTCAGAGCACAAAAATCTCACTGATTGGACAAGTCCATTTATTTGGGTGTTTCTTTGTCAAATGCAAACAATACTTGAAGAAAGTTGTTTGGCAAAATTTTATTTTTCTAAAAGAAATGTTACTGTACAAATTGTTAAGACGTTTGTCTCATGAAATAAGGTCTTTGAGTTCAATTCACATTCAACCCTTCTGTGCCACTCTTCATCGACTTAACAAGTGTATGTGGATTGAAAAGTTTACAAATATTCGTAAGATTAGTCTCATCTCCAATATGAGTTAAAGATATCTATATTAAAAAAAAACACAATATTTAACATGATAGAATGAATGAGATCTATAATGATGATGATAAAGAAGAGATGGACCTTGCCAAAGGGTGCTACCAACGGTTGAAGAGCTGTGATTTGATCTCCTAACTTCTCCTTTCGCACCTGCTTCAACAGCAACCATGGCAAAGATGGTATTAAAAAAATGAAAATTTAGATTAATTAAATATATTACACTAGTTGTCAAGAAAAATAATAATCCCTAGTTATATAAGTTGTGCACCTTGATGGGTGGGAGAGAGCGCGATTCAAATCGAGGTTTTTTGGGTGGAGGCTGACAGGGCTTTGTCTCTGAAGCATCAAGACCTCCCTTTGTTTCTATAGCTCCATTCATGAAAGAAGTCTTTGAAAATGAATAGAACAAAACTAGTTAGTTGCTATTATGTTGACTAGGAAATAAAATCAAACGAAGTACTAAGAAATAATCTAAACCAAAAAAAAATAAAATCAAACAAAGAACTAAGGAATAATGCAAACCAATATGTAGTTGATTGCTTTCAACATAATAGAAAGGAAAAAAGAGAAGAGAATATGTATGTTTCTAGTTGCATTTATCTGTGAAGAATAAAGAAAAGGGTGGTCATTTAGACATCTGAATTTTCTGCTAGGAGACACTTTTTTTTAAATTTAGAGTGAAATTACTATTTTGCTCTTCTAATTTTTAAACAACTTTCATCATCCGAATGCATATCAGAAGGGTAAAATGATAATTTCACTCTAAATTGAGTGTATTCCAGTAAAAAAATAGAGTGTTTAAATGACTACCCTAAAGAAAATTGATTAGAAGGGAAAGCGAACCTAAGAAAAAGTAGTTCATATTGGTGAAGTACAAAGAAAAAATGTGCAGAGCATCTAAGGGTTGTGAACAGTGTAAAAAGTGAAAAAGAGGAACATGGTTGTTGTTGACATTATTATTATTGTTGTTATTTATTATTATTATTATTATTATTATTTATCCATATTGTGATGAACTGACTGAATCTCATTGATCCGACATGTGGTTGTGGGGTTTGTGAATCTAGACAGTCCATCTATGGGATCCAATTGCTGACAAGTAATGCTATAAAAGTCTCCCTGAATATGTGATCTTAGCTCTTGATGTAGAGCCTTTAAACAGAAATGAAAGAAAAACAAGTAAATGGACCATGTCAAAGGGTACAAGTTCATAAATGGAAACATTTGATGGTCCAGTTAAGAGTGTTTTGTAATCTCGATCGTCTATAGATTATCTCCTTCAAGAAATATAGAACATTTTTTACGACATTTATTAGAATTTCATCGCGTTAACTCAGCTAAAATCACTTAAACAGGCCAAAATCACAACTCTTGAAAGTTGGCTTGGCGGTCAAAACCCGCTTGAGATGCCAGACGTATTTGATTAAAAGTTACTTTCAACACAAAAGGACCACTCCCAATAGTGTTACTAGTGTGTGTGGACATGGAAGTTTGCACATGCCTCAAGAATTAATCAGGTATTTTAAATGGCTTGAACACATTAATCTTAGGCTAAAATTACTTCATTTTGTTAAGTAAACAAACAACTAATCAAAATAGCAACAACAGTAATACTATTACTATTAAAATTGAGGCAGTCGCTGCTTGTATTATTTCTACTGAAACCCTAAGAACACTGATGCTAGTACTGTTCTAATAACAGCAATGACAACGATAGCAATAATAATAATAATAATAATAATGAGAGCACCCATACCATTTGGTAATTGTTTGCTGGTCCCTGACTAGAATCCTGTAGATGGTCAAAACCGAGTGGTACAGCTTTAAACGATGCCAAATTATTGAGAAGAGGCTGGCTAAATTTGGCACCAACTTTAGTAGAAGCAAAGAGATCCAATGACTGCAAGTTCATGTCCAGGGAACTCGAAATCGAAAAGGAAGGTGAGTTCAGGCTCGAAATATTAGAACTTGGATGAATCCGGGTAAAGTTCCCTCCACCTGGTGTAGATGAACTTCCAAAACTGGAACTTTGCAGAGTGGAATAGAAATCCGAAGACGAACGATTAAGCCCGTTGATTTGGTAGCCAGAAGAGAAGTTTTTGAGAAATAGTTTCTCATTAAGATCTTGAAAATATTGTTGTTCTTGCTTGATATTTCTTGTTGAAGGCAAATGAAGTTGTTCTTCTAGTATGGATGGATCACAAAATTTCGGATACGAATCCGATGACTCGCTGATGAGCACAGGAAAATCACTATTTTATCCTTTTATTTGGACTAGTTAACTCTTGTTTTGTGTGATTTAAGATATGTTTAATGAGATTCTGGATGTTTTGCAGGATTTATAGGGAAATATAAGATATGAGAATTCAAATGATGAATTTTGCAATTTATGGGCATAAGTTGATATTTTGGAAAGTTTGAATTTTTAATAATTATTTTAACACAATTTTAGGGGTTTTATTTGTAAACTAATTAATTCAAATCCATTTATGGGAATTTGAATTAATTCAGTACATTTTTATAATTGATTGTAAGTGGTAAAATTAATTATTAGATTTTTCCATATTTTGAAAGTCCAATTATTGAGCCCATTAAGAAAAGCCCATGAAAAAATCCACATGTGTGAAGACTATTTTCATCATATCAAGTTACATATGAGGAAATTCAAAATTTACAAGCCAATAAAAGACGATTTTCGAATTTGGAAACTGGATTAAGGAAAAAGAAACAAAATAAAAAAGGGAGAAAAATAAAGAAGTTTTGACACATGTTCAGTATTTTGGTCATAAAGTTTCATTCCAATGTCCGATTGCTTTAATTCTTTTTGAGTTGGAAAGAAGACTTAAAGGGCTACAACTTTATAGTTACGACTTTTCGTGATTTAAATAGGTCAAAACTGAGCTGTAAGGTGGTACACGTGTAAAAAAAATGGGATTTCATTCTATGTTTAACATAAACCATATCAGCCCTCCATGTATCCCTTGCTTTATTTAAATCTTTAAATCCAATCCATTCATTCCACCTCCTTTCATCTATAAATACTAGCTTTCTCCCATTGAGAAAATTGAACTTGGGCATTGAAGAAAAGGTTGTGCAAAGGCGAGGAGAGGAAGAAGAGAAGGAAAAAGACTGTGGGATTTTCAATCCACCTTGGGTTCTAAGGTTGGTGGATTTTGATTTCCATTGTGTTTTTCTTATGTCTTTATTCCAAAACTCCAACTGTATTGTAATTTTTATTCCAATACTTTAATCAATAAGAGAATGTGAGAATTAGAATTATGGTTTTCCAATTGTTCTTTCATGTGTAATGAAAATTTCAATTTCACTTACATTCTTTTAATGATTTTATGTTGTTTATTTTTCTAAGAAATTTAAAGAAAGTGAGATTATTTTAGGATTGGTAAAACTTGATTTTTCCCTTTTAAGGCTCTTTTCAAGAGTGAGATTATTTTAGATTTGGAATTTCAAGTATAAATTTTACCTAAGTCTAAGGCCAGAATTGAATTTTCTTAGTTAAATGGATTTCATAGATTTCATATTTAGAATTTTAATGAATTTGAGATTTGAATGCGTGTTAAATAATTTATGTGAGCTCCATGTTCTAGGCCGTTATTTTATTATTAAAATTTTGATGATAATGCCTCCTTGATTCATTGATCCAGTTCCATTGTAAATATGTATATAGGTAATTTAGATATTATTTTTATTTTCATTTTATTTGTTTATAAATTCAAAAACTCTTGAAATTGATGAAGTAGGTTGGAAATAATTTAATTGCATTTTAGTTTTGTGTTTTAAGTTAAGTTAAGATTATTTATAATTTTTAGATCAAATCCAGCATCTTAATTAAAATTAGATCTCGTTAATTGTTAAATTATATTTTTGGATGTGTTTTCTAATTTTAGACCATGTTTTCTATTTTTTAAAATGTTTCTAAATTAAAATTAGATTTCCAAGATTAGATAATTAATTCTATGTTTCAGGTTTATTTTTATGATTTTCTCAATTTCTTAATTTACATAATTCAATGGTGTATTTTCACGGATATATTTTATTAAGTTTCTATGAGTTCGACCTCACACTTAATCGCCATATTATCTAATGATTCGTGCACTTTTGAATTATAAATTTAAAATTTGTACAACACTCACCCTTGAGTTTTGCAAACTGAACTTCATTGGCTTCATAGTTTGAGTAATTCTCCATACCAGACCAATGAAACCCTAGATTTTGAAACATGGAAATGTTGATCCAAGGATGGACCGATGGACTAGAATGTCGCCGTTTCGCCCTAAGTCTCTTGTGTTCGAAGAAGTTCCGTTTAAATTTGAACTGAAGCTTCCAGCATTCCTGCAAATCCAATTAAGCAGAATACTTGAAACCATTTACAGTGATCAAACAAAACCTGTTGTTACTATGAATGTTATATGAGCTAGTAACCCTAGAAACACACGATCATCAAATTGAGCATAACCCAACAAGGAAATTCTAAACCCTCGAAGGAAAACATGTTGAGTGGTATATCAACAACAATCACTGCTATGAGAAAGAAACTTACACATTCCAATGATTAACACATTTTAATTCCAATATTTTGATGAACAAAGTGCTACTTTTATGATTAAAAGTTCAACAAAACCCAACAAATTTCAAAAAGTAGGGTTAAAATGATAGTTCATGCAAATCGAGAAATTTAAATGGTTCTAACACTAAAAATATGCAAATTCAAAATTTCGAAAGTCTTAGAACAATTTCATTCCTGGTAACAGCTCTCATCTCCCAAGTGGCACTAGTCACTAAAACCTTCCGATCTAAAATGAACATTAAACAAATAAAGAGACTCAAGCTTGTGTAACCTTAATTCATGATCAGTGCACATAACATGTAAGAAGAAATTAGATTCTTGGAACAAAGTGGATCGAATCTAAATGTGAAGAACAAGGGATCACTGTAAAGAATTCAGTAAAGGTGGTACTGACAGAGATATTTTGGTTGCAGAAATGAGCAATTCCAACACCATTGAATGATGGGACTGCTAAAGAAGAAGAGCCACCAAGCTGTTCTTGGAGCTGATGCTGGCCCATATTTGCAGACTCCATATTTTTTTAAAAAGAAATAAATGGCTTGAAATCCCAAGATCTGTATTAAACTAGCCTTTGGTGTCTCTCTCAGTAATCAAAAGAAGCATTTCAGATGATACTCATAACCCTTCTTTCTTTTTTAAGTCTTTTCTATGTAGTCTCCCCTTTTCTCTTTCAATTCACAAACTTAGCTTAAAAGTGGCAGCGGAAAGAAACTAGGAAAGGAAAAGTCTCTCTCTCTCTCAAGCTTCTTTATTTTCAGGCAAACTTTCTGAAGCTTTGTATATGACTAAAGGCAGATGATGATACCTGAATCCTTTATTATATTCTTTTTTTTGCTTTTCAGATTAATTCTTTTCTCTCTCTCTCTCTACCTCTGCAATTACAGGGAGAAGATTATACTTCACCAATGCCATGATTAAAATCCATACCTTCAATCCCAAGACTTTTGACAGAAGTATGAAGAGATGAAATGATAGCACCCACCTCCCTCTCTTCACACCACATGTAATGAGGTTCAAGATCCTTATATCTCATATTCCTCAGCATCTAAACAAAAGTTATTATTAAGGTATTCAGGCGTCTCACGTGACTAATTCTTAGAGTATGCGAAAACCTCTCTATTTGCACACGCTGGGTACAAATTATAGAGAGTGACTCTTTTTGTGTTGAAGGGGACTTGATTCTAGGATATTCCACAAACAAAAGTGGAAATTGACCATCAAACTAACCCCTCAAGATTTATGTAATATTATAACATATCACATACAATTTGGATGATCTAGATTGAAGCCCATATGAAGATACATGTGGTGTTAAACCATTCTCTCTTGGGAGAGTAGGGCAATACCTCGATTTTCTAATTGCTAAGTTAGGACTTCCCTACCTCCCTACAAATACTCTTTACAAGAAAAAAATATTCATGACATTGATAGTGGCACTACAGATCAATGTTGCTAAACCCGGCCCGGCTAGCGGGTTGACCCGCGGTTGAACTGTAACTGACTACTTAGCGGGTCGGGTCGATTTAAAACCCGCATGGGTTTAAAACCCGTAAAAATCCACTTCAACCTGTGGTTCAACCCGGTTTTTTACATTAACCTGTGACCCATTTTTAAAAAAAAAAATAAACGTTGGTTTATCAGCACACGTTTGGATAGAAGAAAATGGGGAAGAAGAAAGAAAGAAAATGTAGAAGAAGAAGAGGTCGAAGAGGAGGGCCGAGAGTGAGGGACTCTACAAAGGGAGGCGGTGCAGAAGACCAGGGTTAGGTATTTCGAGTGAGGTTGCAAGGAGAGGAAGAAAAGAGAAGAGAAGGAGAGATAATGGGCAACTAAAGAATGGGGTGGCGGCGGTAGCTCAAAGCTGCTAGGGTTTGGGGATGCTACAGCAAATGTGAGAAAGGGAGAGAAAGAAGAGAGATTAAATATGAGGAGGCTATTTAATAGAAATTAAAATAAAAAAGAAAAATTTAATAGAAAATATTATGTGTTAAAAAAAAATATATACTAATTTTATATCTAACTTAATTTTTATTTTTATACTTTATTATTTTTCTAAAATTAGGTTTTAGAAAATCTATAAAATAAAAAAATAACAACTTAATAGAAATCAAGTTATTTTATATGATTAAAATGTATATTAACAGAATATGATATTTTTGTATTAATAATATGATAATAATTTTGAACAACGACAAAGTGAGTTTTAAAGCTTTAAACATTCTTTTAAGAATTGGTATTATTTTTTTTTTAGTAATTATTTGTACAAATTTCTGACAAGAATATTTTTTATAAAATATAACCTTAGTTAATAATTTAATATTACTTATAATATTATATTAATGGCAGGGGTTTGAACGGATTTGACTGGGTCAACCCAATTGAACCTTATTTAACTCACCCTTCCTCCGAGACGGATCACCCCACAGGATTTTAAAACATTGCTACAGATAGATAATAAAGACAAATGAGAGGGATTTTTTCATTATTATATTATTTTGAGACCTAATTATTGTAGTTGGAGTAGAAACAGTGGTGAGAGTTCTCTCAATCATATTCCTTAGTGGCAAGCAAGACAACCCAAAAACCTTAACCTAGAAAAAACAATACGAGATAATCTCCATTCATACCTTCTTTCTCCTACTTTCTCGATACTTTATGTCAGGTGGAAATGTTAAAGGATACTCTCTCTCTCTTCTCTAACAAAGATGAAAGTGGAAAAATAATAAAATCTCAAAAAGGGAATTTGTCATCTGAATTAAATTAATTTTGAGTCGGTATTCTTTCAACTATTTTCAACCTTTAAATTGAGATGATATAAATATTTAACTTCAAAACTTAAAAGTAAAGAATAATAAAAAAATTCAGGTGCAGCAAAATTCATACATATGATTATAGCACGTTAACCTATCTTATGATTTCTTTGAATTGCATTCATTTTATATCTGCATATGTGAGATGGCTATTCCATATCATAAAAAAAAAAAAGAGGCTATCCTTCAGTGCCTACCTTGCACTATAAATTACTTTACCTCTTTGCCGCATCAGTGTAGCAGGTTGTACTTAAGAGCTCTATCATGCCTAAGAAATATTCTTGAAGATGGGGGCGTCTTAAGTTGTCCCTGATTTTTGTCTTGCTTTGGCGGCCCCTCCTGGGTCGTGGGTGTTTTTTTTTATCCCAGATGTTGGGTTTATTGTTTTGCTACTGTATTTCATTGGCCCAAATCTGGTCTAGATGTTATTTCCTATTGTATGTTTGGGCACTTTCCTTTCCCTTTTTTATTTCTTTCTATTTTCTCCCTTTGGGTGCTTAATATACTTATCTTTTATTAAAAAATAAATAAATTCATACGATGGTGAACTCAAGCAAACCTTTGGACTTCTCAATTTATATAATTGGTGAACTCAATCTACCCATTCTCATACATGTGCACAAATGAGTTAGAGGAACCTTACCCGTTTGTCATTTCAAATGGCTGGTGATCATTTTTAGCCCAATTTTTTTGCTATACGGCAGCTTCACATACCTTGTTTACTTGTAGTTCTTGCCTTGACAAAGGAGCCTTGCCTGAACAGGCTTGATGTTCACTAGTCGTAACCACAAATAGATGGCTAATGATTACAATGATAGAGTGAAATGATCGCCTGTATATTGGCATGGATAGTATTAGTATGTTTGACTAGATGAAGTGGTAATGGATTTACTAGAAATGTTTTTTTTTATAAATATGTGATCACAAAAAAATTGTTTTAAATTTATTAAACTATCTTTTTTAAGATTTTCAAAATTTGATCAAATTTAAATTATATTTCATCTTTAAACTTTCTAACTATAAAAAACATGACTTAATTTATCTGAAAAAGCAGATTTTTGGTAAAATTCATACTAAAAAAATTTCTACTACAACTTTATTTAATAAGCTCCATGCCAAAAGTGTGTGGACAATAACGAGAAATAGAGATATGAATGGACCAGGTCCAATCCGAGCATAAGTTATGCCAAGCTCTAGTTTTCACAAGCCTGGCATTTTGGGCTTTCAGCTAAACAGACCAAATTTCATTTTCATGGAGAACAAGTGCCAAGCTTTAGGCTTTTGGTTTGTTGGGCCAAATTCAAATGGCCAAATTAAAAAGAAAGAAGAAGAAAAACTAGAGGAAAATTTCAAAGATGCAAAAACTAAAGTCATAACTTGAAGGGGTTAGAGTGATGGCTAGGAATGTGCCTCACAAAGAGAGAGTCCTGAGATCGATATCCATTCTATTCCAGAGGGCGACTCCTCGTAGATTTACTGATGTTTCTGAGCAAGGAGGGTTGTACATGTCTTGAAGATTAGTAGGATGTTCTAAGAGATTTAGACACCTTTGTCATTAAAAAAATAATATTAAGAAATTAGCTAGGTATTTTTTTACCTAACATATATTAACACCAGGGATTAAAATCTCGTCGATACCGAGATATCGGCTGATATTATTCTCTCTCCTCATTTTTTTTTAAAAATCTCAGTCGAAATTTTTTTATTTAATAAAATAATGCCTTTTTAAAAAAATCTGGAAATGAAAAATTAAAACATCGGTCGAAATATTTAATTCTTTTTTAATTCTTTTTTTGACTGATATTTATGATATCGATGATATCATGGTAGATATCACCAATAACATAATCGTATGGCCGATATATATATCGTATCCACTGATATTTAAACCTATGAATGATAGAGAGAATACAAAATATAATTCCAAGTCCTTAAAAGCTGGAAGCTAATACTGTAAGTATATTTACAGTAAAGAAGTATGTTATGTTACAAATTTGGCGAATATGATATGCATGAATATATTCAGTCTATATGTCTAGAAACCTAAATATCAGTACCACATCGATCAAAAGAATCTCATTCAGACTGAATTAATCAATACTTTTACTTTTCATATTTTTAAAAATTAAAAAATAGTAAACCAGTTGAGTGAAAGGATTCAGACTTTGGTGTGGTTAGGATATTTATTTAAAAATCTAGACAGTTTTCTCTTTCTGGTCGGACAAAATATATCATTTGAATCATATTCATTAGATCTATTCAAATATAAAAATATCTTCTTAAAAATATATTTTATTCTAAGCCACAAAAATAGATGATTCAGTCAATCATTTTCATAATTTTATGTCATCAAAATAAAATATAATTATAAAATATTTCTATTTAAATAGATCTAATAAATATAATTCAAATGATATAATTTGTTAAACTTATTAAGAGGACATGTGTCAAATATGGTAAAAAACGTCCTAACTAAATTGAAGTCCGTACAACTAGGGTATGACCTGATTCACAAATTTCGGCCAAATCTTTTTGAATTCAGTATGAGCTGAAATATAAATTTTGAAACTGTTGGTGGCTTTTAGAAAAATTGTATTGGCTAATATTTGCCATATTTCGGATGAAAATTTACTGAAATTTTGAATATTTCAGTTATATTTTGGATATTTTGGTCATATTTGAAAATTTCAGTTAAATTTCAGAAATTTCGCCCGCATAGAATTTTCGAGATAACTAATGTAACAAAAATATCAGTTAAAATTTTTCAATCCTATTGTGAATTCAAAAAATGGTGTTCATTAAAATTTGTATCTTCAACGCACAGATAATACTTCCTCTGTCTCAATTTAATTGTCTCATATATATTTTGAAATTGTCTCAAAATACTTGTCTCATATGCATTTTGGAAGAGTTATAAGATGTTAGATAGAAGTTCATAAGATATTTGAGAGTCTTTTCTTAAAAAATTCAAATTTTTAAAATGGGACAGAGAAAGTACTAATATTTTTTTTTAATGTCTAAAATGTCTAGGCCTCTTAAAATACCCAACTAATTCTCAAAGCATGTGCCAACTAATGTCACATACTCCAGATACTTGAGAATGGTATTTGTGACTATGGTGCCAACCTTTCTACCCATATACTCAAGATAACTCTATAAAAAATGGTACCTTGAAGATTAAAATGAGAATCGAATTCAGAATTCTCATTTTCTAATACGAATTTCTGAAAGGCTGGACAATTAGATACCGCTTTTTTCTGTCAGGAGACCATTTTTTTTTTAAATGGTGTAAAATCACTATTTTACCCTTCCGTTTTAGATTCTCCGAACGAACATATTTCACACTAAAGACCGTCCGAACGAATAAAAAATGAACTGAATGTTCATCCAAAAAATCTAAAACAAAAGGGCAAAATGATTTTTTGAAAAAAGTGATGTCTCATGAATGAAAATAGCCATGTCTAAATGGCCGGGAGAGAGAGAGAGAGAGAGAATTGATTTCTTCGTAGTGTGATTGTGATTGTGATGATGCCGTGCTTGCTGAGATTGAATAAGCAAAGTTAAGTTGGCCTTCCTAAAAGAAAACCAATAACAATCAACTTAGCCCATAAAGTTTATGTCAGAAGAAAAGGTATTGGGAGAATGTGAAATAAGGGTATGGGCAAGCTGCCTTTGCTTTTCTTTTCTTTTTTGCCTTTCTTTACTCATCATCTCTCAGTACAGACCTCTATGATTCTATGTAATCTCTTATTTCTTTATTTTTCCTTTTTATAAAAGCATGATTTCTTTATTCAGTCCCCTCACTTTGCTTCAGTCCCATCCTTTTCTTATTTCTCAGTATCACTATCATACAATTTCCTTCTTGTAGTGCTCATTTCTGTATTTGGGTCTTTGTAAGAATACCCTTTTTTTCAATTCCCAATGATCAAATACCTT